>JAQPPZ010006249.1:6272500-7745000 GCA_028583015.1 Wollemia nobilis | reverse complement strand
AAATTTATGATATACAAAAGCTATTAAATAATTGATAAAGGAAAAATTCAAAGTTTTGAATCAATCTTCTGCTATATTTCTTCTTCATTAATTGTTTAGAGAAACGAGAAAAAATATATATAGTTGAATGTAAATCTTTGTTTGTTGGGTACATTTTGCATTTGATCAATTAAATTGAGATGAGCAATGATGTATTTTCTTTGAATGCAACAATACAAAAGATTTTTTTTTATTGCTAATATTAAAATAATTAAACCATCTTGATATTTGATTTATTGCAAAGTATTTAAATCTATTTCAATAAGCAAATTATCAAATCTTCTGTGGCTGATTGCAAAGTTTTAAAATTTTATATACAATAATACATTTCTTTATCAAGGAAGGAACAATAAGCTGATATATATGGTTGAGAACTATTAAATTAGTTTATACAGTTTACATTTAATTTTCTATGATCTTGTCTTCTACTTAGTGTATGTGGGTGTGTTAATAATTTCACATTGACCCGTTGTGGGACCTGAATGGTTTATAAGCCCCAACGTTTGCCAAACTCTTTATCAATGGGATAGCAGACTTAAAGGTGCAAGCCCTTGGTCCCTCGTCCCTTTAACATCAAGTCATGACATGTGTGTGGGGGTGGGGTTAGTTGGTCCTCCCTCATCTCTATTAACATCGAGTCACGACATGTGTGTGGGGGCTAGTTGACCCTCTTGCTTTCTAACCAGTTCATGTGATGTTGTTTTCATACAAGTTGTTTATGTCCAATAGCATATTGTTGGAATTTCGTCAAACTTTAATACCTCCTCTTCTTATATGGTTGAACATATAATAATTTTTTTTTTTTGGTTACATAGATGAATTAGTTACAATCACAATTTTTTAGTAACTGCTAGCGTAGCTGGCAGGGTTCAAACTATCAGCGAAGGCTTCCAACACATCCATCGTCTCGTTAATGGTAATACAGCGTGAGATGGGGACCGTCATCAGGCAGGTGCAACACGGATGCACAACTTTCGCACCGTCTTCGTCAGTTTGGTTTAACACGTGGCATGAAGGGAACCGTCGGACAAGTAGGAAACAGATTGTCGTCATCAGTCAGGTGCAACACGGACGCACAAAGTTCGCACCATCTTCGTCAGTTTGGTTTAACACGTGGCATGAAGGGAACCGTCGGACAAGTAGGAAACAGATCGTCGTCATTAGTCAAATGCAACACGCAGAGGAGTCAGATCGAACTACTGGCTATGCATGGGCACGCGGGATTGGAACCTAGGTCTCCTCTGGGTAAACGCCCCAACTTACCAATCCACCTAGACCCATAGACCACAATAAAAAATATTTTAATCAAACAATAATTAAAATAAGAGTGATTATAAGATTCCTTCAAGAAGAATCCAAGGAAAAAAATATATGATTAACCTTATATAAGTTTTGTACAAGTTATTTTTATTAGAGATAACTCTTCTCATGTATGATTAACTTTATCTTCTATAAGATTAACCTTATATGTTTTTTTATTAGACACAACTTTTCTTCATGGTTAAAAGAATTAAAGAGAATCAAACATATAGTAAAAAAATATAAAAGAATATATATAATAAAAATTATTTTAATCAAACGGAAATCGGAATAAAAGTGATTATAAGATTCCTCAAGGGAAACATTATATGATTAACCTTACATATGAGTTTTGTTGATAGCTCAAACCTGGGTGGTAACAAAATTTGAAATTAATTTTATGAGCAGCAGTGGAGCGGAGCGAAAGGGCATGGCATAGCATGGAAGTGAGTGCGTGTAAGGGTACGATCGGCAACAGCGGGAGCAATAGCAATAAATATATCCCACATGTGGCAGAATACGATAAATAGAGCGTTGAAAAGGCGCGCGTAGCAAGGGTTTAGATGCCGAGCTCAGTAGCGCGAGCTTGTGACCCGAGTGGGGGCACATAAGATGGAGGAACAGTGTGTGGCGGAGCGAGTGGAGGGGAGATGCGCGGCATGGAACGTGGCACGCCCTGCTCCAAGTGGAGAGTTGTTGCATGGCCCTCCCTCGAAGGAGGGGGACCTCATTGGGTGTAGGTCGTCCAGCTTAGAGTGGAGGGGACTGCGTGAGGCTGGTTTCACAGAGCAACGAAAACCTCCCGCTCCCCACAGTGGAAGGATAACGCGCCGCTTGTCCCTCTTCCCACCATCCTCTCGCTCCCCTCATCCGAGGACCTCCATCTTTTATTTAATTTTGTTCATATTTTTTCCATCGTCTACCTTTTAATCAAATGAATTCTTAATATGAATTCTTAATTACCAGCATTAATTGTTGCTTCATCAAATTTATGTTCATATTTTCGAAATTGTTCACGCTTTAATCAAATGAATTCTTAATTGTCCACACGGTTTTAATGATCACTTAGTTGTTCATCCAATTGATTGATTTGTTGGCTAATTTGCTGATTTTTTTGTTGCTTCCTTTTGGACTTCTAGTGCTTGAAATTCATTTTATTTTATTTTTTATTTAGGCTTTTGGAAAAACATTTATGGGTGATGTATACCAAAATAATTAGCTAAGTCCCATAGAGGACAACGCAACAATTTAGGCTTTGGCTCTTCTTCGGAAGGTCCAAGAAAAACATTTATGGGTGATAAAAAAACAATAATTAGCTAAAAAGACGATCGAAATGGACTATATCCTAAAATGATGATTTTTTATCTCTAAAAAAAGCTTATGGATACTATATACTAAAACAATTAGCTCGATGAGATGATGGCAATAGACTATACCATAAATTGATTTGCACCTCAAACTTCTTTGCTCAATTTTTTTTCACCTAGGCTCTTTCATGGCCCAATAAGGTTTTTTTTACACTAACAAATCTCATCCATATAATTACAATATATTATATTATTATGGGTTGCTTTATTGTGGAAGGCTCCATCATAGTGTTGTGATTTAAAGTTTGATGGCATTGATGCAATTGCTAATTATTTATTGCTACTCCACCCTTAATATGTCTATTTGAATGAACAACTCATTGTGCATGATTCGTTCCACCCTTAAGTCTTCTATTTAGAATACTCAAACCTTCACCATTAGATCCACTCAAGTTGTATTAAAATTTTGTTAGTCATATGAGGTTCACATCATCTAACTTCAACCATACTCTCTATTTCATTTATTTTTAGTCACAAGTTTGATTCCCATTGTTGTCCCTATAACCCCTATCCACTCTCAATAAATACACCATGACTAACCTACCTCCTTAATGGGAGTCATAATGAGGTTGACTTTGACCTTCCAAGGGATCGAACCATGGTTACACACAAATTAACACTCAAGATACTTTCAATTAGTTAACTCTTTTGGGTCTCAAACCTTTGACCCACTCAAGTTGTCATCAAAATTATAATGTTTATCCATGAAATTGAAACCATGGCTTAAGATATAAGACTCCTTTAACCCTACTTATTTTATCTAATCCTAATAGACCAAATAATAAATTTCATTATACTCATTGAAAACAAAATAATAATAATAATAATAATAAATTTCAATATTATTATTATGAAAATTTCATTTATTTATTTAAAAATAAATTTTTTATTTATTATTATTCTCTTTAAAAAATAAACAATATAAAAAACTAAACAAATAACTCTTAACTCGAAGTTAGGTCTTCTTGGAAGTCAGAGAATTTTAACTTGTTAAACTAATACCATTTGATATCAACTCGTTTACTTATAATTAAAATAAAATTAAAAAAACAAGTCAAGAGAGAGGAGGAACTGTGAGCAAGAAGCTGGAAGTAGAAAACAAAGTGTGACTAAGGAACAAGTGCCCCTTATTGTTCCAGATTAGTAAGTGCAAGCCAGGAGAGAGGAGGAAGTGTGAGCAAGAAGTAGGACGTAGAAAGCAAAGTGCAATTAAGGAACAAGTATCATTTCTTGTTCCAGATCTTAGGAGAATTTAAAAAAAATCACATTGAAAGAAAATCGAATGGCAGGAGTATGAGTTGATTGAGATGGATTGGAGGAATGTTGCGATGGCGTCTGCCCCATTAGAGAGCATGCATGCTAGTGGCATTTTTCATCTAAAAATTATTGGAAGGAACAACATTTCCCAATGCATGTCGAGAATCGTTTGTTAAAGAACAATGTATGTTTGGAACGATGTGAAGCCAGACCGGTTCTAGTGGTTCAACCAGACTCGATGACGAAAGATGTGGAGTATTTAACCAAGAATGCGCTTATTGGAAAATTTATGGGCATCCAAAATTCTCTTCCCTTTGTGGAGGCTTGGGTTAGGAAGACTTGGAACCTTAACGGTGACGTGGAGGTGAGGCTGAGTGCGAATAGCTATTTTATGGTGGTTTTCTCTTGTCTTGCGGATCGTAATAAAGCATTTGAAGGGGCTCTCTATTTCTGTAACCAAGCTGGATTTTTTATTAAATGTTGGCATGTGGGTTTCAACCCGTCAGAGGAACGACCATCGTGGGTTCCAGTGTGGGTTCGGCTCCCGTGGCTTCCATTGGAATTTTGGAGAAACATCATCTTGCATATGATTGTCCTTCTTCTTGGGAAGCTGGTTGGACCATCACAACAGACAATGGAGAAAAATATAATTTTTGTTGCTTATATCTGTGTTGAAATTGATTTAAACAATCCTATTCCATATTATGTTGAAATACAATTTGGATCGTCTACATGGGTTTAACAACTTGACTATGAAGCTCTTCCATTTCATTACCGGATCTGTCATGAATATTGCCACATGCAAAGAAAATATCCTAAGTTTATCCCACCCATGGCTTCAAATCCTGGGTCCTCTCAATCTACACAAAATTTAGATAAAGAAAAAGCCTTGATAAAGGAAGGGGATCAGGATAAGGAAGGCTTTGTTCCTGTAAAACCTCGAAACAGAGGAAGAAGGGTAAAAAGAGCCCTTAAGGATCGCTAGCCAGATGCTCTGCTCAACCATTTTGAGATACTGTATGATATTGATCAGTGCATGGAGTTACCTAAAACTTCGCTACCTGATGTAGATATAATAGGGCCAAATGAGATGTCTCTTCTTGAGGTGGAACCTAAGGAATCAGATCTAGTGGATTTAAATGAAGAACAAATAGCTTTTGCTGTGAGTACAAGTGATATGGTTGGCTCTAGCCCTTGAAGGAAAACGATTTTGGAAAGTGGCACATATATAGTTGTGTTCTCTCCTACTTAGGCATTGATGTAGTCATCCTTGGACCGCAAATGTGTGAAGGAAGAGGGGAAGGTAAATGTTAAAGTAAAGGAATATGGGGAAGCAAATTTTAAAGAAAATGAGGTAAAGGAGGTCAAGCTTAATCTAGGTAAATCATCTTTATCCTCTTCAAGTAGCATGTAATCTTCTCCTTACAATAAAGATTAATGTAGTACAAAGTGTATTCCTTGCAGTTTAGGGTTTTAAGAGCAGTACAATAAAAAAAATTATATGGAGGACATCCAAGGAAATTTAGGATTTCTAGGCCAACATAAGAAAGTAATGACTATGGAAGATCATCTATACAGTTTAGAGTTTTCTGGATAACATAAAGAGAAAATGCTAATGAGGCTACACCTTGCACTTTCAATTCTTTAAGGCAACTTAAATCTTTAGAAGATAAGTCTCATTATGAAAAAATAGAAAAAAAAAAGAAATAAAGAAAGAGATTGATGAAGATGAGTGTTGACAAGAATGGAAGAAGGAGAGGAAGGTCAGGAGAGAGGAGGAAGTGTGAGCAAGAAGTAGGACGTAGAAAGAAAAGTGCAATTAAGGAACAAGTATCATTTCTTGTTCCAGATCTTAGGAGAATTTAAAAAAAATCACATTGAAAGAAAATCGAATGGTAGGAGTATGAGTTGATTGAGATGGACTGGAGGAATGTTGCGATGGTGTCTGGCCCATTAGAGAGCATGCATGCTAGTGATGCTTTTCATCTAGAAATTATTGGAAGGAACAAGATTTTCCAATGCATGTCGAGAATCGTTTGTTAAAGAAAAATGTATGTTTAGAACGATGTGAAGCCAGACCGGTTCTAGTGGTTCAACCAGACTCAGTGACGAAAGATGTGGATTATTTAACCAAGCATGCGCTTATTGGAAAATTTATGGGCATCCAAAATTATCTACCCTTTTTGGAGGCTTGGGTTAGGAAGACTTGGAACCTTGACGGTGACGTGGAGGTGAGGCTGAGTGTGAATAGCTATTTTATGGTGGTTTTCTCTTGTCTTGCGGATCGTAATAAATAATTTGAAGAGGGTCCCTATTTTTATAATCAAGCTGGACTTTTTCTTAAATGTTGGCATGTGGGTTTCAACCCGTCAGAGGAACGACCATCATGGGTTCCAGTGTGGGTTCGCCTCCCGTGGCTCCCATTGGAATTTTGGAGAAACATCATCTTGCATATGATTGTCCTTCTTCTTGGGAAGTTGGTTGGACCATCACAACAGATGATGGAGAAAAAGATAATTATTCGTATCTGTGTCGAAATTGATTTAAACAATCCTATTCCATATTCTGTTGAAATACAATTTGGATCGTCAACATGGGTTCAACAAATTGACTATGAAGCTCTTCCATTTCGTTACCGGATCTGTCATGAATATTGCCACATGCAAAGAAAATATCCTAAGTTTATCCCACCCATGGCTTCAAATCTTGGGTCCTATCAATCTACACAAAATATAGATAAAGAAAAAACCTTGATAAAGGAAGGGGATTAGGATAAGGAAGAACGATAAAAAGAGCCCTTAAGGATAGCTAGCCAGATGCTCTACTCAACAATTTTGAGATATTGTATGATCTTGATCAGTGCATAGAGTTACCTAAAACATTGGTACCTGATGTAGATATAATAGGGCCAAATCAGATGTCTCTTCTTGAGGTGGAACCTAAGGAATTAGATCTAGTGTATTTAAATGAAGAACAAATGGCTTTGGATGCGAGTACAAGTGATATGGTTGGCTCTAGCCCTTGAAGGAAAACTATTTTAGAAAGCGGCACATATATAGTTGTGCTCTCTCCTACTCAGGCATTGATGTAGTCATCCTTGGACTGCAAAGGTGTGAAGGAAGAGGGGAAGGTAAATATTAAATTAAAGGAATATGGGGAAGCGAATTTTAAAGCAAATGAGGTAAAGGAGGTCAAGCTTAATCTAGGTAAATCATCTTTATCCTCTTCAAGTAGCATGTAATATTCTCCTTACAATAAAAATTAATGTAGTACAAAGTGTATTCCTTGCAGTTTAGGGTTTTAAGAGCAGTACAATAAAAAAAATCATATGGAGGATATACAAGGAAATTTAGGATTTCTAGGCCAACATAAGAAAGTAATGACTATGGAAGATCATCTATGCAGTTTAGAGTTTTCTGGATAACATAAAGAAGAAAATGCTAATGAGGCTACACATTGCACTTTCAATTCTTTAAGGCAACATAAATCTTTAGAAGATAAGTTTCATTATGAAAAAATAGAAAAAAAAAAGAAATAAAGAAAGAGATTTATGAAGATGAGTGTTGACAAGAATGGAAGGAGAGGAAGGTCATCAAAGCAAGAACAAAGAGAAAAAGAAACTCAAAAGGAAATTGATCTAGGAAGCAAAATAAAAATATCACAGGTGTTAGCAAGAAGTGGGGCTAATCCCACTAATAAAAATAAAAGTGTTGATGATGAAAATGATATCATGGAATATCAAGGGTATGAATAAAACCCCTAAAAAAAGAGTTATGAAGGAATTAATAGGTTATATAGTCCTAAGTTTATTTTAATACAAGAAACAAAACTAAGCATTGAGGAATGTAAGGATGCTTTAAGAAGATTTGGAATATGGGTGATTGTTTAGCAGTTTCTTCTATAGGAGCTTTAGACGATATTGCAATAATATGAGAAAAATGCAAATGGGATTGGCAATTATTAGGAAAAAAGTAATTGGGTTGCTAGATTATTTTACAAGAAAGGGAAAAAAATCAAAGTATGGGTTATAAATGTATATGCTCCAAATATAGTTACTCCTCGTGAAATATGTTGGAAGGATATTAGCATAATTTTATCAAATACAATGATGATTAATTGATATCTATGGATTCTTGGGGGTGATTTTAATATTTTTCTTTCTCCTTTGGAAAAAAATGTGGTATTAGAGGATGGTATAAATCAATGCAATAGTTTTCTTCATTTGTCAATTCAAATGACCTTTAGGATGTTAGTCCCTCAAGATTTGAATATACATGTTGTAATAGATGCAAGGGGTAAAATCATATAGCAGAAAAATTGTATTTCTTGCTATCCAATAAATAGTTGTAAATGAAGTATACAATCTCTTCAGATATTTTATTACGAGTAGGATCGGATCACAAACCCATTATTTTGACTTGTGAGTTACCTAATAATGGTCATCCAAAGCCATTTTACTTCTAGTTTATGTGGCCCCAAGAACATGATTTTACTTCCAGTTTATGTGGGAATAATGGGTTGGGATGGACGACTTGAAATGTGGATTGGTTGGGATGAATTAGCAGAAAAATGGATGGGTGATGATGAATTGGCAGGTTGCAAAGACACACTTGCTTGTGGTGCCATAGGAGGTTGAATTACGTGTTGTTCATTTTATCGATTGTTGCTTCTTTGACCTTGGGTGACTATATGGATAGCCCCTACAAAACCTTGATATTGTTGTGCATGATTAACTTGGTTAAGAGAAGTGGTGTTTGATAAATGCCAAGGTTTTGATTTTGTTGTGCCAAGGGACTATCAAACTTAATGGCTCTTAGGTCTATTAGGTCTTGCACAATGTCTTTGAATGTGAAGCAGTTGTTAATGTCATACCTATTCTATCGATGGTAAGGGTAAACCAAATGTTCCCTATAGCCCTTGCTACATTTAGTTGTATCATCTGGTTTAACTTTAGGTAAGGTAAGTGCATTTGTGTCATACAACCTATGGAAGATGGGTGCATATGATTCGGATAAGGGTGTGTAGGTATGATTTCGTCCAAAAAATTATCGACACTGATGATTATCCACAGTTGGTACTATGGTAGTGTTGTAGGTAGATGGGATGGAAGTAATTTTGCTACATTGTGATGGAGGTGAAGGTGCGGATGTTGCCTCAAAAAGAGGGTTGGTATAGACTTGGCTAAAGCTGGTGGGATGTGAGTGAGCAAGTTCCTTCTAAGAAGAAATAAATTGTTCATGTGGGATGTTAAGTCGTTCTAAGACTGGTTTGGTTGGTCTTAAGTAAGCCCCAACTTTATCCATGTCTATTTAGGTGATGCAGGAATCATTGGGTGTGGATGGCTCAGATTCTAGAATGGAGGTGTGAATGACTCTATGCATCACATCAGTATTCAAAGTGAATATTGTGTGTGAGAGTCCTGCAGACAAACCAAAATAACTTGTATGTGCTTGGCTGACTGGTCTAGCCAAAAAAGTGGTTGAGGAAGGAGTGGAGCACTCCATGGATGAGGTTGGTGCTTGATTCATGGCTCTGGCTTGATTTCTAGTCAATACTGTAGACATCAAAATCTAGCCATTTGTCATCCAATCTTAAGCCACCCATTACATATATATGTGTGTGTATTTGTTTAACATATATTTAAATATTAATATTTTATAAATTATATTTATATATATTTAATAAATATATATGTATTTATAAATTAATCCTAGCCCTCCACCACATTTTAATCTTAGCCATCCATCCACCTCAATCCATGCCACTTACCCAGATTTAATATCCACCCTTACTCATGTTTTAATCTCGACTGCTCATTTTGTGTCGTTGAAACCCTAACATGTTCAAGGGAATATTATAAAAGAGGAGTCATTTTGATGAATCAAGACCCTAAGCTATTCCTTAATTCTAGGCCCCTAATTTTTCTAATTTGGAATTCTATCGAGGAACATTCACAAAGAATTCTCAAAAGGTCTAAACCCCTAACAATCTACCCTAGTCATCTCGTAGTTACTCTTTCCCTCCATTGTCACCCTTACATCTTTCGCATCCACCACTGCATTCCCTGTGCAAAACTAGATCTAGTTTTGTGACACATTCCTTAGCCCCTGAACACCCTGGTACATCTACTATCGTCATAGAATGCCCTGGTGTATCTGTTGCCATCACATGATGCCCTGGTGCATTTGTTGCCATCATAGAATACCTTTAGGTATTTTTTGCATTAAATTTTCACTCCTATGATCCTCGAGTACCGTTCAGGCATCCCCATGATAAGCATTGATTGAAGCAAAAATAGAAATCACTGTGTTGACAAGGTAATAAATTTATTTGTATTTATTTCATGTTCTTGCACTTTTGTTTTCAGTATTACATTCAACATATAGGGTTTAGTTGATTTATCTTTCTAAGGGCATCACACTGTGGAGCCCTCATAGGTGCTTCTAAACCCTTTTGTTGTTTTTATATCTACAAGTACAAGATCATATATTTGGAAGCTATTGAAGCTAGGGTGGCCCTTTTAGGATACACAAGCCCACTTGCAACCTCATTGGGATCGAATACAAGTGTAAAGACACCAACTATTATTTTGAGCTAGGGTTTTAAATAATCCTAGAAATTGTAAAAATATGTATCACACAAAAAGTATTGTAAAACCCCACATTTGGGGCACATTTATTGTATCATTTTGAGATCCACCCGCATTAATAAAAATCTTATCTATCTTGTCCAATCATTGTGTACTACTATGCTTATTGTCATTTTATCTTGTGTATTGGTGTTGCTTGATTTATGATTCACAAATGGTGATCATTGTGGGACCCCCAAAGGGTTATCCATGTTAATTTAATTTGTCACTAACTTTTTTTTTTTCTGTTTCATTCCGTAGGTTCCAAAAATTTGATCATACGATTTTCGTAAAACTAGGGTTTTTGGAGATTGTAAAAGTTGATCAGAGGTTGCACGGACGCTCTGTAGTGCTCGAGGGATTCCCTAGTGCATTCAAGAGATGCCCTAGTGTGTTTTAGTGGCTCTTAGATGTGTTTCATAGAGTGGGGAAGGAATATGTAGGCTTCCTGGTAAGCCTGATTCAAACCCTAACCCATTTCTACTTCATTTTTCTTGCATTTTACAGTAAAATTGACAAAAAGAAAATCATTTAATTTTTGTTAAAAGAAGTTACATTTGTTTGCATTTTAGGCATTTACATCCATCATACACATTGCATTTAGAGTAAAATTGCATTCATGCATTCATTATAGATCATATTTATTTTAGATTTTTGTTGCTATATGATGTATTCATTCATTATTTCTGCATATTATTTTCATGTGAAATTACAAAAGCATAAAATAGTTGCATAATAGGGTTAAAAATTTCTATTTTTACTTGTCTAAGTTGGAACAAGATCAGAATACATAAGTATACTCCCGCATTTGGTGATTCAAGGTGGAAGAACTAGGTGAACCCTCCACTGTTGGAATCACTTGATGATTCAAAGTGGGTCTTAAGCAGTGTACCCTAAGTTCTTTTGAGGAACTTGGTATTATTATTTTTGGCTTATGATTTAGACCTATGAAATAGGCTATTTTTAACATTGTATGAACACAATAGATACCATAGACATTAAAATGAATCACACATTGCATGCATCACAATAAACAGTAGTGGGTTGGATTTCATCACCAACCATTGTTTGATATTTGGTGATGGTGGGCTTCATCTCCATCCGTCAATATCTTCCCTTAGCAACCGTAGACACCCATGAGCAAAATTTATGGATTTCATCACCAGGAAGAATCTCATTTGCCAGCCAGCCATAGATTTTACCTTGCATAATTCATGTTAGCACATTCATAGGGAATATTTTTTTTGCCCTTATCATAGGCAGAATGGGTATGATATAAACAATTCCTACAACTTCAAAGACATAGTGCAAGATCTCATTGAATTAGGGGCCATAAAGCTTGATAATCCCTTAGCTCAACAAAACAAGAACGTTGGTATATATCAAACACCACTTCCTCATCATGAGGAGGTATAACCAACTACAAGAGGGTCTAACACCAAGACCCCTCCTAATCAAGTTAATCATGTGCAATAGTAACAAGGTTTTGTGGGTGCTATCCATGTAGTCACCCCAGGTCAACAATGCAATAAAAATCAACAAAATGTACAACATCAACATGTTCAATCTCTCGTAGTACCATAGGCAAGTGTGTCTCAACCTACCACTTCATCATCTTCCATCCAAATTTATGCTAATCCTTCCCAACCCATTCATATTACAAGTTGTCTATATCTGCCCATTCATCCCATCAATCATCCATCAAGGGAAATCATCTCTTTGAGTAGCCAGCTGACCACGAGTCTTAAAATAGCTTCAACCAAGCTGTCTATCTACGAGCTTATACAAAAATCTTCCCCACATCGCGAGACATTAATGGATATTTTAGGCTATCATCCACTTTCTTCAACTTATTTTAATCATTTTTTTCAAATTTTGCATTTGAATTCAGAAGAAATATCCTTCAAATTGATGAATATAAAGATGAAATTTATGAATAATTCGATGTTATATCAATACCTTCTGATGAATTTTATGATGAATCAGAACCCATCATTCCATTCACTGAACAAGATGTAGGGTTATGCATAAGGGGTTGGACTCAAAATGTACTTGTAAATAAAATGGTGAATCCTAAAAGAAATCAAGATGAATTAAGGCAAATCCTAAGCAAATTAAATCAATCATCTTCACACCAAAATATGGGGTATTTGAAGCCCTAAAAAGTAAGGTCACCTATGGGGTATATTTTGACCTATTAAATCACCTTATAACTTCATAAAAATACCACCATTATATAAGACTAGAAAGAGTTTTCCAACGAGTACAAATATGCCTATATTTGGATATATATTGTGGCGAATTGACCCTAAGAAAAATTGATCCAAAAAATTCTAGGCGAATGGGCCAACATCAAGGGTCCTCATATTCACCAATTTCCAATTTTGGAAATCCTAATATTCACCCAATTTGCAAATATTTGGCATTGTGCATGTTGGATATGTCCCATCCTTTGTGGAGGAAGTATTGTATGGCAAACCCCTGATTCGGTGGCCCCACTTGCCGGTGAGCGGGAGTCCCCTCGATGGGGGTCCGGGGCAGCACCCCTGGCAAAATTTTTGGGTCCCTTTTTTTCGAAGATATTATCAAAGATATTATCGAGCTATTTTCGGAGGCATTGGTGGGATTCCTATGATTAGTGGGTATGGGTGGTTTTAGCCCATGGTATTGTGCCCACGGTATTCTAATACCACGTTGTGGTTTAGGGTTGTAAGAGTTTCCTTTATATTGATTGTAATGTCCCATTACGGGCAAGGTGAATTATAATAGAAAAGGAGGTGTGGCCCTTGTTTGTTGGACGTAACCCATATCGGGTGAACCAGGATAAATCTCTTGTTTTTTTGTGCATGAATTGTGTGATTTGTTATTTTCTTCCGAGTTATTTAATTCTACATTATTATTCTGGAATAAGTTTGGGTATATCTCTCCATACGGTATCAAAGCCAGATTGTTAGCCATAGAGGGATGCCTTTATTGCTAGGGTTTCAGTTCATTAAAGAGGATCTAGGATTTTTAGGAGTTATAGAAAACCTATTCCAGAGTGGGAGTTTTATGCAGAAGGAGCTTGAAGTAAAATGACGTCAAATAATTCAAGGATAGAGATAGAGAAATTTCATGGAAAAAGTTTTGAGCTATGAAAATTAAAGATGGAGTATCTGCTCGTGGACAGAGATCAGTGGTCTGTTATTTCTAAATAGAAACCTACTAGTACATCTGATGAATATTGGGAAAAGTTGAATCAGAAAGTGATGAGTCTAATTTGACTGTGCCTTGCACATATTCAGTCTTAATCAATGTTTTTGTAGAAGCTACTACAAAGGATCTCTGGGAGAAGTTAGGGGCTCTATATCAATCTAATTCCCTGGTGAATAAATTATTCCTTCGAAAGAAATTATATAATTTGAAGATGAATGAAGAGGATTCAGTAGCAGATCATATTAATACATTCAATAGAGTGGTAAGTCAACTTACATCTATTGAAATTAAGTTGAGTGAGGAAGATAAATGTGTTACTTTGCTATGCTCTTTACCAGATTCATGGGATAACCTGGTTGCAATAATTGGTAGTACAACTTCATCCACATTGAAGTTTTAAGATGTTGTGGTATCTCTATTATTATAGAATATGAGGAGAAAAGCCATGGAGGGTACATCAAGGGATGTCCTAGCAGTGAGAGGGTGTGCCATGGAAAAATATAAAATGAGATTTGGTGATAGATCTAAGTCAAGAGGGAAATACAAGTCTCGAGGAAGGTTTAAGAGAAAATGTTGGAAATGTGGTAAGCTTGGACATCTAAAGAAGGATTGTAGGTCAAAAAATGTTGATTCTAGAAAGATATCTAATGAATCCACTTCCATGGAGATAAATAAATCCACTTATGAAGGTAGGGATGTATATTTGACATCTTGCTCCACATGTTCATATGGTAAAGTTTGGTTGATCGATACTAGTGCCTCTTTTCATATGACTTCTCATAGGAGGTGGTTCAATGAATATGAAAGATATGATGGAGGGGAGGTACTTTTGGGAGATGATTCACCACTTAGAATCATTGGTTGTGGAAGAGTGAAAATATTGTTGCAGGATGGCAGGGTTAAAACCCTCCTAGGTGTGATGCATATTCCTGGCCTTGCTAGAAATTTAATTTATGTAAGCAAAATGGTTGATGCAGCAATGAACATCAGTTTTAGTAAGGATTCATTCAAAATGGTTCATGGATCTATGGTGTTAGCAAGAGGATTTTAGATTGGAACCTTGTATAACCTATTAGGAAGCATTATAACAAATGAGTGCAATAGCTCGACTATTCCTGAGGCTAAATTAGATAAAATTTCAATGCTCTGGCATAAAATAATGGGATATATTGGAGAAAAGGGATTGTGTACCCTATACATGAAAGGTATGGTTCAAGGTATCCCTAATTGCTCAATGGTTTTTGATTTATGTGAATATTGTATTTATGGCAAGAAAAATTGTGTGAGTTTCCCATCTGGTGCTGCAAGATCAAAAGGGATATTAGATCTAATTTAAAGTGATATCTTTGGTCATGTCCCTATTCCATCCCTTGGACAATCACGGTACTTTACTTCTTTCATTGATGATTTTTCAAGATATGCATGGATTTATTTTCTTAAAAGTAAAGCTGAAGTGTTTGATAAGTTTAGAGAATTTGAAGCACTTGTTGAAAATCAAACTAGAAAAAATATTAAGGTGTTGAGGTATGATAATGGAGGAGAGTATTGTTCAAATAAATTTGAGGATTTTTGTAAGCAATGTGGTACTGCAAGACAGAAGACTACTCCATATACACCTCAAAAAAATGGAGTTGCTGAGAGGTTGAACATATCACTAATGGAAAAGGCTAGAAGTATGCTCAGTGCTGCTGGTCTAGCATAAGAATTTTGGGTAGAGGCAGTGAATGCGGCATGTTACTTGCAGAATCGATCTCCTACATCAACATTGCCATATCAAACTCCATTTGAAGCATGGTTTGGTAAGAAACCCTCTTTTTCATATCTTAGATTTTTTGGCTTTGATGAATACATGCATATTCCAAAGGAGAAAAGAAGTAAAGATTGATAATAAGGTTGTTAAATGTATCTTTATTGGTTATAAATATGGTTTTAAAGGATATAAAATTTGGAATCTAGAAACTAAGAGTACAGTTTATAGTAGAGATGTGGTGTTTAGAGAAATGAAAAGTGATCATAGGAATGAAGTAATAGAAGAAGACCCTAAAAAGGTGCAATTTGATCTCATGGAAGAATAATCCTACTCATCAGAAGAGGATGAACCAAAGGTTCATACACCTATGGTAAGGAGATCAACATGAGAAAGAAGGCAACCTGAAAGGTATAGTCCATCTGCTTTTCCTTCTTCCTTTGTTTTATCTATTACTGATGAAGATCCTAGAATAGTTAGAGAAGCTGTTAATTCTAAAGAGGTAAAACTTTGGGAAGGAGCCATGAATGAGGAAATTATGGCCCTAAAAAATAACTAGACATGGGATCTAGTAAAATTACCTGGTGGAAGAAAAACAATAGGTTGCAAATGGATTTTCAAGAAGATGCAAAATTTTGAAGGTAAAGTGGAGAAGTATAAAGCTCGCCTGGTTGCTAAAGGCTATTCTTAGATAGAGGACATTGATTATGGTGAAGTATTTTCCCCTATTGCAAAGCTTACCTCAATAAGATTTCTTTTATCTATGGTTGCTGCATTTGATCTTGAAATAGAGCAAATGGATGTAAAAACTGCATTCCTTCATGGAGATTTGGAGGAAGAAATATATATGAGATAGCCTGAAAGATTCATTATTGAAGGAAATAAGGATTTTGTATGTAAGTTAAAGAAATCTCAATATAAACTAAAACAGTCACCTAGAATATGGTATCAAAAATTTGATACTTATGTTTTAGGACTTGATTTTATTCGTAGCAATGTTTATTGTTGTGTATACTCAAAGCAAATTGGTAATGAACTTGTCATTATAGTTTTGTATGTTGATGATATATATTACTAATTGGAAACAGTAAGGAAATTATCAGGGAAGTGAAGTCTCAGTTAGCATCACAGTTTCACATGAAAGATCTTGGCCCTGCAAATTTTATTTTGGGCATACAAATAAATAGAGATCGTTCAAACAAAAAGCTGTGGCTAAATCAGAAAAAATATGTTGAGACATTATTGAAGAGATTCAATATGTAAGATTGCAAAAGAGTGAAGGTACCTATTTCATTGGGTGAAAAATTATCTGTTGAACAATGTCCAAAAATAGAAGAAGAGGTAGAAGAAATGTTCGATGTTACTTATGAAAATGTTGTAGGCAGTTTAATGTATGCCATGGTGTGTACTAGACCAGATATTTCCCATGCAGTGGGAGTTTTGAGTAGATATATGTCTAAGCCTGGTAAAGAGCGTTGGATTCCTGTAAAAAGGGTTTTTAGATATTTGCATGGTACATCTAATTTTTCAATCTATTATGAAGGTACAAGAAACAAAAATAAATCCTTAGATATAGAAGGTTTTGTTGATGCAGATTGGGCTGGAGATCTTGACAATAGAATATCTACTAGTGCATATGTATTCAAATTTTTTAGAGGGGATATTAGTTGGATGATAAAAAAGTAAACTGTTGTTGCTCTTTCAATCACTGAAGTTGAGTACATGGGAGCCACTGATGCAAGTAAGGAAGAAGTATGGCTATAAATACTATGTGCTAAAATTAGGTTCTTTCAAGGAGCTATGAAGATAAATTGTGATAGCCAAAGTGCTATATTTCTGGTAAAGAAACCTGCTTACCATTCAAGAGCAAAGCACGTTGATACAAAGTACCACTTTAGTAGGGACATGATTTAACAGAAGAAAGTGTTGCTAGAAAAAGTGGATACTAAGGAAAATATTGTAGATGCTTTAACCAAGGTAGTTAGCACAAAAACGTTCATGTTTTGTACAATTGAAATGGGTCTGGCAAGACTGGATTTTGGAACTAACATTTATTACAACATTTATGCAAAGTATTCAACAAATGGGAGAATGTTGGATATGTCTCATCATTTGCATAGGAAGTACTGTATGGTCTAGAGATATTATCAAAGCTATTTTTAAAGGTGTTGGTGGGATTCTCATGATTAGTGGGTATGGGTGGTTTTAGCCCATGGTATTGTACCCATGGTATTCTAATACCACGTTGTGGTTTAGGGTTGTAAGAGTTTCCTTTATATTGATTGTAATGTCCCATTACAGGTAAGGTGAATAATAATAGAAAAAGAGGTGTGGCTCTTGTTTGCTGGACGTAGTCCATATCAGGTGAACCAGGATAAATCTATTGTGTTCTATGTGCATATATTGTGTGATTTGTTATTTTCTTCTGAGTTATTTAATTTTGCATTATTATTCTAGAATAATTCTGGGTTTAGCTCTTTAGTGCATAACCCTAACAAGATGAGTATTACCTTAGAATGTTTCCCATCCATCAGCCCATACTTCACTTGCTTCTTCTAGAAGAGTGAGCTAAACCAACTGGTGAACCACCACCTCCACTTCATTGATCCATCTCATCGACCATTTTGCTTGTAACATATGTACATAATTCAAAAAATCAAAAAAATCAAAAACAAAAACTTCAAAAAAAATCATTTGCATTGCATGAACATGGATTTTTACCAATTGTATTTATTTGTGTTGCTCACTATTGTTCAGGTTACCAGAGTTCTAACATCGGTTCTAGCAGAAAGGATCCATTCATCTTCCACATTGCCAACCATCATCCCTTTAAGTCAACATGAATCCTATCAACTTATTCACCCTGCTCCATAATCCATATGATCTAGAAAATCTAGTTCCAATTAACATGAGCATTATTATATGGACTGGATTTCCTCACCATATTCCTTCTCTAAATTTGTTCTTTTCGAGAAATTATTAAGGGCCTTATCCAACTACATTCCTCCATCACCTCCACCTTCACCTTCACCTTCACCTTCAGATCTTGAGGTTTTCCAATTAGACATAGAAGAGGTTGAGTCATAAGAGTTTGATAATGTTATAGATGACATTCATATGATCCCAATGCCCCATTAGCTTGAGGAAGATTCTCACATGTCCATTGAAGATACCATTGATGTGAATCTTAGTTAAAATGCAGAAAATCCTCAAATTGTCAAACTTGGTAAAATTCTATCCATAGATTAACAAGATCAATTGATTGCTCTTCTCAAGAAGAAGGGTATTTTTGCATGGTCCTATGAAGACATGTCTGGTCTTGACCTTAACTTGGTTGTCCACAATCTCACCTTGCATCCTGATGTTAAGCCGATCAAACAAAAACTTAGAAGGATGCATCCTACCGTTTCCCTCTTGGTCAAATAAGAGCTTCAAAAGCTATTACATGTGGGTTTCATTATCCCCATTGACTATCTTGAGTGGCTTTCAAACATGGTACCCGTTTGCAATCCTAATGAGATGATACATGTTTGCACTAATTTTTGAGACCTTAAAAAAGCGTATCCTAAGGATGAATTTCCTCTATCAAACATCGATACTCTTGTCAACACCTGCACTAGCCATGAAATGATTTCTAATGGATGGTTTTTCAGGATACAATTAGATTTGAATCAACTTGATTACCAACATAAAACAACATTCACTACATCTTGGGGGTTTTTTTGTTACAAGATGATGCCCTTTGGACTCAAAAATGCATATGCCACTTATCAATGTGCCATGACATACATATTCTATAATTACATGCATAAGATCATTAAAGATTATGTGGATGATCTCTTGGCAAAATCTAAAACTTGACAAGAGCATATTGGTGTCTTGAAAAAAATATTTGATCGACTTCTAGAGCACAATGTAAGGTTGAACCCCAAAAAGTGTGTCTTTGGTGTTACCTCAAGTAAACTATTAGGATTCATTATCTTCAAAAGAGGCATTGAGGTGGACCCAAACAAAGTCAAGGCCATCATGGAGATGCCTTCCCTAACAAACTTGAAGGAATTGCGTAGCTTACAAGGAAAGATCCAATAAATCCATCATTTCATTGTACAAATTTCTGACAAATGTAGACCATTCAATCACTTTCTATAAAAGGGGGTGACATTTTCATGGATAAATGAATGCCAAAAATATTTTGATGACATCAAGAAATACTTTGCTTCTCCACCAATCTTAACTCTTGCTCGTTCAGGGGTCCCCTTCCATATTTATGTTTCAGTAATGGACTTTGCATTAGGAATAATTCTTGCACAAAAGAATGAGAACAATTGAGATCAAGTTATCTATTACATTAGTCGAACATTTGTAAGATATACAACAAGATATGCTTATGTGGAAAAATTATGCTTAGTAGTGGTTTTGCTACTAAGAAACTCGGACATTACATGCTTAGTCACACCACATATGTCATAGCTTGCAAAAATCCTCTGCATTATATGATGTCTCATACTTAAAATAACACTCGCACTACTAAATGGATAATACTTCTCACTAAATTTGATCTTGAGTTCATTACCCAAAAATCCATTAAAGGTTAGGTCATAGCTGATCAGCTTGTGAAAACTCCACTATCTAGTGATCAACCCTTTATTATTGAGATCCTAGATGATTTGGTATTCGCTATCACTGAACAAGAAGAAGATGTTATTTCAGAGGAAGACGATAATATTACATTATTATTTGATGGTTCTAAGTTTGAAAATGTCAAGGTGTTGGAATCATGTTCCATACACCACAGGGGATACCTATCCCCTTATAATTCAAACTTGCCTTCTAATGCATAAACAACAATGCAGAGTATGAAGCCTTAATATTAGGTCTACAAGCAGCTATAGCTATGGGTATAAAATGTATCAGGATATTTGGTGATTCTCAACCTGTTAGAAAAATCAACAAAGAATACCAATGCAAAGAACCTACCATAAAGCTTTACCATGAAGTATAAATGAAATTGCTTAACAAATTTTATTGGTATGAAATTGATAGTTTTCCATGTTCAACTAATACATTTAAAGATTCTATGGTCTCTCTAGGATCATTGATTCCAAATAACTCCGTAGGAGAGGTACAACCACTAATTATTATAATGATCTCTAAATATGCAATTGTTCATGTTGAATCTAAGAATGGGAAGGATGTTTGCTTCATCTATTTGGAACCATATGAGCCTTGGTCAAACCAAATAATATCCTTCTTCAAGTTTGGAACACTCCCGTCCGATATGTCACTGATTGCTAAATGCACTTCCAAGCAAAAAGTAGCTTGTTTTACTCTCTTGGAGGACGTGTTGTATAGACATGGTTATGATGGAATCCTCCTTCATTATCTCGAGCCTGTAGAGGCACAAATAGCCATAATTGAAGCTAATGATGGTACTTGTGGTGGTCATTTTAATGGAATGGCCATTGCAAATCATGTTTTACGCATGGGTTACTATTGGCCCATCATGGAACACAACTATTGTACATATATCAAGCATTGTAAGCAATGTCAAGAGCATGCTAATTTAACTCATGTGCCATCACAAGCATTACAACCTATTCAAAGCCTTTGGCCCTTTTCACAATGGGATCTTGATTTAATTGGTACAATCTCACCTTCTTTCTCAGGATAATATACATTCATCATCACAGCCACTGAATACTTCAAAAAGTAGGTTGATGCAATTCCTCTAACTAGTATGATAAGACCTCGAATTATGGATTTCATACTTCGTCATATTATTTTTTATTTTGGTATTTCTTCAAAAATAATCTCTGACAATGGCAAGTCTTTCAAAAAAAGGATGTTCGAGCACTTTGCGAGAAATATAATATCCAACATGGTTTCTTGACTCCTTACTACCCACAAGCAAATGGAAAAGCTAAGGCTACCAAAAAGATATTAATTGCTATTCTCAAGAAACTTGTCAAAGAAAATCATCAAGATTGGCATACAAAAATTCCCTTGGTATTATGGGTTTATCGAACAAGCATCTGCATGCCTATTGGGAAAACACCATTTTCATTGGTCTATGGAGCCGAAGCAATCATGCCTCTTTATCTTGATATCCCCTCATTGTGAATTTCATTGCTCGATTCACATATGATGATACTTCTAGACATGAACGTTTTGACCAACTCACGCTTCTTTACGAAAGGTGTGTTAATGCTTTAGATAATTTATGAGTTTATCAAGACCACCTAAAGCATGCTTACAATACCAAAGTTCATCTATGTGAATTCCAAGTAGGATATATTGTTCTTAAAGAGAATCAACAAAACACCAATGCATTACCACATCTTCATGATAAATTTATGGCTAATTGGTTAGGTCCATACATTGTCACTCAAAAAGTGGGTAAACAAACTTATAGGCTTGCTAGTCTAGAGGGAGTTGAAGAGCCTAAACCACTTAATATCATCCACTTGAGAACATTCTATCCTTAATAATATATATATATATATATATATATATATATATATATATATATATATATATATATATATATATATATATATATATATATATGGCTAATACACAAAAACAACATTGCATTTCATACATTGCATTCACAAACTCATTATGCACTTTCATATTTATACATTCCATTTCATTTTAGGGGTCATTTATTGAGTTTAGATAATAATTGGTCCAATACAGTTTTGTTGCCTTAATTAGGGGCACCTTCAAATCATCATCCATTTCATTACACCATTCCAAATTGTCATTTGCAACCCATATTTCCATAATCCCTAGGTGTTTTCGATCACTTAACCACTCCTAGTGTTTCTAGCAACCTCCAATACATGTCAAGTTTTCTTTAGGACCAAGACATATTTTCAATAAGAAAATCTTGAGTTCTAGGAATTGACTCTAACATTCTTGAACCAAACACAATCACACATCTTAAAAATATCTTATGTCAAAGAGGGATAATACCATATTTGGGTTGAACCTCGAAGTGAAAAGGGTATTCCTTGCTTGTCCCATTATGCACATAGTCCAAAAAATAGTGGTTTTCACTACTATCACAAATTTAAAATAAAAGAAAGAGTAGGGAAAAATCCCCAAAACTCTAAATCTTTTACACATCACACACCATAGATCCTCAAGTTGTAAGGATAGAACTACATTTCTAGTCAGATGGTTAGGTATTTTGAATCTCCAAAGATTAGAGATACAATTCTTGGACTATGGAGTTAATCTCCACCAAGTCTATAGATGCTTGATTGGCAATGGAGTACACTCATGCATGGTGACACATCTCTCTTGAAGATACCTCTGACTGCACATAAGGATAAACTAGCTTCTTGGTATTCTCCATAACAAGTTTTACCCAAAATTTACTCAAGATGGGTTAATGAACTCACTTGCACACATATTGGTTCTTTATTACCTCGAGTGATTACCATGCTCATGATTTGGTAAATGAATTCACTACACACACATTTGGTCTTAGAGAAAATTAGACAACATTTAGTGAGTTTGTCAAATATCACTAGTAGGTCTAAGTCTCTACAAAACACATCAGTTTTCCATGTCAACATCCATGTTAGTTTTCCATATCAACATCCATATCTTCTTCCATATCAACATCCATATCTTCTTCCATATAAAAATCCATATCTTCTTTTATGTCAACATCCATATCTTCTTCCATATCAACATCCATATCATTACATGAGTCTTCCATCCCACATGCTACCAGTTTGGTGCCCCTGATTAAACAATAATGCTATACATGGTCAAGAAAATTTTTAATTATAAATGATCATTATAACATTAATTCATTTGCATAGATATGGACGAGGAGGGTGGATCTGGTAGCCCAATGTGGTGCTCCATAAATCGATCCTCTAAAAACTTGGATGTATCCATCTTGGGCTCGAGGACATCATGCATCATGTCTCTAATGATGATCCCTCTCAGGTAGCTCTTCCTGGAATCTTGTGATATTATCCTCACCTCCACCTATAGCCGGTCATACCTCTAGCTTCACCCACGATCGAGCTATCACAGTATTCCAAGCTGCTACCTCTGTAACCCGAGCTACTATCATTGCATCTCGCTCTACCACCAACTGCTCAAGCCTCACCCAATCCTCCTTGCTCTAACTTGGAGGTCCCTTCGAAACCTCCTCCATATCATCCATGTCATCTCCATCTCCAAGCTCTGAATCTTGCTCTTTTGTATCCCTCGTCTGTCTCTTTTGAATTCTATATTGAAGGTATCTCCAACATCTAGGAGCCTCATCTATCTCCTCCTATTTGACCTCTAGCTCATCCTCATCACCATTATCCCCATCCACTACCGAACTTGGTACCCATGATGGTTGTACAGTGAACCATGCATTGTACTCTATAGTAGTCCCCGCATCATCCAAATAAAAGAGATACATCTCCTCATCATCCTCATGGGTCACCCTCCATGCCTCAGAACAAGGTATACCCATATTATCTCAATGATTCCTATAGAGCACTGGTGCCTCAGGAACCCCCTAGCTCAACCTAAACTATCATAACACCCATGAGAACTGGATGAAATTCACCTCACTCATGTTCCTCCCAACCACCCATCTAGCCTATCATACCCTCCACAATTTCTCCCCATCACCAGTCCAAGTGGCACCTTGCCATGGGATCCAAAGAACCTAATATAATGTTAATCCAACCCACATATCCCTATACTCCTATCAATTTCAAATAGGATGACTCGATTGCACCTCCTCTAACACCAACCATATCATAGCATAGGGTTACTCCCTATCCCATGCCTCATCAGGAAATCCTACAAGTTGAGCCACACTAAAGTTCTCCCAATCCCAACACTACAACAATAAATTGCATCCTAGCCCCTTTGCCCCTGCCTCCTCACCTCATATAGATCTTGGTATAGCTAAGCTAGCAGAGGAGGTGCCCATGCATACACCCAAGACACATCAAGAATATTATACACCAGGATGATCATGTTCCATAGGAACCGATAGCTAGTGCTTTTAGGGGCCACTATGTTGACCAACATGAATATGAATAATATGGGTAATGCATCCAGCTTCTTATCTAGGTACATAGCCAAATACATTATACCTAAACCCTTCACATTCTCCTTCTACCATCCATCTCCAAAGGTGTGGCTCATATCATACCCCTTATCGTGTCGAACCTCGACATGTAATCCCTCCACTGATAACTTGAGGATGCGATATACATCCTCAAGTGTCGTTGTCACCTCTCCAGTAGGGATCTGAAAGGTCCCCCTACCTGGATCCCATCTCTCTGTCAAGGTAGAGAGATACCCCTCATTTGCTCTTACCACATCAATCTGGGCTGCCCTAGCTAGCCCCACATATTCCAACCAATTTCACTACTCATTTCATAGTGTCTTTCTCACCCCTGGAATGTAGGGCAAGAACTAATGTCTAGGCTCCAAAATCTTCAACTATAGCACAACACATAAACAATGCAAGAACATTAATGTCACATTCATTTGCATGCTTTCAAATTTTTTTTTTTTTTGCACAAGTTAAAATTAGAGTGCCAAGGGTACTTACCTTAGCAACACACACATATTCTCCTACTATCGCATCCACACCATCCATATCCATAGATTTCGCACCACCACACACATTCACTTCACTTGCTCACTTCCTCAGATGTAATTTCTAAAATTTGTGAACGCAAAGAATGAATCTAACTTCACTTATAAAAAATATTTGTAGCTATTTCTAGTGCACTAGAAAACCCATGAGTATTCACAAGTGCATTGGAATACCCACCAATGTTTGCAGATCACCAAATGCCCACAAGCGTCTAAGGTTGCTGCAGATGTGATCAGGTGTTTCACGTCAAAATTGGTAGAAAATACCAAAATGATCTAAAAAGGTAGCTTAACTCCACAAAATCATTCCAAATTTCATCCATACATTCACTTCATCATCATATCATGTTTGTGAAAACAAATATTAATTTGAATGCATAATTTTTGTTTGCACTTAGTGCAAAAATTGCTTAACAAGCTTCAAAATACACCAAAACGGTCCAAATTTTCATAAAAATGACCATATTCACCATTTTCATCATTCATCATATCATCTCATAATTTTTTGGTAGAACATGAATATATTTGGGTGGTTAACTTTTGTTTACGACCAAAAAATCATAAAATTATCCAAAATTACTTCAAAATGCTCCAAAATAATGCAAAATTTCACAAAATCATACAATCCAATCAAAAACGCATTGCTCATTATCAAATCTTCATATCAACATCATTTTCATCCTTAAATCATTATATTTGCACATTTTCTAAGTTCAAATACAAATTTCAAGTGAACCTTGTACCCAGTGGTCTATTCTATCTCCTTGGCGATTGCAGCGATTGGTTGTCCATGTAATTCAATAAGATGAGTAAATCACCATAAGGACACTTGTCCATATTCATCATCCAATATCCTCTTGTTCAAAAACAAAATCACTTTTTGTCCCTCATATTTGAGTGAGACTATGCCAAGACCAATTTGGTCAACAACTGTCATTGATACCCTTTTCCATGGGGTTCTCAACATGGATAATTTCATTATTTCATTTGAAATTACACCATTCTATGAGGATACAGGCCGAGTAAAGTGATTGAGCAACCTTTTAGGAATTCTATGTGGGAATTAGCTTCAATCATGAGTGGCCCCGAGGTCAGACTATTCTCTTCTTTTTATGCATGTGTGTTTTTGCATTTCAATAATGCCAAAAGGCACGTTCTTCAACAACATGGAATCACCCCAAAACTTAGGGCAGCCACATTTAATATTTATTTTTCTCAATAGGATACATATTAAATGATCATGGCATTTACACTTGGCAAAAATCCTTTCTTTGATGGGAAAAAAACAAAATCACTCAATCGCATTCCACAACAACATCTTTCCTCCGTTGGGGTAAAAATAGAATCATTTTACATCATTCATATCATCTACACTTACATCATACACTTACACTTACATCATACACTTGCACTTACACCATTCAATTACATTTTTCATCGCACAATTATGTCAATTGGCTTGTGAGTCTCATTATTCACTCATTCAACAATTGAGGAGGTAAGTTGCACATACAAATTCTTTTTGTCTTCAAGTTCATATTCACGTTACAATGAAAGAAATTTTCTTCTTCATTAGGCCAAACCAGGTATCTTGTATTTTTGCATCGCATTGTGTTTCACGCAGGACAATGCAAAAAGGGGCATCTTTAGACACCAAAATCTAGCTACTTGTCATCCATCCGTGTCCTCCAATCAGAAACCACCTATTATATATATATATATATATATATATATATGTGTGTGTGTGTGTGTGTGTGTGTGTGTATTTGTTTAATATATTTTATATATTATATTTATATATATTTAATAAATATATATGTATTTATATAAATTAATCTTAGCCCTCTGCCACATTTTAATCTTAGCCATCCATCCACCTCAATCCATGCCACTTACCCAATGCAATGACCCAAAAACACACAAAAAAATACAAAAATAGAAAAAGTTTTTTTTTTTACTAAGGAGAGGGATACATGAACCCTTCATGAACCCCTAACCCAACTAGTATTTACCTAAAGTTTCGATCCCCTAAGTTTTCTTGAAAGCTACATCTCACAAAGTACCCTATCACAAGTCCATCTGTGTAGGCGTATCATGTGTCACTATAGATAAGCCCATCTATCCCATCACTCTTGATGAGCTAGACTTATCACCCTTAGTCCATCGAAGGTATACACGCATCTCCATACCATACACAAGTCATTATGTGTAGGTATGCTACGAGTATTTCGAGTTAAGCTATCTATCTCATCTCCACGATGAGCTATCTTAACTCAGATGTAATCTCTCCACAACTTAGTCCTTTATCTCCCTAAGGGGTCTCAATTCCCTTAGGTCTCCTATGTTCACCCTAAGGGGTTCTCAATTCCCTTAGGTTACCTATGTTCACCCTAAGGGGTTCTTAATTCCCTTAGGTCACCTCTGAGTTCACCCTAGAACTCTACTCTTAGATTTCTATTACTAAGCAACCAAACAAGAATACATCTAGATACTAAAACATCAAAGAGTAATCACTAAGCATCTAGAAAATAAAGAAGGATTAACACTAAAAGAGAATGTTATCATCAGAAAGAGAATCAACTACATAGTATAACCAAATATGAAAATAAAGTAAAAGTACCTTCTCTAAACCAATAAATAGTTATTGCATTAAATATTGCATGGTAAATCCTTCTTACTTTAAATAATATTACATTAACTGCATTAGGGATATCTCCCCACAATTCTATTCTATTTGAGCATAAGTAAATCAGCATAAAATACAATTACCTATACTTTATTTCCATTGAACTCCTTGCTTCACCTTGCTTCCCATTGGTTCTTTGAGGGTAGTAGGGGATCAGGGTACTCATGGTTCTAGATAGGCATACCTCTAAATGCATCTATTCATTTACTTTGCCAAATTGCAACTATACAAAATTCAATTAAGTTTCCAACCATCTAATGCATAGTGGATATTATAAAAGATCCTTTACTTTTATCTTCAACTCTTTAGTTCCCTTAGAGAGCCATCCAACATGTACTACTTAGATCAAGGTCTAACTTTAATCAAATCCATTCATATCTTAAAGCATTAAAGTCCCATACCTTTAACCTCTAAAACAATCCATCATTCATTCCCTAAATTAAAGCCCCATAACTTCAATTCAAAGAATAAATCTAACATCCTTTTTAATTCACAATTCCAATCAAATCAAATATTGTTTTAAAGCATTAAAGTCCCATACCTTTAACCTCTAAAACAATCCATCATTCAACATAAAATTTGTCATAAATCTTATAACACAATTATGTTTTCCTTTGAAGTCCTTTTTGTAAAGTCTACATCATAGACTTACTAATCAAATATTTTCAACCTTAATCTTAGATTCATAACCTCAATTAAAGATTCACAACCTTATCTAAAGATTCACTACTTTAGTTACAAATAACCCCTTCATGATCTTTTTACACAAAAGGTCTTACCCTAATTAAAACCACATAAGGTAATCTCATTAATTAAAGGTCCCTTCAATTAAGATCTCATAAAATAAATCATAATAATCAAAGATCTTACTATCATTAAAATCTCTTAAGATAATTCATGCTAATCAAAGGTTTCTCTTTAATTAGATCTCCTAAGATAATCAACATTTATCAAAGGTTTTCTCTTTAATTAAAATCTCCTAAGATAATCAACATTTATCAAAGGTTTTCTCTTTAATTAAAATCTCCTAAGATAATCAACATTTATCAAAGGTTTTCTCTTTAATTAAAATCTCCTAATATACTTTATATAAATCAGAGGTCTTATTTCAATTAAAGTCCCATAATATAATTTACATAAATCAAAGGTCTTATTTCAATTAAAGTCCCATAATATAATTTATATAAATCAAAGGTCTTATTTCAATTAAAGTCCCATAATATAATTTATATAAATCAAAGGTCTTATTTCAATTAAAGTCCCATAATATAATTTATATAAATCAAAGGTCTTATTTCAATTAAAGTCCCATAATATAATTTATATAAATCAAAGGTCTCTTTAATCAAAATTACATAAGTAAACTTTAATAATCCAAGGTTTGCAACTATGGACTTATACACCTTCATGGCAGATACAAAACATCTTATGCATAATGATCTAAGGACTTCTAGACGAGTTTAGGCAAGACAAAACTAGGTGCTAAGTTTCTCTTCCACTACCACTAACTGTCCTAAAGGAACTAGGATTACGTAGTCATGGAGCTTCCACAGAGATGTGGATGGCTTCCCATTGGGCATAGCTCCCAAAACATAGCACCCTCTCTAAACCACGAGTAGTTTTCCAACTATGAGTGGTGCTTTCCTAAACACAATGCTCGCTTGCTACAGGTGGTCTCCCAAACTACGAGCGGTGCCTTCAACATAGTGCTCTCTAGGCAAGATGCAAGGGGGGTTTCTAAACTAAGAGCAGTGTTTTCACACAATGCTCTCTTCTTAACACATGTGGTTTCCATCCAAGAGTAGCGCTCTCAAAACAATCTACTTAAGAGAGGTGGTTTTAACTAAGAGCAATGCTCTCAAAGTATTAAGTTAAGATGCTATTATAGAGAGGTTCAGTTATAGAGAGAAATTTGGAATTATAAAGGTTAAGTGGATTTAAATTAAGAGAGCGCTTTCACAAGACTACTTAACAACGGGTGGTTTTAAACTAAGAGCAGTGCTCTCACACAACGCTACCTTAAGCAAGACGTAGGTAGGTTTCTAAACCTTTCAACAGGTTTATCATGCTACATGAGATTATAACCAGGTCCAAATCTAAACATATGTAAGCGGATAGTTTAAGACTTTCCAACCTGAATACTCTTGCAAAATAAATTCTGGTGGTCTCTTGCTACCTCTCCCTTAGCTTGTTGTGCACTCCTGTCTTCCCCGATCGCCTCCTCTACATTTTTCCTCTGTCTCCCCCATCTTCCTCCTTCCTCCTCACCTTACGTGCTCCTCTTGCTCTAGGTGGCTCATCCGCTGTCCCATCTTGAATCTCGAGCCAACATCGAGCCCCCTTTTCTTCAATGCTCCCGTCCCTTCTCATCTCATGGCAAACGGTTCTTTTTCCCATAATTTCCACCTTTGGAAATTGATAGCCCCCTACATTATTTACATAGATTGCACTATATAGGGGGGTGAGATATTTGCATTATTAAAATGAAGAATGGTGCCCTTTACAATATCCTTAACATGATATTTTATCACCATTTTTAAAATATATCTCTTTTATTTAAAACAATTTCTTAATTGCTCTATCTTTAAAATAAAAGATTCTATTTGTCTTAAATGGATTTTTTTTTTTTTTTATTTATTTCAATTAATTAAAGTCCATTAATGAATTTATATTATCATTAAAATGAACTTCTTTAATTATTTCAAATGAACTCTCATTTGTTTATTGAAATGAAGTTTACTAATGAGTTCTAAATGAGTCATATCATTTTTAATTCAAAACCTCATTAGTTAGTTTAAATGAATCTTCATTTATCATTTAAATTTAATTTATTTTCCTTCATAACAATGATGCTCTATTATCCCTTCAACATAATAGTTCACTTTATGCATCCACATACATTTTGTAGTTGTTCTTTTATTGAAATTCCAACATTATGCTACCCAAGCCATGATGCAGTAGAGAGCAATCAAATTTATAAAACAACAAAGAGGGAATATTTCCATCAACCCAATCACCTATCTTAGCCAAAGATTTTACGATAGCTACTAGGCTATCAACTAAGGCTCAAGGCGATCAGTCATCGATGATTATCCCTTTCGATAATGCATGCCTATATGAAGGTATCTATCCATGTTACCTCCGAGTACCTTAATCATCATTTCCCTGATCTTAAGTACCCTCATTTTTTGTGGATGCTTCTGCCTTCTCCACCTATGAGTGTACCTGATCCTGCACACTTGGCAATATGTTAGCGATAACATGCCCTTCTAAATCAACTAAACATCATATAGTTGGTTCAATTGTTCAAACTAAGTATCACCACATCATAGGTTAATACATTATTTTCTTTGTGCCATAAAGTCTGCTAGGGAGGGTCATGACATCCTCCCCCACTAGAATTAAACATCATCCTCGATGTTTCTAGTTTTCCTTTGTTTTTAACAGAAAGTAAAAATTATTACATCATATAGCTTCAAACAAAAAGGGAAAAATTTTTTCGCATAACCTCCACTTTCTCCCAAGTGGCATTCTTCTCATAGAACTGGTCCCACTGGACCTTACACTGTTCGAGAGTCCGATTCCATAGAGACTTAGAACGAAACTCAAGAATCTTCATCGGTAGTACTTCAATGGCCTTTGGATTTGCCATCTACAAATTAGAAACATCCCACACATGTTCAGGGTCAGCAACATATTTCCTAAGCAAGGATATGTGGAAGGTGTCATGGATTTTGGATAGATTAGGTGGTAATGCAAGTCGGTATGCAATCGGACTGATATTTTTTGTGATCTCAAAGGGCCCCACAAAATGTGGATCCAACTTCATGGATTTGATAGCACTCTTCTTTGGCTTAACCCTCAAGAACACCTTATCTCCAATAGAATACTCTCTTGGAGTCCTTTTTAGATCTGCATAACTCTTCTACCTATCCACAACTTCTTTAAGCCTTTGCCTAATTTCCTTTAGCTGATCTTCCATTACCCTGACCATTTATGGCCCAATCACAACTCGATATTCTAGGTTATCCCAAGACAATGGTGTTCTACACTTTCTCCCATACAAGGCATCGAAAGGTGCCATTCCTAGTGAGGAGTGATGTCCATTATTGTAGGTAAACTCTACCAAAGGTAGACAATCTTCCCAATGAGATTTGTGATCCATGTAGTACATGCGGAGCATGTCTTCCAGAACTTGGTTTACCCACTCTGTTTGGCCATCGGTTTCAGGGTGGTATGCTGAACTCATATTCAGTTTCGTACCAACTGCACTATGAAGGGATTTCCAAAATTCAGAAGTGAATTTGGAGTCTCTATCTGAGATAATTACCTCAAGAAATCCATGCAATCAAAATACCTCTTTGATGAATCTTCTAGCCACTACCTGAGCATCATCCTTGGTATTTCTTGGTATGAAATGGGTAACCTTAGTCAATTTGTCGACCACTACAAATATGGCATCATGTTGGTACCAAGTCTTGGGTAAACCCACTATAAAATCCATAGATATAACCTACCATTTTTGCATAGGTATATCATGCAGATATAGTTTTCCTATAGGATGTTGGTGTTCTACCTTAACTTTCTAACATTCGAGGCATCGAGCAACAAAATCCATGATGTCCTTCTTCATTCCTACCCAAAAGAAGGTTCTTTTCATATTTTCTCGCATTTTGGCTCCTCCCGAATGAGCAGAATAAGGAGATCTATGGGCTTCTTGCATTATCAAGTTCCTTAAATCGCCCATATTTGGTATGATGACCCTTCCCTTATAACACAAAAAGTCATATTTCACACTAAATTCCTTATTTCCTTTAGGATCTCTATCCATATTAACTCAAATTTCTTAGCAATACTCATCTTGAGATTGCTCCTATCTTACTCGATCCATCAGGTCCATGTGGATTTTAGTTATGGCTGCTATATATCTTCTTCTACTTAAAGCATCAACTACTTTATTCTCTTTTCCTTTTATGTATTCAATCTCGAAGTCATACTCAATGAGAAATTCCACCCATCTTCTCTATCTCACATTGAGTATTGGTTGGGTGAATATGTATCATAGACTTTGATGGTCTGTCTTTAATTCAAAGGGTCTTCCCACCAAGTAGTGGCACCAAACCTTTAAAGCATGCACCACTACAGCTAGCTCTAAATCATGCATAGCATAATTAACTTCATGCTTTTTGAGCTTCCTTGAAGTATATGCCACTACTGACTCCTCTTGTGAGAGTACCCCACCCAACCCATCTATTGATGCATCAGTGCACACTAAAAAGTCCCCTTGGGGATCGAGAACCTTTAGTATTGGTGCAGTAGTAAGCTTATGCTTTAGTAGTACAAAGGCAACCTCACACTTTTCTGACCACTTGAATTCCTTTCCCTTCTTCTGAAGGTTAGTTATGGGTCCAACAATCTTGGAGTAGTCCTTTATATAACGTCTATAGTAGCCTGTTAACCCCATGAAACTTCGCACTTCAGTCACATTAGTAGGGGGTGGCCAATTCAGGATAGCCTCTATCTTCTCTGGATCCACAACAATCCCCTTTGCTGATATGATGTGTCCAAGATATCGTACCTCTGGAACATAGAATTCACTCTTAGCTAGGTTTCCATAAAGTTGATTCTTCCTTAACAATTCTAACATGATCCTAAGATGTTTATCATGTTCTTATTTATCTCGAGAGTATATAAGGATATCATCTAGGAATACCAAGATAAACTGGTCCAAGTGTCTTCTGAACACACTATTCATTAAGTTCATGAAAGCAGCTGGGGCATTAGTCAGTCCAAAGGGTAGAACCGTAAACTCATAATGCCCATACCTAGTCTTAAATGTCATCTTGTGAGTGTCTTCCTCATGAATCCTTAATTGGTGATACCTTGACCTTAGATCGATCTTAGTAAACACCTTGGCATCCTTTAGTTGATCAAATAAATCTTCAATCCTAGGTAAAGGATACCGATTCTTGATTGTAGCCTTATTTAGCATCCTGTAATCAATACACAATCTTAGCGAACCATCCTTTTTCATGAACAAAATTGGTGCACCCCATGGTGACACACTTGGTTTTATCAAACCCTTCTCTAATAATCCTTGCAATTGAACCTTCAATTCTTGCATTTCAATAGGATTCATCCTATACGAGGATCTATGAATAGGCTCAACTCCCATCATAAGTTCAATTGTGAAGTCAAATTCCCATACAAGAGGTAGCCCAAGTAGGTCCTCTGGAAATACATCCTAAAAATCTTGTAAAATCGGATGTTGTCTTAGTATTTCTCCTTTCTCATAGTCTTCCACTTCATTAAGTTTTACTACATACACTATTCCTCCTCTCTTTAGGGCCTTCTTCAATTGCATAGCGGACAACATCTGAGGTTCAAATACCCCTTGTTTGCTATGAATTCTTAGTCTCTTTCTGCCTTCTTCCAAATACTCGATCCATCGGTCTTGAAAATTGACTAAGGCTTTATGAGCCTATAGCCAATCCATCCCTAGGACCACATCAAAGGCGTGTAAGGGAGCTACATATAATTAACATTTCGTAGTCCCACTAGATAGAGTGATTTCTACCATAGGATAACATTGGTTCACCGAGTAGGTCTACCTAGAACCGTACTCAACCTTCCACCCTTGAGCCAAATATCCAGGCCTTTTTGACATAGTCCTTGCTAGACTAGATGAAATAAAACTGTTAGTGGCCCCACTATCTATCAAAATATTTACTTGCTTATTGAAAACCTTACCTTTCACAAGTAATGGGGTGGCTTGTCCCTCTAGCTTCTGCTTCCCGATTGTGGCATAGATCCGATGTTCCGGTTCCTTCCCTTTTGCATTAGTTGTGCTAGTCCCTACTCGATATGGACATTGATTATAGTAATGAGGTCCCCAAAAATTGTAGCACCCTTCCTTGGGTCCTTGCTATTTTTTAGGTTTCTCATTCCCGCTTTTAACTACTAGAGTTGGAGCTTGCAACTTCTGTGGTTGAGGTTTCATATTATTGGGTTTGTTATCCTTCCTACGAAAGTTCTTCTTGAACTTCTTCTGATTTCCATAAGGTTTCTTCTCAGGATTTTGGGGGTTCTTAGCTTTTCGCTCTTGATCAACCTCCCATTTTACAAACCCATTACTATTCCTCTTCTTTAGCTCCTACCGAGCTTGCTCGGGTAGAGTGTCATATTTATAATAGAAGTGTGACTCTACTTTCTTTGCTAGGTCATATACCTTTTGCAGTGATTTAGGTTCCTACATGTCTACATCATGCTTTAACCTAGACTCCAATCCTAGAGTGAACTTATGAACCCATATTTTCTCATTATAAATAGGTACATATTTAAATAATCTTACCAACTTCTTATAGTACACCTCTACTATGTTGGTTCCTTGCTTCAGACTAGCAAATTCCTCAAACTTTAAGGCATAGAAATGCTCTGTTAGGAATCTCTTCTTAAAGATGTTTATAAATTCTTCCCATGGAGTATCAATAGGTTCAATCTTAGTTTCCTCATAGTGGGTTTCCCACCACTCCAGAGCAGCCCCTTCCAGGTTAATCGTAGCCCAAAGTGTTCGGGTTCCTGATGAGTAGCCTTTTATCATAAAGTGAACCTCTACTTCTCTCAGCCATGCTTCCATTGCATCCCCATCGCCCTCCCCATAAAACTTGGAGATACTGATGTTTTTCATGTCCCTAGCTATTTCCTTTTCTACTAAGGCTCTGGCTTGCACTTGTTCTATAGTTAGTCCACTATCTAGACCAATCTCTAAGCCTCAAACTTGCAAATTTTGATTCATAGCCATTTCCAACAATTGTCTTATCTGATCCTGCATAGCAATGATCGTAGCGGTGAGGTCTTCTACCTCCCTATTGGGGCTCATTGGTTCCCCATCCTAGTTTTCTTCTTCAACATTACTTTGTCAAGTTTTTCTAGGCGTAGGCCTCCCTCTTCTGGTCTTAGGTGGCATCTTAACCTGGTTCCATCCAAGAAAGAAGATTAGATTATAGTTTCATCTTAAGTTGTATCTCTAATTCAAGCCATAATACATAGTTCTCTTGCTAGATGCATTAACAATCTAACTAGGGTAATATCCCAGGCTAGGATGTATCACTGATACCAAAGCCCATACTAAGGCATCCTAACATCCACGCTCCCTTGGGGTCAATTCCTATCAGATTCTAGTAAATAGGGTATTCTAGATCATCCTAGCTTTAGCCTTTACCTTAAGCAAGCCTTCATTGGAAGCATCTAATTCCCTTTAGCACACATAGAAGCTCTATACCCTCGTACCTAGAGCTCTGATACCAAATGTAACGACCCAAAAACACACAAACAAAAAATACAAAAATAGAAAAAGTTTTTTTTTTACTAAGGAGAGGGATACATGAACCCTTCATGAACCCCTAACCCAACTAGTATTTACCTAAAGTTTTGATCCCCTAAGTTTTCCTGAAAGCTACATCTCATGAAGTACCCTATCACAAGTCCATCTGTGTAGGCGTATCATGTGTCACTATAGATAAGCCCATCTATCCCATCACTCTTGATGAGCTAGACTTATCACCCTCAATCCATCGAAGGTATACACGCATCTCCATACCATACACAAGTCATTATGTGTAGGTATGCTATGAGTATTGTGAGTTAAGCTATCTATCTCATCTCCATGATGAGCTATCTTAACTCAGATGTAATCTCTCCACAACTTAGTCCTTTATCTCCCTAAGGGGGTCTCAATTCCCTTAGGTCTCCTATGTTCACCCTAAGGGGTTCTCAATTCCCTTAGGTTACCTATGTTCACCCTAAGGGGTTCTTAATTCCCTTAGGTCACCTCTGAGTTCACCCTAGAACTCTACTCTTAGATTTCTATTACTAAGCAACCAAACAAGAATACATCTAGATACTAAAACATCAAAGAGTAATCACTAAGCATCCAAAAAATAAAGAAGGATTAACACTAAAAGAGAATGTTATCATCAGAAAGAGAATCAGCTACATAGTATAACCAAATATGGAAATAAAGTAAAAGTACCTTCTCTAAACCAATAAATAGTTATTGCATTAAATATTGCATGGTAAATCCTTCTTACTTTAAGGAATATTACATTAACTGCATTAGGGATATCTCCCCACAATTCTAGTCTATTTGAGCATAAGTAAATCAGCATAAAATACAATTACCTATACTTTATTTCCATTGAACTCCTTGCTTCACCTTGCTTCCCATTGGTTCTTTGAGGGTAGTATGGGATCAGGGTACTCATGGTTTAGGATAGGCATACCTCTAAATGCATCTATTCATTTACTTTTCCAAATTGCAACTATACAAAATTCAATTAAGTTTCCAACCATCTAATGCATAGTGGATATTATAAAAGATCCTTTACTTTTATCTTCAACTCTTTAGTTCCCTTAGAGAGCCATCCAACATGTACTACTTAGATCAAGGTCTAACTTTAATCAAATCCATTCATGTCTTAAAGCATTAAAGTCCCATACCTTTAACCTCTAAAACAATCCATCATTCATTCCCTAAATTAAAGCCCCATAACTTCAATTCAAAGAATAAATCTAACATCCTTTTTAATTCACAAATCCAATCAAATCAAATATTGTTTTAAAGCATTAAAGTCCCATACCTTTAACCTCTAAAACAATCCATCATTCAACATAAACTTTGTCATAAATCTTATAACACAATTATGTTTTCCTTTGAAGTCCTTTTTGTAAATTCTACATCATAGACTTACTAATCAAATATTTTCAACCTTAATCTTAGATTCATAACCTCAATTAAAGATTCACAACCTTATCTAAAGATTCACTACTTTAGTTACAAATAACCCCTTCATGATTTTTACAAAAAAAGGTCTTACCCTAATTAAAACCACATAAGGTAATCTCATTAATTAAAGGTCTCTTCAATTAAGATCTCATAAAATAAATCATAATAATCAAAGATCTTACTATCATTAAAATCTCTTAAGATAATTCATGCTAATCAAAGGTTTCTCTTTAATTAAATCTCCTAAGATAATCAACATTTATCAAAGGTTTTCTCTTTAATTAAATCTCCTAAGATAATCAACATTTATCAAAGGTTTTCTCTTTAATTAAAATCTCCTAAGATAATCAACATTTATCAAAGGTTTTCTCTTTAATTAAAATCTCCTAAGATAATCAACATTTATCAAAGGTTTTCTCTTTAATTAAAATCTCCTAATATAATTTATATAAATCAAAGGTCTTATTTCAATTAAAGTCCCATAATATAATTTATATAAATCAAAGGTCTTATTTCAATTAAAGTCCCATAATATAATTTACATAAATCAAAGGTCTTATTTCAATTAAAGTCCCATAATATAATTTACATAAATCAAAGGTCTTATTTCAATTAAAGTCCCATAATATAATTTACATAAATCAAAGGTCTCTTTAATCAAAATTACATAAGTAAACCTTAATAATCCAAGGTTTGCAACTATGGACTTATACACCTTCATGGTAGATATGAAACATCTTATGTAGAATGATCTAAGGACTGCCAGACTCTGAGTTTAGGCAAGACAAACTAGGCACTAAGTTTCTCTTCCACCACTAACTGTCCTAAAGGAACTAGGCTTACGCAGCCATGGAGCTTCCATAGAGATGCGGATGGCTTCCCATTGGGTAGAGCTCCCCAAATATAACACTCTCTCTAAACCATGGGTAGTTTTCCAACTATGAGTGACACTTTCCTAAACATAGTGCTCACTTGCTACAGGTGGTCTCCCAAACTACGAGCAATGCATTCAACACAACGCTCTCTAGGCAAGATGTAGGGGGGTTTCTAAACTAAGAGCAGCATTTCACATAATGCTCTTTAACATACGTGTTGTTTTTTCATCTTTAGGGTTTAGTGCTTCAAATGCTCTTTTTAGTGCTTCACACTGCTTTCAAGTGGTTTTAAACTAAGAGCAACGCTCTCACACAATGCTACCTTAAGCAATATGCAGGTGGGGGTTTCTAAACCTTTCAATAGGTTTATCACGCTACAGGGGATTATAACTAGGTCCAAATCTAAACATTCATCATACAAACATATGTAAGCAGATAGTTTAAGACTTTCCAACCTGAATACTCCTACGGAATGAATTATGGTGGTCTCTTGCTACCTCTCCCTTAGCTTGTTGTGCGCTCATGTCTTCCCCGATCACCTCCTCTATATTTTTTCTTTATCTCCCCCATTTTCCTCCTTCCTATGCACCTTACATGCTCCTCTTGCTCTAGGTGGCTCGTCTATTATCTTGTCTTGAATCTCGAGCCAACATCGAGGCCTCTTTTCTTCAATTCTCCCATCCCTTCTCATCTCACAGTAAATGGTTCTTTTTCCCATAATTTCCACCTTTGGAAATTGATAGCCCCCTACATTATTTACATAGATTGCACTATATAGGGGGGGTGAGATATTTGCATTATTAAAATGAAGAATGGTGCCCTTTACAATATCCTTAACATGATATTTTATCACCATTTTAAAATATATCTCTTTTATTTAAAACAATTTCTTAATTGCTCTATCTTTAAAATAAAAGATTCTATTTGTCTTAAATGGATTTTTTTTTTTTTTTTATTTTTATTTCAATTAATTAAAGTCCATTAATGAATTTATATTATCATTAAAATGAACTTCTTTAATTATTTCAAATGAACTCTCATTTGTTTATTGAAATGAAGTTTACTAATGAGTTCTAAATGAGTCATATCATTTTTAATTCAAAACCTCATTAGTTAGTTTAAATGAATCTTCACTTATCATTTAAATTTAATTTATTTTCCTTCATAACAATGATGCTCTATTATCCCTTCAACATAACAGTTCACTTTATGCATCCACATACATTTTGCAGTTGTTCTTTATTGAAATTCCAACATTATGCTACCCAAGCCCTGATGCAGTAGAGAGCAATCAAATTTATAAAACAACAAAGAGGGAGTCTTTCCATCAACCCAATCACCTATCTTAGCCAGATATTTTATGATAGTTACTAGGCTATCAACTAAGGCTCAAGGCGATCAGTCATCGATGATTATCCCTTCCGATAATGCATGCCTATATGAAGGTATCTATCCATGTTACCTCCGAGTACCTTAATCATCATTTCCCCTGATCTTAAGTACCCTCATTTTTGGTGGATGCTTCTGCCTTCTCCACCTATGAGTGTACTTGATCCTACACACTTGGCAATATGTTAGCGATAACATGCCCTTCTAAATCAACTAAACATCATATAGTTGGTTCAATTGTTCAAACTAAGTATCACCACATCATAGGTTAATACATTATTTTATTTGTGCCATAAAGTCTACTAGGGAGGGTCATGACACCCAAATTTAATCTCCACCATTACTCATGTTTTAATCTTGATCACTCATTTTGTGCCTTTGAAACCCTAACATGTTCAAGGGAAGATTATAAAATAGGAGTTATTTTGATGAATCAAGACCCTAAGCTCTCCCTTAATCCTTGGTCCCTAATTTTTTTGAGTTAGAAAATATCGATGAACATTCTCAAAAGGTCTAAACACCTAACAATTTGCCCTAGCCATCTTGTCGTTACTCTTGCCCTCCATCGTCACCCTCACATCATTATAATCTGCTGTCACATAACCCGCACAGAACCGAATCTGGTTCTGTGACATATTCCTCAGCCACCAATCGCCCTGGTGCATTTACTATCATCATAGAACACCCAGGTGCATCTTCTACCATCACAGGATGCCCTGGTGCATTTTATGCCATCACAAAATACCTATGGGTATTTTTTGTAGTAGATCTGCACTCCTACGACCCTCAGGCATTGTTCGGGCATCCCTACGACCATCACTAATTAAAGCATAAACATAAATCATTGTGTTGACAAGGTAATAATTTTTTTTTATATTTATTTCATTTTCTTGCACTTCTATTTTTAGTATTACATTCAACATCTAGGGTTTAGTTGATTTATATTTCTAAGGGCCTCACACTGTGGAGCCCTTACAAGTACTTCTAATCCCTTTTATTGTTTTTCTATTTGCAGGTACAGGATCATATATTTGGTAGTTGTTGAAGCTAGGGTGACCCTTTTAGGATACACAAGCCCACCCACAACCTCGTTGGGATCAAATACAAGTGCAAAGACACCACCTATTATTTTGAGCTAGGGTTTTGGAGAATCCTAGCAATTGTAAAAATTTGTATCACACAAAAAATATTGTAAAATCCTATATTTGGGGTACATTGATAGTATCATTTTGAGATCCACCTGCATTAATAAAAAACTTATCTATCTTGTGCAATAATTTTGTATTACTATGTTTATTGTCATTTTATCTTGTGTATTGGTGTTGCTTGATTTTTGATTCACAAATACCATAATCTATGAGCAAGCAGGGGTAGCGGATGTGAAGGATGTGTGTGGAAAGGTGCAATGACAATGAAAAGCACACAAAATCAAACAAACAATTGAATCCTATGTCTTGCAACAATGTTTTTTATTTTGATTTTTTTTGTGGTTTGTGTGTTTTGATGTGTAAACTTTCTAATCCTAAGATGACTATGTAGGGTGGATTCCTAAGGTGGATGGCAAGTGAGGATTTTACTAGTGATGAAATCCAAAAAATCACTCATAGGCTGCTAAGGTGTTTATGGGGCGAGCAAGCGGATGGAGATGAAGCCCACCATCATTGATCTCGATTAGTGGTTGGTGATGAAATCCAAATCACTAATGTTGAAAATGAAACATGCAAAGTGTGTGGATTATTTTTAAATTTTTGTTGTCTATGGTGTTCAAAATGTAAAGAAACCCTCTTTCACTCCACCAAGTTGGTGACTAAGAACACTAATACCAAGCTCCTCAAAATAATCTAGGGTACACCTCTTAAGATCTACTCTAAATCAGTAAGTGTTTCCAACAGTGGAGGGTTCGCTTAGCTCTTCCACTCTGAATCAACAATGTGTTTCCAATAGTCAGAGGAAGCTTGAGTACCAATGACTTGTTCCAACTTAGAAAAGTAAAAAGTGGGAAACTTTAGCCTAAAGTGCAACTACTATGCTTTTTTATTTTTTGCAAACACACAAGGCAAAAAGAAAAAAAACACCATGAAAGATAGCAAAAACTTGAAAGTGTAATGAATGTTTTAATGCAACTAAAATGAATGCATAGATGCAGATCTATTCCTATATATATGATTTAAAATTGCTTATGAATGTCTAATATGTTTAATAATGCAAGATGTTGCTTTTAAAATAGATCAATGAATATTCCTTTTCTTTTATTTCTTTTCAAAAAGTGAAAAAAAAGTGAGTGGAGTTTAAACAGGACTTACTAGAAGGCATATTTAAACCCATAGTTTTCATTGTTGAAACTCATGGTTTTTATTATCAAAAACCATGGATACTCTGAAACGTCCACATGGATGTTGTGTGGTGTTCTTCAAATGCTGGATGGCATCTGCACAACCACATATCAAATCTTGGTGTTTCTAGAAACCCTAGCCCTAGATCTCACGATTTTTGCGTGAACAGATTTTAGAAACCTGCAATAGAAATAGAGAATGTAGATAAAAAATTCCATATTGACAAGATATATTAACATAAGAAACCCTTTGAGGTTCCCACCATGATCTCCATTTTGTAAAGCGAAAACAAATAACACCAATAAAAAGCACTAGATCAAAGCAAATGACACAGTATGAATAAAATAATAGATCTTATTTGTATTGAACACAAGCCTGGATCTCCACTTTATACAATAAATTTACCCCAAATCGAGGGTTACAATGCAACGTATTGCTTTGGTATGATTATTACAGTAAGAGGGTTCAAAAACCTCATTCAAAAGAATTTTTGGTGCTTCTAGGTCGTCTTCACTCTAAATATCCCTACAGGACCACTTGACCTGCAACAGTCGTTAACAAAGAATTCTTCTGTACCTGAAAACATATCACAACATAAAAATATTAGTAGCATATGCGAGGGCTCCATTATGTGAGACCCTATGAATAATATATCTGCAAAACCCTAGGTGTAGCGATGATAAAATGTAAGTCAATTACAGAAAATGTAGGTTGAAAAGCAATGATACTTGTTACCTTGTCAAAATGTACCAGATTTCCCCGATCTATGTCTCTGCTTCTATGATCTCGTGATGCACAAATGCTTGTGAGCATTCGAGGGTTTCTAGAATGTAAATTTGATGAGGAGAAACACCCAGGACCATTTAGGAAAGGTTGTAAATGCCCTACAACATTCTTGGGATACTCTTGGGCATTCGAGGAAATTCCATGAGCATTTTTGGGTGTTGGGGGACACTCTACTAAATCCTGGTAGGGTTTTGCAAGGATTTTGATGATAGAAATAGAGGATGCAACAGCGGTGAGGAAGGAAGGTGTTAGAAAAATGCTAGGGTTTGGATGATGATGGATGAAGGGCTATAGTGCTTTCTAACCTTAAGAATTACCACTCAACTTCTGAATTGATCAACCCTCATTCATAATAATGAATGATCTTTTATAACTTACCTTTAACATGTTAGGGTTTTGACAACACCAATAGGTGGTCAATATTAAAACATGATGGAGGGCTAAGATTATGATTTTGATATGTGACATGGATCATGTTAAATGGATGGTTGAGATTAAGACGTGATGGGTGGCTGAGATTTATTCATATATATACATATATTTATTAAATATATAAATATAAATATAAAATATATATATATATATAAATATTTATTAAATATATAAATTTAAATATAAGATATATATATATAATGAATGGTTTTGATTTGAGGATGCGAATGGATGACAAGTGGCTAGGATTTGGTGTCTATAGGTAGAATAAAAAGTATTGATCCTATTGATGAGAATAGTGGTGGAGCATGCAATTAGAACTTTATAAATTTATATATATTCAAAATTAGTGATAAGTTGGATTTCAGATCATTTTGAGATGAAATAATTGCTCCTGAATCTTTTCTATAAGCAAGTGAAATTATTAGAATCTTCTATAATAAAAAATTCATACAAGCACATCTTTAGGAAAATAAATGTAGAAATAGATGGTATTTCAAAAGATGGTTTGAACCTTCCAATAGCCACTTGGTATAGGTAAGAAGTGGTTAGAGGACTTGGTGTTTCCTCATAGTCCTCCTTTCATTAAGATCATATCAAAGATCTACTAATAGAAAAAAGATGTTTGAAATGGACCCTCACCTTTATTCTATAGAAAGACAAGCTTCAAAATGGCATCAATCTTCAAAATTGAAACTTGAGTCCTACTCAATTTTGGAACTTAGGCAAGAGTCATTCAAGAACTTTGAATAATTAGGAAGTTACTCCTGATTTCTACTATCCAGTCCTATTATTTGGATTCTATTTTTGGATTGTAAGCTAACTACAGGATATTGTAGCAGGGAGCCTAGTTATCTTCTCAGTTAAATTTAGACTAACTCCTAAATGAACTGTAATTGAAATTTTTGAGGGTAATTTATACCCATAATATTATAATTTTTCCAACTCAAATAAAAGTTTTTGGAAGAAAACAAAAGAATATATATATACACACATTAGCTATATTTTATTCTTTTAATTTTATATTTAATATCTTTTATTTATTAAACTTATTTTAATATATATTATGTATTAATTTTGATAAGTGAAACCTTAAGTTATCCTTCAAAAGAAAATTTGAACCACTTATTTAAGGGCTTTAAAGAGTGTGATTTTCATCCTTGCACACATGCATAGATATACTATTTATGAGATCTTTGAAATTAATGACTATAAATATGAACATACATGCATTTGGTTGATAGGCATGGGTCTAGATGGATGGAAAATTGAATTATATTTTGATTTTTATAAATTATTGGAGGATCTTCTAAAAATGGTAGAAGAATCAAGGATTAAAGGACAATTTCTAGGATCCATGAACTCCACTTTCTTGTCTTTGATACAAAAAAGATAATTCAAAATCTTTCAAGAATTATAGACCTGTCTCTTTAAGTAATACTCTACAAAATCATCTCAAATACTATAGCTAGGAGAATTAAAGGGATCTTCTTAGAAAAAAAATTTAGATTTCTAAGTAAAAGAAAAATTCATGAAGAAATAGGGATTGCCCAAGATGGACTACATTCAATAATGATAAGGAAGCAACAAGCAATGGTAATAAAATTGGATCTACCAAAAGCTTTTGATAAAGTAAATTGGTTATGCATTAGGCTAAACCTAATTCAAATTGGATGTAGTATTTGCTTTGTGAATTGGGTAATGGGATCTATCAATTTGGCCTCTTTTGATATACTTATCAATGGCTTAGCTTTCAATTTTTTCAAGGCTTCTAGAGGTTTGAGAGAAGTGTGTCCCCTTTCTCCTATCCTTTTTATTTTTGTAGAAGAAGGTTTGAGTAGGCTTATTAGGAAACAAAAGAGATAGAAAGTGATCAAGGGTATCAAAATTGGTAACTCATTTAAGATTACCCATTTGCTCTTTGCAGATGATGTTTTAAATTTTGGAAAAAATGACACTAGAGGAAGTCTCAAAGTATAACTAAGTGTTGGACCTATATTATATGGCTATAGGAATATAAATAAATCTTAAAAAAGAATATATAGCCTTCAATAAGTTTTAACCAATGCAAATAGAATTTTAGTAATGAATTTTTTTTATTTCACGCAAGTAGACTTTGATAGAGGGGTCAAATTTTTAGGAATAAATTTGAAACATAATGACTATGGGTACTAGGATTGGATTTGGTTATACACAGAAATAGAGAAGAGGGTCACAACTTGGTGCACCAGATGGCTATAATTGGGGGATCACCTTACATTGGTAAAATCAATCTTGGAAGACACTCTGGTCTACTAGAACTCCCTACCTTACATTCCCATCACAATATTAAAGAAACTAAGAAAGAAGAGTTTCCAATTCCTTTGGCTAGGGAAAAATAGAATGATGCAATATCACTAGTTAAATGGAAAAAAAATAGCTAAACCAAAATTAGACGAAATATGTGAACCTAATAATATACATAATTTTGGAAAAAAGATATATCAACAAAAATTTAATGGATATTGATAATCAATAAAGGATTATGACAAGAAGTAATTCAAGAGAAATATTTAGGAATCTAACCTTTTTTTGATTGGATTAGATTTCCAAATAAATTAATTTCAAAAGCCATAATTATTTGAAAAGCACTAATAAGAGCTTTCCCATGAGTTGGGAATTTGTTGGCATGGAAAACAGGGAATGGAAAGGAAGTAAGGATATGCAAATTTCCTTGCCTAGGAAGCAAAGGAGATAATTAGCTCCAAAAAAACATAATATATCATCTCCATAGCCAAGGAAAGAAGGTATTGGCACATGTGGCATCGATAGAGATCACTAATTTATGGAAACAAGTATGGCTCATAAAAAATGTGCTAACATTGGGAGGAAATGAAGCACATATTTGGCATGATTGCACAAAGGAATTAGAAAGAGTAAATATAAGACCATATCAACAAAGACACTTTTATATATGCTCCAAGAATATAACAAGTGGGTAGTACACAACTAGAGAAGGGTATAAGGCAACCTTTGACAAGAACAATGAGAAAAATCTTTGGTGGTGGAGTAGAATATGGAAGATAAAAGCTCACCTAAAAATTGGAAACTTTGCTTAGTTAGATCTAGCCATAAAAGCACTAATATGGAATATTCTTAAATGAGGTCCTGGAAAGAACCAATTCAATGTGTCATGTGTATAAAGTATGAAGAAACAATGGACTATCTTTTGGTTCATTGTATTTTTCACAAGAGAAGTGTGGAATTCTATTTTATCTTTGACTTAAAGGAAAGGACAATGACCTACTAGGAAACTTTCAAATAACATACAATGGCAATTAAAACAAATAGGATTAAAGGAGTATGGATGTGTTCCTTTGATAGTGACATAGGGATTATGGCTACCTAGGAATGTTAGCCTATTTGAAGGTAAAAAAATTCCAATGATTTAGGTGAAAATGTAGATTAAATCCATTTTTGAAAGTCTAAAATTCTTTCCAAAACCAAAACTAAGTGGGCATATATAAAAACTAATAGTGAATCCTATGCAGTCCTGGGCCTTCTTTAATGGATTTTGTTAGGGAATCCTAGGTAGGTGTGGGGTAGGGAAAGCACTTACATAAAAATCATAATATCACTTTCAAGGCAGGTTTAGGGAAAGGCACAAATAATATGGTAGAATAAAAAGTATTGATCCTCTTGATGAGAATAGCAATGGAGCACGAAATTATAAATTTATAGAGATTCAAAATTAGTGATAAATTGGGTTGTAGATCATGTTGAGATGAAAAAATTGCTCCTCAATCCTTTTTATAAGCAAGTGAAATTATTAGAATCTTCTATGACAAAAAATTCATACAAGCACATCTATAGGAAAATAAATGTAGAAGTAGATGGTCTTTCAAAATATGGTTTAAACCTTCCAAGAGGCACTTGGTAGAGGGAAGAAGATGTTAGAGGACTTGGAGTTTCCTCACAGTCGTCCTTTCATTAATATCATATCAAAGATATACTAATAGCAAAAAATATGTTTGAAATGGACCCTCACCTTTATTCTATAGAAAGAAGGGCTTCATAATAGCGTTAGCCTTCAAAATTGAAACTTGAGTCCTACTCAATTTTGGAACTCAAGCAAGAGACATTCAAGAACTGTGAATGATTAGAAAGTTACTCCTACTATTTTTGTATTGTAATATAACTATAGGATATTACAAGGAGGCTAGTGATCCTCTCAGTTCAATTTAGACTAATTTCTAGATGGATTGTAATTGAAAATTTTGAGGGTATTTTATACCCATAACATTGTAATTTTTTTTAGACTCAAAAATGAAAATTATAGATTTTTTTGAGGAAAACAAAAGAATATATATATATATATATAGACACACACACATTGGCTATATTTTATTCGTTTAGTTTTATATTTAATATCATTTATTTATTAAGCTCACTTTAATATATAATATATATTAATTTTGAAGGGTGAAATCTAAGTTATCCTTAAAATGAAAATTTAAACCACTTATTGAAGGGTTTTAAAGAGTGTGATTTGTATCCTTGCACACATGCATAGATATACTATTTATAAGAGCTTTGAAATTTATGACTATAAATATGCACATACATGTATTTGGTTGAATCATGGTGTTATTTGTGTGTTTACCTCATTATTAATCCAATATTAAAAAAAAAGGTTAAGTAGTTTTTAACATGCAAGGCCATAATATATACAAGACATATTGTTTACCCAATATATGGATATACTCAACCCTACTCTGGTTACTAAAGCATGGTTCACAACCCTACTCCCCTCAAGATTCAAATCTTGGACCTCTATTCAGAGTTCCAATATCTCCATTGTTAGGATATTTAGGTTGTACTAGAATGGAAGACATGTTACTTGTGTATTCATCTCTTTATTGATCCAATATTTTTTAAGAAAATGGTAGACTTGCTCTTAATATTTTATTATTTTTATTATTTAAAAATAAAATAAAAGATGAAGTTGAATTCATATTATGTTAGGATCCCATCCCAACATTATTATGTAATGTATTGTAACATGTATGTGGCACCTTGGGTGCCTAGACATATGGACCCATATGATATAACCATTATAAAAGGTAACTATTTCTTTATTAGAAGTTTCTAACTCAAGTCCCAACTTGTATATGAAACCAATCCTTGAGCATTAGATTTAGTGTTGATATAAGTCTTTATAAAGGTAAGGGCATATATGGAATGCATAAGTCATTTTTTATTGTAATGGAGCTCTAATTCTAAGGAGGTTGCCCCCTCAAATAGGTCTATGATTCTGTAATGCAATTATATTTTGAGTAATAAAGTTGTTGCATTTCCATTTTGTATTGCAATATTGTTATTTCAATTCCATCATTTTTATAATTTATTGCAATATTCATGTAATTGTGCTTATTTTAATTGGAAGGTTTATAACAAGGGGTATTAGATCACTTTTCAAGGTTGTATTTTGATGTAGTAGCAACAATTTATGTCTTGTCATTTAGTTCCTATTAGGTATAATTTTTTCCTTCTATTTTTTCTACTAAATACCATGTAAAAAACATGGTCTAATAGTGTAATAGGTTAGAAACCCTTTGCTAAGATTTTTATAATATCATGAATGAGTTGTCATTATTGGATAAGTTAGATTGTCCATAAAGCATTCAATGAAGTGAGGGGTGATCAGAATCAAATACCTAAGCCTTAGCCAACACCAGTATATGATAATGAGCTCCTACTTATGCTCGACTATATAAGGAGACCCCTAATATTAGGAGAAATCTTTATCCCTAAGAATATATTGACCGTTTGAATTCTATGGTGCATTGGTAAACAATATACTAAGATGTTACTCTCATTGTATGCTTGAAAATAAATAGTGAAACTATAGGTATGGTGGAACCCTTCGTAGTTAGAGCTTTGAGATATTGAACTGGGCATTAATAATGATCAAGGAAGTGTATCAAAGAGCCCATGAAACCAAACAGACCCTAACTAAGATTGTCCCGATCAACCATTTCAATCACCTCTAACCCTATTTGAACCTAACATACACTTGAGCATACTAAGACTACAATCATCATAGATTAATGATATAATAACAATCTTGATAGTTAGGAATTAAATTGTTGGTGATAGTAATAGCTAGGTACAATGATAGTTGGGATACTGTTAGAAATAGTGACAATCAAGATTTTGGTAGGTGGGTATAGAAAAATTTAGGTCTAGTTATATGATCATGAAGTGACAAACAATAATATGTTAGTGTAAAAAAACCTTGTTGGATCGTGAGAGAGCCTAGGTAAAAAACAATTGACCAAATAAGTTTGGAGTGCAAAAAAATGTCAATTTATGGTATAGTCTATTGCGATCATCTCATCGAGCTAATTGTTTTAGTATATAGCACCCATAAATTTTTTTAGAGACCAAAAACCATCATTTTAGGATATAGCCCATTTCAATCCTCTTTTTGAGCCAATTGTTTTGGTATACATCACCCATAAATTTTTTGAGAGGCCTAAATCACAAAAACATGGTTGCAAGTACTAGAGGTCCAAATGGAGCAACAAATAAATCAAAAAATTAGCCAACAAATCAATCAAAAAATTAGCCAACAAATCAATTAAATGGGTGAAAAACTAGGTAATCAATTAGGTCAACAAATAAATCAACAATTGACCCTAGTGCGAAGTGAGATCAATGAATTGAAGGCCATAATAGAAGTTAACCAAGTATTGAATAACTGTGAATTATGTGCTAGACAAGTAGAACAAGTTAAGAGATACAATTATTGATAGATTCAATGATATTGAGAGTCATTTAACACGTGCTACTCAAGCATACAACCAACATGGTCATAATATATTTGAACTTAAGACAAGAAGTTCAAGGAACTTAGAAGGCTGAGCACACAACACCAATTTCCATAATAGTATATAAATATTATCTATGTTAGATTTTCAAAATTTTGATGGAAAGAAACTTGATGGTTAGTTTATCATATGGACCAGTATTTCACTCTTTATAATGTATCCCAACACTTAAGGCTCACAATTGCATCTTTTAATTTTGAATTTGATGCCCTGCAATGGTATCAATAGGTGAGAAGTATACATCCAGGTCTTTCTTGGGAAGAATTTGAGAAATAAATACTCAATTGATTTGGCCCTTATGAGTATGAGGACTTTATATGATGCCTCACTAAATTGAAATAGACCTCAACAGTTGAGGAATATCAAAATTAGTTTGAAAATTTTCCAACTACACAACAGGCTTAAGTGAATACTTTTTTCGAAGTTATTTTTTTAGTGGATTGAAATATGATATTAGGTATGAGGTGAGAATGTTCAAATCAAAAACCTTGATGTAGGCAATAGGATTGGCCAGATTGGCAAAGAATAAATTCACTGCTCAAAGATACACATCCAAATTTCCACAAGCCAAACCCCCACTTCCATAGAAGTTAGTAGTAAATTTAGACAATAAATTACATCCCATCAAATGACTGGCTTAGGAAGAGATGGAAGCTCATAGAGCATAGTGGTTGTGCTATAATTATGAACCACTTATTGAAGGGCTTTAAAGAGTGTGAATTTGATCCTTGCACACATGCATAGATATACTATTTATGAGAGCTTTGGAATTTATGACTATAAAGATGCATATACATGCATTTGGTTGAATCATGGTCTTATTTGTGTTAGGAACCTACTTTTTTATTACCAAAATATTATTCACATTTACTGAAATAACAACATTTAGATATAACTCCTCCTTGCTCACCCATAGAAATTATTACAATTTATAGAAACAACCACAATGAATAATAAATCAACACAATCAATGCAAATTACTCAAATATTCTCAATTTATATTTCAAACCCTTGAGGTAGGGCAACACCGTACAATGCTCCTTATTGGAAGGAAGCCACTCCTTACAATATCTCAACTTGAGATAAATTACAATATTCTTCTCTTCATATCCTCTCCATGATTCTTTGCCTCTATTTATAATGCCTAACTACCCACCACTCCCACTTATCAATGCATGTGGGATAATTACATCTAATATAATATTATAATATTTATACAATATTATAATATTAAATACTTATCTTGGGTACCTAACATTCCATCCCCTTTACAAAATGTTTCATCCTCGAAATATAAGAAGAGACTAAACAATATGATCTTCTGAGCTTTGTTATGAATTGGTACCGATCTTGATCATCCATCCATCCTAGTGAAACTTTGATTGGTGGTGGTCTTTGTTGATGTTGATATGCCCTTCTGCCATTTGAATTTTTAGAAGTAATCCTTTGGTTCCATGTGTTGGAAGCATCTTTCTACTGGCAATAAATATCACTCTTTTTCATCCATACTTGTTTGCATTTGCCACTTGAGTATTCAAGATTGCTTTGTTGGCTCCATGCTTTTGTTGCCCTACTATGGTAACTCAAATGATGGGTCCATTTGTTCCTTGATGCTATTGCACCACTCTAAAAACCAGAGTCACTATGCTTTCTTTTCCAAACACTACCATAGTTGTTGCCCTTCTGATTCCATGTAGAACCATAATATTGTTTTCCAAAGCCATACCTCCAAGATTGTTGTTGCTCCTGGTGGTGTGGGTGGTGATATGCTACAACCTTAACCTAATGTTCTGTTATCTTTAATTGTTCAATATTTTGTTCTTTTCTTTTATGCTCCTCTATCATGCTCTCATATTTTGGTTTATCCTTGGACTCTGCTTTTGCTTCTTCTTTGATTTCTGCTACTACCTCCTCCTTTGCCTCTATTTCAGGTTCTTTTGCTTCTTCTTCAATTTGTTTCAGAGTTTCTTTGATATTTGATATAGTTTCTTGGAACTTTGTTGTTGTTTTTTTCGAGGCTATTATTGTTTCTGTAGATTCAACTTTTGATTCTTCTATTGGTTTTTCAACTTGTTCCCCTACTATAACTGCTTCTTGTTTTTCCTTGGATTCTTGCCTTTTACATTGGGAAATATCTTGTACTATTATTTTCTTTTTCTATACCAAAATTTCATGAACTTCTTTTGTATATTAATGTTAACAGTACCCAAAGAATTTAACCAAGGATAACCAAGAACAATGTCTGCATCATCCATCTCAATAGCATAAAAATCTGAGTGTAAAATATATTTGTCCATGGTGATTTTCAAATCTTCAAAAATTTGAACATTTGTACCCTCAAGTTGTATGTCTTTTATTTTCTTTGTTTGAACCTGCAACCTCTTAGCCAAAGACATATTAATGACATTGTATCTACTGCTAGGGTTTATAGAAATAATAACATTTTCCTTTTGGATGCAACCATGAACCTATAAAATAGAATTTTTAAAATTGAACAATTCCCTCTAACCACTCTTTGACTTATCTGATACCAACAATGTGGTTCTTTCAACTTGCATGTTGTCATCTATATTTTATTTCATCATATTTATTCATTTTTTTTGTTCCTCTTGAAGCCTATTTACCTCTTCTATCAACTTCATATTTTCAAAATTTTCCACACAACCTTTGGTGTTTTCTTCAATATGTATACTATCATCCTTCTCTTTTTCTTTTGCCAAGTTTTTACAAATTATCTGCCTCTTTATTTCTTCTATCAACTTTTTCATATTTTCAATTTTTTCTACATAGCCTTTGGTGCTTCCTTCAGTCTGTATACTATCATCCTTCTCTTTTTATTTTGCCATGTTTTTGCAAATTATTTGCTTGTTTATTTCTTCTACATAGTGTTTGGTCTTCCTGTTTATTTTGTTTATTTCTTCTGTACATTTTGGTAAACACAAACCTTTTTTAACACTGTTCAACTTATCTGACATCCAAGTTGTGCTTCCTTCAATTTGTATACTATCAACCTTACCTTTTTCTTCTACTAACTTATTAAAAAATTTAACTCTCTCATTAGTTCCATTTTTTCAATCGAGGTTTTAACTACCATTTTTCCAAACACCCATCTAATTAAGAATGCATCTTCAAATTCCTCTTGTGTGAATTTATATTGATGGGTAAACCGAAAGTTTATAAACCATGATGCAGTTGCCCCATCGAGAGAATTATAAATCTTACCTTTCCATTCATAATTATTTAAAGATTTAAAAATTCTCCACCATCCCTTAGCATCATCATTCCTTCCAATGAATACTAGCAAATCCATGACCTCAAATCCAAAAAATTCAAAACTTGGATTTTTTTTAACTATTCCAAACTATAATACTTTTTTTAACAACTGCCACTTTCAAATTGCTACCAACTGTGGAATTTTTTTTCAACTGCTACCAAATTGAAGACTAAGTATTTTAGCACTACTACCAAACTGCAATTGTTATTCCATGGACTGCTACTAAACTATAAGTTGCTACTATGTAGAAATTTTTAAATATATACTAATAACGACTTGCTTTGCAAACAATTTTTTTGTGACCAGACTACAAACTTCTCTCTCTATGTATATTTTTTAAACAATTGCCACTTTTGGATTGTTGGTAAACTACAAACTATTTGCTCTGTTGAAGTTGTTGTCGATGGTTGTATGACACTTCTATGAAAATTTTGGCAATGAACTAGGCCCCAGACTTTGGCTTCCTAGTGGCTTAAGGTAAATCTCATTGGCCACAAAGGTTGTCTAAGCAAGTACCACTCTCTGATTACCAATAATATTTCCCTAAGGAATAATTGTTGAGAAACCAACCATGGTTTTACCTCTAAATGATAGCTCTTTGTATACTCTCATAAGGTAAAAATACTACTAATAGGGTGTGGGGTCGTTGACCCTTTTCACTAGCGACACACTCAAACCTAGTTACTCTAGGGTTCTTGGGGTACTCCTCATAATGATTTTTAAGACAATTATTGGCCCAACTACTTCTCCCAAATAAGTTGTTGGGAATGACACCCAATCCTGCAAGAGATTATTAGCCTAATGTAGGTGCTTATTAATCACTAAAACTTTTGTAGTTGAATGCAACCCTGGAATTTCCTTTGGTACTAAAGCCTCAACAACAAAACATGGCCCTATAAAGCACTCTGGTGTTGATGCTCTTGCAATAAAATATGACCCTAGAAAGCACTCTAATAATACTTGTTAGGAACCAAAATATTATTCACATTTACTAAAATAACAACATTTAGATATAAATCCTCCTTGCTCACCCATATACATTATTATTTGCAAGACGAGCAAAACAAGTTAAGAGACACAATTATTTATAGATTCAATGACATTGAGAGTTGTTTAACAGGTGCGAGTCATGCATACAACCAAATTGGTCATAATGAATTTGAACATAAGATAAGAAGTTAAAGGAACTCAGAAGGGTGAGCACACAACACCAATTTCCATAATAGTATATATAAATTGCCTATGTTAGATTTTCCAAAATTTAATGGAAAGGAACTTGATGGTTAGTTGTATCAGGTGGACCAATATTTCACTCTTTATAATGTTTCCCAACACTTAAGGCTCACAATTGCATCTTTTAATTTTGAATTTGATGCTCTGCAATGGTATCAATGGGTGAGAAGAATTTGAGAAACAAATACTCACTTTATTTGGCCCTAGTGAGTATGAGGACTTTATAGGATGACTCACTAAATTGAAATAGACCCCAACAATTGAGGAATATCAAAATTAATTCAAAAATTGGCCAACTACACAAAAGGCTTAAGTCGATACTTTTTCAAAGTTGTTTTGTTAGTGGGTTGAAAGATGATATTAGGACTGAGGTGAGAATGTTCAAATAAAAAACCTTGATGTACGCAATAGGATTGGACATATTGACAAAGGATAAATCACTACTCAAAGACACATCCAAATTTCCAAAGGCCAAACCCCCACTTCCATCGAAGTTAGTAGCAAATTTAGATAATAAATTGCTAGCCATCAAATGAATGACTTGAGAAGAGATGGAAATCCATGGAGAATAGGGGTTGTGTTGTAATTATAATGAGAAGTATTCCCCAAGACATAATTATGTATAGTAGAAATTTTATTTGCTTCATGTGGATGAACCTTCAACTAATGAACCTTGAGAAGGAGAGGAGCATAAGAAGGAAGAGCATCCAAATGACGCCAAAGCATGAAAGAACCCCGATCAAAAATTTTAGTGCATGTCTCACAGGAATATCTGCTTCCCAAACTTTTAAGGTGATAGAATATTTCAAAGTTCAACAAAAAATAATACTTATTGACTCTCATAGCATACACGATTTATTTGATCCTTGAGTTGCTTAATGGGTGAATCGCTATATAAATACCTACGATAGCCAATGTAGGAACCTTGCCATGTAAAGAAAAATGAAGAAATATCAAGGTGCAGGTGGGAGAATACAATCTCAAGGCTAACATGCTTGCCTTTCCTTTGGAAGGACATGATGTTGTATTGGGGACATAGTGGCTTCAAACTTTGGACCCTATAGTTTGGAATCATTTTGAACTATAGATGAAATTCAACCAATAGGGAATAAAATACACTCTATGGAGAATATATGTACATGATACTCAACTTATTTCATCTTACTAAGCTTTTGGAGAAGTCATCTCATGGAGTAGTGGCATAATTGTTTGCTATACAAGCGTTAAGTAGAAATGATATGAAGCAACATTATGAATTATAAATTGTTTTTGAGAAAGATGCATCTATTTTTAAGGAACCCAAAGTTCTACCACCTCGATGTGATCATGATCATGCAATCGAGCTTGTTCCATATAGCCTTCCATAAAATATTTTCCCATACTAGTATCCATACATGCAAAAATTAGAGATTGAGAAAATGGTGCAGTAATTACTTGTAACAAGGGTTATTCACCTTAGTGTCACTCCCTATTCATATCCTATACTATTGGTATGTAAAAAGGATGGGTCATGGTGGTTATGCATGGATTTTTGTAAACTTAATAAAATTACCATGAAAAACATATTTTATATTCTTGTGATTGATGAGTTGTTAGATTAGCTCCATGGTGCTCAATATTTATCGAAGCTAGATTTGTGTTCAGGTTACCTTTAGATTAGAATAAAGGAAGAAGATATTTCTAAACAAATTTTTTAACTCATAAAGGACACTACAAGTTTTTTGTCATGCCCTTTGGTCTTACCAACACACTTCCACCTTCTAGAGTCTAATGAATGCAATATTTTTACCCTATTTACACAAGTTCATTTTAGTTTTCTTTGATGATATCTTAATTTATAGTTGCACATGTCTCAAACATCTAGACCAAAATTTGTAGCTCTTGACTAAGAATCAACTATATGCAAAGTAGTCAAAATATTCATTTGATGTGCAAGAGTTAGAATACCTATACCAAATTGTATCAAAAGACAGAGTTAATATAGATCCAATAAAAAACATTGTAAAGTATTTGGACTGAAAGAAATTGTATTTTTGAACGTTGTGTTGAAAGTCACAACATAAGAGTTTAAAATGTTTATTTATAATATTTTGAGACATGAGTGATGTGTTGGAAATGATGAAAGCTATAAAATTTGTGTACATGTATAAAGACACATAATTATATACAAAGTTGAGCTTTAACTTGTATTTTTTACTCCATATCAAGTCATTTAATAAGATGACATATGGGAAAATGAAATAAACCATTACCAATTTTTTTATAGATTTTAATCAAGTTAATAATTATTAAAAAATTATAATTTTTTTTTTTTAATAAAATAGAAAACAGTTATTTATGGAAGAAGATAAAATAACTATATAAAAGAAAAATTAAATTTGATATTCACTAGATCCAAAGATATGGCAAGAGTCAAAGAGTCAAATGTTTGCGTGTATTTTGAATCTTTATTTGGAAAGGAATGAGAATTTTATTTTATTTTCTTGAAATATGAATTTTTATGAAATACAAAAGCTATTAAATAATTGATATTTATATTTGATTAATTAAAAAGTATTAGATCTTCTATGGTTGATTACAAAGTTTTAAACTTTTATATACAATTATACAATTCTTTATCAAGGAAGGAACAACAAACTAATATATATGGTTGAGAACTATTAAATTAGTTTATACTAAAAATAATTTAGTTTACATACAATTTTTAATGGTCTTGTCTTCTACTTAGTTAGTGTAGTATGTGGGTGTATTAATAATTCCATATTGACCTGTTGTGGGACCTGAATGGTTTATAAGCCCCAACGCTTTCCAAGCTCTTTGTCACACTTGCATGAGGGTTTGGTAACGAATTTGCAATAAATGTAATTGCAAGTGAAAAGCGAGCAAAAGGATATTATTATGTTGTAGTTGGTCAATTATATACAATAAGAAAATATTCTTGCTAGGGATTTTCCCAAAAGGGTTTCCCAGGATAAATTTTTGTGTAATGTGTTCTTCTTCTCTACTTTTTCCTTTGATTCTACATTTACTATTATTCTAGAATTTGTTTATCGGGGTATTATTTCTCTTCATCTTGTCTTAGAGAAAAACAAAAAAAAATATTTTCTTGTAACTCTTGTTTTAGCAAGAAATCAAAGTTGCATATAGACTAGCATCCAGTATTATTGCATTAATTATTTTCATAGTGCATGACATTATCATTCTTGCATATTATATGCTAGGATAGAACAAAAACCTTAGGTGTTTAATAAATTGGACATATAAGCATATATTTAGGATGATCTATAACTACCCTTGGTGAACACAAAAATCCTCACCAAAGATAAAGCTCAAAAGGTGCATACTAACAATTTAGCAACAAGGCTCTCTTTTTTGAGTGTGGACCTACCCTTGAGAAATTTTGAAGGTCAGTGCCTCTAAAGGGGATCCCTTTTGGTGCCCCACATATTTGGTGAATCTGACATGAATTATCACATGGTTCCAAAACCATTTTGACCTAAGACTTACCTTTAATCAACATAAAATTTATTGCACTTTAATTAAATATCACTTAATATTATTTGCATAAAGTAAATCCCATTAAATAAAGATAACATTAATGTAACCAATTGTTAGTCCTACCAAGGGAAGGATAATGACCCCTTGAGTAAATTGACATATAAGCCTTGAGGGTTATTTGATAGTTTTTGGAGCCTTAAACTTAAAGTAAATGCAATCACGAGTATTTAAATAAGCATGCAATGTTATAACTAAGATAATGGAAACTTAACATGCATGAAAATATAGGAAACTTGATATAATGCTCTAAATACACTCATATAAGAAAGCTCACAAAAATTATAATGCTCCTCTAATGGAGTTTACAACCACTCCATATTAACAAAATGGAGCTACATTGTGACTACTATTTCTCTAACCTATGCACTCCAAAATCCTCTCTTCAAACACTCACAATGAAGCCTTTATATAGGAAGATAGATTCCTTACCTCTTACTCAACCCTAAGACTCATGTACATGTGGAATACATGCACATTTACATCATTGCACACTCTAACACTTGTGTATTTATTAAATTAATCAAATAAACTATTTATCTCCTAATATAATCCTAATGAAAATGTGAACCCATGAAGGTACATTAGTAAAGAACCAAATGATGTAATATATTCCAACATTATCTTTCTTTGTAAGAATATTATGGTAGGCTAACAAGAGTCATAAGGTAGGTTGTTCTCTTTGGTGATGTAAGGGATATTGAAACATCTTATGTTTCTTCTATAAGCAACTCTAAAATAAAACTATAATAAAATTGAATCCCTTTTTACTTAGCTATGGTTGAACCCCCTTACCTTAATCAAAATATTATGTGATAGCGCAAAATCCAAATGCTTTGTTTGAGCTTCCACATAAGCAAAATATGATAGAATCCCTAATATATGAGGAAGAAGAAGAGTAAAATCCTCCCTCAAGAACCCTTTTCCCTATTCACAATGAGCAAGGGGAAGTATTTTTCAAATCCATGGACCATCTAATTGCTTTCCTATGAGGGAATAAGGAAGCTATGCAATCCGTTTTGAGGGTTGATCAAGAACCCTTGGCCACTTCTATAGTGGATGAATTCCTCTTAGATCTTTCATAAAAACCTAGGTCTGATTCCTTGAGTTCTCAACAGAGATATCCATATCCTAGGTCTTTATACATAGATGTCAACACTTGTAATTTAAACCAAATAGGAACTAATCCCCCTATCATCACAACTTTAGAAGGGATATCTCCAAATATCCCATATTTTTCTAGAAATCAAGGATCCATACCTCCAAATATAGAACCATTTATCCTAAATCACCCTATATCTCAGCCCATAAGCATTCCATTAGTTCAAAATGTGGATGTTTTCCCTAGCATGCCAAATCCTTCAACCATTATCTCTTCTAACTCGTTATTTAGCATGACTTCTTCCCAAATTCTAATTCTTGCTAACACTTCTTCTACTAACCCTTTTATTCCAAATAAATTTGGATCTAACAACATGATCATTCCTTTTGGATCAACCTATCCAAGTTCTCAGTATTATCAACTAGTTAATTCACAACCACAATTTATATCACCACAAGATCCTTATCCTAGGTTTCAGGATATAAATGCTAAATTGGAACTATTGGTTAATTGAAAACTCAAAATTTAAGCAACACCTAGCTTCTATTCAAGGAACCACAACAAGAAATAAATATTCCTATAAGGATTACTACAACCAAACTATAGATCCATTCCTCGCTAGTTGACCTTATACTCCAAAATTTGTAGCATTTAAGTTTCACATGTATAAGGGAGAAGGTGATCCAACTGATCACCTTAGAACTTTCCAACCAACTTGCCATGACATTGCCTATGATGAGGCACTTTTGCTAAAGTTATTCCCTAAAATATTTTATGGAGAGGCTCTAAAGTGGTATTTCTAGATAACTCACCACTAGATTAAAAACTTTAGGGATTTAGCAAAGATGTTTATCCCACAATTTTTGTCGTACATCACAAAAAAGTGCAATGTTGATGATATTTATCAACTTCAGGTAAATATGAGTATTTCATAAAAACATTTACCTTATGGTATGCTTTAGTTAGGAAGTTTCCCTTTACCCCACCACAAAAGCATATCTTGCATATTTTCAAATGTAATTTATAAGGACAATTTTCTTACCCATTAGAAATGACCTACTTATCTTCTTTCAAATATGTGATAGACTTAGCCAAATCAAAAGGACAAAAAGTCCTCTTCCTCCAATGAAAAGGATAATACAAGAAAAACATGTCATAGGCAATGGGGTAATTTATTTTGGGCCCATCAACAATACTAAAGCAATTAAAGTTAATACTACCACTACGTTATAAAAACTAATCCTAGATAAAGCTGAAAAAAACCCAAAGATGAAATTTACTCGGTTGAACAAATCCTTATCCTCTATGCTAGGGTAGTTATTGGATGCTAAAATTATAGAGTTGCCACCTATATATCCTATTGAACCATAAATGAAGAATATTTCTTGGTTCAAGGTCAGCAAGCATTATGCCTTCCATCGCATGAATGGTCACCACACAAACAAATGTATAACTCTTAAGAATATCATGCAAAATCTTATTGATGAAGGTTTTCTTATGGTTGGTATTTTTGAATAAGTACCATCTTCCAATCAAGACATGGGGATTTTTTAGGAACTTTTCCTAAACATTGGAAACAAGCTACCAATCATGTTTAGTATAGGAACATTCCCCACATGATCAAAACCTAGTAGGAATTATTCATATTAGCATCATCACTAGACAACAAGCTAAAGAAAATGGTTGATCTTTAAACCATCCCTTTGATCCCCCTTTGGTCTTATAGCCTAGACATGCATTTGCTCTTGAAGTAACACCCTTGGTTTTAAAGCCTCAATACAAAGGTAATAGGACCTTTATCCTCCAACAATAATTGAAGGATACTCCTACAAAAGTCTTTATAGTTGAATTGTTGAGGACTTCATCGAGTCATAGGAAGAACCTTTTTAAACTTTTAAGTGAGAAAATTATCCCCAAAAATGTTAAACCCAGTTATTTAGCCAACATGGTAGGGTCTCTTAGCATAAATAATACAACCATCTCATTTTTCAAGGATGATGTTCCATACCCTTCCATGCTTTGAGAACTCTCTTTGTATATTGCATGTCATATTGGTGTGCAATGCATCAAAAGAGTCCTTGTCAATAATTTATTGGCTATGCATGTAGCCTTATTTTTATTAATAGGATAGGGATTAATAAGGAAGACATAAAATTTTGATATTGTCATAAAAGCTTATGACAATGAAAAATTTGATATTGTTATAAAATCTTATGACAATGAAAAGCGTGAAGTCACAAGGACTATAATTCTTCCATTAAATGTGGGGCCTTATATACTTAACAATTTTTTTATGTGTTTCCCTATGATTTGAACTACAATATCCTTTTGGGATGACCTTGGATTCAGCCATGTGAGATATCCCATTGACTTACCACCAATATTTGAAGTTTAAAAATTAAGGTAAGTTATATAGCATTGTAGCAGGCAAAGAACCCTTTGCATATTTTCCAGTTGTTAAGTTGGAAAACCTCAAGGCTCATCTTTGCCCTTCCATGAACACTTCCTATCCCTTTTTTGATGATGCCTTAAAGTCTATAATAGGTACTAGCTAGGAAGTTGGAACTAGTACCCAACCTATAGTAAAGGGTAAAGAGAAAGTTGAGGCTCAAGACATTAATTATATAAACCTCAATAATTGGCATAATGAGTTACTAACTTTAGACTTAGCTAGATTACCCCCATCGTCTTGCACTTTAAGATTATCCTCAAAAAAAGGAATGGTTGTGTGAATAGGAAGTCACACCTTTGTTTTTACTAGAACAACCAAAGGAAAGAATTCACAAAAGCAATTTGTGCCCAACATATTGAAGGTATTCCTCATGTTATCTATCTAACCTCTACCCTATCCCTAAGTATATCATTTCTAACTTTAGTTATTAAGAACAAGGGCTAGGGACTCATGAACAATGTATCAAATAACCTTTAGAGTCTATGGCTTGGCCAAGATGTTGGGGGTTAGGATACATCCCCAACCCTAATGAAAGGTCACCCTACTCTTCCAGTAGTAGTGATGATGGGGAAGTATACCTTTTCTCTCTTGAATTCCAATGTGAGATTACCTTAATGGAAGGATTAAATTGGGATGAGGAGGAGGATCGTGAACCTTCTACTTTTTAACTTTTTGAGCTATTTTTTTAATATGCTTATATAAACATATTAAGCATTATTCACCCGAAGCTTATTGATGAAATTAGATAAGGGTCCTATAAAATCCTTAAGAGTAGCCTTGGCAATTAGAATAAGTTAACTTTAAACCAAATAGATGATAACATTCTCCTTCAACCAAAAAAAAAATTCCTTAGCAACTATCAATTTAAATTACTATGAGGTGAAATTTTTACTACACAACTCTTATATGGATGCTCATATTGATTATCTTGATCAAGGAGACATCCCTAGTGAAGGGTATTTGTTGGGGGTCTAAAACAACCCTTGCACACCAAGCACCACGACCCCCATGAATGTGGTATTTCTTCAAGTGGTTGCGTCCAATGCATTATGCCTCCCTTGGGGTGCTAGTCCTAGGAAGTCTAAGTAGCATGGGATGTGGCTCCTTCAGATGAATTTTAGGGTTTTTTTACCAAGTTTTTCTCCTTGACTAGATGTGATCTTTTGGTGCTTCTTCCTTCCTACACCAGCCTACTTTATCAAATGTCTTACCAAGGAAAAGAAAGAGAGGAAATACAATAAAGCAACTAAAAGCAAATGATAGAAAGTAGTAAAACCTAATCTATCCTATCTAGCCTAGGATATGGATGGCGATGCACCAAATATCTAAGAGACTCTCTACACAAAGTCAGGTTGAGTGAACACATGCACAACAACCAACAACACACAAGTAACACAGTCCCCTCAACCATGTGTAACATAAAACACCCACAAAAAAGCCAAAACAAAAATATTGAAATAGTGATAGATTCTTATTTATGTGAACTTTAAATTACTTACATAGCAAAGAAAGAGGTTAAAAAACTAATTGGTCAAAACAATGCAAGGCTCAAGCTAGGCTGTGATACAAAAGAGAATGAAGGATAATATTATTTGATGATGGATAATATTCAATAATTACAATTAAGAAGGAGGTATTTATAAGAAGAATTAGGGAATTTTTCCCCCAAATTTTCATGGGAATTCAAAATTGTTCCATTCAAAATTTACCCAAGCTAGGTCATAATTAATGAGAAATTACCTCAAGATCTCAAGGATTTATGAACATAAAGATTGTTGTAAAGTTTATTTTATCATTGTGTCATAAAGTTACTTCATGTTATAAATCCCTATGATTAGACCTTTGGGATATTTCACCATCAATGCCTTGGATTATGTGTTGTCCCTTAGGATATCTTCTGCATTACCACATAAATGCTCCAATTTTTGCCTAGGGATTAATGTCTGATTATGGAATACCAGGATAAAAAACCAAATAATAATCCCTTCCCTTGTGTCTAGTCACTTTGGTTTAGTCTGATAATTCTAGTGGCGATTTTTTCTTGGCCTTATCCCATATCCTTTCAATGGGTTCCTTGGTGAAGAGGTTCTCCTTAAAGCATCCTATAGAGGTAGTGGTCATCACCTTTCATGTTGTAGAGAGAAGAAACCCTTTGTTAATGGTCCATTCCTTATTATTTTAGTGGTAGGAAAGCATCAGGATGTTCTTATCCCCTTGTACCTTATATCTCTATCCCATCATAGGTTTTGTGGAAGACCTTGCAAGGGCCAAAAAACTTTGAAACACACTAGAGGCCCTATCACTTGGAGTTACCAAGATTTGAGGCTTCTGGTAATCCTTTGAGTTATGAGTTCCCCTTAAGAGAGGGGAATATTCCATGTATCCCTGCCTACTCAACCACCATGAATTACCCCACTTTATTCCCCCACACAATCACCCAAGAATGTGGAGGGAAGCTAGACTAGCAATCCCTCTTACCCCAGGAGTAGAGAGATCCACGAACTCTATATGGGGTGGATATCTATCATATACAAAGTCCCATTAGCTATCATCAAAAAGGTTTTGAGACTCTGGCTTATGGAAAAACTTACCTTAGCTATCATTAGAAAGACTTGATGATCCATTATCATTCGATTATGGTGGACCATCTAGGGTCCACAACATGGGGAGATTCAGGTTTAGTACTAATTGGTTATGGTGGTTCCTCCTCAGTTGGCTCCTTGATTGGGAGTAATATTTTGGTGCTTATTCCTTCCTATGATAGCCTACTCTATCTAATGTCTTGTTAGGAAAAATGAAGAGAGAAAATACAATAAAGTAACTAAAAGCAAATAACAGAAAGTAATAAAACCTAATCTATCTTAGCTAGCATAGGCTACATGTGGTGATGCACCAAAGATCTAAGAGACTCTCTATACTAAGGTAGGTTGAGTGAATACATGCACAAAAACCAACAACACATAAGGAACATGGTCCCCTCAACCATGTGTATCACAAAACATCCACACAAGAATAAAAAAAATATATTGAAATAGTCATAGCTTCTTATTTATGTGAACTCTAAATTACTTACATGCCAAAAAAGAGGTGCAAAAACTAATTAGCCAAAATAATGCAAGGCTCAAGTCAATACGTGATATAGAAGAGAATGAAGGAAAATCCCATTCGATGATGGATAGTCTTCAATAATTACAATGAAGAATGAGGTATTTATTAGAAGAATTGGAGAATTTTCCCCAAAAAATTTGTATGGGAATTCAAAATTGTTTGATTCAAAATTTTCTCAAGCTAGGTCATAATTAATGAGGAGATACCTTAAGGCCTTAAGGATTTATGGTCATAAAGGTTGTTGGCAGGTTGATTTGATCATTGTGTCATTGAGTTACTTCATGTTGGAAATCCCTATGATTGGACCCTTAGGATCTTTCACCATCAATACCTTGGATTATGTGTTGTCCCTTAGGCTATCGTTTGCATTGCCACATAAAAGCTCCAACTATTGCCTAGGGAACTGTGTTTGGTTATGGAATGTTAAAAATAAAAAACTAGATCATCATCCCTTCCCTTACGTCTAGTCACTTTAGGTTAGTCCAATGGTCTCGATGGTGATTGGTTCTTGGTCTTATCCCATATTCTTCTAGTGGATCCCTTGGTGAAAAGATTCTCCTTAGAGCATCCTATAGAGGTAGTGGTTATCACCTTTCATGTTATAGAGAGGAAACACCCTTCGTTAATGGGTCATCCCTTATTATTTCAATGGTGGGCATGCCTCAAGGTGTTCTTCTCCCCTTGTGCCTTTTATCTCTATCTTGTCGTAGGTTTTGGGGAAGCCCTTGCAAGGGCCAAAAAACCTAAAAATATAGTAGAGGCCCCACTACTTGGAGTTACCAAGATGTGAGGCTTCTGGTCATTCTTTGAGTTATGAGATCCCCTTAAGGGAGGGTAATATTCCATGGATCCCTTCCTACTTGATCACCATGAATTACCCCACTTTATTTCCCCACCCAATCACCCAAGAATGTGGGAGGAATCCAAACTAGCAATCCATCTTACTGGAGGAGGAGAGATATTTGGAAGCTCTAGATGGGATGAATATTTGTCATACACAAAGTCCCGTTAACTATCACCAAAAAGGCTTTTAGACTCTAGCTTATAGAAAATTTACCTTAGTTGTCATTGGAAAGACTTGATGATCCACTATCATTCAAGTTTGGTGGACCAGCTAGGATCCACGAGGTGGGGAGCTTCAAGTTTAGCACTAGTTGGTGATGGTAGTTCCTACTTTGTTGCACTTTGGATGGTCTTATGGATTTAAATATTTTATAAGTAGTAGGAGCTTTGGGTCACTTCATTCTATCTTTAGGAGGTGCTTTGACCAAAATTTCCTTTGGATATAGGATTTGTCTGATGTAGTGAATATTCACTACAACTTTGGTAACTCATAGGGGAACTATTAATAGCATGAATCAAGGAACCCATAGAAAAGGGTCATTTCCATTGGATGTTGAGTTTGAAAAGGAAAAATCTTACGGCTTCTACAAAAGTTATGTATATTTAAAGAAGAATGATATTGATATATCTCTATTCGAGACTTCATAGAGACCTAGAACAAGGTGTGACTTAATTTATAAGCCACATCACTAGGATAGCTCCTAAGGTTTGTTCTCCATTTTGTTTATCTATTGATGATAGGTGGATATCAAAGGACTCATTACCTCATGCTTGTGTTGTAGAGGACTTCATTATTCTTTTTAATTTCCTTTGCCTAAATATGGTGGTTGTCCTTCATTTGATGGAAAGGTTTTTGTTATTGATGTCGAGAGGGTTGGTGTGCATACCTTGATCTCAACAACCATGTCCTTTAAACATGTGTGATGTCAATCTCCCTACTGTAGGTTTGATCTCACTCATGTATTGCATTAGTTAGGTGACCATGTAATAATGATTTTTTTTAATGTATGAAGCCTCGAGGATTGGTGGGTAGCTCCTAGTATCAATGCTTACCCCATGTCGGTGCAATCGAAGGCTATAACAAGATCAGTTTTTGATACTTTCATAATTTGTCGCTTATTTTATAGAGTGAGAATGCTTTGCTATATAGTTGGGTCTTTAGTCCTTTCCCTCTAGCTTACCCACAAGTATTTATTCTCTGTATTTATGCCAAGTTACCCTCTTTCTAATTACTATTGATCCTATCCTAAATTTTGGGAAGCTTTTGTGGTAGTCTAGTTCCTTGATACCCTTCTAGCTTTGGATGTAGTTCTTAGATTGTAATTTATCTAGGGTATTGAGAGGTTTATTACTAGAGTAACCCCTTTGCCTAGTTTCCCTATTTATTTTCTAGTTAGCCATTGGGTTGTCTTTAATGTATCTACCACCACCTTTGGTAAGGAGGACGGGATGAGCCTTTTATTGATTAGGCGGCTCTGGATCATTCTTTCCCTATGCATCAAGGTTAGATGTAAATATTCTACCATGGGATAATCCTCTGTGTTACTCACTTGCCCTCCCTCTACTCCCTTCAGGTTCTCCTTTGATGAGGACTCTAGTGGTGGTTGGGATTAAGACCTTTCCTTTGCTAATTTGGAGATATCTAAGAAAAAATATGTTAATACTAGTTCCTCCCAAGTGATATTATAGTGGCTTATCTATAATACTTATGGTAAGGAAAGTATCCTAGTCTTCTTGGCTCACTTTCTTAGAAACTTCTAGTGGATCTAGTTTTGATTGGCCCTTTAAAGCCCGATTATATTTGGTTTGTGTTGGATGGTGCTTTATTGGTCTGAGTGTTCATCGTGTAAGCTCCACTTTCTCTCCTTGAAAATAGAACTTTCTATGTGGGGGTAATTTCTAAAGTGTTGGTGCTTCAAAAAGGAATGGGCCAACATTGAATCGATGATGTTGGCACTCCTTCCCTCCACATCTCTATCGGAGGTCAAAAAAAATTTCATGGATGGTATCTAGGATGAGATTCTAATACTGGCCAATAACCCATGACCAAACACCCTTAGATGGAATGGTTATATGGTTGCAGTTATAGGGTGCACTGATTGTTATGTTGCCTTCTTAAGTTTTGATATTCCTCAAAAAGGGCATTCAATTTCTATCTCATTTCATTCATTATAGCTTCAGGTAAGAAAGTGAGGTTTGTATGGTATGAGGAAGGAGGCATAGTGAAATTTATGGGGGATGTAAGGTAGGGTATGGTAGGCTATAAGATAGGAAATAGAGGGTATGGGGGCTAGGGATATAAGTGTTTGGGTGGCCTTAGGGTAAGCCTACATATCTATATGAGGTCATTTTATGCTTGAAGGATTGTTTGATAGGTGGCTAGGAAATAATTCCTTCTCCAAATTTTGACCATTATGGTAATTTCCAAAGTAAAGGATTTGAGGTAAAAATTTAGTGCTATATCTAGGGGAGGCTTGATCTTGTCAAGGATTGTGTGCCAAGATTCATGGAATCAAGCATTAAAATTCTTCATTGCCTTTGTGGAAGCCCATTTTATTATCATTGGGTGCTTTAGTAGTATAGTCATGTCTACTTCCTCCCCAAACCTATCTGCTAGATGGTCCTAATATCTTGAGTGTGCAGGAAGGGACATATACCACTTCAGCTCTTTACCTTTAAAATATGTCACCAATAGCCTGAAGACCACATTATACACAACGTAGAAAGTTACCTTGTGATGCAGGTGCTCTAATGTGGTGGTCTCTTTTTCTCTAGTGAATTCTAGCAAGGACTCTAGAGTTGCAATAGGGACTGGATCCCATGTTTTAGGTGGGATTGATGAATCCAGGGAATCCCAATTATTCCATGCTAGGATTATTTTGGTATTCGGATGCATGGCCATATTATGATCAACATAAGGAGACCAAACAAGAACTAGTGTTTCTATGTTGTGCTAATAAATGATGAAGAGAGACCTCCACTAAGATCTCTACTTTTAGAATCACTTTCTAGTAGAGTTGCTAGACTTATTTGGTTTGATGACCAACAAAGTTACCAAGTGGTAATTTTTTGAGTGAAGGTTCCCATTGTAACCTCAATCGGTATATTTGGAAGGCAATTTATTTGAGATATTCTAGAAGGGAATCACCAAGTGAATCTGTAGAGTACTTAAATAAGCTTGTGGCCAAGGCCTTCATTAAAACCTCAACTTGACTTTTTATTAGGGGATAGATTTTCATAGTTTGGGTCCTCTTGAGCATGTCAATTTGAATTGTTGGGGGCCTAAAATGACCCTTTCACCCCAAGCACTATGACCCCTATGAATGTGGTATTTCTCTAAGCAAGTACATATGGTACCCTATGCCTTACTTGGAATACCAGTCCTGGGAAGTCTAGGGAGCATGAGATGTGGATCCTTCGGATAACCTTCAAGGTTTTTTACCAAGGTCAGTTCCTTGACTGGGTGCGATATTTTGGTGCTTCTTCCTTCCTATGCTATCCTACTATGTTGGGTGTCTTGCCAGGGAAAGCAAGAGAGAAAATGTAGTAAAGTAATTGGAAGAAAATGATAGAAAGCAATGAAACCTAATCTATCCTAGCTAGCCTAGGTTACATGTGGTAATGTATTAAATATCTAAGAGACTCTTTACACCAAGGTGGGTTGAGTGAACACATGCACATCAACTGATAACATACAAGAAACATGATCCCCTCAACCATGCATAGCATAAAACACCCATACAATAACCAAGATAGAAATAATAAAATAGTCACATCTTATTTATGTGAACTCTATATTACATACATGCCAAGGAAAGATATTCAAAAAATAATCATTCAAGATAATGCAAGGCTCGATCCAGGCCATGATATACAAGAGAATGAAGAAAAATCTCATTTGATGATGATTGGTCTTTGATAATTACAATGAAGAAGAATGAGGTATTTATAAGAAGAATTAGGGAATTTTCCCCCTAAAATTCATGCATGAATTCAAAAAAATCCATTCAAATTTTTTCCTAGATAGGTTGGCATTAATGAGAAATAACCTCAAGCCCTCAATAATATATGGCCAAAAAGGCTACTAGTAGGTTGATTTGATCATTGTGTCATTGAGATACTTCATTATTATTCCCTATGATTAGACCTTCAAGATATTTCACCATCAATGCCTTGAATTATGTGGTTTCCCTTAGGTTATCCTCTGCATTGTCGCATAAATGCTTTAGTTGTCCCTAGGTAACTATGTCTAATTATATGATGTCAGGATAGGAAACCAGATCATCATCTCTTCCCTTATTTTCACTCACTCTAGTTTGATCTGGTGGTCTTGGTGGTTATTAGTGCTTGGTCTTATCCCATATCCTTTCAATGGGTCCCTTGGTGAAGGGGTTCTACTTAGAGTATCCTATAGAGGTAATGGTCATCACCTTTCATGTTGTATGGAGGACACATCCCTTGTTAGTGGTCCATAACTTATTCCTTTGAGTTTTTAGTTCCTCTTATGGAGGATAATATTCCATGGCTCCCTTCATACTTGTTCATCCTAAATTATCCCACTTTCTTCCCCAATTCAGTCACCCAAGAATATAGAGGGAAGCCAGACTATCGATCCCTCTTATCTGAGGAGGATAGAGGACCATGAGATTTGGATGGGATGGAGTTACATAATACATGAAATCCCATTATTTGTAACCTAAAAGGCTTTAATACTTTGTATTATGGTATAACTTACCTTAGTTGTCATCAAAAATACTTGATGATCTATTATCATTGAAGTCTGGTGGACCAGCTAGGGTCCACAACATCGGGATTTTTATGTTCAGTACTAGTTGATGGTGGTAATTCCTCCTCAGTTGCACTTATAATTGTATTTTAGCTTAAGATAATTTATAAGTATTAGGAGCTTTGGACTCCTTCATTCTAGCTTGGAGGAGGCACTTTGAATAAAATTGCCTTTGGAGACAGGATGTCTAGTGTAGTGAATCTTCACTATAGTCTCTTTCATTAATTGCACATCCCTCATAATTACTAGACCTTGAGCAATATAATTTAGAGCTTGAATATCTTGAAATTATAGGGGTATTTCTCATCCCTCCATATCTATAGGACGAATCCCATATTTTAATAGAAGAAACAATCAATATCAACATAGGTTCTAAAGATGATCCTAAAATTATAAAGTTAGGAAAAGCTCTAACTCGTGAGGAACGTGAAGAATATATAAAATTTGTGATTGGATTCCATGACATATTTTCATGGTCTTATTTCAACATGCCTATATTTGATCCATCTCTAGTAGTCCACCATTTGGTTGTTAAATCGGATGTCAAACCAGTAAAATAAAAATTGAGGAAAATACACCCAAAAGTTGTTTTATTAGTTAAATATGGAATTCAAAATCATTAAGGAAATAAATTACTCTAATTGGATTTCCAACATGATATGTATAGCTAAAAAGGAAGGTATTGTGTGTGTATGCACTGAATTTTAAGACAAAAAAATCTTATCCCAAAGATGACTTTCCTTTGTCGAACATAGACATGATCATCGATTTCATCGTAGGCTATGAAATATTATCCCTAATGGATGGATTTTTTTAATACAATCAAATATAAAATATGCTAGAAGACCAATTCAAGACAACCTTCACTACCCCTTGGGGGACCTTTTGTTATCAAGTCATGCCTTTGGTTTGAATAACATTAGGGCAACCTATCAACGAGCAATGCCATATATCTTTCATGATATTATTGAAGATTATATCGATGATCTTCTTGGGTGATCCATAAAATGATAAGATTGTACCAAATACTTAAGGTAAATATTTGAATAACTAAGATAATACAAGGTTTTCCTAAATCCCTCCAAATGCATATTTGGATTAACCTCAGGAAAGTAGTTATGATTTATAGTCTCCCAAAGTGGAATTGAAGTAGACCTAGACAAGATATATGCCATCACTGAGATACCATCTCCTAAAAACCTAAAGTAATTTCAAAGCCTACATAGAAGGTTGTAAGTTATTCAAATGTTTATATCTCAATTGGAGGACAAATGTCATCCCTTTTCCATACTTTTGAGGAAAGGACTAAATTCAATTAAGACGAAGAATGTGAAAAGGCTTTTGATTCCTTAGAAACATATCTTCTATCTCTGGAAATGCTTGTCCCATAAAACCCCCTTAAATAATTGTTGATTTATATAACAATAATTAGTCATTCTTTAGGTATCATTTTGGCATAACACAATGATAAACACAGGGAAAGGGTTATCTACTATATCAATAGGACACTAATTGACTATGATATTTGGGATAGTCCTCTAGAAAAATTATGCTTTGTAGTGGTCTTCACTTATCAAAAGATAATATATTACATGTTAAGTCATAAAACCTATATCATAGCTAAGGTCAATTTGTTACAATACCTTATGTCTAAACTCTATCTCTCAAGTATGACAACCAAATGGGTAATGGCCCTTGATGAATTCAATCTTGAATTCATTGGCCAAAATACAATATAAGGATAAGTGAGAGTTGATTAGTTAGTAGCAGCTCCTCTACCGGCCAGTCACCTCATAGAAAACTAATATTCTGACAAAAAAGTATGTAGCCTTGAAGTGGTCCAACAAGATTCCTAGACCCTTTACTTTGATGATGCAAGATGTATCAAAGACATGGAGGCAGGAATCATATTTGTATCAACCAAACAAATTCCTTTAAGATTCAATTCTTATGTACCAACAACATGACTGAATATGAAGTACTTATTCTAGGGCTTCGAGTAGTCGTAGCCTTAAAAATAACAACTCGCTCTATTTTTGGAGATTTGAAACTAATTGTCAATAAAAATAGTAGAGTCTATCAAAATAAATATGATAAACTCAAACCCTATAAGGATACTATAGATAAGTTAGTTGCTTTTGAAAAATTTACCATAGGTATAATTCCATGATATAGTAATTGTTAGGCAGATGCTATGGTAGCAGCCACCTCACTCATACCTCTAGAGTTGGAGAATGAACAAGCAATGATTTTTATTCAACAAATAAAGTAGTTTGTAGCTTTGTAGTCTAGTCAAGAACCCTAAGAAATCATTTCCACAAAATAAGCCCCTATCCGTAACCCTTGGTACAAGGATATTTATGCCTTCCTTAAGAGTGGCATTTTATCAAAAGGTCTAAATCACAACGAACAAAATAACCTAAGGCAATGAGCTTTTAGGTCAATAATAATTGGATACATCTTTATAGATAATATTTTTATGGTATTCTTCTTAGGTGCTTAAACTTGGATGAAACTAAGAAAATCGTTCAAGATGTTCATGATGGAATATGTGGAGTTCACTTCAATAGATGTGTCATTACCAAGAAGTTACCTCAAATGGGATATTACTAGCCCTCCATGGAAAAGGATGCTCGTAATTACATGGAAAAATGTAAAAAATATCACAAACATAACAATATTATCCATGCACCTTCTTAAGAACTCCAATCCATGATAGCTTCCTAGCCCTTCTCCACTCGAGGGATGGACATTATTAGCAAGATAAACCTTGTGTCATTCGATAGACATCAGTTTAGTATCACCACAATTTAATACCTCACTAAATGGGTAAATGTTATGCCCTTATCCTCTTCCATTGAAGTTAAAGTTTCAAAGTTTATCCTAAACTAGATCATACCTCAATATCGTACCCTAACATGATCATTTTTTATAAAGGCAAATTCTTTAAGAATAAATACATTGCTAAAATTTGTGTAAAATTTAAAATATAGCATAAATGGTCAATGTTGCACTACCTGTAAGGTAATGGTTAGGCTAAAGCATCTAACAAAACTTTAATAGAGATATTAAAGAAGCTCATTAGCAAAATAGGTTAGGATTGGCATCTACAACTATATCCTACCTTATAGGCGAATCGTACTCATGTTAAAACTCCAACTAGTGCTACACCCTATACCTTGGTCTATGGAATTAAGGCCATATTCCATTTTGAATTTGAAATCCTATCCATTCAAATCCTTTTGAAGAATGCTTATATTGGCAATTAGTATCACCACACATGCCTTAGCCAATAGGAACTGCTTGATGAAAAGTGAATCCATAAGTCTATCATCAGTAACTTAAGAGAGACTATGGAAAGAGAGTGTGACCTCATTCCTTTGAAATAGGAGAATTAGTGCTTAAAGAAAACCAAAAGAGCACTAATGCCAAAGAAGACCTAAAGGGCAAATTCAAGCCCAATTGGCTAGGCCCATTCATAATAATCACTAAATATGGATCAGGTGCATATCACCTTGCTACATTAGATGTTAAAGAAAATAAAGGGCCTATAAATATAATGCATATAAAAAATATTATGCTTGATTTTTCTTGATTTTGATTGCTCATGTACCTAATTGCATGGTTGGTTGCATGTATTATTGGTCGTCAAACATGCTTGCTTGCTCATGTGCCTATTTGCATGATTGATTACATGTATGGTTGCATGTAAAACATGCTTGCTTGCTCTCACATGCCTAATGGCATGATTTTTTGAGTTTACCTATTCATCCCATAACATCACAAGGGGAAGCCCATGGTGAGGGGATGATGATCCTAGCTAGCAATTTAGATGCACTTACATTACATTTTTAGTAGTTTACTAAGCTAGTGGATCTCCTCAATGATGCCCTAAAAATCCTTCCCCATACCTTTAATAATTTAGAATTTGGAAGGAATCTAAGGTCTTGATGATGTAGTCGTTAAAAGCATTCTCTAGCCATAGGACTACTATATTTCAATGCCTCAAATTCTAATTAATGATTTCAAAATGTTTGGAGGATTGTGTGCCTAGATTTACATCAATGCCTCAACCTCTAGTTCTAGATTCCAAAATGTCCAAAGGGTTGCATTTATTATGTGCATTGTTTCCTTGATCATTGCTTATTGACATGAATTGCTTGTTGCATAATTGAATGATTATTCACTTGCTTGTGTTCATTTGCTTGTTCCTTGCCTAATTCTTGCATATAGATTCAAGAGGTTCATTATGATTCATGATTATCCTAGTTAGAAAATTTTGCATCATAGATTGCATTTTAGCTAGGTAGTTGAGCTAGTGAATCTCTCTAAAGGCTCTTTATAAGTGCATATTTTATCTCTTTCTCAACATATTTACTATCTTGTTTGCATTATCCATTCTTACAACTTGCTAGCACTCTATGATGACTTTGATACTACAACGTATATTTATACATGGCATTCAAAAAGTGGTCTTAGCTAGCAAGTTTCTTCTTGAAAATTAATCTTCATCTTATATGTCATATATCATATTTTATCACAAAATTTCATATATCATCTGATTAATCTCTATACCTAGGAAAATCAAGTGATATAATCATTCAATGATTGGTAATTGCTTAAAAATTCTTAAGGAACCAACAACATTGGATTATTCTTTCAAATATTTTTCCTCGATGTAGGGATCTATTAACAATCTTAACATCATCAATATTCCTCATCAACATACAAACAATCAGGATATGTACCATCAAGCAATATTTTTGATCACTATAAGGATCACAAATCAAGATTACAAATCATTTTTCTTTCATAAGTCCCATCAAGAAGTCATCATACATGATCAAGCTTATCTAGTAGACCACTTAGAATGGTTAATCTTATAGATTTAATGATTCACAGTCTTGTAATAAACTTGCATGCATGCCAATCAATGGATCTATATGACTACGACCATCCTTATACCCAAGAAATAGGTATGGTAGAATTATTTTATGCTTGGCAAGTGTTTAACATACCTACACACCCAATAATGAGGAATAATTCTATTAGACCTCCTTCATCGGTATAAGGGTCTATAAAAAATTATAAGTAATGACACATCATACTTTATCAAATTTGCCTTTATATCTAAGAAGGGTGAATGAAAGGATTACCCAATACCTAGCAAGTATTTTGTATACCCAACAATTTTGGATAACTAAGTTAGGCATTTGACCTGGGTATAAACATCTCTCAAAATTATCTTATGACTTTCTTTTTTTTAATCAAACTAGGGCAATATTATGAAGTGTAATCACTAACAACCCTATATTATCAATACTTAATCCAAAAATAATTACAAGAATCAAACTTGTTTTAAATCTTCCTAATCATTGATAATCTCATGTACATGATGGATTGCCTGTATATTTTGTGTGGTTGCATAGTTTACATGTATGATTGCTTATTTGATGCATTTAGAATCAGGAAATTTTGCAATAGTATAATGATAAAAACTAGTCATGATAGCTTACACTTGCACTACACTTGCACTAGGTCTCTAATTCTAGTGGATACCCACCCTTAGGACTATGGGATTGCATGATGACAGCTAATTTTTATGTTCTTTGTCATGCATGATTTTTTGCTTGCACAATTGCATCATATACACTAATTTCTTCCATGGTTTTATCCCTTGAAACAACTTTGATAAATGTGACATTACAATACTAACACATCCAAGATAATGGATGGTTGAGCAACATACTTAAAATATTGGTACCATGTTGCTCTCCTAAATCAAGTTGTCAAGAGACAAAATCATGGTCTAAATCAACCCTCTTCAACCTATTTTTCTTGCGCAACTTTTATTTATGATAATGACATGATGCCAATACAAGATAGTCTTGTTTCATTCATAAACAATTTCCATGGTGAAAAAGAAGCTAAAACAGACTACTAAGATGAAATTATAACACTATATTGTTTGTTTTATACTTGCATTACATTTGCAAAGGTCATCAAGATGCACTAAAGATCATTGATTAAGCATAAATTTATATGCATTGGGTATCAAAAGCTAGCGATACTTCCTCAAATTTTATACTTGTTTTGATTGTTTTCATGTTTGCATGGATTGCATATGTTTTGTTCTAATTAGATCAGCTTATGTATGCATTTACATTTACATCTTGACAGTAAGCACTAGAGTTGTTTTTAACCATTGATTATTGTATGATGTGATATGTGCCTCTAATCAGTTAAAATCGGTCCATAGTTCTCAAATGAAATAACCTTGGATGCTTCCATGTTCAAACATACTCTATAAAAGACTAATAAATATCATAAAAACTATCACATGCTTTATAAATGATGTTTATATCTTTTTATAAATCATAGGAAAGGATGGTTTTAACCTCTAACCCTAAATTATATTAACTTTTTCCCTTGAGCCCTCTTATTAGAGTCTTCTAGGTGATGGAATAAATAGATCCCATTCCCTCATAGGCCCTAAGGATGGGCTTAAGCAAAACCTTGGATAAATCCATCCCATATGCTTTGTTGAAACACAAGGATATGGACAAAGGAAATCCATTTTCTTAAGACCTGATAAAGCACTTGGAATTATCAACTTTATAAATACGTAATATGATAAATATCTTGCTATATTTTACAAGATTTATGGCAAGATATCCCATAGAGGCATTGCTACCAATGACCAACATTAATCATTTTACACCCCCAAAACACCCTTTATGGGTACGAGAAAGACACATGACAATAATGAGCCCTATGACTAGGGGCATTAGTCCCAAGAACATAAAAGCAATATGTAATAAGGACATAAATTATTCAAATATTCAAGTAAATAAGGACATAGAATGCCCAAGATGTATTATATGGACATAGATTGCCCAGAGCATTTATCATATGGATATTGATTATCCAAAGTATTTATCATATGGACATTGACTAACATTGTGTGTGCTATATATTTATCATATGAACATAGACTATCCAAAATATTTTTCATATGGACATAGACTATACAAAGCATATATTATGACTATAGAATGTCCAAAATATTTATCATATGGACATAGATTGTCCAAAGCATTTACTTTATGGACCTATATTGTCCCAATTATAGAGCAAAATGGACATAAATTGTCCAACAACATAAAACAATAAGTACATGGACTATCCAAGCAAAGTTGTAGTTGCCTACGCACTTAACCATTAATCAAGCTAAAATATCCAACACTTAGGGGAAAGAAAAAGTTTCATGGACATAAATTATCCAAAGGCATAGACTGCCTAAAAACAATCAAGCATGCTTGTCTAAGCGCTTTTCCATTAATCAAGCTAAAATAGCCACCACTAAGAGGCAAGCAAAATTAACAAGGACATCAATTTTCCAAAGGCATAAACTACCTAAAAAAAAAGCAATGGTCACCTAAATGCTTATCCATTAAGCAAGCTAAAAGGCCACTTCTTAGGGGTTAAAAACACAAAATATTAAATAAACATCGGTTTGTTAGGTGCTTTTAATTGAGCCCTACAAAATAATGTTATTTAATGAGCCTATTGTTTCACCTTTTAAGCACCTTGCTTAGAAGGGCAACAACACTATGTAGAACTGAATGCATGTAATAACCTTATTTTTCACAAAAAATGATTTTGTGAAAAATATTTTTCTTCTTCTTAACCTTAAAAAAATCATCTTGATGATATTCTCATATTTCCACAAACACAATCCACACCTCGAATAACTAAATTGAATCATATATAATTTTGGATAAAATTGTTCCAAAACCAAAAATTTTGATATTCACAACAAATCAAAATTTTCAAAGTCATGTCAAACATTGTGTAATCTTTCTAAATTGACCTTAAACCTCTTCACCACCTACATTTGTCTAATCAAACTCATATTTGGTATTTTTTCCTGGTAGAAATTCATTTTGAAATTTTGCTAAAATCATGTTAGCCCTTTAACACTTAATTTTTTTCCAAATCAAATTAATTTACCAAAAATCTTAAACCAATTTCATAATCAATTATAAAATTAAATTTAACTACCATATCTATCATTAAACATCACTGAAAATTTACATTACCAATTTACTTAATCATCAATTTCATATAAAATTTTACATCATATCAATTAAAACAAAAAAATAACACATCCCATAAAAAAATAAAGTAATAAGTATATAAATATATTAATCATCTATCGTACATCAGTTTGTTGTACCAAAACACTCAAAAAAGGTACACTCAGGCTCATTCAGTTGGTTAAGGCACCTAAGCAATAAAAATAGTGCCTTGCACCACATGACTGAAAATAGTACAACCAAGCCCTAACAACCAAACCTAGGTCTCTAATTCGCTCTCTATTGGACTTAGTAGTAGATGTACAAACTATTGAAAGGCCCTAGTAACTAACCTCATCCTAGAATGATATCAAGATCATGACTTCATGGGTGAGAGATGCATTTGATCTAGAGGTATTATTGCATGGTATACTGCCCTATAGAGGCCACTCCTACCATCTCTTCTACAAACCATGCATATACCTAGGATAATTGCTCCATTATAATTCAGATGACCATATCACTTTTGCTAGACCCTAATACTATGGCTCTCATTATGGTATTATCCCTTTCTTGTCATAGTCGGGTGACCTCCTAGGCCCTCTGGTCTCTCTATGCAAGCCTTGTCTTTCTCCACTAAGGTTTGGTCTAACTGTGCTTGGTACTCTACCCTCTTAGTCATCCTTTCTATAGTCATTGATGATATATCATATATCTTGTGAGCTCATCCTAAAGCAATGTCACATTTCACTCCATAGTGTCCCTCTCCTCTTAGACCCTTTCCTCTATTGTCTTCTCAAGCATGTCTTAATTTATAGAATCATGCAAATAAGGGGTAAAACCATAGCTCAACCATGTATCAACCCACTCCTCTGACTCTACGATAATCTCTCCCTCACTACTCAGAGATGACAACACATAAATAGATTGGACCTAACTCCCATACCTTGTCATCGCACAGTTAGAGTAACCATCATAGAGAAAATCTCATGATACCACCTCAAGTTCTTAGGTATTGTCTCATCATCATCCACATCTAGGTTTAAAACTAGAGGATCATCCACATTCTCCTCCTAGAAACTCTCAAGAATTGAGAGATCTCAAAAAACCTTCCCTCTCTTGTATGTCACTCATTGATACCATAACTCCCCCATCATTGGAATTCATTAGGGAAGGCCAAGCAGAACAATATCAGGTCCAACCAGTATAGCTCAAACTCCCCTCAAGCTCCTCATAGGCATATGATCCTCCTAACCCATGCTAACTAGAATCCATCCTTCACCTACCCTGAATATCCTCTCCACGATCACCAAATAACCTGATCTAGCCATAGGTCATCTATGACTCACCTTGTAACCATAAAAACCCCTCAAAAATACCTTTACATAGTATCATTCATGTGATCCCACATGAATCCCACTAGAGCCTAAGCATCATCAAAGTCTCTAAGGATCCTAAACCAATCATCTAATAGTCGGGTGCTCTCATGCCCACACCTATAGTAGTGTACAACACACCAAGATATTCCCCTCCTTATGGACAACTTGGTGGAGGGTACAATACAATCCATGCAACATAAAGGGCCCCATATGAATTGCACCTGGTCATCCCTCATTTGGTTTATAATCTCACCCCATCCCTATGATAGAAATATCTTGCTAGTATTCCCAACCAACTAGCTTGATTGAAATTCAATATTGATATCAATGTCGTAATACCTAAGCTAAAACTATAAATCTCTTATGAGCCTCTATAGACCTAAGCATGATCCTAGCTCATGTATATGGATGCACCCAATAATGATATCTAAAGGATCCTCCATACATCCTCCAAAGCAACAAACATATCCCCCTATCAATATGATAAATGTGGTATACTTGGAATTCCACTACTCTGTTAGAGCCATTAGTAGCACATGCTCTAGCTTGATATAAGGTATTATCACTAGATACCCCAATCCAACCATATCCAAAATATGTCTATCTATTAGGGTCATAAAATCCAACATCTACCACAAGGTGTAGGACCATAGATCTCAACACTATAAAATATCTAGTCCTTGCATCCACAAAAGACCAAAAACAAAGTTAGATTTCTCAAAAAAATAAGCAATCTCTAATCCTCCTAATCCAATCTCAAATTTTTCAGCTCTACACGAATTCACCATCTAAGCAAATTATTCACCTTTTCACAAATTCCTTGTCTTTCACAATGTATTCGCAATGCATGTGCAAATACATCGGTCGTTGTATCCAAAACCTAAAAAGCAAAAAAATACATAATTCAACATGTGGATTCTAATCATACCTATGCTTGATCCTCGATTGGCCCCATCACACTCCATACTAGATCTAGATGTCCCTATTGCACCATTATGCAAGCCCTATTTTTTTCTCTAAAGCACTTTTCTCTTCCTATGAAAGGTAAAAATGAATTCTTACCTCACATTTTGACTCCTTTTACCCCCAACAAGGTAAAAAATTTCCTCTTCTTTGGTCTCTTACCCAACCTATTCAAGTTCCATTGGGACCCCATTTGGTCCCTCAAAAACTAGAGGGGGCACCTAGGCCAGAGGTAAGCTTTTTAAACCTTTCTCTTTTTACCATGGCATGAAGACTACCCAACAAAGCCCTCGGTAAATTTTTATATTCTATAAGTGAATTTTTTATGTTTTACTTTGCATTGATCAATCAAAGCTTAGTGGTCTTGTTTTTCTAAATATTGGGGGCATCTACAACTATTTTTTGATGAATTTATAATTTCAAATGCATAAAAATGGGGTAAATATAGATACCTAGACTTGGATTACCCAACAAAACCTACTTTATCATGAATGTAGAGAATGATCAACTTAGCCACGATTGACTGCCTCAACCACAAATTTATAGCCAAAACTAGTTATCCAGTTCATCATCTAAGAGTAAATTTTATAGCAACAAATCCATCACCTCAATTGGTAGATTCATAGCCCTACCCAATTTTAAACCTCCTCCACCGAATTTGACTTAAAACTATTTGTACAATCTCAAAAAGTAGACACCTAGTCTACTTGCAACACAGTATCAAAAGAAAAGACCATAAATGCATGAAGAACATGAAAGTAACAAAATCAAGAGATCTCTTTTATTAATTCATTTGAAACTTTGGTTATAGATTGGTCCCTCTTAGGGATACCCTATTTGATACAATGATTACAAGCATAGATGGGCCCCTCGCAAGGGGATGGTGCACTCCGTAGGCCTCTCGGATCCGTACATAAACTTGTATAAGGGCTTATTGATGCCTTCTTCTCCTTCACTTGCCTGGAGGGATCTGACGCTTTGAATGCTTTGACTTGGTCTTGGAACCTATAACCTGCGTACAAGAAACAACAACAAATGATCAGTAGCACATGCGGCCTCTCAGGATGAGGCTTTATTAGTAGATCTACAAAGAATGATGTAAAAGCATAGTAAAAGCATAATGAAGCAAAACTAAGCAAGAATGCATTGATAACTCAGAAATCACCATGGAAATGCATTAAGAAAGATAGATCTATGCTAACATTAATTGATAAAAAAAAAAACAATGAAATATCTATGCTAAAACTCAGGAAATAATGCCTCAGACCCTGGCCACTATTGCTCAGGGTGGTCATGACTGTAGGCCACTATCGAAGATAGCGACCACAACCTATAGCTTTTACCTCAAGAACCTAGGGTTGTGGCACTAGATTCCTCATCTAAATTTATGTCCAAGGGTCACCTCTATGTCTATACATTGGTTGGTGATGAAGAACATCTTGATATGAATGCTTGGATGGCTCGTAGTCATCGCTCAATCGGACAGCGCTTCGCTACTCCTCAAAGGGGTATGGAATCACTCTCCAATTTGCTAGGGCTTCACTGCACAAAAATTATGATATTCAGGATATTTTATTTTTCTTGGGAGGATGCATATGTAGACCTCCCAGATTCAGATCTAGATCCAGATCTTGGCTTCTTGGAGAAGCCAAGATCCAGATCTGCATGCAACTAACCATCAGAGGGGGAAGGATCAGTCACAGATTTGCATTGAAGGGGTAGTCAGGAGGAACTCTGGGAGATCCACGCCAAAAAATCACTCATAAACAATGCAATTGCCATCACTATCTATGATTTGGGCCCTCATTCATGGCCAATTTATGTTTTAGTGCTAGCCACTATCCACAGTAGTGGCTAGCGATGGCTGCTCTAAGCTTCAGTGGCCAAGATTGGTGGCCGCTTTGGTCGATAGCGATTGAGCCTGAATGGGCCAGAACTACCCCTTGTGAGTGGTTAGGACCACTGCTAGCTCTTGGAAAGGTCCAAGATCAGTCATATGGTCTTTGGATGTGCCCATATGAGTAGTCTCCTAAACATGATGTATTTTAGGTGTCTACAGATGCCCCTTTTTGGGATGCATTATGGGAAAACACAGCGCTAAGAAAAAATAGACCACCTAGGGCCACATTGTAGGGTGTGTGATGATCATTGATCTGATCAACATTGGATGCCCCAATCATGAGAAAAGGCATGAATCCTAGAATCATTACTTCCAACAGGATGGAAGGCTTAAATTTGCAAAAGCTCTCACGAGTTCCAACGGCGATCGGGTAGCCTCATGCTACGATTGGTCCAAACGGAGGAGAGGTCATCAAGCTTAACTATCATATTTGCTTTTTTCCCCAACAAAGGGTAAGCTTATGATAGTTGTTGGCAATGATTCATAAGACAAATGCAATTTGACATGATCGAGTGATCCTTTGTTGATTTTGATTATGATTGTTGATATTATGACTACCCCCTCAAACGACGAGTCGATGAGGGAAGGACAATGAATAAAGTGATGAGTCGCTTGACCAAGATGATTGATTTGGATCTTTTAAGAGGTTTGCTTTGTTATATGGCAGGTCCCATTGCAGGTGTGATTTCAACCATTTATAGTAATTGTATATCTCTATCCCATGGAGCGATTCGATCGTAATGGCCTTCTTAGGGAATCAAGATGATAGCAATTCCATTTAAGCTTGTGTTGAATCACTACGTTCGATGATTTGTTGAAAATGTCATAGAAGAAATGAAATGAATACCTCGTTCCTATGGGGTAGTCCGACCACCATGGCCTTCTTCGGGATTGAAGTGAAGCATCTCAATTCAACCATGACTAATTTACCCCAAATGGCCTTATGGTGATTTACTCATCTTGTCGGATTGCATGGAGCGCAAGTCGTTGCAACCGCCAAGTGTATAGAGTAAATAACTGAATACGAGGCGCATTTGAGATTTTGTTGTTATTTGATTTTTTTGATTTTGTTATTTTTATGATTTGTCTCAAATGACCTTATGGTAATTTACTCATCTTGTCGGATTGCATGGAGCACAAGTCGCTGCAACCGCCAAGTGTATAGGGTAAATAACTGGATACGAGGTGTATTTGAACTTTTGATGTTATTTGATGATGAATAATTTGGTTCAAATGGCCTTATGGTAATTTACTCATCTTGTCGGATTGCATGGAGTGCAAGTCATTGCAACCGCCAAGTGTATAGGGTAAATAACTGGATACGAGGTACACTTGAAATTTTGATTTTATTTGATTTTTTTGTTAATTTTGCAATTTTGAGATTTTTGGACCGGTAGATATGCATTGATGTCCATTATGAAACTCCTTATGGTGAGAAAATGTGTGCACTTATGGGGTTGACCAAAGAACTAGGGCATCTTTGGAACCTTTTTGGGAGGTATGATATTGATAATGCCCCAGTTGATGCTTGAAAATATTTTTGTTTTGATTTTATGTTATGGATGCAATGATGAATGCAATGCCTAGATAATGATTTGATTATGCTATATGGATGCAATGTATTGATGATATGCACTAGCTAGATGATATATATTGAATTCTATGATCTAGATGTATAGATGCTTTTTTATGCTATATGATGTGATGTATGTATGACATGCTCTAGCTAGATGATGGATGTTTGTTTAGATGTTATGATCTAGATGTGTAGATGGACTACTGGTGATGTATGCATATATGGATGCAATGCTTTGTGTTAAATGCATGTTTAATTTATTTTAATTGTTGATGCATTTAATCTATGTGCTATGATATGATAGATGATGTATGTAATGTGATGCATTACTTATATGAGGATGATCTAATGCAAATGAACCTGTATGCTTTAATCACTTAAAACATAAGGAATGAATCTGATATGTGTTTAACAATCTAGTGGGTGACACCACAGAATGTATAAAAATCATGAATGTAAATAATAACTCTTATCATAAGAATTAATCATTTAAGCATCCAGATGTGAGATGAGATGATGTGATATGTATGTGCTTTCTTTATAAGCTTCTGTAAATTAAATGATATGCACAAAATAGTCAGTGGCCATCTAAATATCATTGCTGATATTTATCCGGTATCTATCCTATTTCATGAACACCCTTTAATGAACAAAACCTCATAAATAAAGTTGATGATTTGATTGATGAAATGATTTGTTGCTATTTAGGAATCTTTGAGGTTTTCCATGAGACTCAAACACCCTAGTTGCTTAATCAAAAGTTGTATACTGACCATATAGGACTCCTGAAAGATAAAGTTTTTGTTATGAAGACCAAGATATTCATTATCCCTATGTGTGCAAATGAATATATTAGATGAGACATAAGCATACCCCAATGCCAGGTGGGATTCATTCAGCCCATTGTTGTATTGGGGATCCTCAAATGTTCATCCTGATCCTAAGTTGGACTCAGTTGGATTAGACCATTAGGCGATACAGGACACCTAAAGCTAGCTCTTTTTGCAAATTGCTTAGAACTACCCTAATGCTAGGCGGGATTCATTCAGCCCATTGTTGTATTAGGGATCACTCAATGGTTTGTGGAGATTGACCATTCTAGGGATTCAAGCTCTTCACCCCCTTCTTTTCTTCACATTTATTTGGGATACTTGCTCATGCTTAGTGATGAAAATCACTATTTATTTTGAATTTTTATTTTCTTTTGAGCAAGGGATTTATGTAGTGATGATAATCACTATTTATTTTGCTTTTGATTTTGCTTTGTTTAGGATTTTTGCTTGTTTTGATGAAAGCAAGGGATTTCTTTGGGTAGGGGGAGCTTGTCCTTTTGCCAATGATCAAAATCCTAGACCATGTGCATCACAAGATGAGCAAGTAAAAACCTTTCACTTAGGATGCCTAGTACCACTTGGTGGTGTTCATATTTCCCTTGTTCCAACTAGGATTTTAGTGTTTTGATTAGTGATAGGATTTTGATATATGCTAGGTACTATCAAAACTAGACCTCATCTTCTGCTAGTGAAGATAGTTTTCTACAAAATTTGATAAAATCACTAGGTATGGCTGAGTGACCGAAAAACCCTAGTATATTCCTTATAGCAACAGGAAGGGGTTGTGTTGAAAAACACAGTTACTCACATGGGTGATGGATGATGATGGATTTGAAGATGCATGATTGAGATACAAATGTGGTGTCATTTGTAAGATTGCAAACACAACCTATCCTAATGCAAGTGCAATGGATGGAAATGCCTAAATGCAATGCAACTACATGAATGCATATGCAAATGAAATGCATAATGCAAATGTTTTTGTATTTTTATGTTTTGCAATGTTTTTGAATTTTTGATTTATTATGATTTGTTTTTGAATTTTAAATTGTTTTTGAATTTTGTGTTTTATTTTTGACCAAAGGGCTTAAATACCTTTGGAGCCTTTTGTGAGTTGACCAAAGGGCTTATGATGCCTTTGGAGCTTTTTGTGAGTTGACCAAAGGGCTTATGATGCCTTTGGGGCTTTTGTGAGTTGACCAAAGGGTTTATGATGCCTTTGGAGCTTTTGTGAGTTGACCAAAGGGCTTGTGATGCCTTTGGAGCCTTTTGTGAGTTTGACCAAAGGGCTTATGATGCCTTTGGAGCCTTTTGTGAGTTTGACCAAAGGGCTTGTGATGCCTTTGGGGCTTTTGGTTATGGTGACCAAAGGGCTTTTGATGCCTTTGGAGCCTTTTTGTGAGTTGACCAAAGGGCTTATGATGCCTTTGGAGCATTTTGTGAGTTGACCAAAGGGCTTATGATGCCTTTGGAGCTTTTGTGAGTTGACCAAAGGGCTTGTGATGCCTTTGGAGCCTTTTGTGAGTTGACCAAAGGGCTTTTAGATACCTTTGGAGCCTTTTGTGAGTTGACCAAAGGGCTTATGATGCCTTTGGAGCTTTTGTGAGTTGACCAAAGGGCTTATGATGCCTTTGGGGCTTTTTGTGAGTTGACCAAAGGGCTTATGATGCCTTTGGGGCATTTTGTGAGTTGACCAAAGGGCTTATGATGCCTTTGGAGCCTTTTGTGAGTTGACCAAAGGGCTTATTTTGGAGCCTTTTGTGAGTTGACCAAAGGCTTGTACTTGGGCTTTTGTGAAGGGTTTGATGCCTTTGGAGCTTTTGTGAGTTGACCAAAGGGCTTATGATACCTTTGGAGCCTTTTGTGAGTTGACCAAAGGGCTTATGATACCTTTGGAGCCTTTTGTGATTTGACCAAAGGGCTTGTGATACCTTTGGAGCCTTTTGTGAGTTGACCAAAGGGCTTATGATGCCTTTGGAGCTTTTTGTGGTACAAGGGTTGTGCCTTTGGGTTTTTTATGTATTCCTTTGGAGCTTTTTAGATGATGACCAAAGGGCTTTAAGATGCCTTTGGAGCCTTTGTGAGTTGACCAAAGGGCTTTATGATGCCTTTGGAGCTTTTTGTGAGTTGACCAAAGGGCTTATGATGCCTTTGGAGCTTTTGTGAGTTGACCAAAGGATTTAGATGCCTTTGGAGCTTTTGTGAGTTGAAAAGGTTTGATACCTTTAGAGTTTTGATTTTGATGTTTTTGATTTGTTTGAATTTTTATGTTTTCTATTGTTTTTGATATTTTGAATTTTATTGTTTTGACAGGGAAAGTATGATACCTTAGGTATCCCCTATGTGTGTGCCACTCAATGAAAGTGAGGAAGGTATGATACCTTTAGAATCCTCACTTTACCTCATTGAACTTGATGTGGATGATGGGGAAGGTACATTACCTTTAAGACCCCTAGTGTGCATGTTGTCCACAATAATGTAATCAACTTGCTTAGGAAGAGTGATAGAAATCAACTCTCCCAATTGGGGCATGGACCTCCATGGGGTGCCCATGTCTTGGTGGGTAGAAATGAGTGAACCATCTGCATGGAGCTCATTTCATTCTAATAGGTCTTGGACCACCTTTCGAAATGAATGGCAGCTATGGATGTCATGCCCCTGTATACGATGATACATACAATAGAGGCTTTCATCAGTGGACCCATGTTTGGGTTCTCTTTGTTTGACTTCAGGTAATACAAATGCATTTGCCTCGTAAAGCTTTTGAAATAAGGTTGTGGTAGTCATCTGAAATGAAACTACTCGATGAGCTGGCTTGTTGGGCCTATGAGGCTGTGATTGACCTTGGGGTCTCAACTAGGATGATGTAGCCTCTATTTTGGAAGGTTGAGGCACTATGGATGAACCATCTATGGGAAAAGCCCCACTATCTATGAGATCTTGAACCACATTCTTGAATCCATAATAATTGTGAATGCCATGGCCCTCTATTCGATGATAGAGATAGTAATGGTCCTCCCTATAACCCTTAGGTTTAGCTCTATTTGGGTCTACAGGGTTGATGTATGGTAAGGTGATGACCTTAGCTTCTTATAACTTTTGAAATATGTCTAACATGGGCTCGTTTAAAGGAGTCCAAATGCGTTGTTGGTGTTTTGAGCGTTCCACATGCATTGGCTTGGTTTGATGACCAGGTTGAGCCCTAGGTATGTCAATTGCTAGCTTAGGGGGCTCTTCTTGCTTTTTGGATGCAAGGGATGGATTGCTGACTAAGATCACTTGTTGGTCGACAATCCGAAGCTGCTTCTTTTCAAGCATGTTGTATACTATGGCTCAAAAACCTTGACATGATTGAATATCATGACCATTTTGTCTATGATATAGATAGTGTGACTCTTCCTCATACCCTTGGGGTTTTGGATGATTTGGATTTAACTAGTGAACCTCAGGTAAGGTGATGGCCTTTGTGGCACATAATCGATTGAAAATCGATATCGCAGGCTCAGGCAATGAGGGATACTTGCTAGGTTGTTGAGGTGGTTAGGTTGGCACTTGCTCTGGTTGAGGCTTTTCCTGTGGTTGCATAGGAGGTGGTTTGGCCTCAGATGTGGGTTGCTTTTGTACTTCTTGGCTCTCAAGCTGGATCAAGATATATTGCAATGCCTCATTTTGTTGCTCCATTTGTGCCTCTATATTATAAAGGTGATTTTGCATATGCTCCAATACTGATAAGGCTCTCATGTGTATTTCTAGTGATTGGTTTGAAATACCATTATCTATTGAAGGAGGTGAAAGAGTGGGTGCTAAAGATCCACCAGGTAACTGTAAATCACCCATTTCCTTCATTTGAGTCGATGTGGATGCTTCATGATGATCCACTTTGTTAGTGGCATCCACATGCTCATGTTTATGACTCAGTTCATATTTTTATTTTACTTTGTGGTGTTGAACTGTGTCAGCTTTGGTACCCCCAATCTGATGTGGGGGAAACACCTATTCTTGTTCTTGAGGAGGCACCATGAGAAGTGAGTCAGGGGTGACTAATGCCAATGGTTTTGACCCCTTCAATGTGGAAGCAACATCTGATTGCACCATATCTTGTTTTATCTACCTTAGAGTCACTTGGTCCTCTAACTTAATGTTAACCATTCCCACAAACTCATGCGAGGGCACTTCAGCATTTGGATGAGTTGTGGGTGACTCCTCAACTTGTTGAAGTTGTTCTATTTCAATTGTGGCAACTTGTCTTTCCTCATGTTCAGGTGAAGAATCAAGGATGGGATCAATAGGTAGCGACTCGACAGGTGGTCGACCTAAATCCTCAATGGACTCAATGATAGGTGTAAACGTAGTGTTTGCCTCTATATGCTCTTTGCATTCAATTTCATCCACATGGAATGTGACCCATGACATGATGGATGAAGTTGGTATGATTTGCCTTGATTTATCCATAACCACAATAGGTTCTTCCCCTTTGATAGGAGTAAGAGAGTCCTCTAATGACATGTTCGAGATAGTTGTGAGCATCTCTATGGTTGTCTTCATCGATTTCTCATTGCTTGGAGAGACCGAGGATGGAGGTGTAATGGGCAAAACCATGGGTGATGGTGGTGGTGAAGGCAACTTCACAGCAAGCCATGGGGTTGCATCCAAACTCTGGATAACATCATTAGGTTTAATGTTCAGATGCGTGGGTGACACAATAGGCTCCTACGGATGGTCCACTGGTTTATAATACTTAAAGGGGTCTATGTCAGCCTCAACTACATGGACCTTATTTGCATGAATGTACTTAATGCACTGATGCATTATGGATGGTACGCACTCCATGGATCTTATCCAAGGCCTTCCTAGCAGTATGTTATACTATCTTGGACCCTCTAAGATGTAGCACAATATAGGAATAGTCTTTTGTCCCACTTCAATGGGGAGGACTATTGTGCCTACTGTGGGAGATTCCACATCATTAAAGGCTTGCAAAATGAAGGTAGATGCTCTAATGTGGGAAGGTGGAATGTTGAGATGTCTCAATGCAGTGGTAGTGATGATATTGATGGATGAACCAGTATCAACCAAAACTTGCTTGTATGAAATTTGATTAATGCTAGCTATAATGTGTAATGGTGGATCAGATTCATTAATAGGGATTGGTTTAATTTCTTATTTATGAAATGTAATCATAGGGTCCTCGCATGTTGTAATGGAATTCAATTGTTGTGAGGATTGTGATGTATGATTATTGTTGATTTGGTTCAGCAATGGTACAGACTGGTTAGGAAGTTCCTCCTTCCCTGTTGTGACATTGACCATGCTGATAATATCCTCATTAGGTGAGGCTATGCACACCTCGTTCACCTACTTTATTTGATCTTCCTTGACCTCAAGACTGGGTAAGGGATCTTTGGATATATCATTTTGTTGATTATTGATAGCAAGGGTTTTGTCTGCTTGTTTAGGAGAATGACTATCTACCTACCTAGGAGGTAACTCTTGATGATGCATAGGGTGCCTCATGTTGATTTGTTGCCTATGTGTACCAGGCATGGATACCTCTTCAAGAATTATCCTGCATGATTGTTTTTTGCATTCCCTTTGTTCTAAGGTATGTTGATCCCTTAGGCTCTATTCATACATGCATCGACATCATCTCTGTCGTACCTCCTCTTGTTTAAGGGTGTCTAGGTGATCTTGCTCTACACGTAGTGCTTTCTCCTTGTCTTGGAGTAGTTTTTTTGATATTGTGCATCCTTATATAGCCTATGCATGCATGGTTAGATTGATCTACCATTGAAGGTTCATGATTTTGTGTCCCTATGCAAGGGGTCCTATTGGCAAGGGTCTTGGTAGAAGCCCTTGCCATATTTGTGCCTTTATTTATACATGCGACATCATCAATGTGTAGAGATCTGTGCTTTGTACTTCCATGAGTGGAAGTAGTATAAATGCTATGGGGATGTTCTAAAATTTCTCCCACATGGTGCAAGTCCTCCAATTGAGCTTGGATTAATTGCTCTTTTAGGTTAATGGTAGGCCTAGGCAATCGATCTGGGTGATCCGTTGTGTAAGACCGATGGCTTTCCATCTCACTATAGGGGGTTTCAACTATGTTAGATCCTACCATGTATGTGGTAACCCTATCACTTTGGTGGGTAGATCCCCTATGTGAGGAAGTGGCTTCACGATGACTATCAGGGCATCGTGCGAGAATGATGAGATCCTCAAGAGAATAGTGGGTGCGATGACTACCAAGGTGTCATGCAGGAATGGTGAGATCCTTAGGAGAATATCGGAGGTATTATGGGCCTCTCCATAATTTTTTTGCTTCATTGGCTCATGATTGAGCTCGACTATGCATAGTTGTCATGATGTGTTGACTAGGCAAACCCTGTAGGAAACCCACATTGAAGGAATTTTTGACTTCTAAAAAATGTTGTGGGTGTTATATACCAAAATGATCAATGTGATGAGCTGATCACAATGGGCTATGACTCCAAAAAGTGACTTTCGGGTCAAAATTTTGTATTTTTGAAATAATTGGCCAATCGGGGCTCGTGGGGAAATGCCCACTTTTAGGAATTTTTGGGAAATTTTGAAGCATGAAGAGTTAGGACTCAAAATTTTTGTGAGAGGTGCACAAGGGGCTAACTAAGACAACAAAACAAATTTGGTAATTTTTGGAGTTGTCTAGCCCATTTTATGACTATTTTAGTGCAATTTTTCCCTATTTTTGGCTTCAAAAATAGAGTAATCATAAAACCAAAATAAATTTTTTGTTATAGCTCTGATTTGCACGATTCTTGATCCGTTGGATGCAGAATAAAAAAGTAGCTTTTTTCAATAAATTTCTTTGAAAAATTAGGGTTAGGGTTTGGTCCCAGATCAAGGATCTTAGGTTGATTACCCAAACAATAAAGAAACACACAAAGCAGACAATATGATTATCTCTTTTACGGATTAGATGTGTGTCCTAAGAACTTGTTTTAGTGTGTTTCAGATTTGTTGATATCTTAGACTATTCTCATCATGTTTTGAATTCGTTGATGTAATGCTTGAATAGTTAAAGGGATTTCACCTATATACTCACATCTCGACAACCGACAATGAAAGTCATGGTCATGTTATCCAACCAAAATGTGTGGTGATGAAGTCCACACCCAATCAGGGAGCATAGGTCCTCCCGATCCTCACCCAGTTCACCCACAGTCGATGATATACCTCTTCAAAGAGAGATACATGCTATATCCCATGGGTTATGATGGATCTTGGAAACCGGTATTGGCCAATATAAAAGGTTCATGGGATTTGAGACAATGGGTGGAGATGAAAGCCACCGTCGTTGAACTCTACTAGTGGTTGGGCATGACTTCCAACTCACTAGCGTTTAGGTGAATCATGGTGTGTGGATGTTCTTTTTAGATTTTTGCATAAAGGAAAACAATGCATCAAGAAGCACTCATGCTTTTTCTCCTACATGCCTAAGAAAAGAATATTTTATTTTTAGAAAAATGCATGTCTAAGTAATTTCATGACTTTTAAAGAATGCATTTCTACTTTATGAAATAATGGCCTCTAGTTGGGCCCCATGCAAGCAAGCTCTACAAACAAAACCTAGACCGCTGGAGACTAGGGTGGATCTAAAAATAGAGGTCCATTGTTCCTAGCAGTGACTAGAAGAAAACTAAGAAAACTAAGAAGCTTTATGCATTTTTCTTTTAATATTTTTCTATGTTTTCCTAATTAAATGATATTTTCCCTACTATATTCTAATAAAAAAACATAGATAGAGAAAGAAAAAATAGCAGAGAGTTACCCCAACCTGAAATCCACATCTGATGAAGCATAGGTTGTCCTCTATTGCTAATTTTTTGCTAGTCGCTATCGATCAAAGCGATCGTTACTAGCCGTTATATTCAAAAGTGGCCTCTATATGCTAGCCATTGTCACTCAGAGCGGCCAGACCTACACACAAAAAACACATAAAAACATCAACAAAATAGCTAAAAATAGAAAACTAGGTGGGGGTCCCACCATGATCACCATCTGTATGACCCTGGGAAGCATACACCTAGTCTACTTGCAGCATAATATCAAGAGAAAAGACCATAAATGCATAAAGAACATGGAAGTAACAAAATCAAGAGATATCTTTTATTAATTTATTTGAAACTTTGGTTACAGATTGGTCCCTCTTAGGGATACCCCATTTGATACAATGATTACAAGTAGATATGGACCCCTTGCAAAGGGGATGGTGCACTCTATAGGCCTCTCGAATTCATACATGAACTTGTACAAGGGCTTACTGATGCCTTCTTCTCCTTCGCTTGCCTGGAGGGATCTAACACTTTGAATGCTTTGACTTGGTCCTGGAACCTGTAACCTATGTACAAGAAATAATAGAAAATGATCAGTAGCATATGTGGCCTCTCAGGATGAGGCTTTATTAGTAGATCTACAAAGAATGATGTAAAAGCATAGTAAAAGTATAATGAAGCAAAAATAAGCAAGAATGCGTTGATAACTCAGAAATCACCATGGAAATGCATTAAGAAAGATAGATCTATGCTAACATTAATTGATAAAATAGAAAATAATGAAATATCTATGCTAAAACTCAGGAAATAATGCCTCAAACCCTAGCCATTGTTGCTTAGGTTGATCGTAACTGCAAGCTATTATTGAAGACAATGACCACAACCTATAGCTTTCTACCTCAAGAATCAGGGGTTGTGGCACTCGATCCCTCATCTAAATTGATGTCCAAGGGTCACCTATGTGTCCATACACTAGTTGGTGGTGAAGAACATCTTGATATGAATGCTTGGATGGCTCGTAGTCATCGCTCAATCGGACAACGCTTCGCTACTCCTCAAAGGGGTATGGAATCACTCTCCAATTTGCTAGGGCTCCACTGCACAAAAATTATGATATTCGAGATCCTTTCTTTTTCTTGGGAGGATGCATATGTAGACCTCCCAGATCCAGATCTAGATCCAGATCTTGGCTTCCTGGAGAAGCCAAGATCCAGATCTACATGCAACTGACCATTATAGGGGGAAGGATCAGTCATAGATTTGCATTGAAGGGGTAGTTAGGAGGAGCTCTGGGAGATCCACATCGAAAAACCACTCGCAAACAATGCAACTACCATCACTGTCCATGATTTGGGCCCTCATTCATGACCAGTTTATGTTTCAGTGCTAGCCATTGTCCATAGTAGCGACTAGCGATGGCCGCTCTGAGCTTCAATGGCCAATATTGGTGGCCACTCTGGTCGATAGTGGTCGAGCTTGAATGGGCTAGAACTACCCCTTGTGAGTGGTTAGGACCACTGCTAGCTCTTGGAAAGGTCCAAGATCAGTCATATGGTCTTTGGATGTGCCCATATGAGTAGTCTCCTAAACATGACGCGTTTTAGGTGTCTACACTATCAAATCCATGAATGTATCGACTAAAAAAATTCTCTAATGATAGATTTGAAGGTGGTGGATTCGCTTTAGGAATGTATCCAATGTTCCAATCCTACCTACAAATTGCTACTTAAGCCACATTTTTATCTTCTAGTCTTCTTGGTCATCACAAATAATCAACAATCAAGAGAGAGGGTGATTAAATTTCCTCCACCTACCACCACCTTCCTAATAAACCCTAATTAAGGAGGCAACTAATTTTCCTTCCCTGATCAGCCTTGTAATTGCCAATCAAGGTAGGTGGTAGCCAAATTAGCTCCAAATCATCCAACATCACATTTCTCCCAACTGGACCTCTTTTTATAAATTGGCCCCATTGGATAGCTCTCCACATGAACGAACTCTCTCTGATATCAAAATATTGTTAAAATTGTTGAAGACCTTTTGATAAGTTTCAAGCATTATGTTGTGCTTTTCTACTATCTTCAATCTTCTAAGGTTATCCATCTTCAAGAAGTGTAATGACCCTCAAAGGGAGAAAGGAGGTAGTTAACATTGATATTGGTTGTATTGCCTTCACCTTATTTTATTTTAGCTTTTATTCATCATTATATTCTTAGATTAGTCATTTATGCATGCATCCTTCTAATTTCATTTGTATCTAACAAATACTTTTACATCATCAAGTAATTACTTCTTGTAATAATCCTTTATTGGTTATCAATATCCATTAAATTTTTGTTGATAAAGCCTTTTTCCAAAATTATGTATATTATTAAGGCCCCATCCTCCGTGTAATTTTGTTTATGCTATTTTGTTCCATTTAACTAGTGTTATTGCATCATTCTATTTTTCCCTAGCTAAATGAATTGGAAACACTTCTTTCTTATTTTCTTTACTATTGTGATGGGAATGTAAGGTAGGAAGTTCCAGTAGACTAGGGTGGCTTCCAATATTGATTTTACCAATTTAAGGCAATCCCTCAATTATAGCCACCTAGTGCACCAAGTTGTGACGCTCTTCTCTATTTTGGTGTATAACTAGATCCAATCCTAGTACCCATAGTCATTACATTTCAAATTTATTCCTAAGTATTTGATCCCTCTATCAAAGTCTACTTGCTTGAAACCAAAAATTATTATTACTAATTCTATTTGTCTTGGTTGAAACTTATTGAAGGCTATATCTTCTTTTTGAAGATTTGTTTCTATTCCTACAGCCATACAATATAGGTCCAACACTTCTTTATACTTTGAGACTTCCTCTAGCGTCATTTTACCAAAATGTAAAACATCATTTGGAAAGAGGAAATGGGTAATCTTAAAAGAGTTACCAATTTTGATACCCTTGATCATTTTCTATCTCTTTTGTTCCCTAATCAGTCTATTCAAACCTTCTACTACCAAAATAAAAAGGAGAGGAGAAAGGGGACACATTTCTCTCAAACCTCTAAAAGCCTTGAAAAAATTGAAAGATAAGCCATTGATAAGTATATCAAAAGAGGCCAAATTTATGCATCACATTACCTAATTCACAAAGAGAATACTACATCCAATTTGAATTAGGTTTATTCTAATGCAAAGCCAATTTACTTCATCAAAATCTTTTGTTAGATCCAATTTTATTACCATTGCTTGTTGCTTACTTATCAATATTGAATGTAGTCCATATTGGGAAATCCCTATTGCTTCATGAATTTTCCTTTTACTTCGAAACCTAAAATGTTCTTCTAAGAATATCCCTTTAATTCTCCTAGCTATAGTCTCTGAGATAATTTTATAGAGTATTACATAAATATACAGGTCTATAAATCTCGAAAGATTTTGGATTGTCTTTTTTTTGTATCAAAGACAAGAAAGTGGAGTTCATGGATCCTAGCAATTGTCCTTTAATCCTTGATTTTTTTTACCATTTTTAGAAGATCGTCCAACAATTTATAAAAATCCAAATAAAATTTAATTTTCCATCCATCTAGACCCATACCTATAAACCAAATGCATGTATGTGCATCTTTATAGTCATAAATTTCAAATATCTCATAAATAGTATATCTATGCATGTGTGCAAGGATCAAAATCACACTCTTTAAAGCCCTTCAATAAGTGGTTCAACTTTTCTTTTGAAGGATAACTTAAGATTTCACCTATCACAATTAATACATATTATATATTAAAATGAGTTTAATAAATAAATTATATTAAATATAAAATTAAAAGAATAAAATATAGCCAATGTGTGTGTATATATATTCATTTGTTTTCCTCAAAAAAATCTATTTGAGTTTGAAAAAAATTACAATGTTATGAGTATGAAGTACCCTCAAAAATTTCAATTACAGTCCATCTAGGAGTTAGTCTAAATTGAACTAAGAGGATGACTAGCCTCTCTGCTACAATATCCTATAGTTAGCTTACAATCCAAAAATAGAATCCTAATAATAGGATTGGCAAGTAGAAAGCAGGGGTAATTTTCTAATCATTCACAGTTCTTGAATGACTCTTGTCTGAGTTCCAAAATTGAGTAGGACTCAAGTTTCAATTTTGAATATTGATGCTACTCTTAAGCTTGTCTTTCTATAGAGTAAAGGTGAGGGTTAATTTCAAACACATTTTTTTCTATTAGTAGATCTCTTATATGATCTTAATGAAAGGAGGACTGTGAGGAAACCCCAAGTCCTCTAACCACTTCTTACCTCTACCAAGTTCCTGTTGGAAGGTTCAAACCATATTTTGAAAGACCATCTACTTCTACATTTAGTTTCCTATAGATGTGCTTATATGAAATTTTTGTTATAGAAGATTCTAATAATTTCACTTGCTTATAGAAAGGATCAAGGAGCAATTTTTTCATCTCAACATGATTTGCAACTTAACTTATGACTAATTTTGAATCTCTATAAATTTATAAAGTTGTAATTGCATGCTCCACCACTATTCTCATCAATAGGATCAATACTTTTTATTTTACCTATAGACACCAAATCCTAGCCACTTGTCATCCATTCACATCCTCAAATTATAGTCATCCGTTATATATATATATATATATATATATATATATATATATATATATATATATCTTATATTTATATTTATATATATACATTTAATAAATATATATGTATATATATAAATAAATCTCAGCCACCCATCACGTCTTAATATCAACCATCCATTTAACATGATCCATATCACATATCAAAGTCATAATCTTAGCCCTCCATCATGTTTTAATCTTGGTCATCTGTTGGTGGTATCAAAATCCTAACATGTTAAAGGTAAGTTATAAAATATCATTCATTATTATGAATGAGGGTTGATCATTTTGAAAGTTGAGTGGTGATTCTTGAGGTTAGAAATCATTATATCCCTTCATCCATCATCATGCAAACCCTTGCATTTCGCTAACACCTTCCTTCCTCGTCGTCGTCGCATCCTCCATTTTTATCACCAAAACCTTTGCAAAATCCTACCAGGATTTTGTAGAGTGTCCTCCAACACACACAAATGCTTTTGGACATTCCCTAAATGTCCAAGAGTATCCCAAAAATGTTATAGGGTGTTCATAACCTTCCCTAAATGCTCCTAGGTGTTTTCCCTCAGCTAGTTTACATTCTACAAACCCTCGAACACTTGCGGGCGTTCATGCGTCACCAGATTATAGAAGTAGAGACATAGATTGGGAAAATTTGGTACATTTTGACAAGGTAATAGGTATTATTGCTTTCAACCTATATTTTATGTATTTGACATACATTTTATCATCACTACACCTAGGATTTTGTAGATCTATTATTCAGAGGGTATCACACAGTGGAGCCCTCACATATGCTACTAATAGTTTTATGTTGTGATCTATTTGCAAGTACAAAAGACTTATTTGTTAACAGTTGTTGCAGCTCGAGTGTTCTTGTAGGGATACACAAGCCCACTCACAAAATTTTTGGAGTGAAGATGACCTAGAAGCACTAGCAATTATTTTGAACGAGGGTTTCAAACCCTCTTTCTATAATAATCATATCAAAGAAATACATTGCATTGTAAACCTCGATTTGAGGTAAATTTATTGTATAAAGTGGAGATCCAGGCTCCTTGAGTTCAATACAAATAATATCTATCATTTTATGCATATTGTCATTTTCTTTGATTTAGTGCTTTTTATTAGTGTTATTTGTTTTTTTTTACAAAATGGCAATCACGGTGGGACCCCAAAGGGTTTCTTATGTTAATATACCTTGTCAAATTGGAATATTTGATATGCATTTTTTGTTTTTGTTATAGGTTTTGGAAATCCTTTTGTGCAAAAATTGTGAGATCTAGGGCTAGGATTTTTGGAAATAGAAATATTTTATCTATTTTTGTACGGATGCCATCCAACATTTGGGGGACACCACACAGTGTCCATGTGGACGCTGCAAAGTATCTATGGATTTCGATAGTGAAAACTGTGAGTTTAAACATAAAAAACTATGGTTTTCGAAAGAGAAAACTATGGGATTCTATGTCACGTTTATTGAGCTAGAGAAAAATACGTAGGCCTTCTGGTAAGTCCTGTTTAAATTCCACTCATTTTTTTTAACTTTTAAAAAGAAAGAAAAGAAAAGGAATATTCATTGATCTATTTTAAAAGCAACATCTTGCATTGTTAAACATCTTAGGTATTCATAAGCATTTTTAAAATTATATATAATTGCACCTAGGAATAGATTTGCATTCGTGCGTTCATTTTAGTTGCATTTAAACATTCATTACACTCGGTTCAAGTTTTTGTTGTCTTTCATGGTGTTTTTGCTTTTTGCCTTGTGTGTTGTTTGCAATAAACAAAAAAAGTATAGTAGCTACACTTTAGGCTAAATTTTCTTACTTTTTACTTTTCTAAGATGGAACAAGTCATTGGTACTCAAGATTCCTCCCACTGTTGGAAACACATTGCTTATTCAAAGTGGAAAAGCTAGGCAAACCCTCCACTATTGGAAATACTTTCTAATTTAGAGTGGATTTTAAGAGGTATACCCTATATTCTTTTGAGGATCTTGGTAGTAGTGTTCTTAGTCACCAACTTGGTGGAGTAAAATAGGGTTTCTTTGCATTTTGAACTCCATAGACAACAAAAATTTAAAAATAATCCACACACTTTGCAGATTTCATTTTCAACATTATTGATTTGGATTTCATCACCAACTACTAATCGAGATTAGCAGCATTGGGATTCATCACCATTCATTGGCTCGTCCTTTAGGAAACTTAGCAGCTCATGAGTGATTTTTATGGATTTCATCACTAGGAAAATCCTCACTTGTCATCCACCTTAGGAATCCACCTTGCATAGTCATCTTAGGCTTAGAAAGTTTGCACATAAAAACACATAAACCACACAAAAAAATTAATATAATAAACATTGTTGCAAGATATATGATTCAATTGCTTGTTTGATTTTGTGTGCTTTTCATTATCATTGCTCTTTCCACTCACATATCTCACATTCACTATTTACACTTGCTCATAGCTTATGGTATTGACCAAAAATCAAGCCAGAGCTATAAATCAAGCACCAATATCATCCATGGAGTTCACTCCTTCCTCGACCACTTTTGTGGCTAACCCAACCAACCCAACATAGATAAGTTATTTTGATTTATCTACAGGATCCTCACACACAGTATTCACTTTGAATGTTGATGTGATGCACAGAGCCATTCACACCTCTATTCCAAAAATTGAGCCATCCACACCTATTGATTCTTACATTACCTATGAAGCACAAGTTAATGCTGCTTCACAGATTCCATCCACCACCCCTCATTTAGTTGTGATTTCCTTCACAAATTACTCTCCGTTAACCTCCACCAACATTGCCAACACTCACATCTCACCCACATCCATTTCCACCACCACCACATGATCTGCATCAAAAATTACCATACAAAAATCATGGTAGCACCTCAATCAACTGCTCATGGGCTAGCAAGATACTCGTTCTTCCTCTCAATAGTAATCACAAGTGGCATATTTCAAGCCCCATTCCATTCCAAACCAATAAACTTACTTCATACTTGATCCATATTGGGTATCAATATCTTCTTAGGTTTCTATACCCACAACACCATTCACCCATATCAACCCCACTTCCACAACCTAATACACTCACATTACCCAAACCTCAGCTCCACTCAAGCAACAATAATTATTCCACCACCAAGCCCAAAAACACACTCAATATCATCAAATTTTTCTCAATCCATCAGGCCATCAATACCAAATTTCATCTCAATAATTCATCACTCCATGCACCCCACCTCTATACACACATCAAACAATCCAGGGATTCCATACCCACATAAAAGACCCTAAGATCCAAGCCATGCAACAATATATTGACATCTTGATTATGAATACTCCTCGTATGATGTACCAAAAACCTACACTGAGACAGCTGATCAATCAACCTATAAATTTTTTGGTAACATCACCGCCTTATCTGACAGCCTTTACAATACTAAAATTTGAAAAATTTAAAGGGATTGAGGACCATATAGAGCACATAAATACATTCATACACTCATGATTTTGAATTCAGGAGAATTATGAATTAATGCTCAAAAAATTTCCTCAAACATTGGGGGAGACACCTTAGACTGGTATAATCATCTGCCACACCATAGAATTTTCACATTTGAAAATTTGATAGATAAGTTTTTGGAAAGGTTTTCCCTCAATGTTCGTAAGAAAACCACATTGACTAACTTATATAATCTCAAAAAATTCAAATAAGAGACAGTTTATGATTTTGGAAACCGTTGGAGGGTAGTCATCACCAAGTTGCCATTCTCCCTACCAATGGAATAATTGACCCAAATGTTCACAAGGAGTTATCTAAAACTTATATCCTTGTTATTGTAATTACAATAATATAGAACATTCAATGAAGCTCTTTCCCAAGCTCGTGTCATTGAAGAAATAAAAATTCAATAGGGTGAGATAAAATCAAATAAAAAAGAATGACAAAATAAAGGTCAATCTAAAGGAAATTATTCTAGCCAATACAAATAAGGACAAGTGAATCAAGTGGTTTTGAGTCAAACCCAAATGACTCAACAAACCCACAGTCAACAACAACAATCATTGCAACAACCGCAACAAGTATCTTATTAAGTGGTGCCCCCACCACAACAACTTCATAACACAGTTCCAACTATGGACAATCATCAGTGTCGATAATCTATTCAAAAAAATCACACCTACACACCATTATATGAATCATATGCATCCATATTATGTAGGTTTTACGATACAAATGCACTTACCTTACCTAAAGTTAAACCAAGTGATCCAACCAAACATAGCAAGGGCTATAGAGAACATTTATTTTGCTCTTACCATAGATAGAATGGGTATGATATTAACAAATGCTTCACATTCAAAGCTATTGTGCAAGACCTAATAGACCTAGGGGTCATTAAGTTTTATAGTCCTTTGGCACAACAAAATCAAAACCTTGGTAATTATCAAATGCTACTTCCTCATCACAAGGAACAACAACAAATGACAACGGGATCAAATACCATGACTCCTAACCAAGTTAATAATATGCAATAGTACCAAGGTTTTTTTGGGGCTATCCATATAGTCACATGAGTTCAAAGAAGCAAAAATCGACAAAATGAACAACAAAAGGTATTTCAGCCTTTTATGGCACCACAAGAAAGTGTGTCTTCGTAACCTACCAATTCATCATCACCCATCCATTTTTTTGCTAATTCATCCCAACAAATACGCCTTTCAATTCGTCCATCCCAACCCATTCATACCCCAAACCATCCACAAAGACCCATCATCTTCTTGAGTAGCTAATTAACAACTAGCCTTAAAATAGCTTCAAATTTTGTATTATTTACCAATTATCCAGTAGCCTTCTCATAGCATGATAATATTGATTTAAATTCCATGACCTCACTGATTGAGGAATGGACCAAAAAATAAAAGTATCACAACAAATTGGAGATGAGATTCAGAGGTATCATTTTTTGAGACTTGAATACCTTTGGTTTTTCCTTCCATTTTTACCTTTGAAAAGAATCTCCCTAATGCTTTTGCAATAATAACAAATAGATAAGGAGAGCGGATCACCTTGATGAAGTCCACAAGATGACTTGAAGTAACCAGTATGGGAACCATTAATCAAAATAGAAAACTTTGTAGTGCTATAACAACATTATATTTACTCACACCAACTATAATCAAAGCCAAACTTTCTAAGAATAGAATGTAGAAAATTCTAGGAAACCCTATTATATGCTTTGTTCATATCTACTTTCAAAAGCATATCTATTATTTTCATGGAATGAAGAGAATGTATGGCCTTTTGTGCAATAATTATACCATAAAGAATTTATTTACCAAGAATAAAGCCACCTTGTTCCTCTGATATAAGACCCCCTAGAAAGCCCTTAAACCTGTTTGCTATAATTTTTGAGATGATCTTTTTTTTTGGTAAGTAGTGTTTGTATTTACAGCGAGTTTTAACAAGGATCCCAAAACCTGATTACATAAGCAATGGGCCTAGGGCATCAATCCCTTGAAACTGAACACCAAAAGCAAATCCCGCCCAGCGGTAATAAGTAAGCATGAAACAATCCCTCTCAGCGGGAAACAAACAAATAAGAAAGAAAGTAGTTTTGGAGATCCCGCCCAGTGGGGAGTAGCCAAAAACCACCATCGAGAAGATCCCGCCCAACAGGAAGCAAAGAAAAACCGTTACAATAAAATCTCGCCTCGCGGGAAGCAGTCAAAACCACCACAAACAGTCCCACCTAGCGGGAAGCAATAGGGAAATCCCGCCATCCGAGAAACCAGCAGAAAAGAAAGGATCCCACCTCGCGGGAAAACCGACGGATTTGGCGGATCCCGCCCTGTGGAGAAACCAGCCGCCCACCGGGAAAACATTTCGTTCAGCGAGAGCCATCCTGTAGGAAGCCGACAGCCAGCACAGAGAGGATCCAGCCCATCAGGAAGTGACCAAAGAGTTGTACCACAAGGAACCCGCCCCGGGAAAACAGAAGAGGATCCCAGCAACAGGGACCAAGAATCCCGTCCAAGCACAGAGCCCGCCGAGGATTCACAAGAAAAAGGGGGAAGCTGTCCAAACCCTAAACCGTCACCTCCACCGCATCGAGAAATGCAGGGGACCAGATCCATGCGAATAACCTGCAAAAAACCCCAGGGGGAAGCCTGAGGGAAAAAGGGAAGGGATCCCCAACCAAACAGGGATCCCTGGGAAGCACCAATCCGAAAAAACAACCAAGGAAACCCTAGCCGGCCGAGAGGGGCGCAGATAGTGGAGAAGGATCTCCCCCAGGAGATCATCTGCAAACAACCACTCCCCGGGAGGGATGACCTGGGTTGAGCCAGGGACTGGGCAGGAACTAGGAGCCATGGGAGGGGGGAGCAGGGGAGGGACCAAAGCCCTCCCCTCTCTCATTTTTGAGATGATCTTATAAATCATACTACGAAGGGTTTATTGGATGAAAATTATTAAAATATTTTATCGCCTTTCTTGGGAACCGAGGAAATAAAAGTAGCATTGATCTCACTTATTATAGCCTTCTTTTTCCTAGCCTCTTCAACTACAATTAAAAAATAACTCTTCAATAAATCCCAATAATTTTGATTGCAAGAAATCCATTAGGGCTAGGAGCCTTGTTAGGATAGAAAGAGAAAACTACTTCATGGATATTTGCCATAGATATCTTCTTCATCAAAATTTTATTTTGTATTGAGTGATAATTCATGAAATATTTAGTAGAAGTTTTTCTTGTGCCTCATCTTCCCTAGTATCTCACAAAAAATAAAATAAAATAATTAATTGCTTCCTTCCTTATATCTTCTTCATCCTCAATATTTATTCCATCCGGAGTTAAATTATTTTTGATGTGACAAAAAGAAAATTTTATTTTTGTTGTAGCATGAACTATCTCCTTCCTTGATCCATTTCTCTCTAAATTTTTGGAACCAATATGACACTTTTTTCAATGCATTATGATATAAAGTAATTATTTTTCTTTCATATAAAAATCTTGATCCATTTCATTAATTTTTACTCTCTTATAAATTTTTGAGCTTGGATTCAATTTCTTTCTTTTCTTTGAAAATATTACCAAAAGGTTTGGCATTCCAAATCTTCATTTGCTCCTTTAAATATTTCAACTTTTGAACAAACTTGTACATACATGATCATTCAAATTTTGATTCATCCCACTATAACATAACCATCTGAAAAAATTGGGGTCTTGGAGCCACATAAACTGGAAGTGAAATGGATTTGGATGACCATTATTTGGTAAATCACAAGTCAAAAGAATGGGATTGTGATCTTATCCTACTTGTAATAAAATATCTGAAGAGATTGCATACTTTGTTTGAAACTATTTATTGGATAGCAAGAATGTATACAATCTTTCTGCTATATGATTTTACCCATTGCATCTATTATCGCATGTATATTGAAAGCTTGAGGTACTAACATCCCAAATGTCATTTGAATTGACAAATGAAGAAAAATATTGCATTGATTTAGACCATCCTTTAATACCACCTTTTTTTTCCAAAGTAGATAGAACAATATTAAAATCACCCCCAAGAATCCATAGATCACAATTAATTATCATTGTATTTGACAAAATTATGCTAATGTCCTTCCAACATCTTTCACGAGGAATAACTATAGTTGGAGCATATATATTTATAACCCCAAATTTGATATTTTCCCCTTTCTTGTAAAATAATCTAGAAACCCAATTATTTTTTTTCTAATAATTACCCACCCCATTTGCATTTGTCTCATATTATTGCAATACGGCCTAAAGATCATGTAGAAGAAACTGCTAAATAATCATCCATCTTCTAAATCTTCTTAAAGCATCCTTACATTCCTCAATTCTTTTTTTTGTTTTTTGTATTAAAAAAAATTCAAGACTATACAACATATTAATTCCTTAATAACTCGTTTTTTAGGGGTTTTATTCATACCCTTGATATTCTATGATATCATTTTCATCATCAACACTTATTTCTAACACCTGTGATATTTTTATTTGGCTTCCTAGATCAATTTTCTCTTAGTTTTATTTTTCTCTTTGTTCTTGCTTTGATGACCTTCCTATCCTTCCATTTTTGTCAACACTCATCTTCATCAGTCTCTTTCTTTCTTTCTTTATTTTTTCTATTTTTCATAATGAGACTTATATTCTAAAGATTTATGTTGCCCTAAATAATTGAAAGTGCAAGGAATAGCCTCATTAGCATTTTCTTCTTTATGTTTCCCTGAAAACTCTAAACTGCATAGATGATCTTCCATAGTCATTACTTTCTTATGTTGGCCTAGAAATCCTAAATTTCCTTGGATATCCTCCATATGATTTTTTTTATTGTACTGCTCTTAAAACCCTAAAGTGCAAGGAATACACTTTGTACTACTTTCATTTTTATTGTAAGGAGAAGATTTTATGCTACTTGAAGAGGATAAAGATGATTTACCTAGATTAAGCTTGACCTCCTTTACCTCATTTGCTTTAAAATTCGCTTCCCCATCTTCCTTTACTTTAACATTTACCTTCCCTCTTCCTTCGCACCTTTAGCTCCTATATTTGAACTTGCATATTGTACTTCCTCGTCCCTCATATATTTTTTATTTTAATGGTTTATTCGAGTGAACTATAATGGCCTTTGCCATATGATGATGTAGAGGAATTTTTTTGCCACTTTCTTAGGAGTGGAAAATCCTTGATTGAACCTAGCTTCTCCTATGATATGATCTCCTTGTTTCAAATTGAAGTTATCCTCATGTCCAAAAATTTCTCTCTTCCTCCATCATTTTCACTATGTAGTCTTTTGCCATGTGTCTGGTTTCATGACATTTGCGACATCAAAATGCAATATTTTCATAATCCACTTGCTAATCCTATTTTCTTGATTCAAATTTAATCTTAATTTACTGCGATAAAGGTTTTGAAATATCCATGACAACACATATTTGAGTGTATACAACATGCATTCTCTCCTTAGTAGTTGGTCCCTCTTGGATGATTTTGCCTAGAGTATTACCAATATTCTTCAAAATCATTGTATTGATGAGTTGATAAGGAAGTCCAAAAAGCCTAATCCATACTGAAAGCCTTTTAATATTGTCCACAAAAGAAGTCTTACTCCAAGGTCTTAAATATAATGCATCTTTGCCCCTAAACCATGAGCTTCCATCCATTATTTTTATCCCTTATTTCCAGAGAAAATAATGAAGAAAAATCTATTTGAAAATAAATTCATGGAGTAATTTGAATTCAACCCCCACTTCCACTTGATCCAATTTTGAATCTTAGAAAAACCTTGCTAGTATCCATGAAACTTACATATTAACCCTCTGGTTTTAAGAATCATTATATCATGCTCAATCATCTCATCCTTGATAATCACTTTTGGTGTAGAATCTACTACCTCGACAAAGTTTACCATATATTCATTCTTCCTCTTATTGCTAGCTAGGGCATCCATAATTTCAACTAGGCCATTCTTACTTTTAGTAAGGGCTTTAAAAAATGATTTTTTAATTCTCTTAAGATCTGGAACAAGAAATGACACTTATTCCTTAATTGCACTTTGCTTTCTATGCCCTGCTTCATGCTCACACTTCCTCCTCTCTCCTGGCTCGTACTCGCTCCCGGATCGCACTTACTGATCTTAAACAAGAAGTGGCACTTATTCCTTAGTCACACTTTGCTTTCTACTTCCAGCTTCTTGCTCACAGTTCCTCCTCTCTCCTGACTTGCTTTTTTAATTTTATTTTAATTATAAGTAAACAAGTTGATATCAAATGGTATTAGTTTAACAAGTTAAAATTCTCAGACTTTCAAGAAGACCAAAATTTGATCTAAGAGTTATTTGTTTAATTTTTTATATTGTTTATTTTTTAAATATCTATGGATGAAATGCATATATAAAATAATTGGTTGATAAAGAATTTTTTTTGTTTTGTTAAAAACTCAATATGTCTATATAGACAAAATGGATAGATAACGTCATTAAAGATTTATTTTTATATTATTAAACATATCACCTTCAAAAGGGCACTTTTAAAGAGAATAATAATAAATAAAACTTTTATATTTAAATAAATAAATTAAATTTTCATAATAATAGTGATGAAATTTATTATTATTTTTTCAACGAGTATAATGAAATTTGCTATTTGGTCTATTAGGGTTAGATCAAATAAGTAGGGTTAAAGGAGTCTTATATCTTAAGCCATAATTTCAATTTCATGGATAAACATTATAATTTTGAGGACAACTTGAGTGGGTCAAAGGTTTGAGACCCAAAAGGGTTAATTAATTGAAAGTATCTTGAGTGTTAATTTGTGTGTAACCATGGTTCTATCCCTTGGAAGGTCAAAGTCAACGTCATTATGATTAAGGAGGTAGGTTAATCATGGTGTATTTATTGAGAGTGGATAGGGGTTATAGGGACAATAATGGAAATCAAACTTGTGACTAAAAATAAATGAAAAAGAGAGTATGGTTGAAGTTAGATGATGTGAACCTCATATGACAAAAAATTTTAATACAACTTGAGTGGATCTAATTATGAGGGTTTGAGTATTCTAAATAGAGGACTTAAAGGTGGAACGAATCATGTACAATGAGTTGTTCATTTAAATAGACATATTAAGGGTGGAGTAGTAGTAAATAATTAGCAATTGCATCAATGTGATCTAACTTTAAATCACAACAGTGTGATGGATCCTTCCACAATAAAGCAACCCATAATAATATAATATATTGTAATTATATGGATGAGATGTTTTAGCCTAAAAAAACATGTTGGACCATGAGAGAGCCTAGGTGAAAAATAATTAACCAAAGAAGTTTAGGGTGCAAAAAATGTTAATCTATGGTATAGTCTATTGCGATCATCTCATCGAGCTAATTGTTTTAGTATATAGTACCCATAAGCTTTTTTTAGAAATAAAATAATAATAATTTTAGGATATAGTCCATTTCGATAGTTTTTTTAACTAATTTTTTTCTTTATGAACACACACCCACCCCCTCACACACTCACCCACACCATGATTTGAACCTTGGACCTTTCGAATAAGAGCCAAATCCTAAACTGTTGTGCTCTCCTCCATGGGAATTAGCTAATTATTTTGGTATACATCACCCATAAATGTTTTTTGAAAGGTCTAAATCAAAAAATAAAATAAAATAAATTTGAAGTCCAAATGGAACAACAAAAAAATCAGCAAATTAGCCAACAAATCAATCAATTGGGTAAAAAACTAAGTAATCATTAAAACCATGTGGACAATTAAGAATTCATTTTATTAAAGCATGAACAATTTAGAAAATATGAACATAAATTTGATGAAGCAACAATTAATGTGGGTAATTAAGAATTCAATAATTAAATATAAAAAGGGATAAAATATGGAGGTCCTCGGATGAGGGGAGCGAGAGGATGGTGGGAAGAGGGAAAAGCGGCACGTTATCCTTCCACTGTGGGAAGCGAGAGGTTTTCGTTGCTCTATGGAACTAGCCTCACGCGGTCCCCTCCACTCTAAGCTGCATGACATACACCAAAATAATAATGTAGAATTAAATAACTCAAAAGAAAATAACAAATCACACAATTCATGCACATAGAACACAAGAGATTTATCTTGGTTCACCCAATATGGGTTACGTCCAGCAAATAAGAGCCACACCTCATTTTCTATTATAATTCGCCTTACCCATAACGGGACGTTACAATCAATATAAAGGAAACTCTTACAACCCTAAACCACAATGTGGTATTAGAATACCGTGGGCACAATACCATGGGCTAAAACCACCCATACCCACTAATCATAGGAATACCACCAACACCTCTGAAAATACCTCAGATAATATCTTTGATAATATCTCCGTAAAAAAGGGACCCGAAATTTTTGCCAGGGGAGCTACCCCCGAATCCCCATTAGGGGGACTCCCGCTCACCGGTAAGTGGGGCCACCGAAGCAGGGCCTACCATACAATACTTTCTCTATAAAGTATGAGACATATTTAACATACATAGTGACAAATATTTGCAAATTGGGTGAATATTAGGATTTCCAAAATTAGAAATTGGCGAATATGAGGACCCTCGATGTTGGCCCATTCACCTAAAATTTTTTGGATCAATTTTTTCTTAGGATCAATTCACCACAATATATATCCAAACATAGGCATATTTGTACTCGTTGGAAAACTCTTTCAATTCTGATCTAATGGTGGTGTTTTTATGAAGATATAAGGTGATTTAATAGGTCAAACTATACCCCATAGGTGACCTTACTTTTTAGGGCTTTAAATACCCCATATTTTGGTATGAAGATGATAAATTTAATTTGCTTAGGATTTGGCTTAATTTACCTTGATTTCTATTAGGATTCACCATTTTGTTTACAAGTACATTTTGAGTCCAACCCCTTATGCATAACCCTACATCTTGTTCAGTGAATGGAATGATGGGTTCTGATTCCTCATAAAATTCATCAGAAGCTATTGATATAACATCGAATTATTCATAAATTTCATCTTTAGATTCATCAATTTGATGGATATCTTCTTCTGAATTCAAATGCAAACTTTGAAAAACTTGTTTAAAAGAAGTTGAAGAAAGTGGATGATAGCCTAAAATATCCATTAATGCCTTGCGATGTGGGGGAGATTTTTGTATAAGCTCGTATATAGACAATTTGGTTGAAGCTATTTTAAGACTCGTGGTCAGATGGCTACTCAAAGAGATGATTGCCTTTGATGGACGATTGATGGGATGAATGGGTAGAGATGGACAACTTGTAATATGAATGGGTTGGGAAGGATTAGCAAAATTTGGATGGAAGATGATGAAGTGGTAGGTTGAGATACACTTGCATGTGGTGCTACGGGAGATTGAACATGTTTATGTTGTATATTTTGTTGATTGTTAGTGCATTGTTGACCTTGGGTAACTACATGGATAGCACCCACAAAACCTTGGTACTATTGCACATGATTAACTTGATTAGGAGGGGTCTTGGTGTTAGACCCTCCTGTAGTTGGTTGTACCTCCTCATGATGAGGAAGTGGTGTTTGATATATAACGGCATTCTTGTTTTGTTGAGCTAAGGGATTATCAAGCTTTATGGCCCCTAAGTCAATGAGATCTTGCACTATGTCTTTGAAGTTGTAACAACTGTTTATATCATACCCATTTTTCCTATGATAAGGGCAAAAAAAATATTCCCTATAGTGTTTACTATGATTGGTAGGATCATTTGGTTTAACCTCAGGTAAGGCAAGTTGGTTGGTGTAAACAACCTACGAAAGATGGAGGTATATGATTCAGCTAAGGGGGTGTATTAGCGATTTTGTCAAATAGATTGTCGATGTGGATGATTTTCTACAATTGGTACTATGTTTTGGATTGATTGTGATGGTGAGGGAACCACATGATATGTGATTTGTTGTGGTTGTTTTTGCATAGGTTGTTGTTGATCCATTATCGGATGGTGCATGATTACTTGATTGACTTGATTGGCTTGATTGGCTTGATTGGCTTGATTGGCCTGATTTGGTTTGGATTGGCCAGAATAATTACCTTTGTATTGGTCCTTATTCTACCATTATTTCTTTTTGGGCTTAAGCACACCTTCTTGTATTTTGATCTCCTCAATTGTGCTAGCTTGGGCAAGAGCTTCCTCAAATGATCTATACTGTTGTAATTGTAATAACCAAGAAATGGGTTTTAGGCAACTCTTGGTAAACAATCAAGTTAGCTCTTCCATTGGTAGGGTGAATGATAGTTTTGTGATAATAGCCCTCCAATGGTTACCAAAATCATATATTGACTCATCATAAAATTATTTTAAGCCATATAAGTCAGATAATGATACTTTATTTCTAACATTGAGGGAAAACCTTTCAAGAAATTGGTCAACCAATTGTTCAAAAGTGTAAATACTATGATGAGGTAAATGGTTGTACCACTCTATGGCATCTCCCACAATGTCTAAGGAAAATTTTAAAGCATTAGAATATCATAACATTGGATTCTGAAACATGAGTGGATAAATGTACTCACATGCTCTTTAGGGTCCTCAGTCCCTTTGAATTTATCAAATTTTGGTATTGTAAAATTTTTCGGATATGGTAATGATGGCACCTAAAAGTGAATTGGTTGATTGATTAGTTGTCTTAGAGTTGACTTCTGGTTCATCATACCATGATTATGTTGCATCAAGTTGTCAATCTGCTATTGCATGGCTTAAATTCGAGGGTCTTCCCCAAGTATATGGAAGCCCTGAATTACTTGGTGATTTTGTGAAGGTGGAGTGGTGAGATGTTGGGGTGTAATGATATGGTGATGATTTGGTGGAGTGAATTTAATTTGGTGATATTGAGGTTTATGAAGAAATGATTGTGAATGTTGAAAAGGATATGATGTGTGAGGACTATGAATTTGATGATTTGTGGGAATGGCATGGATGTGAGTTAATGGCGGTGTGGGAATGGAAACCACAAAATATTGTGGTACCCATGATGGATTTGGAGTGAAAAATATGGATTGGGTGGAAACATGCTAGGATTTAAAATTTATCGCATGTACTTGTTGTTGGGAATAATATTGAGCACCTTGTTGAACCATAAGTAATTTATTGAGATGTTATCATTCTTTCTATATGACCACATCTAAGGCATATGGTGTGGATGTGGAGGGAATGGATTAGGTGGGTGGAGTATAAGTTGCAATGGGAATTACAAATGGATAAGAGACATTGGATGGGGTGGATCCTGGCATTTGTGAAGCAATATTGACATGTACTTCAGGATTGTTATAAGTGGTGGTGTATGAAGGTGGAATGGAAGTGCTTTGAGCACATGACTATTGTGGAATGGACCAATGTTGGGAAGGTGCACATGATGCCTCAAAAAGAGGGTTAGTGTACACTTGGGTAAAGCTGGAAGGCTAGGAATGGGTAAGTTCCTACTAAAAATTAGGATCATGCGTGGGTGGACTATGGACTTGTTCTAGAACATACTTAGAAGATCTTTGAAAAGCTTCCACTTTAGCCATGTCTATGTAGGTTATGTTATGGTTGGTGGGGGATGATGGTTCTATTTTTGGAATGGATGTATGGATGGCTCTGTGCAAAACATCAACATTTGAAGTATGCATAACGTGTGAGGGACCCACAAATAAATCTGAACAACTTGTTTGTATCACACTAATGGGGTTAACCATAGAAGTGGTAGTGAAATATGTTGAAAAATCCATGGATAAAGTGACTTGGTTGATGGAATTTTGACTCAAGACTTTTATTTTATTTCACGTTAAAACCATAAGCTAGTGAATCAAATGTGAAATGTGCAGGAAAGAAATGCAAATAAAAATTTTACAAAATTAAACAAGCAATTCAATCCTACATTTTAGCAACAAATTTTTTTACCTCCTTTTTTTATCTCTCTTATATATATATATATATATATATATATATAAATTGTGATTTTTTTGTGTTATGAATGTGCTAATATGAATTATGCAAGGTAAAATCTATGGTTGGCTGGAAAATGAGATTCTTCCTGGTGATGAAATCCATAAAGTTTGCTCATGGGTGTCTACGGTTGCGAGGGGAAGATATTGACGGATGGAGATGAAGCCCACCATCGCCAAATCTCAAACAATGGTTGGTGATGAAATCCAACTCACTATTGTTTATTGTGATGCATGCAATGTGTGATTCATTTTAATGTCTATGTTATCTATTGTGTTCATACAATGTTAAAAATAGCCTATTTCATAGGTCTAAATCAGAAGCCAAAAATAATAATACCAAGTTCCTCAAAAGAACTTAGGGTACATCGCTTAAGACCCACTTTGAATCATCAAGTGATTCCAACAATGGAGGGTTCACCTAGTTCTTCCACCTTGAATCACCAAATTTGGGAGTATACTTATGTATTATGATCTTGTTCTAAATTAGACAAGTAAAAATGGAAATTTTTAACCCTATTATGCAACTATTTTATGCTTTTGTAATTTCACATGAAAACAGTATGCAAAAATAATGAATGAATACATCAGACAACAACATAAATCTAAAATAAATATGATCTATAATGAATGCATGAATGCAATTTTACTCTAAATTCAATGTGTATGATGGATGTAAATGCCTAAAATGCAAACAAATGTAACTACTTTTAACAAAAATTAAATGATTTTATTTTTCTCAATTTTACTGTAAAAAGCAAGAAAAATGAAGTAGAAATGGGTTAGGGTTTGAAGCAGGCTTACCAGGAAGCCTACATATTCCTTCCCCACTCTATGAAACACATCTAAGAGTCACTAAAACATACTAGGGCATCTCTTGAATGCACTAGGGAATCCCTCGAGCACTACAAAGCGTTCGTGCAACCTCTGATCAACTTTTACAATCTCCAAAAACCCTAGTTTTGCAAAAATCGTATGATTAATTTTTTGGAACCTGCAGAATGAAACAGAAACAAAAATTTAATGTCAAATTAAATTAACATAGATAACCCTTTGGGGGTCCCATCGTGATCGCCATTTGTGAATCATAAATCAAGCAACACCAATACACAAGATAAAATGACAATAAGCACAATAATACACAAATATTACACAAGATAGATAAGATTTTTATTAATGTGGGTGGATCTCAAAATGATACAATCAATGTACCCTAAATGTGGGGTTTTACAATGCTTTTTGTGTGATACAAATTTTTACAATTTCTAGGGTTCTTCAAAACCCTAGCTCAAAATAATAGTTGGTGTCTTTGCACTTGTCTTCGATCCCAATGAGGTTGCAAGTGGGCTTGTGTATCCTAAAAGGGCCACCCTAGCTTCAATAGCTTCCAAATATATGATCTTGTACCTGTAGATATAAAAACAACAAAAGGGATTAGAAGCACCTATGAGGGATCCATAGTGTGATGCGCTTAGAAAGATAAATATAACTAAACCCTAGATGTTGAATGTAATACTGAAAACAAAAGTGCAAGAACATGAAATAAATACAAATAAATTTATTACCTTGTCAACACAATGATTTCTATTTTTGCTTCAATCAATGCTAGTCATGGGGATGCCTGAACGGTACTCGAGGATTGTAGGAGTGCAAATTTACTGCAAAAAATACCTAAAGGTATCCTGTGATGGCAACATATACACTAGGACATTCCATGATGATAGTAGATGTACCAGGTTGTTCAGGGACTAAGGTAAGTGTCGCAAAACCAGATCTGGTTTTGCACAGGGAATGCGGTGGTGGATGCAAAAGATGCAAGATGGCTAGGTTAGATTATTAGGGGTTTAGACATTTTGAGAATTCTTTGCGAATGTTCGTCGATAGAATTCCAAATAAGAAAAATTAGGGACCTAGGATTAAGGGATAGCTTAGGGTCTTGATTCATCAAAATGACTCCTCTTTTATAATATTCCCTTGAACATGTTAGGGTTTCAACAACACAAAATGAGTGACAGAGATTAAAACATGAGTAAGGGTGGATATTAAATCCGGGTAAGTGGCATGGATTGAGGTGGATGGATGGCTAAGATTAAAATGTGGTGGAGGGCTAGGATTAATTTATAAATACATATATATTTATTAAATATATATATAAATATAATATAAAAAATATTAATATTTAAATATATGTTAAACAAATACACACACATATATATAATAGGTGGCTTAAGATTGGATGACAAATGGCTAGATTATGGTGTCTACAGTGTTGACTAGAAAATCAAGCCAAAGCCATGAATCAAGCACCAACCTCATCCATGGAGTGCTCCACTCCTTCCTCAACCACTTTTTTGGCTAACCCAGCCAGCCAAGCACAGACAATTTATTTTGGTTTTTTTGTAGGACTCTCACACATAATATTCACTTTGAATACTGATGCGATGCATAGAGTCATTCACACCTCCATTCTAGAATCTGAACCATTCGCACCAACTAATTCTTGCATCACCTAAATAGACATGGATAAAGTTAGGGACTACTTAAGACCAACCAAACCAGTCTTAGAACGACTTAACATCCCACATGAACAAGTTATTTCTTCTTAGTAGGAACTTGCTCACTCACATCCCACCAGATTTAGCCAAGTTTATACCAACCCTATTTTTAAGGCAACATCTGCACCTTCACCTCCATCACAATGTAGCAAAATTACTTCCATCCCATCTACCTACAACACTACCTATTCCAACCCACTCTATGAAGCACAAGTTAATGTTTCTTCATAGATTCCATCCACCACCCCTCATTAAGCTGGGATTCCCTTCACAAATAACCCTCCATTAATCTCCACCAATATTGCCAACACTCACATATCACCCACATCCATTTCCACCACCACCATACAAACTGCATCAGAAACTGCCATACAACAAGTATGGCAGCACCTCAATCAACTGTTCATGGGCCAACAAGATGCCAGTTCTTTCTCTCAATAGCAATCATAGGTGGTATATTTCAAGCCCCATTATATTCCAAACAACCACACTTACTTCACACATGTTCCATCTTGGGTATCACAATATTCTCAGGTTTCTATACCCACACTCCCATTCACCCACATCAACCCCACTTCCACAACCTAATACACTCACATTCCCCAAACCTCATCTCCACTCCAACAACAATATTTATTCCACCACCAAGCCCAACAACACACTCAACATCATCAAATACCCCTCAATCCATCAGGCCATCAATACCAAATTTCATCTCAACAATTCATCACTCCACACACCGCACCTCCATACACATATCAAACAATCCAGGGCTTCCATAACCACATGGAAGACCCTAATATCCAATCCATGCAACAACATATTGATAGCTTGATTATGAATACTCTTGGTATGATGTAAAAAAAACCTACACTGAGACAACTGATCAATCAACCTATTCATTTTTTGGTACCATCACCGCCTTATCTGATAGACTTTACAATACTGAAATTTGACCAAATCAAAGGGATTGAGGATCCTAGAGAGAACATCAACACATTCTTACACTCATGCTTTCGAATTCAAGAGAATGATGCATTGATGCTCAAAACCTTTCCTTAGACATTGGGGGAGATGCCTTAGACTGGTATAATCATATGCCACACCATATTATTTGCACATTTGAATAATTGACAAATAATTTTTTGGAAAGGTTTTCCATCAATATTCATAAGAAAACAACATTTACTGATTAATATAATCTCAAAAAATTCAATTAAGAATAAGTTTATGATTTTGGAAACCGTTGGAGGGCAGTCATCACCAAGTTGCCATTCTCCCTACCAATAAAATAATTGACATGAATTTTCACAAGGAGTTGTCTAAAACCTATCTCCTTGTTATTGCAATTACAACAATATAGAACATTTGATGAAGCTCTTGCCCAAGCCCATGTCATTGAAGAAATAAAAATTCAAGAGGGTGAGATCAAACCAAAGAAAAAAAATGGTAAAATAAGGGCCAATCTAAAGGAAATTCTTCTGGCCAATACAACTAAGGACAAGTGAATCAAGTGGTTTTGAGTCAAACCCAAATGACTCAAAAACCCCACAATCAACAACAACAATCATTGCAACAATTGTAGCAAGTATCTTATCAAGCGGTGCCCCCACGAAAACTTCATAACATAGTGCCAACTGTGGATAATAATTAGTATCGATAATTTGTTCGACAAAATCATACCTACACACCCTTATCTGAATCATATGCATCCTTCTTCCATAGGTTGTACGACATAAATGCACTTACCTTACCTAAAGTTAAACCAGATGATCCAACTAAATGTAGCAAGGGCTATAGGGAATATTTGGTTTACCCTTACCATCGATAGAATGGGTATGACATTAACAACTCCTTCACATTCAGAGATATTGTGCAAGACCTAATAGACCTAAGAGTCATTAAGTTTGATAGTCCCTTGGCGCAAAAAAATCAAAACCTTGGCATTTATCAAACACCACTTCCTCATCATGAGGAACAACAACAAATGATAGGGGGATCAAATACCATGACTTCTCTTAACCAAGTTAATCATGCGCAACAATATCAAGATTTTTTAGGGGCTATCCATGTAGTCACCCAAGGTCAAAAAAGCAACAATCGATAAAATGAACAACAACACGTAATTCAACCTCCTATGGCACCACAAGCAAGTGTGTCTTCGCAACCTGCCAATTCATCATCACCCATCCATTTTTTTGCTAATTCATCCCAACCAATCCACCTTTCAAGTCGTCTATCCCAACCCATTCTTCCCACATAAACTGGAAGTAAAATCATGGTCTTGGAGCCACATAAACTAGAAGTAAAATGGCTTTGGATGACCATTATTAGGTAACTCACAAGTCAAAAGAATGGGTTTGTAATCTGATCCTACTCGTAATAAAATATCTGAAGAGATTGTATACTTCATTTACAACTATTTATTGGATAGCAAGAATGTATACAATATTTCTGCTATATGATTTTACCCCTTGCATCTATTATCACATGTATATTCAAATCTTGAGGGACTAACATCCTAAAGGTCATTTGAATTGACAAATGAAGAAAACTATTGCATTGATTTATACCATCTATAATACCACCTTTTTTTCCAAAGGAGATAGAAAAATATTGAAATCGCCTCCAAGAATCCATAGATATCAATTAATCATCATTGTATTTGATAAAATTATGCTAAGATCCTTCCAACATATTTCACGAGGAGTAACTATATTTGGAGCATATACATTTATAACCCAAACTTTGATTTTTCCCTTTCTTGTAAAATAATCTAGCAACCCAATTACTTTTTTCCTAATAATTGCCAATCCCATTTGCATTTTTCTCATATTATTGCAATATCGTCTAAAGCTCCTATAGAAGAAACTGCTAAACAATCACCCATCTTCCAAATCTTCTTAAAGCATCCTTACATTCCTCAATGCTTAGTTTTGTTTCTTGTATTAAAATAAACTTAGGACTATATAACCTATTAATTCCTTCATAACTCTTTTTTTAGGGGTTTTATTCATACCCTTGATATTCCATGATATCATTTTCATCATCAACACTTTTATTTTTATTAGTGGGATTAGCCCCACTTCTTGCTAACACCTGTGATATTTTTATTTTGCTTCCTAGATCAATTTACTTTTGAGTTTCTTTTTCTCTTTGTTCTTGCTTTGATGACCTTCCTCTCCTTCTTCCATTCTTGTCAACACTCATCTTCATCAATATCTTTCTTTATTTCTTTTTTTTTTTCTTTTTTTTCATAATGAGACTTATCTTCTAAAGATTTATGTTGCCTTAAAGAATTGAAAGTGCAATGTGTAGCCTCATTAGCATTTTCTTCTTTATGTTATCCAGAAAACTCTAAACTGTATAGATGATCTTCCATAGTCATTACTTTCTTATGTTGGCCTAGAAATCCTAAATTTCCTTGGATATCCTCCATATAATTTTTTTTATTGTACTGCTCTTAAAACCTTAAACTGCAAGGAATACACTTTGTACTACATTAATCTTTATTGTAAGGAGAAGATTACATGCTACTTGAAGAGGATAAAGATGATTTACCTAGATTAAGCTTGACCTCCTTTACCTCATTTTCTTTAAAATTTGCTTCCCCATATTCCTTTACTTTAACATTTACCTTCCACTCTTCCTTCACACATTTGCGGTCCAAGGATGACTACATCAATGCCTAAGCAGGAGAGAACACAACTATATATGTGCCACTTTCCAAAATAGTTTTCCTTCAAGGGCTAGAGCCAACCATATCACTTGTACTCACATCCAAAGCCATCTGTTCTTCATTTAAATCCACTAGATCTGATTCCTTAGGTTCCACCTCAAGAAGAGACATATCATTTGGCCCTATTATATCTACATCAGGTAGCGACGTTTTAGGTAACTCCATGCACTGATAAAGATCATACAGTATCTCAAAATGGTTGAGCAGAGCATCTGGCTAGCTATCCTTAAGGGCTCTTTTTACCCTTCTTCCTTTGTTTCAAGGTTTTACAAGAACAAAGCCTTCCTTATCCTGATCCCCTTCCTTTATCAAGGCTTTTTCTTTATCTAGATTTTGTGTAGATTGAGAGGGCCCAGGATTTGAAGCCATGGGTGGGATAAACTTAGGATATTTTCTTTGCATGTGGCAATATTCATGACAGATCCGGTAATGAAATGGAAGAGCTTCATAGTCAAGTTGTTAAACCCATGTAGACGATCCAAATTGTATTTCAACAGAATATGGAATAGGATTGTTTAAATTAATTTCAACACAGATATGAGAAACAAAAATTATATTTTTCTCCATTGTCTGTTGTGATGGTCCAACCAGCTTCCTAAGAAGAAGGACAATCATATGCAAGATGATGTTTCTCCAAAATTCCAATGGGAGCCACGGGAGCTGAACCTACACTAGAACCCACGATGGCCGTTCCTCTGATGGGTTGAAACCCACATGCCAACATTTAATAAAAAATCCAGCTTGGTTACAGAAATAGAAAGCCCCTTCAAATGCTTTATTACGATCCGCAAGACAAGAGAAAACCACCATAAAATAGCTATTCGCACTCAGCCTCACCTCCACGTCACCGTTAAGGTTCCAAGTCTTCCTAACCCAAGCCTCCATAAAGGGAAGAGAATTTTGGATGCCCATAAATTTTCCAATAAGCGCATGCTTGGTTAAATACTCCACATCTTTCGTCATCGAGTCTAGTTGAACCACTAGAACCGGTCTGGCTTCACATCATTCCAAACATACATTGTTCTTTAACAAACGATTCTCAACATGCATTGGGAAATGTTGTTCCTTCCAATAATTTTTAGATGAAAAATGTCACTAGCATGCATGCTCTCTAATGGAGCAGACACCATCGCAACATTCCTCCAGTCCATCTCAATCAATTCATACTCTTGCCATTAGATTTTCTTTCAATGTGATTTATTTTAAATTCTCCTAAGATCTGGAACAAGAAATTATACTTGTTCCTTAATTGCACTTTGCTTTCTACGTCCTACTTCTTGCTCACACTTCCTCCTCTCTTCTGGCTCGTATTCTCTCTCGGCTCGCACTTACTGATCTAGAACAATAAGGGGCACTTGTTCCTTAGTCACCCTTTGTTTTCTACTTCCAGCTTCTTGCTCACAGTTCCTCCTCTCTCTTGACTTGTTTTTTTAATTTTATTTTAATTATAAGTAAACGAGTTGATATCAAATGGTATTAGTTTAAAAAGTTAAAAGTCTCTGACTTTCAAGAAGACCTAAATTCGAGTTAAGAGTTATTTGTTTAGTTTTTTATATTGTTTATTTTTTAAAGAGAATAATAATAAATAAAACTTTTATTTTTAAATAAATAAATGAATTTTTCATAATAATAATATTGAAATTTATTGTTATAATAAATTTTTTATTTTTTCAATGAGTATAATGAAATTTATTATTTGGTCTATTAGGATTAGATAAAATAAGTAGGGTTAAAGGAGTCTTATATCTTAAGCCATGGTTTCAATTTCATGGATAAACATTATAATTTTGATGACAACTTGAGTGGGTCAAAGGTTTGAGACCCAAAAGAGTTAACTAATTGAAAGTGTCTTGAGTCTTAATTTGTGTGTAACCATGGTTCGATCCCTTGGAAGGTCAAAGTCAACCTCATTCTGACTCCCATTAAGGAGGTAGGTTAGTCATGGTGTATTTATTGAGAGTGGATAGGGGTTATAGGGACAACAATGGGAATCAAACTTGTGACTAAAAATAAATGAAATAGAGAGTATGGTTGAAGTTAGATGATGTGAACCTCATGTGACCAACAAAATTTTAATACAACTTGAGAGGATCTAATGGTGAAGGTTTGAGTATTCTAAATAGAAGACTTAAGGGTGGAACGAATCATGCACAATGAGTTGTTCATTCAAATAGACATATTAAGGGTGGAGTAGTAGTAAATAATTAGCAATTGCATCAATGCGATCTAACTTTAAATCACAACACTATGATGGAGCCTTCCACAATAAAGCAACCCATAATAATATAATATATTGTAATTATATGGATGAGATTTGTTAGTGTAAAAAAAAACTTATTGGGCCATGAAAGAGCCTAGGTGAAAAACAATTGAACAAAGAAGTTTGGGGTGCAAATCAATTTATGGTATAGTCTATTGCGATCATCTCATCGAGCTAATTTTTTTAGTATATAGTATCCATAAGCTTTTTTTAGAGATAAAAAATCATCATTTTAGGATATAGTCCATTTCGATCGTCTTTTTTGCTAATTATTGTTTTTTTTATGAACACACACCCACCCCCTCACACACTCACCCACGCCACGGTTTGAACCTTGAACCTTCCGAAGAAGAGCCAAAACCTAAACTGTTGTGTTGTCCTCTATGGGACTTAGCTAATTATTTTAGTATACATCACCCATAAATGTTTTTCGACCTTCCGAAGAAGAGCCAAAGCCTAAATTGTTGCGTTGTCCTCTATGGGACTTAGCTAATTATTTTGGTATACATCACCCATAAATGTTTTTCCAAAAGCCTAAATAAAAAGTAAAATAAAATGAATTTCAAGCACTAGAAGTCCAAAAGGAAGCAACAAAAAAATCAGCAAATTAGCCAACAAATCAATCAATTGGATGAACAACTAAGTGATCATTAAAACCGTGTGGACAATTAAGAATTCATTTGATTAAAGCGTGAACAATTTCGAAAATATGAACATAAATTTGATGAAGCAACAATTAATGTTGGTAATTAAGAATTCATTTGATTAAAAGGTAGATGGTGACAAAAATATGAACAAAACAACAATTAATGTGGGTAATTAAGAATTCAACAATTTTTTAAGTAATCATTAAAACCTTGTGAACAATTAAGAATTCATTTGATTATGGAGCTGGCTTTTCCAGATCATATGGATTATGGAGCAGGGTGATTAAGTTGATAGGATTCATGTTGACTTAAAGGGATGATGGTTGGCAATGTGAAAGATGAATGGATCCTTTCTGCTAGAACCGATGTTAGAACTCTGGTAACCTGAACAATAGTGAGCAACACAAATAAATGCAATTGGTAAAAATCCATGTTCATGCAATGCAAATGATTTTTTTTGAAGTTTTTGTTTTTGAATTTTTTGAATTTTTGAATTATGTACATATGGTACAAGCAAAATGGTCGATGAGACAGATCAATGAAGTGGAGGTGGTGGTTCACTGGTTGGTTTAGCTCACTCTTCTAGAAGAAGCAAGTGAAGTATGGGCTGATGGATGGGAAACATTCTAAGGTAATACTCATCTTGTTAGGGTTATGCACTAAAGAGCTAAACCCATAATTATTCCAGAATAATAATGCAGAATTAAATAACTCAGAAGAAAATAACAAATCACACAATATATGCACATAGAACACAATAGATTTATCCTGGTTCACCCAATATGGGCTACGTCCAACAAACAAGAGCCACACCTCTTTTTCTATTATTATTCACCTTACCCGTAATGGGACATTACAATCAATATAAAGGAAACTCTTACAACCCTAAACCACAACGCGGTATTAGAATACCATGGGTACAATACCATGGGCTAAAACCACCCATACCCACTAATCATGAGAATCCCACCAACACCTCTGAAAATAGCTTTGATAATATCTCTGGACCATACAGTACTTCCTCTGCAAATGATGAGACATATCCAACATTCTCCCATTTGCTGAATACTTTGCATAAATGTTGTAATAAATGTTAGTTCCAAAATCCAGTCTTGCCAGACCCATTTCAACTGTACAAAACATGAACGTTTCTGTGCTAACTACCTTGGTTAAAGCATATGCAATATTTTCCTTGGTATCCACTTTTTCCAGCAACACTTTCTTCTGTTAAATCATGTCCCTACTAAAGTGGTACTTTGTATCAATGTGCTTTGCTCTTGAATGGTAAGCAAGTTTCTTTACCAGAAATATAGCACTTTGGCTATCACAATTTATCTTCATAGCTCCTTGAAAGAACCTATTTTTAGCACATAGTATTTATAGCCATACTTCTTCCTTACTTGCATCAGTGGCTCCCATGTACTCAACTTCAGTGATTGAAAGAGCAACAACAGTTTACCTTTTGATCATCCAACTATTATCCCCTCTAAAAAAGTTGAATACATATGCACTAGTAGATATTCTATTGTCAAGATCTCCAGCCCAATCTACATCAACAAAACCTTCTATATCTAAGGATTTATTTTTGTTTCTTGTACCTTCATAATAGATTGAAAAATTAGATGTACCATGCAAATATCTAAAAACCCGTTTTACAGGAATCCAACGCTCTTTACCAGGCTTAGACATATATCTGCTCAAAACTCCCACTGCATGGGCAATATCTGGTCTAGTAAACACCATGGCATACATTAAACTCCCTACAACATTTTCATAAGTAACATCGAACATTTCTTCTAGCTCTTCTTCTATTTTTGGACATTGTTCAACAGATAATTTTTCACCCAATGAAATAGGTACCTTCATTGGTTTGCAATCTTACATACTGAATCTCTTCAATAATGTCTCAACATACTTTTTTTGATTTAGCCATAGCTTTCTGTTTGAACGATCTCTATTTATTTGTATGCCCAAAATAAAATTTGCAGGGCCAAGATCTTTCATGTGAAACTGTGATGCTAACTGAGACTTCACTTCCCTGATCATTTCCTTACTGTTTCCAATTAGTAATATATCATCAACATACAAAACTATAATGACAAGTTCATTACCAATTTTCTTTGAGTATACACAACAATAATCATTGCTACGAATAAAATCAAGTCCTAAAACATAAGTATCAAATTTTTGATACCATATTCTAGGTGACTGTTTTAGTTTATACTGAGATTTCTTTAACTTACATACAAAATCCTTATTTCCTTCAATAATGAATCCTTCAGGCTATCTCATATAGATTTCTTCCTCCAAATCTCCATGAAGGAATGCAGTTTTTACATCCATTTGCTCTATTTCAAGATCAAATGCAGCAACCATAGATAAAAGAAATCTTATTGAGGTAAGCTTTGCAATAGGGGAAAATACTTCACCATAATCAATGCCCTCTACCTAAGAATAGCCTTTAGCAACCAGGCGAGCTTTATACTTCTCCACTTTACCTTCAAAATTTTGCATCTTCTTGAAAATCCATTTGCAACCTATTGTTTTTCTTCCACCAGGTAATTTTACTAGATCCCATGTCTAGTTCTTTTTTAGGGCCATAATTTCCTCATTCATGGCTCCTTCCCAAAGTTTTACCTCTTTAGAATTAATAGATTCTCTAACTATTCTAGGATCTTCATCAGTAATAGATAAAATAAAGGAAGAAGGAAAAGCAGATGGACTATACCTTTCAAGTTGCCTTCTTTCTCATGTTGATCTCCTTACCATAGGTGTATGAACCTTTGGTTCATCCTCTTCTGATGAGTAGGATTATTCTTCCATGAGATCAAATTACACCTTTTTAGGGTCTTCTTCTATTACTTCATTCCTATGATCACTTTTCATTTCTCTAAACACCACATCTCTACTGTAAACTGTACTCTTAGTTTCTAGATTCCAAATTTTATATCTTTTAAAACCATATTTATAACAAATAAAGATACATTTAACAACCTTATTATCAATCTTTACTTCTTTTCTCCTTTGGAATATGCATGTATTCATCAAAGCCAAAAAATCTAAGATATGAAAAAGAGGGTTTCTTACCAAACCATGCTTCAAATGGAGTTTGATATGGCAATGCTAATGTAGGAGATCGATTCTACAAGTAACATGCCGCATTCACTGCCTCTGCCCAAAATTCTTATGCTAGACTAGCACCACTGAGCATACTTCTAGCCTTTTCCATTAGTGATATGTTCAACCTCTTAGCAACTCCATTTTTTTGAGGTGTATATGGAGTAGTCTTCTGTCTTGCAATACCACATTGCTTACAAAAATCCTCAATTTTATTTGAACAATACTCTCCTCCATTATTAGACCTCAACACCTTAATCTTTTATCTAGTTTGATTTTCAACAAGTGCTTCAAATTCTCTAAACTTATCAAACACTTCAGCTTTACTTTTAAGAAAATAAATCCATGCATATCTTGAAAAATCATCAATGAAAGAAGCATAGTACCGTGATTGTCCAAGGGATGGAATAGGGACAGGACCAAAGATATCACTTTGAATTAGATCTAATATCCCTTTTGATCTTGCAGCACCAGATGGGAAACTCACACAATTTTTCTTGCCATAAATACAATATTCACATAAATAAAAAACCATTGAGCAATTAGGGATGCCTTGAACCATACCTTTCGTGTACAAGGTACACAATCCCTTTTCTCCAATATATCCCATTATTTTATGCCAGAGCGTTGAAATTTTATCTAATTTAGGCTCAGGAATAGTTGAGCTATTGCACTCATTTGTTATAATGCTTCCTAATAGCTTATACAAGGTTCCAATCTAAAATCCTCTTGCTAACACCATAGATCCATGAACCATTTTGAATGAATCCTTACTAAAATTGATGTTCACTGCTGCATCAACCATTTTGCTTACATAAATTAAATTTCTAGCAAGGCCAGGAATATGCATCACACCTAGGAGGGTTTTAACCTTGCCATCCTGCAACAATATTTTCACTCTTCCACAACCAATGATTCTAAGTTGTGAATCATCTCCCAAAAGTACCTCCCCTCCATCATATCTTTCATATTCACTGAACCACCTCCTATGAGAAGTCATATGAAAAGAGGCACTAGTATCGATCAACCAAACTTTACTATATGAACATGTGGAGCAAGATGTCAAATATACATCCCCACCTTCATCAGTGGATTTATTTATCTCCATGGAAATGGATTCATCAGATATCTTTCTAGAATCAACATTTTTTGATCTACAATCCTTCTTCAGATGTCTAAGCTTACCACATTTCCAACATTTTCTCTTAAACCTTCCTCGAGACTTGTATTTCCCTCTTGACTTAGATCTATCACCAGATCTCGTTTTATATTTTTCTGTGGCACACCCTCTCACTGCTAGGACATCCCTTGATGTACCCTCCATGGCTTTTCTCCTCATATTCTATAATAATAGAGATACCACAACATATTAAAACTTCAATGTGGATGAAGTTGTACTACCAATTATTACAACCAGGTTATCCCATGAATCTGGTAAAGAGCATAGCAAAGTAACACATTTATCTTCCTCACTCAACTTAATTTCAATAGATGTAAGTTGACTTACCACTCTATTGAATGTATTAATATGATTTGCTACTGAATCCTCTTCATTCATCTTCAGATTATATAATTTCTTTCAAAGGAATAATTTATTCACCAGGGAATTAGATTGATATAGAACCCCTAACTTCTCCCATAGATCCTTTGTAGTAGCTTCTCCAAAAACATTGATTAAGACTGAATATGTGCAAGGCACAGTCGAATTAGACTCATCACTTTTTGATTCAACTTTTCCCAATATTCATCAGATGTACTAGTAGGTTTCTATTTAGAAATAACAGACCACTGATCTCTGTCCATGAGCAGATACTCCATATTTAATTTTCATAGCTCAAAACTTTATCCATGAAATTTCTCTATCTCTATCCTTGAATTATTTGACGTCATTTTACTTCAAGCTCCTTCTGCATAAAACTCCCACTCTGGAATAGGTTTTCTATAACTCCTAAAAATCCTAGATCCTCTTCAATGAACTAAAACCCTAGCAATAAAGGCATCCCTCTATGGCTAACAATCTGGCTTTGATATCGTATGAAGAGATATACCCAAACTTATTCCAGAATAATAATGTAGAATTAAATAACTCATAAGAAAATAACAAATCACACAATTCATGCACATAAAAACAAGATATTTATCCTGGTTCACCCGATATGGGTTACGTCCAACAAACAAGGGCCACACCTCCTTTTCTATTATAATTCACCTTGCCCGTAATGGTACATTACAATCAATATAAAGGAAACTCTTACAACCCTAAACCACAATGTGGTATTAGAATACCGTGGGCACAATACCATGGGCTAAAACCACCCATACCCACTAATCATAGGAATCCCACCAATGCCTCCGAAAATAGCTCCGATAATATCTTCGAAAAAAAGGGACCCAAAAATTTTGCCAGGGGCACTACCTCGAACCCCCATCGAGGGGACTCCCGCTCACCGGCAAGTGGGGCCACCGAAGCAGGGGTCTGCCATACAATACTTCCTCCGCAAAGGATGGGACATATCCAACATGCATAATGCCAAATATTTGTAAATTGGGTGAATATTAGGTTTTCCAAAATTGGAAATTGGTGAATATGAGGACCCTCGATGTTGGCCCATTCGCCTAGAATTTTTTGGATCTTCCCTTGATGGATGATTTATGGGATGAATGGGCAGATATGGACAACTTGTAATATGAATGGGTTGGGAAGGATTAGAAAAAATTTGGATGGAAGATGATGAAGTGGTAGGTTTAAACACACTTGCCTATGGTACTACGGGAGATTGAACATGTTGATGTTGTACATTTTGTTGATTGTTAGTACGTTGTTGACCTCGGGTAACTACATGGATAGCACCCACAAAACCTTGGTACTATTGCACATGATTAACTTGATTAGGAGGGGTCTTGGTGTTAGACCCTCTTGTAGTTGGTTATACCTCCTCATGATGAGGAAGTGGTGTTTGATATATACCAACGTTCTTGTTTTGTTGAGCTAAGGGATTATCAAGCTTTATGGCCCCTAAGTCAATGAGATCTTGCACTATGTCATTGAAGTTGTAGGAATTGTTTATATCATACCCATTCTGCCTATGATAAGGGCAAAAAAAATATTCCCTATGAATGTGCTAATATGAATTATGCAAGGTAAAATCTATGGCTGGCTGGCAAATGAGATTCTTCCTGGTGATGAAATCCATAAATTTTTCTCATGGATGTCTACGGTTGCTAGGGGCAGATATTGACGGATGGAGATGAAGCCCACCATCACCTAATATCAAACAATGGTTGGTGATGAAATCCAACCCACTACTGTTTATTGTGATGCATGCAATGTGTGATTCATTTTAATGTCTATGGTATCTATTGTGTTCATACAATCTTAAAAATAGCCTATTTCATAGGTCTAAATCATAAGCCAAAAATAAGAATACCAAGTTCCTCAAAAGAACTTAGGGTACACTGCTTAAGACCCATTTTGAATCATCAAATTTTTCCAACAGTGGAGGTTTCACCCAGTTCTTCCACCTTGAATCACCAAATGCGGGAGTATACTTATGTATTCTGATCTTGTTCCAGATTAGACAAGTAAAAATAGAAATTTTTAACCCTATTATGCAACTATTTTATGCTTTTGTAATTTCACATAAAAAAAGTATGCATAAATAATGAATGAATACATCAGATAGCAACAAAAATCTAAAATAAATATGATCTATAATGAATGCATGAATGCAATTTTACTCTAAATGCAATGTGTATGATGGATTTAAATGCCTAAAATGCAAACAAATTTAACTACTTTTAACAAAAATTAAATGATTTTCTTTTTGTCAATTTTACTGTAAAACGCAGGAAAAATGAAGTAGAAATGGGTTAGGGTTTGAATTAGGCTTACCAAGAAGCCTACATATTCCTTCCCCACTCTATGAAACACATCTAAGAGACACTAAAACACACTAGGGCATCTCTTGAATGCACTAGGGAATCCCTCAAGCACTACAGAGCGTCCGTGCAACCTTTGATCAACTTTTACAATCTCCAAAAACCCTAGTTTTGTGAAAATCGTATGATCAAATTTTTGGAACCTACAGAATGAAACAGAAAAAAAAGTTAGTGACAAATTAAATTAACATGGATAACCCTTTGGGGGTCCCACCGTGATCACCATTTGTGAATCATAAATCAAGCAACACCAATACACAAGATAAAATGACAATAAGCATAGTAGTACACAATGATTGCACAAGATAGATAAGCTTTTTATTAATGCGGGTGGATCTCAAAATGATACAATAAATGTGCCCCAAATGTGGGGTTTTATAATATTTTTATGTGTGATACAAATTTTTACAATTTCTAGGATTCTTTAAAACCCTAGCTCAAAATAATAGTTGGTGTCTTTACACTTGTATTCGATCCCAATGAGGTTGCAAGTGGGCTTGTGTATCCTAAAAGGGCCACCCTAGCTTCAATAGCTTCCAAATATATGATCTTGTACTTGTAGATAGAAAAACAACAAAAGAGATTAGAAGCACCTATGAGGGCTCCACAGTGTGAGGCCCTTAGAAAGATAAATCAACTAAACCCTAGATGTTGAATGTAATACTGAAAACAAAAGTGCAAGAACATGAAATAAATACAAATAAATTTATTACCTTTTCAACACAGTGATTCCTATTTTTGCTTCAATCAATGCTTATCATGGGGATACCTGAACGGTACTCGAGGATCGTAGGAGTGCAAATTTAATGCAAAAAATACCTAAAGGTATTCTATGATGGCAAAAAATGCACCAGGGCATCCTGTGATGGCAACAGATACACCAGGGCATTCTATGACGATAGTAGATGTACCAGGGTGTTTAGGGGCTAAGGAATGTGTCACAAAACCAGATCTGGTTTTGCACAGGGAATGCGGTGGTGAATGCAAAATATGTAAGGGTGACAATGGAGGGAAAGAGTAACTACGAGATGGCTAGGGTAGATTGTTAGGGGTTTAGACATTTTGAGAATTATTTGTGAATGTTTCTCGATAGAATTCTAAATTAGAAAAATTAGGGGCCTAGAAATAGGAATAGCTTAGGGTCTTGATTCATCAAAATGACTCCTCTTTTATAATATTCCCTTGAACATGTTAGGGTTTCAACGACACAAAATGAGCAGTCGAGATTAAAACATGAGTAAGGGTGGATATTAAATCTGGGTAAGTGGCATGGATTGAGATGGATGGATGGCTAAGATTAAAATGTGGTGGAGGGCTAGGATTAATTTATAAATACATATATATATTTATTAAATATATATAAATATAATTTATAAAATATTAATATTTAAATATATGTTAAACAAATACACACACATATATATGTAAAGGGTGGCTTAAGATTGGATGACAAATGGCTAGATTTTGATGTCTACAGTATTGACTAGAAATCAAGCCAGAGCCATGAATCAAGCACCAACCTCATCCATGGAGTGCTCCACTCCTTCCTCAACCACTTTTTTGGCTAGACCAGTCAGCCAAGCACATACAAGTTATTTTGGTTTGTCTGCAGGACTCTCACACACAATATTCACTTTGAATACTGATGTGATGCATAGAGTCATTCACACCTCCATTCTAGAATCTGAGCCATCCACACCCAATGATTCCTGCATCACCTAAATAGACATGGATAAAGTTGGGGCTTACTTAAGACCAACCAAACCAGTCTTAGAACGACTTAACATCCCACATGAACAATTTATTTCTTCTTAGTAGGAACTTGCTCACTCACATCCCACCAGCTTTAGCCAAGTCTATACCAACCCTCTTTTTGAGGCAACATCCGCACCTTCACCTCCATCACAATGTAGCAAAATTACTTCCATCCCATCTACCTACAACACTACCTATTCCAACCCACTCTATGAAGCACAAGTTATTGTTTCTTCATAGATTCCATCCACCATTACATCCACCACCCCTCATTAAGTTGGGATTCCCTTCACAAATTACCCTCCATTAATCTCCACCAATATTGCCAACACTCACATATCACCCACATCCATTTCCACCACCACCATACAATCTGCATCAAAAACTGCTAGACAACAAGCATGGTAGCACCTCAATCAACTTCTCATGGGCCAACAAGATGCATGTTCTTTCTCTCAATAGTAATCACAGGTGGCAGATTTCAAGCCCCATTCTATTCCAAACAACCACACTTACTCCACACATGATCCATCTTAGGTATCACAATCTTCTCAGGTTTCTATATCCACACTCCCATTCACCCACATCAACCCCACTTCCACAACCAAATACACTCACATTCCCCAAACCTCATCTCCACTCCAACAACAATATTTATTCCACCACCAAGCCCAAAAACACACTCAGCATCATCAAATACCCCTCAATCCATCAGGCCATCAATACCAAATTTCATCTCAACAATTTATCACTCCACACACCGCACCTCCATACACATATCAAACAATCCAGGGCTTCCATAACCATGTGGAAGACCCTAATATCCAATCCATGCAACAACATACTGATAGCTTGATTATGAATACTCCTGGTATGATGTAACAAAAACCTACACTAATAAAACTGATCAATCAACCTATTCATTGTTTGGTACCATCACCGCCTTATCCAATAGACTTTACAATACTAAAATTTGACAAATTCAAAGGGACCGAGGATCCTAGAGAGAACATCAACACATTCATACATTCATGCTTTCAAATTCAAGAGAATTATGCATTGATGCTCAAAACCTTTCCTTAGACATTGGGGGAGATGCATTAGACTGGTATAATCATATGCCACACCATAGCATTTTCACATTTGAATAATTGATAGATAAGTTTTTGGAAAAAATTTCCCTCAATATTTGTAAGAAAACAACATTGATTGATTTATATAATCTCAAAAAATTCAAATAAGATTCAGTTTATGATTTTAGAAACCTTTGGAGGGCAGTCATCACCAAGTTGCCATTCTCCCTACCAATAAAAGAATTGACGTGAATGTTCATAAGGAGTTGTTTAAAACCTATCTCCTTGTTATTGTAATTACAACAATATAGAACATTTTATGAAGCTCTTGCCCAAGCCCATGTCATTGAAGAAATAAAAATTCAAGAGGGTGAGATAAAACCAAAGAAAAAAGAATGGTAAAATAAGGATCAATCTAAAGGAAATTCTTATGGCCAATACAAATAAAGACAAGTGAATCAAGTGGTTTTGATTCAAACCCAAATGACTCAAAAACCCCTCAGTTAACAACAACAATCATTGCAACAACTGTAACAAGTATCTTATCAAGTGGTGCCCCCACGACAACTTCATAACATAGTACCAACTATGGATAATCATCAGTGTAGATAATTTTTTGGACAAAATCATACCTACACACCCTTATCTGAATCATATGCACCCATATTCCATAGGTTGTATGACACAAATGCACTTACCTTACCTAAAGTTAAACCAGATGATACAACTAAATGTAGCAAGGGCTATAGGGAACATTTGGTTTACCCTTACCATCGATAGAATAGGTATGACATTAACAATTGCTTCACATTCAAAGACATTGTGCAAGACCTAATAGACCTAAGAGCCATTAAGTTTGATAGTCCCTTGGCACAACAAAATCAAAACCTTGGCATTTATCAAACACCACTTCTCTTAACCAAGTTAATCATGCACAACAATATCAAAGTTTTGTAGGGGCTATCCATATAGTCACCCAAGGTCAAAGAAGCAACAATCGATAAAATGAACAACACGTAATTCAACCTCCTATGGCACCACAAGCAAGTGTGTCTTCGCAACCTGCCAATTCATCATCACCCATCCATTTTTCTACTAATTCATCCCAACCAATCCACATTTCAAGTCGTCCATCCCAACCCATTCTTCCCACATAAACTGGAAGTAAAATCATGTTATTGGGGCCACATAAACTAGAAGTAAAATGGCTTTGGATGACCATTATTAGGTAACTCACAAGTCAAAAGAATGGGTTTGTGATCTGATCCTACTCGTAATAAAATATCTGAAGAGATTGTATACTTCATTTACAACTATTTATTGGATAGCAAGAATGTAGACAATTTTTTTGCTATATGATTTTACCCCTTGCATCTATTATCACATGTATATTCAAATCTTGAGGGACTAACATCCTAAAGGTCATTTGAATTGACAAATGAAAAAAAATATTGCATTGATTTATACCATCCTCTAATACCACATTTTTTTCCAAAGGAGAAAGAAAAATATTAAAATCACCCCCAAGAATCCATAGATATCAATTAATCATCATTGTATTTGATAAAATTATGCTAATATCCTTCCAACATATTTCACGAGGAGTAACTATATTTGGAGCATATACATTTATAACCCATACTTTGATTTTTTTCCCTTTCTTGTAAAATAATCTAGCAACCCAATTACTTTTTTCCTAATAATTGCCAATCCCATTTGCATTTTTCTCATATTATTGCAATATCGTCTAAAGCTCCTATAGAAGAAACTGCTAAACAATCACCCATCTTCCAAATCTTCTTAAAGCATCTTTACATTCCTCAATGCTTAGTTTTGTTTCTTGTATTAAAATAAACTTAGGACTATATAACCTATTAATTCCTTCATAACTCTTTTTTTAGGGGTTTTATTCATACCCTTGATATTCCATCATTTTCATCATCAACACTTTTCTTTTTATTAGTGGGATTAGCCCCACTTCTTGCTAACACCTGTGATATTTTTATTTGGCTTCCTAGATCAATTTCCTTTTGAGTTTCTTTTTCTCTTTGTTCTTGCTTTGATGACCTTCCTTTCCTTCCATTCTTGTCAACACTCATCTTCATAAATTTCTTTATTTATTTCTTTTTTTTTTCTATTTTTTCATAATGAAACTTATCTTCTAAAGATTTATGTTGCCTTAAAGAATTGAAAGTGCAATGTGTAGCCTCATTAGCATTTTCTTCTCTATGTTATCCATAAAACTCTAAACTGCATAGATGATCTTCCATAGTCATTACTTTCTTATGTTGACCTAGAAATCCTAAATTTCCTTGTATATCCTCCATATGATTTGTTTTATTGTACTGCTCTTAAAACCCTAAACTGCAAGGAATACACTTTGTACTACATTAATTTTTATTTTAAGGAGAAGATTACATGCTACTTGAAGAGGATAAAGATGATTTACCTAGATTAAGCTTGACCTCCTTTACCTCATTTGCTTTAAAATTCGCTTCCCCATATTCCTTTAATTTAATATTTACCTTCCCCTCTTCCTTCACACCTTTGCAGTCCAAGGATGACTACATCAATGCCTGAGTAGGAGAGAGCACAACTATATATGTGCCACTTTCTAAAATAGCTTTCCTTCAAGGGCTAGAGCCAACCATATCAATTGTACTCGCATCCAAAGCCATTTGTTCTTCATTTAAATACACTAGATCTGATTCCTTAGGTTCCACCTCAAGAAGAGACATCTGATTTGGCCCTATTATATCTACATCAGGTAGCGATGTTTTAGGTAACTCTATGCACTGATCAAGATCATACAATATCTTAAAATTGTTGAGCAGAGCATCTGGCTAGCTATCCTTAAGGGCTCTTTTTACCATTCTTCCTTATCCTAATCCCCTTCCTTTATCAAGGTTTTTTCTTTATCTATATTTTGTGTAGATTGAGAGGACCCAAGATTTGAAGCCATGGGTGGGATAAACTTAGGATATTTTCTTTGCATGTGGCAATATTCATGACAGATCCGGTAACAAAATGGAAGAGCTTCATAGTCAATTTGTTGAACCCATGTTGACGATCCAAATTGTATTTCAACAGAATATGGAATAGGATTGTTTAAATCAATTTCGACACAGATACGAACAATTATCTTTTTCTCCATCATCTGTTGTGATGGTCCAACCAACTTCCCAAGAAGAAGGACAATCATATGCAAGATGATGTTTCTCCAAAATTCCAATGGGAGCCATGGGAGGCGAACCCACACTAGAACCCATGATGGTCGTTCCTCTGACGGGTTGAAACCCACATGCCAACATTTAAGAAAAAGTCTAGCTTGATTATAAAAATAGGGACCCCCTTCAAATTATTTATTACGATCTGCAAGACAAGAGAAAACCACCATAAAATAGCTATTCGCACTCAGCCTCACCTCCACGTCACCGTCAAGGTTCCAAGTCTTCCTAACCCAAGCCTCCAAAAAGGGCAGAGAAGTTTGGATGCCCATAAATTTTCCAATAAGCGCATGCTTGGTTAAATAATCCACATATTTTGTCACTGAGTCTGGTTGAACCACTAGAATCGGTCTGGCTTCACATCGTTCTAAACATACATTTTTCTTTAACAAACGATTCTCGACATGCATTGGAAAATCTTGTTCCTTCCAATAATTTCTAGATGAAAAGCATCACTAGCATGCATGCTCTCTAATGGGGCAGACGCCATCGCAACATTCCTCCAATCCATCTCAATCAACTCATACTCCTGCCATTCGATTTTCTTTCAATGTGATTTTTTTTAAATTCTCCTAAGATCTGGAACAAGAAATGATACTTGTTCCTTAATTGCACTTTTCTTTCTACGTCCTACTTCTTGCTCACACTTCCTCCTCTCTCCTGACCTTCCTCTCCTTCTTCCATTCTTGTCAACACTCATCTTCATCAATCTCTTTCTTTATTTCTTTTTTTTTCTATTTTTTCATAATGAGACTTATCTTCTAAATATTTATGTTGCCTTAAAGAATTGAAAGTGCAAGGTGTAGCCTCATTAGCATTTTCTCTTTATGTTATCCAGAAAACTCTAAACTGCATAGATGATCTTCCATAGTCATTACTTTCTTATGTTGGCCTAGAAATCCTAAATTTCCTTGGATATCCTCCATATAATTTTTTTTATTGTATTGCTCTTAAAACCCTAAACTGTAAGGAATACACTTTGTACTACATTAATCTTTATTGTAAGGAGAATATTACATGCTACTTGAAGAGGATAAAGATGATTTACCTAGATTAAGCTTGACCTCATTTACCTCATTTGCTTTAAAATTTGCTTCCCCATATTCCTTTACTTTAACATTTACTTTCCCCTCTTCCTTCACACATTTGTGGTCCAAGGATGACTACATCAATGCCTAAGTAGGAGAGAACACAACTATATATGTGCCACTTTCCAAAATTGTTTTCCTTCAAGGGCTAGAGCCAACCATATCACTTGTACTCACAGCCAAAGCTATTTGTTCTTCATTTAAATCCACTAGATCTGATTCCTTAGGTTCCACCTCAAGAAGAGACATCTCATTTGGCCCTATTATATCTACATCAGGTAGCGACGTTTTAGGTAACTCCATGCACTGATCAAGATCATACAGTATCTCAAAATGGTTGAGCAGAGCATCTGGCTAGCGATCCTTAAGGGCTCTTTTTACCCTTCTTCCTCTGTTTCGAGGTTTTACAGAACAAAGCCTTCCTTATCCCGATCCCCTTCCTTTATCAAGGCTTTTTCTTTATCTAAATTTTGTGTAGATTGAGAGGACCCAGGATTTGAAGCCATGGGTGGGATAAACTTAGGATATTTTCTTTGCATGTGGCAATATTCATGACAGATCCGGTAATGAAATGGAAGAGCTTCATAGTCAAGTTGTTAAACCCATGTAGACGATCCAAATTGTATTTCAACATAATATGGAATAGGATTGTTTAAATCAATTTCAACACAGATATAAGCAACAAAAATTATATTTTTCTCCATTGTCTGTTGTGATGGTCCAACCAGCTCCCCAAGAAGAAGGACAATCATATGCAAGATGATGTTTCTCCAAAATTCCAATGGGAGCCACGGGAGCCGAACCCACACTGGAACCCACGATGGTCGTTCCTCTGACGGGTTGAAACCCACATGCCAACATTTAATAAAAAATCCAGCTTGGTTACAGAAATAGAGAGCCCCTTCAAATGCTTTATTACGATCCGCAAGACAAGAGAAAACCACCATAAAATAGCTATTCGCACTCAGCCTCACCTCCACGTCACCGTTAAGGTTCCAAGTCTTCCTAACCCAAGCCTCCACAAAGGGAAGAGAATTTTGGATGCCCATAAATTTTCCAATAAGCGCATGCTTGGTTAAATACTCCACATCTTTCGTCATCGAGTCTGGTTGAACCACTAGAACCGGTCTGGCTTCACATCATTCCAAACATCCATTGTTCTTTAACAAACGATTCTTGACATGCATTGGGAAATCTTGTTCCTTCCAATAATTTTTAGATGAAAAATGTCACTAGCATGCATGCTCTCTAATGGGGCAGACGCCATCGCAACATTCCTCCAATCCATCTCAATCAACTCATACTCCTGCCATTCGATTTTCTTTCAATGTGATTTTTTTTAAATTCTCCTAAGATCTGGAACAAGAAATGATACTTGTTCCTTAATTGCACTTTGCTTTCTACGTCCTACTTCTTGCTCACACTTCCTCCTCTCTCCTGGCTCGCACTTACTAATCTGGAACAATAAGGGGCACTTGTTCCTTAGTCACACTTTGTTTTCTACTTCCAGCTTCTTGCTCACAGTTCCTCCTCTCTTTTGACTTGTTTTTTTAATTTTATTTTAATTATAAGTAAACGAGTTGATATCAAATGGTATTAGTTTAACAAGTTAAAATTCTCTGACTTCCAAGAAGACCTAACTTCGAGTTAAGAGTTATTTGTTTAGTTTTTTATATTGTTTATTTTTTAAAGAGAATAATAATAAATAAAACTTTTATATTTAAATAAATAAATGAAATTTTCATAATAATAATATTGAAATTTATTATTATTATTATTATTATTTTGTTTTCAATGAGTATAATGAAATTTATTATTTGGTCTATTAGGATTAGATAAAATAAGTAGGGTTAAAGGTGTCTTATATCTTAAGCCATGGTTTCAATTTCATGGATAAACATTATAATTTTGATGACAACTTGAGTGGGTCAAAGGTTTGAGACCCAAAAGAGTTAACTAATTGAAAGTGTCTTGAGTCTTAATTTGTGTGTAACCATGGTTCGATCCCTTGGAAGGTCAAATTCAACCTCATTCTGACTCCCATTAAGGAGGTAGGTTAGTCATGGTGTATTTATTGAGAGTGGATAGGGGTTATAGGGACAACAATGGGAATCAAACTTGTGACTAAAAATAAATGAAATAGAGAGTATGGTTGAAGTTAGATGATGTGAACCTCATATGACTAACAAAATTTTAATACAACTTGAGTGGATCTAATGGTGAAGGTTTGAGTATTCTAAATAGAAGACTTAAGGGTGGAACCAATCATGCGCAATGAGTTGTTTATTCAAATAGACATATTAAGGGTGGAGTAGCAATAAATAATTAGCAATTGCATCAATGCCATCAAACTTTAAATCACAACACTATGATGGAGCCTTCCACAATAAAGCAACCCATAATAATATAATATATTGTAATTATATGGATGAGATTTGTTAGTGTAAAAAAAACCTTATTGGGCCATGAAAGAGCCTAGGTGAAAAACAATTGAGCAAAGAAGTTTGAGGTGCAAATCAATTTATGGTATAGTCTATTGCCATCATCTCATCGAGCTAATTGTTTTAGTATATAGTATCCATAAGCTTTTTTTAGAGATAAAAAATCATCATTTTAGGATATAGTCCATTTCGATCGTCTTTTTAGCTAATTATTGTTTTTTTATCACCCATAAATGTTTTTCTTGGACCTTCCGAAGAAGAGCCAAAGCCTAAATTGTTGCGTTGTCCTCTATGGACTTAGCTAATTATTTTGGTATACATCACCCATAAATATTTTTCCAAAAACCTAAATAAAAAATAAAATAAAATGAATTTCAAGCACTAGAAGTCCAAAAGGAAGCAACAAAAAAATCAGCAAATTAGCCAACAAATCAATCAATTGGATGAACAACTAAGTGATCATTAAAACCGTGTGGACAATTAAGAATTCATTTGATTAAAGCGTGAACAATTTCGAAAATATGAACATAAATTTGATGAAGCAACAATTAATGCTGGTAATTAAGAATTCATATTAAGAATTCATTTGATTAAAAGGTAGACGATGGAAAAAATATGAAGACGATGGAAAAAATATGAACAAAATTAAATAAAAGATGGAGGTCCTCGGATGAGGGGAGCGAGAGGATGGTGGGAAGAGGGACAAGCGACGCGTTATCCTTCCACTGTGGGGAGCGGGAGGTTTTCGTTGCTCTGTGAAACCAGCCTCACGCGGTCCCCTCCACTCTAAGCTGCACGACCTACACCAAAGAGGTCCCCCTCCTTCGAGGGAGGGCCATACAACAACTCTCCACTTGGAGCAGGGCGTGCCACGTTCCATGCCGCGCATCTCCCCTCAACTCGCTCCGCCACACACTGTTCCTCCATCTTATGCGCCCCCACTCGGGTCACAAGCTCGCGCTACTGAGCTCGTCATCTAAACCCTTGCTACGCGCGCCTTTTCAACGCTCTATTTATCGTATTCTGCCACATGTGGGATATATTTATTGCTATTGCTCCCGCTGTTGCCGATCGTACCCTTACACGCACTCACTTCCATGCTATGCCATGCCCTTTCGCTCCGCTCCACTGCTGCTCATAAAATTAATTTCAAATTTTGTTACCACCAAGGTTTGAGCTATCTCTAATGAACATACAAAAACTCATTAATCGTATAATTTTTCCGTGGAGGAATCTTATAATCACTCTTTTTCCAATTTCCGTTTTAGACTTTTTTTAATATTTCTTTACTATATTTTTTTAATAATTTTTTTTAACAATAATTCTAGAAGAAGAGTCATTTTTAATGAAAATAACTTGTACAAAATTCATATATAAGGTTAATTATATAATTTTTCGGAATTTTATAATTACATCATATAAATTGTTTAAAAGGCAAGAGGGACTAGCTTGTATGGCAACAACATCACATGAACAACAGGGCCAACTAACCCCCACACACTTAGAAAGCGAGAGGGGCTAGCTTGTATGGCAACAACATCACATAAATTGAACTAGTTAGAAAGCAAGAAGGCCAACTAGCCCCCACACGCATGCCTTGACTCAATGTTAATACAAATGAGGGACCAAGGACTTTCACCTTTAAGTCTACTATCTCATTGGCAAAGAGTTTGGAATTATTAACACACCCATATACGACACTAACTAGGTAGAAGACAAGACATGTAAACCATTCGGGTCCTACAATGGATCAATGTGGAATTTTTAACACACCCACATACGACACTAACTAAGTAGAAGAAAGACCATAGAAAATTAAATGTAAACTAAATTATTTCATGTATAAACTAATTTAATAGTTCTCAACTAGCTATATATATATATCAGCTTCTTGTTCCTTGGTAAAGAAATGTATTACTCTATATAAAAGTTTAAAACTTTGTAATCAGCCACAAAAGATTTGATAGTTTGCTCATTGGAACAGGTTTAAATACTTTGCAATCAATCAAATAGCAGATGGTTTAATCCCCGTGAGTGTGGTTTACCAGCAAAGATGCCACTTGCATTATCGATGATATGACCCCGGTTCAATCCCATGGTGGATGTGTATAAGAAATATGTACTTAAAAAATAAAAAATAATGAGATGGTTTAATTATTTTAACATTAGCAAAGAAAGAAATATTTTGTACTGTTGCATTCAATAAAAAAACAATAGTATTCATCTCAATTTAATTGATCAAATGTAAAATGTACCCAACAAACAAAGATTTACATTCAACTATATATATTTTTAAATCCCCATGACTGTGGTCTACTGGCAAGGACGCCACTTGCATTATTGGTGATGTGACCCGGGTTTAATCCCATGGTGGATGTGTATAAAAAGTATTAAAAATAAACTATATATTTTTTTCTCCTTTCTCTAAAAATTTAAAAATTTAATGAAGAAGAAATATAATAGAAGAATGATTCAAAACTTTTATTTTTTTCTTCATCAGTTATTTAATAGTTTTTGTATATCATAAAATTTCAAAAAAATAAAATAAAATTCTCATTTCTTTACAAATAAAGATTCACAATACACGCAAGCATTTGACTCTTGCCATATATTGGATCTACTGAATATCAAATTTAATTTTTCTTTTAATTTGACTCTTGCCATATGTTATATATCTTCTTCCATAAATATTTTTTTTCTATTTTATTTATTAAAAAAATACTTTTATATTTTTTTTAATAATTTTTAACTTGATTAAAATCTTTAAAAAATTGGTAATGGTTTATTTTATTTTTCCCTAAGTCATCTTATATATAACTTGATATGGAGTAAAAAAAAAAAAAGCTAACTTTGTATATAATTAAGTGTTTTATAAATATACACAACTTTTATAGCTTGCATCATTTCCAACACATCACTCATGTCTCAAAATATTATAAAGAAACATTTAAAACTCTTATGTTGTGACTTTCAACACAACATTCAAAAATACAATTTCTTTCAGTCCAAATACTTTACAATATTTTTTCTTGGATCTATATTAACTCTATCTTTTGATACAATGTGGTCTAGGTATTCTAACTCTTGCATTCCAAAGGAATATTTTGACCGCTTTGCATATAGTTGATTCTCAGTCAAGAGCTACAAAGTTTGGTCTAGATGTTTGAGACATGTGCAACTATAAATTAAGATATCATCAAAGAAAACTAAAATGAACTTGTGTAAGAAGGGTAAAAAGATTGCATTCATCAGACTCTAGAAGGTGGAAGGTGTGTTGGTAAGACCAAAGGGCATGACCAAAAACTTGTAGTGTCCTTCATGAGTTAGAAAATTTGTTTGGAAATGTCTTCTTCCTTTATTCTAATTTAAAGGTAACCTAAACACAAATCTAGCTTCGAGAAATATTGAGCACCATGGAGTCTAACAACACATCAATCACAAGAATAAAAATTATGTTTTTCATATTAATCTTATTAAATTTACAAAAATCCATGCATAACCACCATGACCCATTATTTTTACATACCAATAGTATAGGATATGAATAGGGATTGACACTAGGGTGAATAACCCTTATTACAAGTAAAAATTGCATCAGTTTCTCAATCTCTAATTTTTGCATGTATGGATACTTGTATGGGAAAATATTTTATGGAAGGCTATCTGGAACAAGCTCGATTGCATGATCATGATCACATCGAGGTGGTAGACCTTTGGGTTCCTTAAAAACATATGCATATTTCTCTAAAGCAATTTATAATTCATAATATTGCTTCATATCATTTATACTTAACGCTTGTATAGAAAAAAATTGTGCCACTACTCCATGAGATGACTTCTCCAAAAGCTTCACCATCTAGTGAGATGAAATAAGTTGAGTATCACCTACAAATATTCCCCACAGAGTGTATTTTATTCCCTACTGGTTGAATTTCATCTATAGTTCAAAAAATCCCAAACTATATGGCCCAAAGTTTGAAGCCACTATGTCCCCAATACAACATCACGTCCTCCCAAAGGAAAGGCAAGCATGTTAGCCTTGAGATTGTATTCTCCCACCTGCACCTTGATATTTCTTCATTTTCCTTTACATGACAACAATGTTCCTACATTGGCTATCGTAGGTTTTTGTATAGCAATTCGCCCATTAAGCAACTGAAGGATCAAAGAAATCATGTATGCTATGAGAGTCAATAAGTATTATTATTCTTTGGCCTTTGAAATGTCCTATCACCTTCAAATTTTGGGAAGCAGATATTCTTGCAAGAGACATGCACTAAAAATTTTGATCGGGGTTCTTTCGTGCTTTGGTCTCATTCGGATGCTCTTCCTCCTTATGCTCCTCTCCTCAAGGTTCATTAGTTGAAGATTCATCCACATCAAGCAAATAAAATTTCTACTATACATATTTATGTCTTAGGGAATATTTCTCATCATAATTATAGCACAACCCCTATTCTCCATGGGCTTCCATCTCTTCTCGAGTCATTCATTTGATGGCTAGCAATTTATTATCTAAATTTGCTACTAAATTTCACGGAAGTGGGGGTTTGGCCAATTTTCAAATTAAGTCTGATATTCCTCAACTTTTGAGGTCTATTTCAATTTAATGAGTCATCCTATAAAGTTATCATACTCACTAGGGCCAAATCAAGTGAGTATTTATTTCTCAAATTCTTCTCACTCATTGATACCATTGCAGGACATCAAATTCAAAATTAAAAGACACAATTGTGAGTCTTAAGTGTTGGGAAACATTTAAAGAGTGAAATATTGGTCCACCTAATACAACTAACCATCAAGTTCCTTTTCATCAAATTTTGAAAAATCTAACATAAGCAATTTATATATACTATTATGGAAACTAGTGTTGTGTGCTCACCCTTATGAGTTCCTTGAACTTCTTGCCTTATGTTAAAATATATTATGACCAAGTTGGTTGTATGCATGACTCGCACCTGTTAAACAACTCTCAATGTTATTGAATTTTTTAATAATTGTGTCTCTTAACTTGTTTAGCTCGTCTAGCACATAATAATGTCTATGGGTGAGCAAGGAGGAGTTATATATGAATGTTGTTATTTTAGTAAATGTGAATAATGTATTGGTAATAAAAAAGTAGACTCCTAACAAGTGGTATTAAAGTGCTTTCTAGGGTCATGTTTTATTGCAAGAGCATCAACACTAGAGTGCTTTCCAGGGCCGTATTTTGTTGTAGAAGCTTTAGTACCAAAGGATATTCTAGGGCTGCATTCAACTACAAAAGTTTTAGTTCTTAATAAGCATCTGCATTAGGCTAATAACCTCTTGCAGGATTGGGTTTTGGTCCCAATAGCTTAATTAGGGCAATTATTTGGGCCAATAATTGCCTTAAAATGCATTATGAGGAGTACCCCCAGAACCCCAGAGTAACTAGTTCTAGTGTGTTGCTAGTGAAAAGGGTCAACGACCCCAAACCCTATTAGTAGTAATTTTACCCTATGAGAGTAGACAAAGAACTATCGTTTAGAGGTAAATCCATGGTTGGTTTCTCAAAAATTATTCCTTAGGGAAATATTATTGGTAATCAGAGATTGGTACTCGCTTAGACAACCTTTGTGTCCAATGAGATTTACCTTAAGCCACTAGGAAGCCAAATTCTAGGGCCTAGTTCATTACAATTTTTTTTGTATAAGTGTCATACAATCATCGGCAACAAATTCAACAAGAGTCTACAATTCCACAACTTTAACAGAGCAAATAGTTTGTAGTTTACCAACAATCCAAAAGTGGCAATTGCTTAAAAATATACATAGAGAGAAGTTTGTAGTCTGGTCACAAAAAAGAAATTATTTGTAGAGCAAATTTTTATCAGTATATATTTAAAAATATCTACAGAGTAGCAACTTACAGTTTGGTAATCGTCCATAGAATAACAGTTGTAGTTTGGTAGTAGTGCTAAAATACTTAGTTTTTCAATTTGGTAGCAGTTGAAAAAAAGAGTCCACATTTAGTAGCAATCTGAAAGTGGAAGTTGTTAAAAAAAAATTGTAGTTTGGAATAGTTAAAAAAAATTCATGTTTTGGGTTTTTTGGATTTGAGGTCATGGATTTGCTAGTATTCACTTGAACGAATGATGATTCTAAGGGATGGTGGAGAATTTTTAATTTTTTTAAATAATTATGAATGGAAAGGTAATATTTAAAATTATCTCGATGGGGAAACATCATCATGGTTTATAAACTTTCAATTTACCCATCAGTACAAATTCACACAAGAGGAATTTGAAGATGCATTCTTAATTAGATGGGTGTTTGAAAAAATGGTAGTTAAAACCTCAATTGAGAAAATGGAACTAATGAGATTAATTTTTTTAATAAGTTAGATAGTATGCAAATTGAAGGAAGCATAGATTGGATGTCAGATAAGTTGAACAATGTTAAAAAATGTTTGTGTTTACCAAAATTTACAAAATAAATAAATAAAACAAACAGGAAGACCAAACAATATGTAGAATAAATAAACAAGCAGATAATTTGTGAAAACATGGCAAAAGAAAAACAGAATAATGATAGTATACAAACTAAAGGAAGCACCAAAGGCTATGTAGAAAAAAATGAAAATATGAAAAAGTTGATAGAAGAAATAAAGAGGCAGATAATTTGTAAAAACTTGGCAAAATAAAAAGAGAAGGATGATAGTATACAGATTGAAGAAAACACCAAAGGTTGTGTAGAAAATTTTGAAAATATGAAGTTGATAAAAGAGGTAAATAGGCTTCAAGAGGAAAAAAAAAAAAAATATGAAAGAAAAATTATAGATGACAACATGCAAGTTGAAAGAACCACATTTTTGGTATCAGATAATTCAAAGAGTGGTTAGAGGGAATTGTTGAATTTTATAGGTTCATGGTTGCATCCAAAAGAAAATTGTTATTATTTCTATAAACCCTAGCACTAGATACAATGTCATTAATATGTCTTTGGCTAAGAGGTTGCAAGTCCAAACAAACAAAATAAGACATACAACTTGAGGGTACAAATGTTTAAGTTTTTGAAGATTTAAAAATCACCATGGACAAATATATTTTACACTCAATTTTTTATGCTATTGAGATGGATGATACAAACATTGTTCTTGGTTATCCTTGGTTAAATTATTTGGGTGTTGTTTAACATTAATATACAAAATAAGTTCATGAAATTTTGGTACAAAAAAGAAAATAATAGTACAAGATATTTCCCAGTGTAAAATGCAAGAATCCAATGAAAAACAAGAAGCAGTTATAGTAGGGGAACAAGTTGAAAAACTAATAAAAGAATAAAAAGTTGAATCTACAGATACAATAATAGCCTTAAAAAAAAACAACAACAAAGTTCCAACAACAAAGTCTATGTTAGGTTCAGATAGGGTTAGAGGTGATTGAAATGGTTAACAAGGACAATCTAAGTTAGGGTGTGTTTGGTTTCATGGGCTCTTTGATATGCTCCCTTGATCATGATTAATACCTAGTACAATATCTCAAAGCTCTAACTACAAAGGGTTCCACCATACTTGTAGTCTCACTATATTTTTCCAAGCATAATATGAGATGAACTTCTTAGTATATTGTTTACCAATGCACCATAGAATTCAAACAATCAATATTTTCTTAGGGATAAAGGTTTCTCCTAATATTAGGGGTCTCGTTATATAGCTGAGCATAAGTGGGAGCTCATTATCATATACTCGTGTTGGCTAAGTCTTAGGTATTGGAGTCTGATCACCCCTCACTTCACTGAATGCTTTATGGATAATCTAGCTTAGCCAATAATGACAACTCCTTCCTGATATTCTAAAAATCCTTGCAAAGGGTTTCTAACCTATTACACTATAATAGAAAAAAAAATTAGACATGATTTTTACATGGTATTTAGTAGAAAAAAATAGAAGGAAAAAATTATACCTAATAGGAACTAAATGACAAGACATAAATTGTTGCTACTACATCAAAACACAACCCTAAAAAGTGATCTAATACCACTTGTTAGGAACCTTCCAATTAAAAAAAGCACAATTACATGAATATTGCAATAAACTACAAAAATGATGAAATTGAAATAACAATATTGCAATACAAAATGGAAATGCAACATCTTTATTTTTTTTGGTTACATAGATGAATTGGTTACAATCATAATTTTTAGTAACTGTCAGCACAACTGGTAGGGTTCAAACTATCAGTGAAGGCTTCCAACACACCCACCGTCTCATTAATGGTAACCTGGCATGAGATGGGGATCGTCAGACGCATAGGGTTCACACCGTCTTCATTAGTCTGGTTCAACACGTGGCATGAAGGGGACCGTCAAACAAGCAGGAAATAGATCATCGTCATCAATCAGGTGCAACATGTAGAGGAGTCGAATCGGGCTACTGGCTATGCATGGGCACGCCCGTGGGATTGGAACCTAGGTCTCCTCTTGGTAAGCGCCCCAACTTACCAATCCACCTAGACCCATGAACAAAAATTTTCTAATTTTTAAACTTGAATGGAAATGCAACAGCTTTATTACTTAAAATAGAATTGCATTACAGAATCACAAACCTATTCGAAGGGGCAACCTCCTTAGAAGTAGAGCTCCATTACAATTATAAATGACTTAATACATTCCATATATGCCCTTGCCTTTATAAAATACTCCTATCAACCCTAACCCTAATGCTCAAGGATTAGTTTCATAAACAAGTTGGGACCCGAGTTAGAAACTTCTATTAAATAAATAGTTACATATTTTATAACGGTTATAACATATAGGCCCATATGTCTAGGCACCCAAGGTGCCACATACATGTTATAATACATTACATAATAATGTTGGGATGGGATCCTAACATAATATAAATTCAACTTCATATTTTATTTTATTTTTAAATAATAAAAATAATAAATTACTAATAGCAAGTCTACCATTATCTTAAAACACATTAGATCAATAAAGAGATGAATACACAAGTAACATGTCTTCCATTCTAGTACAACCTAAATAGCCTAACGATGGAGATTTTGGAACTCTGAATAGAGGTCCAAGATTTGAATCCTGAGGGGAGTATAGTTGTAAACCATGCTTTAGTAACCATAGTAGGGTTTAGGATATTCATATATTGGGCAAAAAATATGTGTTGTATAGATTATGGCCTTGCATGTTAAAAACTACTTTACCTTTTTTTTAATATTGGATTAATAATGAGGTAAACACACAAATAACACCATGATTCAACCAAATACATGTGTGTGCATATTTATAGTCGTGAATTTAAAAAATACTATATCTATGCATGTGTGCAAGGATACAAATCACACTCTTTAAAGCCCTTATATAAGTGGTTTAACTTTTTATTTGAAGTATAACTTAAGATTTCACCCATAAAAATTAATACATATTATATATTAAAATGAGCTTAATGAATAAATGATATTAAATATAAAACTAAAAAAAAAAATAGCCAATGTGTGTATATATATATATATTTATACATATATATATATATATATATATATATATATATATATATACATATATATATGTATATATACATATATATATACATATATATATGTATATATACATATATATATACATATATATATATATGTATATATATATATATGTATAATTTTGTTTTCCTCAAAAGAATCCATAATTTTCATTTTTGAGTCTAAAAAAAATTACAATGTTATGGGTATAAAGTACCCTCAAAATTTTCAATTACAGTCCATCTAGGAGTTAGTCTAAATTGAACTAAGAGGATCACTAGCCTCCTTATTGTAATATCCTATAGTTAGCTTACAATCCAAAAACATAATCCTAATAATAGGACTGGTTGGTGGAAAGTAGGAGTAACTTCCTAATCATTCGTAGTTATCGAATGTCTCTTTCTTGAGTTCTAAAATTGAGTAGGACTCAAGTTTCAATTTTGAAGGCTAACACTATTATGAAGCTTGTCTTTCTATAGAATAAAGGTGAGGGTCCATTTCAAACATCGTTTTTGCTATTAGTAGATCTTTGATATGATCTTAATGAAAGGAGGACTATGAGGAAACCCTGAGTCCTCTAACCTCTTCTTCCCTCTACCAAGTACCTCTTGGAAGGTTCAAACCATCTTTTGAAAGACCATCTACTTCTACATTTATTTTCCTATAGATGTACTTGTATGAAATTTTTGTCATAGAAGATTCTAATAATTTCACTTGCTTATAAAAAGGATTGAGGATCAATGTTTTCATCTCAACATGATCTGCAACCCATTTTATCACTAATTTTGAATCTCTATAAATATGTAATTTTGTGCTCCACCATTATTCTCATCAAGAGGATCAATACTTTATTCTACCATATTATTTGTATATTTCCCTAAACCTGCCTTGAAAGTGATCTTATGATTTTTATGTAAGTGTTTACCCTACCCCACACCTACCTAGGATTCCCTAACAAGCTCCATTAAAGAAGACCCAAGACTTCATAGGATCCACGATTAGTGTTCATATATGCCCACTTCGTTTTGTTGGAAATATGTTAAGTATTTTTCATGTTATTCTGGTGGGGCTAACACTAAAAGGTATTGGACACTCTGTACCTATACTTGTCGGAATTTAAGTTATTTTTAGACCCGTATGGGCTTTTAGGGTTACTATATTTGAACCCATGCTTTTTCGCCCATGATATTGTAAAAATATGTGCATGTTCCTTGGTTATATATATCGCACTTGCATTAGGGTTTGGGGAGACAAAATAAGAATATTATTGTATTGGAGACAGTCAAGTTAATGCAATAATAAGATAATATTGTGTTGGTTTTTGCCCGCTTGAGGATTTCCATGATAAATATTGTGTAATGTGTGAATCTGCTATCTTCTTCCTTTGATTCTGTAATTACTGATTTTCTAGTTTTAGTTTATTGGGGCTCTTTATTTCTCTTCAAGTTTTGGTTTTGGAAAGAATTTTAGACTTTCAAAAATAGATTTAATATACATTTTCACCTAAATTATTGAAATTTTTTTACCTTCAAATAGCCTAACATTCCTAGCTAGCCATAATCCCTATGTCACTATCAAAGGAACACATCCATACTCCTTTAATCCTCTTTCTTTGAACTGCCATTGTATGTTATTTGAAAGGTTCCTGGTAGGCCATTGTCCTTTCCTTTAAGTCAAAGATAAAATAGAATTCCATACTTCTCTTGCAACAAAGACAATGAACCAAAATATGGTCCATTGTTTCTTCATCGTTTCTACACATGACACATTGACTTGGTTCTTGCCAGGAACGCCTTTTAAGAACATCCCATATTAGTGATTTTATGGCTAGATATAACCAAGCAAAGCTTCTAATTTTTAGGTAAATTTTTACCTTCCATATTCTACTCCACCACCAAAACTTTTTCTCATTGTTGTTGTCAAAGCTTACCTTATACCCTTCTCTGGTTGTGAATTGCCCACTTGTTAGATTCTTGGACCATATCAAAAAGTATCTTTGTTGATATAGTCTTATATTTGCTCTTTCCAATTCCTTTGTGCAATCATGCCTTCATTTCCTCCTAATGTTAGCACATTTTATATGAGCCATACTTATTTCCATAAATTAGTGATCTCTGTCAATGCCACATGTGCCAATACCATATTTCCTTGGCTATGGAGATGATCTATTATATTTTGTGGGAGCTAATTGTCTCCTTTGCTTCCTAGGAAAGTAACTTTGCATATCCTTACTTCCTTTCCATTCTTTATTTTCCATACCAACAAATTCCCAACTCATGGGAAAACTCTTATTAGTGCTTTTCAAATAATTGTGGCTTTTGAATTTAAATTTTATTCTATAATCTAATCCAATCAACAAAGGACAAGAAATATTTCTCTTCTAACAAACTTGTGTAGGTTATTTTATGAGACTTGTGGAATAGTATATTATCCTTAGGACTCTTTGTGCATCCCTAGTAGTTGCCCACAATGACCATTAGTCTACTCCTATTATTTTTCTCTACCAAAAGTGAATTTATCACCAATAATATATTTAGGTTTTGTATTCATTCTCAACTATTATAGCCTTAAGTCCTTGGTCTAAAACACATTTTTTTATCTACCATAAAAATAAATCAGCCATCTATAACTAGTTTAGATGGCAAATTTATCGTCTATATACCCAATCTCAAATCCCTTTGCCAATCCTACATCTGCTCTACCTAGTCTATCCCCACACAACTCTTTGTCATCATTTTGGAACCCTTTTATCTATTTTAATACCTTTGTCACCCTATTTCTAATTATAGGATCAAATTTACCAGCTATAGAACTTTTAGGTGATGGATTCATTAGAAGTATTGTTGAATTCATTTTCAAGTATTTTTTATTTATTTTGTGTATGAAAACGAGGGCTTGATTGTGCCAATAAGGAAGCCTGCCATTTATTATTGTTTAGAATACCCCTAAACTCATATCATCCTTTTATTTTGTTTATTTTTACATGTTAAGTTAATTTGCTAGTTGAAAGTCTATAGGCAATGTATTCATCAAGCAACAAATTTGAGCATAGATGGTGGATTTACAAAACCCATAGAAATAAGTAAGTATAATTCATGTTCTCTATTTCTTGTTACTAGCATAAATTTTTTGCATGGTTTCCCATTTTACCTTTAGATTGCACATTAAAAGGGAAAAATCGAAAGAACTTTCATTTTAGCTCATTGTCTTATTTCTTTCCTGTTATTTAGCCCTTCAATTTCAAAATTGCATGTATATTTTGTATTAGGATAAATTTTGTGTATTACATTCTTCTTGCACCCTTATCTCAAAGAAAAATTAGAAATTTCCGTTTCTTGTAACTCTTGTTTTAGCAAAAAAATCAAAGTTGCATATAGACTAGCAACCTATCTTATTGCATAAACTATTTTTATAGTGCATTGTATTATCATTCTTGCATATTAGACATTAGGGTAGAACAAAAACCTTAGGTGTTTGAAATATTGGACACATAAACATAGATTTAGGTTTATTTATAACTACCTTTCCTGAACCCAAATATCCTCACCAAAGATAAAACTCAAAAAGTGCATAACGATGAGTTAGCAACAAGGCTCTCTCGTTTGAGTGTGGTCCAACACTTCAAAAAAATTTAGAGATCAGAGCCTCTAGAGGGGCTCCTTTTTGGTACCCCATAGTGATTAGAGGGACCAATGGGCAACCAATGTTTGGGATCCTCATTCCCCTAAGGCATGGGGTGAAGTTGAAATAGAACCATGATATCAACCCAATCAATGTCATTAAAAAATGTGTATATATGAGTATATATATATATATATATATATATATATATATATAGCTAATATGAATTTTGGATCCTTGATTCTTCATACAGATTTCTCTAGACCATCAACCATACCAAGTGATCTTACAAAGAGATAAAAGTAAATATGATCAAGAAATTATTTGTGCTATCTCAAATCCCTCTAACAAAAAAGTTCCAAGACTCTTTTTGCATGAAGGCTCCGCTAAAAGGATGAGAGGTCTAAAAGCAACAACTAGCTAGCAAGAAAATTATATTTACAACAAAAGAAAAGGTTTATTTAATGATCTAAAATCAACAACTCGTATTAAACCCAAAAGAAAGCAACATTTGTCAGTTCCCAAAGCAACCAAGGAATAGTACAATTTTGAAAAATGAAGACATGATAAATGCAAATTGTTTGATAAAGTCAATCAATGCATGGCATTCAAAATAAAGACACCTCATGCCAATCATAAGAAGTGAGTGAGGGAACGATTGTTGGTTCTACCAAGGTGGTCCCATAAGAAAACATTAATGATCCCATACAAAGTGGATGTTGCAAGTATCAAAGGCACACTCCACCTCAATGGTTATTAAATTAAAATAGTTGGTGAAGGAAGATCAAGCAATAATGCATAGAGGATAAATAAATATTGGAATGCATGAAGATATTTCAAAAATTATTTTATAAGAAAAAAAGTTGTTTAGTCCAAATGGCAAGCATCCTCCCATAAACTAAAAAATATGGATCATTAATGCATGGTATGCAAAACAAGATGATAAATATACAGGATTATAAGGAGACCTTCTATAAATAAATTATTTCCAATATAGCCTTATTCTTATAAAGCATTGATAGAACTCAAAAACCCAACAAAATGGGAAAAGGTACATTCAAAATGCAGAATCAAAAAATATTTAATGGAAAGGAAGAAGATGATAGTTTGAGTGGTAGGTTCCAAGGCTAGTAGTTCTAGACTAAAAGTGTGTCATTCATCTCAGGCCCCAGAGGTACCTATGTCGATGTATACCTCCAATATCAAGATATTGAAAGACCCAAGAGAGAACTTCATAGATCCCAAGCTTTCAAGAAGAACAAAGAATCTACGGGAGGGTGCATGGTAGAGATTCTTGGATACCCAACCCATAAGCTTTAGGGCAAATATTTGGAGTAACTATCTGGCATAATATTTGGTACCAAAGGTACATCACTACTATGGGCTAGTCTCAACATGTGCAAAGTTCTATAAAAACAACACTAGAGAAATTAGGTCATTATATGGGAGCTTCAAGATAAATGTTATTGGGGATGGCATCTGACAAATGTTGCTCTTATCAAAAGGAGAACATAATATTGATATGGAGGAAATGGCACAAATATTTAATGGACTCTAACCAAGTTAAAATGCAATTCCTGTGCACTCAGTGTGAGGACTTGAGCCTAGATGACCCACCACTAGAAGGTCCCTTACCTCTCAACACGTTTGATGAAATTATGAAGGAGGTTATCATAGTGCTAGCTTTTATATTTGGGATGGATCATGATAAGAATGCAGTTTCATCCCAATTGGATGTCCTATATAAAATGAAGAGTACACCTAGAAAGGAGCATATAACATTGGATTTTATTGAACTTATTGTTGAGCAGATACATGAAGGGTTGAGTAAGTTTCTAGCCACTCATATATTCAAATATTTGTCATTCGTAGCACATTTGATTTTTTTATAGCACCTGGATATATTTTTGGTCCTAGGTTTAAGGAGGGCAAATGAAGAGGGACAAGAACTACTAGTATATTATTGGATAGAGATTATAATGAAAAATCTTCTTAATATTTTTTTGTTGAGTATTTTTCTATTTTGACTATAGCATCATTAAGGGGTTCTTATCTCGGATGCATCTCAAAAAGTTGTTGCTCATTTTTTCTAGGAACACTTCTTGAATATTGGTTATTTGTTGAAGAAGATACCATTTTTAGGATGCATGGATTCAATTGTTCTCTCTATCTTCTCCCTAAGTTCATCCCAATTAGAGTTCTATAACTATAAGTATTTAGGTAGCTAAACCTAATAGATAATAAATATAGGAGAAAAAAATCCATAATAGCTTATTACAAATATCCACTTAGCTTGGGGGACTACTCTTGTAAAGAAGGAAAGTAGCCTCTATGGTATATGATAAAATAAAAATATTGGGACTAAAAAAAATGGAGGATAGCTAGAATTATGATCCCCAAGGAAGTTTATTGCATAGTTGGAGAACATCAGGGGTCCAAAGTTTGAGCACAAACATAGACTCAATGTAGAACCTCTAAAGAATCTAGTAGATGAGACCAATACACTTCCTTTGAGTACACTTATCAAACCCCTATCAAAGATTAGAAAATATGAATTATTTTATGAGCTTACCACGATAGGCCAAGTTAATCCATAGAATAAAATCAACAGAAATAAAAGTGATGCTATGAGAAAAATGCATTGGAAAGAATCCAGAATCTAGGATTAGTGGGTGATGCAACAATGAATTAGAGAAAAAGAAAAAGAGTATGAATTTTTATCTTCCAATGAAAAATTTAGCAAATATTACAATGAGGAACATCGAGATGTTGAAATCCAAACAATGGAACGATGAAGAAATCAACATTGAAACACTTCAAAAAATGAGAAGAGATAGAGCAATGGTAAAGAAAGTTGAGGAAGTTGCTTCTATAGATCCAAATGAAGTTTCAACTACCACCCTTCCCAAAATGTATTCAATGTCATCATCTCCAATGTAAAATGCTACCTAATAGGAAACTTTGCACTCAAATTTAGAAGAAATAAAAGCAAAAAGAGAAAGGGAAAGTACCCTTATCAAAGTGAAGAAAAGGAGAAAATACATCCTTAGAACTGAGTTAGAAGCATCTCTCCCTTACCCCCAATCCATTCATAGTACTCAATCACCAGTTTAGCAAATGCCTAGCATTGTAACTACATTAGCGGAAGTGACCCAAAACATTCATGTGATCTTCCATTCTCAAGAAGCAATAGTTTACCCATAAATTATCTCCCTAATCTCATCAACTCCTACTACCCTATTATCACCTCCTTTGGCAATCCCATTATTTAAACCCTTGACTACATTTTTGTCTCCTTGAGGGCAGCATAAATCATAGGTGGTAGTAATGGCATCATGCAAGCTACAGTTGTTATATTCAATTTAGTAGGAAATGATGCAATATGAGTAGAAGAGGCAGGTTGAAATGATGCAACAACCATTAACAACCCAGGTAAGCACCCACAAATATGAGCATTATTATTTTTACAGAAGGAGTCATTTATGGCGAAGCCCAAAGTAGAGATGACAAAGAAAGACTGGCAAATGAAAATAGTAGGACTAGACTTAAAAAATACCTAATATCAAGATAAGATTCAAATCATACAAGAGGTCAATAAAATGGTATTTTATGAATGTGAATCATTAGCCCAAAGGCTAGTAAATAAGGAAAAAGAGCTTGAATATGTAAAATGTACCTTGAATAACTCATAGATGGAAAATAAAGCACTCCAAAAGCAAATTAACATGCTTACATAGCACCTAAAGGAACAAGCTTTAAAATTTCTCTAAAAATAAAAGGAGGAATAAATCATATACCTCATGAAAATTTTCTCCAATCAAGAAGCCCAATTCAATCAAGAAAAAGAAAATATTCTAAACCAGTTGAAAGAGCTAAAGCAAAAGAGAAAAGAAGAACAGTTCCAAGAAGTTAAGAACCTCATAAAGAAATTCAGTGATGATTATTGGGATGAAATCACCAACATAGCGATGGGATTATTCAAAATACTCAAATTCATTAATGGAGTTGCTAATTAGAGCTTTCAAGTGATCCATGAGATAGAGCATAGCCTCACTAAATTATTCATAAAATTAAATAAGTCTAGAAATTACAAGGCAATGTTGGCCATGGTATCAAACTTCAAGTTAATCTCCATTGGGATTAAATATAGGCAAGCAACAACATAGAAAGTGATAAATCTCTTTCAAAAGGAGAAGGTGGTGAAATAATGCAAGGAATAGGTAAATGCCTTGTATTATACTATAGGAAGGCTCACAAGTCATATTGACTTCATAGTGCAAAGAGGAATTCCTTCCCCATGGAGCAAAGCCAGACTATAATTCAAATAGGAATATTTATAGTTGATTAAGCAATGTAGGGAGGATGTCTCTCATCTAGAAGAATGGCCAAGTCCTCCTACATAGATGATATAGACTAGGTAATTGGACCATTGGTAGAGTTAAAGATAAATATGTTTGAAGTCATAAAGCAAACAAGGGATTTCTATCAAAATAACCAGTTTGAACCAAAGCAATATATGTACTTTTTTAACAACCCCATTGACATTCTAATGAGGAAAATCAAGAAAACACTTGATAAGATGCCACCCTTGTAAAAAAAATAATATCTCTTTTTCCTTTTTGTTTATTTTTTAAATTTCCTCTAAAGTTTTGATCCTATGCCTAAGGATAAAGATAATGATTCTGAATTTCTCCTTCTACAATCAAGAAGGCCCTTATGAGTCACCATATTTCCACTACATCTATGATTTTTATCCTTAGGAACTTTTGAAGGAAGGATGCAAAGAAGTATTTATCATATGAATGGAACTTAATAGCAAAAGTCCCAACCAAAAGAAAAAGAAAGAAGTTTTGATAAACTAAACTATTAGCCAAGACTCCAAAAATGAATATGAGAGATCAAGAATTCTCAAAAAGATTACCAAGTAGACAAAATATTTGAAAACATTTTTGGTAGAAGGTAATAAGAGGGCACAAGAGAAGCAAAATATTTAAAGTAAGAAGTTTTAAATAATTTGAAACGTGAACAGACCAAATTTTCAAAAAGTGAAACATCAAAAGGTATGATAAATGGACAGAAGGAAGGCTCCCTCAAAATACTTCTAATAAAGCACCTATCTCAATATTATAAGTTATAGTTCCATAGTAGGAGGACGAGGAGAAAAGTTTTGATGAACAACAAAGCACTCCAAGAAATTAAGCATGATACAACCAATTTGAAGAGTAGAAAAAGGGTTAGATTGAGCTATGAGGCATCAATAATATTGCACAAACTTCTACAAGGGGTAGATGAGCTAGATTAATGAAACATTACTAAGGGAATACAAGGATTAATACAAGAATCACTTCAACTCAAAAACCCGAGAAGAGTGGGTGATTCATTAAAGACAAAGGCATGGCACCTGAAATAGTAGTAATCTTGATCCTTACAGATATATATTTTTTAAAGCAAAAAACCCCTTACGAGGCCACCTTGGTCTGAGAGACCATGACCAGGGGGTTCTACACTGTCAAAGTCAACCACGAGTCATGCCCGAACCTGCTCGCACTAACATTATCAATTGGATTTTGGATACCCAATTCAACTTTTTATATGATGGAGATTCAAACCTAGGACCTCCCTTGGAGGATTACCCTCTCCTTTCCAACTCACCTACAACACCTGGGTGAGCCTGACAGGTATTAATCATAGATGTCACCCATTCAATTATTTAGGATCCCTAGGGAAGGCATATAAGATTGTCAAAAATATCCTTCATAGTTTTGGAGAGAAAGGATCATTGAGTTGTATAACTTTCCCTTTATTTTTTTGTATGGCAGTACTTGGATTCATGAACAGTCTTGTGGGTATGCTTTTGAGCTCCTAATTTGGCATAACTTGTAAATATCTATATTTATATAAACATGCTTGATATCATGACAATTTACTTCTTTCTATCCCATTTCATGTATTTGTGTGTTTTTGTGTATGCTATAGGTCGTGACTAACAAAATTTTCTTGTCTCCTTCATATGAAACTGTGTGCTTGACGTGCTCAGAGGAGGAAGTATTCATATTAGGGTTGTTAGCGCATTATGTTTAGGGTTCTTATGCAAGGGAATATTATTTTGATCTTGGCATATCACACCCTATTAGAATAGGCTAGCTTAGGATTTTTTCTTTCTACTATCTTTATTTTTTGTATTTTCTCTACTATTTTGATCCTAGCACATCACCCCCTAAAGCTAGTAGATTAGGATAGAGTAGGAAGTGCACTCAAGATCATATCTTAAAAGGATTCGACATTTTAAAAAACCTCAAATGCATACAATTGAGACAAATCCCATGCTCTCGGAGTTGTCCTACTATGTTGCTTCATGCAAGGTATAATAGTCTCAATTTTTTGGTCCTCGCATCTAATGGCTAAGACAATAGGAAATGACAACAAGCATTTTTTATTCAAAATAGAAATAGAGCAATTCACTCAAAAAGTCAAGTGATTTGCTTGTTTTGTTGAGAAATTTGTTCATCTAGTAGGACTTATAAATTTTTTGAAAGGAAATAAAGTTGTCCTAGTAGGTCATTTTGACTAAATCACTTGCTAGATCTATGATGGTCTGATTCCACCCTTAATCGTATGAATCACTCACTTTATCGAGCAAATCATTTTGTTGTTTTTGACTTGGGGAGAATTAACTCAAAAATATTTCTTAATTTTTTCTACCCATGGTAGATGCACATATGAGGTTAGATTTGAGTTTGGATGTTGTTGAAGTTGTCATTTATAGAAAAAATAGTTTTTTGAAGTTCAAGTCAAATTCGCCATCCACAAAGTTCTTGAAAGATATAAGCATAAAAAATAAAAAATATGGTTTAAATATTAAGAAAAACTAGGTTCAAACCAAGAAAAAAAGGCAAATTGATCGATTTCCAGCCTTTTTGAAAGTGCAAGTGAAAATGAGTGATTCACTTGCTTTGTCAAACACATAAGTTTTACAAAAAATTTAAACTTTACTCAAAACTCGGTGAATTACTTCATAAGTCTAAATTAAAATTTTGCCCAGTTTTGAGCTAATTTCTTTGTCCTTGACAAATGCATTTTTTTGACTTGAAAATCAAGAAAATTACATGAAAATATATTTTGTCCCTCCAAGCGTGCCAAAAACTTTGTTGATTCGAGGAATTGGACTAACTTTTATTGTAGTTGTTGTGCCCCCAAAATCCAAGTCTCAACAAGGTTGGAAGGATTTTCCATAGGTTTCACCCAACCTCTTGATTTAGGTTGGCTCTCGATTATTCTCATTTTATATCTAATCTAAACTATCTATTTACATAAAGTAAAATTCACACACAAAATTAAAGGGGGAATTTAAAATACATAAATTAAATACGTATTACAAAAAGTAAATGTATGAAGTTTAGAGTGTGAGATATGAAATCAAATATGGTTGTTACACCATGGTGAGGATAGCATGTGATCAATCAACACATAAGATCTTGAATAATATTAATATTTACCCATTCATTATATTATGGAATTGATAAGCGAATGACAAGATGGGCTAGAAGGATCATGCCCAACCACCATGCACTCAACAAACCATGAGGCAATGCCTCTAATGGGATGCAAGGACTTGAAAATGTTTTACAAACTCATGAGTACAAAGTACAATGTGGGTTTTACAAATTGGAGCTCTAAATTCTCATGGCCAAAATATATTTACAATGAGGTCCTAGGCCCCTATTTATAGTAAGAGTTTACCCCTAAGTTACCTGGGCTAAAAAAAATTACTCCTAGTAAAATTAAATATTTGGGGGTAACTTTAGCAAAAGGTTATACCTCCAAATATTACATGCCTTTAAATATGTCTTTAACAGACTTAGAAGGCTCCAAAAATTCTTAATGCATAAAAAAATGATAAAAATATCACTTTTTAGATTTTTTTTTTGTGAATTTTCAATTTGGTTCCTTTGTTAAATGATTTGCTCGCTATGATGAGTGATTCATTTATTTTTTTGAGTGAATCACTCGCATTACTAAGCAGGGAAAATTTCTTATTGAGTGGATGAACATCTTTCTTGAGTGAATCAATCTCTAATCCAATCAGCAGTTTTCTTTAGCAAATCACATCACTTCCAAGACTCAGCAAAATTTTATAATTTTAAAGGATTTATTGGTGTTTGGTTCCACTTTGTTATTTGATTCAAAAGTGTACAAAATTTTGGAAAAGGTAATTTTGAGGTACTATATTTATGGCAATTTCATGGGACACCAAACTTGATTGGTGTAGAATCCTAAATAATGCCTTCTATCTAAATTAGATCCTTGGTGTAGAATCCCAAATCATGTCCTAATCAAGATTCTTTTACAAAAATAACAAAATTGATATCTTCATTGGTGCCTTCTGTCCTTCAGCTAGTTCTTGGTGGCAACAAGTTCAAAAAAAATTACCACTCACTAACATCAAGCAATTGCATTGTCCCTAGGTCTTCAACTTACCCACCAAATCTTCAAATGGATTCTCTAATAGTTTATCACCCTTGGTAACTAGCTACTTCAATTTAGCTATAATTGGTTTTAGTTTCTCATATACTTTGGAGGAATTCCCTTCATTAATTCATTATGTATCTTCTTTAATCATGGTATGGATGACATCATCATCTAAGATGAGTTTCTTGTCATTAAAGATGTCTGACAATCCTACAGTAATTAGACCTTATATTTCTTTTTCCATTTCTTGGATCTAGGTCTTCAGAGATGACAAGTTATCCTTACGGGCTTGCAGGTTCTTCTGGGCATCTAAGATCCTTCTAATTTTCTTCACTATCTCTTTCCTATGAATCCATTATTATTGTGCCTATGCTTGGGACATAGGTGCAAGGATTTTAAGGACTTATTGATGTTTCTCTCTTGTAGAGAGCTACTCTTTTATTTGTTTTAACATGTCCTTGGCATTTTTTAGGCTCTCTTATGCAAAATCCATGATTCTAAAATACTTTATGTTATTTTGAGCTTTCTCCTTGATTTGATCCCAAGTGTCCTTAGCCTTTTGGATTTCTTATGCATTATCATGGTAAACCTCCATTTTTGTGGGCCTCAAAGCCTCTAACTTCTTTAATTACTTTTTTTATCAACATCTTCTTATAATCTCTTTGACAGTTTTGTCATTTCTTGCATGAGTTATTTAGACTCAGAAAATCAAGCTTTGAGGTCTTCAACTTGTTTCTTTAATTGATCATTTTATTCTCTCTTTCTTAATCCTTTTATTTTATTGTTAGAGTTGGTCTCTTTTGGCTTTTATTCTAGTCAATTCTTCTTCTATTCTCCTATTTTTGAGCAACTTTGCTTCATCCTCAACTTCTAGTCAACCATATTTCATAGCCATACCTATTGTAAGCTAGTTTGCCAACTAGATCATCTAGTAAGGAGCTAATTTGTCTAAATCCAGTTGAGACACCCTAGCGGTTAAGTTGACAAAGGTTTGCTTTTCTTTGGTGGGATCATCCTCTAAATTTTTTACTAACAATATTATATCTTCTTTCTTAGAAAGTTATGAGTAGAAGATCATGGAAGCTTTAGAGGTTCTCCTAAAGGGTCTCTGATGTTCCTTCTTCCATGCCTTCTCTTCTACAAATAGAATGTCCATCGATTCCATCACTCTAGACTCTCCAACCTTGAGAACACTAATGGGACTAGACCTTTGTGTAGTTTTGATGGTAGGGGAAGCTCCCACAGGCTCAAATCCTTAAGCATAGATTATGAGTATTATTGCATGCAAAAGAAGTTTCCTTGCATGAGATGGAGGATGAGTGGAGGTGGTAGACATAGGGGGAGCAAATTATATCGTAATGGTTGTAAATATGGTGGAAGTGGGAGTAGGATGTGATGCCAATCTAGCTATGGTGGTGAAAATAGACATCACGATTTATGAAATAGTAGGGCGAGATGTGATAAATCATATTGGTTTAGTGGTGGTGGAGGTGGTCCCTTCCATGACAGTGATGGAAGGGGTTGGAGTACCTCTTGGTAATATGAAAGGTGAATGGTGTCTATGAGTAGGTACATGGGATACACTAGTGGAGGATGGGAGAAGCACATCAAAGGAACAAGAAATAGGAGGAGAAACAAAGGAAGAAGAAGGGGTAAGAAGAGATAGGGAGGTAGAAGTAGAAGAAATATAAATGGTATAAGAGATGTAATGGTGGATGATAGAAGTGTGAAAGGGGGAGATAAAGAAGTAATGACCACTGGATTGACCGATCCTAGGTATCTTGTTCCTTTCTATGCTTCTCTATTATCATAGCCACCTCTTAAAACATCAATCCATATCTTTCAAAACCTCTTTATCCTTTTATTATTATTTTTTGTACTACAACATTGAATTTGGTAAGCGTTGATGGAGCAACTAATATGGATTTCTATGGGGCTACCTATTTACTTAGATTCTGGCTTTGAGGGACCAAGGTGTGTATTGCTACAACTACGTCTACAAATATTGATATTTTTTAGTCCCTTTGCAGTGTGCCTTATCTCAAGCAATAGAGAATTCAACATCAAATGGACCATACTTTGTGGCTTTGGTCAATAATTTTGTTTGTACGTTATCCTATGTCAGTCCAAAATATTTTTATCCGAATACCCCATATTTTTTAAAGCTTCTAGCCTCTAGTGATTTGATTTAATATCTAGGTCCAAGTCATCTTTAGCCTTAGGATAGAAGGCATACCATTAGGAAGGTTTTTTGTACAATCTCTAGATCTCATCTTTGTAACCCTTCTTACTCCCAATAATAGTGAGTAATGTCTCATATAGATTTACCTATTATTGGACATTATATCTCTTTTCATGCATGAAGAATGTGTTAAATTTTTTGTTTTTAAGGGTATTCTTGAAGATTTCATGTAGGTCATAGGACCATACATATTTGAGCTATTCAAGACCCATGTCTTTTATCTTTGCCTCAATATTTGTATTATACCCATTCATATTTGGAGTGATTTCTTTCTTTAGCTAGTAAAATGTGGTCATTTTTTACCCTTTGAGATACATTAAATCCACATAATCAAGTTGCCTTACATATTCAAGGTTGAATATGTAATATGGGACTTTGGTAGGAAACCCGAAAGGCATCACTATGAAGCCATATAGGTGGATGAATGACTTGGTCCTCCTACAAATAGGGCATTGCTTGAGTGCTTTATATATTTATAATTCAACTTCATCATATTATAATGTTTATTACTTGCATCAAATTATGCTTGTTTCAATATTTACATTCATTATTGCTTTCCCATGTTTCTTTTAGCTTGATTCATTGATTTTGTATTATATTTTGTCCTATTATATTATTGGTGAAATTGGTATTTTGGTACATAGGACATATTCCTTTGTTTTCACCTCCATCGTACCTCTTATCATATCCCTGTTGATATTTGATCGTGAGTTTATTTGACATGTCCCCCATGAAAGAGTATATTTTATCCATTAATTATTAAACCTTGTCTACTCTTTCTTAATCCTTTGATAATTTATTATAATATGTCATAAAGTAGATAAAAGTAATCATGGTGGTGGCACAATGTAATATTAGTAAATATGGTTAATACAAATGAGTGTTTGACATTAGCATGCTAAGTAATGACATGTTATATTTTGATAGCAAGGGTGACAACTTTTTATAGGTGAGGAAACTTGGTAGTGATATACTAGGTAATAACATATTTGAAGTTCATGTTAGTAGTCCTAACAATGGTTGTTAGTATGTTCTAATACTTGTAAAGGGTATGTTTAATAGTGTTTTGATTTGAAAAGGTGGAGGGAATTAAAACTACTATGTTTGTGCTTGATTCAAGTGTCTTAGATATTCCATTAGAGGTGTTCAAAATAGTTTTCCTATATACTAAGTATCTTTTCTATATGAGTAGCTTCCTCAAACACTTTTATTAGTGTGTTATGATTCATTGCTCTAACCAGCATTGCCATATCTAATTATCACGCTTTGATATAATACACCATTGCTTGTTGATCAGGCGGTATAATATTCATTAGAATTTAGTACACTGTGCACGTAAACCTTATACTAAAATTATTAGTATTTTTATTTGGATGCCTCACCATAACATTCAATTACAAAAGCAATAAGTATGCATTAGTGGATTACTAAATCGCCTAATAAATAGATTAACAATAGTAGTTGAATTAGTAAGTTGTCCATTTATAAGGATTTTGTACAATATTGTGGCTCTACCTCTTAGTAAAAACATTAGTAATCTCACCATTATATATTATTTTTTAATGCAACAAATTGGTTTTAGCATAAACAATTTGTAGAGGTACTTTCATACTATCTTTATATCATCTTTGTTGAACATCAACAAGGCCTTTACTGCTTCTTGTAGGATAGTTATATAAATACATAAGTTCAAAGGACCTTGGTGCCTCCAATCTAGGAGGTGATTTTGAGGCGATGGTTGCACTTGTTGTATCAGTTGCGCTTGTTATGTTTGTTGCCCTTGTTGAGTATATCGTACTTGTTGAGTAGTTGCTTGGGCATTGTGTTATACTCGTTACATGTATTAAGTGGGTTGAGTAGGCTGAAATATTTTTATCATAAACTTATGTGATAGTAAGATAGATCTTGGTTTCTTTCTTCAGTACATATTTCTAGAATTTATAGGTAACACTAACATGTATTTTTTTGTCTCTTTGGGTAACTTTAGACTTGTTAAATATTTTGGGTAATCAAGGTTTTATAGCCTTTTGATGATTTTCCATATTTTTGGATAATGAAATTGTTGTATTTAATAGTCATCTTTCATATTGGACATAATTTGAAAAAATAATAGTTTCTTTTAATTTTGGGGACATAGATGTCATGATCAAAAACTCCTAAATTCCCATTTTAGCAAAATTTATCATAGAAAAGGCTTTTAAAATTTACCTAGATGTTGATCGAGAGATGGATTTATCAAAACATTTATAGGGATCTTAAATTTCTCCAAAAATATAAATATATATTTGTAACTCTAGTGTGTAGATGGTTGATATATTAAAAAAACTTTTAGACCTAAATGTAAACTTATCATGTCTAGATTTTTTAACTTAAACCCTAGGTAAATTCTATGAAGCTTGTTTAAGACCTGTTGATCCAGGGAATTGTCCTAACTTCTAATATAGATTTTGCACCCCCATATATGAGTTTCAACAAGGTTGGATTGGATTTCCAAAGGCTTCTCCCAACCTCTAAATTTAGGTCAGCTCCCCATTGTCCCAGTTTGGATCTCTAATCTAAAGTAAAATGCATGAAAATAAAGTACAAAAAGGAAAATTGCATAAAAGTAAATAATAAAAAATAAAATTATGAAGTTGAGTGTGAGAAATGAAAGCAAATATGTATACTACACCATAGCAAGGAAAGCATGTGATCAATCAACACATAATAAGCTGAATAACATCAATGTCCACCCATTTGTTTGATTATAAAATTGTTAAGAAAATGACAAGAAGGACTAGAAGGACCATGCCATAATTGTCACTCACTTAGTAAACCAAGAGGGTGATACTGATGGAACTAATGGGATGCATAAGGACTTGTCAATTTCTTACAAATGTGTGAGTATAAAGCACATTTATGTTTCATAAAGTGTAGCTCTAAATTCTTGTAGCCAAAATATGATTACAATAAGGGCCTAGGCCCCTATTTAAATCAAAATTTTACCCCTAAGTTACTTGGGGTGAAAAATAATTACTCTTAGTAAAAGTAAATATTTAGGATCAAGTGGCATTAGCTCAACCGGTTAGATTCCTCAATATTTAAGGAGGAGACCAAGGGTCAAATATTTCCAAGCGATACATAGATAATATCTAAGATTTATTGTAATACCACTATGTGGTGATGATATAATACATGTGAGACTCGTTTCAATCCCATATAACCAATTGAAAAATATATATTAGGGGATATCTTTATAAAAATATTGTACCTCAAAATTTTACATACCTCTTATACCTCTAACAAGCTTAGAAGGATCCAAAATTGCTTAGTGCACCACAAAATATCAAAAAATATATTTTTGAAGATTTTTCTTATGATCCATGTTGATTTTCATTTTTGTGCCTATTTGAGCATTTGACTTGGGTTTGTCAAGCAATTTGTTCACTTTTTGCAAGCGATTAACTTACCTTTAGCAAGTGAACTAACCATATTTTTTAAGCCAATCGACATATTAAAGCAAGAGAATCACTCCTCTAAGCCAATAGATAGAATTTTGTAAGTGAATCAATACTTATCAAAATTTAGTCAAATTTTGAAATTTTTGGGGTATTTTTTGCCATTTGGCCTCTTATTGTTGCATCCCTCTTTCAAAATTGATAAAATTTGCAAAGGTAGTTTCAAGTTACTAAATTTTAGTGACTTCATGGTATTCTAATCTCGATTGATGTAAGATCCCACATCCTACCTCTATCCCTATGGATGGAGTTTAAAAAATGGGGATTCACGCTGCAAACTTGACAAAATTATTGTTTCTCATTTTACCTAATCTTTGATGGTAGTAATCCCAACAACTTATGTTATTCATTGTCACCCAACAACTATACTATCCCAAGGTCTTTTACTTCCCCCATTAGATCTTCAAATAGTTTTTTAGATAACTCTTCTCCCTTGGAAAATAGCTCCTTTAGCTTGTCATAATTTAGCTTTAGGTTCTCATAGGCTTCATCTACATTTCATTGGTTAGAATGGTCATTCTCTTCTTCAATAACATGTCATAAAAAATATTGGGCATTCCAATAGTAATCGACCCCAAAATATCATTGTCACTTTCTTATACTTGGGTTTTCAAGGATGTCAGGTTATCTTTGTAGGTTTGTAATTTTGTCTAGACATTTAGAATATTCCTTATTTTCTTGACCAATGTTTTATGATCTAGCTTGTGTTATTGTGTCTATGCTACAATTATTGATGCAAGAATTTTGAGGATTTCTTGTTTTTCACTCCTTATAAAAAGTTTACATATACATGTTTAATTGTCTTCTTGACCTATTACAGGCTCTCCTCTATAAAGGATGCCACTTAAAAGTATCGATAGGCATTATTTGTCTCCTCCTTGATCTAGTTCCAAAGGGTCTTAACCATCAAATCTCCTACACTATATTTGTATATACATCCATTTATTTAGGTCTTAAGGCTTCTAACTTCTTAATTTATTGGTTTTTATATTGTAGATTCTCATACACTCTGCTTTGTTCTTTCGTTATTTCTTGCACAAGTTATTTATATTCAGCAAGTTAGGCTTTAAGGTCTTTGACCTACTTATTTAATTGATACTTTTAACAACCTCTTTTCTCAACTATTTTTATCTTTGTAGAGTTAGTCCCTCTACCTTTAGTTGAGCTAATTTTACTTTTGATCTTTTGTTCTTGATCTGTATTGCTTCATCCTCAATTGCTAGTCAATTATTTTTCATTGTCATGTCAAGTCTGAGGTATTTATCCAAATAGAACATTTAATATATGTATATCTTGTCTAGATCTACTTACAACACCCTAGAAATCAAGTTAGTAGGAGTTGATGCTACTTTGGTAGGATCAATTTTTGAAGCCTTGATAAAGTACAATGTATCTCCCTTCTTGATAGTTATTAGTGGAAGAGCACTAAGGTCTTGGAGGTCTTACTGTTGATTCACTTGTATTATTTCTTCCATCCCCTATCCTTAGCAAAAATGACATCTAATATTTGGACAATGTTAGTTTCCCTAGCCTTGTAAATGTAGCTTAGTATTGAACCTTCAAACATACTTGTTAGTGGAGGAGATCCGATAGACTCAGCTTCTTGGGTAGGGATGGTGGTTATTTCCTATAGGAGTATGCTTGGGATAGCGGGTGAGTGGAGGTGGATGATGTGGCAAGTGGTAAAAACTAAGTTGGGATGGCAAGGAATGGAAAGGGAGTGTGAATGGCATGAGTTATCAATTTAACTAGGGTGGTTGATAGGGTAAATATGGTCTATGGAACCAATGGTTTTGAAGCAAGGGCTTGGACAAGTAGGAAAGAGAATGGTCTTATGGGATTAGTCCCTATTACAACAATGACTATTAGGGGTGGGTTTCTATTAGAATAACCATAAGGTAACGAGCCTCTTAGAGAAATGCATGTTGCACTAGTGGATGATGCGAGAAGCATAGTAGAAGAATGGGAATAGACGAAGAAGAAGAGGTAGAGAGAGAAAAGAGTAGAGGTAGAAGAATGAGAAGCAATAGAAAGATAATGTGAAGTGGTGGATGGTGGAGATGGAGGGGTATTCTATGTAGTTGTGGCCATTATACCAGTTATTCCTAATCTATGAGGGGATCCTTCTTAAGGGATTTCCCTATCCTTGATTTGAATTGTCTACCCTTTCCACTATTATTCTATTGTTGTATCCACCTCACCAAATATTGAACCATATTTTTCAAACCCCTTCTACCACTTGATTTCTATTTGTCTGTCATGATGACCACTGCTAGAGTCAATGCAATAGAGATAGTTATCATTGATGTTACTTGATTTTTGGGCTTCTCCTTATATGGGGTAAAAGTGTTTGTTTCTTCTATGATGACTTTATTTTTTTTACACATTTGGCGTACCTCTTATCCCAAGTGATAACAAACTCAACATCAAATAAATAATCTCTTATAAATTTGGTCATTATGTTCTTTTTGTACTTAATTATCTACAATGCAAGAATTTTCTTATCTATATACACCATCTTCTTGAGTGCACCCAAAATTTTATGGTTTGGATTAAAATTTAGATCGAAGCCATCCTTTACCTTTGGATAAAAGGTATGCTACTCTAGAGGATTGTCATACCAACTTTAAATTTCATATTCATACCCTGTATTGCTCCCTAGAGTGGCAAGGGTTATCTCTTCATCTAGGTTGATTTGTTGTTGAAAATTATATATTTTCTTATGTGCAAAGAAGATATATGATTTCTCATCATAGAGAGTTTACTCAAAATTTTCCTTTACGCAATAGGACCATTGGCCTTTGAGTTGTTTTAAATCCACCTCCCTCAATAGTGCCCTTTTCACCCTATCGTACCATGCACCGTAGGGTTTATTTTCATGATATATTGTTTGACTGGGTAAAATGTATCTTTCTTCCACCCTTTAAAATACTTCAAATACACATAGTTGAATTGCCTAACATACTCCATATTGAATATGTAGTTTGGAACTCTTGCAAGTAACTTGAAGGATATGGCTAAAAAGCTATTGAGGTGAATGAAGGATTTGGTCCTCTCTAAATAGAAGGCTTTCTTAGGTCATTTTGCCTTCATCAATAATTTTAGTACCTCATTCATCATCCACAATGCCTTTACACTTTTTCATAATGGCCTTGTACTTATCATCGTAGAATCAATAGGTATTTTTCACTTTTTGATAGGGTATGCTTATGCACTCCATGATGCTTAGGGATCATCCATTTCCCCCTACCTGGTCTAGTTGGAGCTGGGAAACCAATATTTCTTCTAGTATAGGATTAGCCAAACCAGGTAGGAGGTATAGGTGAACATCCTCCATTGAAGTCCTTCAATTTACTATCCATTTCATCTAAGATGTACTTGGTACAATCAATTATTTAGGAGTGCTTTAGGTATGTTTGAACTACATGTAGTAGGGTAATGTGCTCCTCATATATTTTTATCACTCCTTTCCTCAAGTATAGTGGCAATACCTAACAACATAATTTTAACATCCTTATTAATTTGGTCTAACTCCAGTGGGATACTAAAGTTAGTTGGTAGATAAGGCTCCTTCAAATGTGGGATCAAGAAGCTCTTCCAATAGGTATTTTTTTACTTATTAAAAAATTCCTTTTGGGTCTTGGGACTATAGGAGATCCAAATGTATGGGTCATTAGTGATCTTTAATATGCTCTTTATAACTCCTAGTCTGGTATAGAAAGCATCTTTTGTCTATTGAGGTAGTTTGAAACTCCTATAACTCCTAGTCTAGTAGACTTTCAACTTTGAGTAGCTCCACACCTAGGACACCAAATTCATTTCTAGACCTAAGATCCATATTTGACTTATGCTCTAGGAATATATTTGGGGGCCTATAGTTTACCTCCTTAGGAATTATTTTCTTACTTCCCTTGTTGAATGAGTATAGGTGCTCTCCTTAACCTTCTAGTATGGATCCTCAAAATACTCTTTTGGCCTCTTGGGGGTGAGGAGACTTACCTATTTATCTTCTCCTTTTTCTTCTTCTAGGTTTGTTTCTTGATGGCCCATTCTCTACTATGGTTATTGCAGTAATGGAATGGCAAAGGCTAGGGTGATAGTTATAGAAGGTGGTGATATGACCTAATATTTAGGCAATGAGGGCTTGATGAAAGTGGATGAGGTGTCCATCATGAAATGATAAAAATGTACAAAAAGGTGAAAATTTAGAAAAACAAATGGGTAATTTTAGATTTTTGGGACAAAAGTGGTTTTCTTACAAAAGGGATAAATTTGCTCATCAAATAAAAATTAGGCTACATAGGAGTAGCACTATTCTCAAATTTGAGAGCAATCTACTTGGGAAGTGAGGCAATTCACCTAATAGAAAGAGGGACATGATTTGCTCGATTTGCTAGAAGTTATGAGTGATCTTCTCATGTTTGCAAACTTAGCCAAGATTAGAAACTTTTACATTTATTTGGTCTCTTAAGTTCTTTGCTTGGTCTTCTAAAAGTTTAGGAACTCCCATGAAGCTATGACTCAGTTGAGCTATGGTGTATTATTTGCTCAGGGAAAAACACCATGAGTTGCTACTTAGGTGCTTGCATGCAAATGAGGCTTTCTTAGGCACCTCATAGCTTTTATAGACCCTAGGTAGTGCATGCCTTTCATTTTCCTTAGCATGGGTTGCTTAGGTAGGGTGATCAAACCATTAAGGGCCAATTTGATTGACCTTGTGGTTGGACAATACTAGTTACTAGGGCAAGCATATTGCTTGCCTAAGCAAACAAGTCACTCACTTTATCAAGCAAGTCACTTAGTTCTTTTAACAATGTGTCTTTGATAGAACTATCACACTTCTAATTTGGAGAGAAAAAGGGTTCTTGTTGGAAAAAACTAGAAGCTTGGAAGAAAGGGAAAAGAAAAAAATGGGAAAGATAGAAAGAGAAAGTACTAGTTGAATTAATAGTCGGTACTATGTACATACATATTTTTTGGATTGTAATTCTTATTGTTACACCATGTGAAGGTGTTTATCATTCATTTATATAGGCAAAATTACTCCTTGCATGGAGGTAATATTGTAGACATTTGGACCCACAATTTCAAAATCTAGTAAGGTTCACTCCATAATGAGTCAAACATTTAATGGGCCCTTGATTTTGCATGATCTTCATCCCATTTGAGCATAATATATCCTTAGATTCTAATTATGTAGCTCTTTTAGTAAACCACTTCTTGAATGCATTTTGATGTCGTAAGGTCATATTAAAGGCTTATTCTCTATCCTCTTTGAGGGCCAGTAATACATTCAATATTTTCTACATGTGTTCAATGTTAGTGTTCTATGATTCAAGTTGTTGTGACATTTGGAGGAAAGGGTGATCAAGATTAATTGTCAAAAATACCTCCTTTCCATATACAAAATTATAGGGAGATGACTCAATGGATGTTTTTGGCATTATCTACCCATAATATATTATACAACTTTGTATGCCAATTATTTTGCAACTCTAAAATGGTCCTCAAGATTCATTTGATGTTTTATTGGTTGATTTAGCCCATCTATTGCACTAAGGATAATAATTGGATGATTTTTTTTATAAATATTCCATATTCAAGGATGAATTTTATCACTTTACCTCCATTAAAATAGGTGGTATTATTTGTACCAATGATAATAGAAGTTCCAAACCTAGTGATGATATCTTTGAGAAATTGCACCATTATGTCTTGATTAGCCTCTTTGGCTAGGATCGATTCAACCCATTTGGTAAATTGATCTCTAGAGGTGAGGATCAATCCATGGCCTACACTTGAAAATGGGTTGATCTTACCTATGAAATCAAGGCCCCATTGTTGGACTGATTTGTTTATGATGATAGGCTTTAAAGGCATTGGGGTTATTTTATTTCTTCCCTAGAACATGCAATAAGATTTGTTATCTTTGACCTACTGGTAAAAATCCATAAAAATAGTAGGCTAATAGTATCTAGATCTTAAAATATAATAGGCCATCATGTGCATAGAGAATTTTCCTCCATCATATACTGCTTGATTAGTGCTTCATATTTGTCTTCTACATTATGGAGTAGAATACCAACATATCCTTTTCTAAACAAGATGTTATCTAACCAATGGTAATGTATCACCTTTTGTCTAAACCTAACCCTTTCTTTGGATGAAAATCCTTTAGGGATTTTTCCTATAAACATGTAATTGCACATATCACCCATCCATCAAATTCTTCAATTGTTGTCCATTTCTTCAACTAGAGCAATATGTTCTTCAACAACCATTATTGCTAGCCTTTTTTATAAAGCATTTCCTCTAATCAACTTGGTGGGTTTGATTTCAATATTAAATATTGTATTTTATTGATCCACCCAACTCTCTTTCTCCCTATTTCATTGTGTGACCTATTAGACTAAACATCAGCGTGTACTCCAAAAATAATAGTCTTGCTTTGTGCAAGATAATATCTAAAAAAATTTAAGGCCTTCATGATGGTGAATACTTGTTTCTAAATTAAGGTATACCTTTCCTCATATACGTGAATGGATTGACTCATGAAGGACATGATATGCTCTTCATCTTGATCATTCTTTTGGGTCAAGACAACTATAATACTCTTGTATGTGCCTATCACATACATATAAAATTATTTGGAGGAACTAAAACTAACTAGGATGGAAGCTTTGGTAATGGCATTTTGATATCTTGGAAGGATTTTTTTCTTATTTAGTACAATCTAGGGACGTGTATTTCTTTAACATCTTAGTTATAGGCCTAATCATCTAAGAAAAATTAGTAATTAATTTGGCTACAAATTAAACCAGACCTAAGAATAAGCTAAACCCTTTGACTAACATGGGAAGTGATAGGTCTTGGATGGATTTTATTTGGTCAAGGTTTGGCTAGAATCTCTTTTGATACTACAATGACCTAAAAAATTTTCCTCTTAAGCCATAAAAACGCACTTTTTAAAGTTCAAGGAAATGCCAAATTCTCTAAACCTCTAGAAAATTGACTCTTGATGCTCAATATGCTTTCCTCTATTTTAGAAATATTATCAAATCATCAACTTGTATAAGGATAGTTTCACCTACAAACCCTACAAAAGCTATATTTATAGCCCTTCAAAAATTCACCCCTATGTTTAAAAGTCTAAACAACTTCCATTGATATGCAAGGGTTCTCCAATTAGTGGTAAAGGTTATTTTATGTTGATCTTCATAATTAATCCAAATCTAATTTAATTTAGGGAAACCATCTAGGAGTGATAACATTTGTGACCCTAATACCTTCTATAGTATTTGATCAATGACATGCAATGGATAGTGATCTTTAAAAGATCTATTTTCAAGTTCCTAGCATTAACACATAGTCTTATATCCCCATTTTAATTGCATACTAGGACCAAATTAGTAACCCATGTGGAGTATTTGATGAGGAATATAATATGAGCTTATAGAAGATTTAATAATTATTTTTCATTATTGCTTATATTTTTGGGTTCACTAGGCTTTATTTTAATCTAAAGGGCCTAGAATTAGGCTTCAATTTGATTGTATCCTCTATGATATTATGGTCATAGAATTTAATATTCTTGTACAATTATTTCTTTGTACTTACCACAAAGTTCCTTGAAAAGCTCTTTTTCTTCTTGAGTATAATATTTTCCAAGTAGCAAACTCTTTCCTTTAGCTATCTTGATTGGGTGATACAAAGTGGACTTTACCTTGAGGTTACCTTTCCTTGTATTGTCATTTGGGTTAAAAATACTTTTTAGTGTAATCAAGCCTTTGGGAATTTGGTTCTATTTTAGTTGTATGACTCTATCCTTGATTTTATCTCCATATCTATTCTTTTATTTGATGTATTGGGACTCTCTTATCAAGAAATCTATAATTTATTTTATTATTAAAGACCTATCGATTATCAAAGTTCTCTAGAACTGTTGGCTTAAAAATAACTTCTAATTCTTTTGGTTTATCCTACATATCGTTTGTTAGGTTGAATTGAGTTGTCCTCCCTATCAACTCAGCTATGTTTGCATTTAACTCTTTGGGTATTACTTTGATTTCATAGGAATTGAAACTTTTGAGAAAATCCTAGACACAATGCTTATAATACTTTAGGTGTTTCTCTTTCATGTGGCATTATAAATTGACTTGATTGATAATGAGTTTAGAGTCGGCATATATTCTAAGATATTTGATTCCCATCTTCTCTACTTTCCTTAGACTAGTATAGATTACTTCATATTCACTCATGTTTTTTGTACAGTTCAACAACAATCTATGGGTATAATGAATTTGTGGTCCTTATGGATCAATTATTTATACCCCAACACCTAATCTATTCCTCATTTTAACTCTAATAAAGTACATATTCCATTTCATTTCAGCCCCTAGACCTATCAAGGAAGGGGTATTTGAAGGAGTTTTTGTCATTCAATAGTTTCCTAGCTCTATCTCTTTGTACTCTACATTTTGATCTCTATTATCTTATAGTGCCCTATTATTATATCTACCTCTAGGTCTTGGTTACCTTCCTAGTATTTATCATCTTCAATGTATTTTGGAAGATCATTCTAATTCACTACGCTTTCATCCTCAAGCTTGTGTAATAGGTAGTTGTAAGGTGATTTATTCTCAATCATTATTATTTTCCCATATTTAGGCACCTTCATGTGAGTATAGTCCATTTCTATATAACCATCCCATGAAAACTTGTGTACTATTATCTAGGCAATAGCATCCTAAAATATGGGAGTAGGTCTACGACTATCACTTATTGTACCACTATAAATTTTGGATATCTAGTTATAGTCATAATCAAATCTTTGAGGACCCCTACTATATTGACTCTTGTTCCATCCATTTGGATCAGGTGCCTATTCATATTAGGATAAGGGAGGCCTATTTCTTTGCAAACAAATTTAGGTATAACTATGATCATTGCACCTAAATCCACTATACAAATTTTGAGAAGATAATTTTTGATCTTGAGTGTTACATAAAATGGGGGCAACTTTAGATTTTTTTATTTTGGAGCTTTCCATACATTATATATGATGACCTAGATTTTTGGTGGTTGTTTTGTTATCAAATTTGGTTGTTTTGCTATGTGAACTATAGTGGACTATGCCTTCTTATCTTTAGCATTACTCTACTCTTGTTCTTTTAGAGCTTCCTAGAGCAGGTCTCATTACCTAAGTAAATGCTTCCAACATGCTAACCTTGGTTGGCATTCTTTTGATATCCTCTACAATATTGAATTTAGCAAGACAACACTATTTCCTTATGGTAAAATTTAGGGCATGCCTAGGGACTATTGCTTTTCCTTTGTTGTCAAAGAGAGGTGTCTCATCCATTTTTTGGACTCCTTTTAGAGTGGTTTCCTCTTTGTATCGCTTTATTTTCCTTTTCCTTTTGATTTTATTATTGTGCTATGATAGGATATTTATATTTTAAGTGTAGACAACCTTCCTCTTATAAGGATTTTTGTGCCTTTCCAAGTGTCAACCTTTTTGTTAATTGATTCTTCTAACATCTTCCTTTTGCCCTTAGTTTCAACCCCTATTGATTGATGAATTTGTAATCATCTTCAAAAATTGACTCTTTATCCATTTCTAGAGCGATGAAATTTGCCAATATTCCATTGTTGGAATTGAACAAGGTAGGTACCAACTATGGAGCTTGGGACTATTGGTAAACAACAAAATTTATTATGGAAATTATTTGACTAGTGGTAACAACTTGTTGAACCTAACATTACTGGGTATAATGAAAAGTTTGAGAATTTCTAATGGCACCCATGCATTTAGCAAGATTGTGTTTATCATTTCAAGAAGACACCATGCTGGTTTAACATTTGTGTTGGTTTTAACTATATGATTATGAATTTAATTTGCTCTTTGATTAGCCCATTACCAAGGTACTTGATCCTTTTTAGGTATGGGTTTTCTGAGGTTGTAGTTGTTTTCATTGTTGCTTATCAATATTATTTTGATTTACCAACAATTTTATCATTGAAAATTTATTCTTTGGTTGTTACCAGGGTTATATGGTGTGGGAAGAGAAAGACATAGAGGTTGGAAGGTTACTACAGATAATGTGTTTTGGCCTAGATGGGTGATGATGTATGGTTATATGGAAGAATGTATAGGAGAATTTGGTTGGAGATTAGGAATTGGAGAAAATTTGGGCATGGGGTTTTGAACAGATGTATGTTGGGAAATTTAGGCTGCATAGGCCATTGCTGGAGCAGGGGTATCTTCCCTACCAAACAATAACATCTTCTCCTCTAGTGTTTTTTTAAACATTGTAGCTAGTGTATGTTGGACATTTTGAGTCCCTAAGCTAAAAGTTGTCATTGATGTCAAAAGGACCTATGTAAGTAAGCACTATGATTTTTCTCCACAAAGAGCTTCATGAGAAGCAAAGGTTTTGATCAAAGGTTCAAGAAGGGATGCATGGCATTTGGTTCCAAAAGGAGCTTCAAGGGAAGCTTAGCAAAAGGTTTTTATGAAAACCAAGGAAGGCAAGGAAAGGTTTTATTTAAAACCATGGATGGCATATTTGAAATGGGTTTTTCTTAAAACCCAAGTTGGCTTTTCGTTTCATCAAAAAAGGTGCCCCGGTGATGGAGAAATTTAATTTTAAAGGTTTAGTTTAAATTTTAATTTATTTAAAATTTAAATTTAAATTTTAAAATTAAATAAAAGAGTTTTCCCGCCATGTCCACCGACGTCATATATTTTATCATGCAAAGGTTCGAATATTTAAAGGGGTTGATTTTATCAACCAAGTAGGTGACAAGAAATATTGTCCGCATTCGATTATCCCCTCCTTCGCAATCATCGATTCCCCCTTTCGATTTCGTTTGCGCACTGCACGTGGAACAAGGGAGCAAGTTTCAAGGCATAGGTGGAGAGGACGAAAATATAAGTCTCAAAGGCTTAAAGCCTCCACGTGGGAGGCCTAGCCCACACGGTGGGCGGAGAGTGCGCTAAGGCACATGACGAGGAGGAACGCGGGGTCGAAACCACCCGAAGCCATTTTGCAAGGTATGCCATAATTCGATCGCCAAAATTTTTGGGTGCATGAAATATTTCAAATTTGCTAAGGTTGTGTTAAGCGTCGATTTTCATGGAGAGTATAGTGGATTTAATTTTTGCATATGGCTAAGGTTTGATATTTGATTAATGTGGGATATTGCCTAAGAAGGCTTTGTGATTATTTTTTAAGTGCAAAAGTGTTGAAAGGAAGGATATAAAATATTTGAGTTATTTTATGGTATAAGTGGTTTTTGGAGTGACAAGGTTATGCAATGTTTTGATTTATTTTATTTTATGGTACAAGTGGTTTTAGGAGTGATAAGGAAGTTGTGCATTAATTCTTAAGAAGGTTTTCTAATTAAAAGCCTTGGTGAATATTATTGTGAAGTGGAGTAATGTTGATTATTTTGTGATCTTCTAACCCTTGTGAGGATTGGCAAAAGAATATTGTGATTGTGGCAGATTTCCAAAGAGGCTTCTTCATCTTCATAAAAGGTATGGGCACATTCTCCTATTGATTGATTATGGTGGTTGATTATAAAATACCTTTGGAGTGAAAAGGATTGATTGTGGTTTCCTTTTCGAAAGTGATTGGTTTAATGCTTCAAGGTTTTCTGGATTGAGAGTTGTGATTAAACCTTGTTTTATAAGCATTGTTGTTGAAGCCAATTGGTTATGCAAAGAACTTGAACTTGAGTTAGAAAAGAACATGAGTATCATTGTTATGTGAGATTTGTGGTTGAGCATTGTTGGAAATATTTTGAGTTAGTTGATACATGCTTGGACTAGGGTTTGTGAGAAAGGGTTGTTCCTTGAGGTGATTGGTTGAGTAGAGTTGATTGAGCCTAGTCAAGTGGATGCATGTGGTTGTTCAAGTTCCATGAAACAAACTATTCTATATTCTGATTTGAGTTGAGATTGAGATTTGAGAATAGAACATATTGAGTCTCTAACAATTCTCTTTATGCTTTATGAGATTGATTTGAGTATAGAACATATGTTTTCTTTATGCTTCTATGAGATTGATTTGAGTTGAGATTGGGATTTGAGTATAGAACATATTGAGTCTCTAACAATTCTCTTTATGCTTCTATGAGATTGATTTGAGTTGAGATTGGGATTTGAGTATAGAACATATTGAGTCTCTAACAATTCTCTTTATGCTTCTATGAGATTGAATTGAGATATTGATTGAGCATTGAGTATAGAACATATTGAGTCTCTAACAATTCTCTTTATGATTCTATGAGATTAGACAAGTCTTTGAGAAGGCTTGTGGACTGATTTTGTGTAAGCTTTTGTGGAAGCTTGCTATGCAGATTTGAGCAAGTCCTAGAGAGGACTTATTGAGCAGATTTGGACAAGTTCTATGTGAGCTTGTTGAGCAGATTTGGACAAGTTCTGAGTGAGCTTGTTGAGCATATTTGGACAAGTTTGGTGTGAGCTTGTTGAGCAAGATTTGGACAAGTTTAGTGACTTGTGAGATATTTGAGAAGTTCTGTGTGGACCTGTTGAGCATATTTGAGCAGGTTCTATGTGGACCTATTGAGCATATTTGAGCAGGTTCTGTGTGGATTTGAGAGATTTGAGTAGGTTATGTGGACCTATTGAGAATATTTGAGTAGGTTCTGTGTGGACCTATTGAGCATATTTGAGTAGGTTATGTGTGGACCTATTGAGAATTGAAGTTTGTGGACTTTGAGATATTTGAGTAGGTTGTGGACCTATTGAGCAGATTTGAGACTATGTTTAGTACAATATTGAGATAGAGCTTTGGAGGTGATAGAGTATAGAGGATAGAGTCTCAGTGGATAGAGATCCAACAGCCAGGACAATTGAAGATAGATCTGAGTGAGGAGTCTTCAAGTGGAGAGAGATCCACCAATCAGTGCAGCAGAGAGACATAGTCTTCTAGAAGATCACTAGCTAGAGCATAAGGGGAAAGAGTTCTCCTATGGAAGAGATCCATGAACTTGAGATTAGGGGATCAACATCTCCTTTGGATAGAGGTCCATAAACATTGTAATTGGGAAGGATTCCCATGAGATTATTTGAGAAATATTTAGAAGAAATATTTTCTCTATGGAGGTAGCCCACATTGGGTGAACCACGTTAAAATTGGTGTCTCTATTGTGTGTGATGATTTGTGCATTGCTTTGGTTATTGCTATTGATATTGCCATTGATTATATTGATTAATACTATTTGGGAAAGAAAAGTAAAAAGTGGTCTTATATTGTTCACCCTCCCTCTCAGTATAAGCTTGTGTTCTTCAATTGGTATCATAGCTGGTTCCTTCGAAAGAAGTTTAACAGCTTGAAGGAAGATCCTACAAGAACACAAATGGCAAAGAAAGGCAAGAGTAGAAGCATGAGACACAAGAAGAAAAGAACACCTATGGTCATGAAAGAAAAGGAAGATGAGTTTAATATTGTTGTGTTGGGAGGACACATGGAAATAGATTCAAGAGATGAATCAAGTAATGGAGAAATATCCAGACTGATAAATTTTTGTACCAGATGTGGGAACACAGGTCACCATGCAACTTATTGTCCACAAGAATGTTTTGTTTGTGGTCAACTTGGCCATGATGCAAGATATTGTAATGGGTTTAGTAGCAGTGAAGATGAAGATGATATTCTCAAAAATGAAATCCTAGAGATTGGTTCAAGAAAGGATAACAGGGACAATCAAAATAGGTATGAAGAAGAAACTCTACTTTCAGTAATAGAAGAAAAAGAAGATGCTTCAGAAAAAGAAAAAGGGAAAGCCACTCTTAAGGAGCTTATTGAATTGAAAAGAGAGAATTTAGAATTGAAGGCTCAAATACAAGAAGATGAGAAATGTAAGACAAAGCTTCTACAGGATATCTCTGACTTGAGAGATAAGGTTGAAAAAGCAAGAAGAGTTGAAGAAGGTATGATTAAATAGTCAAAGGTAAAAGAGATAGAATGTGAAAGGCTTATGATTACTCTTGAAGAATTAAAAAGGAGAACTCAGGATTAAGGGTTCAAGCTCAAGAAGATGAGAAAGAAAAAGCAAGGTTTCTACAGGAACTCACTAACTTCAAAATCAAAGTTGAAGAGACAAGAAAAATTGAAGAAGGTATGGCCAAAAAATTAAAAACAAAAGATCTAGAGTGTGAAATATTAGAGCATGAGATAGTTTCACTAAGGATGGAAGTAAAAGGTTCTAAGGAAAAGCTACACAAGTTTGAGGAAAATTCAAAGACCTTGGAAAGGACTATCAATGCACAAAGGTCATCAGTCACCATAACAAGACTTAGTTCTAAAGAAGAACAAGGGAAATAGGAAGCAGAAAAAGGAGAGTCAAGCTCAAACACCAGAAAAGAAGAAGAGTCAAAATAAGTAAGTAAAAGAGAGAGTGAGACTTCTAAGGAGAAGTTGGACAATAGAAAGTTCAACAAGGAAAGGAACAATGCACAAGTAAGGAACATATGGAACAGGAAATAGGTAGAAGAGACTAAGAGACCAATGGGGTCTAGGCAAGGTTTCTTCAATGGAAGATGTTTTTCATGTCACAAGTTTGGGCACATGGCTTCATAGTGCAGGACACATGAAAGATAAGAATATGGGAAAGGATAACTTTTCCATGGGTATTGCTACTCATGTAATGAGTTTGGTCACAAGGCAATGAATTGCAAGGTTCATGATAGAAGAGGATATGGCTTCACTAGGAGAAATCCTAAGATAGTTGCACCTCCAAGGAATAATAACATTAAGTGTTATAAGTGCAATAATGATGGTCACATAGCAAGATGGTGTAGAGAAAATATTCTAGAAATAAGCATGAACAAGAACATAGGAATATGAACAAGAACAGAAACATGAATAGGAACAAGAACAAGGATGAGAATAGGAATAGGAACATGGATGAGAACAAGAATAGGAATAGGAACAGAAGTGATGATAGGAACAGGGATGATGACTTGGAAAGAAATAGTGAGAGGATTCAGAAAACTCATAAAATAAGAGAGAAAGATAAAGGTAAAGAGCAGTGCTTTCGGGGAGTAGAAATACTCCCACCCCAGAATTAACCACCTCATGTGGAGGTGGGGGAGGGGCTAAGCTAAGAGGCTCATTCTTAGCCCCGAGCCCCAAAGGTGACCCTTTGCCATTGATGTCAAAGGGGGAGAGATTTGTGTATTGGGGAGAGATTTGATATGAGGAGAGATTTGATATTTGAGAGAGCATTGAGCCAGGGGGAGCAAAGTCCCAGGGGGAGCAGAAAAGAAGGTCAAGTTTTAGTAAAATGAATATGGGTTGCCATCAATGACAAAGGGGGAGATTGTTGGACATTTTGAGTCCCTAAGCTAAAAGTTGTCATTGATGTCAAAAGGACCTATGTAAGTAAGCACTATGATTTTGCTCCACAAAGAGCTTCATGAGAAGCAAAGGTTTTGATCAAAGGTTCAAGAAGGGATGCATGGCATTTGGTTCCAAAAGGAGCTTCAAGGGAAGCTTAGCAAAAGGTTTTTATGAAAAGGTAAGGAAAGGTTTTATTTAAAACCATGGATGGCATATTTGAAATGGGTTTTTCTTAAAACCCAAGTTGGCTTTTCGTTTCATCGAAAAAGGTGCCTCGGTGATGGAGAAATTTAATTTTAAAGGTTTAGTTTAAATTTTAATTTATTTAAAATTTAAATTTAAATTTTAAAATTAAATAAAAGAGTTTTCCGCCATGTCCGTCGACGTCATATATTTTATCATGCAAAGGTTTGAATATTTAAAGGGGTTGATTTTATCAACCAAGTAGGTGACAAGAAATATTTTTCGCATTCGATTATCCCCTCCTTCGCAATCATCGATTCCCCCTTTCGATTTCGTTTGCGCACTGCACGTGGAACAAGGGAGCAAGTTTCAAGGCATAGGTGGAGAGGATAGAAATATAAGTCTCAAAGGCTTAAAGCCTCCATGTGGGAGGCCTAGCCCACACGGTGGGCGGAGAGTGCGCTAAGGCGCACGACGAGGAGGAACGCGGGGTCGAAACCACCCGAAGCCATTTTGCAAGGTATGCCATAATTCGATCGCCAAAATTTTTGGGTGCATGAAATATTTTAAATTTGCTAAGGTTGTGTTAAGCGTCGATTTTCACGGAGAGTATAGTGGATTTAATTTTTGCATATGGCTAAGGTTTGATATTTGATTAATGTGGGATATTGCCTAAGAAGGCTTTGTGATTATTTTTTTAAGTGCAAAAGTGTTGAAAGGAAGGATATAAAATATTTGAGTTATTTTATGGTATAAGTGGTTTTTGGAGTGACAAGGTTATGCAATGTTTTGATTTATTTTATTTTATGGTACAAGTGGTTTTAGGAGTGATAAGGAAGTTGTGCATTAATTCTTAAGAAGGTTTTCTAATTAAAAGCCTTGGTGAATATTATTGTGAAGTGGAGTAATGTTGATTATTTTGTGATCTTCTAACCCTTGTGAGGATTGGCAAAAGAATATTGTGATTGTGGCAGATTTCCAAAGAGGCTTCTTCATCTTCATAAAAGGTATGGGCACATTCTCCTATTGATTGATTATGGTGGTTGATTATAAAATATCTTTGGAGTGAAAAGGATTGATTGTGGTTTCCTTTTCGAAAGTGATTGGTTAAATGCTTCAAGGTTTTCTGGATTGAGAGTTGTGATTAAACCTTGTTTTATAAGCATTGTTGTTGAAGCCAATTGGTTATGCAAAGAACTTGAACTTGAGTTAGAAAAGAACATGAGTATCATTGTTATGTGAGATTTGTTGTTGAGCATTGTTGGAAATATTTTGAGTTGGTTGATACATGCTTGGACTAGGGTTTGTGAGAAAGGGTTGTTCCTTGAGGTGATTGGTTGAGTAGAGTTGATTGAGCCTAGTCAAGTGGATGCATGTGGTTGTTCAAGTTCCATGAAACAAACTATTCTATATTCTGATTTGAGTTGAGATTGAGATTTGAGAATAGAACATATTGAGTCTCTAACAATTCTCTTTATGCTTCTATGAGATTGATTTGAGTTGAGATTGGGATTTGAGTATAGAACATATTGAGTCTCTAACAATTCTCTTTATGCTTCTATGAGATTGATTTGAGTTGAGATTGGGATTTGAGTATAGAACATATTGAGTCTCTAACAATTCTCTTTATGCTTCTATGATATTGATTTGAGATTGAGATTAGGATTTGAGTATAGAACATATTGAGTCTCTAACAATTCTCTTTATGCTTCTATGAGATTGAGTTGAGATATTGATTGAGCATTGAGTATAGAACATATTGAGTCTCTAACAATTCTCTTTATGATTCTATGAGATTTGAGACAAGTCTTTGAGAAGGCTTGTGGACTGATTTTGAGTAAGCTTTTGTGGAAGCTTGCTATGCAGATTTGAGCAAGTCCTAGAGAGGACTTATTGAGCATATTTGGACAAGTTCTGAGTGAGCTTGTTGAGCAGATTTGGACAAGTTTTGAGTTGTTGAGAATTTGAAAGTTGTGAATTTGGAAGTTGGACTTGTTGAGAATTTGAGAGGTTCTGTGTGGACTTGTTGAGCAGATTTGAAGGTTCTGTGTGGACCTATTGAGCAGATTTGAGTAGGTTCTGTGTGGACCTATTGAAAATATTTGAGTAGGTTCTCTGTGGACCTATTGAGCAGATTTGAGTAGGTTCTTGTGGACCTATTGAGCATATTTGAGTAGGTTCTATGTGGACCTATTGAGCATATTTGAGTAGGTTGTTAGTGAACCTATTGAGCAGTGTTTAGTTATAGTGGTATTGAGATAGAGCTTTGGAGGTGATAGAGTATAGAGGATAGAGTCTCAGTGGATAGAGATCCAACAGCCAGGATAATTGAAGATAGATCTGAGTGAGGAGTCTTCAAGTGGAGAGAGATCCACCAGTCAGTGCAGTAGAGAGACAGAGTCTTCTAGAAGATCACTAGCTAGAGCATAAGGGGAAAGAGTTCTCCTATGGAAGAGATCCATGAACTTGAGATTAGGGGATCAACATCTCCTTTGGATAGAGGTCCATAAACATTGTAATTGGGAAGGATTCCCATGAGATTATTTGAGAAATATTTAGAAGAAATATTTTCTCTATGGAGGTAGCCCACATTGGGTGAACCACGTTAAAATTGGTGTCTCTATTGTGTGTGATGATTTGTGCATTGCTTTGGTTATTGCTATTGATATTGCCATTGATTATATTGATTAATACTATTTGGGAAAGAAAAGTAAAAAGTGGTCTTATATTGTTCACCCCCTCTCTCAGTATAAGCTTGTGTTCTTCAATTGGTATCAGAGTCGGTTCCTTCGAAAGAAGTTTAACAACTTGAAGGAAGATCCTACAAGAACACAAATGGCAAAGAAAGGCAAGAGTAGAAGCATGAGACACAAGAAGAAAAGAACACCTATGGTCATGAAAGAAAAGGAAGATGAGTTTAATATTGTTGTGTTGGGAGGACACATGGAAATAGATTCAAGAGATGAATCAAGTAATGGAGAAATATCTAGACTGATAAAGTTTTGTACCAGATGTGGGAACACAGGTCACCATGCAGCTTATTGTCCACAAGAATGTTTTGTTTGTGGTCAACTTGGCCATGATGCAAGATATTGTAATGGGTTTAGTAGCAGTGAAGATGAAGATGATATTCTCGAAAATGAAATCCTAGAGATTGGTTCAAGAAAGGATAATAGGGACAATCAAAATAGGTATGAAGAAGAAACTCTACTTTCAGTAATAGAAGAAAAAGAAGATGCTTCAGAAAAATAAAAAGGGGAAGCCACTCTTAAGGAGCTTATTGAATTGAAAAGAGAGAATTTAGAATTGAAGGCTCAAATACAAGAAGATGAGAAATGTAAGACAAAGCTTCTATAGGATATCTCTGACTTGAGAGATAAGGTTGAAAAAGCAAGAAGAGTTGAAGAAGGTATGATTAAATAGTCAAAGGTAAAAGAGATAGAATGTGAAAGGCTTATGATTACTCTTGAAGAACTAAAAAGGGAGAACTCAGGATTAAGGGTTCAAGCTCAAGAAGATGAGAAAGAAAAAGCAAGGTTTCTACAGGAACTCACTAACTTCAAAATCAAAGTTGAAGAGACAAGAAAAATTGAAGAAGGTATGGCTGAAAAATTAAAAATAAAAGATCTAGAGTGTGAAAGATTAGAGCATGAGATAGTTTCACTAAGGTTGGAAGTAAAAGGTTCTAAGGAAAAGCTACACAAGTTTGAGGAAAATTCAAAGACCTTGGAAAGGATTATCAATGCACAAAGGTCATCGATCACCATAACAGGACTTAGTTCTAAAGAAGAACAAGGGAAATAAGAAGCAAAAAAGGAGAGTCAAGCTCAAACACCAAAAAAGAAGAAGAGTCAAAAGAAGTAAGTAAAAGAGAGAGTGAGACCTCTAAGGATGAATTGGACAATAGAAAGTTCAACAAGGAAAGGAACAATGCACAAGTAAGGAACATATGGAACAGGAAAGGTGAAGAGACTAAGAGACCAATGGGGTCTAGGCAAGGTTTCTTCAATGGAAGATGTTTTTCATGTCACAGGTTTGGGCACATGGCTTCACAGTGTAGGACACATGAAAGATAAGAATATGGGAAAGGATAACTTTTCCATGGGTATTGCTACTCATGTAATGAGTTTGGTCACAAGGCAATGAATTGCAGGGTTCATGATAGAAGAGGATATGGCTTCACTAGGAGAAATCCTAAGATAGTTGCACCTCCAAGGAATAATAACATTAAGTGTTATAAGTGCAATAATGATGGTCACATAGCAAGATGGTGTAGAGAAAATATTCTAGAATCAAGCATGAACAAGAATAGGAATATGAACAAGAACATGGATGAGAATAGGAACATGAATGAATAGGAATAGGAATAGGAATAGGAACATGGATGAGAACAAGAATAGGAATAGGAACAAAAGTGATGACAGGAACAGGGATGATGACTTGGAAAGAAATAGTGAGAGGATTCAGAAAACTCATAAAAGAAGAGAGAAAGATAAAGGTAAAGAGCAGTGCTTTCGGGGAGTAGAAATACTCCCACCCCAAAATTAACCACCTCATGTGGAGGTGGGGGAGGGGCTAAGCTAAGAGGCTCATTCTTAGCCCCGAGCCCCAAAGGTGACCCTTTGCCATTGATGTCAAAGGGGGAGAGATTTGTGTATTGGGGAGAGATTTGATATGAGGAGAGATTTGATATTTGAGAGAGCATTGAGCTAGGGGGAGCAAAGTCCTAGGGGAGCAGAAAAGAAGGTCAGGTTTTAAGTAAAATGAATATGGGTTGCCATCAATGACAAAGGGGGAGATTGTTGGACATTTTGAGTCCCTAAGCTAAAAGTTGTCATTGATGTCAAAAGGACCTATGTAAGTAAGCACTATGATTTTTCTCCACAAAGAGCTTCATGAGAAGCAAAGGTTTTGATCAAAGGTTCAAGAAGGGATGCATGGCATTTGGTTCCAAAAGGAGCTTCAAGGGAAGCTTAGCAAAAGGTTTTTATGAAAACCAAGGAAGGCAAGGAAAGGTTTTATTTAAAACCATGGATGGCATATTTGAAATGGGTTTTTCTTAAAACCCAAGTTGGCTTTTTGTTTCATCGAAAAATGTGCCTCGATGATGGAGAAATTTAATTTTAAAGGTTTAGTTTAAATTTTAATTTATTTAAAATTTAAATTTAAATTTTAAAATTAAATAAAAGAGTTTTCCCACCATGTCTATCGATGTCATATATTTTATCATGCAAAGGTTTGAATATTTAAAGGGTTTGATTTTATCAACCAAGTAGGTGACAAGAAATATTGTCCGCATTCGATTATCCCCTCCTTCGCAATCATCGATTCCCCCCTTCCGATTTTGTTTGCACTACACGTGGAACAAGGGAGCAAGTTTCAAGGCATAGGTGGAGAGGATGAAAATATAAGTCTCAAAGGATTAAAGCCTCCATGTGGGAGGCCTAGCCCACATGGTGGGTGGAGAGTGCGCTAAGGTGCATGACGAGGAGGAAGGGGGTCGAAACCACCCAAAGCCATTTTGCAAGGTATGCCATAATTCGATCGCCGAAATTTTTGGGTGCATGAAATATTTTGAATTTGCTAAGGTTGTGTTAAGTTCCGATTTTCATGAGAGTATAGTGGATTTAATTTTTGCATATGGCTAAGGTTTGATATTTGATTAATGTGGGATATTGCCTAAGAAGGCTTTGTGATTATTTTTAAGTGCAAAAGTGTTGAAAGGAAGGATATAAAATATTTGAGTTATTTTATGGTATAAGTGGTTTTTGGAGTGACAAGGTTATGCAATGTTTTGATTTATTTTATTTTATGGTACAAGTGGTTTTAGGAGTGATAAGGAAGTTGTGCATTAATTCTTAAGAAGGTTTTCTAATTAAAAGCCTTGGTGAATATTATTGTGAAGTGGAGTAATGTTGATTATTTTGTGATCTTCTAACCCTTGTGAGGATTGGCAAAAGAATATTGTGATTGTGGCAGATTTCCAAAGAGGCTTCTTCATCTTCATAAAAGGTATGGGCACATTCTCCTATTGATTGATTATGGTGGTTGATTATAAAATACCTTTGGAGTGAAAAGGATTGATTGTGGTTTCCTTTTCGAAAGTGATTGGTTAAATGCTTCAAGGTTTTCTGGATTGAGAGTTGTGATTAAACCTTGTTTTATAAGCATTGTTGTTGAAGCCAATTGGTTATGCAAAGAACTTGAACTTGAGTTAGAAAAGAACATGAGTATCATTGTTATGTGAGATTTGTTGTTGAGCATTGTTGGAAATATTTTGAGTTGGTTGATACATGCTTGGACTAGGGTTTGTGAGAAAGGGTTGTTCCTTGAGGTGATTGGTTGAGTAGAGTTGATTGAGCCTAGTCAAGTGGATGCATGTGGTTGTTCAAGTTCCATGAAACAAACTATTCTATATTCTGATTTGAGTTGAGATTGAGATTTGAGAATAGAACATATTGAGTCTCTAACAATTCTCTTTATGCTTCTATGAGATTGATTTGAGTTGAGATTGGGATTTGAGTATAGAACATATTGAGTCTCTAACAATTCTCTTTATGCTTCTATGAGATTGATTTGAGTTGAGATTGGGATTTGAGTATAGAACATATTGAGTCTCTAACAATTCTCTTTATGCTTCTATGAGATTGATTTGAGTTGAGATTAGGATTTGAGTATAGAACATATTGAGTCTCTAACAATTCTCTTTATGCTTCTATGAGATTGAGTTGAGATATTGATTGAGCATTGAGTATAGAACATATTGAGTCTCTAACAATTCTCTTTATGATTCTATGAGATTGACAAGTTTTGTGTGAGCTTGTTAAGAAGATTTGAGACAAGTATTTGAGAAGGCTTGTGGACTGATTTTGTGTAAGATTTTGTGGAAGCTTGCTATGCAGATTTGAGCAAGTCCTAGAGAGGACTTATTGAGCAGATTTGGACAAGTTCTAGAGGTGAGCTTGAGTAGATTTGGACAAGTTGGGTGTTGAGAGATTTGGACAAGTTAGTGCTTGTTGAGAATTTGAGCAAGTTTGTGTGGACTTGTTGAGCAGATTTGAGTAGGTTCTATGTGGACTTGTTGAGCATATTTGAGCAGGTTCTGTGTGGACCTATTGAGAGATTTGAGTAGGTTCTGTGTGGACCTATTGAGCATATTTGAGTAGGTTCTGTGTGGACCTATTGAGCAGATTTGAGTAGGTTCTGTGTGGACCTATTGAGCATATTTGAGCAGGTTATGTGGACCTATTGAGAATATTTGAGTAGGTTTGAGTGAACCTATTGAGCAGATTTGTAGATCTGGTTAGTATAGCCTATTGAGAGAGAGAGCTTTGGAGGTGATAGAGTATAGAGGATAGAGTCTCAGTGGATAGAGATCCAACAACCAGGACAATTGAAGATAGATCTGAGTGAGGAGTCTTCAAGTGGAGAGAGATCCACCAGTCAGTGCAGTAGAGAGACAGAGTCTTCTAGAAGATCACTAGCCAGAGTAGAAGGGGAAAGAGTTCTCCTGTGGAAGAGATCCATGAACTTGAGATTAGGGGATCAACATCTCCTTTGGACAGAGGTCCATAAACATTGTAATTGGGAAGGATTCCCATGAGATTATTTGAGAAATATTTAGAAGAAATATTTTCTCTGTGGAGGTAGCCCACATTGGGTGAACCACGTTAAAATTGGTGTCTCTATTGTGTGTGATGATTTGTGCATTGCTTTGGTTATTGCTATTGATATTGCCATTGATTATATTGATTAATACTATTTGGGAAAGAAAAGTAAAAAGTGGTCTTATACTGTTCACCCCCCTCTCAGTATAAGCTTGTGTTCTTCAGTGTACAATGGTTAGCATTGTAAATTTTTAGAGCTAAATTAGATTGCAAACCTTTGATATAATATAGTAACACTTTTTATTCATTTGTACTAATGTTTTATGGGATTAGGTTCAAAGTCCTTAAGAATCTAGAATTGAAATCATGGATATTTTCTTGATGATGTATTTGCATTGTATTTAACTAAAATAAAATTGAGTTACCATTTCCTATGCTACCAAACCTACACATAAATGGTTCCACCATTGATGCCCAAATAGTAATGGAGTTTATATGGTAATCCCCTATACCATAAAGTAGCTTTATCATGAAGGGAATAGATTAGTAAACGTACTATTATATCCTAAATATGATGAATTGATTTGAGTGTTGATAGTTCATTGAGATTATCCAAGCAATTTTTTTTCCATTCTCATCGAAGGTAGGTAAGGCTTTCATAGTTGCTAAGAGAATCAACGAATATACCACTAGGTTTAATGGTCCTTGGTAGGCTTAATGTCAAAGCTGGTTTTGTGGTCTAAGTGATGCTCTTGGATTCTTTTACTTAGGAAGAGGTTGGTTGTCCTATTGATGAGGATTAAGGTATATTACATAGTCGAGAGGTGGGTATGGAGGGTATAGATATGGAGGATACTAAGGTGGCAAATTCTAGCAAGTTTACTAGTAATTAGGAGACAATTGGATATTCTATTATGGAGGGGAATAATTTAAACTTATATATAGGAGTTGTTAGTTTTTATTAGGTGGACCTTCCATATTTTGTTATTCTTGCCTAATTGAAGGTGGTGTTAATCTTGGGTGTTTCCCAATGATACTTGTGACCTCAATTGTTTAGCACTCACTTGCATATTCTTAGTAAACTTTAGGTTTAAGCCTAATGTCTCGATTGGAACTAAGGACTAACCTAGAGGGATATTGGAAGTATTAGATAAACTAGATCTAAGTAGGTTTTAGGCTAGAGGAGTACTCGTGTGAGGTATATTCTATTACAAGAATTTATAGGTAGGTTATAGAGTTGATTCACGAACAATGGATTATTTATAAGGTTGTTTACATAAATTGATATTTTGTATAAGGGATTAGTATGAGTCATTATAGAAGCCAAATTGGACCAAGCAAAGTTTGTTAGGATCGATGAATAACTCATTTTCTGATTTAGATAGTTGATTTGTGGTGGTGTGAAGCCTTAGCTAACTCAATAGACCATAAGATGTTAAAAGTTGCAAAACAACATTAGAAATAATATATTGAATATAGGTTTATATAGTACAAAAAATAGGTTAGGATAGATATTAAAAGAATATCTTTGCTAACAATGTGCTAACTAACGCGCTAAGAGAATAAAGTGCTAACTACTAACAATAAAATATTCACTAACAATGTGAATATTGCCTAACTAATATCCCACGTCTAACAATAAAATATTGTTAGACTTACAATAGTAGAAAATAATGTAATAAACAAATCTACCCTATGGTAATAAACTAACTTACTAAGGTAAAAAATAAATTACCCTAATATCTACCCTAACATCCCCCCTTTATTACATTATTTTGAAATACAAAGAGTGTTGCGAAACAACTCAAATTTGACACGTGCAAGTGCCTTTGTGAAGATATCTGCAACTTGTTCATCGGTGGGAATGTATTGGAGCTTGTATGTTGTGTTTTGGAACTTCATCATGAATGAAATGACATTGAGTGTCAATATGTTTGGTACGCTCATGATGTACTGGATTCTTGACCAAGTTCAAAACACCTTGGTTGTCACAAAACAAGTGTATTGGAAGTTTCTTGGGAAGACCCATACTTGCCAAAATGTGACTCAACCATATCACCTCGCACACTGCTCCTCGTGCTGCATGATATTCTACCTCTGTTGAAGATAAAGCAACCACTTGTTGCTTCTTGTTGTGCCAAGAGACAGGTCCAGATCCTAGATGAAAAATATACCCTGAAGTTGATTTTCTGTCATCTATAGATCCAACATAGTCGAAATCCGTGTATCCTTGCAAGAAGAATTTATCATTCCTCTTGTACTCTAGGCCATATTCAATGGTACCACGGATATAGTGGAGAACCCATTTTACTGCTTTCCAGTGACTAACTTTAGGTTCTTGCATGAACCTCGAAAGATAATTTACAACAAAACAAATATCTGGCCTAGTGTTGGTCAGATATATAAGACTCCCAATCAACTGTCGATAGAGAGTACCATCTACCGGTGGAGAATCATCATATCGTGACAACTGTAGCCCTATTTCCATAGGTGTTGCTTTAGGCTTGCTATCAGTCATACGATATTTGTCGATCAATGTCTTGGCGTACTTCATTTGAGTCACCCTAAGGTGATTCTTTTTCTATTCAACTTCTAAACCAAGACAATAGTGGAGAAGTCCTAAATCTGTCATATCAAATGACTCTCTCAAGTCATTCTTCACGGCGTTTATCAATGTCTCGGAGTTGTCGGTTATGATCAGATCATCCACGTAGAGTACAAGTATCACTATCTCAGAACCAATGTTCTTAACATAGAGATTTGCATCTGAAGGACTTCTCTTGAATCCATGTTGCAGGAGGTGATTGTCTATCTTTATATACCATGCTCGTGGGGCTTGTTTCAACCCATACAAGGATTTAACCAATTTACAAACTTTTTGTTCTTGGCCTTCCTCAACAAATCCTTGTGGTTGAGTCATGTATACTTCCTCTTTCAAATCACCATTCAAGAAGGCGCTTTTGACATCCATTTGATGAAGTTTCCATCCGTATTATGTTGCCATAGCACAAAGAACATGAATGGTAGTCATTCTTACAATAGGTGCAAAAGTCTCTTCGTAATCGATGCCTTCTTTTTTAGCATAGCCCTTTGCCACAAGGCGGGCCTTATGCTTATCAATAGTTCCATTTGCCTTGTATTTTACTTTGTAAACCCATTTGCAGCCAATGGGCTTCTTTCCTGAAGGTAAATCAACTAGCTTCCATGTTTTGTTCTTAATGAGAGATGTATATTCAACATCCATAGCCGCCTTCCACTATGGCTCACTAAGTGCTTCTTTGACCGTGGTGGGTTCTTGTTCATCATATGAAGACATGTAAACCCTTTCATCATCCACTTCCATCTCTTCTCTACTATCTTCCTCTGGATCTACAGAAAGCTCCTCAAAGTGTTGGCATAGCTTGTCAACTGTTGAAGTTGATGCTTGTGCCCTCTTCTGTTGAGTCATGCTGCGAGTTTGAGGATGATCTAAGGTAAGATCTGGAGGTGAGGTCAACTTTGAATCTCTCATCATACTTGTATACCATTTTGGAGTCTTTTTCTATGGGGGAGGAGTTACTTGCTTTGGCTCCTCTTCATCCAGGTATACAATAGATGTGTTATTTGATGTGAAAGCCTCATCAAACACCACATCTCTACTTATGTGTATCTTCTTGGTTATAGGGTCTATCAACCGATAGCCTTTAGAATATTCATCATATCCAAGAAAAATACATTGCAAGGTCTTCTCATCTAATTTCTTTCTCTTTTCTTTTGGTATATGCATAAATGCCTTACACCCAAAAATTCTTAGATGAGAGATGGAGGGTTTCCTACCACTCCATGCTTCTTGTGGAGTCATACCTTTAAGAGCTTTTGTGGGAGCTCTATTCAAAAGGTATGATGTTGTTGTGATAGCTTCAGCCCAATATCATTGCTCAAGATTTGCTCCTTTAAGCATACAATGAACCATCTCCATGATGGAATGATTCCTCCTCTCAGCAACTCCATTTTTCTATGGAGTATAGGCTGTGGTCAACTACCTTCGAATCCCATGTTCAGTTAGAAATGAAGAAAATTCATTTGAGGTATATTCCCCCCTCGATCTGAGTGGAGGGTCTTGATGTAGCATCCTGATTCTTTCTCAACAAGTTTCTTGAACTTCTGAAAGTACATAAATACCTCTAACTTTAATTGTAGGAAGAAAACCCACATTTTTCATGAGTGATCATCAACAAACAATTGGAAATACCTCTTTCCTCCAAAACTATGTGGCATAGGACCGCACAGATCGGTATGAACCAACTCCAATGGATTCTTAGCTCGTGAAGAGCTAGCTTCAAATGGTACTCTATGTTGCTTTCCTGCTAAGCAATCTGAGCACACGGGCAATGTAGGTGAAAGGTTAGGAAGTCCTTTTACCATTTCATATTTACTTAGCTCAAGTAAATATCCAGAACTTAGATGCCCAAATCTCTTATGCCAAAGAGAAGTGGCCTCCTTCGTGTTGACCGCCATGGCAACATGAGGTGTAGATACTGCATCTAAGGTGAACAAGCCATGCTTGTAAGAACCCGTTGCTATGTGTTTTCCTTGCTTGGTGATATAGCAACGCTTCTTTCCTCCCTCAATTCTGAAGTTAACAACCATGTTGTTATCCAGGATTTGGGGAACTGACAACAAGTTATTTGCCAATCCTGGAACATAAAGGACATTTTTAATATGACACTTTCCATCTGGAAGGGTAACTAAAATATTCCCTTCTCCTTGGACATGATAGGTCTTATCATCAGCAATAGTTATTGGTTTGCCTTCCTTTGCATCAAATGTGTCAAACCACTGCTTGTCGCTAGTCATGTGTTTGTTGGCGCCTGAATCGATGTACCATACAAAATCCTTTTGAGTAGAAGTTGTATGTGTCATGAGCACTTTGTGTGCTCTTTCCAAATCAGAATCAAAATTCTCAATAGCAACATGTCCTCTTTGTTGTCTATTTTTCCTCTTTGGTTTGCCTTTGCCCTTTTTGTCTTGCTTATTCTTGGACCAACACCGATTGGTGTCATGGTTGTCCTTTTTACAATTTGTGCAAAACTTCTTTTGTGATTGAGGTTGCTTGCCCTTATCTTTGGAAGATGACCCCCCCTTCTTCTTTGGACCCTGTTTGTTTATGTAAAGTGCATTGTTGGACACTTCATCTCTTTGTAGTTGATTTGCTTCCTCAGTTTGAAGCAAATTTACCAACTCAACAAACGTCACTTTTCTTTGAGAGACTTGAAGGGATGTTATTAACATTTTGTAGGAGTCTGGAAGAGCCCTTAAAATGACCGAAGTCAAGACCTTATCTTCAACTTTTTCTCCCAAAGCATTCAGTTTTGATTTTATTTCTACCACTCTACAGAGGAATAACTCTATTGTTTCACCTGATTTCATATGGAGAGTATGAATTTGTGATTGAAGGTTAAGAATTGTAGCTTCATTTTTCCCTTCAAAAATGGTAGATAAAGCATCCCACGCTTCTTTACCATGTTGAGCATCACAAATGTGAGGCTGAATTTCATCAGTAGTAGCTAGTAGAATCAGCATGAGAAGTCTGTTGTCCTTTTTATCCCATGCATTTTGATCTGCTCCTGGTGTTGTGGGTCTTTTTATAGTTTCTATCACTATATCCCACAATTCCTCTATAGTAAGAATGGCCTTCATCTTGGTTTTCCATGCAGAATAATTAGAACCTTTAAGCAATTGTGTATCATTTAGATATTTGTTGATAGTTGCCATTATGAAGGTTCTAGTATTGCACCAAAATGGTCTCTCTTTCACTCTAATTGATATTTAATGGCACCTACCTAAAAACCCTCTTGAAGAAGGATGATTAGTTTGAGGATTTTAAGCCAAACAAGAAGTAATGAAAGAGAATTCACTCTAATTGATATTTAATGGCACCTGCCTAAAAACCCTCCTAAAGAAGGATGATTAGTTTGAGGAAATTGAGCCAAACAAGAAGAGTGAATTAGGGTTTTATGGAGTGAATATCAATATTAAAATTGGCTTATACTTGTGCAATGAATTACACAAATGAGTGTGAAATTTGGGGTTTTGAGTGCTCTTGATTTTGATGACTTATAATTGTAGAAAACAAGAAATTAAATGCAATAATCAATCAAAGAGTGCCCACAAATTTTTACCACTTAGGTGTCGGATGCAACCGAAAATGCACCTAATTTATCAAATGCCAATTTTTTAAAGGTGTCGAATGATATCGAAAATGCACCTTATTACAGTAATTTTTGCAACAAAAAATGTGATTTGTGTTTTGCAAAAATTTTGATATTCAATTTCTCCCCCCTTGTGTTACAATTTTGCAAACAAGAAATACAATTTCTTGTCCCCCCTTGGCTTTGCAAAATTAACAAGGTAGCACACCTTTCAAGACAAGTCGACACACGACAAGCTTTTGAAAGGCAATCCAGAACCAGTCGACACACGACTTGGTTTTAGTGGACCCGTAATTCTTCAATATTCAAAAATTGGAGGTGCATCAAGATTAAAGGGCTCTCTAATCCTCATGGGACCATAGCTGCGATCCAAACCCTTCCAAGGATCTGTGTAAGAATTAAAATGGGGTAAACTCCTTCTATGCTCTCTAAGCATACGACGAAAATTGGATCTTGTGGTCTGACGTCGGAGTTCGTTCCTCCTACGAATGATTCTTAGACGATGAAGAGTTTTCTTGATCCAAGGTCTATTCTTCATGAGACAAAACTTGTACTCTCAAAATAATGGATTAGAAATTTTTTGGAGCAAAGCGTTAGAAGTCTCAATTTGCAAAAAAAATAGTGCTTTGCTTTTTGTCTCTTATCCCCCTTTTGGAGAAAACAAAAAAACACTTATTCTTGGATTTTGCACCCAAAAAAATAGCCCTTTAATTTTCTATTTTAATGCATAAATTTAATTAATTTTAGCATAATTTAATTAATAATAAAATAATTTGTGTAAAAATCATTTAAATATAAAAAAATGATTTTATAAACAAAATATTAAATTATTAATAAAAATACTAAAAAATAATTTAAAAAATGCAAAAAATTAAAAAATTTACCTTAATTGAATTTTTTTCAATTTTTATAGCAAAAAATTGCTTCTTTGTCCCCATCGGGACTCGAACTCGGGTCTGTCACTGGCAGAGCATCTTAGACTGACGTTGTTTGCTAGTTTGACTGCTTGGTTGATCCGACAGCCAAAGTGATTCGGGTGTATTTCATTGCTTTCGTTGCTCTGATAAATTTTTATGGAAGATTTGTCTGACATTGCCCTTGCGGGTAATTTTGTACGCTATAAAATGGATTTTGTGCACTTTTATTGTTGATTTTTTGCGGGCAGTCACGAAGGTGCCACATTTTTTTGGACGAACAAATGGACCCTCACACATGCGCCACATGGTGGAGTTGACCGCTACCATGTGTCACAACCAAATGATGCCAAGTATCGAGAGTTTGTCAGTTGTCGCCTCAAACCTCATGCTCGTGCCACATCAGCTCATGGAGATCACCATGTCAACTTTCTCAAAATTTGTGCCCACCTCAAATCACGTGTAGATCATATGGTTTTAAAGGTCATCAAGTGTTAAGATGATGTGTTTGATCAGGTCGTGTACATCTGATCAGGATCACAGTAGAGTTCATTCAATCGTTGGTATTCATAAGGCCACTTGCAGTCCGATCGAGGGGCCACCTGAGGTGGTTTGCCTGCATCCATACGTGGAGGTGGGTGGTCTACTTACACATGGACCACCTACACCATGTGGGCCTGTCAGGCCTGACAGGTCTGACAGTAGGTGGTTGTCAGATCTACGAGCCTACAAGCTTGCGATCGCATAGTTATGGAGTTACAAAAAATCTCAAAGGAGGATTAGAGAAATATTTCAAACACCAAATAATGTCGCAACAACCTTGATTTTGTGATCACCTATGTAGATGCCTCGAATAACATGCTATGTCCAGGGGGTTCTAAGTCTTCGAATTTGGACCCCGTGGTCCAATTGGAACAAGTCATTGCCTACCTTGTCCAGATGTGATATCGAGTGTTCTGAGTGCCCAGATAGGTAGTTGCTCTGATACCAGTAATAGTTGAAAAATAATATTAGGAATAATATATTGAATGTAGGTTTATATAGTACAAAAAATAGGTTAGGATAGATATTAAAAGAATATATTCATTAACAATGTGCTAAATAACATGCTAAGAGAATAAAGCGCTAACCTACTAACAATAAAATATTCACTAACAATGTGAATATTGCCTAACTAATATCCCACGTCTAACAATAAAATATTGTTAGACTTACAGTAGTAGAAAATAGTGTAATAAATAATTCTGCCATATGGTAAATAAACTTACTAAGGTAAAATAAATTACCCTAATATTTACCCTAACATATGTTTCCCTTTTGACGAGGTGGAACTAGATACCAGAACCACTCTGAACTCATCCTCTTAATGCACCCACACAATAGTTTGCTCTTTTCTCTTTCCTTTGTCATTCTTTCAATGGTATGTGATGATGTTTGTTGTTTAATGTTATTTTATTTCTTTATGAGCCCTAGATCATGTATTCATAGGCTTTCACATTCATACCTACATAGGTATAGTTTCAAGGTTAAAATTTAAAAATTTCTCAAAAATTCAAAATTTTGCTGACCAAGTGATTCACTCAAAAATTTGAGCGATTCACTTGCAATTTCAAGGCAATTCACTAGCATATTATAGTTTTTCACTATGCTAAAAAGAGAGTGAATCACTCAAAAATTCAAATGATTCACATGCTTTTTTGAGTGATTTGCTCAAGTTTTTGAACATAGAAAAATTTATAGAAAGAGAATAATGCCCAAGTAGATCGCTTGGAGCAAATCACTTTTAGGACTAGAGTGAATCACCTTCCTATAAGAAAATGAGGAAGAAACTTGTATTTCCTAGCAAATCACCTTCCAAATTGTAAGTGAATCGCTCACTAGACTTGTCTTAGAGGAATTTCACCATTTTTTGTAGAAAATCACTTGTAGTTGTACACTTAGACAAAATTTGACTCAAAATTTACCTTAAGCGCCTTTGCCTATGGAAGATGCATATACAAGATTAGATTTAAGTTTTGATTTTGTTTGAATGCTATTGTAATTGTCATATTTCTATTTTTTTTAGGTTTTTAGAGTTCATATCAGAGTCACCATTCATAAGGTACCTACAAAATTCAAACACAAATAACTAAAAATTGATCAACTTCAAATAAATTTGGGTTTGGAACTACAAAATTTAGCTCCTAGCCTTTTTGAATCACTCTAGATTCAACATTTGAAAATGTAAGTTTTATCAAGTGAATTGCTCACTAAATTAGAACGAATTGCTTGGAATTACCAAGTGAATCGCTCGTTTGTGAGTACTTTAGGAGTTTTCAAGCTTTTCTTAAAATCAAGAAAATTATTCACTTTTGAGCAAATCACTTGTTAATCTAGAATTGGTGAAACTTTTCTTCAATTTTGAGTCATTTCTTCATATGTAAAGAATGTAATTTTGGCATAAAATTTGAGAAAATTAATGCAAAGGAATGAAAAATAAAGGTTTGTCCCATTGGGTGTGCCAAAAACTATGTTGATATGAGGAATTGTCCTGAGTTCTAATTTAGGTTTTGCACACCCAAATTTGAGTTCCAACAAGGTTGGATGGGATTGTAAAAGGCTTCCCCTGACATCTAGATTTAGGCTAGCTTTGTGTTGTCTTCATTTAAATCTCTAATCTAAACTAAAATGTATGAAAATGAAGTATAAAAAGGGAAATTGCATAAAATTAAAGTACAAAAAATAAGATCAAATACGATTGTTAGATTATAGTGAGGAAAGCACATGATCAATCAATACATCAAAATTCAAATACCATCAACGTCCACTCATTTTCTTGATTATGAAATTGATAAGTGAATGACAAGATGGGCTAGAAGGGTTATGTCACAATTGTTGCACACTTAGCAAACTAGGAGGGTGGTGTCATTGATGGGATGCATAAGGACTTGTCAATTTCTTACAACCTCATGAGTGCACAAAATAATGTGGGTTTCACATAATCTAGCTCTAAATTCTCATAGTCCAAAGATGATTAAAATGAGGGTCCTAGGCCCCTATTTATAGCAAAAGTTTATCCTTGAGTTACCTAAGGTGAAAACAAGTACCTCTAGTAAAAGTAAAATTTTAGGGGTAACTTTGAAAAAATGTTACACCTCCAAATGTTATATGCTTCTAATCATACCTCTTACAGGCTTAAAAAGCTAAAAAAATGTTTAGTGCATCACAAAGTTCTAAAAAAACACTTTTTTAGAATATTATCCTTGTGATCTGAACTACCTTTTACTTTTGTGCATATTTGAGTGATTTTCTTGGGTCTAATAAGTAATTCACTCACTTTTTACAAGTGGTTTGCTCACATCTAACAAAAAAACTTACCAAATTTATTAAGTGAATTGCTCCCTCAATTTAATCGACATGTTTAAAAGAGTGAATAACTCCTCCAAGCCTATCAATAATATTTTGTAAGCAAATTAGTACTTATCAAAATTGAGTTAAATTTTAAGACTTTTGACATATTTTCTATCATCTAGCCTCTTGTTGTTGTACCCCCTTCCAAAATTGATAAAATTTGCAAAGGTAGTATTAAAGTACTATAAGACCAATGAAAAATATGGTAAAATTAACTTAAAATATTAGATCTATGCATAAATGTTAGGGTTCTTCATTATGGAGTCACCATAAAGTAATAGTTGATGGGTATTACTGGATCTAATATTTCACTCAATAAATGCCCTAAAATATAATTGTAGAGTGTTAGGTCTAACTAGATCTATGAGTTTGATAAGTGTTAAATCATGCTTATATAATCAAATTTTTATCTAGTTTTAGATGCACAACTGATTATTATGATGTAGTTTTGGTAAATGTTATGTGCAATTTACAATATTTACATCATTTCTGATATATCTTCTCCACAAGACATTATGTGACAAATAATGGTGATTTTATGTAAAATTGTGCAAAGATTTTTGTGTTTCAACATATGGACGTTGTAGGTATTCTGCAGGTAGCATTATAGCCAAACACAGGATAAAGTATAGATGAACGAGTCACATGGAAGTGCAATGAGAAGTCGTGTGGAAGTATGTTATGGAAATATGTTACAGAAAGCACCTATAGAAAGGGTCTACAGAAAGAACATTGATCGAGTAAACCATCTGATGCATTGGAGTTCCACGTACAATGACAGCTTAGTAGTGCCACATAGATTACACAATCAACATGATCATTTAATGTGGTTGCATTAATATTTGGCACATGATTTAATCCTTGTTGTATAATTTGTAATGTTTTATTAAAAATATATATTTTTAAGATTGTTAAGCTATCGAGATTTGAATGAAACCTTAATTTATCTTTTCCCTTGGGAATAGGACAAACAATTGTTGTATCTTGTCAGCAAGTTATTCAAATTTAGGATATTCTTTATGTATACTTGGCAATTATGCCACTTGGACAATTCTAATTGTAATAATTCCAAGGTAGTTGTTAGCATGTCTTAATTTTAGAATATCTTTGTTATGTAAAGTTAGAATTCAAATCTTCAAAGGGATCGAGATGTAACAGATGGCATAGAAGACTTTTATTGAAAATGTCCAAAGTGACATTATAAAATACATTGTAAAGACCTTTGAAAAGGTCTAATGTCAGGAGGAGGTCTGTCATATGCCATATGAATAGTCTGATGTCTGCATAGTCTATCATACATTGTATAAGTTATGAAGACTGGAATAAAGTGATATTTTAGTAGCAATATTTTCTTCTAAATATGGTAACTGTATCTCATAGTTTCTTCATGTTTTATTTGCTTCTGTAATCTCCATTTTATTTTTCTACAACCATGAAATAAGTAGCATTAGATTAATTTAATGAAAATAGCTTACTAAAGTTAAAGTAGAGTAGAGAAAGGGGAGGAGGTTAATACTAACCTTGAGGAGGCAAGGCCCACTCCAAAAGGTTAGTCCCTAAATATCTTCCCCCAAAAACATGGTAGATAGAATTAGAATGTAGAATAAGTCCTAAAGCATAGATTTAATTAAATTGCATAATTATAAAAATATATTAAATAAATAATGCATTATTATAGCATAAAGTGGATCCACACAAACTTAGACTAAGTCATAAATTTATTTACATTAAGCACAATTTCATTTAATTTCATTTCTTGTAAACTTTCATTTCCTGCAAACTAGACTAAGAAAACAAAATAAATTCAATGATTAAGAATTGTGGAATAATCTATACGGGATTTATTGTTCTTTAAATCTAACCTGGATTGACAAATTAAATGTAAGCAACTACAACTCGACATTTTGGCACCGTTGTTGAGGAGAACAATATCATATTTTTTTATCAAAGATTGTTGGAGTGAGAAGGAGACTTACCTACATGACTGACAAGGAGTCGTCATGCAATTCAAGGTTGGGACAACAGGGTTTCAACAAGTGTCTTCATCTCAATACTTCCAGGTTCTATTTTCTTAGGATCGATTTTTACTGCTTTCCTAGTTAGCATTTGATTTCAACAAGAACTTTTAATTTATGGTTGTCATAGACTTAGGTCTGGGTTCTCTGACCTTGTGAAAACAAGGAAGTAGGTGTGACAAAATCACACTGAAATGTTCCTTAAAATCAAGTTGTGACAACTACTTAGCTTTTATTTCAGTATTTTTTCAAAGCATTGGGTGATTGTTGTTACTTACTTAGGTTTGGGTTCTCTGACCTTGTGAAAACAAGGAAGTAGGTGTGACAAAATCACATTGAAATTTTCCTTAAAATCAAGTAGTAACAAAAATTTAACCTTTTATTTCAGCACTTTTATTTTTTGCAAATTTACTTTTTAGCATAGTGTGGTTGTTATCTACTTAGGTCTAAGTTCTTTAACTTGTGAAAACAAGTAGTAGGTGCGACAAGTTCATACTGAAGTGTTCCTTAAAATCAAGTAGTAACAACAACACTTTATTTTCCCTTACTGTGCTAAAATTGGTTGGAAAATCAGACCTGATTTTAGTGGCAGTATGAATTGTTTTAGAATAGTAATTTTACTTTTCCTTGTTGTGCTAAAATTGGCTGGAAAATCAAACCTGGTTTTAGTGGCAGTAAGAATTTTTTTAGAATAGTAATTTTACTTTCCCTTATTGTGCTAAAATTGGTTGGAAAATCAGACCTAGTTTTAGTGGCAGTAAGAACTGTTTTAGAATAGTAATTTTACTTTCCCTTGTTATGTTAAGATTGGCTGGAAATTCAGACTTGGTCTTACTAATAGTAATACTGCTCTATTTTAAAATATTTATTTTCTAAAAACTACACTTTGAAAATAAAAACAAAGTAAAAATTTAAAAAAAAAAAAAAAGAGAAGTAAAAGTTGCTAATCGTAAAGAATTATTTTCAGTCTGCTTTAATAGACCTCAGAAAACTGTTTTTGGAACAAGAAATCAACCTACTTTTTGAACAAAGAAACAAGTCATCTAGGAAAGAGTGGAGTCAATTGTGGGAGCATCTTGACACTATTAGGGAAAGGTCAAAAGAGTTGGGTATTTTATATATATATATATATATATATATATATATATATATATATATATATATATAAGATTAGAGGCATTGCATAGGATAAAACTAATGCAGATATGAAAGAAAAAATGGCATGATAAACATATTGTACCAAGAGCATTTCAATGAGGAGATTGGGCCTTGCTATTTGATTCTTGCTTCCAAGATTGCTAAGGAAAGCTAAGGATGCAATGGCTTGGACCCTATGAGATTGAAGAAATATTTGGGAATGGTACAATTAAACTTAAGCCCATTGATGATTCAACACAAATATTATTAGTTAATGGACATAGGCTTAAGCTCTATAGGAAGCCATTATCTAAAACTGAATTTTTAAACCACCTTAAGCAACAGGTTGATTTGTAGTTCATTTCTGAAATGCAATCAACTACTATTAAATAAAAACTTCTATTTTCTATCTTAAAGCAATAAAACACTATCTACTAAATAAAATTGTTGCTCTATAATCTAATATATTAAGTAAATAAGTACAATCGTTTAAAAGAATATAGGATAATCAATAATTTTGTTTGGATGAGTAGGATGGCAAATAATATGGATGGCAAAAATATTACACTACTTGACCAATGAAAGAATATTGTCAAGGAATAATATTATTTCTTGAAAATAAACTAGAAGATCATTCTATGTTCTTTAAATATGCTTCTTGTATTTCATAATGGAGTTTTAATATATAATGCTTTCATCTTATTATTCATCACTTTTCAATCACAATATTAGGTTTTAAGAAAGAAGTCAGATTCAGTGTGTGAAGATATGCTCTTACCTTACAGAAGGGAGAATATATAGTCATGATGGTATCACCAATTAATAAAAGTAAGATAAATAGCCCACAAATAATAAAAAATAAGAAAAGGATCATAAGGATAGGACTACACTTCCATCCAGATGGATATGTAGCCTGAATCCCCAAAATTCTAATATCTTCCCTAAATAGAAGAGAAGGTAGTAAGGATAGGGTTACAATTCCCATTAGGACTTTGATAGAGTGGTTGGAAATCTGAATCCCCAAAGCCTTAACTCTTCTATTTAAAAGGGGTAGAGTAGTAAGGATAGGGTGACAATTCCCATCAGGACTTTGATAGAGTGGTTGGGAATCCGACTCCCCAAAGCTCTACACCTCTAAAAATTTAAAATGAATATATATCCAAAAAAAGAAAGGGGCAAAGTAGTAAGGATAGGGTGACAATTCCCATCAGGACTTTGATAGAGTGGTTGGGAATTTGATTCCCCAAAGCTTTGCACCCCCCATAAAAACAAATAAATACATGTATACTTATGTGAAAAATGGGCTATGAAATGGTAAAACAAAGTTGATACCAGAATGACTATCTTATTTCTCCTCTTCCAAAATGGGTTTTAAGGATGTCCAACCATTGATGAAGACCTATTTTGCAAACCAAAGTATTGATGATTGATATTGGTTTAAATTCATTATTATCTTTCTCTCACATAGAACTCCTTAATGAGGCTAAAGGAAGTAGAACAAAAAACTAACCTCTCTGGGGTATTAGAAAGATTTGGTATTTGACTATGGAATATTTTATTAAAAGGTCAAGGAAGAAATTCATGTTTTGCATAACATATTTGCTATTAGAAACAAAAATTCCATTCTAAGAAGATTTATTATCCTACAAACTTATTTGATGACTTGGCTTGAATAAATAGTTGGTATATAAGTAAGCACCCCCATATTCTTATTAAATAAATAAAATAAGATTAAAAATAAAAATAAATAAATAAATAAAATATTACATATATGTATATATATACACATATTAATATTTTCCACAATATAAGCCTTTATTAACAAAGATTTCTCTCCTTATCGTGTTTTGTCTATATAGCCAAAAATATAGTTTGGGGAGAAAAAAGAGTGGGAAGAAATCGGGCAAAGTATTTATATGTTTCAGTAATAAGTTTTCATAGATGCAACTTCATGAAAAAATTTCTAAGTGTTTAGCGGGCAGATTCGTGTATGGATGAGGACACATGTCGGCAGATAAATAAATGCAGGGTGGTTATCATTATCTCTTATTTACAAGGACCTTGGTATGAAGAAGGAAATTCGCTCAAATATTCAAATTTTTACTATGAAACCCATCACACGATAATCGGACCTTGTGAGCCATGGCACAAAAGACAAAGATGCAGGCCAATCTCGAAAATCAAGCACAGTAGACCTAAACAATCGATATTTATTTCCTAAAGCATAAGGCGATAAATCAATAGGTTTTTGCATACGCATGACTAAATCCATGTGTCACAAGGAAGCAATACATTGTAGGATGTTAATTGTTTTTATTATTAGCGAAGCTTTTCGCTTCATTTAGAATCTGCATGGACATTTTACCTTGTGAAACATGAAGAACACAAGCTTATACTGAGAGGGGGGTGAACAGTATAAGACCACTTTTTACTTTTCTTCTCAAATCAATATTATGCAGTGTATAGATAGAAGTATCAATAGCAGTAATCAAAGCAATGCATAAAACACCACACACAATAGAGACACAGATTTAACGTGGTTCACCCAATGTGGGCTACCTCCACAGAGAAAATATTTCTCAAATGATCTCTTGGGAATCCTTCCCAAATTACAATGTTTATGGACCTCGGTCCAAAGGAGATGTTGATCCCCTAATCTCAAGTTCGTGGATCTCTTCCACAGGAGAACTCTTTCCCCTTCTACTCTGGCTAGTGATCTTCTAGAAGACTTTGTCTCTATGCTGCACTAACTGGTGGATCTCTCTCCACTTGAAGACTTCTCACCCATATCTTGTCTTCAATTTTCCTGGCTACTGGATCTCTATCCACTGAGACTCTATCCTCTATACTCTGTCACCTCCAAAGCTCTATCTCAATACTATACCAAACATAGTTCAGTCGGTCTAGCATAGTTCTGCTCAATCTCTTGCACTAAACATAGTACAATCGGTCTAGTACAATTATGCTCAATAGGTTCACTCAGAATATGCTCAAATATGCTCAACAGGTTCACACAAAACCTATCTAAATCTACTCAACAGGTTCACACAAAACCTGTCTAAATCTGCTCAACAGGTTCACACAAAACCTGTCTAAATATGCTCAACAAATCCTCTCTAGGACTTGCTCAAATCTGCTCAATAAGTCCTCTCTTGGACTTGCTCAAATCTGCTCAATAAGTCCTCTCTTGGACTTGCTCAAATCTGCTTAGCAAGCTTTCACAAAAGCTTAACTCAAAACAGTCCACAAGCCTTCTCAAAGACTTGTCTCAAATCTGCTTAACAAGCTCACACAAAACTTGTTCAATCTCATAGAATCATAAAGAGAATTTTTAGAGACTCAATATGTTCTATACTCAAAGTACAATCAATATCTCAATTCAATCTCATAGAAGCATAAAGAGAATTGTTAGAGACTCTATATGTTCTATACTCAAATCCCAATCTCAACTTAATAGAAGCATAAAGAGAATTGTTAGAGACTCAATATGTCCTATTCTTAAATCTCAATCTCAACTCAAATCAATCTCATAGAAGCATAAAGAGAATTGTTAGAGACTCTATATGTTCTATACTCAAATCCCAATCTCAACTCAATAGAAGCATAAAGAGAATTGTTAGAGACTCAATATGTCCTATTCTTCAATCTCAATCTCAACTCAAATCAGAATATAGAATAGTTTGTTTTATGGAACTTGAACAACCATTTCACACATCCACTTGACTAGGCTTAACCAACTCAACTCAACCAATCACATCAAGCAACAATCCTTTCTCACAAACCCTAGTCCAAGCATGTATCAACCAACTCAAAATGTTTCCAACAATGCTTTATCTCAAGTCTCACATAACAATGATACTCATGTTCTTTTCTAGATCATGTTCAAGTTCATTTCATCATCAATGGGCTTCAACAACAATGCTAATGAAACAAGGTTTAAATACAACTCACAAATAAAAAAACCTTGAAGCATTCAACCAACCATCTTCACAAAGGAAACTTCAATTAATCCTTTTCACTCCAATGATATTTCAGAAATCAACCACCACAAACAATCAATAGGAGAATGTGCCCATACCTTTTTGATGCCAATAAGTTGTCCACAAAATCTGCCACACTTAATCACAACTTTCCTTTTCAATATTAATAAGGGTTAGTGGTCTTTAAATAATCACAATAAAAGCATAACTTAATTTACACCCTTTTCACTCCAACTTCATAAACACATCCACCAAATTCTATTTTAATAAAAACCCTTATTAAAAATAACCCACAATAAATCTCTCAAAATCACTTTAACAACAACTCCTTATTTCTCCTAAAATCAATTCTCCATTTCCATAAAAATAAAACATAAATCAAATATGCTTTTGCAATAATAATCACAGCCCTAATGATAAAATTTAATTCCCATTAAATACCTTATAACTCCAAACTTTAGGGCTAATAAAAATTATTAAAGGCAAAAACATAAATACCTCTCAAGGGGATTCAAACCCCCGTCCACCACACACCGTGAGCATCTTAGCCACGGCTAATATTCCAACCGAGCCAAAGCGCTCATTGGAAAATCAAAGGCCAAAAGGGCCTTTAATCTTCCTCCGCCTACCGTAAAGGACAAAGCGCCAAAGCGCTTCCCACACGCTGTCGTCAAGGGGATTCGATCCCTGATATTTGCGCTACCCACAGTCTTAGCAAAATCGATACGCCAATGCGCCACGCCTCATACCACATTTGAGATTTCCAAATCGCTACGCTTTCTTCGCTACTTCCTTTTCAATAATTCACATGAGCTCTTTCAAATTCCAAGGCAATTAACACACGAGAGCAAGGATGATTATTTGGTTTAATTGCCACCCCTTTATATAGTGTTTAATAACACTTTGAAGACATCGGCGAAAATATTAAAATTGTATTTGCATGATGATGTCGACGGGAAACTTTCCATTTAAATTTGAATTTAAATTTTAAATAATTAAAATTTAAACCAAACATTAAAACTCAAATAACTCCATCACCGGGGCACCTTTTTTGATGAAACGAAAGCCCAATGTGGGTTTTAAGAAAAACCTAGATCAAATCTGTTGTCCATGGTTTTAAATAAAACCTTTTATTTTCCCTGCCTTGGTTTTCACAAAAACCCTTCATAGATCCTTTTGACATTTATTGCTCTATTGACATCAATGACAACATTTCAGCTTAGGGACTCAAAATGTCCAACAATCTCCCCCTTTGTCATTGATGGCAACCCAAATCCTTTTACTGAATACTGACTTTATTTTCTGCTCCCCCTGGGGCTTTGCTCCCCCTGGATCAATGCTCTCTTAGATATCAAATCTCTCCTCATATCCAAAAACTCTCCCCATAATACACAAATCTCTCCCCCTTTGACATCAATGGAAAAGGGTCACCTTTGGGGCTCGGGGCTAAGAAATAAGCCTCTTAGCTTAGCTCCTCCCCCACCTCCACATGAGGTGGTTAATTTTGGGGTGGGAGTATTTCTACTTCCTGAAAGCACTATTCTCTGCCTTTGTCTTTTCCTTTTTCTGTTTGCTGAATTCTCTCACTGTTTCTTTTTGAGTCATCATCCTATTCCTGTTCCTATTCTTGTTCTCATCCATGTTCCTGTTCTTGTACTTGTTCTTTTTTTTGTTCTTATTTTCATCCATGTTCCTATTCTTGTACATGTTCTTGTTCTCATTCTTTTCTAAATCTCTTTTCTTTTTTTATTCTTTGTTCCTGTTCATCTTCTTGTTTCTGTTCATGTTCCTGTTCCTATTCCTATTCATATTCTTGTTCCTATTCTTGTTCATATTCCTATTCATGTTCATGTTTATATTCCTATTCTTGTTCATACCTATTTTTGGAATATTTTCTCTACACCATCTTGTTATGTGACCATCATTATTGCACTTATAACACTTAATGTTATTATTCCTTGGATGTGCAATAGTCTTAGGGTTTCTCTTGGTGAAGCCATATCCTCTTCTATCATGAATCCTGCAATTTATTTCCTTATGACCAAACTCATTATATGAATAACAATATCCTTGGAAAAATTGTTCTCTTCCATATACTTATCTTTCATGTGTCCTGCACTGTGAAGCCATGTGCCCAAACCTGTGATATGAGAAGCATCTCCCATTGAAGATTCCCTGCCTAGACCTCATTGGTATCCTGTTTTGATTGTTGTTCCATCTGTATCTTCTTTGTCATTTGTCTTTGTTGGACCCACTACAATTTGACTCATCCTTAGAAGTTTCACTTTCACTTACATATGAGAATCCCTTTTCTAAAGTATCTTCTTCTGATGTTTCTTCTTCTTCAAGACTTGAAGTAGACATTGTCTTTTCCTATTTCTTTCCAAAACCTATACCTGTTAAACATGATGTTCTTTGTTGTCCATGAATGAAATTATCCAAGTTCTTATAGCTATTTGTGAAACTCTTCATATTGATCTTGGAGTCCTGTAAATATTTCTTTAGACTAGCCACTTCTTGTGCTAACTTCTCACATTCCAAGATTTTTGCTTATAACTTTTCTCTAAACTTACTTGCCTTGGCCTTTGACTTCTATAAGTCCTCTATGAGCAATAGTCTTTCTTCATCACATTCTTGAAACTGATTTTCAAGCTTAGAGTGTTGTTTTCTTACCTTCTTCACTTTGTCAAGAGCATAGATAAGTTCACCTTTGAGATCATAACCATTATCTGTTGACTAGTCCTCTATTTGTTTGCCTTTGTCCATATCATTTCTTTCTTTTGACTTGCTTTCTATAGGATCACTCAATTTGGTAAGACCCCAAGGTCTTACTATAAAATTATTAACAAATTAATGTAAATGTAATCGCAGGCCACTCAAATGGGGCTCCCTTGTAATCGCTTTGCCACTATAGGGGGCTCCCTCCTTGGAATCTATGATTCTTATTCTTATTATTCATGGATGATTTGATATGGATGGCCAACCTAATATATATATCTACCCTAAAGCTATGTTGGTGAAGAGACATGATGGTTCACGTATGAAGAGACGTGATGGTTCACTTTATAAGTTAATAATATAATAATTAAATGATTAATAATACTAACTGATACTAACTAATAATGTTAGGATTGAGGATCCTAACATGCCACCCTCCTTAAAAAGATCTTTGTCCTCAAATATCAAAGTGAGAAGCTTTGTCCTTTGTTTTCCAATAAGGATTTGTGTAAGTTCTTGGACTCTTTTAATGGCATCCTTTCGTAGGCAGGGATATCAAGAAGGATGAAGCATTAGCGGGGGTTTTCCGAGAACAATAGTAGAATATTCCTTAGTAAAATCATGATGACGATGGGAGGGAAACCCTTGGGGTTCCTCAAATACTTCAAAATGATGCATCAAAAGTGATGGTAATGATTTTATATCCTTTTTTGGTTCCTTGGTAGAGCCAACAGAGAAGGAGTGTGTATTCACTCTACATTGGTTCCGAATAGGTTTGGTCATATGGCAAGAACTTACTATTGGTGAGGAAGATATGTGTAGGTCTTGTAGAGTGCATGTTTGGCTAGCATTGATCACTTTGGGTATGTCTACCTCATCCTTGCTTGGTACATAAATCACTTCTTGCACATCGACCTCATTGTCTTCATTGTGGTGAGTAGGTGCACTGGTCGCTTCGGACACAACTACCTCATCTGCTTGCTCTATGGAGAGATAGGGATCAACTTCCTTCAATAAATACAATGTTAGTGTAGTACATTTATGGTGGGGTCCAAATTGTTCATCACAATTATCATAGAGTCCTTTTGCTCGTCGTTCCTTCATCTCCTCAAAGCTAAGATGTTTAATTCGTAAATTTCGATTAGATTTGGGGGTTGTGTAAGTGCTTTGTGCCCTTCCATTATGCATAGGTTTGGGAGCAATGTAAGTGGTCAAAATTTTTTCCATAAGCGGTTTCCCTAATCGTTGTTGTGCATTTATTTTATCTTTAGCTAATTTTGCCAATCCATAGGTCTGCATCATGGTATAGGGATTGAACCTTGTCACCTCCATTCTAATTTCCTCTTTTAATCCCCTAATGAAGCCATTGATGAGAATTGATTCATCCAATATTGTGTTGTGTTTGGTGATATCCTCAAATCGAGTTTGATACTCATGCACAGAAGTGATTTGATGAAGATATTTTAGCAATTCCCACATTACTGGGTCCCACATGGCTCTGATACCAAATGGTAAGACCCCAAGGTCTTACTATAAAATTATTAACAAATTAATGTAAATGTAATCGTAGACCACTCAAAGGGGGCTCCCTTGTAATCGCTTTGCCACTATAGGGGGCTCCCTCCTTGGAATCTATGATTCTTATTCTTATTATTCATCCATGATTTGATATGGATGGCCAACCTAATATATATATCTAACCTAAAGCTATGTTGGTGAAGAGACATGATGGTTCACGTATGAAGAGACGTTATGGTTCACTTTATAAGTTAATAATATAATAATTAAATGATTAATAATACTAACTAATACTAACTAATAATGTTAGGATTGAGGATCCTAACACAATTCTTTATCTTCTAAAGCCATTAGAAGATTCTCATTTGATCTATCAAGGGCATCTTCAAAATCATCATCACTAAAACTATAACCGTATCTTGTGCAATCATATTCAAGTTGTCCAAATTTATGAAATCTAAAACACTTGAGAATAACTAGAGTCTTTTTCTTAACTTGATATTTTTCCTTAACCATGAACAAGACTTCATCTCTATCATTGTATGAAAAGATAGCTTCACTATCAATTTGGTACTTACTTGGATTATCCGCATAGTAGCTTCTCTTTTACCTTTGGAAAAACTTATTCCCTTGTCTTTTTTGTCCATCCCTATTTTTTTTTGGTATCTGTAATTTTCAGATTCCCTGTACCTGTGATCCTATTTTTCTTCATCATTGTTGATCTTTGGCTCTTTGCATTTTGTTGCAAAATGTCCAAACTTGCCATAATTAAAGCATTTAATAGATCTCATATCTATTGGTCTTTTAAACCCTTTATCTCTTCTATCATAGTTAGCTTCTTCATCACTAGAAGATTCATTGCTTGATTTTGTCTTCTTACCCTTTTTCTTACTGTCCACTTTGAATGCAGCTTCTTTTGGAGGAATAGGATATTTTGTTCTTATCTCAAAAGTTGTAAGCATACCAAGCAAAGCATTTCTTGTTAGATTATCACTATCAATTGATGTTTCTATGGTAGAAACGTTTTCACTATACCTTTTTGGAAGAGTCCTCAAGATCTTGTCGCAAGCATCAGATTCATCAACCTTCATTCCAAAACCTTTCATCTCATGTATAATTTCATAAACCTTGTTGAGATAGTCATGAATGCTTTCATCATCCCTGATTCTTATATTCTCAAATTATCCTTTGAGATTTTTGATTTTTGCTTTCCTAACACTTTTATCTCCTTCATATATGGTTTGCAAGAGTTCCCACATATCTTTTGTTGTTTTACATTCCATCACCTTCATAGATTCTGATCTACGTAATCCTCTTATAATTGCATTCATAGCTCTTGAATTTGCATGCATGAGAAACCTACCTCCCTTATCTATAGGAGGATTAATTTTTGAATTGTATCCAAATTCCACTACATCCCAAACTTCATTGCCAAGTGCCATCAGGTGAAATATCATCAACACACACCAATATAGGAAGTCACTTCCATCAAAGACTGGTATTGTATTATTGAAGGCCTCATTCTTTTGATCCTTTTGATCCATTGTGTTCTTAGACTACTTTTCCTTCAAGCTGTTAAACTCTTCTGAAGGAACCCGCTCTGATATCAATTGAATAACACAAGCTTTTACTAAGAGGGGGGTGAACAGTATAAGACCACTTTTTACTTTTCTTCTCAAATCAATATTATGCAGTGTATAGATAGCAGTATCAATAGTAGTAATCAAAGCAATGCACAAAACACCACATACAATAGAGACACAGATTTAACGTGGTTCACCCAATGTGGGCTACCTCCACAAAGAAAATATTTCTTAAATGATCTCTTAGGAATCCTTCCCAAATTACAATATTTATGGACCTTGGTCCAAAGGAGATGTTGATCCCCTAATCTCAAGTTCGTGGATCTCTTCCACAGGAAAAATCTTTCCCCTTCTGCTCTAGCTAGTGATATTCTAGAAGACTTTGTCTCAATGCTACACTGACTGGTGGATCTCTCTCCACTTGAATACTTCTCACTCAGATCTTGTCTTCAATTGTCCTGATTGCTAGATCTCTATCCACTAAGACTTTGTCCTCTATACTCTATCACCTCCAAAGCTCTATCTCAATACTGTACCAAAAATAGTTCAATCGGTCTAGCACAGTTCTGCTCAATCTCTTATACTAAACACATTACAGTTGGTCTAGTACAATTTTGCTCAATAGGTTCACTTAGAAGCTGCTCAAATTTTCTCAATAGGTTCACACAAAACCTATCTAAATCTACAATAGGTTCTGTTGGTCACGAATCTGCCATAGGAAAGAATTTTCTAAAACTATGCACCCTAGACCCGGCCAACATTGAAATGCTGGGAGAAAGAGATGTCTCCCAGACCAATCTCCAGAGAGGGCTGGTTCCCTTACTATTTCTAAACTTGATTTCAGATTAAAGTTGCAGGAAAGAGATGAGAAATACGCAGAAAGAAACAGGAAATTACGAAAAGAGATGGGAAATATAGCCGTAGGCCAAATTTGTTAGATCGGGGAAAAGAAACTCAGCAAGATGGAACTTCAAGTGTATAAACAACATATAATAACATAAAATAGCATAATTCATTTACGACCTTGCACAAACTACCTCCAGGATTGCATTCCAGAACTTACTTCCTTACTAGCAGTATTCAAATTCAAATGCAGAATTTAAATCTAACAGCAGATCAGAAAGACAAGCATAATCGAGAAATGCATGAAATAGAAGGAAATTACACAGAAAGACGTTTGCAAAATCAGAGGCCAAATCTCTTTCATTCATGCAAGAACTTGAAAGTTTTCATGCAATCTGTCTCTCAAACTCCCGACCCTTTTTTTGAGATCTACATTGCTTTATATAGAGGTCTTGCCTCTTTACAGTCATTTAAAACTTGTGACGGACCTCCTCGAGATCTACAAAAATATGCAACGAAAACAAGGAAATCATCCCCTTAGACCAGCCTCGAAGAAACCAGACATTAAATGCAATAAGGAGTCGGTCGTCTTCATTAAATTGTCATTCTTGAAAATATGCTTGAACCGTTAGAAACCATGAACAGCAGCTTCAAAAAATGGAAATCTTTAATTCTGGTGGTTTGAACACGTTCTTCTACCTTGCTTGCATCGAAAAGCAGCAACACATTTAATTTTGGAGTGCTTTTAATCATCAAAAATTGCAAAACCTTATCAGACCGTTTGAAATGCTTTCTAGCGTGAAACTGTAACAGGTCACGAAAACACATGTCGTGAAATCGCGACGTCTTTTTGCTCCATACGCTTTTGCACTTTGAACTCGCAAAAATCATCCATGTCATGAAATTGCAACGTATTCGGCTTCCTTATCTCCTTCGCAACCTTGAACCACAAAAATGCGACGTTGTGCGATTTTGCGACATCCGTACAATTATGCTCTTTCTCTGCCCTGTTGCTGCGAAAATGTGACAATGCGCGATTTTGCGACGTTCTTCATCCATGTTCTTTAGCTGCTTCAAATCGTGAAAACATGACACTGCGCGATTTCGCTACATCTTTCCGTCGGCACCTTCATCGTTGTCTCTAGGTCGCGAAAACGCGACAAGTCACAAAATCGCTACACTATCTTCCCATTGCTCAGTCTTTGCTTTTATGTCACGAAAATCCGACATATAGCGATTTCGCTACACTTTTCATGCATTCTGTACGGTCCTGCTTCTAACCCATGAAAATGCGACATTCTTCTTCAAAACGTCACAAAATCGCGACAGGTTCTGTCTCTTTGGACTTTGCTGCTTCTTCGATCGTGATTTTCATCATGTCGCAAAATCGCTACCATTTTTTGCACTTGGTCCTTCTTCAACAATGTGTCACGAAATCATGACGTTTTTTTGCGTTCTCTACTGCTACCACTTCCTGTCGTGATTTCGTGACGTCTGCTTCGTGCCTTGGTCTCATGTGTCACGAAATCGCGACGTCGTACGTGCCTTCAACTTTTTCATCCACCTGAACTGCGACCACGCAACACATAGCGATTTCGCTACATCTTTTGCCTTTCACGCTATGTGCCATATTTTGTCGTGATTTCGCTACCAAGTTGAGTCTCATCGCCTATCGCTCAGTTATGTCATGATTTTGCTACCTTTTTCTCTGCTCTGCTCCATGCCCATTGTAAGTCACGAAAACACGACATGTCACGATTTCACGACAATTTTGCTGTGCTTCCCTTGTTGACCATTTTGACCATGATTCTTCGACACGTCATGAAATCGTGACGGTTTTACCCCCTTGCTGCCATTGACTGTGTTGACCGCAATTTTTTGACACGTCACGAAATCGCTACGACTTTGCATTTGTTTTCTCTCTCCTCAACCGACCCGCGATAACGCAACATGTCGCGATATCGTGACAATTTTTAATTTTGGCTCTCCATGCTATTTTTTGTCACGATTTCGCGACAGTCTTTGGACTTAGGCGTTTTTTGCATCAAAACCTGTAGAGGAGTTAGAATTTCAAAAACTTATGCATGAACAATCAATAATCAACATAATGTGGCAAAAATGCCAATAGGTTCACACAAAATCTGTCTGAATCTGCTCAACAAGTTCACATAAAACTTGTCTAAATCTGCTCAAAAAATCCTCTCTAGGACTTGCTCAAATCTGCTCAATAAGTCCTCTTTTGGACTTGCTCAAATATGCTTAGAAATATTTCACAAAATCTTAACTCAAAACATTCCACAAGCCTTCTCAAAAAATTGTCTCAAATCTGCTTAACAAGCTCACACAAAACTTGTTCAATCTCATAGAATCATAAAGAGAATTGTTAGACTTTATATGTTCTATACTCAAAGTACAATCAATATCTCAATTCAATCTCATAGAAGCATAAAGAGAATTGTTAGAGACTCTATTTGTTCTATACTCAAATCTCAATCTCAACTTAATAGAAGCATAAAGAGAATTGTTTGAGACTCAATATATCCTATTCTTAAATCTCAATCTCAACTCAAATCAATCTCATAGAAGCATAAAGAGAATTTTTAGAGACTCTATATGTTCTATACTCAAATCCCAATCTCAACTCAATAGAAGCATAAATAGAATTGTTAGAGACTCAATATGTCATATTCTTCAATCTCAATCTCAACTTAAATCAGAATATAGAATAGTTTATCTTATGGAACTTGAACAACCATTTCACACATCCACTTGACTAGGCTTAAGCAACTCAACTCAACCAATCACATCAAGCAACAATCCATTCTCACAAACCCTAGTCCAAGCATGTATCAACCAACTCAAAATGTTTCCAACAATGCTTTATCTCAAGTCTCACATAACAATGATACTCATGTTCTTTTCTAGATCATGTTCAAGTTCATTTCATCATCAATGGGCTTCAACAACAATGCTAATGAAACAAGGTTTAACTACAACTCACAAATTATAAAACCTTGAAGCATTCAACCAACCATCTTCACAAAGAAAAATTTAATTAATCCTTTTCACTCCAATGATATTTCAGAAATCAACCACCACAAACAATCAATAGGAGAATGTGCCCATACCTTTTTGATGCCAATAAGTTGTCCACAAAATCTGCCACACTTAATCACAACTTTCATTTTCAATATTAATAAGGGTTAGTGGTCTCTAAATAATCACAATAAAAGCATAACTTAATTTACACGCTTTTCACTCCAACATAAACACATCCACCAAAGTCTATTTTAATAAAAACCCTTATTAAAAATAACCCACAATAAATCTCTCAAAATCACTTTAACAACTCCTTATTTCTCCTAAAATCAATTCTCCATTTCCATCAAAATAAAACATAAATCAAATATGCTTTTGCAATAATAATCATAGCCCTAATGATAAAATTTAATTCCCATTAAATACCTTATAACTCCAAACTTTAGGGCTAATAAAAATTATTAAAGGTAAAAACGTAAATACCTCTCAAGGGGATTCGAACCCCCATCCGCCACACACCACGAGTGTCTTAGCCACGACTAAGATTCCAACCGAGCCAAAGCGCTCATTGAAAAGAAAAGGCCAAAAGGGCCTTTAATCTTCCTCCGCCTGCCGCAAAGGACAAAGTGCCAAAGCGCTTCCCACACGCTGCCGTCAAGGGGATTCGATCCCTGATATTTGCGTTACCCACAGTCTTAGCAAAATCGATACACCAATGCGCCATGCCTCATACCACGTTTGATATTTCCAAATCGCTGCGCTTTCTTCGTTGCTTCCTTTTCAACAATTCGCATGAGCTCTTTTGAATTCCAAGGCAATTAACACACAAGAGCAAGGATGATTATTTGGTTTAATTGCCACCCCTTTATATAGTGTTTAATAACACTTTGAAGACGTCGGCGAAAATATTAAAATTATATTTGCATGATGACGTTGACGGGAAACTTTCCATTTAAATTTGAATTTAAATTTTAAATAATTAAAATTTAAACCAAACATTAAAACTCAAATAACTCCATCACCGGGGCACCTTTTTCGACGAAACAAAAGCCCAATGTGGGTTTTAAGAAAAACCTAGATCAAATTTTTTGTCCATGGTTTTAAATAAAACCTTTTATTTTCCTTGCCTTGGTTTTCACAAAAACCCTTCATAGATCCTTTTGACATTTATTGCTCTATTGACATTAATGACAACATTTCAGCTTAGGAACACAAAATGTCCAACAAACCAAAGCATGAAATTTAAACCATGGAATTCAACCTTAGAATTCATGCACATAAGGTTAAGATGATCGTAGGGCACGGGCTAGAAACCCAATAGAAAATATAAACCTCACGCAAAGATGACTTGGAGATTACCAAGAGCTCAACCCAAAATACGAAGTGATGATGTGGATGCTTACGGTTGACTTATGATTGAAAGCACTGTCTATATTACCAATTGTGTACATGATGCAAAATTGGGTGAATGAATAGATTAAATTTTATATTACACATGGGTAGAATTTGATGTCAAAATACACATGGGCAGTATAGCAATTCGAAGCATGAATCAAATATATCAAAGGTGAGCCATAGGTTTTTATTATCAAATTAAATTATTAGTTTAAAAAAACGACTACCAAAGTAGACCATGAAAATCCACCTAGGCTTATTAATCAAAGGGAGGAAATAAATAATCAAAAGTTTGTATACGCCAAAGATAATTAAATTTAAAATTGAATGAAACTTCACCCGACGGTCGACGTAATGCTAAATTGGAACAACTTTTCACCACAAAGTGAGGAAAGAAAAAATCAAAGAGAGGCATGTAGACAAGTGGTGATCATCTCAAGTTTTAATATAAGCATCTGTAAACTATATCACGATGGAAGGAAATTAATATCAACATGCTTTGTATCTATCAAATTAAATCACGAAGGAGACCTTAATAAGCTAATTAAAAAATGATTTTTCCTAAGATTTCTCTCATCGAAGCATCATCGTGATAACATAGCACCAAAATTAGAAAGAAGATACCAAGATGATCACCTTTTTAATGTGACCACTGCACCCAAAGTCCTTCGATGTTGAAATACCAAGTGCAAACAGTCTCTGCCCACATCAGTCTACAAATTAAAGTGAAGCTATATCTAAAATCAGAATTCATGATATGCATTAGCATTCATTTATATGTTGCCATCATTATCCAGATAAAGTTGAGCAGAAGGTCGAGCAACTATTTTAAAGTGTGAAGCAATCATTTTATCATTTTAGTATATAAAATATAAAATTAATTAAAATCCTAGTATCGAGAGCTCAAACGCGCGTCATTCGAAGAAGGAATTGAAAAATCAAATGGGCAGGACACGATTGGTACCAGGCCTCGCGAAACACGAAGAGTAATGTGATTTTCAAATAAAATTAAAATGTGAATGAAGTTTCTTTTACTAGGCCTTGTGAAACTTCAATAAACATGGTGTTAATAATCTGAAGACCTTGATAACATTGCACACTTTAATAAGTCCTTATTAAAAGAAAATTTTAATTTGAAAAATCGTTTCACCAAAGTTATCTTCGGATGAACGATGTAGCACATTAGTCATCGTGGATCATGAAGAGTTGGCGGATCGCGAGCGTATCTCAAAGAACATGATATGATTAACATAAACGAAGATAACCACCTCGCATAAATGTCACTAATTGTTAACACTTGACCATAATGGTGCAATAAGGGTGAACGACATAGATTGAGCATGAGAAATTGTTGATTAAATTTGGATTGATGACCATAGTTATTCAACCCCCAATGCAATGAAAAATATAAGAAGAAAAGGCCCTAAATTTTGATATTTACTTGTGCAAAGGTAAAATCTTGGTAGACCGATGATCAAACCTCTATGGAACCAAAAACGTTGCGTAGAGTTCAAGCAGCGATAAGGGGAACGATGGATTTTGAAAGAATTTAAAATAAAAATGGTAGAATTCAATTGTAAGATTGTTGTTTCAAGTATTTTACTGCAGAGAAATATAATATATGTTCTGTAATGAATACAGTGAACAATTTTTTAATTTTTCCATTTTGTCTAAAATAAAAATGTGTTATGTGGAGTTCTTTAAAATTCAAATATTGAATGTGTATATATTTGCAATATTTTTCTGCAAGTTTTTTTTCTTGGCTAGACATCTCTACAACAAGAATTTGAAATCAAAATTGACCTTGTTCTCTAAAAAATCCCCTACCACTTCGTCTACCAAACCCCCATCACCATGTCGAAACCAACTTTCCACAAGCACAGGGAACCGTATTCTATAGCCCTAAAATCCAAAAAAAAAGGGAGACATCCAACCCGCAAATGAGACCGCCTACCTCAAACCTTTTTTTTGAAACTTTAGCTTAAATTCAAATCCAACAGACCATGTTGCACATCAATATGGATAGACTTAGAATTTTTTTGAAACATGTAGCCTTGATTTGACCTCCTAAAACAACTTTCTACGGATAAGGTGGTAAAATCGACTGTTATCCAACTGGTGAATGTCAGTGCATCCCCTAATAAGAGCTCCATGTCTAGGAAAAATATAAAGAAAACAATGAACTTTTCTAAACATTTTGACTTGACCAAGGTGCTTGATGAGGACAACTCACTCCCATTTTTTGAGTTTCTCTTCCAATGGCATAAAAGGCATACACATAGCCCCCAAAGAATGGAACCGTTTATTGATATTGGGATACCTCAAGTAGGAATGCCTCTCGATATTGGGATGCCTCACAAAGTTGACACGATGATTAACATCATCGAAACTACAGAACTATTTCCATAACCAGAAAAGTAGGATGTGTTGAATGAATCAAAGTATGAAGGATCTATGGAGGTCGTGCATGTAAAAATCGTGGTTGTTGAACCACCACCTAATACCGATAAAGCCAAGGCATAGGTACAAAAAGTGAATCATGAGAGGATATTTGTAGCAAAACCACCAAATCCAACCCAGGCTTCATCCCAGCTCAAATTTAAAACAATCTTGGATGTTAAAAAAATCATACCAAATTTTTGATGAGCTTGCACATTTTTCTATATATTTATAGTACTCTATTGATTATGAAGATAGTTTACAGTATTTTACTCATTACATTTGTAGTGTTTTCCCTGTTATATTCGAAATATTTCATCTATTATATCTGTAGTATTTTATTTATGTAATTTGCAATACTTTCTCTATAATATTTGTAGTGTTTCATTTGATATATTTGCAGAATTATCTCTGTAACAATTACAATTTTTCATTTATTATATTCGTAATAAAATTTGTTGCATTTTATCTGTAATATTTATAGTGTTTCATTTGTCACAATTGTAGTGTTTTATCTGTTATAATTGCAATGTTTTATCTGTTACGATTGTTGTATTAATCTTATATGCATGGGGATATGCATTATTTCCAGTTTGGGGGAAAATTATGACTGTTAAATCATGCTTACATTATGCAAGTTTTTATTTGGTTTTAGATGCACAACTGATGATTATGATGTAATTTTGGTAAATGTTATGTGTAGTTTACAATATTTACGTCATTTTTGATATATCTTCTCCATAAGACATTATGTGACAAATAATGGTGATTTCATGTAAAATTATGCAAATATTTTTGTGTTTCAACAGATGGATGTTGCAGGTATTCCGTAGGTAGTGTTACAACCAAAAACAGTATAAAGTATAGATAAACCAGTCCTGTGGAAGTACGTTGAGAAGTTGCATGGAAGTACATTACAAAAAGGTATTACAAAAAGCACCTATGGAAAGGATCTACGAAAAGAATGTTGACTAAGTAAACCATATGATGCGTTGGAGTTCCATGTATGATGACAACTTAATAGCACCACGTAGATTACATAGTCAGCATGATTGTTTAATGCGGTGGTATTTATATTTGGCACATTATTTAATCCTTGTCTATAATTTATAATGTGTCATTAAAAATATATTTTGTTAAGGTTGTTAAGTTGTTGATATTTGTACTAAACCTTAATTTGTCTTTTCCCTTGGAAATACGACAAACAGGTGTTGTATCTCGTCAACAAGTTATTCAAATTTAGGATATTTTTTATGTATACTTGGCAATTATGCCACTTGGACAATTCTAATTGTAATAAGTCCAAGGTAGTTGTTAGCGTGTCTTAATTTTAGAATATCTTTGTTATGTAAAGTTAGAATTCAAATCTTCAAAGGGATCAAGATGTAACAAATGACATAAAAGAATTTTATTAAAAACGTTCAAAGTAATATTATAAAATACATTGTAAAGAAATTTTAAAAGATCTAATGTTAGGATGAGGTATGTCGTCCACCATCTAAGTAGTCTAATGTTTGCATAATTTATCATACATTATACAAGTTATCAAGACTGGAATAAAGTGATATTTTAGTAGCAATATTTTCTTTTGAATATGGTATCTATATCTTGTAGTTTCTTCATGTTTTATTTGCTTTTGTAATCTTCATTTTATTTTCCTGCAACCATGAAATAAGTAGCATTAGATCAAAAATAAGTCAATACATAAAAACATTGCTTTCGTGTGGGATTTTGGAGCGGTCGATAGCAAGAAGGAAAGACTAGGGAACTCTAGAGGTAGGTCCATGGCTTCAACCCATCTGTGATCTTTGCATTGCAACGATAATCTGAAAAAAGGAAAATTAACCTATTATCATCGTTGTTAGGGTAGTTTCAAGTATAGAACTGTTTGCAAGAAAAATGCTCTGTCTCAAATCGTTAAGATCGCCTTTACAAATGGTGAAGAGTGAATAGTGAAGAGTGCTCTATAGGAAAATATTATTCTACTCGTTTCTAGCCATACAGTCCAAAGTGGGTGGTTTGAGATTGAGATTGGAGAGCTTGGGTGGGAATGAAGGTCTATTGCGATGGTGAGAGGAAGAATAAACCTAGGGCACTCTAGAGGTAGGTATTTGACCACAACCCATTAGTGGCCTCTTGCACTGCAATGGTAATCTAAACAAAGATAAAACTTAGGGCACTCTGGAGGTAGATCCATGGCTTCAGTTCATCTATGGCCTTTGCACTCCAATGGTAATTTGAACAAAGGGAAAGTATTTAATTACCATCGTTGTTAGGGTTTGTTCGAGCACATAACTATTTACAAGAAAAATATTGTGTCAAATCACTGAGCCCATCCTTTCAAATGGTGAAGAGTGAAATATTCGTCTATTTATTTCTAGTTATACAGTCCAAAGTGGGTGGTCTAAGATTGATATTGGAGAGCTTGGGTGGGAATGAAGGTCTGATTCGGTGGCGAGAGGAAGAAAAACCTAGGGTACACTAGAGGTAAGTACTTGGCTTCAACCCATTCGTGGTCCCTTACATTGCAATGGCAATCTGATCAAAGATAAAATATTTTATTAACTTTGTTAGGGTATGTACGAGTACAAAACTATTTATGGGAAAAATGTTATCTCAAAACATCGTGCTCACCCTTTCAAATGGTGAAGAGTGCTTTTAAATATTTCGTGTGCATTTCAAGTTTTGGGTTGCATTCGGTATAAAAGGTATTGTGGATTTCATGTTTTTTCCTCTTGGAGCTGAGTGGGGATGGATTTCAATTTTTTTTTGGTAGGGATAATGAAATATGTGGTCATGCAGATGGAAATTCTCCTTTAAAAATATATATTTGAGAAATAACCCTTCAGTAACCCTAAAGGGGTTTAACAATAGAGGTTGGGGTTTTTTCAGATAAGAGTGTAATAGTATGGCCTCATTTTCATTAATGTTGTTGTGGATTCATTTGAGGCACCTGATTTAAAATTTAATTATTGTTGTGGATCCATTATAGGCAGAAGAGGTGAATCGATTATTTCTGCTTCATCATTATTGTTGCAAACTAATTTGAAGTGGAAGAAGCAGATCTTTGAGGAGGATAAGGCATGGAGTCTTAGGTCAAGGGTGAAGAACTGAGTGTTTGGAATAGGGTTCCTTCTTGTTGAGGAGCCAACACCAATAAATCTATACAGGACTTGTGAGATGGTCAATGCTAAGAATTTTTGTCTGAGATTTTAAGGCTAGGGTTTTTTTGGAAAGGTGGAACTACAAGGGGTGTGACTATAGGGTCTTCTAAAAAGGAGAATGGAGATTTATTAGGGACTAGGGTAGCAAGACTTCCTGGATGTGTGAAAGACTTGGCAAAAAATAGATGGTTTTGAGGATATTTGTAGGAATATATGGTAGAATATAGATGTAATGGAGGTTTTTTGCATATTTTGACAGGTTTGTAGATCGATGATTTGATGTTTTAATTTTGTTCTACTTCCCTTATCTTTTTTGTGATGAAATTTTATTCATGGTCATGAGGCACGGAGGAATATGTATACAAAACATTAATACCTTTGTACGTATAAGGAGTGGATGGTTTTAACTTGATCAAAAGTTGTTGAGGGAATACATATTGCAAAACTCATGTCCTATCAAGCCATTAAGGTTGAGAGACCCTTAAAGAGAAAATTTGTTGGATGCCAATTGGTTGTGGTGTTGATTGCTCCCTTATGAGGGCTAAGGATTTAAGGGGGTTATTAATTAATGGTGTGCACAAGTTTTTGGTTTTGACGAGTGGGGTTGGTGGGGAGGACATACAAATTGTTGTAAAAAAATTCACTGCAAGCTTAGAGGACATGAGGGATGTTAATCTAGAGTGATAAAGTTTTTTGTCTGCAGTATGCTCACATGAGTGCAGACATTGTGGGGTGTCATGATGGGATTTTGAGGAATAAGGATCTAGGCTATTAGGAGGTTGAGAATTTCTCTACTATTTTTGTTCAGTTTATTCAAGTTCTAAAATATTACAGTCATATGGGATCTGGTCCTCTCAACTCAATAAATTTAGATTAATGTGGCACTGTCTATTACATCAATATTTTTCCTTTTTCATTAGCAGCCCTGAGGATAAAAGAGCACACAAGGAAGCAGTAATTTGAAGTTAAAATGGATGGGGAAGCAGTAGAGTTGGGGCTTATGTCATTCTGTTATAACATCATCTTCGTTGTGGGGTAGCGGTTTTGATAGGGATGACCAGGTTTGTTGCTATTCCTGATGGACATCATATTGCTGATATGATTGGAATTGGGGGTTTTGATCCTAGCTATTAGCCCTGGTAATGCCTTAATTTTTTCTCCTTGTTACCTTTATCTTTCTAAATAAAAATCTGTTATCCTCATCTTTCAACCGATGTAAACAAAAATTGCTAAATAATTATGTTCTTAAGTTTTACATTTTTATAAAAATGTATTTCTTTTAAGAGTGGGTCTCAAAAATCAAGTGTGTAGAGTAGTGAAAACCATAGGTTTTTGCAGTTCACCTCTCATTGGATATTGATTTATAGCTTTAGAACATTTTATATTGTTGAAGCAGAGAAATGTCAATCAATTTGTTAAACAAAAGAATGTGGAGAGTTAGAAGTTTTACTAAAAAATTATACTCTTCTACTTGATAATAGAGTATGGTTCCCATGTTTATTTAAAGGATATAGATAATGATCTTTAGATGGAGGGAGATAAAAGAGATGGTTTCATTTGGGTAGTTCTTTGTTTTTTGCTAGTAGCTTTCTAGTTGAATTTTCACTAGATGGGGAGGAGACAAACTTTAGTAGAGTCATATCATGAAGTGAATGGTTAGTTAGAAGAGGTTGTTTTCTCGGTCCTCTTAGTGCCCATTGTTCTTGTCTAGTAAAGGTTGTAAACCAGAAGTTGGAAAATAACATATGAAAGTGGAATACTGGGATTTTCTTTTTAATGGTTGATGTACAAAACTGAATGATTCAGAAAACTTGGGAGAAATACTTTTGAAGGTATTTTGGATGCAATACTTTTGGATGTTTTTTGTTGTAGGATGCAAATGTATTGAATCGGGTTGGAATACACCAAAATACAGGAATTAGTATGTTAATGGTTATATCAGAAATTTCTAAGCTGAAAATAAACTTTAGGTTGAAGGTATAATAGGGGTATGAAGTGGATGGTGGAGGATGGGGTTGATCTGGTGGACTACACTTCAGACCCACTGGAAGTTATCTCTATTTTCCCTACAGAATATTACTTGAAATCCAAATGGAAGTTGGAGAGAGATTTTGGACCTTTGGAGGAAGCTCACTCTAGTCAGATCCCAAAGAAAAATCCTTTAGAGGCCCATACAATTTCTTTAGATTTTCATAAGGGAGTGCATATAAATGAGCTTTCTGTTATAAATAATGATGAAAATCTCCTTTCTAATTCATCATTAGTAGTGGTTTGTCCTCCTAGTGAGGACAATCCTTTGCAACAGAGGGTTACTGTTTAGGGTGAGGTTTCTTCAGACTATAAGTTAAATTCTACCAGCATATCGATAAATTTCTTATCCTTCCCAATGGATATGTGCTTTGAGGATGGTGATGTAGGTTTCATGGAAGTTCGGACTTGGGAGGTTTCCTCAAAGAGAAGTTTCAAGGAGAATGTAAGCAGGGAGCCTAAAATCCTTTTTAATATAGACTTTTTGGATGGGTTTTTGGAGGGAGGGGAGTTGTCAGATAAGTTTAAGGAGGTGATGGGCTCTCCTACTAAAAAATATCATACACAAAAAAAGAAAAAAAGTGTGTAAAGCTTAAAGAGGGGAGAGTAAACTTGGTATTAGGTGAGGACATCCTATTAGACAAAGTTTTGGAGATGGAGGGCAAAACACTAACTGGGAGGTTTTATGGTAGATTTTATTCAAGGAAATCACTTGATCAGTGGATGGAGAGGGTTTGGAGTCCTTTATTGGGATACACCCCTAGTTTTCATGTTCTGGTCAGAGGTTGGTTAGCTTTCTCTTTTAGATCGATGGAGGATGCAGGTAGAATTCTACAGAGTAGATGGTTCTAGGGTTCCTATGCTCTATCTCTAAAAATATGGTCCCCTTGTTTTGACCCTAGAAGGGAGTCTAAATCACTTCAACCTATTTGGATCAAGTTGCCAGGATTACCCTTGGAGTTGTGGTCTCTTGGGATTTTAAAATAAATTGGCAATTGTTTAGGGAAATGGGTTGACTCGGATCAATCATGGGTGAGTGGTTCCTCTCACACTTTTGCTAGGATTTTGGTGGATATGGACCTACGAGAGGGTCTACCAGAGACTATTGAAATAGAAATTGGGAATTGGCATTATGTTCAAAACCTTGATTATGAAAAGATTCCATTTCATTGCTTACAATGCCATATTTATGGGCATTTGGCAGAGGATTGTGGTTTAAAATTTACAAGAAAGAAGTGGAGAAGGAAGTATGAAGAAAAACACATTTCTAAGGTGAGAGTGGATGGATTAGATGATAATGTGATGGGAGACATAAGAAGATAGGTTTTTGGGTCAGGAACCTCTTTGGAAGGTGAAGATGGAGGGGAGAAAGATCAAACCTTAGGTCCAAATGATTCTCAATCTCCAAAGTTTTAGGATAGTGGTGTTGGTAGGGAGTCAAACAATGGTCAACATGAGGGACAACTAGAATCAGTACACATACAGGAGTTGTATCCTTCACATGGGACAAAGGGGGTACTTCTACCACTCAATGTATCTCTTGGTTCTTCTTCAAATACAAAGTCAAATCTTGGGGAGGTGGATGTTAACCCTTTGCAGTCCCCATCAGTTGTAGAGGGAGGTCATAAGCACCAATCGAAGGGTATTGGTTCTAGGCCAAAATTTTCTCTCAAGATACCTAACAGTCAACCTCCTATCACCACAAAAAGGATATTTTCTTCAAGGTCTACATCTTTAAGGTCATCCTCCTCTATTGGTGAAGGGCTTTGCAAGGGAACTAGTAGATATTTCCTTAGATCACAAAAATCAGCAACTTTCTTTGAGGAGTTTGGTGTAGTAGGAGGACTTGGTCTAGATGTGGGTATCATATCTGCCTTGGGAAGGAAATCAAATATTCAACTTGCTAAGGATAAAGCCTTGAGGGAGGTTAAGAGTGGAAAACAAAAAACTATAGTTGGGGCACTTAGAGCATGCAAAACCCCTGATTTGGTAAATTAATGCTAATCCTTTCCTATAATATTTGGGGGTTGGGCAATATCGCTAAGAAGATAGCCCTACATAGGTTAATGCAGTTACAACTACCAGACATTCTGCTCCTACAAGAGACAATGGGAGTGGGTACGAAAGTGGAAAGTTTTCTTCAAAAATTTTTAAAATATTGGGACTTTCTCTCTTTGGATTCTGAGGGTAGATCTGGAGGTCTGATTTTGGGCTGGAAGAAAAGGGCTTTCAGACTTATCAATTCAGTTTTTTAATTTTGGATTAGGAGCTGAGCTTTTCTCACTAGAATTGGGAAAAGTATTTGTGGTAGCTAACATCTATGGGCCTTATGAGAACAAAATCCAGTATTGGGATTCTCTCCTTGCAAATGATTTCTTGTAGTAGGGGAATAAAATAATCGAGGGAGATTTTAATTTCACTTTGAATAGAGTTGAGGTATGGGGGAATACAGCTAGGCATGACCCTCAAGCGGGTTACTTTAAACAAAAATTTGAAGAAGCAGATCTGGTGGATGTGGAGCCTATCAAAGTTGTCCCTACTTGGCGTAATAATAGGGTGGGTGAGGATTATGTGGCTAAAATATTGGATAGATTTGTGGTCTCTGGTAGTCTTTTGATGGAGGATGAGAGAATCAGATCATGGGTGGATCAAGGAGGTATCTCAGATCATTTTCCTATTTTTCTTCAAGTTGGAAATTTGGATAGGAAACCTCCCAACCCTTTTAAATTTAATTCAACTTGGTTAAAGGATAATGATTTTTAGACATTGGTTAAAGAAGTATGGAGCCCTTTTGATGAAAATATGGGAAGCACAACTTGTTTCCAATTTACAAGCAATTTGAGAAATTTAAAAATTGTTGTTTTGAAGTGGGCTTACAACAAGTCAAGACAACAAATGCAGGAACTTACCCATTTGGAGAGGCAGATCAAAGGTTTTTATGAGGAATGGAACAATGAGTTTTTCTCAGAGGAGTCCAAAGTACCCATTAGAGCTCTTGAAGAGAAAAATGGTAATATTCTGCTTGCTCAAGAGGCTCAATGGAGGCTTAAAAGTAGAGCTATATGGTTGGAGTTAGGGGACGAAAATACAAATTTTTTTCAAAATTTTGCCAATCATAGGAGAAATATTAATACCATTTGGGATATGCCCAATGGAGATGGGTCCAAATCTAGGTCATTCAATGATCTTGCAATGCTTGGTATAAAGCACTTTAAAAATTTGTTTAAAGATCCCAAGAAGGTAAATTTGGCAGAGATTCTCAAACTTACCTCTTACTTCCCAAGCTTTGTTGATGATGCAAATAATGAGATGCTACTAGAAGGTGTCTCCAAAGATGAATTAAAAAAAGTGCTTCTTTCTTTTCAAAAGAACAAAAGTCCTGGGCCAGATGGATGGGGAGTTGAGTTCTTTTTGGGTTTCTTTGAGCTGATTGGGGATGATCTACTATGAGTGGTGGAAGAAACTAAAGCTACTGGGAAGATCCCAGCTGACATCAACTCAACCTTTATTGCCTTGATTCCAAAGAAGGACAATCCTATTTCCTTTGATGATTTTAGACCTATAGCATTATGCAATTGCCTTTATAAAATTATTGCCAAAATCATTGCTTCAAGGATAAAATAAATTTTCTCAGATTCCATTTCTAGTGAGCAATTTGGGTTTCTTAATGGTAGGCAGATTCATGATGTTGTGGGAGTAGCTCAAGAAGGTATGCACACTATAAAGACAAGGAGGCTTCCTATTGTTGTTGTTAAATTGGACCTTTCTAAAGCATATGATAGAGTTTGTTGGATGTATCTGAGGATTATGCTACTCCACATTGGTTTCAATCTACAAGTTGTTAATTGGATTATGGGATGTGTGTCCTAAATATCTTTTGCTATTTTTATTAATGGTTTTGCTTCAAATTTCTTTTTCTCATAATGTGGTCTTAGACAAGGTTGTCATTTATCTTCCATATTGTTTCTTTTGGTGGCAGAAGGTCTGAGTAGGGCCATCAGAGAAGCTAGAAGAACAGGGCTTATCAAAGGGATCAAAATGGGGTCATCTCTCTCTTTAACTCATCTTTTATTTATGGATGATGTTCTGTTGTTCTGTGATGGATCTCTTAGGGATATTAACAAGATCAAGGACATCTTAAAGAGCTATTGTTTTACCACTAGAATGGAAGTCAATTTGGAAAAGTCCACCATGTCTTGTTTTGGTCTTGCGGTTGAAGATGAAAGTCTCTTTCAGAGGGTACTCTCCTTTTCCATGATTGAGACTCAGACATGGATTAAATATTTGGGCTTCTTGTTGAAGCCTAATGACTATGGTATAAGGGATTGGGACTGGTTGGTGGAGAAGATTGAAAAAATAATATCTCTGTGGTGCAATAGGTGGTTGTCTATAGGAGGTAAACTTACTCTTGTTAAATCAGTTCTGGAAGCCATTCCTGTTTATTGGCATGGGATAACTTTTATACCAGTTGGAGTGCTAGAAAAAATTAGGAAAAGGTGTTTTAAATTCTTATGGACTGGGAAAAGAGATAAAGCAGGCATAGTCTTAGCCAAATGGAAACTTTTAGCAAAACCTAAGGAAGAGGGTGGATGGGGATTAAAGAACATTCACCTTTTTGGTAAAGCTTTGGCTGCGAGGAGTTTATGGAGATTGATTACCCAAGAAAATCTATGGAGTAAAGTCCTTAAGACCAAATATATTGAACCTCTTTCTATGGAAGAGTGGGTAAGGAAACCAGACAAGTCTTTCAACAAGGGGTCTATCTTTTGGAAAGTAGTTGTCCAAGCCTTTCCACTTATAGGTAATTGGCTTGCTTGGAAAGTTGGTAATGGTGCAAAGGTAAGAATTGGCATTGACCCTTGGGTTGGAAGTGGAAATGATTATAGACTTCTAGAGGATCTAGTATTATCCTTGCAATATGTTGGTGTTTTTACACTTTCTCAGGCAACAAATCAAGAAACTACCTCTTTGTGGCAGCAAGGGTGGAAGAATGCACAACTACTAGGTCTTGAAGGTAGGAATGGAGAATTATGGGATGCTTATGTGAGGTTACTCATCACAAGTCATGCTAGGATCAAAGTGGATGAGGAGGATGTTCTGGTATGGACAAAAAATCCAATGAAGGGTGATTATTCTGCTAAGATGGGGTATAAAGCCTTGCATGCTCAGGATCGATAGGGGGGAACATACCTGGTGGTGGAAACCTATGTGGAAGGTCAAGACACCATTAAAAACCAAAAATTTTATGTGGTTGGCCCTCAATAATAGAGTTTTAACTTGGGATGCTTTAATGAAAAGGGGGTTTCAAGGCCTAGGGAGATGTACTCTTTGTCATGAAGCGCTGGAAACTATCAATCATTTATTGGTTGGTTGTCCCTTTACTAAGTCTGTGTGGAAGGACATAGAGGGGTTAACTGGGATTACAGGGTGTTTGGCAAGGGAACACTGTGGAAGAGTGTCTGAAGAAATGGTTTGACAAAAAAGAACTGAAGAACATCAGAGCTCTTCCCTTTGTGGTGGCAAGGGGAGTGTGGCTTGCTAGAAATTCAGATATTTTTCAAGATATTTTTCTCTCTACCTTTCAAGTTGCTTCTTAGATTCGTACTCTACTTCTTGGACTCATGAAACCGAGTTTACCCAAATGCCCAAGGGTGATCAATGATATCAGTGTAAACAAAATAGTTCCTTGGGGTTTTTTTGATGGGGCTTGTCAAGGGAACCCAACTCTATGTGGGGTAGGGGGTATTCTCTATTTTCATGATTCTCATTTCATTAAGTACAAGGCATGTCTGGGTGCAGGCACAAATAATTATGCTGAATTAAATGCTTTGAAGTTGCTCTTGAAAACAACACTTGATCACAATGTGCAACAATTACAAGTAATGGGGGATTCACAGGTGGTAATCAATTGGATGAAGAACCTGTTTAAAATGGACAACTTACTCTTGAGGCCCATATTTGAATAGGTGAATCTTCTAGCGGGTGGCTTCACCCACATCACCTACAAGCATGTCTATAGAGAACACAATACAATTGCAGATGGCTTGTCAAAGGATGGTCTTATGTTGACACAGGGACAATGGGAGCTGCTTGAAATAAAGGATGGTGGAACAATCAATGAGGTAATGATTTCTCTTATCAATCAACAAAATAATAAAATATTTACATTTGTAAAAAAAATCAAATTCTGGTGATTGTCTTTAATCTAAACATCTTTATGGTTTTTCTTTTTCAACACTCATCCTTTATGTAATCCTTCTGCTGGGGATTTCATTCATAAGCTATTTTTTATAGATAGATGCTTTTGTTAAGGATGAATGGATGTTGACACAAGGGCTATGGGATCGAGGAAAAAAATCTGGGTGACTTTAGTTGTTTATATTATAGCCTAGATAGTGGTTAGAGCCATTAATTTGGGTTGCATCTTCATCTTCTTTTGGCTATTGTAATTTTCTTGATGGTTCAATAAAAAATCAATTCATTGTATGTGAGGGAATTTTCTCACTGTCTTTGGTTTTCTTTGTAATGCCTGGGGGCATCTACGCTATGTAACTTTCTTTTTCACATGAAATAGAAATTATGATTTTTTTTGAGGAAAAAAAAAAGTAGCATTAGATTAATTTAATGAAATAGCTTACTGAATTTAAAGTAGAGTAGAGAAAGGGGAGGAGGTTAATACTAACCTTGAGGAGGCAGGGCCCACTCCGAAAGGTTAGTCCCTAAATCTCTTTCCCGAAAAACACGGTAGATAGAATTAGAATGTAGAATAAGTCCTAAGCATATATTTAATTAAAAATGTATAATTATAAAAATATATTAAATAAATAATGCATTGTTAGAGCATAACATGGATCCACACAAACTTAGACTAAGTCATAAATTGCATTTCTTTACGTTAAGCACAATTTCATTTAATTTCATTTCTTGTAACTTTCATTTCCTGCAAATGAGACTAAGGAAACAAAATAAAGTCAATGATCAATAATTGTGGAATATTCTATATGAGATTTACTATTCTTTAAATCTAAGATGGATTAACAAATTAAATGTAAGCAACTATAACTAATGCCATTTAATATTCAATTGGTTTGAACTCAAGATATAGGGCGACCTAGACAACTTTGGCAACAACAGGCGGGATTTCCCAAGCCCTTGCAGGGGATTTTGGACTGGAGCAAGGTGAGATTCCCCCTTCGGATGAAGCTACCAAGGTGGATGATTCGAAGGGCCCAGATCCTGATCCTGGTGGGTAGTGGGACCTGAACGTTGATCGACCATGGGAAAAATACAAGGGTTTCGTTCCTCCCCTTCCCACCAACAAACCCCAATCGGGGAATGCAACTCCCCAAACCTACCTTGAGAAGGTTACGGGCTCTCCAATCCCCAGCTCTTCTAGGACTGAGACCCATCCCCCGTTGACCTCATCGGGTGAAAATTTCATCATCCCCGAATCAATAATGGTAGAGAAACTGTCTATTGAATCCCTCTCCCTTGTGGGGAAATTTGTCGAGGGTAGACCTGACATGGAGTCCATAAGAAAATGGGTTGCGTTTAAATGGTGAACAATAGGGAGTTTTCAACTGGTGGCCCTATCCAGGGGTTTTTTTGATCTAGTTGAACAACCAGAATGACTATGCCTGCATCCTCACAGGAGGGTCATGGTTTTATGGTAGGAAAAGTTTATTTCTTCAAAAATAGGGGGAATATTTCAACCCTCAAACTCAAGATATCAACTTCGCACCCATCTGGGTTCACCTCCCAAATCTTCCCATCCAGTTCTATCATGAAGATATTCTGCACGAGATTGGAAAATATATTGGGGATCTTGTTGCCATTGACCCCACAATGAAGGCCCGAACCCGCATGGCTCATGCCAGGATTTGTGTCAATGCCAACTTGGCTTCCCAACTTCCAACTCGCATAAACCTCATCTATGGATCTTATCACTGGTGCCAGGCAATAGAGTATGAGAACAAGCCAGCATTTTGCATAGAATGTCAATCTCAAGGGCATCTAAAATCTCAATGTCCATCTCTCAAACCCCAAAAAGAGGCACCAAGCTCCAAGCTTCCCCCTCTTTAGAAACAAAGCACCCAAATGGGAATACACAATGAGAGACCCAAAGCCCCCTTCGACAACAAGCGGGAAAAATAATTCAAAGGGAAACAAATCGCCAACCAGGAGTCGCTCCTTAGTCATCCTTCTTCAGATTCGGATAAGGTATGCTCCATGTTTGCTCTTCCTAATAGGTTTGGACCTTTATCTATCTCCAGTGATAAGTCCTGTTTCCAGAATCTGCCCCTCCTCCCCCCCACCCCCTCATCCCCATCCTTCCCCATCTAGATCCGGACCATCCCTTCCCCCCGGACGGGCCCCCCTCCCCAACCAACTCCATATCTGAACCCCTACAAGAGGTTGTGAGCCCTTCCCATCACATCATTGATCCTCCCCTTCCCCCCTGGATGGGCCCCTTTCCCCAACCAAATCCATTTTTGAATCCCTGAAGGAAGTTGTAAGTCCCACCCACCGTAGAGCGGATCATAGTCCTATTATTACCAGAAGCTTCAAAAAGGTGCTTGTTGACATAGGGAGTGAAAAGAAAAGGGGCAGACCTACCCTATCCGAGAAAATTAAAAAAGACACTAAAAATCAAGTTGCCAATGGAGTGCAAACAACCTTATTCCCAGATCTGTTCAACCAGACTAGGGATGAAACAAAAAATCCCAAACCTCCCCCTAGCAGGGCAAAGGAGGCAAGAAATCCACAAAAGTTTCCAGATGAGGATCCTATCCTGGAATATTAGAGGTCTCAATAGTGCGGCCAAGCAGAGATTAGCTCGAACTATTAGGAAAGACCATAAACCTACCATTCTCATTTTGCAAGAAACAAAAATTGATGCTTCTAGAATCAATAACATTACCAATTCAGTGTGGAAGAATTGTCAATGGGCTTCCTCCCCTGCTGAAGGATCATCTGGAGGCCTTCTATGCCTTTGGGATCCAGAAAAAGTCGAAGGCAGGGTAATTTCATCCTCTGAAAGAACTCTAAACATGGTTTTCTTTTGCAAAGAAAATTAGTTCACCTGGGTTTTATCCAACATTTATGCCCCCAATAATCCTCTTGAAATATGCTCTCTCTAGAGATCCCTGTCCCACATGAAGGATGCCTTCTCCAACCTCCCCTGGATGTTAGCAGGTGACTTCAATTCCCCCCTCTTTCTCTCCGACAAGAGGGGTGGCAGTTCCATTCCTTCCAAAAGCATTCAAGATTTCTAGGACTTTGTTACTGAGAATGAGCTAATGGATGTTCAGATTAAAGGTTGTCAATTCACATGGAGCAACAAAAGAGTGGGTTTCGAGCACATACAGGTCAAACTAGATAGGTTCTTCCTATCCCAGTAGGCTATTCCCATATTTGGAGACACCTCTCTCATCTCTCTTCCTAGAGTTGGCTCTGACCATTGCCCCCTTCTCCTGGAAGCTAACAGGGCTCCATCCTTCAAGACCCCATTCAGATTTGAGAACATGTGGATCCAGCACACTGATCTGAGGTAGAGGATCTCTGAATGGTGGGGGCTCCCATTCCATGGTTCTGCCATATCCCGAGTTTCCCAGAAGCTGAAGGCTATCAAGGAAAACCTCAAAATCTGGAACAAAGAGGTGTTCGGGAATATCTTCGAAAACAAAGAACAGATCTTGAGCAAGCTCAAAACCATAGAGCAACAAATCCAGCATGACCAGTGGACTCCTCAGTTGAGAGAAGAGGAGAGGCAACTTCTGTCAGAATACCACAACATTCTGGCCAAAGAAGAGACCTACTGGAGACAAAAATCCTGAGCCCTCTAGCTAAAATATGGTGATGCCAACACAAAGTTCTTCCATGCTTCCACTCTACGAAATCGAAGCACAAACAAAATCAAAGAGCTCATGTTGTCCGATGGCACAGTCTCAAAAGATATCTCCAAAATCAGAGATGAAGCCTCATCCTATTTCAACAACTTGATGGGAGCCACACCCCTCGATCATCCTGAAGCCCAAGAGATCCTCCTACAGAACATTCCCCCTCTGGTTTCTCCTAAAATGAATTCCTCCCTTATCCAACCCCTTAGAAAAAATGAAATCAAGCTCACTTTGTTCTCCATGCAAGTTGATAAAGCCCCTGGGCCAGATGGGTTTCCCCCTCATTTCTTTCAAATATTCTGGGATATCCTGGAGGAAGATATATGCAATGCCATCTTGGAACTTCAATGAACCAAGCTCATTCCTAGAGGGATGAACTCTACTTTCATTGCCTTGGTTCCCAAATCTCCTCAATGCAAATCCATGGTGGACTTCCGACCTATAAGCTTATGCAACATCATCTACAAGATTCTAACCAAATATTTAGCAATTAGGCTTAAGAAGATCCTTCCCATGATCATAGATCCCTATCAAGGAAGTTTAGTGGAAGGCAGATCCATCACTGACAACATTATCTCTCTTCACGAAACTCTTCACTCAACATCATGCAACAAAAATGTGGCCATGTTTCTGAAGTTGGATATCAACAAAGCTTTTGATAGGGTAAACCAAGATTTTCTTTTAAAAGTCCTCTCCAGGTTCGGGTTTCACAAGGAATGGATCGACCTCATCAAGGGTTGTATTTCCTCCCCTTGGTTCTCTGTTTTAGTTAATGGATCAGCAGTAGGTTATTTCCCCAGCTCTAGAGGCATTAGGCAGGGAGATCCCCTATCCCCTTTCCTCTTCATAATTCTTGTTGAATCCTTAGGGAGAGCCTTCAAAGCTACCTGCTCTATAGGGAGTGTTTTTGGGATCAAAGCTTCATCTAATTCCCCACCCCTATCCCATCAGCAGTTTGTAGATGATACTATCATCGCTACCCTGGCCTCTGTTCTTCAAGCTAAGTCCATAAAGTCTATCCTTGATACCTATGCTTTAGCAATCGGGCAAGAAATTAACTATCTAAAAAGCAAATGCTACTTCCTCAACACCCCTGGTAATAGACAGTGCAAGATCACTCGTATCCTTCAGTGTTGCATTGCTGATCTCCCCACCTCTTACTTGGGTCTTCCCCTGTTCACTAAAAGCCCTAAAGAGTCCATGTGGGACAATGTCATAGAAAGGATCAAATGAAAACTCGTAGGATGGAAGGGTTCTCTCCTATCTCAGGCGGCTAAAGCAACTCTCACTATGGTAGTTCTCCAGAGTATCCCTGTCTATTTCATGTCGGTGTTCAAAGCTCCAACTTCTGTGCACTCCAAGATTGAACAAATTCAAAAGAACTTCTTGTGGTCGGGCTCAGAGGAAAAGAAGAAATTTCACCTAGTTAGTTGGGATAGAGTTTGCCAACCTAAATCCCAAGGAGACCTCGGGCTCAGGAGAATAGCCAACATGAACCTCGCCCTCCTTGCCAAACAGGCATGGAAAATCTTCACCAACTACAAAGCCGAGTGGGTTTCCATCATTCAAGCCAAATACCTCCAGAACCTGTCTCTGCTGGAGGCCAACATTCCCACCAATGGGTCTACTTTCTGGTGGGCTATCATTCAGGCTAAATCCCTCATCATCAAAGGCACTCGATGGCAGCTAGGCAATGGTTCAAATATCAGCTTCTGGGATGATGCATGGATAAAAGATAAACCTCTCTCAAAAATCCCTGAGGTCTCCATCCTCAGACCTATCCTAGATAAAAGGTGGGGTAGCCAAGTCGTGGACTTCATTGACAATCAACGCAAATGGAAAGCCATTCCCACTACCAATGAAAGTGAGCAAGTTGTTAGAGCAGGGAATATCTTGTCCCACTTACTCAGAACCACTATCATCCCAACCATAGCTACCCCTGACTACCCCATATGGAAAGGAAATGACAGTGGGGATTTCTTCATCAAATCAGCCTACTCCCTCCTGCTCAGTTCCTAGGTCCCCTCTATTCCCTTCAGCTTGGTGTGGGTCAAGCACCTCATTCCCAATATTGGCTTCTTTTCTTGGACTGCCATCCAAAACAAAGCCCTCACTATCGATAATCTTATGAAAAGAGGCATCCCTATCCCGAATAGATGTCACCTATGCCTATCCAATTGGGAATCTATCAACCACCTATTCATGGATTGTGATTTTACCAAAGAAGGGTTGAGTCATATTTTGGCTACTTTTTAGATTCAATGGGCCCCTCCCAAATCCCTCTTGGACCTCTTTGTCCAATGGCCAAACCCATTCAAAAATCCCAAAGTTTCTTTCCTGTGGAAGGTTTACCTCCATCATTTCCTATGGTAAATTTGGCTAGAGAGGAACCACAAAATTTTCTCCACCTTGTCTAACGACCCAGTGTCCACAACTACCAAAGCCATCACTTATGCTGCTAAAAATTCCCAACTACTTCCTTGCCCCAATCCTCCTAGTTGCAGCTTAGAAGCTGAGATTCTCAGGTCCTTGAATATCCCCATCCCTTCCAATGTGACCCCTCCCCTGGCCCACCCCAGAAAGAAGGCTCATTGGAGACCACCTCATGAAGGATGGCTGAAACTCAATTTTGATGGTGCATCCAAAGGGAATCTAGGTCTAGCAAGAGTGGGCGAGGTTGTCAGGAACCATAAAGGTGAAGTTGTCATAGCTTTCTCTGAGAACTTGGACCACCAAAAAAATAATGTGGTTGAAGCTTGGGCTTTATGGTGAAGCATGCATCTCATCAGGGATTCCAAAATCAATCTCCAAGTTGAAGGGGATTCCCTCAATATCATTGGATACATCAACAACGATAAAAATCCATCGTGGAACATTCGATCCTTGATCCAGGAAACCAGGAACCTCATTGGTCAACAAAAGTAGGTCGTGGCTGCTCACGTGTACCACAAAGCCAATAGGCTTGTTGATGGTCTCACAAATATGGGAATCACCCAACCGACCATCTCTATTTGGCGCAGTTCAATCCCGCCAAGTGTCATCCACATAGCATCAGTGGATTGGCCAAGGCAGACTAGGTGCATTTAATTCTTTCCCTCTGCTCCATGGATTTTCTAATTATGGTTTTGTAGGTCTTGTGGTGTGAAATTCCCTAGGTGATTTCTCCGATCCATGCACCCCATCTCCATCAAATTATTGGCCACTCATCTGGCCCATCCGGTTGTGATGCTAGAACTTGGTTACTCTTGTCAACCTTCACCAATTTTCAAGACAATTCGTGTAGTCCCGACCATGATTGCACCAAAGCCACCCCACCTAATTTTTTGCCTAGCCTCATTGTCACTTTGTGCCTCTGGTATTTTATCTCCACCCATGTGGATATCTTTTTGAGGTCCCCCACCAATCCCCAATATCCTTTCCATCTTCACCGCCTCCCCACCTGCTATCATCCCTCGATTATCGACATGACCAATATATCGTATACCATTTATTTAAGTTGGAGGAGGTTCACCATGTAGTCCTACATTCTTCATTTCTACCACCCCATCCCCCTATCTAGCCTCCTTGTTGCCCCACTTCAACCCCTTGTTTCCACCACCATGGCCTACATTGATCCGAGAAGTCTTCAACTCGACATCCTTTTAGACTCTTTTCTGTAAGCTCAATGTCTTATTCCTTTTCTATTCAATTCAAAGGTGCCAAGCCTAAAATTACTGTAGATTTTATTAAATCCTAGTCAAATGGCCATGGTTATGTGTGTAGCATTCATTTCAAGGTCACACCAAAAATTATCACTGATGTGTCTGGTCTTCCCCTGTCAGGGCACATGTTCTGGTGATACAAACATAATTGGGACTAGGAGCTTGATGGATTCCCCAATTATTAATAATTTAAGTGGATAGGAGTCACCCTTGACCGTGAATCCCTCCCCTCCCCTTGGCCCATTGTCATTGTCCCTCTACTCCAGTACCTTTCCTGTGATGACCCATCTAAACCTTTATCTAGTTTTCATCTTGCTTTGGTGAATCACCTATGGGGGTTTAAGCCCATGAACATCCTAACCTTCCTCCACCGCTCCATTCGGCTCTCTATTGTTAGCACCCGCAAGAAGCACTCGCCTCCCACTCATCAGGGGTTATTTGCTATCATCTTCCACCATGTCGCTGCCTCCACCCCGTCACCCATTTTGGCCACCCCCCTCCAATCCAACCCTCCCCATCCCTCCTCCACCCATAGTCCTTCTCACTCCCTATCCAGTGAACCCCTGGTGAGCGAGGAAGCCCCTGAATTCCAAACTCCTATCTCTAAAAAGGGATCCCCATCTGCTGCTGCTCCCCCATCCAACAAACCCATTGCTACGAGTGGAAGCAAACCGACGTCAGCTAAGTAAAAATCTAAAGTTGAAGGGAGCTCTACCCATGTTCGAAGGTCTTCTAGAGTTAAAAAATTCAAGGTAAAGACTAGTCAGAATTCCCCTATCCACATATTTGAGGACATTAGTGAGAATTTGAACCCTAATACTGCAATCTCTAGTAGAATCTCTAGTATGTTCCTCAAAAGTTTCATTACAGCTTTCGAGAGCACCAGTGCAGCCATGAAGCAGTTCCTTCAGTAGAGCGCAACTACCACCAAGGAGGACTCCTCAGAAGTTGAGCTTCACTAAGCTAGTTTCTAGGTTTGTGTTTTTGATGTTGCTGTTTCTAGGTTTTTGTTTGGTTTTTGATTTTTCTAATAGACATTGCTATGTCTTTTCTGAATTTTCCATGTCTGTTAATTCTCTATTCCTAAGGTGGCCCCTACATGGGTTCTGGTTAGTTTTCCATCGAATTGTAGTCTCTATGGTCACTTACCCTTGCGTGGGCAGTTTTGCTAGTCTAGCTGGTTCTGTCATCCCCTGCGTGGGAAATCTGGTTTCCATCCTCCCCTACGTGGGAATTTTGTTTTTGTTCATGACTGTCCTCCCCGGTATGGGATATTTCGATATTTTCCTTATCTATCAAGGTTTTTTGTACATCTGGGATTGGGACCCAACCAAAACCCACATAATAGAACCACCAAATTACCAAAAAAAATGTAAGCAACTACAACTCGATAGAGTCACTTGTAAAACCCTTAAATTATTTATGCAAAATAATTTATCAAGATCCTATTAGATGTGCTTATTGTGACCAATGGTTATGTGTACACCTTCACATCATAGTAGGATTGAATGATAGTGTTTTACCCTAATCAACCTTTAGATAAGGCCAAGTCTATTTTTTTAGCAAAAAACCCCTTGCGGGGCTGCCTTAGTCTTAGAAACCACGACCAGGGGGTTCTACACCATCAAAGTCACCCAACAGTTGCGCTCGAACCTAACCACACCAACATTATCAATTAGATTTTGGGTACCCGATGTACGTTTGGTAGGGTGGAGATTCGAACCAAGGACCTCCCTTGGAGGATTTCCCTACCCTCTCCAACTCACCTACAACACGTGGGTTGGCCAAGTCCATTGTATTCTAACTATTCTACTCTAAATCATGTGGGAAAAGGGTTAGACTAATAAAACTAAAATATATAAAATAAATGTGATTTTAAGGTTCTAGCATGGAGAGAATAATCTAATTGGGTTATAATACAAATCAAATAGCTATGATACATCATGAAACTAAATAAATCTACATTAAAATTAATGGAAAGGACTAACAAGAATGAGAATGTAAATTCATAATATCATTTTAATTGCAATCAAAGAGGTAAGGAATAAATACACAATTTAATAATAGGTGACCATACACAATCCATAAGCATCCATTTCAAAAGTTTATACAACTTGTATATTGATCAAATGAGTAGTAAAATTTATCAAAATATCCAAAAGGATCCTTTAAAAATGAGCCTCAACTCATATTTATAGTAAAAATATTCTAACTCAAGTCTTAACTACAATAAAGCAAATTCTAACTTCTAATTTTAACATAAAATAGCAAATTGTATCATTTGATGGAAAATAGATGCCTCTCCAATACAGCTTGACTCTAAATCCTCATGCATTTTTATGGTTATTTCCTTGACTATCTCCATTCAACAAAATTCATATATTTTACAGGGACCATTATAGTGTGTCCCATGTAATCCATGTCATGCTTCATGCTCAAAATATACCTCTAAAGGTCAAATCAAATCATTTTAACCACTTTTGACTTTTTCCTTTTTGCACTGATGAAGCAAATTAGTATGTCATTCGAGCAAATCAGTCCCAATGAATCAAACTAAAGAAAACAAGAAAAGAATTATTCCTCTTTCAAATGAATCAATGCATAATAGATTGAGTAGTATGAGACTTGATGAAATTCACCTTCATTGACCCTTCCTCCATTGACTTGGAGACCTATAAATGTGTCATCCTATGATTAGAAGTTTTTCCCCTATGCTTCAACTAAATGGGCCCTTGTTCATTTTCTTTGTTTTCAATCCAATTGACAATGTTGATGATGTCATATTTGCATCATTTCTATGGGAGTAAACATATCTACAATCTTTCCTAATTTCCTTTTCTTTCACACACTAGTAGACTCTTCTTATTGGCTAGGTGATATTGTCATGATATAGACCCCTATTTGCCAAGTAAATTGGGTCAAATGGATTGGCCCCAGGAAGATTGGACAAGTTAACTTAGCTTTTTTTCATTATTTTCTCATTTTGCTTAAGCCTATGTATAGCAAATTGGTAAACTAAAATGGATCAAGTAATTTGTGGCTTAAACATCTTTTTGTATTTTATGTCCTTTTTGAATTTTGGTATCCAAGGCCTTCTTTTACGTGATGCTAACTAATTTGTATGGTCTATGTGAAGTCTCATTGTGACAATTTAGATTTTTCTTTCCTTATGCAATTGATTTGAAATTTATAGTACAACAGGAGTAGTGAAACTACAACACATCTATGGAATCAAACCTTGGTTACGATGTGAAATTCTTTGTTCCCCATAGTTTATCTTAAACTCAATAGGAATAATAAGATAATTTATTTTTTAATTGGTTACATGTGATTGAAATAGGTTCCACTTGTACTACATCATAACCACATAGTGGTATTACAACTTGGCTATTATGCATGTATCACTTGACAAAATTTAAACGTGGGTCTTCTCCTTGAAAGTCAAGGAATTTAACCAATTGAACTAATACCATTTTTATTCAATAAGATGATTTATTACTAATAATATACCCTTTATTTTTTATCATTTCAATATGTATATTCATTCTATCTATATGTGCCATGTGTTATTTAAAAAAATAGATATAAGTAATCCATCCACTCAAATCTTATATAGAAAGTGTAAAAGGACAAAATAAAATAAGAGACAAAGATTGGGGAGTACCTGTAGGCACTATAAATAATCACTTTATTATCTATAGATAAAATTCACAACACTTTGATAATCAAAATGAGGAGTGTCTTAAGATATTTATACCAATACCGCAACCCTAATTACATAATAGAGTTTAACCTAAGCCGACATAGCAAGAGGGATTAAGGTTAATAATAAGTTATAAAGTGGGATTAGCCATAACATGGTTAACCATGGCCCATAGAGATTACATAATAAAATATTACAATAAATGTTATACATTACACAATGAATTTCCTTTGGCCTATTAATATTACATTATACAATGTCAGCCTTGACCATGAATCATATTACACTTTAAATACTCCCCATTGTTTGAATTGAGGGGCCAAGACGAGGAATTTAGTGATAATAATATCTTTCCCCTCATAATGGATGATCTAGTGGGCCTTTGTAGTTAATGTAGATCCTTTAGAATATCCCTCAACATTTAGAAGTCATCCATTGATCTTTAAAAAAATAGCTTAAATCCTTTGCAATTCCGGCAAGCAATTCTTTGTCAAGTATTCCTCCCTTTTAAAGTATCCACAAACAATCTTTGACTTCTTTAAATATTTAGCCTAGCCCTTGGGCTCCTGGGTCTTAGCCTCCTTAGATTTGAATTCCTTTGCATAAGCCTACATTTATGGAGTGCCACCATAATTCCTCATTACTACTTGAAAATAAAATATGAGATAAAAAAGCTAATCAAGAGTAAGAGTATTTTGAGATTCCAAAAACATAAGACTTTTATGAACCATTAGGTTCAACATTTAAAAATGGGAGAGATTAGTAAGGACAATCTTCATGCATTCTACACCATCTTTCTTTTTTTCCTCCAGAAGATGTGTTATCTACTCTCAATGCCTTGAATCTCGCAATATAGTCCTCAATGCTATTAAACTCAAACGATTTAAGAGAGGAGAGATCTATTTCTAAGCAATTTACTCCAATAGTATTAACTTTTTCAAATTACATATACAATCTTGACATTATCTTGATAGGGTTACTCTTCTCTTTTATGTCCAAAAGTAGCTCTAGTTCAATCAATAAGGAAAATAGGCCAAGATTCTTCTCTTCTCTTTGATGGTAGGTTTTTTCATCGAGGATTGTTGCTTTATCTTCTTGAAAGATGCACCACAAATTATTACCATGTAACAAGTCAATCATTTGGGTTGACCAAATACCATAATTTCATCCATTAAGGTGAGTAAATAGGGCTTTGTGACATGTCTTTTACAATTTAACCCCTAAAACTATAATAAGTCTATGAACTAATGCAACTAGTATATAGAGCTAAAAAATTGTGCAATTTGAAAAAAAATAGGCTTAAAACTCTTCTATATGCAGAGGTTATGGCCTTCGAAAGATTTTCCCTAATGGACCCCATAAATAAAAAAATAAAACTTTGAACCTTAAGAAAGCAAAATCCAATTGTGTGCTAGCACTTAGTGATTTGTGATTCGTTGATGCTTTCCATTGATTATCTACCACATTAGTACTTTTGAACCTATGCAACAACACTTGATTGCTTTTGATTGGTCAAGTTGATATATATGTTAAAAAGTGAATTATGTTATGCATGAGAGTACCACATCAATTGCCACGTCACCCAAGAAAACTGCCCATTCAAGTTTTGTTGAAAAGTCTACAAGTAAGAATAGAACCCTCATCACCTGCTTGCTAATAGTGTTGCTCTAACTAATGCTTCTCCCTTGAACATGTGAGAAAAAATCTATTGATAATGTAAAAGACTCTCCATACCTCTATAAGGGAAGTAAAAAGAAATGTGTCTTGCTTGAAGTCAAACTAGGGTACTCTAAGCTGCCAACGCCTTAGCAAATGTGCAATCACCAATAGGACAAAGCTTTCTATATGAGAACAAAAGCCCATGGTTCCTTGAATTTTAATGGACGTACTATTCAAAAATAAAAACTCATCCCTGTGTGATAACTAGTCTTCAATACCTTTCTTTTGCAAAATAATAATGATAAGAGCTTGAATTGACTAGCCATTAGATCAGTGCCATGGTTGTTGCTTATCTTGTCTCTACCATGATGAAGAGGACCCACCATAGTCTTATTTTTGAAGGTGTATAATAGGGTGGCTTGTATGAAAAAAAATGTGCATGTGCCAACATGCAAATCAAATTCAAAAGTCTTAGCACAAAAAAAAAACACAACCAAGTTTTTATCCAATAAATGAATTAGATTTGCAAGGAGAAATTTAGGATCACCTAAAAAAAAATGAAGAAAACAAACCTTCTCATATATTCTTAAACAAGTGAATAATATGTTGTAGCAAAGTTTTTTCTCTTTGTTTCTTTTGCAAAAATGCTTATGAAATCTTAAAGAATAGTTTATCTTGGATCTCGAAAAAAAAATTAGAGGCTCTAAGTTAGCTTTTTGTGTGACCAAGTGATGTTGTTCTATACCTGCTTTGATACCATGTTAACATTCATAATATTTTCCAAAAATAAACAAAAGCAATTCATCCACTCAAATTTTATATAGAAAGCATAAAAGGCTGAAAGAAAAGAAAAGAGAAATAGAGATTGGAGGTCCTCGTAGGCAGCATAAATAATCATTGTATTGTATGTAGATAAGATTCCCAATACTCTGATAATAAAAATGAGAAGTGATGGGGGTATTTATACCAATACCAAAACCCTAATTACATAATAGAATTTAACTTAAGTCAACAGAACAAGAGGGCTTAAGGTTAATTACAAGAGTAGGTTTAACCATAACAAGGTTAACCACAATCCATAGGGCTTACATAATAAAATATTACAAAAAAATCAATATATTGCATAAAGAATGCCCTTACGCCTATCAATATTACATCATACAATATCGACCTTGGCCATGAACAAGATTACACTTTCAACACTATAAGTAGAAAAGATAAAATTCTATAAAGTTAAATATAGACGACAAAGGATAAATAGAAACCTATTGTCAGTTCATGACATAAAATAACAAGGTTCAATCTTAAACTAAGAGCAAAAGACCTAGTTTTTCAAAGTGAATCAATTGGCAAAGAATAAATAAAAATTTATGGTCAATTCACGACATAAAATAATAAGGTTCAACCTTAGACAAAGAGCTAAATACCTAGTTTTCAAGGTGGATCTATCCTTGTCAAATGAAGAATAAGCTTTACATGAGTACTTTTTGCATGAGGATCTAATAACATTTTTTTGTTCCATAAGGAATCTCTATAAATCTATCCACTAGGTAAAGACGAAGTTAATGGGACCCTTGACCATTTAGGGAATCGAATCAGGTAGCCTATTGGAAATCACTTAGCTACTACCAACTAACCTACCCCTTTGGGTAAAATTTTTAGGGTAAAGCATGGGTTTTTGAAAGGGTCGTAGTCCCTTATACCAGGGTTTGAACTTGGGCACAAGTTTTTGAAGGGACCTTGGTACCCTTGTATTGGAGTCTGAACTTGGGTCTCCTGGATGAAAACCCAAAGATATACCACTATGGTATCCCTTACAGGACAAAATATTTAGGGTAAAACATGGGTTTTTTAAAAGGGTCCCGGTCCCCTTGTATCGAGGTTTGAACTTGGGTATCCTGGATGAAAACCCAAAGATATACCACTATGGTATCCGTCATGAAACAAGGATCTATTAATATCTAATAAATATGGATTGTGAAAGATGTAAAGTTCAAAAGATGTATGTTCAATATGTAAAAAAGGAAGAGTCCCATATGAACAATTATAGATGAAGAATAAACAAAAACCAATTGCCATTTCATAACCAGTAAGAAATTGATTTCAATCTTAGATTAGAGCAAAAGAACCTAAGATATTTAAAGTTGGTCCATCCATACCCAATAAGGAAATACTTTTTGGATAATGACCTAATAAATATTTAAAAGAAATAATTTTAAGAGATGAATTTTAAAAGATGTTTGTAAAAAAAGTTAAAAAGTTTTCTCCGAATTGAATGAGAGATTTATATACTTCAAATAATTTATAGTTTTTTTTCTTTGGTATATAGGGGAGTTGGTTACAACCACTATTTTTAGTAATTTCCAGTGAAGGGTTCAAACCATAGAGGATGCTCCCAACTAGCCTACTTTTCTCGTTATTTTTGACCCAACGTGAGATTGAGACCGTCGATTACACAGGGTTCATACCGTCGTCGTTGGTTTGATGCACACTTAGAGGATTTGGATCAGACTACTTGCTATGCTAGGTTGGGCATACCCGCAAGGTTTGAACCTAAGTCTCCTCCTAGTAAGTGCCCAACAGCTTACCAATCCACCTAGCCCTCGCAGACTATTTATAGTTAATAGCTTCACAAACTAAAAACATCTTATCTTTAGATGACATATTTAGATATTACAAATTTTGTTTAGAATGTTAATGAAGACATGTTATTAATAAAAAGGTAAAATATTCATTTTTTTTTTAACTACAAAGGGAGAATTGTTAACTACCCTATATTATTTTCTATTAGTCAAACCTTTATAAACCTTACTTTTTTTTTCAATTGATTATATAAGGTTGAAACAAATCCTACTCATATTACATCATCACCACATAGCCGTATTACAACAAAGCTTGGATATTATCCATGTATCACCTGGCAAGTAATTTTTTTTTCAATAAATTATATGAGATTGAAATGGGTCTCGTTCTTATTATGTCATCACCACATAGTGATATTATAACAAAGCTTGAATATAGTCCATATATCATTTGGTAAGATTCAAACCTAATCTCTTCCTTTTAAAATGGTGAAGAATGTAACCAATTAAACTAATACCAATTAATCAAATAATTTTTTTAAGTTACAAAAAAATTATTAACTACTGGTTAATCAACTTTTAAAACTTCTATATACTTTAATAAAAATATAACAATTAAATTCAATAATATTATTTAAAGGTTCAAAATAACTTTTTATAACCTAAAATATTTTAAATCCTATTTTCTAAAAATACTTAATTAGATTAATTTTTCATTTATATTAGTGATAGATAAATAATTTATAAAAATCATCTAATGAAAAGCAATGGTTCTTGATACTTTTTTTTTTTGGTAGATAAGATACTATAGCATTAATACCGGGTTTTACAGGTTGACCCAAAACCTTTTACAAAAATCAGCCCAGGGTTGTTGATGAACATATCCTTACTAAGGATCCTATATATGTAAAATCTACATGCCGCCAAAGCCATTACATCCGGTAAGGCACATAGCTTGTTATCAAAAAGAAACTTCCCATACAACATTTTGGGTATACCCCGAGAAAACACACATGCATCATAATTACAAAAAAAAAACAGACACGGATCCCTTCCTTGAGACAATGGAGAAACAAAAAGCTACGAGACACACATAGCAGAGTACTAAAAAAAAACTCCCACAAGCTCTGTATTGACTAGTTACTCTTAATAATTCTTTGGTAATTGCTTTCTTTCGTATATGACATGCTTTGGTACCACATACTATCTTGGCCAATCAGCCTTGGAGAAGTGAACCTGCTGGCTAGATTTATGGCGGTGGCTATCTGGTGGTCCACGTGGCTTTGGTTCGAAGTCTTATATTGTCGTTTCTTTCCTTCCCTGTGATTATCAACCAACCTCAAATTACTAAGATGACTAGGAGCCATGTTATCTGACATGTGACTATCCCCATTAGTCTTTGTGGTATTTCCAAGCAGCATCCACGAAGACTGACAGCTCAGATAATTTTTATTGTGAGTCCAATTCAAAAAAGAGACGGGAATACTCCTAGCCTTCGAACTTACAGTGCCTTCCCTGTTGGTAAATTCGACTATCATTCTTGGCATTCTTGTTGAATAAGCTCCTCTACTTCACTCGGGACACCGTGTTCCCATTTGAAAAGTCTGTCACCATCGACACCCAAATTGGCCAGCTTATCAGCAATTTTGTTAGCTTCCCGAAAGACATGTTGGGCTTTTCTGTCCTGTCTTCCCTGGAAAAGGATCCTAGCCTCTTCAACAATTGTTTTAATCCTCCAAGGAGGTGTTTTCCAATTATTGAGGAGATTTATAACATGCATAGAGTCTCCTTCTATGATCAAATTGCCTTCTAAGTCTTGAGTCATTTGAAGGCCTCTCCACATAGCTCTAGCTTCAGCTTCGTTGTTCGTCCTTGTTCCCAAATATTCAGAAAATGCAAGCATCATATTCCCATTATGATCTCGCACAATGCCACCAGCGCCTGCTCTGCCAGGATTGTCCTTAGCTGCTCCATCAAAATTAAGCTTAAACCAACCCGTAGGAGGTGGAGACCACTTAACATTGGCTCTGGGGTTGACTACCCTAGGCACAGACTCATCTAACAAGGTTAAGCTTAAATATTGAGCAATCGTGGTCTCCTGCAGATGAGGTTTACAACTATCAAAAGGGATAAGGTTCACATTCTCGTTGGCAAAGGATAGGATCCTGGCAATGATAGTTTGATGATCATGGATAGACTCATTAAAGACTCTATGGTTCCTTTCTAACCACACCTGCCAAAGATAGTGATTGAGACAAATTTTCCACATGTATCTAAGTCTTTGGCTTGAAAAGGGGCAAGGCCACTGGACGAACAAATCAAGTACGATGGCTGGTTTAACCCATGAAATATTGAAGGCCTGAAAAACCCCACTTAGGACAGTCAAGGAAAAAGGGCACTCAAGGAAAATGTGATAAATGGTCTCCCAATTAGCCCTGCACAGATAACAATGATTAGTGATACAAATACCTTTACGCATCATATTATCAATGGTTAGAATTCTTCCTTGGATAACCAGCCATGAAAAGACTACAATTTTTGGAATTAAATTTTTTATCCAAACTAAGTCCTTTTGGAGGACAAAATCCTCGTCATCAAGCGAAAGCTTGTAAGCTGATTTAACAGTGAACTGCCCATTTTTCGTAGGAGCCCCAGGTCACTTGATCTTCCTTGGGTCTCATGGGGATAAACTGTTGCCCGAGAATGTTACAAAGATCATTTGATTCCGCTTGAAATCCCTGAATTCTTATTTGTTTCCACTTCATTCTACCTCTGTCCTCAACCATATAATCGGAGACTTTTCTGCCAATGAGTTCTTCTGTGATATCTCTGATTCGGGCTAAGTTAGGATATTGCGTCAGTGGTTCGTCCTTAGCCCACCTGTCATTCCAACAATTTATCCTCTCACCATTGCCTAAAACCCATCTTAAACCTTTTTTGATGATTTCCTTACAATTAAGAATTGCTTTCCAAAAAGCAGAACCTCTGATTGGAACCGAGTCACTTAGAAATTCCATATTTTGAAGATACTTTCGTTTGATGATAGTTGTCCATTCATTTTCTTCACCAGAAATGAGACGCCATGCCTGCTTAGCTAGTAAAGCTAAATTTATATGAGCAATTCTCCTCAGACCTAAGCCCCCATTTTCCCTGGGTCTGCACACTTTGGTCCATCCTACAAGGTGTATCCTTTTTTCTCCTCTGATCCAGTCCATAAAAATTCTTTTTGGAGTTTCTCAATTTTCTGGAAAACCTTCACAGGGGCTTTGAAAATGGAGAGGAAATAGACTGGAATGCTCTGAAGAGAGGCCTTAGTGAGGGTCAGCTTTCCTGCTTGAGATAGAAGATGACCTTTCCATCCAACAAGTTTTTTTGAATTCTTTCAATAACCCTGTCCCACATTGACTCTCTCGGAGAACCAATGAAAAGAGGGAGACCAAGATACGAAGTGGGGAGGTTTGCTATATCACACCCTAAAATTTTTGCAATCCTTCCTTGCCTCTGAATGGGGGTGTTCAAGAAATATAACTTGCTTTTACTGAAATTAACTTTCTGACCAGCAACGTCCTCGTAGAGTTGCAGGATGTATTTAATTATTTTGGCCTCAACCACTGATGCCTTAGTCAATATAAGGGTATCATCGATGAATTGTTGGTGAGAAACAACCCTAGTGAGAGATGTTGCCTTGATTCCCGATATTAGCCTTGAACTACAAGCATTTTTTATGGTTCTGCCTAAAGCTTCTGCCATAATGATGAATAACATGGGGCTGATAGGGTCCCCCTACCGAATTCCTCTACGACTTTGAAAGTAACCAGCAGTTGTTCCATTAACTAGAATCGAGAACCATGCTTTAGAAATACATTCTTTGATCAAATTAACCCATTGGTGGTGAAAACCAAACTTAAGGAGGACAACAATCAGAAAGTCCCAATTTAGCCTGTCAAATGCTTTGTTCATATCAAGCTTGAGGGCAAAAATAGACATGTTAGTCTTATGAGCAGAGTGCAAAGCTTCATGAACTGTGATAACTCCATCCAAGATTGACCTGCCCTGGACAGAGCTTCCCTGGCATGGATCTATGATGCGGGGTAGAATATCTCTCATTCTATTTGCAATGGCTTTAGTTAGGATCTTGTAAGAAACATTGCACAGACTGATTGGCCTGAAGTCAGCCATAGATTCAGGGGTTTGCTTCTTAGGAATTAGAGAAATAAAAGTAGAGTTGATACCTTTTGGGATATGATTGCTTGCTTGGAATTCTCTGACAGTAAAAATTACATCCTCACTTACGATGTCCCAAAAATCTTGATAGAAATGAGGGGGAAAGTCGTCGGGTCCCGGGGCTTTGTCTGGCTCCATGCTAAACAAGGCTTCCTTAATTTCCTCATCAGAAAATGGAGCTAGAAGCTTAAGGTTTATATCCTCATTTATTATGCTAGGAATGGATTGCAAGAGAATATCTTTGGCCTCCTCATTGCATTGCGATTCTTGACCAAGGATAGAATTGAAATAAGTTACTGCCTCCTTTATGATTTATGTTAAGTCTTGAGTAATAGAACCATCTACTTTTTTTTAAAATTTTATCTTGTTATTGCTTCTGTTTCTAAGCGTGGTGACGTGAAAAAACTTGGAATTTGAATCTCCATATTTCAACCAAAGAGCCCTTGATTTTTGCCTCCAATAGATTTCCTCACAGGCCAAAATGTTATGAAACTCTGCTAGTTTTGTTCGTTCCTCCTGCCTAGTAGTTTCATCAGCATCACCATGTTGGATCCTCTGATCAATTATCTTCAAACTTTCAACAACCTATTTTTTATTTTCAAAGAGGTTCCCAAAGACCTCTTTGTTCCAAGTTCGAAGCTTTTCCTTAACAAACTTTAATTTGCCAGCAAGTTTAAAAGTTGCACTACCCCTGACAGGCTGCTGCCACCACTGACTTAAGTTATCTCTGAAACTGGAATGTTTGATCCACATAGATTGAAATCTGAAAGGTTTCTTGAAGGACAAAGAGTTAGGGATCTCCAAAAAAATGGGATTATGATCAGAGGCAATTTTAGGAAGGGCTTGCAGGGTAGAATCACCGAACAAAGTTGTAGCCTCCTTTGATAGAAAAAACCTATCAAGCCTTTCTTGAATGAGATGACACCCTATCCGCCGATTGCTCCAGGTATAATTCGCTCCTCTAAGTTTTACATCCATCAACATGTTGGAGTTCACAAAGTCATTGAACTCATCCATGCTCCTGATAGGTGGTCCATTTCCACCCATTTTGTCTGAAGGGTAAAGAGGAGTGTTAAAATCCCCAACCAGAATCTAGGGGACATTATGGAAGATTTCACTCAGATTGCCTAAGTACTCCCATAGTAGAGCTCTCCCTTGAATTGAAGTCGGGGCATAAATATTTGAAAGGATCCATGACCTATTGTTGTTTATTTCCTTAAATAAAACACTAAGAACCCTGTCATCTTTCTGAATAATGGTGCCTTCTACTATCCGAGGATCCCACAAAGTCATAAGGCCTCCAGATGCTCCTCTGGCTGATTTGCAAACCATCTCCCCTTGATTCCAGATTTTTTTGCTATTTTTTTATTGAATCTCATCAGTTTTTGTTTCTTGCAACATGATAATAGTTGGATTCACTTGATTTCTTATTGCATTGACTTCCTTGTGTTTGGGCAGGCCATTGAGGCCTCTCACGTTCCATGAGAGGAACTTCATTTAGATTGTTTGGGATTTCTTCCTCTCCCCCTCCCTTGAGGGGGTTTTCCTAATTTGTTGTCTTCAAAACCTAGAATAACTTGTTGAAACAAGGTTCTCTATTTTCCATTGGCAATGTCATTATCAGTTTTAATTTTTTGATGCTCAGCATTTGATATTCTCCCTCTTCTTTTTTCACTGCCAAAATCTATAGGAGACTTCACAGTGCTCCTGGTTTGTTTAGGACTAAACTGAGGGGAGGTAATTTGTTGCAGAATTGGACTACCATATTCCTCAATCTGAAGAGTTTCACATATCTCCACCCCTACATCCAAATCTTCTCCTTTTTCCTGTATTCCCCTGGTCTATGGGATGACCCCTCAGTAGGATTCACTTGGCTCCTAGTGATGATGTTAGGGAGATGAGATTTTTTATTTTCCAATGCCTCAACTTTCTTCCTAAGTTCTTCAACATTAGGGTTTGGCTTTGGGATGCCCACTGGGCTTGAAGTATTTCCAGCATTGGGGTTTAAGGATCCTGACTTGGATGTGGATTCTAGAGATCGTGCATTAGGGTTTGGATTTGTGATGCCCATGGGGCTTACAGTAATTTCAGCATTAGGGTTTGAGGATCTTGACTTGGATGGGGATTCGAGAGAGTCAAAAAGGTTAGCTTGAAGGTGTTGGGCTTCCATGTCTTCTGATAATCCTCCTACTCCCATATTGGATAGAATTGAAAATTTATTTGAAACTAGAGGATTGGAACTTACCTGAGTATTTTGGTTGCCAACAACTTGTTGTTTTCCTTTGTCTTGTTGGGACCCTGCACCCTCTCTTTTCTTTTTTTGGTAGACATAGTTTGCCTGATTGAAATCGCCTCTACTAGGGAAACTCCTCAAATTTCCTCTGTCTAGCATTCCCTACTTCTGCTTTTCTCTATTCATTGCCAAGTTAGGGCACTGATTGCATAGATGTCCTTGATTTTTACATTCTGCACAGAATGTCGGTCTATTCTCGTATTCTACCGATTGTTTTCTATAGTATTCTCCATACTCTAGCTCCACAAACCTTGGCAATTCATTATTCAAATTAGCATTTACGCAGATTCGTGCATGAGTCATCCTTGTCCTGGCCAAGGTCGCATGGTCAATGGAGATCAGGTCCCCTATAGTTACGGCTATGCCCTACAACCAATATTCATTGAAGAACTGGGCAGGTAGACTCGGGAGACGAACCCAAATAGGGGCAATGTTAATATTTTGCTTTTCGGGGTCAAAATATTCACCCCATCGTCTGAGAAAAAGGCTCCTTTTGCCTAGAAACCAAGGACCTCCTGTTAAAATGTGGTTAGCATCCTCCATATTGTTAAAACGGATAATGAAGAACCCTCGAGTTAGAGCTACCAACTCCAAGCTGCCTACCAGTCACCATTTACCCATCGCCCAAGCCCTGATAGTCTCCATGTCCGGCCTACCTCCCAAAAACTTGCCTACCAGGGAGAATTCTTCCATTAAAAGAAAAGGGCTCATGGAACTTGTCGGGGCTGAAATTTTATTATTTACTAGAACTAGGGGCGGAAGAGAGAGAACCTCCTTTCTTTTTCCTCTAAGAGTCTCGACAAAAGACAACCACTTCTTGGGCCCCGCATTGTCCTTCGTATCTTTTTTGTCGGGGTCTTTTTGAGGAGGGTCGGGCCCCCGTGTGATGCCCACCTCCAAATCTGCCGTAGCTTGACCGCCTTCCTCTGGATCCTCGCTTGATCCATGCTCGAGGTTCCCACCCGCCCCTTCCGTACCTGCTCTACCTCTACCACCTTGGCTGAGATTCCTGCCCAAAAAATTCAAACCCTCACTCCCGCCGCACCCGCTAAACCTCAGCTCACTCATTCCTCTTACTCTGGATCAAAGCTAAAATATATACAATGGTTCTTGATACTAGAAAGCATAAAGTAGTTTGAATGGTAGTCAATTTGTAGAACATTCCACATACATAAAAGTTACGATGGGAATGTACATAATAACAATACCCATCATATCCTTGAGGTGTTTTTTCGTAGGACTGCCCAAACTGTCGAACTCGTTTTGGCCATATCTCACTCATCCGAACTCGGATTGAGCTAAAATTTTGAGGGTAGATGCCTGAAAAACCCTAGAACGTCTCCACCAATTTTCATATCATTTGGAGCAACATAGATCCTAGCGCATCCCTATGTGTGAATGATATATTTGGCAAGCGGCTATGCGAGGGTTTCATCTGGGTTGAGTGCAAGCAGCTCCAGAGGTTGGTTTTTAGGGCCTTCGGGCCCTAGCGACCAATATTTTTGTGGTTTATGCTCAATATTTTAGCGAGGAAATGTTGCAGGGGATACAAGATGGGTTAGAAATTTGTCTTTCAATAGATCATACTGTGAACTTGAGTGACAACGGCTTCCAATTTGCTGCACAAAAGAAAAGTGAAAACCATACCTTTCCACGGCGTCTAGGGCAAGGATTAAAGAGATCACGAAATAAGTTTCAAGCAGTTGATCAAAAAATGGCTCATATCTCAAGTGAATCTGGTGCTAAGGTGCACCCACAAAATAATTCTACTATGAAAACCCCTGTCAAGGGTAAGAATTTCGAAGACTCGGTCCCAAAAATGAATTTTAGGGATGCCCTTCATGGTGGACAGCCTCAGCCCAATGCTAATATCAATATTAGGGCTTCCCATAAACCTCTAAGAATGCCTAAGATTGATCCCAGGAAAACGGAGTCAGGATGTCTTAAAGCAGTTGATGGAACTCCTATTGTTAAGCTTGATATGGGTAACATTCAGACTGGCATTGAAGATTTGGAAAAAAGAGGACTAATTTGTCGGTTCGTGGGTTTTCATCCAAGTCTATCTGCTTTCAAAGTCTGGGCTGCAAAAAGCTGGAAAACTAAAGGTGAGTTACAAATCTCTATTTATCCAAATGGTTATTTTCTTGTTTTATTTGCTAATAATGAAGATAGAGAGAAAACTTTTCAAGGGGGTCCTTGGTTTTTTGGAAGGGCAGGGCTTTTCATGAAGCCCTGGCATACTAAATTTAAAGCCGAAGAAGAGATGCCTTCTATAGCTCCCGTGTGGGTTAGACTCTTTGGCCTCCCTATTGAATTTTGGAATCCTACTATTTTTTCTTCAATTGGAAACTCTTTAGGAACTTTTATGATGACTGTTGATTGTACTCAAAATTTTGAACATATTATTTATGCTCGAATTTGTGTTTTAATGGATTTTGACAAACCCCTACCTAAAAAGATCACATTACAATTTGGGGAAGACACTTGGGAGCAAGTAGTGGACTATGAGAACATTCCTTTTCGTTGTAGAATTTGCCATGAATATGGTCATTTGGCCGGTGCTTGCCCAAATAAAATTCCTGATCAAAAGAAAGAAGATATAAACTCAGCGAGGTTTCCAAATACCTAAGAAGAAGAACACTCGAAAAAAACCGGTTATGAAGGATCAATCAAAGTAATTTGCTAATATGTTTGAAATCCTTTCCACAAATGATGTCCCAAGTGAGGAAGAGGAAATAATGGAAACTGAAATCTTAGAAACACAATTTAAATATGAAGGGAAGAACTCGAGAGACAAACCAACAAATCAAAGGTTTTCAACAGAAAAAAAAAGGAGAAAATTTACACAAGAAAAACAATATTTCAAATGTCAAAACTTCAAATAATGCAGGTCCCAATATAGACTCCATTGAACCATCTAGTAAAATTTTGGCTGTGTATGAGCATTCTTCAAGGTTAGAAGCCATCTCAGATTCAATTGGAATAAGTCAAGAAACGAGGGAAAAAAAATTGAAGATGGATTCTAATCAAAAAGTAGGTCGCAAGACCAATCAATATCATATGGTAAAAGAAGGTGAAAAGCTTGTAGAGGAAGGTAAGATTAATGCCCTTCCCAACATTTTTAGCCCTGGTATTAATGAAGATCATCACTTGGAATATTAGAGGACTCAAAGGGAGTCTTTCAAAACAAAATGAAATTAGAAGAATGATTCGAGATAAATCATCCACATCTTGTTTTCCTTCAAGAAACAAAGATGTCAATGGAGGATATGGACTTAATTGCCGGTAAAATTTGGCCAGCTGGAAAAGTGGTTTCCCTCAGTTCCCAAGGGACTTCGGGTGGCATTGCTTGTCTTTGGGACCCAAAAGAGGTAGTTATTCACCATATGGTTGGCAGTTGGGGTTTGTTGGCTATAGCTATTCAAAGTAGACATTCCAACCAGATTATGCTCTGCATTACTATTTATGCCTCGACTTCTTTGGAGGAAAAAAGAAGACAGTGGAAGGATATTACTCATATTATCTCTCATTTTCCTAAAGCTTGGATCTTGATCGGAGGAGATTTCAATACCATCCTCTCTCTGGATGAGAAAAGGGGGGAAATAGAAATTTGGACAAAAGCACTGACCTCATGAGCGAATATATTGCAAACCTCCATCTTGTGGATATCCAACTGAGATAATGGCCTTATGACTTGGTCTAACAGAAGGCAAGGCTTAGCTTGTATAATGGAGAGATTGGATAGGTTTTTGCTCTCTGAAAATTTCTTAATCCATGGTCACATTCCTAAAGTGAAGACTCTTAATAATGTTGGTTCGGATCATTGGCCAATCATGGTGGAAATGTGGAAAACCAATGTGAGTTTCTCTCCTTTTCGTTTTCAATTAATGTGGCTTAGAGACATTTCCTTCAGACCTCATGTGCAACAATGGTGGAAGGAAGGTAAACCTAGGCATGGGACTAAGATGTTCTGTTTTGCCAAAAGACTGCAATACATTAAATCCAAAATCAAGACTTGGAGCTGGAAAGAGTTTGGGGATGTTCATAAAAAAAAACATGAAGTTATTGCTCATCTTGAAAATTTGAATAAGAAAATCCGTTTAGATGGCCTCACAGAGAAGAGAAGTGCGAGATGAAATTAAACTCACAACTCGGTTAGAGGAATGGGAAAAAAGAGAAGAAATCTTATGGAAGCAAAAATCTAGAATTCAATGGCTCAAAGAAGGAGATCGAAACACAAATTTCTTCCACAAATCTCTTCTAGCTCGAAGATCTCACAACTTTATTTCTTCCTTAAAATCAGATTTTGGAGATGTTGTTTATACTTGGGATGGCATGAACTCTATTGTTGTTGATTACTTTTCCAATCTTTTTGTTGCTACTCCTCTTGACTCAACTTCACAACAAAATGTTCTTCAAGCAATCCCTTCTCTTATCACTTATGAGGAGAACTCTATTTTGACTGCTCTTGTTACTATCAATGAGCTTCAACAAGTAGTTTTTAAAATGCAAAAAGGGAAAACCCCAGGTCTGATGGTTTTCCTATTGAGTTCTACCAAGAGTTACGGGATATCCTTCATGTTGATTTATTAGAGGTGGTGGAAGAAGCCAGGAAATCCAAAGAAATTTTGAAGGTTATCAATAAAACTTATATTACTCTTGTTCCAAAAGCTCAAGAGGTTGATCATATCTCAGCTTTTAGACCTATTGCTTTATGTAATGTTCTTCTCAAAATTATTACTAAAATCATGGCGAGAAAGGTTGAAGCCTCTTTTGCATAAGATTATTTCCCCAGAGCAAGGGGGATATGTGGAAGGACGTCAAATAGTAGATGAGATAGTTCTTGCTCAGGAAGCCATCCATTCCATGGATATGCAAAATTCTCCTTCTATGTTCATTCGGTTAGACTTATCCAAAGCTTATGACAGAGTGGATTGGCACTTCCTTATCAAAGTTTTGAGGCAATTTGGTTTCTCTAAGGATTGGATGGATTGGATTATGGGATGTATCTCTTCGAGTTTCCTACTTAGTTCTTATCAATGGCGAGGCCTTCTCGGTCTTTCCCGGCTTCCAGAGGTATTAGGCAAGGTGACCCGCTATCCCCTTATTTATTCATCATTCTTGCTTGAATGCTTGGGTAGGACTATAACCAAAAAGAGGGAAAACAAAACCCTTGAGGGAGTTACCATTGCTCATGGAGCTAGACCTATCTCTCATCTTCAATTTGTGGATGACTCTACCCTTTTAGGTAAAGCTACGAGTTAAGGAAGCTTCTAATATTAAGCAAATCATTAGCTATTTTTCTAAGGCTACTTGGGCGGTTGATCAATGAAGACAAATCTAAAGTTATTTTCTTTCACTGTTCTGCTAGACAGGAATCCATGGTCTTGGATAAATTAAGATATAAGAAGACCTCTCTTCCAATCACTTATTTAGGTATTCCCATAAATATTCAAAGGCAGAAAAATAAATATTGGAATTGGTTGTTGGACAAAGTCAAGAAGAAAATTGGAAAGTGGACCAACAAGTGGCTTTCTTACGGGGGTAGAATCACCTTGGTAAAATCAGTCCTTCAAGCTATTCCTATTTATGTTTCTTCCGTTTTGAATATCCCAAAGGTTGTTCTTCGATAATTGGATCAAATCGAGTCATCGTTTCCTTTGGAGTGGTACTAAGGAGAAAAGAAAATGGGCCTTGGTGAAATGGGATACTTTATGTCTTCCTAAGAGTGAAGGGGGTTAGGATTCCGGTCTTCAATTAATAACAACAAAGCTTTAGCTGCTAAATTATATTGGAGGATGTTGCATAACCCCAATGCTCTTTGGGCCAATAATCTCCGTGCTAAATATGCTGAGAACAAAAGTCCTGAAGACCTTGTTCGCTATCAACTTCCTACCAAAGGTTCTCCCATTTTAGCAGTTCTTAAGACTGGTGAGGATTTGATAAAGAAAAAATTATTTTGGATCATTCATAATGGTCAACATGCAAATTTTTGGACAGATTCTTGGGATGGTCACAAGCCTTTGATAACTCAGTTTCTCGATTGGAGGCCTTGGATGGAGGAGCTTCACCGAGCTAATTGGATAAAGGTGGCTAATTACTTGTCGGTACCATACTTGGTAATTCAAAGGTTGGTAGATATTGGATCCCTATTGAGGACTGGCCTATTCAAATCCCAGAAAGGCAAAGACAAGATATCCAAGGCATCCTTCATATGAGATCCCTCTCTTGGTCCCATGAAAAAGATTGTTTTGGATGGAACAACACTACTAAGGGTGAGTATTCGGTTGCTCAAGGTTATTTGACCTTATGCCATAATAATCCCAACCATTCTTTTGACATATTTTCTCAATTGTGGGCTCAAAAGCTCTGGCCTAAGGTGAGGTTCTTTAATTGGCTTTTATTGCATCGTAGGGTGCTTCTTGGTGAGCAACTTATGAAGCGTGGTTTTCATGGCCCTTTTAGATGTGAAATGTGTGAAGAGAATGTAGAAAATATCAACCATATTTTTATTGAGTGTACTTTAGCCTCTGAGCTATGGAGGAGAATGGCCACTTTACTTGGCTTACGAGTGGTCCAATTTTTTTACTTTTGAACAGACTTTGGAGGGATTGGCCTAATCAAGAGGGTGTTGATCATTTTATTAGGCAGTTAGTTTGGATGGGTTCTACCATTCTTCTTTGGAATATTTGGAATGAAAGGAACAATTGAAATTTTTAATCAAGATAGGAAGGATATTCACTATATTTGGCAAAAGACCATAGCCAACTTAGTTGAATCAGTCCATCAACTCCTTAATCACCCCCAAAACTCCCACCAAATATGGGATCAAGTGATGCAAATATTGAAGATTAAACCTTCTAAGGGCAACCAACTTAAAGGGAATGTGAGTATTAGTAAGATGGATAGGACTAGAAATTGGCAACCTCCTCCTAAGGATTTTGGAAAAGTCAATACTGATGGAGCCTCTAGAGGGAACCCTGGAAAAGCCGAGTGTAGGAGGAATTGGTAGACTTTCAGATGGCTCCCTGGTTTTTACTTTTGCTGAGAATTTGGGTATTCTTTCCAATAACCTTGCTAAGGGGTATGGTATCCTCAGAGGCCTTCAGGAGGCTACTAAGGTTGGATGGGAAAAGGTGTTAGTTGAGTCTGACTCTCAACTTATGATTAATCTCTTGAAGACTCCTTCTAAGAATCATAAGGTGGATTGGAGAATAAAAAGAATTATTGAGAAGATTCGGTTAATCCAGATGGGATTTTTGAAAGTTGATTACAATCATGTGGTCAGAGATCAAAACAAGAGTGTTGATGCTTTAGCTAATTGGGCTTTGGACAAAGGTGATCTTACTTGTTATGGCCACCCTCCTATATGGTGGGCTTCTCAAATTAGGGAAGCTCTTCTTTCTATCATTTCTTTGGATGGCTCCGGTTATGAAGGTACCTAGTTTCTTCTTGTTTTTTTTTTTGCTTCTCTTTGGTTCATTCAGTTTTTTTAGTTCCCTAGCTCATTCTATTCTTTATTTTGTTTCCTCTATTGATTCTTGCCTTAATAGTCTTCTGGTCTAGATAGGTCATTGTTTTGTTCATTTTTTTTTCTTTTGTCTTCTTTGTTTTTTTGTTTAGTTTTTTAAGGTGGGTGGGTTCTTTTGTTTTGTTTTGTTTTTGTGTTCTTTGTGTTGTTTTTTGTTGTTCTTGTGTTTTTGTTGTTTTGTTTTTTTTTATGTTTTTTGTTATTGTTCTTGTGTTTTTTTCGTTCTTGTTCTTGGGTTTCTCTTTGTTTGTGTTATTTCATGTTTTTATGTGTGAGTGTTTTCTATGTTTTTTGTTTTTGTTTATTGTCTGTTGTTGGTTGTTTTTTATTTTTATTTTTATTTTATTTTATTTTTTAGGTTTTGGTTGTGTTTATTTTTCATGTTTTTTTTGGGTTATGTCTTTGTAGTGTTCTGTTGTTTTTGTCTTGTTTGTGTTTTGTTATGTGGTTCTTGTGTTTTTCTATGTGGTTTGTGTTGTGGTTTCTTTTATCTTATTGTGCGTGTTTGGTTGTGCTTTTGGTTTTGACACACTCAAGGAGCATGTTTTTTATTTTATTTTATTATTTTTGTTGTTATTTACTTATTTTTAAATTGGTTTTGTGTGTTTGTTTGCTCCTTGAGTATGTCAAAGGTGGTAGGCCAAGTCCGAGTCCTGGGCGTTTTTTGCGGAATGGATACCCCTGCCTCCTTGGGTCTTACCCGAAAGTGGCATCCCTTTTGGGATGTTTTCCACAAATAAAAAAAAATAAATATATCCTTGAGGTTCATTTATTACTTTTCACATCACTACTAATAGTCATGGAAATATCTTGAGGATAGGGTGTGATATAACAAACAATTTTTTTATAATTTCATTTATTTTAAAATTTTATAAAAATATAATTGACAACTTTCATTATGTTAATAATTTGTTCTATATTTATTAAAAATAAAACATATTTTTTTATATTTTTAATGGGAGGTAGTTGCTTCATTTTATTTTTTTAATTGATGGTTAAGAAAGGGCCTCGTTCCTTTTACAAAAACATGGTAAAAAAAATACATTTCAATCTCACCATCCAAAATACTAGTTAGAACAAAACAACCACTATAAACAAAAGCAACTACAAGACATACTTCTAAGCAAAATATCAACAACTAGATAGGCGAGAAATGACAAACACAGAAAGACCACCTACACTTAAAACCTAAAACATTGACAATTCGATAACAATAGCTCTAGGTCCTCGTCAATAGACGATTCGAAGTCAACTCCAAATAAATGTATGATAAAATAAGTGGATTCAACCCTTGTAAAATGTTGATGAGAATATTGTTCAGTTGGGTAAAATCATATTTGGTTGACAATCATATCTTAAAGCAAAAACCATTCCATGTTTTGAGGGGGCATTCAACCCCTTAATATTCCAAGACATTATTTTCATTTCTTAGATCTTAAGGGGTGTTTCTTCCTCCCAAAGTTAGGAAAGCTTGAGTGTCATTTGTCATCTCAATAATCGTTTTCTTCTCTCTAAATTTTGCCTTCAGTGGTCTTTACCTCTAAGAATATGATCCAACATCCCTTTCTTCTAGCTTCTTGTAATCCTATTTGGATTACTACTCTCCCCTCTTGATTTTACTATAATTTCCATTTATTTCTTAAGAGATCAAGGTTAATGCTCAAATCTGCTTTGTCTCCTTCCATTCAATGTGGTTCCTTAAAGGGGGGTTCAGGATTTACCTCGCTATGTTCACCAAAACCATTCACTTAGGTTATTTAACTTTCTAAATCATGTAGGTAGCTAAAAGAATTTGTCCAAAAATCGTATTATCCTTCATAGAAGGTTCATAATTCGGGAAGCTTATCTCAAGATTTTCTCCTACAAACTCGCCTTATTCAAGAGTAACCCCTCCTTTCGTTGGAGCCTCCGATTGAGTCTTTTCTGGAGCATCTTCATTGTTTGCCAAATTGATACTTGTCTTTGGTTGTCCCTTCTTTTCAAAAGGATGAGGGTTTGGGTTTTGTTTACATTACCACATATTTTTCCCTTGGTTTCCTTTATTTTTCATGGTACAATTGAAGCTAGAGTGTTCGACCTTCTTACATAGAGAGCATTTGATTGCAACATTCTTGTATTCTAAAGGTTGTGTCCATATGCCATGCTTCGATTCAATCTCAATCAACTTTGGGAACTCCCTTTCCATATTTGCATTCACACACATTCTAGCAAACATCAACCTAGATCGAGCTAGGGTTATTGGATCTATCGCAATCAAATACCCAATTTCTTGAGCAATGCTAGCAAGAATCTCTTCATGCCATAAATGGAGGGGAAGACCCGGAAGCCTAACTCGGATCGACACTTTAACAATACTCTTTTTGTTTATAATATCAAAATCCAGTTCCCATTTTCTCAAGAAGAACCCTCTATGACCATAAAACCAAGGCCCCCCTTGAATAATCTTATCCCAATCCTCCTCACAGTTCAACTTCACAAGAAATAAGCTCTTAGGCATGGCCACAATCTCCATGAACCCTAGCAGTTTCCATTTAGACCTTGCCCACTTTCTAATAGCATCTAACTTGGGTTGGACACCCAAAAATTTGCCAACCAATGTAAACTTGTCATGACCCGTTATCCTCCTACCTTATTTAAAGAACATTAATTGATCTTGGGGGATCAATTAATGCCTAATAGAAGGGGCATGACCCTAAAGAATCCTACAAAAATTCTAATAAAAGAATTTTATAAGGGATAAGAAATATTAATTATTTAAAGGCTATTTATGAGGTCTAGTAAAAGATAAATTTGAAGAATTATCTTTTACAAAAATTAAAACCATACAATAAATCATGTGCAGATTTAGTGGACCCAAGGTGGATGGGACCACAAAAGGGACTAAGGAATTTTTAAATAACTGATGGGTCATCCTACCTTTTGGGAAGTACACATGTGGATGCCTGATATTGGTGAAGGATCTCATAGCTTATCAACAATAGTTCCACCCTTGAAACTATCTTATGCCTCAACAGTAGGAACTTTGACATTCACCTCATCCCTAGAGAACCCTTGAAGGACATGATGAAGTCATAATAGTCCTAGGCATCTTTTTAATATTATTATAATATGGCCACTATTTGGCCCATGAGGGGAGAATTTCCCTATAAATAGAAGACATTTTGGAAGGAAATGGCTATCTAGGAACTCTGGGAGGACTAGGGAGTATGCTCTTCACCCTTGGGTGAATCAAAAACTAGAAGTCCTTTGGGAGATTACTATGGGAATTTGGCCAAGATAAATTGAGAAATTCAAGAGAGTAGAAGGGGAGAAGAGGTTGAAGAAATGGAGAGGGACCAAAAGCTTATTGTGGTTCAAGAAGAAGAAGGAACCAGGTTGGATCATTCTTACTTACCAGTTAAGTGTGGTTAAATATATGTGAATGTTGCCTTTGTGGTTACTTTTCCTTAGTTGATAGTGATTGCTTTGAATATAGTTTTGGTTAACTAATATTTGATTATAATCGAAAAGAGAGTATGGTCTTTCACTAACTCTAAGGGGTTAAGTTGTTATTCCTTACTTTTGTAAAGTACATTTGGTTTAATATTTTAGAAACCATTATCCTAAACTAGTGGATCGTGGAAGCATCCACAACCTTTAAGGAGTGGTCAATGGTTATAGGTATCGTGTGGCATTATAAAAGTTGTCGCTATGGTGACTACGACTATGGGTACTCTTAGACGACCATGGAACTCGGACCTGTGTTTTCCAACTGCCTACAAGATTGGGCGAGATTAACAAGCTAAGGGTATGACCCATGCTGCATTCTAAGGCAAACATTAGTTGTAAAGAGAAATATAATAATAATACCTTCATAGAAAATCGATCACATTGCAACCCAATGTCGAACTTAAATCCCCTGTTTGATATGTTTCGATTTCGTTGAATAATGGTGATCTATCGTGAATCCAAGCTCCTCTACAAAATGGAAGAGTGAATCAAATAGAGTAGTACCGAGTGGGGCATTGTAGAGGTTTTGAAAGAAGGTTTGGGAATTTTTACTGGGTTGTGAGCATCTACGATCTGCCTTCTGAGCAGCCATAGCGTTAAGAATCGAGACTGTTAGCCTAGAGGGAAACCCTAGTTTGGGCCTGTTTTTTAGGTTAGCAATGAATGATCTATTGTTTATTGTCAAAATCGATGAGTTGGATAGGCACTAGGAGGAACCTTATCTAAAATGAATAACCTATGGTAGACTGGGCTTTGTAATTCGTACCGGTTCTACTCTGACCCTGTGACAGGTCTCTTCCAATATTAACCTGGTTTGATCAATCATGCCAATGATCATCTGACTAATCAGACTTGCAACAAAAGAAAGAAACACAAAATTTTGCATCAGATCAGTCAATAATACCCTTTGCACTAGACTATAGAGGTTGGGACACTCTGTTAGGGGATTCAATGTAGTATGGTCATCCTAGTAGAGGACACGAGCGCACCTACAGTTGACATTGGGTCGCTTTAGGTTCTACAACTCTTACAACCAGTTGGTTGTGATCTATATCACCAAATCGACATAATCTACCTTGAGAGGAGTATTTTTTTATATTCAGGAGAGGATTCGATGAGCTCCTTGTAGCACTCTATCTTGTACTCACTAATCCGAAAACATCTGGATGCCTAATAAGGGATTAAGAATATCGATCTCTACAAAATTTTGGGTCAAAATAGATATATGCTAATAGATGGTCTTACCCCTTTATTGGGTGATTCATCGAAGGAGAACAAATGCCTTCATTCAGCGTGAGGTTTCCTTGACCAAGGTGAGAAATGGTGTTCAAATCCACAGGCTGCCTGCTACAACTGTCTCACAAAACTCTCTACACATATTAGGAAACTAAGCTCCTCCTATAGTATGAGAGAGAAGCATAAGTCTGATGGTCACCTCTACACCATGTTTGAAAATTGATCCAGCACTTAGAATGTGTGTTGGGAGATGGCTCACCTAAAACCCTCCACCTCAATAAAACCACATAGGACCTGTAGTTGCTCATAGAGAAGTTACTTCTCATAAAGACAAGCCCACACTTAGGGATTCGTATGAAATATGTAAAGATGATGGGCATCATACCTATCGACACGTCTACTGATTCAAACCGTTCCTTGACAGCTAGTACTGGTTAAGAAGGATCATCGGTCGTGCTTCATTAGGTGGGTACGAGTGAAGGCAAATAGTCATACTGGTTAGGGATCTATATGGGTATTAAGTACACTTGTAAATTATAAAGTAAGCCTTTGGCTATAAGAGAAAGGGAAAGCCACACGATAATGCGTAATAGCTAGGGTAATTTTAGTTAGTATAGACCATTTAAAGAATAATTATTATATAAGGTCCCTAAAGGGTTACCATAGTTATAGAATTTTTTTTTTGGGATTTGTTGTTGAAAGGCATAATTAAGCTTATTGTAGGAGAAAAGGATGGACAAGAGTAATAATGGTTAATTTAGGTTTTTAATGGTTAGTTTAAGTTTTTAACTAAGGACTGAGTTATGGTCCTTGAAATTATGGGAATGGTTATTTATATTTTTGATGTAAAAACTTAATAGTAGGAAGTAAGAAATTACCATGAGATGATTTAATGCAAAATAATCTTTGTTGGTTATCATGAATTGAAGGTATGGGACTTTAATTCATAGACTTTGTGTCACTTATGAAGAATGAATTTGGAGTTCATTCTTGAGGGATTTTAAAGGGTTCCCTCGAAAAAACGATATCTCCAAAATATAATTCCAATGACTTTCATAAACCATGTAAGATATTAAATGACTTAGAGAAAGGAACCTAAAGGAATTAGGGATTCCTCAATGATATTGTAAATTTTATATTGATGTTTTGGGAAAAAGGAATTAGGTGATTCCTTAAATACATCAAGAGACCAAAAGGAACTATTGTATTCCTTGATCCGCATTTGAGAAAATAGGGGCCTGTAGATGCCCTACTACTATTGTAGAATTTGTTTATGAAAATGAGGAAGAAAATATTTTGGAGATTGGGTTTTTCTCGTCAGGGTTTCCCAAGATAAATCTTGGTGTTACTTTAATTTTGTGGTTTGATTCATCATATTTTGTGAATGTTGTTCAAATGAAAATAATCTAAAATGAAATGTTTATTTTATGCACTGTGATATATGCTAAATCTTCATTGGGTTAAATATGTTTGAATGCTAGGAAGTATGCTCAAATTCCATTATGTTGATAATTTAATGGAATGCAATTGTCTCAATCTTTTTGTAATAATGATTTATTTTAGTAGAATGATCTCATGTGATGGATGGATGTTATATAAATGTGTTAATGGTTCAATGGCATCTGACTAATTTTCACTATAACATTAAGGGGTAATTAATGATATGCAACACCGTTTATACTCATGTTATAGAAACCAAACCTTAAGGGGAAAATTGGATTTACGCATTATATCCTTATTCTTGAATGGAACACAAATCCGTCTAAAAATAAGGTTTTGTATAATGCTTTAAACCTAAGGACAAGATGTAATGAATCTTGCTTCATGGATTAAATGCACTCAAGATGGTTTAGTGGAAATCATATTGTGGAATGAAGCTCTCAAGAGGACACTATGACCTTGATTCACAAACCAAGATAGATCCTCCACTCTACACTAAAGGATTAAATTTACATGGGACTAGTAATGTCCATTAGAAGGATTGCCTAATCAAGGGTGTAATAGGAGAATTAAAGATAAATGTTCCATGGATTCTTATCACAATAGTGATATAGTAGTCTTAGATCTCCTTTCTAGATGGATTAGATTGGAGCTAAGACTTAGGAATAATCATGGGTGAGGTTATTCCGTCTATGATGGTTTACCCTTGGTGGGGTTCTCCATCTTCAAGGCATTCACCAGGTCTTGGTAGGCCAAATGGTGATTTCTCCTTTTAAGGAGATGAAATCAGTACACTTGGCCAACATACTCATACCAAGTGGGGTATGAAGGTTTCGTAGAAGCTGATCACTTCTACTTAAAAGACTCTAATCAAGTCTCTATAGCTCTTGAAGCTATTTTCCTTGAAAGATACAATCCAAATGGAAAATGTCTGTCTTAGGTTATGGATTAGGTCATTGCCACATGAACAACTTATTTAAAAAAAAAAATTATGTGGATAAGGAGTAACGAATGAGTTCGTTACAAAAATCCCCTTGTGCAACAACCATATTTGCCAAAGAGTTCAACATCAAGAGTCTTCAAGCAATTGTAAGTTAAAAATATTTATTCATCTTCTGCTTGCCCTTTAGAACATTTACCCAAGACTGGACCCCAAGGTCAAAGGTCTTATGTTTGTCGTCCTCATTGCCTGTCTGCTATCGTTCTCTTGATCCATGAACAACGTCCTTCGTGCTAGGGTTTTGTCGAGACTCGAAACCAACACCACATCCCATTGAGCCACTTGCCATCTCCATCCTTACTAAAGCTTCTTTATGCAATGATGACGACACTATGTGCAAACCCTAGCAGAACTCTTGACAACACTGTGCAATCTTTAGTAAATCTCCTAACAATATTGTGCTAGTTGGTTCACCTTAATATGATATAACAATTAAACAATTTTAATATGGACAACCAAAGTTTAACAAAAATAAATAACTAAAATATATTAATTTTAGTTAAATAATTTTTTTTATCAAAAATACTTCTTGTTGAAATAACTAATTAATATGTTTTTGGTCCCAAGGAACAATGCAACAGTTCAGGCTTTAGCTCTTCTTTGAGAGGTTCATGAGGCGAGTGTGTGAGAAAATAGATGTGTGTTTGGCCCCTATTAATAAGCTCAACTCTCACCCTTATGAGAGGTTATAGTGGAATGAAGATTTTCAACCTTGAGCATCGGCCATAGGGGTTTCTCACACTAACCAAAATTAAAAAAAATTAATTAATATGTTTTTTGAGTTTTTATAAAAAAAAATTAAATTCAAACCATATAATAAAATATAAAAGACAACTATCATCAAGTAGCATTAGCTCAAGCGATTAGATTTTTGAAGACCAATTCAAATCTTGCTTAGCAACATTTGGATAATATCCAAGCTTTGTTGTAATACCACTAACGATAATGTAATACACACAATAAAATTTAAAAGACAACTATTATCAAGTGGACATTAGCTCAACCGATTAGATTATTTAAAACCAAAGTTCAAATTTTACCGACTAACATATGGATAATATCTGAGCTTTGTTGTAACACCACTGCGTGACGATAATGTAATATACATAATAAAATATAAAAGAAAACTATCATCAAGTGGACATTAGCTCAAACGATTAGATTCTTCAAAACCAAAGTTCAAATCTTGCCGACTAGCATATGGATAATATCCCAACTTTGTTGTAATACCACTGTGTGACCATAATGTAATACAAGTGAAACCCATTTCATTTCCATATAAGCAATTTAAAAAATAAAATAAAAAACAACTACTAATAATATATATTTTAATTTTGCACCTCGGGGTAATAATATATATTTTAATTTTGCACCTGGGGTGTAGAGCAACAGTTGGGCTTTGGCTCTTCTTCGGGAGGTCTAAGGTTCAAATTGCGGCGTGGGCGAGTGACTTTGGCTCTTATTCGGGAGGTCCAAGGTTCAAACCGCTGTGTGGGCAAGTGGTTTTGGCTCTTCTTTGAGAGGTTCAAGGTTCAAACCGCGGGTGAGCGACTGTGTGATGACTTTGTGTTAAATTCCCTATTGATAAGTATAGCTTTTAACTTTAGAAGCGATCATAGTTGGGAGGAGGCTGTTCAACCTTTGAACATGATCATAAGAAGTTTCTCACAATAACAAAATCCAAAACAAAAAAATAAAAAAATATAATATATATATTTTAATTTATAATTTCACAGGAGACGTTAAAAAGCATCCCATTCTATTTTACTGTGTTCTTAATGAAATGAAAGATTTTAATTACGTCCATGAGACCCAAATATGGTCTATGGGACCTCAAATATGGAAGTACAATTACTCAAATCATATCATATGATCTTTAATATCTTTGAGAAGGTTGTTCCTTCTCCTGCTGATTTGTGTTAGCAATTCTCCAACTTTTTTTATTTTCTTGTCTTCAAATAAATCTGTAATAAACTCGTTCCCAAGTGTTTCTTTGTATTTGTCACGGATATCTGAAAAACTCGGGCATTTATAGATGAAGTGTTCCTCTGTCTCTATTGCCCTGTGCTGCATAGAGTACATATCCTTTCTTCCCATTGTTCTTTGGGCGTTGTCCATCTCCTGTTTCACATCTAAGCCTATGAGAGCTAGTCCTTATATGAGCAATGAGTATTTTTTCCTTCCACTTGATTTCAGCGCCTATATACGCTTTTTCCTTGTGGTCATACGTTGGGTTAAAATTTGCAATATAATATTGTCTTTTCCTGCTTGCATTTTTCCACATTCCACTTATGAACTTTTCATTCACATAATTTTTTATGTCTTTGTTGACATTTGGGCATTCATTTATGTTGATTTCCCAACGTTTCATCCATTTCTGATTTTGTTTCATCCACGTATTCTTTCGCCTATGCAACTCTTCGTCCCTAGCTGCTCTAGGCCATCTATCATTTGTCATGTTTTCTGTTTTTTTCAAGTAACATAACAACTTGGTCATAGCAATTGCTTCTAAAGGGAACATTCCGGTTTCAGCTAGAATAATTTCATAAGGGGTTGTGGCCTTAATTTTGAGAAAGTTTGTGATTAGATATTTTTGAATCCTTTCTATTTGCCTCCATTTTGCATTTGTTGTGCCACTAGCCCACACCTCGCAACCATACAAGAGAACCGGTGTAACAAGTAGGCCAAATAAGACCTTGGTAGTCTTCCAGTCCCACAACTCGGCATTACTACATCTGTTTTGAAGTGCATATAGTGCTCTCCGACCACTTTGAGTTCTTTTCATCCTACATGTATTCCAATTAAGTTTGTCATGAAAGTCTATGCCCAGGTATTTGTATTCTACTACTACATCAAGCGGTTCTCCTGCAAACTGAAATTTGAGTTGTTGCTTCTTCTTTTTTTTTGAAAAAATCATAATTTTTGTTTTGCTCGTGTTCACCTGCATCCCAACTTCTTTACAAAAGAGTTCTAGAGCTTGAAGGTGATCTTCTAGATCTTTGGTTGTTTTGGCCACAAGAATTACATCATCTGCATACATGAGGAGTTTTACCACATATTTGGCTAAATGCACACCCTCTCCCCCAAATTTGTTTATCCATTCTTCTAACTTGTCAATGTACAACCCAAATAAGGTCGGAGATAGAGGGCAACCTTGTTTGACACCTATGTCACTACCAAAACATTCAGATAACCCTTCTTGTGTTATGATTCTAGCCTTTACATGCTCATATAGTCTGTGAACTGCTGCCCTGTAGTGAATTGGAACCTCTAGCTCTTCCATTCTGCTCCATAATTTTTTCCTTGGCACTTGTGTCAAATGCCTTTTTGAAGTCTACAAAACAACAAAAAGCCTCCTCTTTTTTGTCCCATATTTTTTCCACTATGTGTATGAGCGTGATACAGTGATCAATAGTTGAGTGCTTGGGCCTAAAACCTCCTTGCCCCTTTGCTCTCTTTCCCTTTTCTTACGCCCATATGCTTGATCCTACGCTCTATCATACTCCCAAACAACTTTGCAAAGAGAGGGTTGATCATGATAGTTCGATAGTTTGAGGGATTATTTACATCTCCACTTTTAAACAAAGGAATGGTCAAGCTAGTTGTCCACTCGGTAGGGAAGCCATTTTGTATGACCTCATTGAAAATTTCTTTGATTTGCGGTGCCAAGATATCTACCCCCCATTTTATATGCTCTGCTTGAAGATTGTCTATGTCACGGGCTTTACCGGTTGCTAACTTTTTTATCCCTTGAATAATGTCTTCAATTGTGAAAAGTTCTTTCTTGACAATGATAGTAGGGGGTGTCTCTTGTTGGTTACTACGCTGATACAGTTGTTTTGAATACTCCAACCACTGATTAACTGTTATGTTATTTTCAGTTTGCATCCTTTTCACGCTTAGTTCCTTCCAAAATTTCTTTGGTTCATGCTTCCCTAAATAAATCAATTCTTTCCTCCTTGTTCTAGTGTATTCTTCTTTTTTTGCCCTTACCAGTTTCTCATATGCTTTTTTGTTTGCTCTTGTTTTACCCGTTGGTTCCTTTAGTAATCTTCGCATTTTTTTGCAATCTTCATCGAACCATGGGTTGGTTGGGAAGCTATTCCTTTCTTTCTTTTTAGGTTTAGCTCTCTTGCATTTGTTTAGAGCTTCTTGAATAACTTGCATTAACCATTCACTCTTACTGTAATCTCTACTACTGTGATGTAGTTCTTCCCTTTCTTGTAACTTATTATTTAATACTGCTCTAAAATTCTGTCGATTTTCATCTGTTAAGAGAATGTTTCCCTTGTGAGGATATTTATTTTGATTGCCTTGCAAGTGTTTTTCCCTTGGTTTGTCTCCATGCATTCGAAGTTTCATAACAATTGGGTTGTGATCTGACTTAAGTTCCACTGGAGAATCTTCCACTTCTAGCTCCTCTATTTTTGGTATGTAATTATGTGAGCATATTACATAGTCTATTACACTTTGTCCCTTATATGTTTTGCATGTATACTTTCCTGAATTTTTCCATTTGTTCATCCCATTGCAAATAATCAAATTGTATATCTTTGCAAAGACCTAACAACTCTTCTCCATATTGCGTGATAGCCCCATGCTCATCTTTTGAAGTCCTGGTCCATTGTTGATTTTCCTCTTCGGCATCCAAAGAGGATTAATCTCAATATCTTCGTTACCTTCTAGAATGTTAGCTTGCTTATTTGTTGTCCTTGCATTGAAATCTCCAATTAATATAATCTCCCCCAACTTACTGTATATTGAAATGTCTCTTTTTAGGGAGGAGTATGGGTCTTCTCTGTTAAGGTCATGTTTCTTATAGAATTTAGAATTCTTGGGAGCAAAATAACATGCTGCTATGCTAATAACTGACTTATTTTCTAGGATCTTTATCCAGATGTCTTGTTTGTTTTCATCTTGTTTTTCAATTTTAATGACCCTATCCCATTCCTCTTTTATTAAAACCATAATACCCCCATGCCCTTTGCCATTTTCTCTGCTTTATTCCATATTGCTATTTTTTTGTATCCCACAAATTCTGGAGTCCTACATCCATCGTGTTCATGTGTTTCTGTCAATATGATTATATCTTTGTCTCTAGCAATGGGCCCTAACCCGGGTCCTCTTCTCCAAGGGAAACCTCTACGAGTTCCAACTTACCATTGTAAGATGTTCCAGAGCGGGCCATACTCCCTATTTATTTTGGATTTGTTTAGATGTGATGTATGCCTTTCCATTTCTTAAATATGCTTGTTTCCCTTCATTCCTTCTTGCCCTCACCTTTTCCCATTCCTTATTTCTTTCTTCCTCTCTGTAAAAATGTTAGGTCATCATCTAAATAAAATTGTGACCCTCTCAGCATGCCTCTGTTTTTAAGTAACCTTATTTTATCCTCGTAGCTCATCAATGTGACCCGAATATGTCTATCTCTGCCTCCTTCTCTCAGCCTGCCAATTCTGCTTACTTTTTTTATCTGACCCTTCCATTGTAATCGATCTGACAAGAAGTCCCTGGTTAAACGATTTGTGTCTTCCCTGTCCCCATAATCTTTCAACCCTTTGATGATTATATTTGTTAACTTCTCATGTCTTTCTTTCTCTTATGTTATTTGAATTTTTACTTGCTTCTCTATCAACTCTTTTTGTCGATTGTTGATTGACTGGTTCTTTTACTACTTGAGACCATGTCTTTGCCTTTGCTAATTCATTTCGTAGCTCATTTTCTCTTGTTTCAATGTTTTGGAGTGTTTTATGTACCTCTTTTATTTGATTTGCATTTGTTTTTTCCACCTCTATTGCATCATTGATTGGGGGATGGATGGCTTGTTTGAGGACATGCCATTCACGTTGACCCATGTTTGCAAGGTTTTGTAGCTTTGACACTTGCTCCTTGAGTTGGTTGTTTTCTTTTTCCGGCCTCCGAATGGTGTTTATAACCTCATCTGATTTAGTTTCTCTTAATTTCTCCCTCCTTTCCATGCTTTCAAGTTTCTCTTTCATCTTCATTAGCTCTTGCACATAAAGTCTTGGTGCCCACATGAGTGGTGTAGTTGTGGGACTGTAAGTTTCTTCCTCATCTGAAAACTCATTTTGGTGATTTGCCTTTGATTGTTCCTTATTCTCCACTTGTTTATGTGGTAGAATATTTTTTATTTTTATTTTTTGATATGCCCTTTTCATTGTTGTTGCCCTTGCTCGAGCTTGTCGACGCCTTAATATCCTCCAATACTGTTTCTCATTGACATATATTGGTTCTTGCAATTGTTGCTTCCCTTCTTCCATTTTCAAACCCTTTATAGCTGAACCCTCTGTACTATTGATCCGTTGAAATAAATGTGTAATAAAACCCTCTTGCTCTGCAAACCCTTGCTGATAATAAAACCTTCTGCCGCAAACCCCTATAACGAATGTATTTCTCCTACCTACTTAAATTGTTTTATAAATCGAAAGAGGACAAAAAAATAAAAAAATATGCTTACCCGATGAAATAGATGTTTAATACAATACTCCGCCGCAAACCCTCCTTGCTCTGCAAAAACCCTTTGCCGCAAACCCTTTAATTTTTTTGTGCTGATATTTCTTGTCTGGTTCAGTGTACAGTTCAAATCTTCTTCGTTCTATCGGCTCTGCCTCAGTATCCCCGTGCTCTGCTTCAGTATCTTACAAATGCAGATACGTATTTAAGGCATCCGTGGGTTGATTGAGTAGTTAACATAGCACGGCGCAAAACCCTTGATGAGATTTTGGACTTGGGGAGTAAGAGGGAGACACGAGTGAGAGATGGAAACTCCTCCCCGGGTCGAAAATTTGGGTTTCGTGGGGCATGCTATGCGAAGGAAGCACAGCTTCATTCATTGGCTTTTGATGGGAGGTGTCCTCTTGTTCAGCATGAAAACCGCCGGCCAGAAATATCGCATCGATGACCTCCACGAAGAGAAGACTGCTCTTCAGGAAGAGAGAAAATCTCTCCACCACAAATTCACCAAGTTGAAGGAGGGCTTACTGGAAGAGGCCGCCAAAGCAAACAATAGCGCTTTTACCTCCCGGCTTCACGCCCTTCTTTCAGAACCACCAGGTTTTCTTTCATAATCTTTTGTTCGACTTTCTTATTTTATTTAAAAAATTTAATTCTCCGCTTCTAGAGAAGCTTGGATTTTTTGTTTTTTTCCCCTCTTTCGTAGAAGCTTGGATTAAATGACACAGACACCAATTGCTTAGACCAGGTAGGTATATACATATATATAAAATTGGCTGGATTAGAATGGACTCACGTGTATTATATCATTACTAATAACATCACATATCACTAATAATATCACGTAGTAACATCTTCAGAAGGGGAAGGCACACCTCTTTAAATAGCCATAGCCATGCGCTTTGAAGAGGTGGTATTTTAGTAGCCAAAGGGGGAAGGCACACCTGTTTAGATAGCCATAACCATGCGCTTTTAAGAGGTGGTATTATAGTAGTTAATAGTTTTGACATTATGCATGTATGAAGCGGCAAGATTTGTATAAGAATTTAAGGTGTTTATATTTATTATTTATAATTTTATTTTTTAAATTGATAAATTCTTTGGCAGAATAACTATTGACTTAATCCATACCTATGGTATATCCCCTCCATCAAATTTGTACAGGACTTGCACCTTACCACATTTTTTTTGGTGTCTAGACCTGATGGAGTAACTTGATTGAGTAATTTGCAGATCTGCTTTGCAGTTCTATTTTACGTGGAAATTGAACCTAGATCTCTGCTTTGGCACTCACATGCATTAATCTCTTGAGCTGATCATATGCACACCATTTTCATTTTATAATGGTCCATATGCCCATCTAGGTGCAAAAGGTTGCAGGTAACCCATCCCTAACCACTTCTGAAGGCCCCCAACACTAAGGTACATTCATTTTGTCTCTGTAGAGAGAGAGCTACGTGTGCTTTCTATTGGGGCCACTCCCATCAAAATATCAAAGCATTACATTTGCTGTCAGGTCACTCAAACCATATCCAACTTCTCTTTTTGTCAAAGATATTCTTCATTTCCATTTGTATCAAATATATTCTTCATCTTCCTCAAACTGCTTTGCTTTTGCAATCAACTTCTTGACATCATCTTCATTAAGAGATAGAATCTTCTGATTGGCTAAATTATCTACTACTTGGTTTCCTTTTCATAGATATGCTCATGTTTTCAAAAGACAACCTGCAAAAATAGTTGATACCCATCAGCAATAATGTTATTTTATATCCAATCTTCACATCCATTTTTGTTGATAGCATTAATGATGATTTCGTGAATCCCCTTCAAATTTCAATTGATATATATTTTCATCATTTTTCAATTGGAATTTTGACCCCAGTAAGAAGTGCCTTACTATCTGAACAGTTGTTAATTGAATTTTTATATAATTCTAAGCAAGTGAGAAGAATTTTGTCTTTGTTATCTCAAAAAGCGTCACCTCCACTAGCTTTTCCTAGATTTCCTTTGGAAGCACCATCAAAATTAATTTTGATAAACCCAATTTATGGACATTTCCATTTTACCATAGATCGAAGCAGATCCTTTGTGTTAACTCCATTGTCGTAGATGACCCTTCCATGTATATTCAAATCCTATAACCAAGAGGCTAGCATCTCTTTTTCCACACTTGAGACTTCCCATGATGAGCATTATGTATGTAAACATTATGCAAGATAGGCAATAAAATGGTTCTAAACTTGGACATGGTTTAGAGATGTATTTTTAAAAAATCTATTATTCCTTTCAAGCCATAAATTCCAACAAATAGTGACAGGAGTGATCCTCCACAGAATGCATAATGTTTTAGCTTTGAAACAATTAATCCAACATTTCATCAACTCTTTCAATGTTGATGGAGCTACCCAATATATTCTTATATTTTTGAAAAAGCAGCTCCAAATGGTGTAAGCAAAGGGACAATAAAGAAGTAAATGATTTGATGTTTCTAGATCCTTCTCACATAACTGAAAGGTCCATGATATCCTGCTCTTTGCAAACTTTGTCATGTAAGAATCTTGTTTTGGATTGCTAATCAAAGGAATGTTGATGTAGCACAACAATGGTATTCCACGATTGAAGGAACATAGAGGAATAAATGACAAGAAATATCAGCAATAAACAACATTTACCATGTACGAGAAAGAAATATTCAGAACTGAAATGGAACAAAACTGCACTTTGTCATTTGCATTATGTACGAACAACAATGTACATTCATATATAAAAGCAATACAATCGCTCACAGTCACATGCAATGTTTGTACAGACACAAATATGCTCCCAGGCATACACAACTAGATGGCTGAATGGATGATATCTGACTATGGATGTATTATGAAATGTAAGGGGTCTACTTACACTTTTTTTTTTGAAAAGAGGAGGTAGTTGGCCAACTTCCGCAACTTCCTCCTACCTAACCGTAACTACCTTGACACTTCTAATTTCAAGACCTTTGAATTACATGTACATCCGAATTAAATGAACATCCAAATTACATGAACATATGGATGTATTATGAAATGTAAGGGGTACGTACACTTTTTTGGGGAAAGGGGAGGTAGTTGGCCAACTTCCGCAACTTCCTCGTACCTAACCCTAACTACCTTGACACTTCTAATTTCAAGACCTTTGAATTACATGAACATCCAAATTACATGAACATCCTAATTACACTTAGCGTACAAACTACAAAATGACACAAATGACAAAATCGTATGTATAATCAAAATTGCTTTGCGTACTTGCCTCCATACATGCTCCTTCATGTTTGAGGTGGTGCCATGTCAGAACTGGTTGCTAAATCTACCCTCCCCTCTGGATTGGTCAACGTCTTCGTCAATGACTGTTGTTGCTCCTAAGGGCTTTTACTCTGCTGCGGTTCGGGAGTGGATTTTGAATGGGTGCAACTCCCACCAGTCATGCTTGCATCTTGAGGGCATTGGTTTCTTCCTTCAAGTACTTGTCATAGGCTCAATATCTCACTTTCTGGAAGCCATGATGTGGTGACTTTTGCTCAATCTCCACGAGCCTTATATGCAATTTGTTTCCCTCTTCTTTGCTTTTGCAAGCTATTGATCCTTTTTTGCAATCAACCGATCTCAGTGAGCTACCTCCTGCACCTTGACTTCAAGAGCTTGCTCTCTCATTGCACGCTCCGACTTCAACTTTCCAATCAATTGATTTTGTTCTTCCCTTCAACTGATTCTCTTCTTACTGCAACTTTGCTAGTCCTACTTCGGCCTCTTGCTTCACTTACAAAAGTTACTCCTTTGTCTCTTGCAATTGGATTGTTTGTTCTTTTTGCTGTGTCAGGCTGTTCACTATCTCATGAATGTCTCCAATCTTACTACCAACCATTGTATCAAGCAGGCCAAGAAATTCTTTTTGGCATATGCTGATTCCAATTTTGGTGCTAGTTTGATTTTCTTCACTTCCTACAATTCAAGATAGTCATCAAACCTATCCTCGCCAACATATACTCGGAGTGGGTGCTTATACAACACTATAGTCCCCTCCAACAATGTTGTCACTCTAATTCGTCTGCATGCTGTTGCTTGCACCAAGCTCCCATGGGTGAATTTGGAGAATCTCCTCAAATCTCTTCATGTGTTTTTCATGTCGGGCCTAACTGATCAATCTGCCCAACTATTGCCTCCACTCTCAACTGCCATGGTTGCCATTATCCGGGGGCACTAACTCGAAACTCACTTCATACCTTGTTCATCACCCCTTCCAGTTTCTCAAAGAGATTGTCCACTTGCTTATTAATTTTGGCGCCATAGACAAGGGGTTGACACAAACTTGTCACTTCAATCAAGCAATGCTCACTTGTGTTACTCTTCTCTTTAGGCTCATCCTCTTCATTGGTGGTTTTTTCCTTCTCCCCACCAAGTCCTCTTATGGCAACCTCCCCTTTGTCGACTTTACCTTTCTCATGAATCGATGGCTTTGACTATTTTTCTGCATCAATTGTAGTTTCATCACCCTTGGCCACTGATTGATTACTTTGGCTCTTCTACCACAAGGCGTCTTCTGATATAGGTTGTTTTGGTTTCTCCACAGGCACCAAAGGTGTTTGTGCCATTGTTTGTGTAGTGGTAGATGCAATCTCAATCGACTTCTCGTTGTTCGGTGGTGGGGAACCGCATCTCTCTGCTTCCTTTGCAAATTGCCACAATGGAGTGGTGGCAAAATTTTCTTGTTAGAAAGTCGATGTATCCACTGTAACTCCTCCATATAACCTAGGTTTCCCCATATCAAACCCTGCAGCCTCCCGAACTCAACTGGAGGTGAGGTATCTGTTGCCTTTAATGCAACATTGATATCATCATCATCTACCATGATTGGTGCTGGCTATGTCATTTCTAGCGCAACTCCTTTATGTAGTTGCACCATCTCCTCCACTATTATTGCTTCTCCTGCAATAGTTGATTGCTTTAGTTGCCATTTTCGATACCTGCGATGGTACATGCAGTGCCTCCTTGTGCAGTCTGTGTAATGTCCCCAAAATTATCCAACATTGTAAATATTGTCTTTTTGTGTTTTGTATGTGTTTAGGTGTCATTTAGGGTGTTTTGTTATATTTTGTTGTTAAAATGGGAGTTATATGGGTTAATAATTGTGTTTTGACAAGTCTTATGGTTGACATATGTGTTGAGGGAGTTATTTAAGTATTTGGGATAGAAAAAAGACATTATTTAATGCCTTTAGCTTGGTATACGTTTTTGAAATATGTCTAAGTGTTGAGAGAGTCTTTTCCTTCATTGTGTGGACCCCAACATCACTTAAGTGATCTCAATGTAAGATTATATCACAGCCCTTAGATCTTAAGTGAATGAGATCTATCACTTAAGTGATCTCAACGTAAGATTATATCACAGCCCTTAGATCTTAAGTGAATGAGATCTAATCTCAGCCATCCATGGCCATATCTAAGGCTGAGATTCATTCTCACATTAGGGTGTGATTGTAAAAGAGCATTAGGGTTTCATTTGGAGGATGTGGGAATTGTGATTGAAGGATTGGAGAATACTGTCGTATTCTTGGGCTCTTAGAGGTTGCTGGAAGTATCTCTTGGAGATTTGGGGTTCCCATTGGATTCATCCATTGGAGGCTAGACCAGCTAGCTAACTACCCAATAGATCTGACAAATCCATCTTAGGGTTTGTGGTTTGTGCTTGATTTGTGAGAGAACTGGAGCTGAAGTGAAGATCAGCCATTGAGGGCAAATTGGAGAACATTCTGAGTAGGGTTTCACCCTAATCTCTCCCTCAGAGGGTGACGTTAGCCCTAGGAGGGCAGTTTTGGAGCATTTCGTGGACCTTATCAGCCTAGGAGAGGCAACGTCCAGCCCTGGGAGGGCTAATTTGATGTTTTTGAGGGTTTGGAGATCATTCTGGTGCATCAAGTCTGAGATTCAACCTCCCACAGCCAGACGTCCAAATTGGAAGAGGATAAATTGCAGATCAGAAGTGTTTGGGACAGTTTTGGACATCTCAGCCTGGTGTTAGCCCTTGGGAAGACCTGATTTGCCAGCTGAAGGTGTTTTGAGGTGCATTTGTGTTTGAAATATCTCCTTTTCCTGTTGTTTATCTGATGTAGGTTGTAATAAGGGTTTGTTTGAAGAAAATAAAATAAAAAATCAGAGTTCAGATCTATTGTCTGTTTGTTATTTTCTTGCGTTTTTGTATATTTGTATTTGGTCTATTACAGTCTGGCTCCTTGAATGCACAAGATTTGCCCTTTGCACTTGTTGAGTGGTATTTTCACCCAATTGTGAAAGTACACTCTTCCTTAGGATTTGGGTTCCAAATCCCCTCTTGCAAAGAAGTTAAACAAACAACTTCTCCAAGGTTTTTGCTATATTAGCATTTGCATATGTGTATTAGTAATCTCAAATAAAGATATTTAATTTAAATTGCTTGGAACACCTTAGTGATTGCAAGTAACTGTAAACAAGGGGCAATGTTGGTTTATTTTACCATGAAACTTTAGTGATTGTTCATTGAACCAAAATAGAGCAAATGTGAGTTGGTCCTCATATGGCCACGATGTAGTGCTTAAGAAATAGAAATTTGTGAAAATGCCATAAAACATAACTCCAATGAAATTGGAATTTTCTTGAAGGGAATGTCATCATAGGCTTATGAGTGCAAAATAAAACTTAAAAAATGAAATTTGACCTTAAAATGGAAATTTTCATTTTTCGGATTTTTTTGAAATCTGCAGTAAAACAACAACTTCGATGAATTTTTTTAAATATTAAACAACTCCGAAAATGAAATTTCAAATTGCGTATTAGAAGTATGAAGTATAACCTACGCAATGGTTAAATTATTTTTGGATTTTGAAGTTTTTTAAATGTTTATTTTAATGCCTGAAAATAAAAAAAAGTTAAAATTTTCTGGAAAATAATTACAGAAAATGAAAATGAAAAGCAGAAAATGAAACACAAGATGCATTCAGTTTGATGCTATCCTATTCCGACAAAACCGAAGATATGAGGTTTTCATGCATGCAACCTAACCTATTGGACCTTCAAAACAAGCACAATCCGGATAAGCTAAGTGCTGGCTCCTAGGGTTTTAAATGAGGTTTTCAGATTTAAACATTCGCATGAAGCAACCAAGAAAACTTGCATAAACTCCATTTACAAGCCTAAAATCTGAAAAGGAGAAAAATAGACATTTAATCTTGCATGCAGAAAATGACTCCTTCTTTCTTGTCCATAAGATGCAACTTTCTGAAAGTTTCTGTATTAAAAATTTGTCATTTTACAATAACAGAAGTTTCTGGTTTTTTTCAAACTAGTCAATGGAAGAAAAACAGCCCAAACAGGTCCAGAATGGCCCTCTTGCCTTCAAATCTGTAACTCTGCTCGTGGCAGTTTCCGACCCCTTCTGGCCTCTTTGAATGGCGTATTTAAACTTCTGAAAAAATTGTTTCTGCTTCCATGACGGTTCGTTTCATTTTCCGATGGCTGTTCTTTTCACCTTCCTTGACTGTTCGTTTCATTTTCCCATGGTTGTTCGTTTCACCTTCCCTTGTGCATGCATGTGCTTTGGTTTCCATTTTGTGGCCCTTCGCCGCGAAAATGTAACATGTCGCGATATTGCGACACTTTTGCCTCCTTGTTCTCTTTTGTTGCTTTTAGCCACGAAAACGTAGAGTGTCGCGATATCGCGACACTTTTCTTCTCTTGGCCGCGACAATGCAACATGTCGCGATATCGCGACGCTTTTCTTCTCTTGGCCGCGACAATGCAACATGTCGCGATATCGCGACGCTTTTCTTCTCTTGGCCGCGACAATGCAACATGTCGCGATATCGCGACGCTTTTCTTCTCTTGGCCGCGACAATGCAACATGTCGCGATATCGCGACGCTTTTCTTCTCTTGGCCGCGACAATGCAACATGTCGCGATATCGCGACGCTTTTCTTATTTTGGCCGCGACAATGCAACATGTCGCGATATCGCGACGCTTTTCTTATTTTGGCCGCGATAATGCAACATGTCGCGATATCGCGACACTTTTTCTTTCTTCTGTTTTGGTCGCGACAATGCAACATGTCGTGATATCGCGACACTTTTTCTTTCTTCTGTTTTGGTCGCGACAATGCAACATGTCGTGATATCGCGACACTTTTTCTTTCTTCTGTTTTGGTCGCGAAAATGCAACATGTTGCGATATCGCGACACTTTTTCTCTTTTGGCCGCGATGGTGCAACATGTCGCGATATCGCGACACTTTTTCTCTTTTGGCCACGATGGTGCAACATGTCGCGATATCGCGACACTTTTTCTCTTTTGGCCGCGATGGTGCAACATGTCGCGATATCATGACACTTTTCTCTTTTGGCCGTGATGGTGCAAAGTGTCGCGATATCGCGACACTTTTTCCCTTTTGGCTGCGAAAATGCAATAGGTCGCGATATCGCGACACTTTTTTTCTTTGGCCGCGATGGTGCAACATGTCGCGATATCGCGACACTTTTTCTCTTTTGGCCGCGATGGTGCAACATGTCGCGATATCGCGACACTTTTTCTCTTTGGCCGCGATGGTGCAACATGTCGCGATATCGCGACACTTTTTCTCTTTTGGCCGCGATGGTGCAACATGTCGCGATATCGCGACACTTTTTCCCTTTTGGTGTTTTGCCTTTTCTTTGATCTTTTAGCATATGGGCCACTTCGGTCTTCTTGGAAACATGCAAAAAAGGTGGGTCCCCAATTTTGGGGTACATTGTGGAGCAGCCACAACAACTCTGCAATGTATGACCCTGGAATTGATAATGCTAGCTTGATACAAGTCGTGCAACAGTTCCACCTTGCCCATCGACTGTACCAACTATTGTAGTATGAGATGGTCCTTTAGGAGGTATGATCCTCACCATTTGTCTTGGCTGTTTGGATTGAGGTTGGTGCAGTTGAGGTTGGGGTTGCAGCTATCTCTTCATTTGTTGCCACTACTGGTGCAACTGCTTTTGCCTCTTCTCCTGTCTTTCCGATTCCTTCGCGATGGGTAGTTCCTCCTTGTGCTCCTTAGTCTTAGATTCCTCCTCTTAGGTCGGTGTGTTCATGTTATCTCCCTTGTCTTCTTCTTTAGAAGACTCAATTGATTGTACTGTTGGTGTGTTCCTCTTTTTCTTCGTCGTGGGTTTCTTCTTTTGCCTTCCTAGGGCCGCGATTGCTTTTCTCCTTGGTCTATTTCTCGTCATGGGGGCCACATAGATTTAATGAAAAATAGTGGGCGGTCTTAACACTTGTTGAGGTGGGCCTAACCTTGGAAATTGGACTTTACTGCGACTGTCCTACCAAGAGACGGCCTCGACCAGTCTCCCTTTCCTCCATCGGGATCAATCGCTCATATGCTATTGCATCTAGAAGTAGAGTGATAGCATGGAAAGCAATCAAAAAGTTTTTCATATACTACAAGAATGATGCCCAATAAAATTTTATACTGCCCATGATTCCTTCTATGTACAGTACGAGCTAGGTAGGGACATATTCGAGGCTCGTTGTTCTTCGAACAACCTAGACATTACTATGTTCATGGCACAACACAGATATTCCAAGTTCAAACGATGCATCTTCAGTACGAGACTACCATGCTTCATTAGTTTTCCTACCTCTCTTGGACTTAGGTTGGCAAACTTTTCCACATACACTTGCAATTTGTAAGACTCTTCCCTCCATTGATTTGTTGCTATTTGTGGTAGGTATTCAAAACACTCTTATGAAATTACTGGGGAAAAAGACATGTACCTTCTTGTCACCAAGCTGGATTTTACTCCTCTTCTTCTCCAAATCATATTTTTTCAGCGTCTTCTACAGTTATCGCTTGAAGAAGTCCTTGTTGAAGCTGGCTACTTGTATGATGTGGTGTATACCTGTGTTCCGAAAAGCTGCCTTCAATGGGTTGTCTGCAGAAGCATTGTTCCACCAAGTCTTGTAAAATTTCCCTGTAGGTGTTGGCTAGGTTATCTTGTCAAAGGAAGTTTGCATTCTCTCCTTCCCCTTTGCTTTTTGCTATTGAGGTGAAGTTGTTGACTCTTTCCCTTGGCCCCTCCGGTTATCATTAGGAGTTCTCATTCACAACTGCGACCTCTAGCCACCTCCTTCTCTACCCTCTTTGTGATGCTGCTCTCTTCCCCACTTTGCTTTCATTTCGTGCTTCTCCCACTTCCGGTGGTGTGCGCACTCCATGTGACTCCTAAAGAAACTTGCACTCAGTCATCCTCTGTGCATTCTCGGTCCTAGTTGCAACATAGAACTTGATTAAATTTGTGGAGCGCTTGTCCTTGGCTCTTCCAGTTTTTTAATTCTTAGCCTCCTTTGCATTCCACCTGCACTTGGCTCCTTAGGTGTTAGAATTTGAATTCCTATGGTGGCAGTTACTCCCAACTATCCCATTTGTCTTTCAACCGGTGTGGCTTCTTCACGCAGCTCCACTTGGCACACTTATCGCTTTTCGTGCCATTCTCATCCTTGATTTGCATGCCCTTATTGTTCTTGTTGCATTCCTTGTCCAGACAACATGCTCCTTGCTCCAGACAACCTACCTTTGACTCCAGAGGGCCTGCCTTTGACTCTAAATGGCCCGATACTTGCTCCAGATGGCCTGAGTTCATCAAATGACCTTCCTTCTTCCTCAGACGACTCGTGTCAACTTCTAGACAGCTTGCCTCTGCAGTCAAATGACCTCTACGATGCACTTATCTAGTTAGACGACACGTGGACTTCAATGTAGTGTTCCCTTCTAGTTAGACAACCTCCCTCCCGCCTCAAACTTTGTGCCCCTTTGCCCAAACGACCTCCTTTCTTTTGATGATGCTCTATACAGTTTGTGGACTCTGTATGACGTTGCTCAAGTTTCAGATGACTTTCTCCAACCTTTGGATGACTTGTTCCTTCTTTGTGCGCAAGTTCCTCCTTCGCAAAACGCTTCTTGTTGTCGTGCCTTTGCTTGGACATCCTTGTTCATTCGTTCCCTCTTCCATTGTTGGCGCATTGGTTTCTTCTCCTGACATGCAATTTCTTTTGAAATCCCAGTTGGTTTTGCTGGCAAGGGTTTGGAATTTGAGCTTACCCCCAGTAACCACGTTCCTCCACTGCAAACGCCTCACTTGCACACAAGTTTAAAATTTTTCTAGCTGCTAGACAAGGGTTTTCTACAAAACCCTCGTTTCTACTGCTATACCGGCGTGCCATAGCTACAATGTTTTAGTGCAATGTATTTCCTTGTTGTTGGTTTGCTTTTCTCCTTGGTCTCCTTGAAATTCTATGCAGTGGAATGTGCTTTGTTTGTCCTTTGGACGTCTCTATATGTGCCCTATGCTATGCCCTAGTTGGTTTAGCTTGAGCTAATTGATGCACCCTCCTTTGGCTTCTCCTTCTTGTTACTTCTTGGCTCTGTGGTGAGAACGAGCAAGTGAGAGTTCCTTACCCCTTTTTATAAGTTGAGGGAGGTAGGGGGTAGTTGGCTTGCATGCGACAAGTTTCCCTCCACTCCCTTAACTGCCACTTGAACACCAATAACTCAATTGCTTTCTTTGTGCACTGCTTTTGTCTTATATGGCTTTGACTCCTTGTTCCTCGTTGCCCGTGGTGGGCTTGTTGGAAAAGCGTGCATGCCCCATTCCTGACCTCATCGACACTTTGGCCTAGATGGCCTAGGTGGCTAGATGACTTGTTTGGATGTCTAGACGACCCTCTGCGTTCTTGTCTTGGGTGACTTAACGGGCAACGACTTGTGTGGCCATCTAGACAGCTTGATTTGTCAACTTCCTAGGCTGGCACGAATCCTAGACGACTCATCTCTTCCTCCAAATAGCCCCACTTGATTCCTTGATAGCCTGTTTTCACCTTAGTCTTTGAATGACTCATCCCCCTCATCAGATGACCTTGCTTGTTCTTTAGACGACTGGGAAAAAGGCCAAATGACCTCCCCCCTTAGCCAGGTGGTCTCAAACGACCTAGGGGACCTAACTATTGGAATTTGCGATATTTTCCAAAAACATCCTGAAACATCTATTCACCACAATCATATGCAAAAAAAGGAAGAAGATAGAAATAGAAGAGCATATAGACGAAAAGAGATAGAGAGATATTAACATGATTTGAGAGAAGGGGTGGGTGCCCATTGATGACAATTTCGCCAGTTTATTTCACAGGTCCAATTTCGCAAGATCAAATTTAAATCATGTAAAGGCCACTCACATAATCACAATAATATTTCACAAGAATCAAACTCACAATATTATTCATAAATCATCAAATATACAATTGTTCGATTATAATTCATTACAATGCATGGAGCTTTGTCTCCATTATATAACCTTACAAGATGACTCTTCAATACTCAACTATTGCTCTCCTCAAACATCCGGGAGATGCATCCTTTCACATTCCTCACATATGACAAAACTCTTATGACTCTTCACTTTACATCTTGCCACATATTATGTGACTCTTCACTTGCATATTTGACACCTAATTCCTATGACTCTTGACTTACATGACACTTTGCACTCTCACAACTCACACCTCACACCTTGCACACTTTATTACATAACACTTGGACACTTCTCACACATTGACACATACATTAGACAAAATATAAATCACTCTAATAAACTAATATTTACAAATATACCACATGCTACCAAATAATGTAATATCTCTAACACCCCCCCCCCTCGTATTACATTATTTGGTGTGAAGACTTTCAGTCTTCAATCTTCGCTTTCCCTTTGTTAGAATATTAGATTATAATATTTACTTCATGTTAGCCGTCTATGTTGACTATTTTGCTCTCATGTGCACATATGCAAAGTCAAGCCATCTATGTTGACTATTTTGCTCCCATGTGCACATATGCAAAGTCAAGCCTGTATTAAAGGCACCCATCTAACATAGATGAAGTAGGTGCCTGTTAGGTAGGTTATTTAAGTATGCATAAGGCTATTTATACAGCCCTTGTCTCCATGTAATCTTAATCTTTTGTGAGCAATTCACAACTGTTCAAGTGCAGACCAATTCTGCTGTTTTTTATCTGTGCTGTTGGATCTATTTGCTGTTCTCTGCTCTTTGATTCCATCACCCTTTGTGTCCATCCATAGATTCTGCCTATTGACTTTGCTTGATATTCTTGTATTGTGCTTGGTCCAACATCCTGCTTCTTGTCTTTTGGAGAAGTAAAAAAAAATTCATCATTAAACTATTCTTGTGGCAAAAGATGGATCTAAAATTTCCTGTGATAATCCCATTGTATCCAGAGCAAATATTCCATTCTTGATGGAACCCATGGCTTCAACTTTATTCTGTTTCTTGATGACACATTTTCTATTTCCATTGATGTATTTGAATTCCACTGTCCTACCTCTGTCAACCAATTGAGCTACAGAAATAAGATTATCTGTTAAACCTGTTATATACAATATATCTTCTAGCGTGAATTCTGAATATGGTAAACTAGGTGTAACATTTCCTTATCCTTGCACATGATAAATTTTGTCATCCCCTATTTTCAGTTGAATGTTTTGATTCATTTTATGTGATTTTGTCACGTCTTTGACAATATCTCTGGTTATGAAAATTTCTTCTCATAGTATTTAGCCCTTTGAATTTATATGATCTTTGTGATACATTTATTTTGAACAATTTTAATTCATTTGAAGTAGAAATCCTTATTTCTCCTAAATTTTTGATCACATGATTTCTTCAAACAATTTCAATTTCAAGCAATCAATTTATCATTTTCTTATAACTCCCAAAATTAATTTCAAATTTTATCAAATCAATCTTCACATTCATCAAAATTTCTTCAAATTTTAGTTCTCCTTTTATCTCCCAAATCTAATTTTAATTTGATTTTTAATCTCAACTTTATTCTGTTTCTTGATGACACGTTTTGTATTTCCATTGATGTATTTGAATTCCACTGTCCTACCTCTGTCAACCAATTGAGCTACAGAAATAAGATTATTTGTTAAACCTTTTACATACAATACATCTTCTAGCATGAATTCTGAATATGGCAAACTAGGTGTAACATTTCCTTATCCTTGGACATGATAAATTTTGTCATCCCCTATTTTCAGTCGAATGTTTTGATTAATTTTATGTCTTTGACAATATTTTTGGTTATGAAAATTTCTTCTGATAGTATTTGGCCCTTTGAATTTATATGATCTTTGTGATACATTCATTTTGAATAATTTTAATTCATTTGAAGTAGAAGTCCTTATTTTTCCCAAATTTTTAATCACATGATTTTTTCCGTCAATTTCTTTAAACAATTTCAATTTCAAACCTTCAATTTTCAAGCAATCAATTTATCATCTTCTTATAACTCCCAGAATTAATTTCAAATTCCTCTCAATTTTCAAATTTCATCAAATCAATCTTCACATTCATCAAAATTTCTTCAAATTTTTAGTTCTCCTTTTATCTCTCAAATCTAATTTTTAATTCAATTTTAAATCCCAACTTATATCTTCCAAATTTCAAATTTCTCAAACAAATTCCTCGATAAACGCGGCCCGGAGTGAGGGAGACCCTTGGTGGCTCAGGGTTGGTACCACCGTCGTCAAGCTGGCGCGCACCCAACGAACTCAAGTCAAACTACTACCTTTGCCCTTATTGCGCATGCCCCCAAGGTTTGAACCTAGGTCTCCTCTTGGTAAGTGCTCAAAGTCTTACCAATCCACCTCGCCCTTGGGGACAATCAATCATTCATTTTCATATTCATCAAATTTATTCAATCTCCATTCATTCAAATTTAATTCTGTCTTCTTATATCTCCCAATTTAATTCTTTTCTTAAATTGCTCCAAATTTAATTTCTCCCTCACTCCAATTAATTCCAATTTCAAATCAATCTTCAATGCAAATTTTAAATTCTTTGTTTCCTTATATCTCCTTTGCATTTATTTATTCCATCAATTAAAAAATTTCAAATTCAATCTTCAATTCCTTATTTTTCCATTAATCAATTCATTTCCAAAGTTCAACCTTATAATAGACTTCAAATAAACTTATAATTCCCAAAGCTAAATTAAGTCAGCCCAAAATATGCACTCAATATGCAAAATAAAGTAATAATCAAATCTTTGGCGCTCACCTTATTGCTTACACGTGGCAAAGTAACATTCACCCTTGCATGCAAATTATTCCAGGCATAATTATCTCTTCTCAGGCTCTGTCCGAAACAACAGAAGTCTGACTTCCTTCTCTAACGTTGATGCAAACGCTTTACTCTTCTCAGGCTCTATTGTTTCCTTCGCTCAGACACTCTTCACAGGCCAAATGCAATTGGCTCCTCTCGGATGCTCTAACAGACTATAGGCGTTTTGAATCCTCAAGCACAGGCTCATTGTTGCATACGACTTTGTATCTCCCAAGTCAGATGTCTTCTGGCTCTTCAAACTTCTCCAAATTGGACTTTACATAGGCGCTCTTCTTACGGCTGGGAAAAAAAACTCACAATCTGCGCTATGCACCTTACTTTTTCTTCGGTTTCTATCTTTGCTTTCTCCACGCTTTCTTAGATCTTGCTCACCGATTCTTTCACAATACTTCAGCTTGGCCTCCAAATAGCATTCGTCTTATCTGATGCTCATCCTCCTCAAATTGGCTCCCGTTTAAACTGCGTCTTATATTCACTTTCTCTTAGGTGGCTTTATCTTCACGGTCTACTCACGTCCAACTTCCAGTAATCTCCTTCAATCTTCCTTCTCCAACTCTTCCTCGGATGACGTCCTCCTCTCTGCAATCTGCAACAATCTTAGGGTGTAATCAACCCGTCTCTTCTGTCTCTCACGTCCTCAACTTCTCCTCGATGCAATATCAACTGACCTCTCAATTTTCTTCAATACTTTCTCAAATTCTCAAATGGTCAAAGTGCAGCTCTGATACTACTAATGACAATTTTGCTAAATTATTTCACAGGTCCAATTTTCGAGGATCAAATATACATAATATAAAGGCCACTCACACAATCACAATAATATTTCACAGTAATCAAACTCACAATCTTATTCAAAAATCATCAAATATACAATTTTTCGATTGTATTTCTCATTACAATGCATGGGGCTTTGTTTCCATTATTTAACCTCACAAGATGACTCTTCAATAATCAACTATTGCTCTCCTCAAACATCCATGAGATGCATCCTTTCACATTCCTCACATATGACAAAACTCTTATGACTCTTTACTTTACATTTTGCCAAACATCATGGGACTCTTTACTTGCATATTTGATGCCTAACTCCTATGACTCTTGATTTACTTACATGACACTTTGCACTCTAAAACTCACACCTCACACCTTGCACACTTTGACACTTGCACACTTTATTACATAACACTTGGACACTTCTCACACATTGACACATACATTAAACAAAATATAAATCACACTCCTAAACTAATATTTACAAATGTACCACATGCTACCAAATAATGTAATATCTCTAACACCCACGGGTAACCCCCCACAATATTTTCATGTATCACACAATGATCCAAATGATTGCTCATTGAGATGTATTTATTGTTGGAGAATATTATATTATTTGGTACATGCTAATGTACCCTCATGGTACATCTTGTAAATATTAGATTAGGGTTGTGTCCTAGATTAGAGTGTGAGTAAATATTTTATTTAATGTAATAATGTGCAGGATCATGTAAATGAGTGTGCAAGTGTTATGTGTGTAGATGTGCACAAGTGTCTCATATGTAAGTGTGCACATGTGTTCTTAGATTAGGAAGTGTTATGTGAAGAGTCATGTCCAAGTGTGCATACAAGATAGAGTCATGTGTATGCAAGTGTCAAGTAGAGAAGCCAAGAGTCATGAGACTTGGCATAAGGAAAGGAAGAGTCAAGTAACCAAAGAGTCATCCTACAATGGCTATATATTACTCCATAGTGGACATCGTCTACATCACCTACATAGCCTACATAGTCTACATTGTCTACATAGAAAGTATTGTTATTGTATGAGAGTTTTATGATACATTTGTAAGAGAAGGAGTAATAAAGATTGCATACATTTGAACAAATAATATTGTAAGTTGTGCTACATGCTTTGTACATGTATGATTCAGGCCATTACATTCATATATTTCTGCTTATTAATGAACGAATGTTGATATATTATAAGCCTTGATTTTACATATTAGTTGGCTCATATTATTCTGGTTACATTATTATCTTGATCTTACTATATTGCGACTATCATATATTTGATCCTGTGAGTTTACATTAATATTAAGGCTTCAAAAGCCATCAGTGGTATGAGAGCTACAACAAGAAGTTTCTTGCACTGGTTGAATTTGTTTAGATGCATATAAAATTGATTTTTGTCCAGTATGACATAATTTGTTAGAGTCTGTCTACTTTAAAGGGAGATAGAATTGTAAGATCAAAAGAAGTAGAAAGGCTAGAGTCTTTCCATAGTTGCAAGAACAACTAGTGAAGACTAGGACTCAGCTAGAGTCTTTCCACTAGGTTGAAGAATAACTAGTGAAGACTAGGACTCATATTTGGGCGAATCAACTTGAAGACAGTTGATTATTCAGGGAAATAGCCAACCTTGACATTGATAAGAGGATTTTCAGGGACATAGATAAATTCTTGATCTATCAACACTTAGAAGAAAGTTGAAGGAGTTGGTACAATCAAGCTATCTTGATTGGAGCATCAAGAAAATTTGCGTCACCTTGACATAGAAGAAGATTTAGGTCAAATCGACCTAAGACATGGCTGCAGCGGAGGTTAGTCATTAGAAGTGTGAGAAGCTTCCTACAACAGATAGAGAAGACTTTCATCTTCAAGTGCAAGGAGGCATAAAGCTTTCATCAAGCGGGGATTGATTTAAGTTGCAGAATATTATGGATTCAGTTCTTGAAGACAGACCTTGACAGAGAAGGATTCAGGTCTTGAAGGCGGACCTTGACAGAAAAAAAGGATTCAGGTCTTGAAGATAGACCTTGACAATTGGATTGACATTGGCAGCCATATAAAAGTTGCAGTAAATCAGAAATAGAGAAGATTTAGGTCTATATTGACCTTGAAAATTGGTCCAAGAGAAGAGGTCAATATTAGAGGATTGAGACCCTTCAGAAAAAGAGGTCCATAGTAAAGATTTGTGGCCCATATTAGTGTAAAGATTTGTGGCCCATATTAGTGAAAAGAGAAGAGGCCATATATAATATATAAGCCCCATATTACAGGAAAGAAAGGAGGCTTGAATATATAAGATGTAGTTTGTAGAGAAACAGAGAAAGAGGCTAGAAGCCAATATTAATGAAAGAGACCCTTCAAGGAAAAGAGGTCGAGTTATAGAGGACAACATAAAGGACAAGAATGTAAGAGAAAGAAGGCTCAAGAAATAAAGAGCTTGATATATATATTGTAGCAAGCAACATTGAAGCCATCTAAGGGAGAAGGAAGAAAACAAAATTCCAGAGAAGAAGGCTAAAGATAGAATACCAGAGAAGAAGGCACAAGGCAGAATACTAGTGAAGAATCGTTTAAAGGTGTAAAGGCAAAATATAAGATAAAGATACAGGCAACAAAGGCGTAAATTGTTTGAGAAAAAGAGTCAAAGGCAGCGTTGAAAAATGAAAGAAATCAATTATGCATATTGCAACATAAGCCGCCTGTGAAGTGCAACCAAGGGTAAATCTATTCGGTTAGAGAAAGTTTGAGTAAAAGCTATCAGTGTGCTTAGTACAACAATGCAGTCTTATGCAAGGCAGCAAAGTTAAAGCCTTCATGTTAGACATCGTTGAGCCTGACGAGGTATAGTCTTACGCAGGGCAACAAAATTAAAGCCTTCATGTTAAGTCATCGCCAAGCCAGACAAAGAGATCTGAAAAGAAGAAAAGCACATTTCAAATCTAAGACAACAAGTATAAAGAAAGAGTCAAATCTAAGAGCAAAAGAACACATCAAAGCCGAATGCAACAAAATTGCACAGTGTCCAAAAACCATTGAAGCTCACAAATGTCAACGCCATCAAAACGCCAACACCATCAAAGCTCACAAAGCATCAACATTCGAATGCAGAAGTTTTACCGTCGTCTCCAAAGCACTAGCAAAGTGACAAATAAAGGAGTGCAATAGCTGAGGTCAATAGTCTATTCTCGAGTGCAAACACATCCATTGAAAGGGAAAAGAGTAACGTTCAAACTCATCATATTGCAACATTAGGAGCAGTGTTTGGTAGGAGAAGACACCTACTCGGCAGTGTAAAGTTTGAGCGCCAAATGTAAGGCCATCTTGAAGCCCAGTGTGCATTCGTGGAACGTTAAGGAAACCCTAACGTTCTACGTACCTAAAGTTTAACGCTCACTGTGTTCAAGCAGGCTAATTAAAGAAAGGGTGCGTGAGTTGGTAGTAGCAAATTTAAAGCAAGTCTTTGCAGCCGGTTGAGTCGTGAGCGCGCAAATATTGGTGGAGGTATTATTTAATTTTTCTAAAGCTTTTTATAAGATTTAATTAAATTGGGAGCTATAAGGTTTTATAAGGCTTTATAAGTTTTTATAAGGTTATATTAAATGGAGAAATAAGGAATGCTAATTCAATAGGAAGTTATTTATTAAAGCCTTGTTATTAAAGATAAGATAGGAGTGCTAGAGTTGATTAGTAGTTTGAAGTTATTTCTTTGAAGTTATAAGTTTATATTTATTAAGGAGTGATAAGTAAATAGTGGAAAAATAAATGATTTATATAGTGGAGAGATAAGTAGATTAATTAATGATATAATAAGTTTTTGAAGTTATAAGGATTTAATTAATAGTATTTTGAATTTGGTTGAGTTACTAAGTTTTTTTTTTTTTGAATTTAGCGAAAAAACCCTTGCGGGGCCGCCTTGGTCTGAGAAACCATGACCAGGAGGTTCTACACTGTCAAAATCACCCGGGTGTCGCGCTCGGCTCTAACCGTACCAACATTATCAACTGGATTTTGGGTACTCGATGTGCGTTTGGTAGGGTGGAGATTCGAACCACGAACCTCCTTGGAGGATTGCCCTACCCTCTCCAATTCACCTACAACACGTGGGTGAGTTACTAAGTTTTTGAAATAATAGTTTATTGAATTTTTGCAAAATAATTAAGTTGGGAGACAAAAGGTATTCAACCTCAAATTTAGGAAATTAATTTTGCAAAGTTTATATTTTCTTAGTTTCTAAATATTAGGGAGATATAAGGAATTCTACTTCATAGGTTTTGTAATTTAGAAACTTTGAATCTTTAAAAAACCTAGGGAGACATAAGGTAGCCTACATCAAAGGAAATATTTTCTTAGTATTGATTACATATCATGGAAGAAATTATTAAGAATGCATTTAATGAGGATAGTGAAGAAATGTTACATGCACTCAAGTTTTATTCTCAAAACTTAATAAATGATTTTGATGGAAAAATACAAATGTCTAATGATTTAAAAGAAAAGTTGTCTTTGTTTCTCAAAGAGGCAAAAGAAGGAAATTTTACAACACTTATAAGCTATCTTCATGAAAAACTTTTTAGGACATGGTGGGATTCTCAAAACACCATTATACTTTCTTCAAAAGAGTGTTTAATGATGTATCTATCATTAATTAGTTTTGAGCTTTTCCAAGGGAAGAGACAAGCTGAAAGAAATGACACATATAATGAAACATATGTTAGCTTCAACAAGGAATCATTGAAATCAAAGTTATATTATTGTGATGGAATCATTGAAATCAAAGTTATATTATTGTGATGATTTACTAACTCAATGTTTAGAAGATATATCATTGGATATATCTCAAATGAAAATGCAGAAACGAAGAAGAAAAAGAAACAAGAAGAGAAATCACTTCAAGAAGGGCAATAGAAAATCTGAATTCAAAGACAAAGAAGAATCCCATATTAAAAGTTTAGATATTGATCTGAAGGAGGTAGATTGAAGATGAAGGACGAAGACCTTGATTGAAGACTAAAGTCTTCAATAACCAAATAATGTAATATAGGGGGGTGTTGGAGAATATTACATTATTTGGTGCATGCTAATGTACCCTCATGGTACATTATTTGGTGCATGCTAATGTACCCTCATGGTACTTCATCATTGTTGGCCTTGGCCTAATAAGGTCATATTACAAATATTTCAACACCCCCTATAATCTGAACTGAGGGGCCAAGGAGAGAAGACATTAGAGATGATACATCTCCCCCTATAATGAATGCTTGTATGGGCCAATGGATCTTGCTATCTTCTCTTTGCCAAAGGTACATGAATTGGATCAACCTCTCCCAAACATGAAGCCATAACTCCACCTCCTAGATCAAGATGTTGAGCTTCCTGTGAGAAGATCTTCAACATGCACTATGGTGACCACAATATGTCCCCCAATTTCAAGAGAAGGCAACTGAAGCAATAGGTAGGTCTCTGAATAATCAAACATACTCCTCTTGCAGCCCAAAAGATTACCAATCACTACTCTAAAGGGTTGTTAGAGTTAGCAAACATCCTCTATGGGAAAAGAGAAAGAATTTTGAAATCTCTCAAATAGAATACTGCTAACCAACTGCTACATCATCAAGCTCAGTTGGAATTATATGTTTGCAGCTTCGTGAAGACATCAAACTTTTTGTGATAAAAGAAGTAAGAGAAAATGAGGATTGAACTTGTGACCTTCCTGTAGAAGAAGAATTTTAGATCATAAATGATCTTGATGCGAAGAACATTGCCAACTAGGTCAATTCTGCATAGAAAAATGCCATAGAAAATAGTAATAGGTCTTTGAACCAATGTCACCAATCTGTAGATCTAGAAAAGCTGTGCGATTTGAAAAAATAATAGGCCCAAAATACTTTTGTATGCAAAAGTTATGGCCTCCGAAATATTGGGCATATTAAAGCTGAAAGGAGAGCATAAAATTAAATAATTGACCTTAGGAGAAAAATAGACCAATCAAAAGCCACCACTTGTCACCTCCAAGTGCCCCTTTTGCTGACATCACTTATTGATAGGACTTCCAACTGGAATACCGACAATGAACTGGGTGTCGGCATTTGGCGAAATCGGGTGGGTTGAACTCCATATATATATATAAATAATGCCTGAGGTTTGGGCTATGATGTTGACGGGACTCGAACATGGGTCCTTAAGGTCACGAGCGTCTTAAGCTTGCAAGCATGGGCATGCACTCCCTTTGTGCCTTTGAGATATGAGACTCACTTATTTTCCCCTTTCCTCTCAAAGGAAGCAACAACCAGAAAAGACAAAAAATCCTGCCAATGAGACTTGAACTTGGGACGTCTTGCCACCCAATCAACTATCCTGCCACTGTGCTACCATCGTGGATGGGATTTGTAGGAAAACAAATTCCTTTAGAAAAAAAGGAGACGTAAAAAAAACGATTACCTTTGGTAGGGATTGAATGTGACATTTCTTGCATCCAAGTAAGCTGCCCTACCATTGTGCTACCACCTGTCAGTGGTATCTTTGGTTGGAAGAAGGAAATTAAAAAGCTCCAAAACAACTGCGCACCCCTCCTTGTCTTCCTTGCCACACAACGGAATAATCCATTTAAAAAATTTGAATTTAGAACTTTTTTGGGAGGGGAAATGGGCATCTTTTTCGAACACAAAAACATGCATTAAAATGGTGAAATCTCCAAAAGTGCTGAACTGGGACCCCCTTGGAATTGATGGTTTGTCTATATCTACCATGGTTTGTTTGTACAACCTTTTTGTGTGATTCAACGAAGCTGCTTCGTTTTGGCTTTGATAGCATGTTGGAATTTGCAAATTTTTCAGAAACATCCATCATATATAAAAAAAAGGGTGAAATAGAAGAGCATATAGACGAAAAAAGAGAGAGATAACAACATGATTTTTTGGAAGGAATAAGGGGGGGGGGTGCCCTTAAGCAGCCCCGCAATATTTTCATATATCACACTATTATACAAATGATTGCTCATTGAGGGGTATTTATAGTGATACCAAAACCCCAATGAGTGGTTAACCTCAAGCCAACATTAACTTGACCTTGAGGTTAACTTACAATAAAATAATAATAAATTACACCCTTTAATCAAGGTTATCCATAAAGGTGGATTAACCAATATCACTAAGGGTGAATACATGAGGGTGCCATTGGCTTACACATAGATGATCATAGGCTTACATAGAAGAGTGGCTATAGGCTTACATAGAAATATGCCTGTAGGCTTACATGAAGATGCCCGTAGGCTTACATGAAGATGCTCGAAGGCTAACATAGCACATGCTCGTAGGCTTACATCAAGAGCACTTGTAGGTACTCTCTATGACTCAAGAAGCCTTCATTGCAAGTTGGCCTTGGACAATTTGATGGACTTGACGACCACTTAGATTGCCCAAGGAATTGTTCAAGGTTGGCAGATGACAGTAGGCAGTACTTGTCCCAATGCCATTTCCTTGGGACTTAGGCAATACTCCTTTGTTTTCTTGGACTCCAACTCAGTTTGGCTGCCTTAATTTGCCTTCGTCCATTCATTGGCCATGCTGCTTTAGCCTCCTCATCTTCGAGCATGATTTTGAGCTCCCTTTCACATTCTCTCTACAAAATATTGCTTGGTAGCAAATTGTCATTTATGTGGTACTTCATGCATATCTCTCCATTCAATTTCTGCCAGTCTTTTTCCTAGTAGAACTATTAATCTGTTTGTCCCTTTATCGCTTGCCAAGTTAGTGCTCCCAACAGTCTTATTCTAGAAGTTCAACATCTGCTGCACAATTGTCAGCATTTCCCAACATTTGCTCGTTTGTCGTGCTCCTTGAAGAGTATCTTTCAAACTTGTCCCTTTACTAGAGAATCTACTTCTGCTGGTTGCGTGCATATCCTGTCATAGCTGCATCAATCATGCATATGCTGTCTTTGCAATTCACCAATCCAAACATGCAACTGTTTGCTCCTTTCACGCAACTGTTACATTTCAGCATGCATTCTTTGTTGTGCACATCCAATGGCTGCCAACAAGCTCATCCCTTCATATTTGCTTCCATCACTTCGAGGTGCTTCTTTTGGAAGTTTGTCTTGCTCGACATGTCTTGTCGTCCTTTGTTGTATGTCCTCATCACCAAGTGATCTGTCCTTCCTAGACATCAAGAAATCTGAGATGTATACACAATCTCCTGTGTTCAGTGGGTTTAGGCACCAAATTTTCTTCCTCCATTGTTGGTTGCATGTCATTTCTTGCGGCATCCTGCTCGTACAACCATGCCAACTGCTTTGCAAGTTCACTATTTGGAAAGTCACTTGTACCCTTTGCATCATCTTCTCTTGCATGACTACATTCTCAAACTTCATGTATTAGGATTTATTCTAAGTATCTCGAAGATTGACTTAGTGCAATTGTCAACTTGCTCGTACTTGATTCTTCTCCATGCGGTTCATGATTGAAAAGGTTCACTTGCGCTCTAACCTTGTACAACTTCAATTTTGAACCATTGACTGTCTCAGGATATTGCATCTCGTCTAGTCTCTTCAATTGGACTGTGTCGTTATCCAACAATTCCTCAACTTGGAAGGGTCCAAGCCACAGGGTCTTCAACTTCCCTAGCTTGATCTCTCGCTTGCCATTGTACTTCAACACGAGGTCACTTGCCTTCAACTTCATCTTTTGCAGATGCTTGTCGTGCCAAAGCTTGTGTCGACACTAGGCAACCTTTGTGGCCCACTATGCCATCACTCTCTTCTCATCCAGCTTGATGAGTGTCATTAGCCTCTCCTCCAGGCTCTCCTGGTCACCAAGATGGTTCTGCACCGCCACTCTCAAACTTGGCACTAGAAACTCAATCGACACTATTGCCTCCTGCCCATACATCAATTGGAATGGTGTATGATTTGTCGTTGGCTTGTACGTCGTCCTGTATGCCCACAAGATCACTAGCAATTTTTCCTCCCAGTCAACATCCTCAATTCCACAAGTCTTGTACATTATTGAAACCAAAACTTTGTTCGTTGCCTCCACCTGCCCATTTGCCCTTGGATAGTACGCACTTGACATGCCCTTGGATAGTATGGACTTGACAGTGAATGCGTAATTTTGAATTATGATGTCAGCTTTTGAATGATTTCATTGACGAATTGTCCTCCACGATCACTTGTCAACAAAAGAGGCTCTTTGAATCTTGTAATGACTTACTCATATAGGAATCGCGCAATGCTCTTCGTAGAGTTACTTGGCAATGCCCTTCCCCTTCTACCCACTTTGTCAAATACTCTGTTGCGACAACAATGTACGTGCACCTTCTTCTACTGGTCTTCAATGGTCTAAGAAAATCTAGATCCCATCATTCAAACAACTCTTGTAGCTAAGATGGGTACAATGGCATGAAGTCCCTCCGCAACTACTTTCTGGCTTGTTGGCATGTATCGGACATGGTCACAAACTCCTTTGTGTCACGATAAAGGGTGGGCCACTACAAACCAGCTAGAAGCACCTTCCTCGTGGTTACATGGCCGCATGTCCTCCCGCCAACCCTTCATGAGCCTCCTTCAGTGCTGCGTTCACCTCCTCGTCCATTACGCATCTCCACAAAATTCCATCTGGTCCAATCTTGTACAACAATCCAACAATCAGTTGGAATGGTGCTGACTTTATTATTATTTTCTTCTTCTTGCTTGCAACAACTCCTTTGGCAGCTCTCCCATCGACAAGTATTCTCCAACGTACTTGTACCATGATGGCAACGTAGTGATTGAAAACAAGTGAGCGTCCGAAAATTCATCCGACACTCCTCCCTTTGCAAGTTCTCCCGAGCGAATCCTTGACAACTGATCCGCTATGACATGTTTCTTCCCCGGTTTAACCACCACTCGAAACACGAACTCTTGCAACATAATGAGCCACCTGCTAACTCGTCTATGAATTGTTGGCTTATTGATCAGGTACAACGACGCCTGATGATCAACATAGAAAGCAAAAGGATTCACGAGCAAGTAATGTCTGAACTTTTGCTCCGCGTACACCATCCCTAATGCTTCCCTCTCTGTCGTGTTGTAATTCTTCTTTGCCCTAGACAACAACCGACTTGAAAAGTATATGGGCTGATCCATCCCATATTGTCCCTCCTGTGCCAATCCGCATCCATAAGTGGACATGAAACTCCTCCCAATCTGGAAACACTAGAATGGGTGCGCAAACCAACTTTGCCTTCAACTCCTTGAAGGCCTTTTGGTGCTCCTCCGTCCACTTGAAAGGAACACCCTTGCGCGTCAACGTATCCAATGGGTGGGACATCTATGCAAAGTTTTTGATGAATCATCGATAATACCCGACATGCCCCAAAAATGACTTCAACGAACTCACGTCGTATGGTTCCTCCATGCTCATCACGACGCGAATCTTGTCGGGATTGGTCTTCAGTCCTTCCTTGCACACCACATGGCCCAACAACTTCCCATATGGTACCAACAACTTGCACTTCTTTGGGTTCAAGGACAGTCGAGCATTCATGCATAACCTCATGCATTCCTCCAATGCCTTCAAATGCTCGTCCTTCTTCCTATACAATGACCAGTCATCCAGAAACACCTTGAACTTGCCTGTTGACATTTGCTCAAAAATGTACAAAATGATCCTTTGAAATGTGGCAGGGGCATTGCATAAATCGAAGGGCATTCAATTATATGCATAAATGTCGTTTTCAACAACAAACGTGGTCTTCAATCATTCCTCCTCGGCAATACTGATTTGATTGTAGCTTGAAAATCCATCCAGAAAGGAATAGATTTTATGCCTTGCTACCTCCTCTAAAATCAAATCAGTAAATGGGATTGGAAAGGGATCCTTGATTGTCACCACGTTCAAGCTCCGAAAATCCACGCAAATGCGGATCTGATTGCTCTCCTTCTTCAGGCTGATGACGATGGGAGACACCCATTCGCTCACCATCACTTTGAAAATTATGCCCACATCCAACATCTTCTCAATCTCCGCATTGACTAAGGCTACATACTTTGGGTTCATCCTGTATGGCCTTCTTCTCACAGGTTGCATGCTTGGAATCAACGGAATTCAATGTATGCACAACTTAGGTGGAATCCCTTGCAAATCCTTGTATGTCCATGCGAAGACCTCCTTGTACTGCATGAAAATTTTAAAAGTTGTCGCTTTTAAAATTGGGTCCCACTCGTCCCCGCAATGGATCATCTTCTCTTCCTCTCCTTCACCAAGGTTTACCTACACCATCTTTGGACCTTCGTACTTGATGGTGTCAGGTTCTTCTGCCGCTTTTGCCACATCAAAGGAATGTGTCGGCCTCTCATCAATCTACGCATCATCGACACTATACTCAGCAAAGTTTTATGGGAAAGACATCTTTTCCTCCTCGACTTTTATGGCTGGTTTTGACATTTGACTGCTTTCGCCTACTTCGTATGTACTACAAAGTCCATCATCCTAGTTTTTGTCCTCCACGCTTATGCACATACAACTTGGCTAGAAGACTTCATAGTCTTCCATCTGCCAATGGAGTAATCCGTTGTTTGAGTGCCCTTCATCTTCCATGCACTCTTCCAATTCCAACACACCTTCATTTGGTCCTTGTCCACCCGTCCTATCTTCTTCATCTAATGATGAATCGCCAGACTCATCAGATGTCGCCAACTCCTTGTTGATGGACTGGTTCTTCAAATTGATCATGTACTTGTGCTGGCCTTTCTTGAATGTTAGTCGGTCCTCCTAGTTGTGGTTTACTTTCGCCGTGCATAACCACCCTCGTCCCAACAATGCATCGTAGGCTGGTTTTTGCATGGCGATGACTACAAAATCCAAAATGAACATTTGATCGACAATCTTCACCTTCTACGCAGTCAAGACACCTTTCATCTCGATGCCATACTGATCCACGCCATACAGTTGAAAATTGGGAGACCACAAAAATGGTGCCCCCAAGTCTTTCCAAGTCTTCTCAGGCAATACATTCACACTTGAACCCCCATCCATGATCACTTGCGTCAGCTTGTGGTCGAGCAACTTGATGTGGATCAATGTTGGCTTTTTCCTGGTGTCTATCATCAACACCGTTGGGTCAATGTATTGATCCTTCACAATCTTCCTTACTGTCGGTTGGTGATGTGTCTTTGCTATCTTCTTTGTCTGCATTATTTATCTGACTAGCACATAAAGCTCTGATATTGCACAAAATATGCTGGACATTCTGACTACAACATTCATGTCTAATACTTGCGCCGCCAATTGCTTAGCTAAAGTATCCTCTTCAACTGTGATGGGTGCCTTCATATTTTTCCTTTCTTCATTGGTCTTGTGCATTTCCTTTTCTAGTTGCACATGTGCCTCGTATTATATCTCCTTCTTAGTAGGGTTTGGGTATTGCTCCATATTCTTTGCCTGTACTCATGTCACTGCCAACACATGTTTTTCCTTGTCCTTTTGCTGGTCATTCTGAGGCTCTTCAATGTCAATAAAACCGACATTTTGCGAGTTACTAGTACTCGCCTTCTTTGGATAGTTAGCCTTCCCGTGGTTGCCATGTCCACACCATCTGCACATCATGGTCGTGTTGTTCTTGCTTCCTTCAACTGGTGTGTCTATGCAATTACATCCGAAGTGCTCCCCACTCTTGACATCTTTGACACTAGATGATTGGTCTTCCATTTGAGTTGTATTGCAAGCGTCCTTTGCCACCGTCTACACCAGACCAATATCTCGATTGTAGTTGTCTTCTCCCTTGGCAATTGTTGTATCTGCCACTCGTTGCTCCTTGCTCCCTCTTGGAAGTGCTTGGTTTCTCCTCTTTCTCCTCCTGCACCATAAAAGTTTGGTGTGTCATACTTCGCAAGTTGAACGGACATTCCGCAATCTCATGTCCAACAACTTCACAAATGTTGCAATACGCCTTTTTTGGACAATTTGCATTTGTATGTCCTTCAAACGTGTAGTTTGTACACCAAATGTCCTTTTTCTTCTTAGTTTGCACGTCATTGATCACCTATTCCAGGTCCATTCACATTGCCTAGATTGTTGCACTGATATCATCTTGGTCATTGTCTAAGTCATCATCACAATCATGGCTTATACTCCCACCGCCTGTTGTTGTTGTCTTCATCTCACTTTCCAAGTTCAGCTCACAATCGAATGCTTTTTGGTAGGTGGTTGACGTAACGATCTTCATATTTTTGTAGTGTGGCAACAATCTGTCCATAAACCATTGCTTCTACAATCCATCACTAGGTTTCACCTCCATCTTTCCAATCAATTCCTTCAGACGACGTTTGTATGACTTTATGTTTTCATCCTTCGACTTCGTAGAATATATTTCACCAATGATCTTCGTGTCATCTTGAAGCAGTCTGAAATCCTTAAATTCTTGTTTTAGCTTAGCCTAGTTAGTGAAGGGTTCTTCTCTTTTCAAATGTCAATCAATTGCTACTCCGCACAATGTTGGTGGGAGCAACCCTGCCTACTTCTGAACGGTCCTGCCTTAGACAACCTAGTTCCCTATGACCTGCTTTTGGACAACCCTGCCTTAGATGGCTCGACTCCATATGGCCTACTCTTTTGCTTAGATTGTTGGCACGGACTTTTGTACAATCTTCTCCTGTTAGACGGTCCATACCATACGCTCTTCGAATCAAATGAACTTCTCCTTGCCTCAAACTTTATGCTACTTTATTCTCTTCCTCAGATGACTCTACATGATCTCCAGACTTCTCAACATCATCTTGCTGCCAAACTTGGGTTGTAGATGGCCATGCATGACTACCAGACGATCATGATCTATCTTCAGATGACTCAAGGTGTTTGTTTGATGGCCCGAGAGCAGTTTGAGGTTCAAATGACTTCCTCAGACGGCTTGAGGAAGGTCCAGACGACCCTTCCCTTGGGATAGATGACCCAAGGGTCACTTGGAGACTTGTTGTCTCTGCTAGACGGCTAGGGTCCTAACTTAGACGGCCTAGGCTCAAATAGCCTAAGCTCTAATTATTAAGGCTTGGGTCCAGACGACCCAAGTCCAGATGGGCAGATGACCCTAGCAGATGACCTGATGATGAAAAATCTCTCTTCGTCTTTTGTATCATTTACTCCATTTGCATCACTCACTTCACCATCTACATCAACCACTTGTGTAGCTCCAACTATTTGCTCTATCTTTGCCTCTTTGATTGTAATTAAGTTCACCTCCTCAATTGCAATCAGGTTTATGAAGTTCACCTTCTCTGCTTCTTGGCTAGAGCTGTGACTCTTCTCAAACACTTCAAACTCTCTACACATCATTGGTTCATCTCGACTTGCAGCACTTTGACATTCACGTGCAAAGTGCCCCCACAAATGGCATCGCCAACATTGTACAATGGGTCTGCCCTCAGTATCATACTCAATTTTGTGTCTTCTAGTTCTCTGGTGGTTGTCATAGACCACATCACCAATGGCATCCCCCCTTGGTACAATCTCCCTTTGTGTTGCATATACCTGTAGCAATGATCTTGCGTTCTCCAAGTCACACTCATCCTCGGAGTTATTGTTCTTCTCTTCAAAGTCACTTCCTTCACTAACTTCTCGACCCTAACACTTGGATGATGAACTACTCTCATTCTCAAAATCATCACTCTCATTGTCAAAGTCACTCTCAACATCAGAATCACTTTTATCCTGTGTTCCACGGGGACGCGTCCTCTCGTCCCTTGCGTCCTCGGTATGGGGGGACGGCATCGGGAACGTTTCCTTGTCGTCCGAGCAAAGGAGAGAGAGCTTATGGTTTTTAAGGAGCTTTTATAAAGAGACTAGGTTATGGCTATTAAAGAGCAAAAATAGAGAGAGATTTCTCACTCTAGAAACCCTCAGGGGACGGTGGGGAAACGTCCCCGATGCCGTCCCTCCATATCGGGGACGCGTCCTCATGGAACATAGGATTTCGGGGAACGACATGGGGGGCATCCTCGGGATGGCAACGTCCCCTAGGTTGCTGTCCCCGGTGACCGTCACTGTGCCCCATGGTTGGGCATCGCATCCCCCCCCCAAAAAAATGAAATAAATAAATAAAAAAATAAAATATACAAACTTAAATTAAAAACAAAAAGGGTATTACTATTGGTTGTATTTTTGTTCTCTTTGTATTTCACTCTTTTTGTTCTAAATGAGCATTGAGACTATTAGTATTACTATTTTTCATGATTACTAGTGGCTGAGTACTCTCCCTGTTATAGTGGCTGACCATTTACGCTGTCATATTTGAACAGTTAGGACTCAGGAGTAACTGTCATTGCTTACATGGTGGGAACTGAACAATGGTGGTTGTCAATGTTTAAATATTACTTTAGTGATTGGACAGCAGTGCAGAATTGCTAGAGAGTAGAGACTGAACAGTAAAGCTGTCTTGCTTTTATAATTTATATTGAGGGCTGTAAAGTTGTAAACTGATGACTGTCTTGATTGACCATTGATGGCTGAAAAAACAGATAACTATCTTGCCTGAACATTGATGACTAAGAAAAGTGAAAACCAATGACTATCTTGTTTGAACATTGATGGCCAAAAAGTAAAAACTGAGAACTGTCTTTGTTTGAACATTGGTGACTGAAAAAAATTAAAAAATGATAGTCTTTGCTTGAACATTGGTGGCTGAAAAAATGATGACTGTTATTGTTTGAATGTTAAAAGCTGAACAGTGTGGCATTCATTACTTGAGCAATAGCAACTATTTTGGTTAACTGTTAGAGATTGCACTTGATATCCTTGGCTGAACCTTCAAGTTACATTTGTTGAAATGGCTGCACTTAGTAATATGCTAATAGCTGAGTTCATTTCAGATTGAAACATGGTGTAAGAACATGCATACTTTTTAAGTTTTTAGTATTTTTCATTTTTGTTGTGTAGAATTTGTAGATTATTCTAAATTTCTAAAAATTTTCATAGTATTATACCAGCCATCCCCCAACCGTCCCCCGCCGTCCCCGAAACCCGTCCCTTAGGCTCGTGGAACCTTGCTTTTATCTTTAGGGTCACTCTCATTCGCACTAACATGACCCCAACACTTTAACAATGTCTCTGCATTACTTTCCAAGTTCAAAGCTTGCTCCAAAGCCTCTTGAAATGACATCAGAGGGACTGCCCTGGTCTTCTTTCGATACGTAGGAATAATTTCCTCCACGAACCACCTCTTCTTCAATGCATTTGATGGATCTTCCTCCAGATGGGTAAACAACCCACTCAACCTCTAGTTGTATGAACAAACAAACTCTTTCTCACCTTGTTCCATTCTATAAATTTCAGCAATGACCTCATCGTCATTGTGGAACAACTGAAATTCCTTCACAAATGCTTTGTGCAACTCATCCCAAGTCTGGTACTTGCCCTCTGGCAATCTCATGTACTAGTCCATTGCGATTCCATGAAATGTCGCAGAGAATAACCTCCAATCTGCGTCATTATTCTCCCCATTCGCTTTCCACATCATGAGACAAATTTTCCAATGCCTAATTGGGTCTTTTGTTTCCCCACCATGAAATATTGGACACTTAGTCAATATACCAAAATTGGTCTTTGTGGTGATAGGTTGACTTGACATTGGCAATGGTTGTTCATGTGTCTCTCCTTCACGCACATCATCAGGTACACCACATTGCAATTGCTCTCATGTTGTACTCCTATCCCACGCACCATGAAACGTGCCAACTTGTAGTTGCTCCGATGCCAGACTCTCGGCTTGCTCACCATCGAACACACAAACCTGCAATTGCTCTAGTGTTGGATTCTTGTCTCACACACTATCGAACACACCATCTTGCATTTGCATCAATGGCGGACACCTATGCCTCCTTGATCTTTCGATATGTAGGAATAAGTCCCTCCACAAACCACCTCTTCTTCAATGCATCTGATAGATCTTCCTCCATATGGGTAAACAACCCACTCAACCTTCGGTTGTACAAACAAACAAACTCTTTATCACGTTGATCCATTCTATAAATTTTAGCAATGATCTCATTGTCATTGTTGAACAATAGAAATTCCTTCACAAATGCTTTGCGCAACTCATCCTATGTCTAGTACCCGATCTCTCGCAATCTCATGTACCAGTTCATTGCGATTCCATGAAATGTTGTAGGAATAACCTCCTCCAATCTGTGTCATTATTCTGTCCATTCGCTTTCCACATCAGGAAGCAGATTTTCCAATGCTTGATTAGGTCTTTTGTTTCCCGAAATATTGGACACTTACACGATATGCCAAAATTGGTCTTTGTGGTGATAGGTTGACTTGAAATTGGCAACGGTTGTTCACATGTCTCTCCTTCACGCACATCGTTAGGCGCATCACACCACAATTGCTCTCGTGTTGGACTCCCATCACACACATCATTAAATGTGCCAACTTGCAATTGCTCCAGTCTCAAACTCTTGGTCTGCTCACCATCGAACACACAAACCTGTAGTTGGTCTAGTGCCGAACTCCCATATTGCGCATTATCAGACACACCATCTTGCATTTGCATTGATGTCGGACTATCGTCTCGCTCACCATCGGACACATCAACTTGCAATTACTCCAATGCCATACATACTTTGTTGTCATGCAATTCCTCAACAATGCGTAACTCATTGTTGCGTGATTCTTCGTCGTCGTTAGGTAACTCTCCATTGTCATCACGTAACTCTCCACCGCCAACATGCAACTCTTCGTCACTGTTATATAACTCACCTCCATCAATGAGCAGCTCTTCGTGACCTCATGCAACTTTTTGCTGTTGACATGCGACTCTTTGTTGCCGACATGCAACTCACCCCCTCTGTCACCTAACTCTCTGTTGTCAACATACAAGTCTCTTCCATTGACATGCAACTCTCCACCGCCATCACGCAACTTTTCGCATAGAAACCCTTGCATGTCTCCTTTGCGCGTGTCTTCTTGCATGTTTGGTTGCACATCCTTTTGCACATCTGCTTCATGCGTCGGCCCTTTGCCAGCGTCAACAAATGAGTCTACATATTCATTTGCTTCATCGGTTGCATTGTCATCATTCCATTGTTGTTGTGCTTGTTAGGAACCTACTATTAAAATAAAGCACACTCACACAAAATACTGAAAAATAACTCACATACATCAAATAACTCAATATCACTATGCAGAAATCAATTACAGAAATGAAACAATCTCACAGTAACATCTGAATCGCGGGCCTCTTCGAGGGGGCAACCTCCTTCAATATTTCATTAGCTTGCAAAAGGATAATCTCGTACATGGCTTCATATATTTTTAAAGGAAAACTACATGCAACCCTACCTAAATGCTCAAGAGGTGGCTTACATGCAAAATGCCACTCGAGCTAGAATCTCCCACCAAATGGCGGTTACAATCTTGATAAAAACGGTTACATGAAATGGTACCACTTGGCGAGGTATCTTACTACATCGGTTACAATATTGATAAAAACGGTTACATGAGATGGTACCACTTGGCGAGGTACCTTTATTGCCACCTACATTACTAAGTATTGCATAATAACATTAAAATAGGATCCCCACGTTGGAAGTGGGTTATTACATAGGTAAATGAGAATTACAACATGGTGTTAGGATAGGATCCTAACATGTCCTTCCCCTTCGAAAAGCTTTGTCCTCAAAGCTGAAATTGAGGAAACTGGTGTTGGAGTTGATGGAGAGGCTCCCATGTAGCATCTTCTGGCTGGAGCCCACGCCACTGGACAAGGACATCTGTGATGGTACGATTGCGGAGAGTGCGGGTGCGGCGATCCAACAACTGTTCTGGTTCAAGTAAGATGGACCCTTCCTCATCCAATTATGGTAATGTTGATTGAACCTGTACCTATGTGCCCACAACTTTCTTGAGAGACGAAACATGGAAAACAGGATGGAGCTTGGAGGTGGGCGGAAGAGCCAATTTGTAAGCAGTGGAACCAATCCGCTGTAGGACTTGGTAAGGCCCATAGAATTTTGCAGCAAGTTTTTGGCACCGACGGAGTTGGAGGGATGACTGTTTGTACGATTGCAAGCGAAGGAAAACCATATCACCCACATCAAAGCTACGCTCGGATCGATGTTGGTCGGCTTGTTGTCGCATCCGGTTCAGGGCCATGTCCAAATTATGCTTCAGCTGGTGAAGGACATCGGTCTGTTGGCGAAGAGTAATGTCGACTGCTGGACCCTAGAGCTGCCTGGAATGTATGAAGAAGGCGTGGGTGGAGGGCGCCCATAAACAACCTCAAAAGGAGTGAGTTTGGTAGCTGTATGATAGGACGTGTTGTACCACCATTCGGCCAGAGGAAGCCACTTCGCCCATTGAGAAGGATGATCTGATGCAAAGCAACGAAGATAGGTCTCCAAACATTTGTTGACAATCTCAGTTTGACCATCCGTTTGCGGATGATAAGCTGAACTCATTTTGAGCTTCGTTCCCTGCAACTTAAACAACTCTTGCCAGAAATGACTAGTGAAGGTTGGGTCTCGATCGGACACAATGGAGGTGGGCATACCATGAAGGCGAAAAATAGAATCAAGGAAGATTTGGGCAATGGTGGAGGTTGTGTAAGGATGGGCAAGGGGACAAAAATGAGCATACTTCGAAAGGCGATCCACTACCACGAGAATAACAGACTTACCGCCCGATTTAGGTAACCCTTCGATAAAATCCATAGAAATATCAGTCCAAACCTGATCTGGAATGGGCAATGGTTGAAGAGTACCCGAAGAACGAACTGTTTCACCTTTCATCCGTTGGCAGGTATCACAAGCTGCCACGAAGTCACGGATGTCTTGTTTCATCCCTTTCCAGAAGAATGTGCGCTTGAGGCGTTCATATGTTTTAAGAAATCCAGAATGACCTGCAGAGGGAGCAGTGTGTAGTTCCTTCATGAAGAGGTCGCGGAGTGGCGAGGCACGGGGAATAACAAGGCGTTGGCGATAACGCAAATCCTGGCCATCCCAATTGTAGCCTGGGGATGAAGTCGGATCAGCTTGAAGTGAAGCCATCAAAGCTTGCAGGTCTGCATCTTGAAGTACCTCCTGTCGTAAGGAATCTATCCATTGGGGGACAGGTGCGGAGATAGCACATATCATACTGAGGGCCTCAAATTGGCGAGAGAGAGCATCAGCCACAAGATTTTCTTTGCCCTTCTTATAGGTGATATCATAATCATAGCCCATGAGTTTAGAAACCCATTTTTGTTGTTCTGGGGTAGCAACCCGTTGTTCTAAGAAATATTTGAGACTCTGATGGTCTGTTTTAATGGAGAAATGGCGCCCAATGAGATATGGTCTCCAATGGGTGACAACATGTAAGATGGCCAACATCTCCTTGGCATATGTAGATTTTCCCAAATTACGCTCAGAGAGTGCCTTACTGGTGAAGGCCAAGGGTCTCCCTTCTTGCATCAATACTGCCCCAATGCCGCGACCGGAAGCGTCACTTTCAATGACGAATGGTTTAGAGAAATCTGGCATGGCTAGAACAGGTGTGGTGGTCATGGCATGCTTTAATTCCAGAAAGGCTTGATCAGCGGGTCCTGTCCAAGTGAAAGAGTCCTTCTTTAACATAGATGTGAGGGGAGCTGCTATCTTCCCATAATTACGAACAAATTTCCTGTAATAACCTGTAAGTCCTAAGAATCCCCGAAGTCCTTTGAGAGTGCGGGGTTTTGCCCAGTCCTGAACTGCCTGAATCTTCTTAGGGTCGACCTTGACACCATCTTTGGAAACAATGTGTCCTAAATACTCCACTTCAGTCAGACCAAAGGAGCACTTAGACCGCTTAGCAAAAAGTTGATGTTGGGCCAATAACTGTAATGTCCGATCCACATGGGTAAGGTGTTCTTCCCACGAGCGGCTATAAACCAATATATCATCAAAGAAAACCAGGATGAACTTCCGCATGAAGGGACGAAAGATGTTGTTCATAAGGCTTTGAAATGTGGATGGTGCATTTGTCAAACCAAATGGCATTACCAAGAACTCATAGTGACCTTCATGAGTACGAAAAGCAGTTTTTGGAATATCCTCGTCCTTGAGCCTGATTTGATGGTACCCCGAACGAAGGTCCAACTTGGAGAAGTACATAGCTCCATGTAATTCATCCAACAATTCATCCACTACCGGAATGGGAAATTTATCCTTGATGGTGATCTTATTGACCTCACGGTAGTCTATGCACAATCGCCACGAGCCATCTTTCTTACGAACTAGCAAAACTGGAGAAGAATAGGGACTGGTACTGGGTCGAATGACACCTGCCTTGAGCAATTCCTGTACCATCTTCTCGATTTCTGACTTGAGAGCATGAGGATACCGGTACGGTCTGATGTTCGGTGGTGCACTACTCGGAAGTAGTGGAATAGCATGGTCATGAGAGCGACGAGGTGGCAGTGTAGTTGGTTCTGAAAAGACGCCATTGTGCTTGGTTAGAACAAGTTGCAAATCTGCTGGAAGTGGATCTGCTGTAGAAGTGGGTGGCTGAATTGAAAATATTTGTGCAATGACCCCACGGGAGGACTTTTTCAACAACTTCTCCATGCGATTGGAACTAATAATTTGTGTAGGGCCAGCCTTGATACCCTTGAGGGTATATGTTTGTCCATTTTGTGAAAATTGCAGCCATAGTTCTACAAGGTTGCGGGAGAAAGTGCCCAAGGTGCTCATCCATTGGGATCCTAACACAACGTCACATCCTCCCAATTGGAGGGCGAACATATCTTGCTTGAGTTCATAATCCCCTATCTGAATTTTGACATTTCGACATTTACCTTTACAAGGTAAGGTGCCTCCATTGGCCACCATGACTTCAAAAGAATTGCATGAGTGTATATAGCAGTTGGTCCGTTTGGCCACCTAAGGATCAATAAAGTTGTGTGTATTGCCTGAATCAATAAGAATTGTGAGACGTTGGCCTTTGAAATAACCCACAACTTTCATGGTTTGTGGGGTGGTAATCCCGGCAAGAGCATGGATTGAAATTTCTGCTGGTGTTTCTGATGGTTCCTCTTCCTGTGGAGTTGGTGCCTCAGTTGTATCACTCTCCTCATCACTATGGTCATTGTTTTCTGGTTCCTCCACATCTATTAAAAACAATCTCTTATTTGCACATCTATGCCCCTTCGTAAACTTTTCATCACAATTATAACATAACCCTTGGGCGCGACGCGCATCCATTTCCTCTGTAGTCAGCCGCTTGGGAGCAGGAGGTTTATTATCAGTATTGTTTTGGACCCGAGGAGGGAAAGAAGGTCGGTTATGCGAAAATCGCGGTGTCCGCCTTTGAGCTGAGAGTTTAGATTCGGCCAATCGGGCTAAACTGATAGCCTCCATCATGGTGTGGGGTTTGAACATCTTGACTTCAGCCTGGAGATCATCTCGTAACCCACTAACAAAACAACTCATAAAAAATCCCTCATTCAAACCCTTAGTTTTATTGGCCAATTTCTCAAATTGGGTTTGGTAATCACGAACTGAGGTGGTTTGTTTCAGCTTTGTCAGTGCACCTATAAAGTCATCATAATCATTAGGGCCAAATCGGGTGAGTAGTTGGGACTCAAAGTCCTCCCAAGATAGATCGGGGTTAGCAACCCGTAGCCATTGGAACCAATGTAAGGCCTCAGATTCTAGGTTGAAGGAAGCCATCTGAACCCGATGATAGACAGGGACATTATGGAGTCGGAAGAATTGATCAACCCGACATAACCACCCATCGACATCCTTTCCACTGAACTTAGGGAAGTCTAATTTAGGCATTCTGAAGGTTGGATCCCGATCAGAGTGATTGTCATCTGGTGTTCGTCGACCTCGTTCAGAGTTTTCAGCATGGTGTTCAGTTTTGGTACTGCCGTGCAATTTGGTCTCCATCTCTGTGAGTTGTTCTTCTAAACGGATTCTAGTGTTATCTTGATCCAGTCGAAGCTCTCGAATCTCTGTGCCTATGTTCTTGTTTGCAGAGGTCAAGTCAGCAATGGATTTTTGCAGGTCGGCCAATAATGTGCCCAAGTCTAAATCCTTTTGTTGTTGTCCTCGAGTGCCGCTTGCCATTGCGGTCCCTCTTGTGCTGAGTTACTAAAAATAGACCTTGGATTTTCAGGAGTTACTATTTTTAGTAAGGGTCCAAAATTTAATTTGGGAAATGAGTTGCAACACTGATTTTAGGATAGGGTCCACTCCGGTGGCTGTTTGATCTGAGCGCTCAATGAGGAGATATATTGAATTTCTTGACTTTTTGTGATCTCCTGTTGGTTGCAAGTCGATGTCAAGGTAATTTCTTCCACTTGTACTTAAAATTTCACCAATGAGTCCTTGAGGGTCTTTTGTGGAGAATAACAAGTAGATTCTATTCCCAAAAATTTGGATCAATTTGATGGACCGATGAAAAGTTATGGCCTTAGCAAGAAAAATCAAAATTTGCTATTTTTAGAAATTTGGTGCAAAATTTGACCAGGAGCTGCCAAGGACAATTTTGTCTGGAATAGAGTGTAGAATTTTCTGCTAAATTTTTGAGTCAATCTGAGCTCTGTGTGAAGAGATATCCCTGTTTTAATAAAATTTCAATGCCTTTTTTTTTTGTGTTGGTGTTTTCGGTTTCTGATTTGGAGTTACAGTTCAAAATTTGGGACCTGGGATCAACTGTTTCGGACCTGTATACTGCACCCTGACCACCGTGTCACTCACTGTTCTCTGTTCCTGTCACCTGTACTAGGGTTACTGACACAGTTTCTGCTTCTGACCTTAGGGAATTTTTTGACACTGACAACTCTGTTTCTGACACTAAAAGTCTGCAATTCTGGACTGGTACAAAGGACTGTTACTGTCGACCCGACTACCACTGTTACTGTTGTCCTGACTGTTACTGTCATCTGTCCCGACTGTTCAGATTCTGACCACAGGCTGGTTCAAACACTTGCAGAAATTTGTCTTGACTGTTGGTGCATGCAAGTTGTTTTCTGTGATAGGGAAAGCCTTCTCCGTATGCTCACTTTTGGGGATGGTGAATGCAGGTTAGCAGAACAGGGATGGGTTGATTTGCAAGGGGATGATACTTTGTTTTTGTTTTGTTTTCTTGAACCAGGGTATGCTAAGTAAGGGAGTATGTAATACCCATAGGCCCTCTGTTATACCGCAGTGACGAACAATAGTGCTCGGACCAATATTTCAGGCCACTACTCAAGGAGGATTCCACACATACCCTTGAGCACACTATCTGCCTCTCTGACAGTACGGGAGGGTAATCGTCCGGGATGCTGTGTCCCGTGGACTATGGATAATACAAGGCCGAAAAGCTTCCTAATGGATAAAATCTTGTTTAAACCTAGATTGTCTCCCGATATACCCGAAGATACGTGGGAGCTCAATTTCGTGCGCGAGTGTTGTCTGAGGCCTAGGTATTGGAGCCTGATCGCCCCTCACTTCACTAGACGCTTTATGGGCTATCTAGCTTAGCCAATAACGACAGCTCCTTCACGATATTTTAAAACCCCCGGCACAGGGTTTCTAACCTACACAACTACTGTATTTTTTTTTGGTCTTTTCTGATTTTCTGAGAAAAAAATGACTGTATTTTTTGGATTTTTTTTTTGATAAAGGAAAAACAGAAATAAAAAACACACAGGAAAATTATACCTAACAGGCGGAATGACTGGCAAGAATCGTCTTAGTTGCAGCAGAACTTGGCCCTGGAAAGCGCTCTGATACCACTTGTTAGGAACCTACTATTAAAATAAAGCACACTCACACAAAATACTGAAAAATAACTCACATACATCAAATAACTCAATATCACTATGCAGAAATCAATTACAAAATGAAACAATCTCACAGTAACACTGAATCGCGGGCCTCTTCGAGGGGGCAACCTCCTTCAATATTTCATTAGCTTGCAAAAGGATAATCTCGTACATGGCTTCATATCTTTTTAAAGGAAAACTACATGCAACCCTACCTAAATGCTCAAGAGGTGGCTTACATGCAAAATGCCACTCGAGCTAGAATCTCCCACCAAATGGCGGTTACAATCTTGATAAAAACGGTTACATGAAATGGTACCACTTGGCGAGGTATCTTACTACATCGGTTACAATATTGATAAAAACGGTTACATGAGATGGTACCACTTGGCGAGGTACCTTTATTGCCACCTACATTACTAAGTATTGCATAATAACATTAAAATGGGATCCCCACGTTGGAAGTGGGTTATTACATAGGTAAATGAGAATTACAACATGGTGTTAGGATAGGATCCTAACATGTGCTCCTTCACAAGTGATTTGCTTGTCACAACTCCATGTCACCAAGCTTGACCCAACTTTGAACAGGCAGTGGCCCAGAATGTAGAAATGGATGACCCAACTTCGAACAGGCAGTGACGCCAGAATGTATAAATGGATGACCCAACTTCGAACAGGCAGTGATGCCAGAATGTAGAAATGGATGACCCAACTTCGAATAGGCAGCGGTGGCAAAATATAGAAATGGATGACCAAACTTTGAACAAGCAACGATGCTAGTCAGAATATAGAAATGGATGACCAAACTTCAAACAGGCAACAATGCTAGAATATAGAAATGGAATATAACATATTGCAACACAATTCCATTACCACTCAAATTAATGAAATATACAATGTGAATAACTTACAATTACAATGCATACACTGCGCACACAACATATATCAGACGACTTGGCACAACAGTTCAGATTGCTTGGCACAATGGCCAGACTGTCTGGAATAGCATTCAGACTGCCTGGAACAGCACTTAAACTGCCTAGGACAGCGCTCATACTGCCTGGCACAATGGTCAGACGGCCTGACACAATGGTCAAACGGCCTAACACAGCAGTCAGATGGCCCAGCACAACATTCAGACAGGGTGGCACATCAGCTCAGACGACATGGCATAGCATCTCAGACTGCCCGGTACAACAGTTTAGACAGCCTAGCAAAACATCTCAGGCTGCCTGGCACAGTAGTTCAAACGGCCCTGCACAGCAAATCAGACGGCTTGGCACAAATATCTCACAAATACATGCCTGGTTACAACCAACTTCTATCACATGCAATGCTAACGCACAACACCCACCTTTGATACAAACCCTCAATACTATGCCAATCTCTCCTTTTATGCCAACAACATGAATGAATGAGGGAAGGGTCTTATTATACAACAAAGGAGGTAATTGGATCCTCCAACTAGCTAACTACTTGACACGTAATCATTTTTTTTTAAATTACATTTGACATGCATTTGACTTACATTTACATTTCATTTCATGACTCACTTTATGACTTATCCGTACATAACTAATACTTCACTTAAATTACACATTGTCACATACAATATTATATCACAACTTTATAACAAACTACTAATGTGTGCGTACTTGACTTCCAACGCACTTATTCAATTTGCCTGCGTACACCATCCACTTGGAGAATGCCAAGGGTCATGATCTCTGATTATTCATAGAGTGATCTAGTTGAGAATGGTCTTCAACAGGATGCTTCTACTTGAGTTGCAGAGAGCTATCATTTGGAAGAGGATCGCCCCAACATCCAAAAGGAGACAAATACCCAAGAGAGTTGCCACGAAGACTTTTGAAAAAGAGTCATCTGAATGCTTAAGCGAAGTAGTGTACAATCAACCAATTACCTATTCAAGTCCAATTTTGCAGTTTCAATTTTCCCAAGAATTGGTAGGCTATCTTTATTTCTTGCTATCTTTGTGTCTACCAAAAACGTTTGGAGTTCTGGGACCTTGATCTGTTTGTTAGGGTGTACACTGTGATCCTTCACATCTGACAGCTGTGCGTCCTTCATTATGGATGCCTCCAAATACATTATCTAATTTGGCCGCGACCCATTTTGGCCTGGTAATTCCTTTTTTTTCCATGTGAAATGTCATCAAGTTGTGAACAATAAAATAATCACTCCGTTCGTATCTTTGATTGCTTTTGTTTCTGAATAGCAGGATGAGTTACCAAAAAGAGTGTCATAATGGATGTTTCATCTTTCAGGTCACCTTTTTACAAATATGAAGTGTGTTTTTGAAAAAATGTTGATTTTTTTTTGTGCCATTTCTGCATGTTTGACTGTTAAATTCTTTTGGCTGGGTAATGATGCAAGTCTTTTGTTTCTAAAAACAAATTATAATTAATATTACCATTTTCACTATGTTCCTTCTCTTTTTGATCGGTGAATTCCCTTGTAGATGGGGAAACCTTTGGCCACGTTTGTGCACTACACACAGACTTGGATACGGTATAGAATTTTTAAACATTTCACATCTCACATTTCACATAACTGTATAGTTCCACAACTATACTGTTTCACTTCTCATTTCACACGTTTCCTGGGAATTGGACATGTGTCCTTACTTTCAAACCCGCCCATTTCAATCATTTGAGCTCCATTCCATTTGTCACCACTTTTGTCCTCCTTTCTTATGTTTTTTAAAATCCTCTTCATGAAGTTGGGGGAGGTTGATACCAATTTAACAAACAAAAAATGACTGAATTTTGTGTTTTTGTTTTCTGGCTACATTTAATATTAAATTATCCTTTCTCATTTCAAACGTTGTTTTCTTTGTCAGAGAACAGTGATGTCATCAGAGAACAGTGATGTCATGAATATACTGTCATTTGGCCCGCTTCTATATTCTTTCAGTGTGTATATATATCAATTACAATTAGTAGTCGTCGTATGGTAGGATACAAGCACAGAAGAAAGGAAGCTAGACGTGTCTATATACTGGTTTCTTAATTTGACTCGCATTTTGTTTTTGCAGCAGGTAATGTCCCCGAAGAGTAGGTTTGATTTTGAAGTTTGGGTTATGACATAATGCCCTTGAGAACATGCGTTTTGGTTTTTTGAAAACCCCAAATATACAGTTGACACTTAATCTATATAAGCAACAACCGAAGAAGAGAACGCTAAACATTGTATGTTTAGATTTTTTGGGGTTACGTCTGCTACTCAAATTTGACAGTTGCAAGCAATATGTAATGCTATTTTTCTCAATTTTATGTATGCTTTTTTCTTATTGCATAACTACGTCATAGCAATTCAAGAAAGGTCTCTGTGAATGCAAATGGAACTTTAGAAACAGCATGACTTCAGTTTTAAAGTTTGTGTTCGTTTCTCCCAGGGGCACTTTCTATTGCCATGCTTTTGGTTTCACTGGATGATCCCAATTCCTTATGAACAACGCATGCCATTTTTTTTTCATTTTATATAAGATTTGTAAATATGGAATTTGGCTTCTGTTCTAAATCTGTATATCAAGATCTTTTGAAGTGGGTTGTGTAGTATAACAAAATATGTGTAGCCTAAGCCATCCTTAGGTTGGCAAATTATTCAGCCTTGAATACCAAAAATCATGAGTAGAAGTAATGCTATGGATCGTTTACAAACACAACTCGACAAAACTTATATTATGTTTGGAAAGTATAAACATAAGATGGCCATAACATTTATTCTTCTAATAATGTTCATTAATTATTTCTAGTCCAAGTTTAATATAGTGAAATTTATAATTATATTTATTTTTGCAGCCTTAATTTTATTTAAGTTCTTTATGCTGTTCTTTCATAGTGGAAATTATAATGATAATTGATATTTACCACTTTAATAAAGGAATTATTTATGCTCTGCAAAGAGCACAGCAATATTTACAACCTTTGGTATCATTGCTATAATTTCTGGATTACAACTTTAAACAAATGAATGCTCAATGAATAGAATAGTCACAGGTGAAGATGGATGATTGATATAGATATTATCAACTATGTGTACAAACATTTTCTTAGAAGCTTATTCCAAGTTCAAAATAAAGATGTTTTAAAACATGTGCCTTGCATATCAATTTTCTAGGGGAGTTATTGTTTTGGTAGGTGAACACAGACCTGAAATTTGACATCTAGCCTTGGCTGTTATATGAATGAAATTTCATTGACGCCTTAAAATTAATAGCATCTTTCATATCTCATTTGAAGAACAATATTAAACATTATTTCTGTTAAACATGTGTCTTTCAACTTATCTCTATTTCACTGTCTCATCACTTCAAACTATTGCTATTGTTTATGCTGAACTTTTATGCCAAGTCTTTCCCTGCCATTGACAACCAGCTTAACTGAACAAAGACATTTCTACAAATATAATATATATTGTAACTGAAGTAAACATGTGTATGTGTGTGTGAGAGAGAGGAGTTAAATTTATAAGCATGTGTCATTGTGACCAATAAAAAACATATTCGTTTTACATGATGGCAACTCCAGAAAACCACTCGTTATTTGATGGTTAAATAGACTAACGATGGATATTTAATTATCAAATTTGAAGCCTGGTTGAACATTTAGGTTGTACGAAAACATCAAAGTGACAACTCTCTTAATAACTATTAGTTGTAATTATACTGAAACGAAATGAACTTATATTAATTTCTTCAAACTAGCAAACTATGTCAATGAGAACTCTTAGATACATTATAAATCAGTACAAATCAGTAAAATGTATGGGGTAGGAAGAAGAAATTAAAGTTTGATTAATATTTTGTGCAATAATAACAAGAGACTATATTAATTATATATATTAAATCATCATTGAAAAGGGGTTGAATCATAGTGCTACTTGCATCACTATCAAGAATAAAAACATGAAATCATAGTAAAGGGGCCCTAAAATGAAGGATCTTATTAGGTACAAAGCTTCGTCAGCCCAACTTACGTTTGCCAGCTATTTTGGCATATATGTTTAAAAGATTTCTTAAAATTGCTTCAGAAATTTTTGGGCTGTGTACAAAACAAAGAACTCTAAGAAACCTTTGTTGCATTCATTACAAGACAACTTTCATTCAAAAGTCGTAGAAGGGTAGGTTAGTTGAAAGAATCATCAAGAAGGGCACGATAAATAAGCCATACAATGATGCAAGTGCTACTTAGTTGCCAAACCTCTGGTTTGAGTTCTTTCTACAAACTACCCAATAACTTGCTGCCATGAGGGTATGGCCTATTGTTGTAGAGTAAATTTCAGGGCAACAAATGAGATGTGTACATGACAATTTAAATTTGAAAAATAAAATGAATTACCAAATGCACTTTACAAATATAATTGAAATGTTGCATCTTCTTCGAGCCTCACAAAGTGGGCTAAGGCATCTGAACAAAAGCTTTTTAGTCCAGAGACGTGCATATTTATTGAAAACATTTTAGAAAAACAAAAGGTAAATCAATGATGGGGCAATTTATATAGTTTGATTTTTGTTGAGGCATCCAGACAAGGTAATTATTAGTGTGATAAACCTAGTCTATGCAATTAAAAACCAAGTAAAAGCTATACGTTTAAAAAAAAAACAGAACAGGAACGCACATTAAATCATTTCATTCAGTTTATTTGATATCACTTCTCTAGTTTTTGTTATAATTTAACTTTTGATTTCAAAGCTATTTTAAAGGTAAAAGGTAAAAGTAGGTTTTGAAGTCCACAAGGCCATAGGCTATATGAGATGACCCTTATAGAGGTTATTTATCTAATATATGTTTTTTTAAACAAAACTTCGGTTACTGAGTATGATGTACAACTCTACCTCCAATTGAATTCGATCCTTGAACCTCCTATTAAGAGTTTTCAAAGTCTTACTAACAACCAAGCTTCCTTTATTTACATCTTGGAGTTGAAGTCCAACTAAAATATCCATTTCCATTTTAGGCTTTGGTATAACCAATAGGTTGGTTCCTATCTGTAAGGCCAACGCAGAAGTATAGCAGCCCAAGGTATAGCCCATTGTGGATGTGGATGTGGATGTGGATGCAACTTAATGAACATAATTTTATATGAGATGTTTGCTGTACTTGACCATCTATTTGCAATTTGTTAGAATATATTACATTATTTGGTACATGTCTTAGATTAGGATTTACTTTGTGTTGTAATAAATGCACAAGGGTGCATAATATTTAATAATGTAAATGTACACATTTTTCCATGTGTACATGAGTCCATAGAATAGGAAGTTGAATAGTCTAGAAGTGGGAAGGCCAAGAGTGCTTCATGTGAAGAGTCACATTATATTATATATACATGGTAATGTGGAGATGTAAGTGGACACGATTGTAATAACATTACTTGGTTCTTTCAGTGCTATGGCTCCATTTCCGTGAGCCTTTCTTTATGGCATATTTAGGAGTAGTTATTTGAGTTATTTCAGTATTTTATACTTACAAAATATTTCCATTAACATATACATTAGTTTGAGACGTCATTTCATTTTTTGTAAGTTTGATTATCTGGTGAGTCAATTTTGGAGAAGCGACCGTTGAAGGCATTTTGGAGAAAGCGAGAAGCAGGAGAGTGCAAGCAGAGAGGATATTTGAAGAAAGTTCATGAGAAGAGATTGCGAGCAAGGAGAAATTTCTGATTTGGGACAATTGTTGCCATCCGACAACAAGCCCAATAGAAAGAAGTGTTTGGCAAGAAGTTTGCCAAATCTTGGAGACAGAGTTAGAAGATCTCAAGACATTCATATTCTTGAGAAAGGAGACAACATTGGAGATCAGTTTTGAAGTCAAAAATCAACAAGGAAATTGCAAGAGAAGAGAAGGTTGGGGAGCTCAAGGTTTTGGAAATCTAAGGACAAACACAAAGTTTTGAAGGTTGATTTGCAGGAGAAGATTGCAGGTTTTGGAGCAGAGATTGAAGAGTTGCAGGAGAGTAGATTGAAGGTAGCCTAGAGCTACAGTTTGGAGAAGTTTTGGGCAGATTTTGGAGTGCCCGTGGATAGGAGATTGAAGGTGTTTAGACAACAACAAAAGCCAACATTCCGGAGACTCTCGTTGCAGATTTAAGCCAACGAAAGAAGGAAGGATTTGACTGTAGAGTTGCAGGTTTATGAACACCAGTTTGGGCAACATTAATAGCTGCTAATTTCAGAGTGTGTGAAGACAAGAATGAAGGAGATTCGAAGCCACAAAAACAGATTTTGTGGACAACATTGAAGGAGGATAGAGAGTTGCAGATTTGAAGAGTTTTGGAATAGTTTGTGAAAGGTTATTTGGCAACAAACAAGGAAGATTTGAGCAACAAGCAAGGCTGCAAATTTGAAGGAGAAAAGTGAATGAGAACATTGGTGCAAAGTTCATAAGTTTGAGACAACAAGTTGGGTGAATTAAATCACCAACTAAATTAGAAAAACAGAGAAAAGAAAAGTATGGAATATTTGGTGCAATCTAAGTCTATTATTCGAGTATTGAAATCAGCTATACATCAAGTTTTAGGAGCACCATATTCTTATTATTTGATATCCATATTGCATTATTTTGGAATCAAAAAATTAAGAACTTAAAGGAGTTCTTTAAGTTAAGGTGTTAGTAGTGTTTACATCTTAACGATCTACAAAGACAAAGTAGCAATACTAAGGAGAAATAAGAAGTGCATAGTATTGTTAGTGAATGCTTTGTTATTGCAGATTTATTAAAGCAAAGTGAAAGCAATAATCTAAGCTAAATAAAGACTAAATAAGGGTTAGAAATTCAGCAAAATCTCTTAGTGTCAAAAGACACTAGAATAATAAGAGTCTTGGATGAACAAAGCGTCGAGAGGTGTTGAAAGCGTCATTGTAGAAGAAGAATCACCACTTAAAAGAGCAAGACGAACTGCCACTCAAAAGGAGTATTACCATTGCTCTAAGGAGGGAAATTGATTAATCTTTACACTGTTGGAGAGATGTGGACAGAAGCTTCACATCGTCGAAGATACGTAGACAAGCTCTACACCATTGGATGCCAATGAAGAGACAAAGCCACCTGTGAAAGCATTAAAGCAAAGAAGGATGTCCGCGCTTGAGAAACAAGCAGACTACTGTGAAAAGTAAAGCGCAAGAATACATTGAGACAAACGTATTGGAGCATGAAATGAAATGAGCGTTGGAACAGTGAAGATTTGCGTTGAAAGCAACGAGCAACTAAGAGGAATAGTCTACATGCAAGCACCACATTGATTAACATTGGAGAAGTGTTGAAGGATCGTTACAAGTAACGCCCATTGCCACAATAATATCTGCCAGAGAAAAAAAACGTATTGCAAGGGAGGTAGAAGAGTTGGATTGCCAAGTAGCACATACAAGCCAGAAACTTGAAGAGTCTAGCACCCATTCCGCCAAGTGGCAAGTAGAATTTGGAAGGTCAAAGGTTAATTCGCGCCAAATGAAGGGAAAGTTCTCCTAAGACACCAAAACATTGAAGAGTCCATTAATAAAGATGGCAAATTAGTGCAAGCGGAAGCATGTGAAGGATATCGACGATTGGATACAGTAAGAGAACCTTTGGAGGTTACAAATTGCATAAGTAAAGCTAATATTATTTTGCAGGTTTATTGAAGCCAAAGTGGGAGAAGTTCTCTCTCGAATAAGCCAATGAATCAGGCCAAGATAGCACGTGTGAATACAACGCTATTCATAGACATACACAGTAGAAAATTTGCAGAGAGAAGCCAAGCATTGTTGACCAGAGAATACAACTCTAAGCCTAAGGTAATTTATTTTGTTCAAATTACTCATAAGCTTGAGTTAGGAGTAATAAGGAATTTTATAAGGATATTATTTTCTAAGGTGAAAAGCAAAGGTATTTTGAGAAGAATAAGTCTATATTTGAAACCTTAGATATAATAGCAAATTGGAGAATTATTAAAGGAGTAATTCTTTAGTACAAGATATTGGTGAAATATATATATATATATATATATATATATATATATATATATATATATATATATATATATAATAAGAGTTTTGTAATTTAATTATTTAAAGTTATAAAACCATTTTGGAATATTTGCAATTTAACCGAGTTGGAGTAATTAGGTTTTCTACAACAAATTGAATTTATAATAATTGCAAATACATTCTTCTAAATTTCTAAATTTGGAGATATAAGGTATTCTACATCAACTTAGGAGTTAAGAAATTTAGAGACATTATATTTTGTGACTAAGAGAAAGAAGGTTGATTCTAATCCTAAGAAATCATTTTCTATACTAAGAAGGGAAAATAATGTCTACCTCAAAAAATTCATTAAACCATGAAATGGAGAAAGCAATTAGACGAGATAGAGTAAATGTCATAAAATTTGGAATTAAGGACATAATTGAAGAATCTAAAGGAAAGTTAGACTTAGTTCCAAGTTTCATCTATAAGGAAGCATTAGAAGAAGAATTTGAAACATTAGAATACTATCTACAAGCTAAGATGTTTGAGACAATTGATAATGACAAAGATAGTATTATGATTCCTGTAATGAACCTGTCTAATATGCAGAATAAAAAACACACAAAAAGTAGACTGCAACAAACTGATTTTTTTGTATTTTATATTTAGGAAAGAAAACACAGAAATAACTAGAAATAATAAAGATTACAAATTTCAAAATTGCAAAGAACACAGAATGTTCATACAAATTCCAGCCAGATGAGGGTTTCCGTCCTCAATGGCCTGCACTCAACACTTGGGGTTTCCGTCCACAAATGCCTTGGAAAAGGGCTCAATGACTTGACATGATGAGAATGAATCCTCCCTTCCCTAGCAGCCCCTTTTTATAACTTTCCTCTCCTTATCCTAATTGTCACCAGCTGTCAAATCTACCTTAACAACTTTCTATTTAAGATTTATTCCAACTAATTGCAACTCCATCACTAACTGGCACCAGCTGGCAAATCTGCCTTATTAACCACTTGCTATTTTAAGATTTATTCCTCTGTTTTATCTGAGCTGCTGCCAACTGGCAAATCTGCCTTATTAGTTTACCTTCTATTCCACTCTTTTCTGCCGCAGCTGGGTAGAGTGGACCCCACATATGAATATCTCAAAAAGGGGATATTACAAATCCTCCCTCCCCAAATTTGCTTGTCCTCAAGCAAGACAAAGCTGGGTGATCAAGTATCTCAGCCGACTCCCAAGTGGCATCCTCCTGTGGCAGCCCTTTCCATTGTACCAAAAACTCTGTCCATACACAGTTTCACAGTTGTTTCTCCCTTGTGCTAAGGATCTGTTCCGGAATAAGTACTAGTTTTCTTTCTTTTTGTGCAAAATGTTCTTGCTTATCCCTTGTATTATATATATCGTACATGTCATCGTTCTCACTATCAAAACCTGTATTCATTTGCCATCTACTTTCCTCTATAGGGTCCAAACTAGACCCTGTCGGCTGAGAGTGACACTTGGACTTATGTTTATTATGTCTAGATGCATGCACTTCAGAATCATCTACAACATGGCTCCCAGTGTCTCTAGTTCTATCTAGGCTATTTCTTGGGTCGTTCTTGTGTTTCTTTCTTCTTTTGGAACGTTCACTGGACAAACAACGGTCATATTCACTTGTTGAATAACTTTGTTTCTTATGATGAATGCTTCTTGACCTTCCATCCTGAATGCTTCTCTCTAATTTCTCTTCCTTGGGAGAAGGGTACTCGTACAGTGAGACAACCCTATCATCCTCTTCAGTATAATCTGGACTTGCATATTTCTTGGCATCCTTTTTATGAAAGGATACATGTTTTAGGTCTTCAGAAGCATCTTTTCTGCTCTTATGATGACTTGCATAACTGCCACTGGGACTTCCAGATTCCCTGAGCATGATATTTTTCCCACTTTTTTTTGAAACACCATGTTTAGAAACCTTTAAATGTCCTGAATCCTTGTGCCTCTTGTTACAAGTTTCCACAGGTTCCAGGCCATATTCCTCTAGCTCAGAGATAGACCTGTCCATGCTATCCTCAAGGTAATGCCTACCATGCTTTCTAGAATTGTACTTTGATGATTTTGAATATCCATGTTGCTTTTCTGATTGAAATTTCCTCACATTTCTGTTATTAAATGATAAATCCACTTCATCCTTGGACATAGAATCTTCCCTTTGACATCCATTATAATCAGCATATTTTTCATGAGACTGTTTTCTTGCATGCCTCCCACTTTTGCTTTTCTCGTAATCACTTTCATCTGAAAACGAATTTGTTCCTTGATACACATTGCTGTCATTATATTTTTCTCTAGAATGCCTTTGCATATGCCTTCTGCTCCTGCTCGTCTGATAATCACTTTCATCTGAAATAGAGTCTTGTCTGTGAAATGCATTGCTCTCAGGATATTTTTCCCGAGAATACTTGCATATATGCTTACCACTTCTGCTCTTCTGATAATTACTTTCGTTTGAATAGTTTCCAACAGAAACTCGGTCGACATCATGCTTCATATATGAACTGCAATGATCATCCTCAGATACCTGCCACTGGTCAGACCATCTTCTGGAGTCTTCCACTGAATTGGCCTTTTCTTGAATCCGTTCCCTCTCCTGTTCTTGCATAAGCCTGCGCCACCTTTCACGTTCCTGAAGCTCCATAAATTCCTCTCTGCTTAAAGGCCTTCCAGATGGTGTAACAAGAGCAGGTCCGATGCTTCCCATTCTCATGAAACCACTATGAATAGGGACACCTGCATACATCGATGGCATGTATGGAGGAAGCCCATATGGTGCAACTGGCACCATCGAAGCTTCAAATGGCATAGCTGGAGGAGCTGGACCATACATGTTAGGGAAAGGCCTAACATGAGGCACTGATGTCCCATGCCAATACGCATCTGGACCATATGCAGAAACACAACCTGGATACATAGGTCCACCTCCTTGAAACATCCCATGCTGAGGAAAAGAAGTAGAATTATCTGGACAATCTCTTGCGAAATGATCCGGAGAACCATAGACATAACAACAATGATCCCCTTTTTTGGATCTTCCAGAAGCCACATAATTTGCAGTTCCATCTGTAGCAGATGGACGAAAAGTTTTCTTCCTTTTCTTACCTTTGCTAGCCTGGGACTCCATAGTTATACAATCATCCTTCTGTGAGAGAGATTGAAGCAACTTGGAGATCTTGCCACTCTCTCCATTATCAACAACAGATTTCTTGCCTTCAGACAGACCTGCAGATTCAGGAATAATTTGATTTAACTTCTTTTCTGTCAGTCCAGCAGTTGCAGATGGTGATTGTGATCTTTGCAGTTTACCCTGGATGTTTGATAATGCTTGTGAGACTGCTTTTGCTTGAATTGCAGATTCCCCATCTGGCACATTTTTGGCTGCACAATTCTCTGCATTGCTGATTGTCACTTGAGACTCAAGAAAATGTTCAATTGCTTGACGAAGAGCAATATTGGGAAGTAGCTCATCAATCTTGAATTTTGTAGAATTACATTGAGGGCATCTACCTTTTTCAATCAGTATTTGCCTTATACACCCACGGCAGAAGCTGAACTGACAACATGGTATCATTACAGCTTTAAATATTGCTTGGCATAGTGAATACTTCAATTCAGATGGAACCTCGGCATTTGGAATTGTAGAATGGATTGCATCTGCTTTTTTTGCAAAAGCCATCTCATTAGATTTCACTGCAGTGAATGGCCGATTATTTTCAAGCATTTGATGCCCAAAACATGATTCCTGCCTCTGCCTCTCTGAGTGCTTATCTGTTTTGTTAACCATTCCAGCAACATTGTCACTTTCATCCGTGTAATTTTCAGGAATATCTTTCTCGGAATCGGCATATAAATCTACCCCAAAATCAGCAAAGCGATTGTTGTCTGCAATAGGCAATGATGAAGACTGTCGTATGCCATCTTTATCTGTATTTTTGATTGAAGAAGCCTTGACCAGTGGTTCAACATCAGGCCTTTGAAAATCAGCCACATATGTATCAACTGAGCCATGGTGTTGCAGCTGTGCTAACTTTCTAAAGTGTTCCTCTGGATCTTGCCTCTCAAATCTGTCAATCAGCCTTCTACAAAACTCTTCATAGGTGGTGATAAGACTATGCCCTTGAGTGACTAGCCTGTGATACCACCACTCATGTGCCACTCCTTCCAAGTGAAGGGTTGCAAATTTTATGGCTTCTTCCTCGTACATAGGGCTCAATGAGAAATATGTATTCAGTTTTTGGATCCATGCTCGAGCTGAAATTTCGTTGGACCCATCAAATGAAGGGACAGCGAGCTTCCCCAATCTGTGTTGTAGATCCCTATGAGGCTGGTTATGGGTGGCTCTTTGTCCATTTCGAGCCTTTGGTTTTGACTTCAAGTTGCAGAAGTCCATGAAGGAGATGTCCCCTTGGAACTCTGCACTCTTTGCAGCATATTCAGCATGGAGGGTGTCCAAGTCATCCTCTTGCTGGTCCACCTCATCCTCTCCTTGTTGCATGGCTTTTCTCTGCAAAGAAGTGACTCTCGGTAACCCAGAACTAGTTGCTGATTTCAGTGGTGTGTTGTGGTTTGCCCCGGAAGCTGAGGTTTCCCCTCGTTCACCATGTCTTGAAGGAATAGCGACAGGGTTTGAAGACTGTACTAGCTGAGTGAAGAGATTGATTAACTGCTGCTGTCCATCCTGCAAGGATTTCAGTGTGCTAGAAAACTCTTTCTCTCTGTTGGACATTTTCTGTAACTTTTCTTGTTCCTTTTGGTACCACTGTAGCTTCTTTTGTTCCCTCTGCCTCAGTCTTTGTGTTCTAATGCTGTCTGGCATGCAATAGCTTTTCCTCTTATATCTCCCCTAGGCTGGCCAGATCTAAGCTCTGATACCACTGTAATGAACCTGTCTAATATGCAGAATAAAAAACACACAAAAAGTAGACTGCAACAAACTGATTTTTTTTGTATTTTATATTTAGGAAAGAAAACACAGAAATAACTAGAAATAATAAAGATTACAAATTTCAAAATTGCAAAGAACACAGAATGTTCATACAAATTCCAGCCAGATGAGGGTTTCCGTCCTCAATGGCCTGCACTCAACACTTGGGGTTTCCGTCCACAAATGCCTTGGAAAAGGGCTCAATGACTTGACATGATGAGAATGAATCCTCCCTTCCCTAGCAGCCCCTTTTTATAACTTTCCTCTCCTTATCCTAATTGTCACCAGCTGTCAAATCTACCTTAACAACTTTCTATTTAAGATTTATTCCAACTAATTGCAACTCCATCACTAACTGGCACCAGCTGGCAAATCTGCCTTATTAACCACTTGCTATTTTAAGATTTATTCCTCTGTTTTATCTGAGCTGCTGCCAACTGGCAAATCTGCCTTATTAGTTTACCTTCTATTCCACTCTTTTCTGCCGCAGCTGGGTAGAGTGGACCCCACATATGAATATCTCAAAAAGGGGATATTACAATTCCTTTGAATGTCACAAGCATAGTTTATATGACCCTACTTACACTCAGACATTACAAAGAAATAGACTTGAAATTGAAGGAGGTAATTGAATCTCTTAAGAAGAAAGCAAAAGTGAGTGAGTCATTTTTGAAAAAGTATTTCATTCCTCATGTAACATAAATGATTCAAGTTCATCAAATTCAGGATCTTATCATGATGTTGTGAGTGTTTTGAAGGATCAATGCAAAAGAAGATTCATGTCTTCAAGGACAAAGGCAAAGAGAAGGTTGTTCTACATGAATCACCTGATAGTACAACATCATCAAAGAACTTGGAAAGTGACACTATAGGCAAAGACAAGCAAGAGAAGGAAGAGCACAAGTTCCAGCAAGAGATTGAAGACTCATATTGAAGATAAGTCTTCAATAACCAAATAATATAATATGGGGGGTGCTAGAGTATATTACATTATTTGGTAATGTCTTAGATTAGAGTTATCTTTGTGTTGTAATAAATGCACAAGGGTGCATAATATTTAATAATGTAAATGTGCACATTTGTGCATGTGTACATGAGTCCATAGAATAGGAAGTTGAATAGTGTAGAAGTGGGAAGGCCAAGAGTGCTTCATGTGAAGAGTCACATTGCATTATATATACATTGTAATGTGGAGATGTAAGTGGACACGATTTTAATACCATTACTTGGTTCTTTTAATGCTATGGCTCCATTTTCACGAGCCTTTCTTTATGGCATATTTAGGAGTAGTTATTTGAATTATTTTAGTATTTTATACTTATAAAATATTTTCATTAACATATACATTAGTTTGATACTTTATTTCATTTCTGTAAGTTTGATTATCTTAAGTAATAAGCCTCAAAAGCTAACACAACTTGTAAATTAATAAGCTATATAATTATGTTAAAGCTTTGCTTATATCACCTAACTATACATAATTTATTTTTTATTCAATAACATTTCTTAAAAAATTCGAAGAGGTGACATTCCATAAAATTTCCCTTTAAAGGTTATTAGATCAATGTTAATAAGATTTTTCACAAGGCTTTTAGAAATAATTATGATAATTCCTATTCGAACCTAAATTTGATAATTATCTTATAATTGTATTTCATTGCATAAAAAATAGCTACGATTAATTTATAATAATTCATACCCAGGTGTTGTAGGTGAGTTGGAGAGGAGAGGGAAATCCTCCAAGAGAGGTCCCAGGTTCAAATCTCCACCCTACCAAAAAGTTGAATTGGGTATCCAAAATCCAATTGATAATGTTGGTGCGGGCAGGGTCGGGTGCGACTCCTGGGTGACTTTGACGGTGTAGAACCCCCTGTTCGTGGTCTCTTAGACCAAGGCGGCCCCACAAGGGGTTTTTCGCTTTTAAAAAAAAAAAAAAAAAAAATTATAATATTTCATAGCTTAACTTAAACTAACTCCTTACTTATTAAATTTAATTAATTTAATTTTAAAATTTAATTAATTTATGGTATCCATTTTCTTTTTATTAGAGAAAAAGAGGTTGTACTCGGGTCCCCTACTCTTGACAATTCACAACTCTCTCCTTTAGAGCTTGATAGTTTACAAGCAAATTCAATTCTCATCTCAATTAAGTTGCTATGATTAGATACCTACGTCTTTTGTCATTAAAAGTATGAATTCTTGATTTTCTAGATACCTATATCCCAAATTGTTTATAATGCCTTGCTTTTAAAAATTCTTTGTCATTGCTTTAACCATTATTCAATTTTACCATTCATCACCATGCATTTACCAAACATATTAAGAATCCATTGCCATGTTAGAATAATATTATATCCTAAGTTGTTACTAGGATAATTTATGTGGCTGAGATTAGCTCAGTTAGTTATGATCCAATGGATCAGATTGTATGCCTTTGCTATTTAAGCAAGGCTCCTTTCATTCAATAATATCAAGCATTCAAGCCTTCCATGCCTTGTGAGCCTGAGGAGCTTTTCCTCAGGATTTCCCTCATGGAATCCCCCCTCATTTTTGTATCTTCTGATGGATCAGAAACCAGATTTTGGGAGATTATTTTAGTTTTTTTTTAGTTTGTTGCGGATTGCAGTATTTTACTGTAGATCAAAGTTTTCTGATCGAAGTGCTGGTTTTCACCATTTTGGCTGTCAAATATCAGCCATTCAGGTTTTCCTCTTGTCGCGACGACAATTCAGTCACCATCAGCGACGACTGCCTAAGATGTAGCTTTTTGGAACTCCTAATGCAGTGCTTTTTGGTTCACCGATGGTGATGCAGGTCCCGTCTGTTTTTCTCATATCGTAGACCACCATCGCTACATTGGTGTTGTTCGTGAAGAGGCGACGGGCCGTATTTTTGTATTGATCAGAGGGCGGTTTTGTCAAAGTTTGATTGCCAAGATGGTTGTTTATCGATCCGTTGTGTGTCGCTTCCTCTATTACCCAAAACCAAGCAACGAATATATGGCACGACGGAGTTGAAGGCCGAATTCACATAGTGTTGCAGCAAATCAGAAGACTCGTCGAATTATCTGTGGATAACAACCTAGATTCGACCTTTTTTGCGCTAAGATGTACCAACATTTTGTGAACGTCATGTTTTCATTTTTTGTTGGTTTATGACACATAGTGCAGTAATCTGCATGAGATTTGTTTGAAACCACTACCTGTTTTGTTCTCTATTTTCTAAGAACCTCTTCTAGTGGAAGACCAGATCCGTGAAACGTAGAGCCCAGATCCATGATATGTTGGACTGGAGGTGGTTTTCCAGACTGGCGTGGATGGATATTTCAGTTCAGATCTTGTGTGCCGTCGCCTGCGCTGCGGTGTGCAAAGCCAAAGCGAAGGAGTTGTTTTGGAGCGGGCCATCGAATGCCGTTGAGCAAAAGCGACCCATCAAGCGCCTCTTCTTTTTCCAGTCTGCTCTTCATGCGCTGTTATGCGCATCCACTGCCGGATATTCAGCTCTGACGGGCTGCTCTTAATTTTAATATCCTCGATGAGCATAATTTTTTTACCGCATTTTAATCTCCTACCCGGAGCCATTGTAGTTCCCCGACCCGCTGTTGCCTGCTCCTTTGCACGATCGACTCCGAAACCCATAAACGCAAAAATATGCGTAGACGTCGTCCAATTAATGCTGAAATCCCACGGTGTACTGACACTGCGATTTCTATTTGGCGGAGTTTTTTTTGAAATTGTCTTTCTTCGTCTAGAATTTTTTTTGGCAGAGGACGTGCCCTTCCTCATGGAGATTTTTTGCAGAGTTTTTCTGATTGTTCCTACCGTCCGAGATTTCTGCATCACAGGGACCAATTCTCATTGATCAAGAATAACCTGTTTTTATTAGCAATATGCAACTCTATCTTTGTAACAATACGCAGAGAGGTTTGTTGAGATCTAAAGTGATCGGGACGAGTTTCCTGTTTACGCTTGTCACTATGCAAAATACTCGGCGGATCTGACACAAGGCTTCCATGCGATCATGTGCTCTGTCGTTGGTCTCGTCGATCTCAAAGCGGCTGCCCATACCCACCTGTTTGTACTTTATGCCCCGTGGAGTTCTGATCTGCTATAGCCAACATAAAAGGGGGAGCGTTGATGCATTCGGTTGATGACGGGACTTTAGTTGTCGGTGTCCTACGCTAGACAGAAAGCATTTCATTTTTTAACACATTAAATTTTGATTTTTTTTTGTTATTTGTCCTCTTAATGTGCGGCGAAGAGGACGTGAAAAAAAGTGGCTAGACATGATGGTGTAATGAGATCATTTTTCACGGCTTTCTAACAGTTCGACATCTGCAATATCTCCATTTTGCAATGGGATTTCCCTCACTTTCGATTGGCGGACTATCTGTTATTGAAGACACAGAGTAGATGAAACTTATTCATGATATCTCTTCCTTGCAACAATGGATACGGGCTGTGCATGTGGTTGTACCCCACAATCATCGCAAACAATAATGGAGGTGCGGCGGTGGAGGTGTGTTTTTTGTGCTTCAGAAATGAAGGACTGTGGACGGGTGAAGTTTTTGGACGAGGTCAGACTGCAAGCCAGTGGTACGATCGAGGCCGTTCCCAATGCGGAGCCAAACCTGCAACAACTTGGTGGATCTCGCAGTAGGCTACAGGCAACATAATCCTATCGAAGAGCAGCTTCTCGACGGAGTGGAGGCATATCGAGCAACATGGCATCTGTCTTTTCAGCACTTGGCGATTTTGGTGATGCAGGTTTCTGGTGCAAAAGAGGTTGGCAGATCTACGGAAGACAAATGTTATGGAGAGGCCTTGGGTGGTGGTCTCAAAATTGATGCTGAAAAAGGCGCCAAAGTTTTAATAAATGGAAAACCATAGTTTTTTTTTACTTTTTTTTGGTATGGAATTTAATAAAGGTTTTTTCCTCATGCAAAGGTGGCAAAATAATGGCCTGCATGGACCATTTTATATTTAGAAGGGAACCATTTTTTTATTAAAGGAACCACTTTATGCCCAAGAATATGACCAATTTGAGCATTATTTTTATGGCAAGTGGAAGGCCCTCGCCATTCAAAAGTATTCAAAGAAGGCCCATGTATTATTTTTTATTTCAATTTTTAGAATATTCTCTTGTGAAAGAAAGAAGAAGACCATTGTTTTCCTGCAAGATGAAGGTTACATTGATACACAATTATAGGGGTATTTATAGTCGTCGGAAATGTTTTTCTGAGCTGTACAAGATGGTGCAGTTATTTTTCAGTTTTGAAATTGTTATCCACACTTTTTGTGGCTCAAAATTTTTGTATCATGGAGTGTATTATCGGTTGAACCCGACACTCCCAAATATTTGTTAATGTGATCCTAGTAACTAGTCATCTACTCTATAGCACCTAGCAGATGCACGACTGGTTACCTATGCATTCCAGGAGGATGACCATAAGGACATGTTCAAGCTACATTGGTGCCCTTCATTATTTGATCCCTTTGTTTTGTTGTTTGTCCACAAGTTTTGGACATTGTTATCAGCCCATTGTGTTCATATAGGTGGAAACCACTACTTATGCTTGTGGAGTCAATTTCGACATCCCTTGCGATTTTTGTGGTTCTTTCCACACCATATTCACACTTTTTTTTGTGAGACACTTTGGTTTCAGGGGTTTTCTTTAGTGACATTTTCTCATGGTTCACACCCTTGATCTTTGTCACATGCACCAGTCTAAGAGAATTTCATTCAGTTCGACGATGAGGCTTCTCTACTTTTTTGAGGCATCTCATGGATCCTTTGCAGGCTTCTTGATGGAAGTTGTCCTAGGGGGGTTGAAGAGGACATATTCCTTCCTCTCCATCCTCCATGCACATCTTCCTTCTTATTCTTTCTATTCTGGCAGGTGATTTTTTGTGTTTTTTCATCATCTCTCCAGCAAGTTTTCTTATGCATATATTGTACATGAGTACCTTATCAAGCCTTGTTGTTGGGACTCATACTTGTGGATATGCCACTTTTTTCGTTTGGTTGTTTTTCACTACCTTCTAGTATCACTTAAGGGGGGATGTTAGTAGATCCTAGTACCACTTAAGGGGGGTGTTAAAATAATATTATATCCTAAGTTGTTACTAGGTTAATTTATGTGGCTGAGATTAGCTCAGTTAGTTATGATCCAATGGATCAGATTGTATGCCTTTGCTATTTAAGCAAGGCTCTTTTCATTCAACAATATCAAGCATTTCATTTTCTAACATGCCATAGTTCCCAGACTAAGAGATGGTCTATACTCTCCTCATTTTTACATAGAACACATTGTGAGGGGCCATGAAAACTTCTGTTTATTAGGTTATCCTAGGATAAAAGGTTTTTATGACCTACTATCCATACAAACATTTTAACTTTTGGAATGCTCGAGCTATCCCAAATATCTCTCCATATTCTTGTGGTATTCTTATTTTGTTGGTGCTTTACATTATATCCTCGTATTTTTGTGTATTATTCTCAACTCCCAAATCAACTTATCTTCGGCTCCCCTCGGAATAATCACTGTTTTTATCTGTCTGCTCAACTGCCTCCTAGCAACAATGTTTGGTATATTTGTTAAAAACTCTTCTTTCCATTTGTATTTTCCTTCCTGATCCTTATGTTTGAAACCCTATCACCATATTTGTATTTAAGTAATCTCATCCATGGTTTCAAAACTGGATATAGATTGAGTGATGTTTTTATCACACCAAGTATCCATCCAAATAGAATTTTTTTCTCTAGTTCCCACCACCCATCTTAGAAATTTAATCACTAGATCAATTATTTTTTAAAACCATTCCATAGTGGAAAACCATTTGGTAGTGAGAATGTCATAAATATTAAGCTTGGGTCATTGGACTCAATGTACTTAGAATAATTCTTGTCCATTGTCTTTGACTCTCTTTGTACAATCTCTAAATTATATTTCCTCTTAGAGCTAAGTATTCATTCGTAAGAACTCTTAAACTAAGACTCCCCTAATTTTATCATCACACACCTTGCTCCATTTTACCAAAGGAAATTTCCTTTTATCATGTAATATTGACCATAAAAATGATCACATAATATAGATTAAACTTTTTTCTACCAATTTTGGCATAATATACAAGGACATATAATATGTTGGAATGGCTTGTAAGACTGATTTAATAAGTTGCACTCTTCTTGCTAACAATAACCATATACCTTTCCATGTAATTTTACTTATAAATGGATTCCACAATTCTATCCTCATTCTCCCCTCAAATAAGGGCATCCCTAGATATGTTGCTGGTAAATTTGCCTCCTCCATTTGAAGTAACTTGCATATCCCTACTTTGATTATAGCTAGAGTGTTTAGAAAGTAAATTTTGGATTTTTTCCTATTAACTTTTTGCCTTGATGCTCTTTCATATTCCTTTAATAAGTTATTCAAATATTTGGCCTCATTTATCCTTGCCCTTCCAAAATGGGTTGTATCATCTATAAATCATTGATGGATGATGTTGTTGATGTTATTACTAGCCTTAAGTCCGCTTATTAGTCCATATTTGCATGCCTTCCTCAAGTTGCTTCCCAATACCTCAACCATAATAATGAATAGATATGGTGGTAGAGGATCTCCTTGTCTAAGACCCCTCTTAGATTAAATGATTTTGTTACTAGCCCATTGACCAACATTGAATATGATACTATGGAGATACAAGCTTTAATCCATTTGATCCATTTATTTCCAAATTCAAACTTTTCTAATACTGAAAAAGGAAAATCCCATTTAACCCTATCATAGGCTTTATTCATATCAAGTTTTAAGATCATTGCTCTCTTTTCTTGAAGCTATTGAATGCATACTTCATGAGATACTATGATCCCATCCATAATTTGTCTCCCTTTTACAAATCCTCCTTGCTCTCCTAAAATAATTTGTCTAATAGTGGTCTTAACTGATTTGCATCACTTTGGAGATGATCTTATATGCCATATTACATAGACTTAAGGGCCTAAATGAGTCAAACAATTATGCATCCTTTTTTTTGGAATCAAGTTAAGATATGTTGCATGTTGGGTGCCAACATGGTTAATTTTGTCCTAGGTTTGTCACAACACTCTTCATTTAAATTTGTCAATCCAGGGAACTCGTAAACTTGCGAAGGGTCACGGGTAAACTTAATCACACTACCACTTTCGAGATGATCCAATCAACCACTAGGTGGGGGTGTTTGATATAACATTAATAAATTCGTCCACCTTTAATAAAACCAAAACATAAATGACAATGCAAAATAAAATAAAACAATCAACTTGCATGAAATGAAATTGCATAAATTAAACACACTTTAAACTTAGCTTAAGAAATAAACACACTAACATGCAGAATGAAACTACGTAACTAATCTACGAGGGGAGGAATACTGGCTTGGAGTGGGCCCGAGCTCCACGCAGATCCCACCCGATAAACTCACAAATAACCGCTACTTCGATGAATGCTTGCGCTTTATTACTGATAGAATATTACATACATCAAGACTCTCTAACTCTTGATCCCTATCTTCGTATCTCTACTATCTCCTATCTCTATGGGGAAGTCTATGTGTTTATATACTACACACACAAAACTTCCTGTGACAGTTCTGTTACAACTGGCGTCTCGGTTCAGCCTAAATTGGGACAATTCAGTTGTAACCGACACACACTAAGCAGCTCTGCGTCGTTTCCTTGTATTCGGATCGATCTTGTCTCATCGCGGTTTGGCTTCGTAAGTTATTGCACGTCCTACCATTCCAGTCAGGACAACTCATCCACTTGCGGTTTCCCACAGATGACATGGAACGGTGGTCAACAGAATCCTTCTCCAGTTGGTTGGTCAATGCACATTATTCGGACGTCGACTTTCGCGAGGCGCCTACTCGATAAGGTGCCTACTTGAGTAAGGCGCCTACCTTGGTAAGGCACCTTACTCGATAGGGTGCCTACCTAGTAAGGCGCCTACCTCAGTAAGGCGCCTCCTAAGTAAGGTGCATGCTTTATTTTACCTTTGTTTGTCTTAGCAGAACCGTGCCAGGTCCACATAGGACCTCGATTGAGCAAAAGATGAAAAAATCAGGGAAATAGCTACACACAACACACTTCACACACAGATTAGATAAACACATGATTTTATTAAACACATACATAATATTTCATAAAAATGTACAACTCCTTATGTGATGCCGCGCAAAAACCGTTAGTTCATATACAAAAATATGAGCATTTCTGGTGCTCATCATCCCCCCATGCCTAATATGTGCCACGCCCTCGTGGCACCTGAACTGGTAGTCGCCTTTGCTTCTACTTCCTATCTCCTTCTCTTGCCTATGGTTGCGAATCCCTCTTTGTCTTGAGGCTTCCTTTTCTGCTGAGGGATCTTGGTTTGTTGTTGGGCATCCCTGGTCTGTACATTCCTCTCACTATGTCGGCTGGGTTGACCTTGGCCTTTGTTGTGCTGATTTTGCTCCCCCAACTCTGCTCGGCCAAATCCCCATGCTGGGTACATCTGCTACTATTGCTCTTCCCTTTTGGAAGACTTCCTATGCCATCTGCCATAAGTCAGCGTGTTGAGGGCGTGGTTCCCCTATGGTAATATCAGAGTCGTCCTTGTTTTGGACAATCATGCTAGCTTTGTTCAACCAAAAATATTTGGTTTTGAGGCCGACATTTTCCTCTGCGATTGCCGTAGCCTCGGCTGCTGGACCGTATATCCCCCATATTTCCAGCCATTTCCTTACTCTGGGAGGCCGCCCTGATAACGGGTTGCGAAGTCCCTAGAAGTCTACTTCGGACCCTAGGTTTACGCAAATGCTCGGTTCCCTCTCAGTCCTCTCAGTATATTTCATCGTTTTCTTGTTCTCCCAGAGCTCCTTTTAGAGTTTCTCGAACTATTTATTTCTCTCAGCAAAGTTTTTTAGGCCTTCTTCCCATTCTTCGTCCAAGTGGGGATTAGGCTCGACGAAGGTAATTTTGGATTTCCTTTTGGTCCTCTTCTATGTTGTACGAGGTGCCTTCCCCTATTTGTTCTCCAAAATCTCGGTATCCTGTGTGGGCACAACTTATTTTTCTGCAGAGGCTACCTCCCCATTGGGTGTCTCAGGAACTTTTTATTCCCTTCTAGGGTCCTCTGTGGCCGATTCGCCTGCCCCCTGGTTGCCTAGCGTTGGTTCCTTGGTTAATGGTGGCTCCTCAATTCTAGGTCCTTGGCATTCTGGGGACTCCTTATTTTCTTCTGACTCAGGGGCTTGCCTTGAGAACTCCTCAACTTTGGGTCCTTGATGTTCTGGGGAATTTTCTTTGTCTTCAGATTCAGGGGCTTGCCCTGAGAAATCTCCATCGTCATCAATAAGGATAACAGGGGGTTCTGTTCGAAGAACAAAATTCCCTTGTTCCTCTGCAACTGCTTTGTTAGAGGTGCATGAACCTTCCCCTGCCTCCACCTCCTCATATTTGGCATCCGACCTGAATTCTCTAGAGGATAATACTCTCTCTAATGAGGTTGGGGAGTTCGTAGGTACTTCCATCGCCCAGTCAGTCTGGGTGGAGACGTCATGTCTCTCTGTCACCCTGTCCTGCAACTGCTAATTTTCCTCCTTGAGCTGCCAGATCAACTGCTATAATTGAGCAATGGTGGCCTTTTGTCTCTGAAATTTCCTTTCGACCATCTCCTTGTAGCCTTCGAAAAGTACCTGTGTCAGAGATTTTCTATTTTTTTCGATGTGGTCTCCCATCGATGGTATCTCGGGCTGTCCTCGCGAGCCCGTTGAAGGTTGCGGACCCTGTGGACTATGGGCGGCCAGATTCTGCAGGGTTTGCATCGCGACGCCAACTTCTATGTCTTCTTCGCCTTCCTCATGGGGAAGGATTAGGCGCCGTAGTATTTTCTGACCACTCCTCAGTTCCGTTTGTCGCCCTGCGGTTGCTGGGCTGGAAGATTATGGTCTTTCTTCTGTGAAATCGAGTAGAGAGTCCTACCCTTCTGCAAATTTTGGAAAAATTTGGGGGTATTCTTCCTTGACCATTCCTCCCTGGTCGGCATCGTGCCCTGCCTCTGTGGCTAACTACTCTGCCACTTCAGATGGTTCAACCCTAATTCCTTCAGCTATTCCCCTCAGTTCGACATCGTGCCTTGCTTCGGCCTCTGCCTACTCTTGTACACCAGCGGGTTCGGCTTTTGCTGCTAATGGGTTCCCCTTGTGCCTCTCTGCATATCATAGCAGGGCTGTAATTAGTTCGTGGTGAGCTAGGGCAGATATTTCCCCTTTTTGGTATCGGGATGCCTCATCTTGTAGGGCCTTCGCCAAGTAGAACGGGACGTTAATTTCCCTCCCGTGCACCAAATGACTCATGAATTGCATATGGTTTGCATTCAGGTGTGAATACTTCCCAGTGCATGTGAAGTATCTCGCAACCTGCTCGAATATTTCCCGTAGGTGCATCGGAATCCTCTGCTTAGGAAGCCCTCCTTGGTCCTAGGGGATGTTCCCTTGCCCAAACAGCACTTCGACACATTTCCTCGCCACACCATCCTTGTATGTACATTCCCCAATGAGGGGGAGGCCAGTGACTTGAGCAATGTGCTCTGGGGTGACTGGGATCACCAGTCCTCGCACTTGAGCCACCTCTCTTTAGGGCGGTGGTGAATTCTTTGGCTTCCTCCACGTCCTGTTCTTGGCTAACTAGGTGATAGTAATTCATCCATCCGACTGCTTCGAACCGGTTACGGACTTCCCCCTTGATTCCATCAGTGCCACTGGGCTCCTGTTTCTTAATCACGTGGTTCGTTGTCGGTCCTCCCATGGTGAATTCTACTGCTAAACTTGAGTTCTATCCTCAGTAAGGCACCTTTTATAACCTAAGGCACCTAACTCTGGAAATCATTGCTATGTTGGGTTTAGCAGGGTACACCACTCGAATTAATTTTGGCACGACGTATTAGGCATGGGGGCGATTTTTGTGTCGCCAACATTATTCATAGGAGTATATTAAATGAAAAATTACATATATATCTAAAAAAATCATGCGCATACCTGGTTGGTCATTTTTGAGCTGTGTGGAGCATGTTGATTTGGTACTTGGTGGGTTATTCCCCTTGTGCTGATTACGTCACCTTGGGTACTGCATTTTGGCTCACTTCGAGGTCCTTTGCTGAAGATGCGATAGATCCTCCTTGGTTGGTTGGGATGCATGTCTTCTTGGCGGTTGGCCTTGGGGCATGCAGAAATCTTCACCAATGATTTCAAAATATGTTCACGTGCCTTCCATCATGTGAGATGATGGTATTCATCTTCGGCCGCTCCGCTACTGCCACGTTTGCACATGTGTTTATTGATCGAGTGCCTACTTCAGTAAGGTGCCAGAGTGGCACCTATTCTGGGTAAGGCACCTAGGTAAGGTGCTAGTAAGGTGCTTGATCCTAGTAAGGCGCCAGCTGGGCACCTAACTCAGTAAGGCGCCTAACTGAGTAAAGTATATATTATGTAATATATATATATATTATTATTTTTATATATATATTTTTTTTTTTTTTTTTTAAAATCTTTTGGAGGGTGGCTTGTCTGGTTGGGTAGGGCACTAGAGTAAGGCGTCGGGGTAAGGCACCACTCCTCTAGAGTAAGGCACCTGAATAAGGCGCCATTCTCCCCCATGCTAAAAATTTGTCGCATCCTCGTGACAACAGCCCCCTTTTCGATATATATATATATATATATATTTTATTTTTTGAATGGGTTGTCGCTCCTCCTGGGTTAGGCATCCGGTAAGGCGTCGCTCCACCTGGGTTAGGTGCCCAGTAAGGCATCGCTCCACTTGGGTAAGGCGTCACTCCACCTGGGTAAGGCTTCCGGTAAGGTGCCGCTCCTCCTAGGTTAGGTGCCCGATAAGGCACCGTTACTCTTGGTTTAGGCACCCGATAAGGCGCCATTCCACCTAGGTTAGGCGCCCAGTAAGGCACCACTCCACTTGGGTTAGGCACCGCTCCACCTAGGTTAGGTGCCCGGTAAGGCGTCGCTCCACCTGGGTTAGGCGCCCAGATAAGGCACCGCTCCACCTGGGTAAGGCATCCATTCTTTATTGCTAAAAATTTTAGTAGCAGTTGACGTGTCATGTGAGGTTGATCAGGCCTCTTGAAATTCTTGTCTGCAACGTCAGTGCCCACCTTGTTCGGGCATGGGGATGTTTGATGAGGAATTTGGGCGTTCCCCCATGCCTGAATTGTTGCTAACCTCCTAAAGCGCAGGCATGTGGATGCTGAGCCGATCTAGGCCTTGTTTTCCAAGATGCCTTTTGCTCGTACAATCAGGCCACACCCCTGCAAAAGAAAATGAAAAAAAAGAAAAAGAGAAAAAATGCAGTTAAATGGGATCCATGCCTGTTAGGCCCTGGCTCTCAGGATGCCTGCAGCTTGCATGCGGGGCGTTGTCCCTACGAAAAAAAACACACCGTTATCTAGAAAAAAATAGGAAACTACTCTACTGGTTTAGGTGGACCTCCCTGTGTCCACCCGGTTGTTGAGAATTTTGGGGAGTTTCTACTCGGATGGGGTCTCCCCCATGCCTGTTCTGGCTTCCATCATCAATCCCTTGGATGTATGGTATGGGTGCACTCGGTGGCCATTAGCTGTAAGGATGGTATTGCTACCATCGATCGTCTTGACTCGTACCACACCATTCTTGATAATTTCCACCACCTCATATGGTCCCATCCATCTCTGCATCAACTTCCCCTTTCGTTCCTGGAACCTGGAGTCGTACAATAACACCCAGTCTCCTTCTTTGAAATGTTTCTTTTTAATGTGGCGATCGTGCCACTGCTTCCTCTGCCTCTGCACAATCTCTGTCCTCTGTAGGGCATCCATGCAAAATTCGTCCAGTTGGTTTAGCTACCGAATTCATTCTTTCTGTGCATCATCCAGGTTCAAGTCTAGTTCGATCGTTGTCCTGAGTGTCTTCACTTCAAATTCTATGGGCATCATTGCATCTTTCCCATAGACCAATCGAAAGGGGGTGAAACCAGTGGTCGATTTCCATGTTGTGTTATATGCCCATACTACCTCCGGTAATCTTGTGGCCCAGTCTTTCCTGTGTTATTGTACTATCTTCATCAGGATGTTCTCTATCTCCCTGTTCGTGACTTCCACCTACCCATTTTCCTGTGGGTGGTATGGGGTGGTCCTGTTATGCCAAACCCTGTATTGCTCCATGAGTTCCTCGATTAATCTAGACGTGAACTGGGGTCCCTGGTCTATTGTGATTTCCCTAGGTACTCCAAATCTCGTAAAGATGTGGGAGAACAAAAATTTGGTGACCGTCCGCTCCTTGGAGTCCCTTAGTGCCTGGACCTCGACCCATTTGGTGACATAGTCTATGCAGACTAGAATGTATCTCTTCCCAACCGAAGGTGGGTTGATGGGTCCCACAAAATCCATGCCCCATTTGTCAAAGGGCTCAATGTGCACATGAGGTTGTAGGGGCATTTCGTCCCTATGGGTCGGCCTACCCATCCTCTGGCACTCATCGCATTTACTGGTGTAGGTGGCTGCATCTTTGAACAGTGAGGGCCAAAAATACCTAGTCTGCAATACCTTATAGGTGGTCCTTTTTCTTGAGAAGTGGCCACCACAAGGTTCATTATGGCAGGCCTTGAGTATTTCTGCATATTCCTGCTTGGCCATGCATCTTCTTACGATCTGATCAGGCCCTATTTTGAACAGAAGGCCATCGATCCATTGGTATGATGCGCTCTTTTTGATTACTCCTTGCTTCTCCCGGTACGAGAGGGCAGGAGAGGTTCTACCGGTGGCCAAATAATTGGCAATGTCTACGTACCATGGTGTATGCTCGCTGATGATGAATAGATGTTCATCCGGGAACTGGTCCTCTACCGCTGCGTAGTCTACTGGTATCAATCTGGATAGGAAGTCTGCAACCACATTGTCTTTCCTGGGCTTGTCGATGATGGTAAGGTCAAACTCCTATAGCAAGAGAAGCCACCTGATAATTCTACCGCTAATTGCTGGTTTGCTCATCAGATACCTGATGGCTGCATGGTCCGTGTGGACAAATACTTTATACCCAGTAATGTAGTGGCAGAATTTGTTGATGGCATGTATCACTGCAAGGAATTCCTTCTCCGTTACCATATAATTCAGTTCAGCCCCTACAAGGTTCTTGCTGACGTAGTAGATGGCATAGAATTCTTTGCCATCCTGCTGCCCGAGGACCGCTCCAATCGCATTATTGGATGCATCACAGTATATGTGAAATGGGACCGACCAATTTGGGCCCCGTAACATAGGGGTGGAGATCAGATTTTCCTTTAGTGCTTGGAATGCCTGCTCACAATCTTCTATCCAATTGAATTCTGCTTCTTTTGTCAGCAGATTATGTAGAGGTTTGGCGATTTTACTAAAATCGGTGATAAACCGCCTATAGTATCCGACTGAGCCAAGGAAGCTCCTTACCTCCCTCTATGTTTTTGGGCTAGGTAAGTCCTTGATCACCTCTATATTTTTATGATCCACCTTAATCCCTTCCGCTGATAGATGATGCCCTAAAACTATGCCTTCACGCATCATCATGAAACATTTTTCATTACTGAGGGATAGGTTATTTTCCTCGCACCTCCAAAGTACTTTCTTCAAATTTTCCATCGCCTCCTCGAATGTCTCCCCATAAACGGTGAAGTCATCCATGTAGACTTTGACAACTTCTCCTATCATGTCCAAAAATATACTCAACACTACCCTTTGAAAAGTGGTCGATGCATTGCATAGCCCGAAAGGTAGCACCCTGTATGCAAACATTCCCCATGGGTAGGTAAACATCATTTTATCTTGGTCCTCCTCTGCAATATGGATTTGATTGTACCCACTGAATCCATCCAAGAAGGAGAAATATTTCCTCCCGGACAACGTGTCTAGCACCTGGTCAATGAATGGAAGGGGAAAATGGTCCTTCTTAGTCACCTTATTCAGCGACCTGTAGTCAACGCAGATCCTCCATTTCCCATTCTTCTTAGGAACCACCATGAGTGGTGATACCCATTCACTGTTCGAGATTGGGTAAATGAACCCTACCGTCAGGAGCTTCTGTAACTCGGCCTTGACAATTTCTTTCATGGTCGGGTTCATCCTTCTCTATGGTTGTCTGACGGGGGTCGATTGTTCTTCTAGATAGATACGGTGAGTGCACACCTCCGGGCTGATTCCCTTCATATCCGCATAATCCCATGTGAATGCATGTTGGTGTTCGGCTAGAAGTTCCTTTAATACTTCCAACTGTGTGGTGGTCAGCTCACAGCTGGCGTTCAACATCCTGCCAGACCCGACGTCGATCTGTTTGGTATGGTGGTCCTGAGCACCCACCAATGGTGACTCAGGAATTGGAAGGGAGGATTCTCCATGGAAGAATCTTGAGATGATGCCATCTTCCTCGGCCTCATCCTCCACTTCTATAACTGCCATTACTAGCTGAAGCATAGATAGCGGGTTGTCCTCCTGTCTTCCTTCTTTAGGTTCTCCCAATGTGTCCACCGATTGGGCCAGGGGAGAGATTGTCAATCTCTTGACGTTCTGGCCATCTGAAATGGTCATCAGCCCATCACGACAACTGATGTAGGCATCAACCATGGCCAACCATGGTCTCCCTAAAATGAGTGGGTAACCACCCAATCCTATTTTGGATTGTAGCACCAAGAAATCCATCGGGTATTCCCATGCGTCGACCATTACTATGACGTCCTCAAGCATCCCTTTCGGTGCCACCATTGACCGATCGACCAATTGTAACACCGTCTTGGTTGGCTTCAGATCGGTGAGTTCCAGCTTCTGCATGGTGTCTTGTGGCATTACGTTAATGGCTGCCCCCAAATCGACCAATGTATTCACCAATGAGTGCCCTCCTATTTTCACCGTCAGTATCGGGCTGCCTGGATCTGCATATTTCGTTTGATATGCATTCCCCATCATTAAGTCGGCCAACTTTCTGACAACATTGATGGTTTGCGTTGCCTTGCATCCCGGTATCCTTAGACATATTTCCTTTATTGCTTTGGTGTAGATGGGCACGTCTCGGATAGCCTAGAAAAGTGGAATGGTCACGGTGAGATTTTTTAGGCTTGATAGGATATCAAATTCGGGCTGCGTTGGCCTCTTCTGCTCTTGCAGCCGATGAGGGAATGGGGCTCCCATTTTCTCAACAACTCTTTCCTCCTCCACCTCCTCTATCTGAGGGGAGTCTTCTACTTCCTCTTCTACTTCTACTTCCTCCTCCACTTCTACCAGAGGAGGTGCTTCTACTCCTAACTGCTTGCCTGATCTAAGTTGTATTGGATTACAACTAATATGGTACATAGGATACATCTCTCCTTCTACCTGGTATACCGGTTGGTTTACCTTGTTGTTTGGGTTCACCGTCGGCTATGCTGGTAATTACGTAGGTCTGGCCGTAGGTAGGGCCGGTAAGCCTTGCTGAGGTGGTCCCTGCGCCACGTTCTATGGAGGTGTATTCCATGTTCCATGGTTCCTCCATGGCTGCTGATATGGCGTCCATGTTGGTTGACTGGGAAATGCTATTCCTGGAGGTATATTCATCCAGGGTGGTGGTCCCCACCATCCCATGTTGGGTGGTGGAGGTTGCCCCTATGGCATATATGGTCCTCCTCCATAAGGTGGCATCCCCATTGGCATATTTCCCATAGGGCTTTGCTGCCAATTCCTCCGATTGCCTACGAAGTAGGCTTCGGCTACGTCAGCCTCTTCCTTGGTGTTGGGCAGTTGTGGGCACAGTCGAGTTTTATGATCTTTCTGGCAAACCGCACATACTCTGACCTTGTTTTCTGGGTAGGCATTCCTGGCATGCTTCCCTCTGCATTTGGGGCAGAAGTAGGTTAATGTTGCATCATTCTCCTGCTTCTTCTTCTCCAGCAACAATGTGTCAAGCTGCAAAGCTAGAGAGGACAACACATCACTCTTAAAGTCCTCTAGCATGTTTCCTATCTCCGCCTTTGTGACTGACGCAGTCATTTTCATTATTCTAGCGGTTGGTTTACCCCTCCTTCATGAGTAATTCTGGCATAATTATCGGATGTCTTCCAGGGCGTGTTGGTAAACGTCTCCTCCAGAGATCATATTCAGAGCTTCCAACGACTCGTTGCTCAGTCCCCTCAAGAAAATACTCTTGAGGGACTTATCCCCCAATTTTGCATGAGGGGATCACTGCAGGTTAAAATTAAACCTCTCCCAGTATTCCTCCAGGGATTCATCCTCCTTCTATGTCATACTGAGGACTTCCTCCTGGGAGTCCCGCGCTCTACCGAAGTCTTGATACTGCTCCAAAAAGAGCTTCTTCATTCCATCCCACGTGGCGATCTTCTTGTTTCCCAGCCCGATGAACCACCATAGGGCTGAGTCATCTAGCGTGGATGGGAAGAGCTTCAGCTTTTGAGCATCTGATTTATAATCCATGGACCTGCACAACACATCAAACTTGAACAAAAATAGGTCAGGGTCTTCGGTGGGGTATCCCCTGAAAGTAGGAAGGTGGGTAGGGGAAATGTTCTTCATTTTGGCTTCTCCTACCCCTTCCTCTATCAGGAAACTGAATCCAGATGAGACCTCTTCTTCTGCCATTTTTTTAGGAAATGTGGTCTCTATTAAGGTGTCTATAGCCTCTCGGTCGTTCAACACTCTCTAGGTCAGGGCGTCTAGGTCAGCTGGTGCTATAGTTTGATCCTCTATGGCTTTCCACAGTAGGGCTTCCTCTGAGGGCGTCCTCTTAAACAATGGATTCACAATGGTTCGTTCCTCCCTAGGTCGGTGAGATGAGGAGGCACTTTGCACAAGGAGAGGACTCTGACTCCAGTGGACTACTGGTGATGGCTCGGGAGAATCAAATTCAAATTCTAAGTCATCTGCTGACTCCGACTGCTCTGGTGGGCTTTGCTTTATGAAATGACCGTCTGGTCCCCTCTTTCTTGGTGGACTCATACAAGGTCGGATTGAAGGTCTTCAAGGGGTAATGCAATTTAGCCTACTAGTGATGCTTCCCCGACAATGATGCCAAAATGTTGGGTGCCAACACGGTTAATTTTGTCCTAGGTTTGTCACAACACTCTTCATTTAAATTTGTCAATCCAGGGAACTCGTAAGCTTGCGAAGGGTCACGGGTAAGACTTAATCACACTACCACTTTGGAGATGATCCGATCAACCACTAGGTGGGGGTGTTTGATATAACATTAATAAATTCGTCCGCCTTTAATAAAACCAAAACATAAATAATAATGCAAAATAAAATAAACAATCAACTTGCATGAAATGAAATTGCATAATAAATTAAACACACTCTAAGCTTAGCCTAAGAAATAAACATACTATCATGCAGAATGAAACTACGTAACTAATCTACGAGGGGAGGAATACTGGCTTGGAGTGGGCCCAAGCTCCAGGTAGATCCCGCCCGATAAACTCACAAAGAACCGCTACTTCGATGAATGCTTGTGCACTTTATTACTGATAGAATATTACATACATCAAGACTCTCTAACTCTTGATCCCTATCTCTGTATCTCTACTATCTCGCTATCTCCTATGGGGAAGTCTGTGTGTTTATATACTACACACATAGAACTTCCTGTGATAGTTCTGTTACAACCGGCATCTCGGTTCAGCCTAAACTAGGACAGTTCAGTTGCTATAACCGGCGCACGCTAAGCAGCTCTACGTCGTTTCCTTGTATTCGGATCAATCTTGCCTCATCACGGTTTGGCCTCGTAAGTTGTTGCGCATCCTACCACTCCAGCCGGGACAACTCATCCAACTATGGTTTCCCATAGATGACGTGGAATGGTGGTCAACAGAATCCTTCTCCAGCTGGTTGGTCAACGCGCATTATTCGGATGTCGGCTTTCGTGAGGTGCCTACTCGGTAAGGTGCCTACTTGAGTAAGGCGCCTACCTTGGTAAGGCACCTTACTCGATAGGGTGCCTACCTGAGTAAGGCGCCTACCTCAGTAAGGCACCTCCTAAGTAAGGCGCATGCTTTCTTTTACCTTTGTTTGACTTAGCAGAACCGTGCCAGGTCCACATAGGACCTCGACTGAGCAAAAGATGACAAAATCAGGGAAATAGCTACACACAACACACTTCACACACAAATTAGATAAACACATGATTTTATTAAACACATACATAATATTTCATAAAAATATACAACTTATGATATAATGTCGCACAAAGACCGTTAGTACATATACAAAAATATGAGCATTTCTGGTGCTCATAATTGCATTTATTTTATAAGGAATGTATTGTTTTACCCTAAACTATTCCATTGTCACCAATAAATAATCCTTCACTATTTCCTAGTTATGCTGATAGAATGTTGTTGAGAGCCCATCCAAACTTGGGGATTTATCCTTATCAAAAGAGAAAAGAGCTAAATGAACTTCTTCTAGAGTAATAGGCTCCATCAATTTTTTGTTGTTTTCATCTGTTATAATTGAAGGTGCTTCTTGTAGTAGTTTATCATTAAGAACTTTAATCTCCTCTGATCTTAGAATATTCTAGTAAAAAAGCCTTGTGTCCTTTTTGATTTCACTCTAGTCTTCAATACAAAACCTTTCTACCAATTTTGGATGCTAATATTTGTACTATTGCATCCTATGAAAAACTATGTTTTTATCTCCTTTTAACTGAATTTATCTCAATTTTAATCTCCAAAATCTCTTGCTTATTGAAAATATTATGATATTCACTAAGCAAATCCCTTTCCTCCGAGCTTGGATTGTTATGCTCACATTTTTAGAATCTTGAAAGTTTCTCTTTTAGTTCGTTCTTCTCAAAATTATTTCAAAAAGTGTTATTGTTTCATTAATCTAGTTGTCATTAATTAAATTTGTTTTGGAAGTGTATACAACCCACCTTTTCCTAAAGGATTCCACATCTGCGTTATCATATCAACAATTTGAGGATGGTCTTCCCACATCTGCTTGTATTTAGAATATATTATTCTATTGAATTTACTTACCACCATTTTAACTCTTATTGGCTAGTGATTTGAACCAATCCTTGTCAAGGTATTAATTTTAGCACAAGTCCCTTCATCTAGCCAATGATATAAGAGTATGCATTTGTCTAATTTTTCTACTATCAAGTTTTGGCCTATCTTGTTATTGGTCCATGTATAGTTGTCCTCTTCAAAATCAACCTCCCATAGATTATTGTTTTGAATAAAAGCTGAGAAAGTGGGTATTTTTGTAATTCCCCCAAAATTTTCATCTAGCTTAGTTATGACATTAAAATCTTCTATGATCATGAATTGGGTTTCTTGGTTTTTATTTCTCATAAAGGCTTCAATCCCACTCCATACTTCTGATTTGTCTAAGTTGTAGGTCCATAGACATTGATAAAGATGAAACAAATATCTACAAAGTAACATATGAAAAAAGAGGCTATTCAATGCCTAGTTTTATGAATGGTTTAATTGGATAATCTAACTAGATTTCAACATGTTAGAATTCCATTTGTCGCTCCTTCTGAATCCACAACATCCCATTTTGATAGTTTTTGAAATATCAGGAAATTCTTCCAAAGCGTCGTCTATTTCCCAAAATTCAATGGGCAACCCATACATTTTAACCCAAACTAATACTAGGAATAAATTTACATTTTTGGGTGCAAAGTCTTTATACCATAGGGTAAGGAAGAATTTTGCTCTTCCCATAAACCAAGCACTCCTTTTCAAGATTCTATATCTTTTTCCCTTGGAACAAAAAATGACTAGGAAGAAAACTTTGGGAAGAAAGGATAAAATCACTCTTGTAGACTTCCATCTTCTATCAATCCATTTTCTCAAAGTCGAAGCCCTTGGCCAAGACCCATTAAATTTACCAATGACTACCTTATATTTAAGCAATAAAGATCGTTGCTTTGTGAGGTCCTCTCTAATATCTACTACTAGGAATGATTCTAAGGATTTAGCTATAAATAAACCCATGGAAAGGAAACTATAACTTGATATCTACTTAAGTTTACCAATATATCTTATAGCGATTATATTATTTTTAATTAAACCTACAATAATCTACATGCAAAACTTCTAAGATAATGAAAGGATAAAATAAACGTAGCTAAAAAATGCTATGCCCAAATAGAATATTCCGCCTCGTTGATGCCCTAACCCTCCATTGCTCCTCCCATCATTCGAACCCTAGTTGACATATATCTGTAATTTTATTTCTTGCAACTCAAAAAATCTTCACAACCCTTATTCTGTATGGATGACTTCACAGGGTTGTATCTCCCTCAATATTGCTCAAATTCCTTCATATGATCACTTATTTTAAAGCTCTTCAAATTTCACAAAAAATGGTCCAAGAATCATCTGATTGAACAACCCTTCACAAAGATATAAACGTTTTTTGGAAAAAAATTCCCTAACGCTGCCATAGTTTTGGATGATTATCTTCACATGGTCAAATATTCCTTAATACTTTTTGGATTCTTTTGTATTACCACTTATTTCAAATCTCTTCAAATTACGCACAAAATGGCACAATAATTGTCTGAATCAGACAACTCTATGCAAAGATATAACTCCTAAAAGATGAGTTGTTTTTCGAAAAAATTTACCAAGGCTTTGCCAATTTATAATTTCCTTATTGCAACAAGGATTTTGATATAGAATAATTTATGGTATCTATTAAATAAGTTGGTTTATTATATTAATTTATACAATTATTTTTTAAAAATGGTTAGATGGGATTAAAATGGGTTCCACCCATTTTACATCATGACCATAGAGTGGTATTACAATGACTTAACAATTATAATTATATTGCTTGGTAATATTATAATCTCGATCTCTTGTTTAAAAGTGGAGGAATTCAATTGGGTGAGCTAATTCCATATTTTATCAATTTGTACACTTGTTTTAATATTATTTTAATACAACTTCCATAATATTTATAATTCATATTTTATTTATTTGAATTCACTATCTAAATGATACAAACAATTGTTTTGAAATATATATTTTTTAATAAGCTATGTGTGGCTTCTATTGGGGGCCACTCCCATTACAAAAACAAAACATTACATTGCTCTCATTACATTTCTAACAAGTTAATTAAAGCATATCCAACTTTGCCTTTCGATCAAAGATATTCTTCATTTGCCTTTCTATCAAAATATTCTCCATCTTCCTCAAACTGCTAAGTTTCCACAATCAACTCCTTTTATATCAGATGCCTTCCAAAATTTAAATTCTGTCAAGATGAAATTCAACACCGCTAATGGCTAAAATATTTGCTGCCCAACTTCTATATCTATAAATATCTTGTCTATAACAACCTCACAATTTCTTAATACCTTTTTTTAGGGTTCTTATCCATTCCCCTAATATTCCAAGATATTATTTTCATTGTTATTTTTTATTTTTATTTGTGGGTTTAGCCCCACTTCTTGTTAGCACTTGTGATATTTGCTTTTGTTTTCCCATATCAATATCCCTCTGGGTTTCTTTTTCTCTTTGTTTTTGCTTCTTGGGTCTTCCTCTCTTTTTTCATTCCCAACAATACTTTCATCTTCATCAATCTCTTCAATCTTCTCACATTGCTCATAGTAAGACTTATCATCTTTAGGTTTGCCTTGTTCTGAAGGATCTGAAGTGCAAGGAATAACCTCAAAAGCACAATCTTCTTTATGTTGCCCTAGAAACCCTAAAGTGCAAGGATGCTCTTCTGTAGCAATTACCTTCTTATTCTGCTCTAAAAAACCTAAATTGTTATGGGTTTCCTCCATCCTCATTTCTTTATTATGTTGCTCTTGAAACCTTGAAGTGCAAGGGATAACATCTTCATCCCTTTCACTCTTATTACTTGGAGAGGATTCTATACTACTTGAGGAAAATGAAGATGATTTACCTAGAATAAACTTGACCTCTTTTGTTGTCTTTGTTTTAGGATTTCTCTCCACATCTTCTTTTGCACCTTTAATTCCTTCTGAACTTGCCAAATGATATTGTAGATAGGCTTTCTTTGCCTCTTCTTTTGGAGTGGAATATCCTTGATCTGATCTAGCTTCTATTATTGTATGATTTCCTTTCTTCATCTTGAAGTTTATCTCATGGCTAGAATTTTTTTGTCTCTTTCTTCATAGTTTTCACTTTGCAAACTCTTGCCATGTGTCCAATCTCATAACAATTGTGGCAACGAAATGCGATATTTTCATAATCTACTTGTTGATCCCATTCTCTTGATTCAAATTTTATCTTAATGGATTGTGGCAAAGGTTTTGAAATATCCATAGCAACACATATTCAAGTATATATAGCATGCTTTCGCTCCTTAGTAGTTAGTCCTTCCTTGATGAATTCCCCTAGGGTATTTCCAATATTCTTCAAAACATCCTTATTTATAAGTTGATATGGAAGTCCAAAAAGCCTAACCCATACTGGAAGCTTCTTAATAGTTTCTGTCTCAACAAAAAAATTTCATTCCATGGTCTCAAATAAAGTGCATCTCTTCCCCTAAACCATGGGCCACCAACCATTATTTTATCCCTAATTTTTGAACTAGAAAAGATGATGAGGAAAAAACCTTTAGGAAGAAAAGTCATAGAGTAATTTGAATTTAATCCCCACTTCCACTTGATCCAATTTTGAATCTCCAAAAACCTTGGCCATGATCTATGGAACTTACATATTAACCCTCTACTTTTAAGAACCATTATATCATGCTCAATCATCTCATCCTTGATACTCACTTCTGGTGTAACATCTGCTACCTGGATCGAACTTGCCATGTATTCGCTCTTCTGCTTATCTCCAACTTGGGCCTCCATACTTCCAACTAGGGCATCCTGACTTCCCATTAGGGCTTTCAAATATGACTTTCCTTCCATACTAGCTAATGGGGCTTGCTCTTGGCTTGCACTCCCTCTTGGCTCACCTTCCCTCTCGGCTTGCACTCACTCCCAACTTGCACTCTCTCCTGCCTCACACTCGCTCTCGACTTGCACTCCCTCTTGGCTCACAATAGCCCTTGTCTCTTCTTTTTCCTGACGTTCCTTCGCTTCAGCAATTTTTTGGAAACAATGTTCCACGCATTCGTGGTAAGGGTTTGAAGCATTGATGCACTCCGGATGAACCCGCTGCTCTTCCGCCATGATTGAATCTTGGCTTGCACTCCCTCTTAGCTCGCACTTCCTCCTAGCTTGCACTAGATTTTCTTCAACTGGATCACACTTTGCTTTCTACTTCCTGCTCACACTTCCTCCTCACTCTCGGCTCGCGCTCACACTCGCTTCTGGCTACACTCACTCCCGGATTGTGCTCACACTCACTTCCGGCTGCACTCACTCTTGGCTCGCGCTCGCACTCACTTCCAACTGCACTCACTCTAAATTATCCTAAGATCTGGAACAAGAAATTGTTCCTTGATCGTACATTGGTTTCTACTTTCTATTTCCTGCTCACACTTCCTCACTCCCAGCTTGTGCTTGCACTAATTTTCGGCTGCACTCACTCCTGACTTCTAGCTCATGCTTACACTCTTAAATATCTAATTCTTTTAACTATTTACTAAGTTTAATTATTCTATCAATTTAAACCCTTTTATAATGTTTGTTTTAAATATCAATTTTTTTATTATACTAAAGGAATTGGTAACTTGTTACAATTTGCTACGTCTCTTCGTGGGTTTGAATCCTGCATCTTGTTGCCACTATAACCTCTAGTTGCACTAGGTAAAATTTTTAATGTAGCTGACGGCGCTAACGCGACATGCCCTCCAGTACTACGAGGCCCGAGGGATAGGAACCGTGGTCTTCGCATTCCTACAAAATCATTTTGACCATTGGACCAAGGGATAGGAATTGTGGTCTCCATATTCCGACGAGAACGTTTTGACCATTGGACCAGGCCCTTAGACATTTTTTAAATATCATTTTAATATCACAAATTTCATAGTTTTTTTAATTGGTTACATAGTATTGAAATATGTTCCACCTCTATTACATTGTGACTACATAGTGGTATCACAACAACTTGACAATTATGCATCAATTGATTGAAATTTTTAAAACTTTAATCTCCTTAAAAGTGAGGAATTTAACTTGTTTAACTCATATCATTTAATACAACTTTCACAATACTTGTAATTCATATTTCCTTAATATAAATTCCTTAATATAAATTCTTTATATCTATACGATAGAAACAATGGTTTTGATATATCATATATTCTTGTAACCCATCTTAGCAACGAGAAAAGAACTTTGTCTTAACATGATATCATTAATAATTCAAAAAGTTGCTATTTATGCAAGTAAGGAATTACATTTAAAACATTAAATAGTTCAATAATATAAACAATTCTAATAACATTATAATTAATTTTTTAATAAGAATGGTAATTGTTAAATAATTATTATAATTACAAGTTTTAATAACAACAATGATAATGAGGTCTAAGGCCCTGGTTTAGTGGTCAAAACGCTTCCATGGGAGTGTAGTGACCATGGTTCCAATCCTTCAGGCCTTGGAGTATCGGAGGGCATATCGTGCCAACGTCATCATTTAAAAAGTTTATCCGTCACAACTGGAGGTTATAGTAGCAACAAGGAGTAGGATTCGAACACACGAAAAGAAGTAGAAAATTGTAATGAGTTACCGATTCTTCTAGTATAATAATTAAAAAAACAACAATAATAGGTTGGATGATAGTGACCGAATGCTTGTTGGTTGACTGCCCCAGTTCGATGTCTTGAAAGATCAAAGGTTTTGTTGACTTTGTTTTACCTAGCAAACTAAAATTTATGGAGACAAATAGATAAAAAAATTTATGGAGACAACATCTAATGATGTTACTAATTTTTTTATGCATAAAAAAAACATTTGTATTATCTTATGTTATTCATTAATTATATCATAAAATGTTGACCCAGGTGTTGTAGGTGAGTTGGAGAGGAGAGGGCAATCCTCCAAGGGAGGTCCTAGGTTCGAATCTCCACCCTACCAAAAAGCTGAATTGGGTACCCAAGATCCAACTGATAATGTTGGTGCAGGCAAGGGTGGGTGCGACTCCCGGGTGAATTTGACGGTGTAAAAGCCCCTGTTCATGGTCTCTCAGACCAAAGAACCCACAAGAAGTTTTTCTCTTTAAAAAAAAAAAAATCATAAAATGTTGTGTTATTGCATATCATATTTTAAACTATTTTTAACTTTTATTTTTTTAAAGTTTATTATAGTGTTTGTCAAAGTTTCATTTTTAAGATAAAATAATTATGATTAATTTCTTTATGATATCAGATCCGGAATAACAAATATTGAAAAATTAAAGGATATGAAAAAATATTTTATATAAGTAAGCACACGTGTAGTTTGATAATTCAAAATATTCCTCTAATTCTTGTAATTCGGGGTGCACTCAAAATTCAACCGATTTTGGGCGATTTTTTAATTTTTTTTTCTTTGAATTTTTTAAGATTTTTAAATTGTTTTTTTAAGTCAACTAATTTCGAGTGGAATTTTTATAATTTTTTTATATTTTTTCAAAGAGTTTTAAAATTATTTGATTTTTTTTTTTGGATTCTAACAAAATTTAAATGGGATTTTTTTATGTTACTAAAATTTTATGAGGGTTTTAAAACTCCTTAACATTTAAGGTTCAAATAATTTTGACAAGGTTTTTTGAAATCATTTAAAGGTTTGAATGCCAATGAATATGGACAGGGTTTTAAGTTTTTTGAGTTTTCAATTAATTTTGGGATATATATATTTTATAATTAATTTTTAAAATATTTTTATATATATTAAAGTTTTGAAGTTCTATAATTAAAATGTGCATGTTCACCAATTAAAATATTTTTGATCTCTAAGATGACTGACCCGATCAGAATGTTGTTGTTTGAACTTTAACTAGTGGTGATTAACATGCTGGCATATAGTATTTTATGCCATCATCTAATTGGCATTGAGGTGTTGAGGATGTAGTGCATGCTCTTGGAAAGTGAAAACTATTGCCAAAATTTTGGAACTAGTCAAAATTTAGGATGAAAATGATGGAGAAGGATGTCCATAAACATGTTCCAAGCACTTGTTAACAATTTTTGCTTGCTCATCTATCTGAAATTAGTTTGCAAGTCTACTTTTAAGGTGTGTGTCCTATATATTGAACAATTCTTACAAAAAATGACTGATAAAAGTGAAAAAAATAATGGATTTGGGCATGGCTTATAGGCAAGAACGAGAATCTAGGGATATTTGGGCAATAGTGGAAGCCTTATAGGATTTCCCTAGGGAACACAAGTGAGCATACTAACAGAGACAATCCAACACCTTCAAAATGATTGTGTTGCCTTTAGAGTTTGGAAGCCCTTCAATAAAATTCATGGAAATATTTGTTTCCATAGTTTCTAGAATAGGAAGAGGCTAGATGGCCTGATTATGATTATGCTATGGTGGTAATCCTTGTTTTTTGGCCAGCATAGATGCATATTTTTCCATAAGTAATTGTACTTCAATTGGATAAACTATTATTAGTGGTAGTCCAAGCCTGGATTGCAAATAGCTACATCCCCACCCTTTGAGATGACTTCTTCAATTTTTTTTCTATTTGATAGGAATTGATAGGTTGGGTAGTAGTGGAAAGCATACTACATAGAGTGTATTGCTTCCCCTATTGAGTTAATTGCATCCAAATTTTAGAGAAATTTTAAACTACCAAATCCAGCATATGAAGCCACTAAGTGCAGTACTATGTCACAACCCCCTAAAGGCAAGGCAACCATGTCCATATTGAGATCGTAACCATCCATCCTCACCTTTATATTTTTACATTTCTAGTTGCAAGGTAGGATTACCCCATTGGCTACTATGACTTCAAATTAATTTCTCGAGTATATATAGTAGTATGCATGTTTGACCACTCAAGGATCAATCAAATTGTGTGTACTACTTAAAACAATGAAGATTATGAGGTGTTTACCCTTTAATTGTCCTTCCACGTTCATGGTTTGAAGAGTGGAAATTCCTACTAAATCATGTACAAAAATATTTAGTAGTGGATCCTCTATTAGTTTAGATTCTATAGGTTGATCTTCTTCTCTATTGTCCTCCTCTTTGACATGAGATTCCTCAATGGAAGGTTCACCCATATCTAGTAAATATAATTTTTGGTGCACACACTTGTGGTTTAGGGAGTATTTATCATCACAATTGTAGCATAAACCTTGTGCTCTTCATGCCTCCATTTATTCTCTGGTTATACATGTGACTAGGGGTGGTTTGTTGGTAGGATTAATTGTTGGTCGAGATGGAGGTGGGGGTTGAGTTTATGGTAATTTGGATGTGCAACCCTAAGCAACAAATTATATTCTATCAATCTAGCCAAACCAATTGCTTGCATCATGGTTGTTGGTTTAAACATCCTCACCTCTGTTCGAATACATTATTTTAACCCACTGATGAAATAACTTTGGAAAAAATCATCACTCAAACCCTTTGTGCTATTTGCTAATTTTTCCAATTGTGTTTGATAGTATTACATTATTGTGGTTTGTTTTAACTTGGTAAGGACTCTTATGAAGTCCTCATACTCACTAGGTCCAAAGCGAGTGAGTAAATAGGTCTCAAATTTAGTTCAAGAGAGATTTGGATGAGTATTCCTCAACCATTGGTACCACTGAAGCACTTCAGATGTAAAATTGAAGGATGCTATTGTGAGCCTTAGACTCCGAAGAAATAATGAAGAGAAAAATCCTATTCATCCTGATATAACCAATCAATGGAGTTCTCTCTATCAAATTTTAGAAAATTAAGCTTAGGCATTAAGGAAAAGTATTGTGTGCTCCACCCTCTGAACTCTCTCTTAATTTTAGAACATTTGCTATATAGCTAGTCATATTTGCAATCCAAGCCCAATAGATAACTCTCAACTTCATGTAGTCTACTATTAAATGCCTTTTCCAAATTTTGCTATTGTTATACCATAATTTATTTGGTCACCTAGTAGCTTCATTTGGTTAACTAATTCCTCTAATTGGGCACCTCTAGTATATTTAACCACTTTTTGGTACCCTAGGGTTCCCAAAAAATCTTATGGGTACTATATAGCAAAATGATTAGCTCAAAGAGATGATCGAAATGGACTTTACCACAAAATGATGAATTTTGACTTCCATAAAAAGCTTATGGGTACTATATATCAAAATGATTAGCCTAAAGAGATGATCGTAATGGGCTATATCACAAAATGGCAATTTTGGGAATCTAGACTTCCTTTTGCCTCACTATAACCAACTAAGTGTTTTGATGACTAGACAAGGTCCTTTTTGGCACTATTAGTGTTTGAGCATCTAGGCAGGGTATGTTTTGCACTATTAGAACTAACAATTACCTAATTTGATGACTATCAATTGGATGCTTCTATATTTATATTTTATTATTTGTATATTCTCTATATTGTCTCCCTAGATAGTTTGAACATCATCAATCTAAGATGGTTGTAATATCCTCTATGGTTTGCTCAGTTCTAATCTTTGGGTTTGCCAAGAGAAGGATAAAAAATAAATTTCAATAGGGATAATCTAGGCCAAGATGTGTCTAGTTATTTGGCCTCTTTGATATACTCTATTGGTAATGATTAGTGGTTAGGCCAATATCTAAAAGTTATAATTGTGGGTGTTCCACCGTACCTGTAGTTGCACTATCCATTTTTGAGTGTATTATGAGAGTAACATCCTGGGCTAACCACTTATTGGTACAAAATAAAATACAAATGGTCGATATCTTCCTAGGGATGAAGGCTTCTCCTAATCCTAGGGGGTTCTCCCTATATACTCGAGGCTACAAAGGAGCTCACCATCGTATACAATGTTATATAAGGCCTAGGTATTGGAGTTTGATCACCATTCTCTTCACTAGATACTTTATAGGCAATCTAGTTTAATAAAAAATGATAGCTCCTCCATGATATTTTAAAACCCTTAGCATAGGGTTTCTAACCTAGCCCACTAAAAATAGAAAAAAATATTTTCTTTTACTATCGAGAATTTAGCAAATATGAGCAAAATGAAAGAAAAATATACGTAACAGGAAATAGATGATAAGAAAGAATTATTGTTACTGTAGTAGAAGATGGCACTAGAAAGTGCTCTAATTGAGGAATATTCAAGTAAAAATAAGCACGTTCACAATAATAATTGCAAATATTAATAGAAATGCAATAAAAGAGATTGCATCAACTTTATTAATTACAAAAATTAGATTGCAAGCCTCTTCGAGGGGGCAACCTCCTTGGAAGCATAGCTCCATTATAATTTAAGAAAACAGACTTGATAAATTTCCCTTCCACCCTTGCCTTTATAAAGGTTTTTTATCTCCCCTAACCCTAATGCTCAAGTGTTGGCTCATATGCAAGTGAGGGACTAATGTGGAACCAAATTGGCCAAATATTTTATTACTCAATAGGTGCTTAAATATCACTTTTACAACCATAATATTCTCAAAATAAAATATGCTAGCAAGAAAGCTATGACTAAGCTAATCAATACCAATTTTCTAACTATAAGAAGATAACAAATCAAACCCAATGACTATGTCATCCAAATGTGCCAACATTTACAAGTTGGAATAAGATTTGTAATTATTCTAACTTAGACTTAGGACTTTAGACTTTTAGGAAATAAATCTAATTCTATGCCAAAATGATATCCACATCATACCTTCCCACAAAAATTGTAATCCAATGCTTTTACAAGAAGGTGGAAGAGATCAAGTAGAAGTGCCTAAAAATGAAATCCTCAAACATAATGAAGAAGAGAGAGATCCCTATGGAATGTGTTACCCAATAATAGAGAGCACACAATCATCTAGAAGCTCTACTCATTCACAAGGAGTATATATTCATTGGAGACTCTGCTCGAGAGCACACAATTACCCCAATGGAATGGAGAAGGGACTATGAATCTTGAAATAGAGTACCTATAGTAAACAAGGCTATAAGGGCCATGGTAGTAAATATCTTCAATCTTCACAAAATTTTGTTTGTTCCTCATATCATTCATGATTCAAAACTAGAAGCATGCACATTGAATGCCTCGAATTGCAATTGAATCATGGTGGGAAAATGTGCAACAAAGAGAGGAAAAAACAAAAGGTACAAATATTTGAGATAGGGTATATAATGGAGTGTCGGGTACCGTTGAAATTGCACTCCTTATTACATATTTACAAAAGGTTCAAAAACTCAATGAAGAACACAAGCTTATACTGAGAGGGGGGTGAACAGTATAAGACCACTTTTTACTTTTCTTTCCCAAATAATATTAATCAATATAATCAATGGCAATATCAATAGCAATAACCAAAGCAATGCACAAATCATCACACACAATAGAGACACCCAATTTTAACGTGGTTCACCCAATGTGGGCTACCTCCACGGAGAAAATATTTCTTCTAAATATTTCTCAAATAATCTTTTGGGAATCCTTCCCAATTACAATGTTTATGGACCTCTGTCCAAAGGAGATGTTGATCCCCTAATCCAAGTCTCAGCGTGGTCTCTGGTCTCTTCCATAGGAGAACTCTTTCCCCTTCTACTCTAGCTAGTGATCTTCTAGAAGACTCTGTCTCTCTACTACACTGACTGGTGGATCTCTCTCCACTTGAAGACTCCTCACTTAGAAGATCTATCTTCAATTGTCTTGGCTTATGGATCTCTATCCACTGAGACTCTATCCTCTATACTCTGTCACCTCCAAAGCTCTATCTCAATACCTACTACTAAACCATAGGTCACCGGTCTAGCTCAAATCTGCTCAATAGGTCTTGCACTAACTTCTAATTTGCTCAATAGGTCCACTCGAACCTACTCAAATCTGCTCAATAGGTCCACATAGAACCTACTCAAATTACTCAATAGGTCCACATAGAACCTACTCAAATTTGCTCAATAGGTCCACACAGAACCTACTCAAATCTTCTCAATAGGTCCACATAGAACCTACTCAAATCTGCTCAATAGGTCCACACAAAACCTACTTAAATCTGCTCAACAGGTTCACTTAGAACCTACTCAAATATGCTCAACAAGCTCACACACAGAACTTGTCCAAATCTGCTCAACAAGCTCACTCAAAACTTGTCCAAATCTGCTCAACAAGCTCACTCAAAACTTGTCCAAATCTGCTCAATAAGTCCTCTCTAGGACTTGCTCAAATCTGCATAGCAAGCTTCCACAAAAGCTTACTTAAAATCAGTCCACAAGCCTTCTCAAAGACTTGTCTCAAATCTCATAGAATCATAAAGAGAATTGTTAGAGACTCAATATGTTCTATACTTAATGCTTAATCAATATCTCAATTCAATCTATAGAAGCATAAAGAGAATTGTTAGAGACTCAATATGTTCTATACTCAAATCCTAATCTCAACTCAAAAATCTCATAGAAGCATAAAGAGAATTGTTAGAGACTCAATATGTTCTATACTCAAATCCCAATCTCAACTCAAATCAATCTCATAGAAGCATAAAGAGAATTGTTAGAGACTCAATATGTTCTATTCTCAAATCTCAATCTCAACTCAATTCAGATATAGAATAGTTTGTTTCATGGAACTTGAACAACCACATGCATCCACTTGACTAGGCTCAATCAACTCTACTCAACCAAACACCTCAAGGAACAACCCTTTCTCACAAACCCTAGTCCAAGCATGTATCAACCAACTCAAAATGTTTCCAACAATGTTTCAACAACAAATCTCACATAACAATGATACTCATGTTCTTTTCTAACTCAAGTTCAAGTTCTTTGCATAACCAATTGGCTTCAACAACAATGCTTATAAAACAAGGTTTAATCACAACTCTCAATCCAGAAAACCTTGAAGCATTAAACCAATCACTTTCGAAAAGGAAACCACAATCAATCCTTTTCACTCCAAAGGTATTTTATAATCAACCACCATAATCAATCAATAGGAGAATGTGCCCATACCTTTTATGAAGATGAAGAAGCCTCTTTGGAAATCTGCCACAATCACAATATTCTTTTTCCAATCCTCACAAGGGTTAGAAGATCACAAAATAATCAACATTACTCCACTTCACAATAATATTCACCAAGGCTTTTAATTAGAAAACCTTCTTAAGAATTAATGCACAACTTCCTTATCACTCCTAAAACCACTTGTACCATAAAATAAAATAAATCAAAACATTGCATAACCTTGTCACTCCAAAAACCACTTATACCATAAAATAACTCAAATATTTTATATCCTTCCTTTCAACACTTTTGCACTTAAAAAAATAATCACAAAGCCTTCTTAGGCAATATCCCACATTAATAAAATATCAAACCTTAGCCATATGCAAAAATTAAATCCACTATACTCTCCATGAAAATCGACGCTTAACACAACCTTAGCAAATTCGAAATATTTCATGCACCTAAAAATTTTGGTGATCGAATTATGGCATACCTTGCAAAATGGCTTCGGGTGGTTTCGACCCCGCGTTCCTCCTCGTCGTGCGCCTTAGCACATTCTCCGCCCACCGTGTGGGCTAGGCCTCCCACGTGGAGGCTTTAAGCCTTTGAGACTTATATTTCCGTCCTCTCCACCTATGCCTTGAAACTTGCTCCCTTGTTCCACGTGTAGTGCACAAACAAAATCGAAAGGGGGGAATCGACGATTGCGAAGGAGGGGATAATCGAATGCGGAAAATATTTCTTGTCACCTACTTGGTTGATAAAATCAACCCCTTTAAATATTCGAACCTTTGCATGATAAAATATATGACGTCGATGGACATGGCGGGAAAACTCTTTTATTTAATTTTAAAATTAAAATTAAAATTTTAAATAAATTAAAATTTAAACTAAACCTTTAAAATTAAATTTCTCCATCATCGGGGCACCTTTTTCGATGAAACAAAAAGCCAACTTGGGTTTTAAGAAAAACCCATTTCAAATATGCCATCCATGGTTTTAAATAAAACCTTTCCTTGCCTTCCTTGGTTTTCATAAAAACCTTTTGCTAAGCTTCCCTTGAAGCTCCTTTTGGAACCAAATGCCATGCATCCCTTCTTGAACCTTTGATCAAAACCTTTGCTTCTCATGAAGCTCTTTGTGGAGCAAAATCATAGTGCTTACTTACATAGGTCCTTTTGACATCAATGACAACTTTTAGCTTAGGGACTCAAAATGTCCAACAATCTCCCCCTTTGTCATTGATGGCAACCCATATTCATTTTACTGAAACCTGACCTTCTTTTCTGCTCCCCCTGGGTCTTTGCTCCCCCTGGCTCAATGCTCTCTCAAATATCAAATCTCTCCTCATACCAAATCTCTCCCCAATACACAAATCTCTCCCCCTTTGACATCAATGGCAAAGGGTCACCTTTGGGGCTCGGGGCTAAGAATGAGCCTCTTAGCTTAGCCCCTCCCCCACCTCCACATGAGGTGGTTAATTCTGGGGTGGGAGTATTTCTACTCCCCAAAAGCACTACTCTTTGTCTTTATCTTTTTCTCTTCTTTTCTGAGTTTTCTGAATCCTCTCACTGTTTCTTTCCAAGTCATCATCCCTGTTCCTGTCATCACTTTTGTTCCTGTTCCTGTTCTTGTTTTCATCCATGTTTTTGTTCCTGTTCCTATTCTCATCCTTGTTCCTATTCTTATTCTTATTCTGAGTCTCTATTCCTATTCATGTTCTTATTCTTGTTCATATTCTATGTTCTTGTTCATATTCCTATTCCTGTTCATGCTTGATTCTGGAATATTTGCTCTACACCATCTTGCTATGTGACCATCATTATTGCACTTATAACACTTAATGTTATTATTCCTTGGATGTGCAACTATCTTAGGATTTCTCCTAGTGAAGCCATATCCTCTTCTGTCATGAACCCTGCAATTCATTGCCTTGTGACCAAACTCATTACATGAGTAGCAATACCCATGGAAAAGTTGTCCTTTCCCATATTCCTGTCTTTCATGTGTCCTGCACTATGAAGCCATGTGCCCAAACCTGTGACATGAAAAACATCTTCCATTGAAGAAACCTTGCCTAGACCCCATTGGTCTCTTAGTCTCTTCTACCTGTTTCCTGTTCCATATGTTCCTAACTTGTGCATTGTTCCTTTCCTTGTTGAACTTTCTATTGTCCAACTTATCCTTAGAGGTCTCACTCTCTCTTTTACTTACTTCTTTTGACTCTTCTTATTTTCTGGTGTTTGAGCTTGACTCTCCTTTTTCTGCTTCCTGTTTCCCTTGTTCTTCTTTAGAACTAAGTCTTGTTATGGTGATTGATGACTTTTGTGCATTGATAGTCCTTTCCAAGGTCTTTGAATTTTCCTCAAACTTGTGTAGCTTTTCCTTAGAACCTTTTACTTCCAACCTTAGTGAAACTATCTCATGCTCTAATATTTCACACTCTAGATCTTTTGTTTTTAATTTTTTGGCCATACCTTCTTCAATTTTTCTTGTCTCTTCAACTTTGATTTTGAAGTTAGTGAGTTCCTGTAGAAACCTTGCTTTTTCTTTCTCATCTTCTTGAGCTTGAACCCTTAATCCTTGAGTTCTCCCTTTTTAGTTCTTCAAGAGTAATCATAAGCCTTTCACATTCTATCTCTTTTGCCTTTGACTGTTTAATCATACCTTCTTCAACTCTTCTTGCTTTTTCAACCTTATCTCTCAAGTCAGAGATATCCTGTAGAAGCTTTGTCTTACATTTCTCATCTTCTTGTATTTGAGCCTTCAATTCTAAATTCTCTCTTTTCAATTCAATAAGCTCCTTAAGAGTGGCTTCCCCTTTTTATTTTTCTGAAGCATCTTCTTTTTCTTCTATTACTGAAAGTAGAGTTTCTTCTTCATACCTATTTTGATTGTCCCTGTTATCCTTTCTTGAACCAATCTCTAGGATTTCATTTTTGAGAATATCATCTTCATCTTCACTTCTACTAAACCCATTACAATATCTTGCATCATGGCCAAGTTGACCACAAACAAAACATTCTTGTGGACAATAAGCTGCATGGTGACCTGTGTTCCCACATCTGGTACAAAACTTTATCAGTCTGGATATTTCTCCATTACTTGATTCATCTCTTGAATCTATTTCCATGTGTCCTCCCAACACAACAATATTAAACTCATCTTCCTTTTCTTTCATGACCATAGGTGTTCTTTTCTTCTTGTGTCTCATGCTTCTACTCTTGCCTTTCTTTGCCATTTGTGTTCTTGTAGGATCTTCCTTCAAGTTGTTAAACTTCTTCCGAAGGAACCGACTCTGATACCAATTGAAGAACACAAGCTTATACTGAGAGGGGGTGAACAGTATAAGACCACTTTTTACTTTTCTTTCCCAAATAATATTAATCAATATAATCAATGGCAATATCAATAGCAATAACCAAAGCAATGCACAAATCATCACACATAATAGAGACACCAATTTTAACGTGGTTCACCCAATGTGGGCTACCTCCATAGAGAAAATATTTCTTCTAAATATTTCTCAAATAATATCATGGGAATCCTTCCCAATTACAATGTTTATGGACCTCTGTCCAAAGGAGATGTTGATCCCCTAAATCTCAAGTTCATGGATCTCTTCCATAGGAGAACTCTTTCCCCTTCTACTCTAGCTAGTGATCTTCTAGAAGACTCTGTCTCTCTACTGCACTGACTGGTGGATCTCTCTCCACTTGAAGACTCCTCACTCAGATCTATCTTCAATTGTCCTGGCTATTGGATCTCTATCCACTGAGACTCTATCCTCTATACTCTGTCACCTCCAAAGCTCTATCTCAATACTATACTAAACACTAATTTAGTCAATATAACTATAAATCTGCTCAATAGGTCCACTAAAAACTACTAAATTTTCTCAATAGGTCCACATAGAACCTACTCAATTCTTCTCAATAGGTCCACACAGAACCTACTCAAATCTGCTCAATAGGTCCACATAGAACCTACTCAAATCTGCTCAATAGGTCCACATTAACCTACTCAAATCTACTCAATAGGTCCACACAAACCTGCTTAAATCTGCTCAATAGTCCACATAGAACTTGCTCAAATCTGCTCAACAAGTTCACATAGAACTTGTCCAAATATGCTCAACAAGCTCACTCAGAACTTGTCCAAATCTGCTCAACAAGCTCACTCAGAACTTGTCCAAATATGCTCAATAAGTCCTCTCTAGGACTTGCTCAAATCTACATAGCAAGCTTCCACAAAAGCTTACTCAAAATCAGTCCACAAGCCTTCTCAAAGACTTGTCTAATCTCATAGAATCATAAAGAGAATTGTTAGAGACTCAATATGTTCTATACTCAATGCTTAATCAATATCTCAATTCAATATCATAGAAGCATAAAGAGAATTTTTAGAGACTCAATATGTTCTATACTCAAATCCCAATCTCAACTCAAATCAATCTCATAGAAGCATAAAGAGAATTGTTAGAGACTCAATATGTTCTATACTCAAATCTCAATCTCAACTCAAATCAATCTCATAGAAGCATAAAGAGAATTGTTAGAGACTCAATATGTTCTATTCTCAAATCTCAATCTCAACTCAATTCAGAATATAGAATAGTTTGTTTCATGGAACTTGAACAACCACATGCATCCACTTGACTAGGCTCAATCAACTCTACTCAACCAAACACCTCAAGGAACAACCCTTTCTCACAAACCCTAGTCCAAGCATGTATCAACCAACTCAAAATATTTCCAACAATGCTCAACCACAAATCTCACATAACAATGATACTCATGTTCTTTTCTAACTCAAGTTCAAGTTCTTTGCATAACCAATTGGCTTCAACAACAATGCTTATAAAACAAGGTTTAATCACAACTCTCAATCCAGAAAACCTTGAAGCATTTAACCAATCACTTTCGAAAAGGAAACCACAATCAATCCTTTTCACTCCAAAGGTATTTTATAATCAACCACCATAATCAATCAATAGGAGAATGTGCCCATACCTTTTATGAAGATGAAGAAGCCTCTTTGGAAATCTGCCACAATCACAATATTCTTTTGCCAATCCTCACAAGGGTTAGAAGATCACAAAATAATCAACATTACTCCACTTCACAATAATATTCACCAAGGCTTTTAATTAAAAAACCTTCTTAAGAATTAATGCACAACTTCCTTATCACTCCTAAAACCACTTGTACCATAAAATAAAATAAATCAAAACATTGCATAACCTTGTCACTCCAAAAACCACTTATACCATAAAATAACTCAAATATTTTATATCCTTCCTTTCAACACTTTTGCACTTAAAAAAATAATCACAAAGCCTTCTTAGGCAATATCCCACATTAATCAAATATCAAACCTTAGCCATATGCAAAAATTAAATCCACTATACTCTCCGTGAAAATCGATGCTTAACACAACCTTAGAAAATTTAAAATATTTCATGCACCCAAAAATTTTAGTGATCGAATTATGGCATACCTTGCAAAATGGCTTTGGGTGGTTTCGACCCCGTGTTCCTCCTCGTCGTGCGCCTTAGCGCACTCTCCGCCCACCGTGTGGGCTAGGCCTCCCACATGGAGGCTTTAAGCCTTTGAGACTTATATTTCCATCCTCTCCACCTATGCCTTGAAACTTGCTCCCTTGTTCCACGTGCAGTGCACAAACGAAATCGAAAGGGGGAATCGACGATTGCGAAGGAGGGGATAATCGAATGTGGATAATATTTCTTGTCTCCTACTTGGTTGATAAAATCAACCCCTTTAAATATTCGAACCTTTGCATGATAAAATATATGACGTCGACGGACATGGCGGGAAAACTCTTTTATTTAATTTTAAAATTAAAATTTAAATTTTAAATAAATTAAAATTTAAACTAAACCTTTAAAATTAAATTTCTCCATCATCGGGGCACCTTTTTCGATGAAACGAAAAGCCAACTTGGGTTTTAAGAAAAACCCATTTCAAATCTGCCATCCATGGTTTTAAATAAAACCTTTCCTTGCCTTCCTTGGTTTTCATAAAAACCTTTTGCTAAGCTTCCCTTGAAGCTCCTTTTGGAACCAAATGCCATGCATCCCTTCTTGAACCTTTGATCAAAACCTTTGCTTCTCATGAAGCTCTTTGTGGAGCAAAATCATAGTGCTTACTTACATAGGTCCTTTTGACATCAATGACAACTTTTAGCTTAGGGACTCAAAATGTCCAACACTCAATTTAGAGGATAGGACATCCACAAAGGCTTCAGATGGTTGAAAATCTTAAATAGCGAAGTTGAAGCAAAAGTTGTGCTTGATGTGGTGCTGCTCGAAGGAATGTTGTAAGTCTTGCTGGTGAAGATACAATCCAAGCTGAAAAAGGCACTAAGAGGCAAGACACTAGGGGCATAGACAACTCCAATGCACGGAGTACCCATAATCACATAAAAGGGTTGTGGTATTATGAAGACAATATGCTTCTAAAATAGTCTTTATGGATGAAAGTAGATTTAGGGGTGTCGGGTTCAACCAAAAATACACTCTTTATTACAAAAATTTGACTTCGAGGTCCAAGTAAAACAAGATTATACCTTGTACAATGAGGGATTACAATAAGTGCTTTTTGGTGAAGCAACTTACAAAAATAATCTCCCTCTTTACAATTGGTGCTTTTTTATAAAATCTTGTGCAACTTACAAAGAGTATACTGTGTTGCCAATTTCTTAAATAATAATTTTAAGAAAATAAACAGATAAAGTAGTAAAAATAAAGTAAAATTAACATGATAAAATTAATTAATCAAGTTAAAAACTTAATTAATTAAAAATTGTTCACCCCTTGAGGGTCAAGGGAGGTCAATGGATACACTTTGACATTTGAAGGTCAATGATGGATATTTGGCAGGTCAACATAGATAGCAAATCAACACGGTCATGCTAGTCATGGTCAACAAAGGTCCATGGGAGAACTGAACGACACTCGAGCCAACCACTCAGACTGGATATCACCAATCTACGTGTCACTCCATTTAAAGAACACAAATATCTCCCACATAGTATATGTGGGATAAAGTCCTAGACCTAAAATTCACAATCACCATGTCTCAACAGATATGATATCAAACAACTGACCAATAAGATTGCAAAGAATGACTGACCTAATGGGCTGGTCATTCTATGTTTGGAGAGTTGATGCTTTTAAAATTCTATTTGCACCACACACCTCGAATATGGGATAATGCCCACAATTGTTTTTAAATGCAACTATCAAAAAATAGTGGAAAAATAAAGATCCCTAGGAAATTATTGGAAACACTCTATTTGCATCGAAGAGTGCCTAAAATCATCAAAAAAAATAAAGGAATTACAAATTGAGATTGTGGTCGATAAACAACCTGGTTTTTTGGATGAGAGGGCCCATCGATAACATAGGATAAGCCTCGAATCAGGGTGCTTGAAGCCAAGGCTAAGTTAAGTTGCATCGAAGGTGTCATCAGAGTCGAAGAGAAGGTTGTAAGGAAGACCTATGGTGGAGACCATAGATGAATGGAAACCTGTTAGAGAAGATGTGTTGTTGAAATTCTAGTGGAAGGCCAAATAGGCACAATTGACAAATGACTTGTGCTTTTATGTTGTTATGGGCGTAGACCATCTAAAGGTTATTATAAGGTAGATATTAGACGATCAAAACATTTACTACATTGACAAAAATAGAGGTCAATGATTGGAAAAAGGCCAGGGGAGAGTGGACGCTATAAGCAAGGCTACGTGCAATAGTGGGGGGCCAAAATATGGTCGGTTGGAGGTATCCAAGGTGACCGACAAGTGGACGATGGAGGTTGTCGAGGGTGGTGGTCTAGGACAACTAGTGGGTGATTGATGATGATCAAGATGACCACCTAGAAATCGGGTGGTGCATGCCTAATTTGCCTAAATAAACCCTCTAAAAACCTTATAAAAGTAAATATTAATATTAATATTTAACTCAAGATCTTAATTTAACCTTAGAACTCCCAAAATTTAGAGGAAACTAGCCCAAACCTTCCTAAATTTTGTGCATGTAGGTAAATTGATTGGAATAATCTAATAGAAAGCCAAATTGGGACCTATAATTAGGAATTTTGTGATATTGTTCTAGGAATTTGAGCACCTATTCCTATTCACAATAATGGTTTCCTACACAAAGAAAGAGCCAAACTCCCACAAGCCTGATCTTAGGCTTTGATACCAGTGATGTGGAGCCAAACTAGATAAATATTTTATTACTCAATAAGTTCTTAAATAGCACTTTTACAACCATAATATTCTCAAAATAGACGATGCTAATAATAAAACTATGACTAATTAAATCAAAATCAATTTGCTAACTCTAATAAGATAATAAATCAAACCCAATGAATATCATCCAAATGTGTCAATATTTACAAGTTGGAATAAGATTTGTAATATTTCTAACTTAGACTTAGGACTTTATACTTTTAGGAAATAAATCTAATTAAATACCAAAATGATGTCCACATCAGGGACCCAAGCTAGTAACTTATAATAAAAGAAATAGTTACATAAGTGTCAATTACATCATAAAGACTCATGCATACTAGGTTTCCAACTACATAATTATGTTAATATAAGATTTTAACATATACCACAACTTAGCCAAAGAAAACCATTTGACCCAATGATTTAGTTGCTCGGATAAAAAAACAATGGATATAAGTTTCTAAGCAGTTTTTGACAATTTCAATTTGCCCATCGGTCTAGGGATGATATGTCAAGCTCATATTTAGTTGTGTGCCATGTAGCTTGAACCATTTTTTCTAGAAATAACTAATGAATGTGGGGTCATGATTGGATATGATGGATTGGGATATGCCATGAAGGCAAAAAATGGAATCAATGAATATCTATGCAACAATTGAGGCCTTGTAAGGGTGGGCTAGAGGATAGAAATGAGCATACTTAGACGATCCACCACTCTGAAAATAATAATTTTATATTTAGACTTTGGGAGCCTTTTATCCATAGAAATATTCATCCAAATAGCCTCTAGAATAGGAAGAGGCTAGAGTGTGTCCAATGTGTGAATAGTTTCACCCTTAACACATTGACAATTATCACATTCTACAACAAAGGTTTTGATATCCTTTATCATCTCTACCAAGAAAAATATGTGTAGCTTGTTCATATTTTAAGAAGCCTGAATGTCCTTTAGTTAGAGAAGAATGCATTTCCTATAGTATGAACTTGTAGAGTGGTCAATTTTTAGGGATTACAAAGCAACCCTGATATTGTATATATTGTCCATACCATGTATATCTTGGATGAGAGTTAAAATTAGTTTGAAGTTGCCAAATCAATGGTTTCTAGGTAGAATCTTGGGTCACTTCTCCTTGATTCTAGTGGTTCCATTGAGGAAGTGGAGTAGATATGGTGCATAGCATATCCTAATCCTCATATTGGCAAGATAGTGCATCATCAACTATATTTTACTTATACTTCTTATAAATGATTTTATAGTCATACCCCAATAGTTTGGTAATCAATTTTTATTGTTTGGACATAGATACACACTGCTCAAGAAAGTACTTAATATTATGGTAGTTTGTTTTGATGGAAAAATGTCACCCAATAAAATAAGGCCTCCATTCATTGCTAACATGTAAGATCATTATCGTCTCCTTCTCATAAGTCAATTTTCCTAGTTTTTACCTAATAGTGCCTTACTAGTGAAGACAAATGGCCATCCTTATTGCATAAGCACTACACCAATTCCACTTCTAGAGGCACCACTTTCAACCATAAATGGCTTGTATAAATTAGGTATAGCCAAAATGAGAGTATAGAGCATAGCTTGTTTGACTCACAAAAATACATATTAGTTGTATTTTGACCATAGAAACAAATTCGTCCACAACATAGCCATCAAAGGTGATGAAATATTTTCATAATCATAGATATAATTTTTATAATAGCCAACAAGGCCTAGGAAACCTTATAGACTTTTGAGTGTGTGGCTTGGGCCATTATTGTATGGTAGTAAACTTTATAGGATCCACCTTGACCCCTTTCATAAAACTATATGGCCTAGGTATTCGAATTCTTACATTTCAAAATAACATGTATCATTTGGAATATAATTGATTATTATCCAGGACTTACAATGTATGTTCTAGATATTGCAAATGTTCCACCCACATACAATTGTGAATCATAATATCATTGAAAAACCAAAATAAATTTATGCATAAATGGTCTAAAGATTGCATTCATGAGACTTTGAAAGGTGAACACCATATTGGTAAGACCAAATGGTATAGCAATAAATTCATAATGGCCTTCATGAGTGTATAATGCTGTCTTTAGAATATCTTCTTCCCATAATATGATCTAATAAAGATCCAACTTTGAGAAGAAGTGGGCACCATGGAGTTTATCTAGTAGCTCATCAATAATGGTAATGGAAAATTTATCCCTGATGGTAATTTTGTTGAGTTTTTGAAAATTCACACATGACCACCAAGAACTGTCTTTCTTATAAACCAAAAGTACTAGGGAAGAATATACGCTAACACTTGGTTGAATAACCCTTGTTTTTTAAATGATTTACAAAAGGTTTTTATGAGGGGTCTTGGTGCCCTCATACTACATGGAGTTTGAACATACAACATCTCAAAGAGAGGTAAAAGCCCCTACCACTGTAGTAATATTGCAACTCTTGGTTGAATGACCCTTGTTGCTAATAAATATTGGAACATCTTTTCAATTTTAGTCTTTTACACACATGGGTATTTGTAGGGGCGAATGTTTGGAAATAATATTCCTATGACAATCTTGATGGCATGGTCATGGGTTCTCCATGGTGGTAACTTGTGGTTATACAAATACGAGTGCATGTTTATCCATAATTTCTTGTAATTGATTTGGTTGAACTATATCATTGGTATTTAGAGCCTATAGTGCAAATAATTGTGCCACCATCCCTTGAGATGATTTCTTCAAAAGTTTTTCCATTTGATGTGAGGAGATGAGTTGAATAGGACCCATGGTCATGCCATGAAGAGTGTATTGCTTCCCATGTTCATTAAATTGCATCCATGGCTTAGAAAAATCTCATACTATTATTCCTAGGGTACAAAGCCATTGTGTTCCCAGCACAATATCATAACCCCCTAAAGGAAGGATAAACATGTCCATATTAAGGTTGTAGTTTCCCATGATCACCTTTACATTTGTGTATTTTTTTATGGCAAAACCCTCATTGACAAGCATAACTTCAAATGAATTGCAAGAGTAGATGTAATAAGATGCTTTTTTAGCTACTTGAGGATCGATAAAATTGTAGGTGTTAGCAATGGGCTATATTAAATAAAAAAATATCAATACAAGGTTAAATATTTATCACAATATACCAAGCAAGGATAACAAAATGCTCTCACAAGGTTACAAAAAATAATTTTGTAAACCACTATACATTAATGAAAGGAACATTACATAAGCAAAGTGAAATTAAGCACATTGATAATCTTACAAGAATTCAATTCATATATTCAAGCCATGAATCAAATGAATAAACACTCTATATTCAAGCCATGACTCAAATGAATAAACACTCTATATTCAAGTGGATGATAGAAATCTATAATGCATTACATTACAAAATGACACTACACTTTGATACAATACAATCTCACTTGCCATCCCTACAAATAGCCTTTACATGTCTCTTGACATTTCATCTTCTACTATCTCTTCATCTCCTCCAAACTCATGGGAGATACGACTTTTCATATTTCTCATAGGAAAAATATTTTATCAACCTTCTAATATTGATAAGATATTTACAAAGTGTTTACAAGGTACCAAATAATGTAATATTCTTTAACATCCCCATATTACATTATTTGGTGTAAATATCAATCTCTAACTTTACCTGAAGCTCTTGCTTTGTCTTTGGCTTTCTTTTTCTAGCTTTGGTTCTCTTGTCTCTGGTTATTGTATTTTCTAATATGAAATTCTCATTCTATCTTGGACTTTATCTTTGCGTTATTTGTTGAACTATCATATTTCTTATTTCTTGCATGTTCAAATGTCATTTCCTCTACAAGCTCAACCAATGTAGGTCCTTTTTGATACAAAATATTATTTATGGATGAATAATTTCTTATGCTTAACAAACTCTTTTTTATTTTGTAAAAACACTTCAACATTTCTACTATCCTATTCCATTATGTCACATTTATCCATCCATAATTCACATCTATTGCATTATTTTTATTTTTCATACTGGTAAAGTGATTACTTTCTTTACAAAAACACAATAATGAAGGCCCCACAAGTTTTTAAACATATGTCCATATTTGCCACAATAACTACAACTAGTACATGTCACAAATTTGATGTTTCTATTTTCTATCATAAAATTAGTCCCTATCACAAGATTGGTATTAGTATTCCATGTCATAAACTCACTATCATTTCCTTGTTATATAAACCCAAGGCCTTTATATTTTGACCTTATTTCTAGTACCAAAGGTTCTTTCATGCCTTGCTCATATTTTCCCAAACTTATACCTTTGTATCCCATTTTTCTTAATAGTTTTGAACCAATCTCTTTTGTGTGTTTTTCAAAAATACCAAACTTATCATCACACTATTTTCTAATACCATTTGAATACCATAAATCATCACAATAATATTCATAACTTATACTAATAGATTCAAAATGCCTCAAACCATCATAACTATCAATATCTGAATATTCATCAACACAACTTGGACTATCACTATCCTTTTCATTATTTGTATATTTCAAACTATCATCAACACATCTAAAATTGTCCTTGTTTCCATCAACAATTCTTATAGTAAAAATTTGGGCTTCATTTTTACAAACACTTTCTACATCAACACAAACATTCTCATGAATAATGCTTGAATCACTAGTTTTGCATACTTCATTTATTTTTATAATAGGTTCTAATATCACACTATACATCTACCATATTGGGTTTCAAATAAAACCCTATATCTATTCTTGAAAATATTTCATTTGTATATTTCGTTATTTCTTCTTGTTTTTATCACTATTTTTATAGAGTATTTCCTTCACAATATCTTTTTGGAGTAGATTCACTACCTTTTGGTGCCATATAATTTTGATTCAATATTTCTTTTGCTATAAGAACCTTGTATGCAGATTCATATTTTTCCTCATGATTAGATTCTTTGATTCTTGTGCCTCTTGAACCATATGGCCTTCTTGATTTTGCCATTTTGGATACTGTTTTTGTGTTTGTATATATTGTGGCTGATTTGATTGATATTGCCTTTGTTGATTTCTTTGGAAAGGTCTACATTCTTGATTCCATTGATTTAATGAATTAAATCTATAAAATTTGGTAATTGTGGATCCATGAGAGTTTTCACAGTAGATAGATCCTAGCATTTTTATTGGACTATTAATTTTGTTAATTTTATCATTTTAGAATATAAGGAAATTTTGGTAATTGCCATGCAAAGATTGGTCAGAGGTCCAAATATAGCTTAATGGACCCAAAATTTAACTAAGACAGGGAAATCTAGCTACTTTAGAGTGGTCAGGTGGAAAGTGATCAGATGCTTGAGTTACCAAAAACCTGGGTAACTGGGAGTTTAAATTGGCCAAAAGCTCCAAATAATGATATCATCAAAGCTTCATATCAACCACTGACATCTCGATGACAAGAAAAAGACTGCAACAAATGGTGAAAAAAGGAGGAAAGCTTTTGGATAAGTCTCTTTCAGAAGAATATTGTATGTGTCAAAGACATAGGCCACCTAGGCACTTCTCAGCCATACAGAATGAAGTAATTAGACAAGAAAGTGACAACTAATATTCTGAAACCTATAACGGTATAAGCTACTGATCATAATTAGAGATCATTGTAAATTTGAAAGCTAGCACAACCATAATGTTGGATATTTTGAGCTCATTTAGTTGTCATTGATGTCAAGGTGAGAAGTCATCATTGATACCAAAGTGAACACATGAAGCTATCATTAATATCATGGAGTACACCATTACTAACATCAGGAGCAATGCAAAGAGATGGAGAAAAGTTGTCCAGATATGATTTTATAAGGTTTTTTTGTTAAAACCATGGTGGCACATTAAAAGGTTTTTTATTAAAATCATAATGATAGTTTTCTAACATTGTGATGGCATAATTAAGGTTTTTATTAAAACCAAGGTGGCGGAATTATTTTTCATCAACCTAGTGAAGTGCAAATGACATTTTTGATATTAACTCAAAGAGAGCTTTAATTTTTTATTAAAGTCTAAAGTTTATAAATTAAATTTATAATATTTAAATTATTTTGAATTTAAATTAATTATAAATTATAATTTATACAAGCCGACGTCATCAAGTCAAATCATCCACCGACGTTGTATGCAAAGCAAATGAAGGGTATTTAAACCCTAAGACAAACCTTAGGGAAGATGGCAATTTGAATTCAAATATAGCAAAAAATTTGGAGCCTTAAAAAATTATAGAGTGGGGTATTGTAGAAGCAAGGTAGCACATCGTGATCAAGGTAGTACATCGTGATCGAGGTAGCGCATCGTGTTCGAGCGAGGAATAAGGCAGAGGGAGTAGTGCTCATGGTCTAGCTTGGAGCTAGACATGGAAGAAGGCCAAAGACTTTAAAGCCTTGGAGAAAAGGCTTAAGCAACCTTAGGGCTTAAGATAATCATGTGGAGCGCTTAGCTCATACGACTAGATAGCTGTAGCTAAGGCACCAACCGAGGGAGAAGGCATAGGGTCAAAATCCCCAAAAAACGTGAAAGGGGGATTCACCAAAGGTTTTTATGATTTAATTTTGATTTTTGCATAATACTAAGGTTTAGGAGGCATAAGGGAATATTTGTGATATTTGATCATTGTGCTAAGGTTTTAGGAGTGTTTGTAAAATTTGATAAATTATGCTAAGGTTAGGGAGTTATAAGGTGATATTAATTTATTTACCTAAGTGGTAAATAGGTGCTTTATTAAGGTAAATATTATTTTACCTTAGGAGATAGAAATTAAGTTGGAATATCAATTTTGTGAAATTGAGAAATTGAAGGTGTGTTTTGAAAAGAAAAATTTTGTGAAGATATTATTGTCAAATATTGCTATTGAGATGGAGTGATAAGGTGTAATTGAGTTTTTACATTACATTCCGAGAAATATTTATCTTCTAACCTCTTTGAGCTTGGCATAGAAGTGTTTGTGGTTGTGAAAAATTTATGAGATCCTTTCATCATCAAGAAAAAGATATGAGCACATTATTTCATAGTTGAGTTGATTGATTGATTTTCTGGAAAATAAGTTTAGAGTGAAAAGGACTTGATTAGGGTTTCGTATTGAGTGTGTTGAGTGAATGCTTCAAGGTTTTCTGGAATAAAGAAGTGTTGTTAAAACCTTGTTTGATAAGCATTGTTGTTGAAGCCATTGGTTGTGAGAAGAACTTGAATTAGGGTTTGAGTATCATTGCTATGGAAATATTGTTTTATAAGCATTGTTGTTGAAGTGAGTTGTTGAGCAAAGAACTTGAACTAGGGTTTGAAGAGAACATGAGTATCATTGTTATGTGAGACTTGTTTTTATAAGCATTGTTGTTGAGGTGAGTTATTGTGAGAACTTGAACTAGGGTTTACAAAGATCATGAGTATCATTGTTATGTGAGATTTTTTGTCGAACATTGTTGGAAATATTTTGAGTTGATGTTTATATTATTGGACTAGGGTTTGTGAGCAAGGATTATATTGAGTGAGTAGAGTTGGTTGAGCCTAGTCAAGTGGATGTGTGAAGTGATTGTTCAAGTTCGATAAAATAAACTATTCTATATTTTGAATTAATTTGTGAAAGTGATTAAGCATGGAGTTGAACTTGAAGCATATTGAGTATCTAACAATTCTCCTTATGTTTCTAAGAGAGTGATTAAAAGTAATTGAGCATTGTGATAAGTATAGAACACATTGAGTCTCTAACAATTCTCTTTATGTTTCTATGAGATTGGACAAGTTATGTGTGGACTTGTTGAGCAGATTTGAGGTAAGTCTTTAAGGAGACTTGTTGAATGATTAGTGTGAGCTTTTGTGGAAGCTTACAAGGCAAAGTTGAGATAAGTATTTGAGAAGACTTGAGAGTAGAGTTGATTGATTTGTTCAAACCTTGAGTTAATATTTAGGGCATATCCAGTAGAGTTGAGACAAGTCTTGAGTTAAGGCTTGAGGATAGAGATCGAGGATAGATTTATGCTAGATCGAAGGACTGTGTTTAGTGCATATTTGAGAGTAGAGTTTGGTGCAGATTTGAGGATAAGTTTGTGCTAGACCAAAGATAGAGATTGATCAGAGTTGTACTAGACTAAAGGACTATATTTAGTGCATATTTGAGAGTAGAGTTTGGTGTAGATTTGAGGATAAATTTATGCCAGACCAAAGATAGATATTGAGAAAATTTGTGCTAGACCGAAGGACTATGTTTATTGCAGATTTGAGACAAAAATTTGGAGGTGACAGATCCGAGAGGATAGTAGTATCCAGTGGATAGAGATCCATTAGCCAGCATAGTGAGGGTAGGTATTCTGAGTGGGGATAAGAGTCTTTAGTGGAGAGAGATCCATAAGCCAGTGTAGTGGAGGTAGTAGTATTCTAGAAGATCACCAACCTGAGCAAAGGAGAAGAAGTTTTCCTGTGGATAGAGATCCACAAAATTGATTTGGGGGATTGATGTCTCCTTTGGACAGAGGTCCATAAACATTGTAATAGGGAAAGGATTGCCAAGAGATTGATTGAAAAATTTTTAGTGAAATATTTTCTTCGTGGAGTAGCCCACATTGGGTGAACCACATAAATTGTGGTATCTCTATTGTGTGTGGTGATTTGTGCATTGCTTTGATTACTGCTATTGATATTTCTATCTATACATTGCATAATATTGATTTGGAAAGAAAAGTAAAAAGTGGTCTTATACTGTTCACCCCCCTTTCAATATAAGCTTGTGTTCTTCAATTGGTATCAAAGCGGGTTCTTTCAAAAGAGTTTAACAACTTGAAGAAAAAGCTAACAAGAACACAATGGATTCTAAGAATGTGTCTTCGGATAATTCAACACCAATATTTTATGGAAGTGACTATATATATTAGAGTTTGAGAATGAAGATATATCTGATGGCACTTGGCAATGAAATTTGGAAAGCAGTTGAATTTAGATACGATACCTTGATTAATTCTCCTATAAATAAGGAAGGTAAGCTCCTACAACATTACAATTCAAAAACAATGAATGCACTTTTGAGAAGTTTGCATAGAATAGAGTCTATGAAAGTTATGCATTGTCAAATTGCAAAAGAAATGTGGGATAAATTGCAAAATATATATGGAGATAAATGTGTCAAGAAAGCAAAGATACGAAATATCAAAGGAAAATTTGAAAAATTAATAATGAAGGATGAAGAAAATATTAGTACTTATCTACTTTGAATTGATGAGGTTGTTAATGCTATGCAAGGACTTGGAATGAATATTGATGAATAAGATGTTTGTGATAAAGTCTTAAGAACTCTTCCAAAAAGATTTAGTGAAAATGTTTCTGCTATAGAAGTATCAATGGATGGTGATATTTTGACAAGAGATATGTTGCTTGGTATTCTTACAATACATGAGATAAGAACAAAAGATCCTATTTCCCATAAGGAAACAAAATTCAAAACAATCAAAAAGACAAAGGGTAAGAAGTCCTAATCAAGTGATGAGTCATACAGTGATGAAGAAGCTAACTATGGTAGAAGATATAAGTATTATAGAAGATCCAGAGATCTAAAATCTATTAAATATTTCAATTGTGGAAAGTATGGATATTTTACAACAGATTGTCAAGAAGCTAAGAATAACAATGGTGAAGAAAAATAGGATCACAAGAACAGGGAATTAGAAAGATATAGGCACCAATCAAAGCAGACAAGGAATGAAGTTCTTTCAAAGACAAAATAGGAGCTACTATACGGATAAGGCAAGTAAGTACTCAAGTGATAGTGATGCTAGTTTTTCAGACAATGATAGAGATGAAGTTCTTTTTATGATTGAAGAAAAAGAACAAGTTAAGAAAAGGACTCCAGTAATTCTCAAGTATTTTAGATGTGGTGACTTTAGACATCTCGAAGATAGTTGTACAAGGGATGGTTATAGCTTCAGTGATGATGAATATGAAGATACACTTGAAGGAATAGAAGAGAATACTCTAATGGTACTAGAAGGAAAATATGATCCTATAGAAGACAAGGCAATAGAAAATAAAGATGTGGAAAAAGGAAAAAAAATAGAGGAATATTCAGAGAAATATGGATATGATCTCAAGGAAGAACTTATTTATGCCCTTGACACGGTAAAGAAGGTAATAAAACTTGAAATTCAGTTTCAAGAATGTGATGAAGAAAGAAGATTGCTTATAGAGGATTTAGAAAAATCAAAAGCTAAGGCAAAAAGGTTCAAGGATAAGTTAGAAGCGAATATCTTAGAATGTGAAAAGTTAGAACAAAAAGTTATTTCAAATACAAAAGAGGAGCTACTATGCGGATAAGGCAAGTAAATACTCAAGTGATAGTGATGCTAGTTTTTCAGATAATGATAAATATGAAGTTCTTTTTATGATTGAAGAAAAAGAACAAGTTAAGAAAAGGACTCCAGTAATTCTCAAGTATTTTAGATGTGGTAACTTTGGACATCTTGAAGATAGTTGTACAAGGGATGGTTATAGTTTTAGTGATGATGAATATGAAGATACACTTGAAGGACCAGAAGAGAATATTCTAATGGTACTAGAAGAAGGAAAAGATGATCCTATGGAAGACAAGCCAATAGAAAATAAATATGTGGACAAAGGAAAAAAATATGAGGAATATTTAGAGAAATATGGATATGATCTCAAGGGAGAACTTATTTATGCCCTTGAAATGGTAAAGAAGGTAAGAAAGCAAAACTCTAAACTTGAAATTCAGTTTCAATAATGTGATGAAGAAAGAAGATTGCTTATAGAGAATTTAGAAAAATCAAAAGCTAAGGCAAAAAGGTTCAAGGATAAGTTAGAAGCGAAGATATTAGAATGTGAAAATTTAGCACAAGAAGTGGCACTACAAAGAGAAGATTTGGAAGACTCCAAAGTCAAGCTAAAAGGATTCAAAAACAGCTCAAAGAACTTGGATAAGTTCATCAAGATACAAAAGACTACATCAAGTAAAAAAGGTCTTGGATTTGAATAGGTTCAAAAGAAATGGGAAGAAAATCCAACCTCAAGTTTTGGAGGAGAAGAAACTTCATATGAAGATACTTCAGAAGAAGACAGTGTAAAAGGAAGTGAGACATCTAAGGATGAGTTGGACAATAGAGAGTTCAACAAACATAGGAACAATGCACAAAGAAGATACAAATGGAACAACAATCAGAATAAGTCAAGAGAGACTAGGAGACCAATGAGGTCAAGACAAGGAAACTTCAATGGAAGATGTTTTTCATGTCACAGGTTTGGGCACATGGCTTCATAGTGTAGGACACATGAAAGACAGGAATATGGGAACATATAAATTTTCCATTATTATTGCTACTCATGTAATAAATTTGGTCACAAGGCAATAAATTGTAGGGTTCATGACAGAAGAAGGTATGACTTCACTAGGAGAAATACTAAGACATTTGCACCTCCAAGGAATAATAACATTAAGTGTTAGAAGTGCAATAATGATGGTCATATGACAAAGTGGTGTAGAGCAGATATTCCAGAAACAAGTATGAACAGGAACATGAACAAGAATAGGAACATGAACATGAATAGGAATAGGAACAGGAACAAGAACAGGAACAGGAATATGGATATGAACTGGAACAAGAACATGAACATGAATATGAACAGGAACAAGAATAGAAACAAGAACAGGAACATAAACATGAATATGGACATGAATGTAGACATGGATAGGAATATTGAAAGAAATAGTCAGAGGAATTAGAAGGATCAGATAAAAATAAGAGGGGATAAAGATAAAGAATAGTTCTTTCTGTGAGTAGAAATACTCCCACCCCAGAATTAACCACCTCAAGAGGAGGTGGGGGAGGGGCTAAGCTAAGAGGTTCATTCTTAGTTCTGAGTCCCAAAGGTGACCCTTTGCCATTGATGTCAAAGGGGGATATATTTGTGTAAGGAGGAGAGATTTGGTATTTGAGGAAATAGGAGAGAGCATTGAGCCAGGGGAGCAATGTCCCAGGGGGAGCAAAACAAAGGAAAGGTCAAGTTTTCAGTAAAAATAATTTGGGTTGCCATCAATGACAAAGGAGGAGATTGTTGGACATTTTGAGCTCATTTAGTTGTCATTTATGTCAAGGTGAGAAGTCGTCATTGATGCCAAAGTGAACACATGAAGCTACCATTAATACCATGGAGTACATCATTACTAACACCAGGAGCAATGCAAAGAGATGGAGAAAAGTTGTCCAAATATGATTTTATAAGGTTTTTTGTTAAAACCATGGTGGCACATTAAAATATTTTTTATTAAAACCATAATGATAGTTTTCTAACATTGTGATGGTAGAATTAAGGTTTTTATTAAAACCAAGGTGGCGGAATTATTTTTCATCAACCTAGTGAAGTGCAAATGACAATTTTGATATTAAATCAAAGAGAGCTTTAATTTTTTATTAAAGTCTAAAGTTTATAAATCAAAGTTATTATATTTAAATTCTTTTGAATTTAAATTAATTATAAAATGTAATTTATACAAGTCAACGTCATCAAGTCGAATCATCCACCAACGTTGTATGCAAAGCAAATGAAGGGTATTTAAACCCTAAGACAAACCTTAGGGAATATGGCAATTTGAATTCAAATACAGTGAAAAATCCAAAGCCTTCAAAAATTACAAAGTGGGGTATTGCAGAAGCAAGGCAACACATTGTGATTAAGGTAACGCATCGTGCTCGAGCGAGGAACAAGGCAGAGGGAGTAGCGCTCATGGTCTAGATTGGTGCTAGACGTGGAATAAGGCCAAAGCCTTTGAAGCCTTGGAGAAAAGGCTTAAGCAACCTTAGGGGTTAAGCTACCTTAGGGCTTAAGCAAATCAAATGGGCTTAAGCTACTGATCATAATTAGAGATCATTGCAAATTTGAATGCTAGCACAACAATAATGTTGGACATTTTGAGCTCATTTAGTTGTCATTGATGTCAAGGTGAGAAGTCATCATTGATGCCAAAGTGAACACATGAAGCTATCATTAATACCATGGAGTACACCATTACTAACACCAGAAGCAATGCAAAGAGATGGAGAAAAGTTGTCCAAATATGATTTTATAAGGGTTTTTGTTAAAACCATGGTGGCACATTAAAAGGTTTTTTATTAAAACCATAATGATAGTTTTCTAACATTGTGATGGCAGAATTAAGGTTTTTATTAAAACCAAGGTGGCAAAATTATTTTTCATCAACCTAGTGAAGTGCAAATGATAGTTTTGATATTAACTCAAAGAGGGCTTTAATTTTTTATTAAAGTCTAAAGTTTATAAATTAAATTTATAATATTTAAATTCTTTTGAATTTAAATTAATTATAAATTATAATTTATACAAGTCGACGTCATCAAGTCGAATCATCCACCGATGTTGTATGCAAAGCAAATGAAGGGTATTTAAACCCTAAGACAAACCTTAGGGAAGATGGCAATTCGAATTCAAATACAACAAAAAATCTAGAGCCTCCAAAAATTGTGGAGTGGGGTATTGTAGAAGCAAGGCAGCACATCGTGATCGAGGCAGCGCATCGTGTTCGAGCGAGGAACAAGGCAGAGGGAGTAGCACTCGTGGTCTAGCTTGGTGCTAGATGTGGAAGAAGGCCAAAGCCTTTAAAGCCTTGGAGAAAAGGCTTAAGCAACCTTAGGGCTTAAGCTAAGCACGTGGAGCGCTTAGCTCACACGGCTAGCTAGCCGCAGCTAAGGCGCCAACCGATGGAGAAGGCGCGGGGTCGAAACTCCGAAAAACGCGGAAGGGGGATTCACCAAAGGTTTTTATGATTTAATTTTGATTTTTGCATAATACTAAGGTTTAGGAGGCATAAGGGAATATTTGTGATATTTGATCATTGTGCTAAGGTTTTAGGGGTGTTTGTGGAATTTGATTAATTGTGCTAAGGTTAGGGAGTTATAAGGTGATATTAATTTATTTACCTAAGTGGTAAATAGGTGCTTTATTAAGGTAAATATTATTTTACCTTAGGAGATAGAAATTAAGTTGGAATATCAATTTTGTGAAATTGAGAAATTGAAGGTGTGTTTTGAAAAGGAAATTTCTTTGAAGATATTATTGTCAAATATTGCTATTGAGATGGAGTGATAAGGTGTAATTGAGTTTTACATTATATTGTGAGAAATATTTATCTTCTAACCTCTTTGAGCTTGGCATAGAAGTGTTTGTGGTTGTGACAGATTTATGAGATCCCTTCATCATCAAGAAAAAGGTATGAGCACATTCTTCCATAGTTGAGTTGATTGATTGGTTTTCTAGAAAATAAGTTTGGAGTGAAAAGGACTTGATTAGGGTTTCCTATTGAGTGTGTTGAGTGAATGCTTCAAGGTTTTCTGGAATAAAGAAGTGTTGTTAAAACCTTGTTTGATAAGCATTGTTGTTGAAGCCATTGGTTGTGAGAAGAACTTGAACTAGGGTTTGAGTATCATTGCTATGTGAAGATTGTTTTATAAGCATTGTTGTTGAAGTGAGTTGTTGAGCAAAGAACTTGAACTAGGGTTTGAAGAGAACATGAGTATCATTGTTATGTGAGAGTTGTTTTATAAGCATTGTTGTTGAAGTGATTTGTTGAGAAGAACTTGAACTAGGGTTTGAAAAGATCATGAGTATCATTGTTATGTGAGATTTGTTGTTGAGCATTGTTGGAAATATTTTGAGTTGATGTTTATATGCTTGGACTAGGGTTTGTGAGCAAGGATTATTTCATTGAGTGATTGGTGTAGAGTTGGTTGAGCCTAGTCAAGTGGATGTGTGAAGTGATTGTTCAAGTTCCATAAAACAAACTATTCTATATTCTGAATTGAGTTGAGAAAGTGATTGAGCATTGAGTTGAATTTGAAGCATATTGAGTCTCTAACAATTCTCCTTATGTTTCTAAGAGAGTGATTGAAATTAATTGAGCATTGTGATAAGTATAGAACATATTGAGTCTCTAACAATTCTATTTATGTTTCTATGAGATTGGACAAGTTTTATGTGGACTTGTTGAGTAGATTTGAGGTAAGTCTTTGAGGAGACTTGTGGATTGATTTGTGTGAGATTTTGTGGAAGCTTATAAGGTATATTTGAGACAAGTATTTGAGAAGACTTGAGAACAAAGTTGATTGATTTGTTCAAACCTTGAGTTAAGGTTTAGGGCAGATCATAGTTGAGATAAGCCTTGAGTTAAGGCTTGAGGATAGATATCGAGGATAGATTTGTGCTAGATCGAAGGACTATGTTTAGTGCAGATTTGAGAGCAGATTTTGGTGCAGATTTGAGGATAAGTTTGTGCTAGACAGATATAGAGATTGAGTAGAGTTGTGCTAGACCGATGGACTATGTTTAGTGTAGATTTGAGAGTAGATTTGGTGTAGATTTGAGGATAAGTTTATGCCAGACTAGAGATAGATATTGAGCAGATTTGTGCTAGATCAAAGGACTATGTTTAGTGCAGATTTGAGATAGATATTTGGAGGTGATAGAGCAGAGAGGATAGTAGTCTCTAGTGGATAGAGATCCATCACCTAGGGTAGTGAGGATAGGTCTTCTGAGTGGGGACAAGAGTCTTCAGTGGAGAGAGATCCACAAGCCAGTGTAGTGGAGGTAGTAGTCTTCTAGAGGATCACCAACTAGAGTAGAGGAGGAGTTCTCCTATGGATAGAGATCCATGAACTTGATTTAGGGGATTGGTATCTCCTTTGGATAGAGGTCCATAAACATTGTAATAGGGAAAGGATTCCCAAGAGATTGATTGAGAAAATTTTAGTGAAATATTTTCTCTCGTGGGGTAGCCCACATTGGGTGAACCACGTAAATTGTGGTGTCTCTATTGTGTGTGGTGATTTGTGCATTGCTTTGATTACTACTATTGATATTGCTATCTATACATTGCATAATATTGATTTGGAAAGAAAAGTAAAAAGTGGTCTTATACTGTTCACCCCCCTCTCAGTATAAGCTTGTGTTCTTCAATTGGTATCATAGTGGGTTCCTTCAGAAGAGTTTAACAGCTTGAAGGAAAAGCTAACAAGAACACAATGGATTCTAAGAATGTGTCCTCGGATAATTCAACACCAGTATTTGATGGAAGTGACTATATATATTGGAGTTTGAGAATGAAGATCTACCTGATGGCACTTGGCAATGAAATTTGGGAAGCAGTTGAATTTGGATACGATCCCTTGATTAATCCTCCTACAGATAAGGAAGGTAAGCTCCTACAACATTACAATTCAAAAGCAATGAATGCACTTTTGAGAGGTTTGCATAGAACAAAGTCTATGAAAGTTATGCATTGTCAAACTACAAAAGAAATGTGGGATAAATTGCAAAATATATATGAAGGAGATAAATGTGTCAAGAAAGCAAAGATGCGAAATCTCAAAGGAAAATTTGAAGAATTAAGAATGAAGGATGAGGAAAACATTAGTACTTATCTACTTCGAATTGATGAGGTTGTTAATGCTATGCAAGGACTTGGAATGAAGATTGATGAATCAGATGTTTGTGATAAAGTCTTAAGAACTCTTCCAAAAAGATTCAGTGAAAAGGTTTCTGCTATAGAAGTGTCAATGGATGGTGATACTTTGACAAGAGATATGTTGCTTGGTATTCTTACAACACATGAGATAAGAACAAAATATCCTATTCCCCAGAAGGAAGCAACATTCAAAGCAATCAAGAAGACAAAGGGTAAGAAGTCAGAATCAAGCGATGAGTCATCCAATGATGAAGAAGCTAACTATGGTAGAAGAGATAAGGATTCTAGAAGATCCAGAGATCTAAAATCTGTTAAATGTTTCAATTGTGGAAAGTATGGACATTTTGCAACAGATTGTCAAGAAGCTAAGAATAACAATGGTGAAGAAAAATAGGATCACAAGAACAGGGAATCAGAAAGATATAGGCACCAAAAGAAAAGCAAGGATGGACAAAGCATACAAGGAAAGAAGTTCTTTCAAAGACAAAAGAGGAGCTACTATGCGGATAAGGCAAGTAAGTACTCAAGTGATAGTGATGCTAGTTTTTCAGACAATGATAGAGATGAAGTTCTTTTTATGATTGAAGAAAAAGAACAAGTTAAGAAAAGGACTCCAGTAATTCTCAAGTGTTTTAGATGTGGTAACTTTGGACATCTTGAAGATAGTTGTACAAGGGATGGTTATAGTTTCAGTGATGATGAATATGAAGATACACTTGAAGGACCAGAAGAGAATATTCTAATGGCACTAGAAGAAGGAAAAGATGATCCTATAGAAGACAAGCCAATAGAAAATAAAGATGTGGACAAAGGCAAAAAAATAGAGGAATATTCAGAGAAATATGGATATGATCTCAAGGGAGAACTTATTTATGCCCTTGACATGGTAAAGAAGGTAAGAAAGCAAAACTCTAAACTTGAAATTCAGTTTCAAGAATGTGATGAAGAGAGAAGATTGCTTATAGAGGATTTAGAAAAATCAAAGGCTAAGGCAAAAAGGTTCAAGGATAAGTTAGAAGCAAAGATCTTAGAATGTGAAAAGTTAGCACAAGAAGTGGCACTACTAAGAGAATATTTGGAAGACTCCAAAGTCAAGCTAAAAGGGTTCAAAAACAGCTCAAAGAACTTGGATAAGTTCATCAAGATACAAAAGACTACATCAAGCAAAAAAGGTCTTGGATTTGAACAGGTTCAAAAGAAATGGGAAGGAAAGTCAACCTCAAGTTTTGGAGGAGAAGAAACTTCAGATGAAGATACTTCAGAAGAAGACAGTGTAAAAGGAAGTGAGACATCTGAGGATGAGTTGGACAATAGAGAGTTCAACAAAGACAGGAACAATGCACAAAGAAGATACAGATGGAACAACAATCAGAATAAGTCAAGAGAGACTAGGAGACCAATGAGGTCAAGACAAGGAAACTTCAATGGAAGATGTTTTTCATGTCATAGGTTTGGGCACATGGCTTCACAGTGTAGGACACATGAAAGACAGGAATATGGGAACATACAACTTTTCCATGGGTATTGCTACTCATGTAATCAGTTTGGTCACAAGGCAATAAATTGCAGGGTTCATGACAGAAGAAGGTATGGCTTCACTAGGAGAAATCCTAAGACATTTGCACCTCCAAGGAATAATAACATTAAGTGTTATAAGTGCAATAATGATGGTCACACAACAAAGTGGTGTAGAGCAGATATTCCAAAAATAAGTATGAACAGAAACAATAGGAAAGAAGAATATGAAAGAAAGAATAGAATAGAAGAATAGAATAGGAACATGGATAGATGAATATGAATAGAACACAAGAATATGAATAGGAACAAGAACATGGACAGGAATGTAGACATGGACAGGAACATTGAAAGAAATAGTCAGAGGAATCAGAAGGATCAGATAAAAAGAAGAGAGGATAAAGGTAAAGAACAATGCTTTCTAGGAGTAGAAATACTCCCACCTCAGAATTAACCACCTCAAGAGGAGGTGGGGGAGGGGCTAAGCTAAGAGGCTCATTCTTAGCCCCGAGCCCCAAAGGTGACCCTTTTCCATTGATGTCAAAGGGGGAGAGATTTGAGTAAGGGGGAGAGATTTGGTATTTGAGAAAAGAGGAGAGAGCATTGAGCCAGGGGGAGCATTGTCCTAGGGGGAGCAGAACAAAGGAAAGGTCAAGTTTTTAGTAAAAATAATTTGGGTTGCCATCAATGACAAAGGGGGAGATTGTTGGACATTTTGAGCTCATTTAGTTGTCATTGATGTCAAGGTGAGAAGTCGTCATTGATGCCAAAGTGAACACATGAAGCTATCATTAATACCATGGAGTACACCATTATTAACACCAGGAGCAATGCAAAGAGATGGAGAAAAGTTGTCCAAATATGATTTTATAAGGGTTTTTGTTAAAACCATGGTGGCACATTAAAAGGTTTTTTATTAAAACCATAATGATAGTTTTCTAACATTGTGATGGCAGAATTAAGGTTTTTATTAAAACCAAGGTGGCAAAATTATTTTTCATCAACCTAGTGAAGTGCAAATGACAATTTTGATATTAACTCAAAGAGGGCTTTAATTTTTTATTAAAGTCTAAAGTTTATAAATTAAATTTATAATATTTAAATTATTTTGAATTTAAATTAATTATAAATTATAATTTATACAAGCCGACATCATCAAGTCGAATCATCCACCGACGTTGTATGCAAAGCAAATGAAGGGTATTTAAACCCTAAGACAAACCTTAGGGAAGATGGCAATTCGAATTCGAATACAACAAAAAATTTGGAGCCTCCAAAAATTATGGAGTGGGGTATTGCAGAAGCAAGGCAGCGCATCGTGATCGAGGCAACGCATCGTGTTCGAGCAAGGAACAAGGCAGAGGGAGTAGCGCTCGTGGTCTAGCTTGGTGCTAGACGTGGAAGAAGGCCAAAGCCTTTAAAGCCTTGGAGAAAAGGCTTAAGCAACCTTAGGGCTTAAGCTAAGCACGTGGAGCGCTTAGCTCACATGGCTAGCTAGCCGCAGCTAAGGCGCCAGCCGAGGGAGAAGGCGCAGGGTCGAAACCCCAAAAAATGCGGAAGGGGGATTCACCAAAGGTTTTTATGATTTAATTTTGATTTTTGCATAATACTAAGGTTTAGGAGGCATAAGGGAATATTTGTGATATTTGATCATTGTGCTAAGGTTTTAGGGGTGTTTGTGGAATTTGATTAATTGTGCTAAGGTTAGGGAGTTATAAGGTGATATTAATTTATTTACCTAAGTGGTAAATAGGTGCTTTATTAAGGTAAATATTATTTTACCTTAGGAGATAGAAATTAAGTTGGAATATCAATTTTGTGAAATTGAGAAATTGAAGGTGTGTTTTGAAAAGGAAATTTCTGTGAAGATATTATTGTCAAATATTGCTATTGAGATGGAGTGATAAGGTGTAATTGAGTTTTTACATTACATTGTGAGAAATATTTATCTTCTAACCTCTTTGAGCTTGGCATAGAAGTGTTTGTGGTTGTGACAGATTTATGAGATCCCTTCATCATCAAGAAAAAGGTATGAGCACATTCTTCCATAGTTGAGTTGATTGATTGGTTTTCTAGAAAATAAGTTTGGAGTGAAAAGGACTTGATTAGGGTTTCCTATTGAGTGTGTTGAGTGAATGCTTCAAGGTTTTTTGGAATAAAGAAGTGTTGTTAAAACCTTGTTTGATAAGCATTGTTGTTGAAGCCATTGGTTGTGAGAAGAACTTGAATTAGGGTTTGAGTATCATTGCTATGGGAAGATTGTTTTATAAGCATTGTTGTTGAAGTGAGTTGTTGAGCAAAGAACTTGAACTAGGGTTTGAAGAGAACATGAGTATCATTGTTATGTGAGAGTTGTTTTTATAAGCATTGTTGTTGAAGTGAGTTGTTGTGAGAAGAACTTGAACTAGGGTTTGCAAAGATCATGAGTATCATTGTTATGTGAGATTTGTTGTTGAGCATTGTTGGAAACATTTTGAGTTGATGTTTATATGCTTGGACTAGGGTTTGTGAGCAAGGATTATTTCATTGAGTGATTGGTTGAGTAGAGTTGGTTGAGCCTAGTCAAGTGGATGTGTGAAGTGATTGTTCAAGTTCCATAAAACAAACTATTCTATATTCTGAATTGAGTTGAGAAAGTGATTGAGCATTGAGTTGAATTTGAAGCATATTGAGTCTCTAACAATTCTCCTTATGTTTCTAAGAGAGTGATTGAAAGTAATTGAGCATTGTGATAAGTATAGAACATATTGAGTCTCTAACAATTCTCTTTATGTTTCTATGAGATTGGACAAGTTCTGTGTGGACTTGTTGAGAATATTTGAGGTAAGTCTTTGAGGAGACTTGTGGAATGATTTTGTGTGAGCTTTTGTGGAAGCTTACAAGATAGATTTGAGACAAGTTTTTGAGAAGACTTGAGAGTAGAGTTGATTGATTTGTTCAAACCTTGAGTTAAGGTTTAGGGCAGATCCAACAAAGTTGAGACAAGCCTTGAGGACAGAGATTGAGGATAAATTTGTGCTAGACTGAAGGACTATGTTTAGTGCAAATTTGAGAGCAGATTTTGGTGCATATTTGAGGATAAGTTTGTGCTAGACTAAATATAGAGATTGAGAAGATTTGTGCTAGACTGAAGGACTATGTTTAGTGTAGATTTGAGAGTAGAGTTTGGTGCAGATTTGAGGATAAGTTTGTGCTAGACTAGAGATATAGATATTGAGAAGATTTGTGCTAGATCGAAGGACTATGTTTAGTGTAGATTTGAGATAGAGCTTTGGAGGTGATAGAGTAGAGAGGATAGTAGTCTCTAGTGGATAGAGATCCATTAGCTAGGGCAGTGAGGATAGGTCTTCTGAGTGGGGACAAGAGTCTTCAGTGGAGAGAGATCCACAAGCCAGTGTAGTGGAGGTAGTAGTCTTCTAGAGGATCACCAGCTAGAGTAGAGGAGGAGTTCTCCTATGGATAGAGATCCATGAACTTGATTTAGGGGATTGGTATCTCCTTTGGATAGAGGTCCATAAACATTGTAATAGGGAAAGGATTCCCAAGAGATTGATTGAGAAAATTTTAGTGAAATATTTTCTCCGTGGAGGTAGCCCACATTGGGTGAACCATGTAAATTGTGGTGTCTCTATTGTGTGTGGTGATTTGTGCATTGCTTTGATTAATGCTATTGATATTGCTATCTATACATTGCATAATATTGATTTGGAAAGAAAAGTAAAAAGTGGTCTTATACTGTTCACCCCCCTCTTAGTATAAGCTTGTGTTCTTCACATAAGGTATAGGAGGAAGAATTGAATGTGCTAAAGGAAATCAAACATGTTGAAGACATGTGGTTGTTAAAGAAAGTTATTGGTGCTAGTTGGTTGGGACAGATCAAGAGAGGGATGTCCACTCCTAAGCATGCTTATTAAGCATGAGTCCCCGAAAAGGGCAAGGCTATGCCATTTTTGTCAAGCCTATGGTAGTCCATCCTTATAATAATTATCTAGGCTAGTATAGAAAATTATAAATAACACAATTTACCTCAATACGAGGGTTTGTATTTTGAGTGTATACCTGTTGTATAATATGCAATTCTATTCCAGAATTTTAATGAATCAACTTCTTGTTTGACCTTTACTAGCACTATGTTGTGGAATTATTTAGTTTATGGATGCTCTGTAGGCCCTAGATATTTCTATAAAAGCTTTGCAGGTGGTATATTATATTAGGCCTAATTTTTTATTTAGATTAGCACTCCAGGCTATTAGAATATTAGGGGTGCTTAGTGTTCGATTGTGTGGTTCTGATTTCTTTTGTATAAGCTCACCTAGGGTGCTAAGGGCTATTGGAGTAGAAAAATGTATGATTTGATATTAATTCACATTTTGTAATGCTTTTATTGGTGACTAGTTTGTCAGGCCATATATAGTTTAGTTGCAATGTATTTTGCATAGGATATGGCAGTGCTATTAGCCAAACATCATCTACATTTAATCTACTTTTCTATCCTTTCCCTTTATAACCCTCCATTTATTACATTAGTATTCCCAATTTGTTCTATTTTTATTTTACAACAAGGAATAAACCTTATTTGGAGGTTGGCAGGGAGAAATCCCTAGCCATCCAATATTAACTATGTGATCTAGGGTACATTTTTCACAACTAGGCAGATTGTAGACCAAGAGTTTTGGCATGACTGGTGGGATGAATCATTCAATATTCATCTCATATACCTGGAGGCTCAATATTTTGGCGAATATATTGATATCACAAGTGGATAATACATATTAACTTGGTGAATCTAGTAATTGACGAACCTGATATTGGTGACTTTGCCAAAGGAACGAGCTCTAGAATTATGTGCTAATAAGATCAAAAGCCAAGAAAATTAAAGAAACAATGTATTTTTCTAAACTACCTGACCAAAGAGCTTGTAGAATATCAGGTAAATCCCACTTTCTAATCAAGCCTCCTTATATTCAAAGTCTTATACCTTTGCAAGCCTTTCTCAAGTAATATTTTGATAGCCCCCACCTAGAAAATATGGATAGAAAAATCTATCCAGGTTGGAATAGCAACGAACCCATTTTACTTATAGATCTCCATGAAATACCTTAGTCTGCTCTTAAAGACTTATCAACTTTTTATGGAACTAAGAAAACTACCTATGAGCATTGCCAAGATGTGGCCACCCTAGCTACTATTCACAATATCCAACATGAATATGTCATGGTGAGACTGCTAGCCATATATTTTAGAGGAAAAGTGCTCACATAGTATAGATCCCTTGATGATAACAATATTACTTCATGGGCTTAGCTTGTTGAACCATTCATCTTGGAATTTAACTAGGTAGGAGATCTATTTTTATTTCTTACCTAGTTCACCTCCATTTAGAGGTACCCACAATAATTTTAACATTAGATTCAACAAAATATGGAAGTAGATCCCTCAAGACATCAGACCTTCCTAGCGTCAAGCATATATCTATTATATTCGGGCCTTTATCCTAGATCTAGACCTCCATATCCAACTATCCAATGATATGATATTCCGGCAAGTCTTCCAAGCTATAATTGCTATAGATAATGCATTAACATTAATTGACAAGCTTCCTTCTAAGGTTACCATGCCATACTTTCTAGAGTTTTTGTAGCTTGCACAATAATATTTGGCCACTTAAGTACCTCAATTTTCTCCTATTTCCACACCTAAATTCTTGCCTCATCCATTTTTACCTTCTCTGCTCATCTTACCAAATCTAGAGCCTAAAGAAAATGTAAAATTACTTGAGCTAAGGGTAATATTGAAAATATGAACAATAAAGTCAATTGTGTTGGAGAGGCAAAATGTTGGAAAAATATATGAAATCTATTAGCCTAGAAGGTTCTCCTATGTCACAAAAGGCCAAGGGATTCTAGTAGCAATGTTATTGACTAAATAAAATTTTCATAGATTGAGCTAGAGGATGTGTCATCTACTTCTACTGCTCATGAATGTTATTGGTGCTTGTCCTACAATGACCCTCATAATGCAGACACATATATGGTCTACCAATAACAAGATCAACTGGTAGCAATAAAGAATATGAAAAAAGCAAAAATCCATAAAAGGAGGTGGTAAACATAGTGATGGACCCAATTCAAGTTATGATAGCCAAGGAACATGAAGAAGAGGAGTGCATTCAAGTCCTAACCAAATTTTGGAAGAAGAATCTATGAGTAGATCCATAAAATTTGGAGCTATTCGAAGTCTACTTAACCTAAAAATGAACAAGCAAAATAACAATCAAGGCTAGAGCCAACAAGGGCTAGAGCTAGCAAAATCAAAAGCCACTCAAGAGGATACCAAGAAGGAAGCATTGAGAAAGCTAAGGTATACCTCTATGACCAAAATATAAATACTAGAAGACACTGAGCAATATCATAAAAGGTTTGAGTAACCTGAGTGAAAGGAGAAAAGGCTGCCAAAAGTAATCACATATAGCATTTTTAAAAACTAAAGAAGACTCCTTCCTAGACAAGCATGTATGATGCATTGCTCATTCATAGTCAAATAGATTTTCTCATAGCGACATTGAAAGACACCAATCCTAAGGGACTAAAACTATTGGACCCGAACTTGACTTAGGATAAATAAAACCTAGAAGTAAAATATGGCCACCACCCTTTACACGACTCTACAAATGGAGGGGTGGATAGTATATAATTGAATAATTAACTCTAGAGCAACCACTACTATCATGCCAAAGGTAGTGTGTGAAGAAATGGAAATGGAATTTATTTTCTCAAGCTAGGAAGTGCTACAATTGGATGAAACTCAGGTCCAAATAGTGGGAGTAATCAAGGACATACCAATGGTGACCCAAAAAGTGCCAAAAGTCATGGTCATTCAAGAGGTGGTTGTGGTTGAACTTTTCCCATATTTTGGTTTATTCCTCTCAAGGGAGTTTACAACCAAACTAGGGGGTTATTTATCTATGGATTGTTCTCATATGATTATTCCCATCAAAGGAAGGAGGCTGAAGATATATGTTGAGAAACCATGCCCATTCCATATTGAAAAAATAGAAGAGGAAGGTACTAACCTAATCGAAGATGGTCCAAACTACAATTGAAAAGCTACAAGAGAAATATGAAACCTTCCTTAAAGATTTTAATGGAGTAACAAAAAATGCACTAGGTACATATTACATTGCTAGATAAAATGATCATAAGATTTCAACAGTCACAAGTCAAGAGATCTAAAAAACATAATTATGTAAGCTCTATTTTGATGGAGCTAAATGCAAGAATGGAGCTGGGGATGGTATAATTTTAATTTCTCCCTTAGAAGGAGTAAAAACATTTTTATATAGGATTAAAATATTGGGTTAGTTACTCTCCATTTTTTGGTGGCTTAGAATTTCTAATAAATCAAGTAACAAAAAATGCAGTAGCAAACATCACTACCTCAAGGCCTACTGAAATAGAGTATGAGAACTTCTTGAAATTTTTGAGGTTATTATTATTAAGGAAATACTAAATAGCAATAATATGGTAGTTGTCATACTATCCACATGGGGAACAAAATTTGACCCTACTTCTGGTAAATGGAAAAAGTCAAAAGGGATCAAATTGACTTTCAAACAACTAGTCTTAGACAGAGATAACTCTTGGAAAGTTTGGCAATGATGAAAATATTGTTGATTTCTTAACTCAGGAAGCCTTATATGATGAACAACTAGAGGAAATGTTGGATAATTTTAATCAAGGGGATGTGATATAGAAACCACATTCTCAAAGGGTTGATTACCCTAGAAATCATTTTTCACAATAGTGATCGAATGACTGGCCAAAAAATGAAGATATATGAGTAAGAATTCAAGGAGGTTGAGTTTGAATTTGGTAAGAGTTTAAAGGTTGGAGTACAATGTATAAAAAATGAGGGAAGTGAACTTATTGCATTATGTAAAATATATAAAGATATAATAGCATGGATTTATGATGATCTCAAGGTATATAGCAGGGGAATTATTCAATACACAATTGAATTATTTCCTTATGTCAAGCTATTTGAGAAAAAGCAAAGCCTGGTTAATCCAAATATTGAATCCTTGATGAAGTAGGAGATATTAAAGCTGATTAATGCAAAGATTATTTACCCAATAAAGCATTCCATATGGATATCCAACTTGGTCCTAGTTCAAAAGAAAAATAGAGATATTTAGTAATGCGTGGACTTTTGGAACCTCAACAAGGCCTCCCTAAAAGATCACTATCGTTTGCCTCAAAATAAACATATATTATAGACCATGGCTAGGGTTGAGAGTTTTTCTCTACTCAATGAGTTCTTTGGATTCAACTAAGTTTGGGTAAAGGATGAAGATCAGTATAAAACTACATTTACCACTAAGTGAGGCACATTTACCTACAAAAGAATACCTTTTGGCCTATCTAATGTTGGAGCAACTTTTCAAAGGGCTATGGATCTTGCCTTTGGGGATCTAGTGAATAAGGTGATCCTTATATATTTATATGACATGACAGTGTTCTCACATGATAAGGATCAACATCTGGATCATTTAAGGATGGTTTTTTAGAGATACCAAGAATTTAGAGTCTCCTTGAATCCAAAGAAATCAATATTTGCAGTATAAAAAGGTAAGTTTTTAGGACATATCTCAAAGTGAGGGTTACTATTGACCTAGATAGAGTCAAATCAATTTTGGTATTACCAAGTCCTCAATATAAGAATACCTTACAATATTTTTTTAGGTAAATAAATTCTATCCAAAAATTTATTTTAGAATTTTCTAAGATAGTCCAGCCAATGATTGAGCTACTAAGAAAGGAATAAACCTTGTAACCTATTTCTTTATTTATTTTTAAATGCTAACACCCACCCTTTATATTAGAGAAATTATTTTCAAAAAATCACTTTAGAAAGTACCTTTCATCGCTCTAAATTTGAATAGCATATTTTTATACTCTCCCTTTAATGATGCCATATTTTCATGAACTCTTGCATCTGCTGCTTTGAGTCTATGTCCAATATGTGAGTTGGATACATAAACAAGTGAATTAAAAAAAAAAATATTTTTCTCTTATCTTATCTATTAATGTTTACCTAGGCCGTTTAAAATTTGTACAAGCATATTCCTCTCAAGGTGCTTAAATCCATTAGTATCTTATATTCGAATTCAATAGTCTCTTTTATTTTAACCTTCAACCTCTTTAAAAGAAAGTAGACATCTCAAAGAAACTCCTTGTAAGGTAGTCCCTCCCAACTCATTGGGATAGGGTGATGATACTGATGATGCAGTACTTCACCATGGACAAGATTGACACGTCTCTTCATAGCTTCCACCTCTCATTACTTAACCATATGAGGGATGTAAAAATTATCAATGTGCCTGACTACCTCTATTGATCCTTGGAGATATCCATCAATAGTTTCAAGAAAGGGAATTCTTCCCATCCCATCCACCAAGGTCTCCATTTGATTCTCTATTGTCATACCCTTCATAAGCAATCCCAAAAGGTAGTCATCACTACAAATCCACCTGAGCTGCCAATTGCTTTGAGTTCCAGTGAGGAGACCCCTAACATCAATGTGGTTAATGATGATGAAGAATCGAAGAAAGAAATCCCTATTTTTTCCAAATAGGAAAAAACAAGCTTAGGCCTATCTCCTAGAGTCACTCCTCAGTCCAACAACTACAAATTCTAGCACCATTCCATAAGAAATAAGAGCAAGTGTAAGGATAATCCCAACATGGCATGGGAGTCTCCTCGATCCAAGTAGATCAAGCTTTAAATCTCACCTCTAAAAGTGATAGTTGAATATAGTGCTTTTGACATGAGGCTGTTTGAACCCTTGGGTGAACTTGGCACCAACTTGTTTTAAAAAAGCATCCTTGAACCCCTTGTTGGGATCGTGGTCACTTTATCCACTGCTGCAAATGCATCTAAGTATGCTTGGACCTTATACAACCAGGCTACAAAAGTTTTAGACGACTTGTACTAACAACTCAAGGATCTCCAGAAGCATGATGATGCAACTCTTGCCAATAGTTTCGTATCCATCTAGGGTGGTGTTTTATGATTGTATTAGTGACCCTTGTGGTGATATTTCTATTGTTTCTTTTTGCTGACTTGTTTACCCTATTTTTCTAAGATCACCTTCATGGACCCGATGGTTGCTTTTTCTATTAAAGGTCTTGTTGATCCATCTCCTTTCTCTCTTGGATGTCTTGGTGGCAAATTGGGGTGCTCTCTGATGTAAAAGGTCTTGCTGGTCTATCTTATTTTGCTCTTGGTTGTCTTGGTGGAAACTTGGGGTGCTCTCTGATGTAAAAGATCTTGCTGACCTGCTCTTTTTGTTTTTCACTTTGTATTCAAGGTTTTGGAGCCCTTTCAAAACCTACACCTTCAATATATCAAAAACAATTATCATATTAATTTTGTAATATTCCAATATGATTATAAATAACCCGAGCAATATTATAAATACCTTGAAATATGTATTGGTTTTTTAAATTTACTACTTGCCATTTCTAGAGTAAACCTCTTTATGCTTCTCCTCCAAACTCTAATAAGCTTTTGAACACTATAGATGCACTTTTGACTACACCAGTTGAATATTATATTTGAGCCATTACTTATGGAATTTCTCTAGCTCTACTCAAGCATAACCTTCATGTAACATTCCTAGGATTTTCTTCTCCTTTCTCCAACTTCATGTAATGTTATTTTATACACAATCTCCTCTTCTCTAGGTATTTTACCAAGGTACAAATCAACTTATGAATTCTCCAGGCATCATAACTTGGCTTACAAATTCTCCAAGCATCTTATCTCCTCATATTTGGGAGTACTCATGGTTACAAGCATTCATATATTTTTTAATACTCTATTTCCTCATAAACAAATCTATATATATATATATATATATATATATATATATATATATATATATATATATATATATATATATATATATATATATATAGTGTAATATGTTGATCTAAAAGTGTAGATTCACACCTTTTTCATGTGGGATGTGTAGTGACTCCTCACTACTAATTTACGTTTAAGACAAAATTTTGAAGGAGATAAAAGTTTTGATTATAAGCGATCATAATTTTGTGGTAATGGTAAGCAAAGGATACAACCTTAAAATCTAAAAGTGCTTGACATATTTTGAAGGCAAAAGGTCAAGATAAGTCTTGATAATTAAAATTAATGGAAAGCTTATAAAATAGAGGAAGGAAAAGTCTCGACAAACGTGACAATGAGGGAACTAGAGAAGCTTCCTCCTAGATAACTCTGATATCATACATTTTGTAATATTTGACCAAGACTAGTGACAAGAAGTTCCAACCAACCTATAGGAATGCATTGGATTTTAAAAGAATTGAGTGTGCACCAATTTTTTTGAAGCTATCACCAACATCTTAGACAATCCAAAATGCGTAAAACCATAGGAGGGGTAGGTGAAGGGAATTAATGTGCTCTTACCTAGAAAGAAAAAGGAAAACCTAAAAATATCACATCAATTAAGTGGTTCAAAGATTCATTTAAGACAAGTATGGTGATTACAGTCTTGGATTTGACAACTATTATGGCCAAGGGTACCTCATTTAATTTTTAGGATCCTTAGACAAGGTAGTTGAAATTGTCAGGCCCACATTCAAATAATTTTTGAGGGAAAATATCCCTATTATATCTATAAATAATAATAGTTTAGACTGTAAAAGAGATCAACAAGTTTACATCTATAACTATTATGACATTTTATTTCATTTCTTTCTATATAACAGTAGGCTCCTAAGAGGATTATGGGTAAATCGAACCCCCGCTTTAGGCACAATATTTGTAAAGTTATTTACACATATATATTATATATATGTATGCATGTATATATTGTAGGACCATGGATCAATTATTTGGGTAGAAATTTATGGTTCTCATGCTCTGATCCATATTTGTTTGTGTGGGTATGTTCTTGAACTTTACCTATTTTAAGTTTTACTTGTATGTGCATGTATGAGAAGCCTATGTGTCTAATTTTTAGGTAGCCATTCATGGTTCTCATGCCTTGACCCATATATTTATGTGTATATATGCTTTTAACTGTAATTTAGGCTTATCTGTGTCGAGGAGAGGAAGTGTTCACCATTAACACAACATTCAGCCCTATGGTGTAGGGAGATCTTAGCAGAACTTTGGCACATCATCACTTTGGTAGCTTAAGTTTTTATTTCTTTTGAGTCATTTTTATTTTTTCTCTCACATCCCTTTCCACCTAAGTTCAAGTATACCTAACTATCACATCTCAATAAGGAGTTGGCCTTGTAAAAACTCTTGGAGATCCTTTATTAAGCTAAAATATGCTCTCATCTGAGGCCTTGCTATGTCACTCTATGTGAGGGATGTTTTTTATTGGGGCAATCAAAGATGATAATAGTTAAGGGTACGCATGATGGGACCCCAATGATAGATCATTGGTCCCATAATCACAACAAGTTAGGCTTGACTTGGTGAGGGTCTATGCCTACCCTTGGTTGTTGAAGCACTTTTCACTCACCTAGTGACTCTTCTCCAGAATGAACATTAGAAGAAGTCACTATTGAAGATACCAGATTGAAGATGCAATGAAGACCTCAATCTATTTTATTAAATAACATAAGCTATATTCACTTGGAAAATCTATGACCATCAAGGGAATCCAGAGGTATGTAAGCAAAATTTACTATCAAAACTATTGTTGCTATCTATAATACACCATATTCAAGACATGGTCATATCCTCAACCAACATTTCCCCACGTTGGGATAATCCAAGTCCACTATACCTCCCAAGACCACCTGCTATATGGAGAAAAATCCTAGAGTTAGTGCTAGCAATATTATAGGACTATACTGGTGAAGGTTTGACCACTCTCCTAGAGAACTTGAAGGAATTGGTATTTATATATCAAACACACATTATTATAGAGCAAAATGTGGCCTTGCAATTATTTGTAGAATAACTCAAAGGAGAAGTATACCAAAAGTATGAATCTATTTACCCATATTCAATTGCAAAATGGGACCAAATGGCTTCCTTACTCATGGAGGATTTCATAAGAAATATAGAGGAAGAAGAGGTTAAAATCACTAATGATATAACCTTGGAATAATATGTATCTCACATTTCTTGTCCAAATAAAAGTAGTCAAATAAAATTGGGCACCCAATTTATCCCTCCTTAATATGAGGACAACCAATGATCTATTGACCATCACAAAGTAGATTCACCAAGGTAACCTGATAAGAAAATGATAAGAGGAGAGCTACTTGCACATGACCCTTTAATATGGGTCCAAACCTAGATGATTTGGAAGAGCAAGGACATGGACATGAAATAAAAAATAAAGTGAATATGTCATAGTAGATCCAATCTGAGATATCTCTCTCCTCGCCATCAATAATACATGAATACATGATAGCCCTAGGAATAGATATCTTCAATATAGATGAAAGCGTAATTTTGAGGGTATTACATGATCAAACCTTCATGAGCAAAAAATGGTTAACCAAGCCAAATATTTTGGTGACTAGAAATCATTGTATTTTAGATGGGTAAAACTGTGAATTGTGAATTATGGTATGGGATCCCGATTGGAAGAAATATCAAGGTTAGAAGCATAGGTTAATTACAACCATGTATTTTTCAAAAAAATAAAAGAAAAAAAGATAAGCACAACACATAGACCAAGGATGATAGGTCATAAATAATCGACAACCAAAATCCAATAAATAGCCATACTATAAAGCATAGACGGTAAAGCATCCTCACCAAAAGTTTCCTTGGAAATGAGAATTAACCACCATGTAAAAGAGCTCAAATTAAATACCCGAGTCAATTCCCATTCCAACCATGATCAAGGAATGATAAAAGGATCATGATAATAAATTAATATTAAAGAGTATGGATATTTATGAAGACACCATCTATAAGGAATGTGTTAGTGTATAGTGCATAGTGTTTATTACATTATGTTCAATTACGCCTAAGCAGTTGCATAGGTGGTTAGGGCTAAGTTGGTTATATCAATTGCATATCAACAACCCACATGTATTATATATTGTAATTCATTTTGAATACAATCTAATGTTTGTGGATTTGTTTTTTGCAAATTCATTTTTTTTGCAACTAAAACCTAACCAAGAAAGAAAGGAGCATTATTTTCAAAACAAATCAAAGCCAAAGGAAAATACTTGCCAAATTTAAGAACATTAGTGCATTTTTTTTCCACATGGAGGGATAAGAAATCAAGATTTGCACTTTGTTTCTTTTGCAACCTGAAAGGGTTATTCCAATTTCTTCACACCTTGTTTATTTTACAAACAAAAGGGGGGCAAAATCAACATTATTTTTTTGTAAAATTCTAACACAAGGGAGGGAATTGTTGAATTGTGAATATCCAATTTTTGCATTTTCAATATATTTTTTTGCAAAAATCATTGTAAAAAGGTGCATTTTCTATTGCATTTGACACCTTTCAAATTGGCATTGTAGAATAGGTGCATTTTCGATGGAATCCGACACCTATATTTAAAATTTATGGGCACTTGTGATTGTATACTGTATTAAATTTCCTATTTTTTGCATTTACATCATAAGTTAAAATTCAAAAGCAAATAAAGACCCCAAATTTAAATCTAATTATGCAATTTATTTCCCTACAGTGTTCGGTATATACAGTACCTCTGGCCCACACTTATAGGTAAAGCTATCGTGCTTTGGGCTACTGTATCTAACGCCTAACATAGTTGCAAAAACAACATCTAAGCTATTGTTCTCTATAAATCATCAGGGAGAAATAAGTAAAGCTAATTGTATTTTGATATTCACTCCATAAAATAACCTAATTCATTCCTATTACTTGGCTTAATTTCCTCCAACTAATCATCCTTTTTCAAAAGGGTTTTCAGGTAGGTGCCATCAATTTGAGTGAATTCCCTTTCATATGATATTTTTAAGTATAAAGAAAGGGGGACCATTTTGGAGAGGTAAGGAACCTTCATAATGGTCATTGCCAAAGCATTGCTGTCAATATTCATAGTAGCAATTTTTTGCACTAAGGGGGGAATATTCTTTTCTCCATCAAATAAAATTTTGCAAACAAGGGGGGAAGACTTGTAAGGGTGCAATTTCGGCAAAGATCAACACCTTCGTCAAAGTTCTTGCAAATTTTCATCAAATACTATTTTGCAAAAAGGGAGGAGACTTGTAAGGGTGAATTTTCAGTAGAAACCAAAACCTTAGTCAAACTTCTTGTAAAATTCTATTGTAAAAGGTGCATTTTCGGTAGAGACTGACATCTTAAAATGGACAAATAAAAGAAGATAAATTCCACAAAACCAACTGATGATGTTTCTACATCAGTTAAATATTCTTAGTTTCCAACAAGGTGGGAAGGAATGGATTTTTTTGAGGATGGAAAATATCTCACACTACGCAATGGTGTAAAATCCATTCTCAGAGATTTTGAAGTTTTTGAAGACCTTCAGATAAATGGTGCTCAAATCCCTATAGGCATTGTAAGGGCAGTCTACATGACATTGGTTTCACTTGACATGGCCCAACATCAAAATAAAAGGGATATCAGTGAGGAATCAGAGGTCATGATCCTAATGGAAGATGCTTGTTGTGACACAAGTGACCTTCAGCCCATGGTGGCAAATGCTTGTTGTGACACAAGTGACCTTAAGCCCATTGTAGCAAATGCTTGTTGTGATACAAATGACCTCCTACCTATAAGGGTAGATATTAGTTGTAGCATAGGTGATATCATCATAAGAGCAAATTTTTCTTGCGACACCAGTGACTTAAAAGCTAAAAATCCTAAAAATGAGCTCCATAATCTCATCAATAGTAACAAATGCCATATTTTTAAAAGCATTGATGAAGATGAAGAACTTGGGTGTTTTAAAAATACACCAAAGGCATTGGATCCAAATTGATGAAGAAAATGGGATTCAATGGTGAAATATTAGGTAAACATGGACAAGGCATTAAAATTCCTATAATGCTAAATTTTAGGCCAAAGAATGAAGGCCTTGGCTATTATGGACAAGAAAGTACTAGTAAAACCATGTTTGGAAAACCTAAATCTCCTTCAACTCCTACAAAGCATTGTTGCAGTCATTATGGAAAAATAGGACATGTAGCAGCTAGGTGTTGGAAACTACATCCTTGTGACTCATGTGGATGTACAAATCACTCCTCTATAAATTGTTGGTACAAAGTGAAAATGGCCAACAAGGTTCATATTGATTGTGGATGGACAGATCTCACACAATGGACCAAGATGAAAGAAATGTTGTATGGCTTCTATAGAAAAGGTAAAACCTATGGTAGACCCAGAGGCAGATCCAGTGATAGACCGAGTGGTAGTCCTAGAGGTAATGACCCAACGACAGATCTAAAGGTAGACCCAAAAACAATGATCTCAAGACAGACCTATAGGCAGATCTAGAGGTAGATCCACAAGCAGATCCTGAGATAGACCCAGAGGTCCTATTCCTACGATAACCTTAGAGCCAGAGCCAAAGATAGAGCCAGCATAAAAATATCTTTTATTTTCTCTCCTTCAAAATTAAGGGGGGTATTTCTCTATGTTATCCCAAATAATGTAATAAGGTAGAATTTTAGCATATAGTAAATAGTGTTTATTACATTATGTTCATTTACGCCTAAGTAGTTGCATAGGTGGTTAGGGCTAAGTTGGTTATATCAATTGCATATCAAATACCCACATGTATTATATATTGTAATTCATTTTGAATACAATCTAATGTTTGCATATTTTTTCAAAATGGACATTATTCAAAAAATTAGTAAGCAAAAGGTAATAAATGCATGACATGCAAAATAGTGAAAAGTGTGTTAGATAAGAAAAAGTTATAATCGTTTAAAGAAAAAATACAACTTATAATTCTCTATGATGGAGTTATGGGTAAATAGAAGAGAATAATAAAAATACTCTAAAAAGTAGCAATGATTGTTAGAAAATACAGAGGAAAACATCTAACTATCCAGCAATATCTAGGTGTAGCATGATGAAGCCAAAGGAATCTCATACAATATAAATGCCAAAAGTATCGATACCCATTTATTCATCCAATATCAAAGTTCTAAGAGACTTAGGTGAGGATTGTTCAGACCCAAAAACTTCAAAAGAAACAAAAAATCTAATATTGGAAGCCTTTGAACTATTTAGAGTCAGTAAAACCTTAATTTTTGAAGCAAGAATATGGACCAACTTTTTGGCACAATATATGGTATCTAAGATAAATTTTTGCTATAAAATGGTGGTGACGTGTAGAATTATATGAGTCGACTATCTAAGAAATCAACTCCCATAGCAAATAATTCAAGGTAAAAATTTATGGTCCTACTATCAAAAAATATTGTTGTTATCGAAGGACAAAGTACACATTGATGGGAAAGAAGAAAAGGAATTTTGAAAGAATTTTAGATAATTAAAAAATGACATTCTTAAGGTTAGAATATAAAATTCGAGATAAATATAACCTAGTTCTACAAGAATTTATTCCTCTCAATGTGTTTGAAGAAAATTCAAAATATGCCTTGAGTATGATGGCTTTTCTCTTAGGATTGAAGCATGAAAAAAATGTTAGCATGTCCCAACTAGGTATTTTGTATGAATGAAGTGGAAACCAAAGACCCTAGATTTTTTTGAACTAGTAGTTGAATAAATAAGATAGGCTTGAGGTATTTTCTGTTAACCCAAATATTCAAATTTTCATCATTCCTATATATTTAATTATGTTTCAAAACTTAGAGATGTTTTCCAACATAAAAATAAAATGGAAGGATGGGAAAGGAAATGATGTGTTAGTTTATGCCTAGGCAAGGAATTTAATTAAGGGTTATTATTATATTTTTATTGACCATTTCTCTACTTCGACCATTGCTTTAATAAGAGAATATCAAATAGAATGCATTTCACAATACTGGAAGACCTTTATGGAGGGTACAATTCTTGGGGATTTGTTCTTTGTTGAGGAAGGAACTATGATCAGAATGCATAGTTTTAGTTTCCTTGTCTACCTCCTGCTTAGGCAAGTCCCTAGTAATTTTTTCACCCTAGAAGTATTTAGGCAAATTGATATGATAGACTTTAAATATGGGAGTGATAAAGAAAAAGCATCATATTACATGCAACCACTTAGCTTAGGAAGGGCAACCTTTGCATAGGAAGAGGGGAACCTCCATTGCAAAGACAAGTTGAAGAAGCTAGGGCTTGAACAAATTAAAATATATGGGAATAAGACCCTGGGAAGAATTTTTTTGCATATCTAAATGACATTAAGGAAAAAAAATCACTTTTGAATAAAGACCTAAGATTGAGAAGTTTAAAAGTATTAAATATGAATTAGTAACATGCCCTTTAAACAATTTCACTAGACCTCTATCGAACCTTAAACCATATGAATCTTTCTATGAAGTAAAGGGTAGCTTCAACCCATGAGATAAAGTAAGTCATGATAATTTGGAGAAACTAAGGGGAAGGCATCATAAAATGCCTAAAATAGAGGCATTGTGGAGGATGAGACAACTGGTTGAGAAAAGGAAGGAAAAATTTGGCTCAATAGAGGAAGATACAACATTCGGTGAGTTATAAAATGAAGAGCATTCATATATAGAGAGCTTAGGATATTTGTAATCCAATGAATATGGATTTAGCATTGAATCAATCCAAAATATAAGTGCAGCTAGGTCAAGATAAGAAGATATACAAGAGCTAATTTTGAAACCCCTAGAGGAAAGTGCAACTTTTCTTGCTAAAAAAAGAAACGTCTTCCTCACCAATCCAACAACTATATTGGCCAGAGTCATCTAGTCAAGAAATTCAAGAGAAGGAAAGGCAAAAAGCAAAGCATGCAACTAGTCGCAATAAGACAAAGAGAAGTAAAGGGAATGTAGTCTTATTAGAATAAAGTGATAGCAAAATATGTCTCAAGTTGACCCCGCCCCTATACGGTTAAGGAAAGGGTCTGAAAATCAAGAGAAGTGATACTGCTATAAAAGGCTCAAGATTCTCCTACCACATAGATTGCATCATCTCTAACTCATTCAAGAACTTTCCCTGAGCAAGAAGAGAGACAAATGTTGCCTTCCTTAAAGGTATCCCCTTTAGCTTCAGCTCCACTTTCTCCAATGTCCCATGCTCTTGTATCTTCATTGATCAAACCATTAATGACATTTTACTTATTTTGAGAACAACAAAAAGAGACACTAGAAGATTTTTTAGATCTCACTCCCTAGTAGAGGTTTTAGAAAATATAGCAACAAAAAAAAAAACACAGTAAAGAAAGATATGCCCAACTATCTAAACAAATGGCTACTACTCAGATAGATTTCCATTTTTCTCCTTAGTAGAGAGCACTATTACTCTAAAAATGGATCCATTAGTGGTGAAGCTAGTAAAATATATAATAGAGCAAGATTGAAAAGTATAAATGATTGAGCTAGATTTAAAGGATGCATGACCCCAAGATGTGATGAAGCTCACTATAAAATCCAACAAGATAGTCGAACATGACTATGAGTCAACTAGTCGAATGCTAGCAAGAAAAGAGAAATAGTTGGAGCAAATTAAGAAAGTTATAAAGGTTTCTTAGGCATAAGCAAAAGCCCTACAAAACTAGATAAATATATTGACTAAACAATTGAAAGAGTAGAAATATGAAGCTATCATAAAGAAAAAGGAGAAACAACTTAAAGATCTTTCAAATCAGTTCATCAACCAACAAGCTCAGTTTGACCAAGAAAAGGATACCTTGCTAAAGGATGTGGAATATTTGAAGCAAAAACGTGAAGAGGGGTAATAGCTCAAGATAAAAAAAATATTATTAAATAGACCAAAGATGCTTATTGGGATGAGATCGGTAATGTTGCATTGGTATTATTTCCACTATTTAAATTTATAGATTCAACAACACTCTTAAGAATCTAGATAGATGAGGAAGTAAAAAGGGACCTCAATAAAATTAGTGCAAGATTTGAGGAGGCCAAAATCTATTAAACCAAAGTGGCCATAATGCTTGATTTCAAAATTGTGGTTATAGGGATACAAGATAGGGAAGCCATGGTACAAAGAGTGATTAGTATTTTTTTGAAGAGAACAAGTAGAAAATTAGTGCATCAATAATTTCAATACCCTATATATTACCATCAAAAATCTCAAGGTAGAAGTGGATTCTTTGATTCAAGCAGGACTCCTTTAACCATGGAAAAAATCCAACCAAATTTACTCAAAAGAAGAATATATAAAGCTGTTTGAGTCGAATAAATAATTACCCCTTGATTTTGAAGAACAAATGGATTCTCCTAGTGCAAAGGGAATAGCCCATGTTTTTGGGCCATTGGTAGAATTAAAGATGCACGTACATGAAGTTATAAGCCAAACTAAAGATTTTTCTTGATATAATAAATATGAACTACTTGTAGTTTATTATGAATTCTAGCAGACCTAATATCCATAATATAAATAATGGGAAGAGATTTAACAAATGCTAGATAAGATCTCCACCTTCTAATATCAATTATATTAACCTTTTCTTTTTAGTTTTTGTGTTCTTATTTTATAGGACTTGTAAATTTTGACTCTAGGCCCAAGGATACAGATAGTTTTGGGTTCTTCTTCAAGTAGACTTAAAGGCCCCTATGAGCCTTCAAAATTGGAGTGACTCCTCACTACTAATCTGTGTTTTAAGGAAAAATTTCAAGGAAGACAAAAGTTTAGATTTTAGGTGGTTGCAATTTTGTGGATATGGTAAGCAAAGAAGATAACCCTAAAACCCAAAAGCACTTGACATATTTTGAAAGAAAAAGTTCAAGATAAGTCTTGACAATCAAAAGTAATGGGAAGCTTATAAAATAAAGGAAAATTCTTGATAAACGTAACCATGAGGAACTAAAGAAGCTTCCTCCTAAATAACTCTGATATCAAAAGTTTTTAAATATTCAACCAATGCCAGTGACAAGAGGTTTTGACCAGCATGTAGTAATGAATTGGATTTTTAAAGGATTGGGGATGGACCAATTTTTTTGAAGCTATCACCATCTTCAACAAGCTAAAATATGAAAAAGCATAGGAGGAGTACCTTAGTTGAATTAATGTGCTCTTACCTAGAATGAACAAGGACCACCTACCAAATTTCATCTCAATTAAGTGGCTTATAGATTCATTTAAGACAAGTATGATGATGTCAGTCTCAAATATGACAATTGTTATGGCCAAGGGTACCTCATTTAATATTCAAGATCCCTAGGCAAGGTAGTTAAAATTGTTAGACCCGCCTGCAAATAATTTTGGAGAGAAAATATTCCTATTGTATCTATAAATAATAGTAGTTTAGATTGTAAAAAGGATCGACAAGTTTGCATATGTAATTCTTGTAAGCTTTTATTTCAATTTTTTTGTAGAGCAATCGGCTCTTGAGCAACTTGTGGGAAAATAAAAACGTCACTTCTTGCACAATATTTGTAAAGTTTTTTGCATGTATATATATATATATTTGGAGGTCTACATGTCAATTTTTTGGGTAGCCATCTATGGTTCTTATGCTGACTCATATTTGTACATGTGTATGTTCTTAAAATTTACGTGTTTTAAGTTTAACTTGCATGTGTGTATGTGTAATTTTTTGGGTAGCCATATGTGGTTCTCATGCGTATATATGCTTGTAACTCTCATTTGGGCTTATCTATGTCAAGGAGAGAAAGTATTCACTACTAGAACGTAGCATTCAGGACTATGGTGCAAGGAGATCTTAGTGGATATTTGGTGCATAGCCACTTTGGTAGATAAGGTTTTTATTTCTTTTGAGTCATTTTTATTTTTTCTCTCACATCCCTTTTTCCCCCTAAGTTCAAGTGCACCTAAAGATCACATCTCAATAAGGATTTGACCTTGTAAAAACTCCTAGAGGCCCTCGATTGAGCCAAACCCTACGCTCTTGGTTAAGGCCTTGTTGTGTTGCTCTATGCGAGGTGTGATTGTTCTTACTAGGAAAATTGAAGATGACAACATAATCATAGTTTGTATTTTCAAAGGAGACTTAAAATTTTATTTCATGCGAGTTGGGTCTACCTCCATGTACATGTGTATCTTATGTATATGTTTATGTTTATGTGGTGTTTGGTGGATTTATTGGAGAATACCTAAGGTTTTATCTCTAATAATTCTCTTAATATAAAATTTAACTAAACTTACGCAAAGTGACTATTAGGTTTGTAATGTAGATGCAACAATACAAGAATGTAACAAACAAGGTTCCTACACTAGAATGCTTTTTGATTTTGAATTCTTTATAAAAAGTAAACAAGGTTTTTCATTTTATGGAAAATAAGAGACGATGTAGTAAAAAATATTAGCCTAAAATGCCACTATATGACTTTAAATTTCTTGCCTAATTGTTTTTGAAATAAAAATATTTAAGCTATCATAAGGATTCTTTAATTTATCCAAAATAGATGCATTTTTTACAAAATTTATAGAAAAAAAAAGATACAAAAGATACATAATGGTGAACAGAGAATCACAGGGAAAAAATTACCAAATTGGGAATGTTTAGCAAAAGCACCACTAATGTAGAAGTGCCACTGAATAGAGTGGTGGTTTTTACATGTAAACTAAAGAGAAAAAAAATTGTAATTTAGGTTTAGGGGGCATGTCTGATTGCAGATAAGTGGTATACAATCTTTCTCAATTAACCAGACCTCTTGTTCTCACCATAAAATAAAAATTGACTTGGGATTTGGAAGCAAAAATGATCAGGCAAAAGCGCTACATTTTAGCAAAAGCACCATTGAATTTACTGGTAGTTTTGATCTATGTAAAATAGAGAGTTAAAAGCATTAATTTCTAGATTGAGTGGAACTTTTGATCTTTCAACTATGAATTGAAATGTTTTTAAAAGAAATTGAGAGCTAATTAGGTTCAAATATTGTCAACTTTGACCAAAGGGAAAAAATACTAATTCCTAAGGCCAACAATGCTTGGGGATCTACAAAATCTTGTCAAATGATCCCCAAAATTTTTAAAACTTATGGGATTATTTAGAAATGATAGAAAAATATGAGATATAATAGTTGGTTTCTTGAGATGACTTAAATCATAGCCTAAAGGATGTCTAAAATGTGAGAGAAATGAGCCAAAATGGTTATTAAATGAAGTAATGAGATTAAAAAACCTAGTTGGAGCTCAAATTGGACCTAGGGAAAGCAATGCCACTATTATTCTATGTGCAACGAGTCAATATGTTGCTAAAACACCCAAATAGAGGCCTCCAAAAATTATTTGAGAGGTTTTTAAGATCAATGGGTGTGCTATTACTATAGACAACCAATATTTAATGAAGTAATAAGAGGATTGAAGAGATTAAATAGTTATAATGCCTACACATAATATTAAAATAAGAAAAGAAACATAAATATACCTGCAAATGTGAAAGATATGGATTATAATAGAGAGTTGTAATCGAATAACATGAAAATAAAGAGTTATAACATAATATAATTCTTATGCCTATGTAAGAGGATATCATGAATGATTACAAATATAGATAAACCTAAATAAGATTATCCTACAAAGACAATCTTAAATGTCTACTATATTAGAGAATAACAAAGATTTAAATGATTGTAGATGCATAAATAAGCAAGATAAATAGTGACTAATGAGCAAAATAGAATAAATAAACTTGCATAAAATGAAAGAAGACAAGGACAAAAAAATGTTAGATGTGTACAAATAAATATTTGAAATGCTATAAACAAACACAAAGATTAGAAGCTAAAATAAGAGAAATCAAGTATTAGCAAGGCAATATAAGAGGTAAATACATGAATAAAAGTAATGGAGATGAAAATAGAAGGTATCTAGGAATTTTATTTTCCAATAGGACCTCATCTTAGCACCATGATAATATTCTTTCCCTAATGCCTCTTTTCCTTGCTCTACTTGCTCCAAATGCTTGATTTAAGTGCTTCAAATACAAGAAATGAAAGAATGAGAGAATATGAGAGTATGAGAGAAAGTTTTAGCATCATATTATTTGCATCAAATTCTTCATGAAATGTCCATACCAAGAGCTCTATTTAAAGATTTTGGGAGGTATGATCCTTGGAGAGAAAGAGGATCAAATATGCTATTAGGACAATGATCAAATTTAAAATTTGTAGGCTTGGGGAGAGGACTGAGCATGCATAATAAAACTAGGGAGTGGGATGAAGGAATCTACATGCCTTTGGCTAGTGTCACCAAAGAACCATTATTTTCAATGGCAGTTTTATATGCAAGTGGTATTTTGGTCAAATGATCAAGTTGACTAGTCAATTTCTAAAAAAAAATTTGCTTTGAAAAATACCAATGATGAGCAAAAGTGCCACTATGGGACTTTTGAAAGGAGCTACATCTAATGTCTAGGTTACCTGGGTTAAGATGATTGATATGCAGATAAGAAGTTTGGTGTCTTGATAGATTCAAGGGTTTGTAGGTGTGTCAAAATTGGATGTCTCTATTTTGCCCCATTTTGATGTAATTATTATGAAATGATTGCATTAAAAATATGTTGGACTCCAATTTTGACACTAAGGTGCTTTTTGATGTCATAATATGTTGTGTTGAAGAAATGATTGTAAACAAAGATGATTTGGAAAATTAATAATTGATCAGTGTCATTGTTGCATGCATACCTCAAAATTGATGTCCCATGGATACCTTGTAATTGATACCCTATGGGTACCCCCTTGAGATTTGTCCCAAAATGATAATTTATTGAAAAATATTGATAAAATGGGGCACTAAGGTGATTGGGTAGATAGAAAAAAATTACTAGGATTAAAATTTAGGTAGGGAAGGTAGATGGGTAAAAGGAGGTAAAATTGAGTTTATTTTTACCATACAAGGTTGCCTGTTGGGAAAGCTCTTGATGTATTTCTCAAAATTTGATGATGAATTTCAAGAGATCAATACATCATGTGAACTTGGTTTGAGGGTTAGTTTGAATACCAAGGAGTTGTATGGGTATGCCACAAATCGTAACTTGAAATATTTTATTTTGAGTCAATTTTTAATATTTTTTCCAATTAGTCATGCTTTTGTCACAAGTGGAACTTTTGTCAGTTCACTTTTGCAATAGCTGGTGGTTTTGATAGTGGTAATTTTGACATATTGGAAAAAATGAATTGGGTTTTTTAATCAGCTATTGTTTGCATGATTTGTAGGGGTTAGGGGTATTGGTGAGTTGAGAGCAATGGTTGAGAGTGATGGATATGATATTAGAGCTGGTGGAAAATAATGACATTGGAGTGCTAGTCATGACTGGTTTATATCATGTGGATTTTATTCTACAGATATATTTTTATCATCAACTACTTATAGCATTAGCAAAGATATGATACCTAGAGACAAGTACATTCTAGCTATTAATCAAGGAGATAACGATTATGCTAGAGGATTGTGAGGAGGTTCACAAAAATCCTAGCAGATCTACAAGGACTAAAATCCCCATGGGTGATCCTCACCTCAATTATTGTGTTTGGGTTTAAGGGATTCACTAGGCGTGTTTTAAGGATTCACTCCAAATCCTTTTGGTTTGATGTGTTTTTTGTTAAAACACCTAAGTTTTTATTTGAAGTTAAATACTAAGATATAAAAGGACTTTAAGCTATGAATGCATAAGACTAATAATGCATAAGACAAGACATAATCTTAGAAATGATTTTTTATTTGAATGAAGACTATTCCTAAGGTATAAGAAAGTAAATGACTTTTATTTTAGGCAAGGGTCTAAGAGAATGCACAAACAAAATTAGCCTTGTTCAAAACTATATGCAATTTTTGTTTAAAATACCTAGAAAAGTTTAGAGGGAGTAAGCAAACCAAATATAGGCTATATTCTTTAATTGCCCTTTTATTTAGTGAACTATAACCTAAAAATGAAATGAGACCTTTTTAATTATTTTTGTGAGGACAAAGAATAGAGAACAACATCAAGCAAGAATTTTAACAAAAATACTATTGAAAATAAGCAAGAAAAGTTACCTCAACTATTGGTTGTCGTGATATTGCACCTTGTAACTCTCGATCATGAAATCAATCTTGTGCACTACAAAAAGTAATTATGAATCCATGAAAGCTATACAAATAAGAACTTAAAGGAGGAGGATCAACATTTTGGGGTCTCTTATAGCCAATGGTGAAGCCAAGATCATAGGTTTGGTAGTCAAACCCCCTAGGTCATTTTAGATGACCAAAATGAAAGCATAAAAAGAATGACCTTGATTTATAGGGAAAAATTGTGCTCTATGAATAGAGGGTATGGAATAGTGTAGAATATAAAATTATCGAAGAATAGGTTTTATTCGGGACATGAGGAGAAATTGATATTAAAGATGATTTTGTGACCCAATGGGATTGACCTGAAATTGTTGTGGATGAAAGATAAAAATAGAGAAAAGGGTTAGATTTTACATTTTGAGCAAAGAGAATGTTTTAAAGAAGTTTGGGCTAGGATGCAAAACTACTATGAAATTTCTTAGGGTAAATTTGTGTTTGATAAGGGCAAACCACAAAATCTCTCTATTATCATTTCAAGGCAAAAACAAAGGATAAAAAAGATGATAAGGTTAATTTAATCAATGATAAGATGGAATGAAATATGAGGGAGGAATAAAAGAGATAAAATGTTATGGAAGCAATATAAAACATGTCCCTAGTATTGTCTAAATTAGATTCATGCCTAATAAGAAGATGAAAAATTGCTTTGTTAAGACTTAGGGGAGAGCCAAAGGTATAAAAAGAGGTTAAAGTTGGTTTTTCTAGTGTCAGAGGAAAAAAGTGATGGTGAAAAGGCCAAAAAGCCCAAAATTTTCTAAAGCAAATTCATGCTCGATAATGATGTGCCAAAAAATTGCTTTTTGTATAAGGCCAAGGTAGAGTGCAACCAAAAAAGGGATTCCTAATGGCTCCAAAAGTAAGGAGAGGTCAATCTATGCCAAGCCTACAACTACATAACAACTAAAAGGAAAGGTTAAAACAAGAAACAAAAATATTATAACTTAAATAAGGAAGTACAAAAAATGATAATCTACAAAATAAAATCCAAAGGATAAGCATAAGAGGAAAGGACTACAACCAATAGAGGAGTTATTCCTCTTGAGTTTGGCCAAGTAGATCTTCTCCAACAACTCCCCAAAGGAAATGCACTTGTTAGCTTAGCAATTTGAGGCACCAATTTGCTATATTTTCTTTACTATGAGAAAGCATGATGAAAATTAAGGCCCAATAGCTCAATTTATAAAATTTTGTTGCATGGAGGGAGAGAGAGAAGGAATTGATGGCAAGGAGGAGGAGGTGGGTGAATTTGAAATTCACCCAAGGCAAGGAGGAGGAGGTGGATGAATTTGAAATTCATCCAAACCAAGGGGGAGGTACTAGGAGTCAACAACAAGGTAGGGAGATCCAAAGGTTGGCGTGATAAATAGCCATAATCTCTAGGAGGGTAGATAATCCAAGATTTGAAGTCATTTCCTTGGGAAAACAATTTTGTTGTATATTTTGGATGATTATGAATTCACTGACATGACCATTGGGGGTCACAATAAGTGATGCTAAATGATGCTACATATTTTTTTAAGACTATGGAGAAAATAACTAAAACTGGATATCATGGTCCATCCAAGAGGAGCATGATATTGTTGAAAAATTAAAAATCTCAAAATTAAGGTTTAGAGGAGACAATTATTTTTTTGAAAAATAATTTGAAAAAACTTGTATTAATACAAATATCATTTACAAGTTGGGATGAGACTTATCCTAGCCTTAGCCAAAGGGAACACATGTTTACAACAGTAAAAGAAGATTTGCATTGGACCCAAATCTCTTAAACCATATTTCTACAATGGTTGTTCACCTATTTACAACTGTAAAATAAGATCTACATTGGAGCATAAATCTCCTAAACCATATTTATGGAATGGTTATTAAAATTAGGTACACACTAGATTTTCTCACCAACATGCCTAATCATCTCATCCTCAATAGCCAATTCATTATGCCGCTAAACCCCTACCTCCTTATTAGTGCCCATATTAGCTAGGAAGTCAGTCACTTTATTTAGATCTCTATCCACATAAATTGGAATCACATCATATAATTCCCTCCACATTTCCTTAATTGGAGTGATAAGAATCCTCAACCTTCATGTCTTTAAAGAAAAGTTCCTCATGCAATCTAGAGATTCAACCATTATTTTAGAATATGATTCTAGAATTATCCTCTAGTAACATTGTTTTATTGCCTAAATAGAAGCAAATTTGATAGCTAAGGCTTTCACTTCAGTGTTTGTGGTCCTTACCAAGCCTTGCAGTTCCCAATAGAGCACTGTTCCAACATGATTTTAGAAAACCACTCCAATTACAGCTCTACCTAGATTACCTTTTGTAGATCAATCAGTATTAATTTTAATCCAATATTTTGGAGGTGGTTTCCAACTAGCTCTGTCCTGCCCCTCTTACACTTCAACTACTTTCTCCATTGTCCCTATAAAAAACTGAGTTTCCTCTTTGGCATACATTGCCACAGTTTCTGTGACTTTGCTCCAAATGACCTGCCAAAATACATCTAAAGATGAAAAGGTTTCCCTAAAAATTTTGCCATCTCTCCAACCACACTTACCACCAAATGAAGTTTAATCCAAGCAACCAACCAATACAAATAGCTTTAGATTTAAATCTACCCCTCTTCCATATTTCCCAAATATTTATCCAATTCAAATCACCATTAACTTGAATTTTATAATATAAAAACCATCTCTCCCATATTTGGCACGTGAATGGGCACTCAAACATTAAGTGATCGACTGTTTCCTCACTCTTGTAGCATAAAACATATTGAGATGGACAAATTATTCCCCTAAATACGAGATTATCAAAAGTAAGAATTCCATTATGCATGAACTTCCAGGAAAAAAAGTTTACTTTCAGCAAACCCTTGGGATGCTAAATCTTTCTTCAATCCTCAATCTAATATGCATTAGGAGGAGGCTCTGAAAGGATCTTATCATATCCATCCTCCACTGTGTAGATACCAAGGCTCCCATAGCCCCAAGCTAATTGATGCTCCTCATATCTACCTTGAGAAATATTTCTACCAAGATTTTAGTCATGATGGGTGTCAATTTTGGAGGGATTGAAATTGGCTACTCATCCAACTTCTTAAAATGCTTAAACTTATAATCCCCCAACTGACTAGTATTAAAATAACTTTAAATTTGGACCCAAACCCTAGTTTCCATGGTTGTTTTTATTAGTTATAGTTCAAGGAATTCAACAATGATAGGTGGGTATTGATCCCATGAATCTATCCAAAATTGTGCCTTATCCTCTCTCTCTATTTTCTAAAATAATCCATATTTCACTACCTGAGATCCTAACTTAAGATCTTGCCAAACTAAGGATCCATTACCATCCAAAGAGAAATGACCCACCTCATTTGGGTTTACCTATCCCAAATATTTACTAGTTAAAATTTTACTAAATAAAGAAGTTGGTTGGGAAATCCACCTCCAGTAAAGCTTTCTAGCCAAAGCTTTATTATTTAACTTTGATCTTATCAGTCCCAAATATTCTTTTACCTTGGGTTGGCTTACTTTATACCAACCTACTAAGGCCCATTTCCTCTCTCCTTTTACTCCTTCTCATAAAAAATTTCTAGCCATATTGTCCAATTCTTTCCATATGGTATGTGGGTCAGCAAGGATATACAGTTTATAAATTGGCATGGCTTGAATAAATAACTATAAAAAAATTTAATCTACCCCCATAGCTTAAACATTTGTGAGACCAATAAATAATTATTTCCTTGATACAGTCCAAAAGATTCCTCTAAATATCTATTTTTAGTATTTTAAAATGCAAAGGGACCCCCAAGTATACCACTGGGAGAGAAGTCCTTGTGAATCCCAAGATCTCTAAAATTCTATCGTGAAGCCTTTGATCAAGATTGAAAAAGACCACTTTGGATTTTTTATCATTGATGACTTGGTTTGTAGCCCTAAGGTAGACATTAAGTATATCTCTAATCATTCTTGCTTCCCTGAAGTTGGCCACTCCCACCAATCCTATGTCATCCACAAACTATAGGTGAGTCAAAACTTCCTCATCCACCTTGATACTTGTTAGCAAAACTTGTTATATTCTCCTCAAGATGAGTCTACCCAAGCCTTCAACCAATATGAGAAAAATATAGGGGGAACAAGGATCTCCTTGAAGAAGGCCTCGAGTAGCTCCAAATAGTTGCGAGGGAAGATCCTTGATTAAAACTGAGTATGTCAGAGTAGAAACACAACTCATAACCCATTCTATCTAATCTTGAGAGAAACCAAAGGCTACCATCATATTTGAAAAGAATATCCACTCCAACCTGTCATAAGCTTTTGACATATCCAATTTTATGAACCTTCCTCTATTACCAGATGTTTGCATTGAATGGATTACCTCCCGAGCTAGAACACACCATCCAAGATCTGCCTACCCTCTATAAAACCCCCTTTCTCCGAGGAGATAATGCTATGTAGAAGAGGTTTTAGCCGCTCAACCATTACCTTTGCTATTATGTTATATATGACATTGCATAAGGAATAGGTCTATAATATGAAATATTCATCCCCTCCCCCCTTTTGGAATTAAGGCAATGAAAGTATGATTTAATTCTTTAAGCATTATTTTACTACCTTTGGACTCCTCTATAACAACCATTACATCCTCCTCTAAGTTGTACTAGAATTCTTGAAAAAACTCAATTGGAAAGCCATCTAGACCTAGTGTTTTTTTGGTGCTTATTTTAAAAACTACATTCTTCAGTTCCTCTCTATTAATGGGTTTAAGTAAGGCCTGATTTTCTTATTCAGATATAATAGAGGGTATGATAGTAAGAACTTATTTTTGAGCCTCTTCATCTTGCACCATACTAAAATAGTTTAGAAAAAAAATCAATTGAATGGAAATGCATACCTGGAATTGTATCAAAGGAGTGTTCATTCTCATCTTGAAGATCTTCCATGTTGTTCGTCTGTCTCCTAGCACATGCAGTCTGATGGGAAAATTTGGTATTTTTATCATCTTCTAATAACCAAGTGGTTCTTGCTATCTGTTTCTAGTAGGTCTCCTCTTGGTTGTCAATGTGATCAACCGATTTACGCAATGCATCATCCTCTTCTTTGAGTTGCTCTGTAAGTGTTCCTTCCCTAAAGTGTTTTTGAACCTCATCACATCTAGCCACCAATGGAGCTCTTTGGATCAGGAAGTCTGTCTTGTTAGCTTACCTCCATTGTTTCAGTTGATATTTGACATAATAAAGCTATTTGTGGAATCTAAATATTGTTGTCCCATATGCTGGGTGACCTTCTTCCCACCACTGTGGAAATTTATTTTGAAGTTCCTCTTTTTGTAACCAAAAGTTTTCAAATTTAAATGGTTTATGATGTTGCACTATCTTGATCTCCCCTTCCAAAAAATAGGAAAAGTGATTTGAAACTGGACCCTCCAAAATCTGAAATTTTATATTCCATTTTACAAATGCCTCCTCTAAAATAAAAAAATAATCTAACTTCACCTTCCTGCTGTCTGGCTTCATCCTCTTATTAGTCCAAGTATAATTGGTTCCAGGGTATTTAATATCCACCAAGTGTAATGCTTGGACTTGGGAAATCATAAGTCGATCCCCTAGATCCAAAATTGAGGTTCCTCCTTGGTCTCTAGAGGATAATTTAGCATTAAAATACCTAGAAATAATATAGTCTAACTCTTCCCTTGATACTCTCATGTTATGCACAACTTTCCATTGATGCATTTGACCATCTAGGTTTTGAGCCCCATAAAAATTTATGATTAAAACATGTTCAACTATGACATTGTTCCTAAAATGTGATGTGAGGACACCCCTAAAAGCTATATGTTCTATTGCAGTCCATTCAAGAGAGTTCCAAAAAGTAAATATCCCCCCTAAGGCCCCTTGGACAGCCACTTCCATATGACTAGCACCCCTCCAAATTCTATTTACTGTTTTACACATAAGATCCAATGATATTTTTGTCTCTTGGATAAACAAAAAATCTGTTTTACATTTTTCTAAAAGTCTTAGAATAACAGATTGATGGGTTCTACTATTTAAACCCCTAACATTCCATGATTGTATAATCATTGGTTACCTTGAGAGCAGTAAAAATCTATTGGCCTCACCGATCCTCTAGTCATCAATTTGTCTCCTTGAACTGCTATTAAAGAGGAGACACAATTATATTTTAGAAATTTTGAGGGATTATTTAGGTTTCTAAGGGAAAATTGACTTATTTGGTTGGGTCAATTTTTGGTGTCTACATTTTTCCCCCTCTTTGATGCATTTATGGCATAATAAATACGTCAAAGAAAGTGTAGATACCTTCAAATTTGAAAGGAAGGTACTAAAAGGGGTAGAAGGTTTAGGTAGAAATATGGTGCAAAAAGAGTGTGATTTTGAGTGATTTCAAAATTTGCATGCTTTACTAGACATTGATGACATCAATACCCCTAGGCTGAGGTGTCCCCTCGAGTTTTAGAGAGAAGACGTAACTTCTTGAAGAAACTCAAAATGGCAAAGAACGAAGGTTCAAAAGGACAAAAAGAAAAAAATAGGAGAAAGAAAAGAGAGAAGGGAGGGGTAAAAAGGAAGGGAGAGGTAAAAACTAAATCATTTCTATTGCACAAAGAAAGGAGAAAAGAGCTATGGAGAGAATATGGTGTGTACAACTCATCGTGTGACTATTACGAGGGATGATGCTAGAGGGCCATAGGATAGGGCTCGAGTAAGTATTGAATATTTCATATTAGGATAAGATTAGGGCTAGATATAGAGTTTAGTTTAAAATTTTAGTAATTTTTTAGAATTTTTAAAGAAAGTCATTGCAAAATTTAATGTGAATTCGTGGGTCCTCCCACAAAATTGTTTAGAATAATAAATTGTGAAGGGGGTCATGAAATTGTCATGTGCTATGATGAGTAAAGTTATAGTCCTAAAAAATAGACAAGGATACTAGAGCCATCTATATGAGATTTGATAAAGGTAGATAGAGGAGTGTTAGATATGATGGGACTACTACACAACATAGATTCCCAAAGTTGAGTGTGATAAGGCTCTAATAACCACACTCATTGAGCTATGGTACCTTGAATCTTCCACCTTTAGGCTATCGACAAGGGAGGTCATCGTTAGACTAGAGGATGTGTGGCTAATTGAGGATACCAATAAAGGGAAGGGAGGTCTATAGGATATTAAGATAGAGGGAGATACTACTTATACTATCGAGGGACCCTTATCATGAGGTCTAGAGTAGCGAGATCCATGTCGATGAGATGATCAACTGCTATGGGCTCTCGGATCTAAAATGCATACTTAGCGGGATGGTGGTAGGATTGCTTGTGTGCCACACAAGCAAGCAACACTTGCCATGGTTGTTGGGAGGAGTGGTCACAAACATGTAGGACCACTAGATATAGTTTACTTAGGATTGCTCATCTTAGCTTTGCTATATAGGATATTATGCCATATCATGTATATGAAGGGCCACAATTTTGCATGCATGATACTCTTACAAGTGTGGTGCTATGAGCACATAGCAGTAAGGTGACTACATGGGCTACCAAATATTGTGTAGATTTAGAAGAGGTTGATAGTGTATAGGTGGGCTCACCATTTTGAGCATGTCTAATAGGCATTTGTAGGATCACTAGCATTGGATAAGGGGTTGGTGGATGAGCTACAAGAAGAGAAGATAATTTAGAAACTATGGCATCTACATCCAAGGTGGGAAGAGGATTGGGTTGAGATAGCATGGGTCTGATGTATTCGATAGGTGAGCACTAACCAAGTGTAGAGGTAGTTTTTCTTGGTATAACAGATACCATAGATGGGTAATTTTTGTTACCAAAGGGTAACTAAGGACCTATCAGGAGTAGGTGGGCAACCTAATCCCACCAATTTTATGGAGGATGTTGATGACCCATTATTGAGCCAAGTGTAGATGATATTAGAGTAGCCTTGGGCTATCGATGCTAGTATAGAGGCATTATGCCAATAAGGATTTCATTTATAGTTTTAATCTAGAGGTATCAAGTCATGGATTGGGGGATGCTATAGGTATTCTAGGCAGCCATATGAAAAATAGTGGAGAGGCATCAAAGAGGGGCAAGATAGCCTAGGTAGACATGAGTGGAGGTGAGGGTTGTGAACCTCACCATTATTTGGATGGAGTTGATGATGATGAATGCACGGAGAAGGAAGTAGTAGGAGTTGCTCCTATGGCTACAGAGGTGGGTCCTAGTGGGATAATGGATTAGGAGGATTCAATGATAAAGAGGGATATATTATGAATAGAGGTATCTCAATTATGGATGGATATGGATATTCTCTATGAGGATAGGACTCACAAGCTTTTAGGGTTTATAGGGATGGCAAAATAGATTTGTATGGAGTGAGATTGGGTGGTAATAAAGAGATATCAGGTGGTCACCAAGCGATATCAACTAGTAATAGGGTAGGAGCACTTTGTTTCCAAGCAAGATGTGATGAGAGTAGACTTGGATAGGCTACAATATGAGGTGAGCCAATTGGGTCAAGGGAGATAGCAAGCATGAGCAGAGGGGATGGCCATCATCATAGGTGGCCAATAGGACTAGTCAATTAGGTTGCTTTAGGATGAGCTTTAGCTAGAGAGGGAGAATTTATAGGCATCCAAAGAGTGATTCATGCACTACATGATTCTCTATCATTAGGCCATTCCCACAAAGCAGAGGTAACCTTCACCATCTTCACACCATTCTCAGAGTAGGACACAATCGTGCATGTAGACTATCTTATGGTCTGTGAACATACCACCACTACGACCACCACTAATTAGAGGAGAAGTTAAGTCTAGCTCATAAGCCTAGGGAGAGGAGGTATGACATGTTAGTTTTTATTGTGGTATGCTTCCCAAGAGAGACGATGGCTGGGTATCAATTTTTTTACTGTGGCACATTGATGCATCAGGTAATATGTACTCTATTTTTTAGAATATTATGAAATATTTTTGTTGTTGTTATGATTATATGTGTGTGAATTATTTTGATGAGTTGGATTGTGGTTTATTTATTATATATTTTAGGGATTTCTTAATTACTATTAGATTTTTAGATTGAGGATGTTAAATATGGTAGAAAGAGATATGACATAAAGGGAAGATGAATAAATAAGGACATAGCTAAAAAATAGGTCAAGAAGGAGATGAAGAGATGCCTAGGTAACATAACCATGACCAACATATATTTCCATGAGATCAACGTAAGCAAAAGTATTGGGGGTCGAAGTATGACCATATATATACATATATATGTATATATCTATATGTATTGGTTGTAAAGCCTATGTATAGCTATGTACAATGGTCCACGAGCAGTTAAGGCCTAATATGGTTAGGGGCTAGTGAAGGCCTATATAAGCAACAACCAATTAAGGTATATGTATATGTATACCATATAGTAGCTATTTATAATGAGCAGTGACCAATTAAGGTCTAATATGGTCAGCGGCTAGTGAAAGCCTATATGAGCAACAACTAGTTAAGGTCTACGTATATGTATACCATATAGTAGCTATGTATAATGGCCAATGACTAGTTAAGGTATAAAGTGAATAAAGAGTTGATCAATTAAGGTATATGTATATGTGCTATAAAAAAATATATATATAGGGATACACACAACATATTTGTAAGACAAAATAGTGAGTTGAAAAGGTAAAAATAGACAAGGATGAGTAGCTGCACTAGAAAATGATTCTAGTAGAGGTCTAGTAGTAGGAAGCCACCGAATTTTCTATATAGGTATGCATGTAAATGCAAACAAATTATGGGAAGTAGTAGATTCCAACATGTGGGAGCTCATGGGATAAGAACAATCATACAGAGGGTAAACGAGAGATGATGGCAGGATAACCAACAACATAGCATTAATGTAATGAGTTAATACTAAAAAGTAAGTATATTTTACCCTTATGCTCTCATTAGCAAGAAGAATGAGTGAGAATAAGATGAGATGTAAGATATATTCAAGCAAAAGGAAAAAAATGTATGGAGGCAAGATAGCCTACAACCTAATATTGCACAATGTAAGATAAATATTTCAGAGGTAAGCATACCTTACTCCTATGCTCTTGTTAGAATGAGAACACAAATAGGAAGAAGTTACCCTAGCTAACATTTTGATAGCTGAGAGATGCTTGCAGAATAAATAGTGGCTATATGAACACCATAAAATGATATTCATATGATATCTAGCCTATCCTACAAGTGTCCCTCGACAACCAAGAGGTTAACAAGGGTGGCAAAAAGAAGAGGGATCATCCTAATATATGCTATCACAATGTACTTTTTTGTTCTATTCATTGTGTATAAAATGCTTTAATCAATAAAATCATAGGAAATTGTAATAGTTTTTAAGAGATAATCAAGATAAGTGCAAGAAAAATAAAGAGGATAGTCATGATATGCAAAAAAAAAGGAATTCACTCATTTTTACTACTATAGTGTGCCCCTGTTTCATTGATTAAGTTAAAAAATAGTGTGCTTAATAAATAAAATCTCAATAAACTATGATAGCTTTTTGAAGAATGATCTTCGAAGGGGAGAATGAAAAGGAGAAATAAAATAAAGAAAATAATGTGGAAAATCCTAACCATATCACGAATAACACAAAAGGGGTATCAAATAACATCCAAGGGCAAGCAAAATCTGGGAGAGATGCATGTTGAGACATAACATCATATTATACCATCCCTAATTAATTGGGAGCTATTCATGAGGAGGAAGAAATAAGTGTATATCCGTACTTGCACAATCAAGTGATATACAAAAGAAATAAGAGGAAGAAAAGGAAGAATCGAGTGATGAATCTTGGTGTCATTGTCCCATGATAAATAGAAATATGAAATATGTACATATACATAAACCAAATAAAAATGAGCCATGATCAATCATACAATATCTTCAAGCAAGTAAAGGATGTGAGATGAATGAAAATTTTTTAAGGAGGAATCTTGGATCCACTAGCCATCATAAATCTAGTGTCATAAGGAAATTGTATATCCTAACTAGGATCATCTTTTGACATCATTACAAAATCTAAGATTCGAAGTAATCATATAGGAGGAAGAAAGGAAGGTTTGTTTAAGGATAAGAATACTAATTTGTAAGAAGAGGGTAACAAGAGATGGCAAAAAGAAAAAATGAGTGAAGAGAATCACGGGTGATTTGTGACAATAGATGCAATCACAAGCAAATACAAAGAAATAAATCCCACTAGCATAGAGTTACCCTCATATGTATATATATATATATATATATATATATATAATGTAATCATAGCATCTTGGAAGGTATGGAGAGAGAAACATACACTAGGGTTGGAAATTTGCTAAGCATCAATGACCTAGTGTAAGTGCAATGCATATGAGATGTTACACACCAAACATAGTTGGCTATGTTTCCAAAAGATAATTCATTTTATTATTAATATGTATGCTTGATTCAGGTTGTATTATATTATTATTAAATTTATTCATTTATGAAAACAGAGGACTATGCCCTCCTAGTGGCGAGGACCAACCCTCCTTAAGAGGTGAACTGATTTGATTTAAAATCTTTCTTCCATTCGATTAAAATTCTATTCCATTTGATTACATATGATTAAATATTTCTATTGCACCGAGTTATGTTGAATGTTGGTTGTTTGTTTATATTCAATGTGTGATTAAATTATGGAGACAACGGTAACATGTATCGCTCCAAGTGGTATTAGTATCCAGGTTTTGAGTGTGGTTGGTGAATTCTACGACCATCATTTAATAGTCCACAACATTGATAAAATGCCATTTGAAGAACACAGTCAAGCAACCAAAACTAATTTTGATTCCTTCAAGTTATACGGTGCAATTACCCACACCATATTCATGGACACCTGGAAGATTAGAGATGCAAGCTACCGTTATAATATATACACTAGATGCCCTCATTGTCCAATAGAGGGCACATCCAATCAGATCACGAGAAGATTAAATTATTATCAGCTTCAAAAGTCATGCTAGCATCACAACAAAGCATAAGAGAGGAGCAGGTTCCTAGCTAGGGTAAGCAGTAAGGAGAAAATAACTGAATCACTATTTGAATCACATTCGAATCATAAGGAATCCACTAGGAAGACGTAGCGTACCACAATGAGGGATATAGACCAATAAGATCATATGAAACCAAAAAATTAACAGCCAAACCTAAGGTACTGCATAAATAAAATACGATGACACCATTTGAATTTTATAGTGCATGTTACAAGTTGCATATTTTTCCCACACGAAGTGTGTGGTAGTTGGAAATGGGTTTAAAACACTCTAGGAACATTAAGAAGAATGTGAATTTGATCACATAGCTCATCATCATCTCTTGCACATATCCGTCCTTAGTGGGGTTTGCTGTCATGTGTCGTGTCACTTAACCATAGGTCCTATCTGATAAAAGTGTGTCATTTTATGTATGGCATCCGAGTTTGGTTCTATCATGTTAGGCATATATGTTAAGTTCCATCGTCTTGTGTGGCTTTGATATTCGTTGTACATTCTGGTGTTCGAGTTGGTGTCATGCATGGCATCCAAGTTTAGTTCCATTGGTCTAGCATCCGAGTTAAGTTATATCATCTTGTCCAAGTTAGGTCTATTATCTTATGTGGCTTCGGTACGAATTGGGTCTGTCATCTTATGCAGCTTTGATATTCACTATACACGTAGTCCTCACAGTCTATCATCTTATGCAGCTTCGGTATTCATTTTATACGTAGTTCTCATAGTCAACATAGCTTGGTTCCATCTAGTGTGGTCGAGAGCTGGTCGTGTTCACTCTTAGTCACATGTTCGTCTAATATTCGATCCTATAACATTGTTTTTTAGTCAAATTCAAATCCAACCATTGAAAAATTCAAATCCAGCCAATAAAAAATTCAAATCCGCATCGCAGTTGAAGCGAAAAATAAATCAAATTTTTACCAAAATTAACCAAAATTTTGGTAGAATTTAAATATAAATTTGTTCTATCAAGTGCATGAGCGGAAGGTGGACCAAAGGACCAAACGATCGATTATCAAGCAAAGAGAATTCAAACGAAGGTATTAAAGTCACAAAGAAGACCTCCAAGAAACAAAGGTACACATTATACTTCCCCTTTACGCATTAATAGTTTTGATCCCGATCATCCACTGCTTAACACCATGGCTTCCAATCCTTCTCCTACTTCTTCCCATGAGAACCTCACACATGAGGAAATAAGAAACCCCAATACCAACACCTCGACCATGCAAACATTAGTAGACAACATGAACAAATTGACCACATTGGTGACCCAACTAATGGAAAAACAAAGCCAACCAACCCCTCCTATCCCAAATCGCTTCCATAGACACTGGAACAATGAGGATCAGGATGGAGAAGAAGTTTATGAACAACAAAGAGGTCATAATGGTAGTCCCCAAAATCGCTTCCATAGACATAGGAATAATGAGGACCAAGATAGAGATGAAGTTTACCAACAACCAAGAGGTCCTAATGGTGTCAATTTTCCATGCATTGATATGCCCACCTTTGAGGGTCATGATCCACGTGGTTGGATAGCTAAAATGGAAGGCATTTTAGACTTATACCGAATTCGCGATTCAGAAAAAGTTCCTTTTGCTGCCTCCAAACTCGGTACTGAAGCTTATCAATGGTTTGTATGGCTCAAATGTGAGAATAGAAATACCATCTACTGGGATGATTTCACCACACTTTTCCTTAAAATATTTGATGAAGGATCCTCATCTTCATACATGGTGCGGTTGTTATCACTTAAGCAAACAGGATCTGTAATGGAGTATATTTCAGAATTCACTAGTCTACTTTCCTATGCAAGAAACTTACCATCCGATGTGGTGGTATCTACTTTTAGAAATGGGTTGAAAGAGAATATTCAAGTTGAAGTTGACCTACAAGATCCATCCTCTTTAGATACTTGTATAAGGATTGCCAAGTTGGCTGAGAAGAAGGTGCAAATTGGGACATCTATACGACGTGATTCCTATGGTCGACATCAATACCGCAACACCTCTTTTCGTAGAAATGATCAACCATCAAGATATTTCTGCTATAAATGTCACAATCACCATCCAAAATATCAGGCATGTGTACCACGACAAAACTTTCAAATCGAATATGCTGACAAGGAAGATGAAGAGGAAATAGAGGATACCAACTCACCTGATTTTCCCATAAACGAAGACCAAATTGAACCCGAGGAGGCCATAGTTGAAGAGGATACTATGGCACTTTCAGTACATGCTCTTATGGGTTTATCATCTCACCATACAATCAAGGTATCAGGATTCATTCGACAAAGGAAGGTAATTGTATTGATTGATTCAGGAAGTACTCATAACTTTATTGACACAAAGATTGCCAAGGCATTAAACTTGCACATTAACTCCTCCAATCAAGATAAATTTCAAGTTATAATTGCAAACGAGGGAAGTGCTCAATGTATAGGTAGAACATCTCCAATTTCATTGCAAATGGGAAGTTATACTTGGCATGGTCCTCTTTTTGTTATGAGTTTAGGGAATTCAAAAGTTATCTTGGGAGTCGAATGGTTAGAACAAATGGACACCATGGTCGGTTTTAATTACAAGCAACACTTTGTTGAATGGAAAGAAAATGGGAAGACCATTCACCTCCAAGGAATTCCAACACCTCCATCAAAGATAGTAAGTTCTCACAACATGGAAAAATATTAAGAAAAGGTAGTTACGGATTCATTGCTCAAGTTAATTGTATGGAAAAGCAAGCACAAGATATTCCAGAAATCCAATCAGAAGATCTACAAAACATTGTGGCTAACTATGATGAGGTCTTCCAAGAACCAAAGGGACTACCTCCCAAAATATCCCATGACCATGCCATACACCTTGTTCCAGGAAGTCTTCCTCCTAATGGTCATCCTTATCGATATCCCCAACCTCAAAAAATAGAAATTGAGAAAATTGTCCAAGAACTATTAGAACATGGAGTCATCCATCATAACACTAGTCCCTATTCTTCACCAGTAGTTCTGGCCCATCGCAAAGACAATTCTTGGCGTATGTGTCCAGATTTTCATCCCCTTAACAAAATCACCATCAAGGATAAATTCCCTATACCTGTCATTGATGATTTACTAGATGAACTACATGGTGCAAATTTTTTTACAAAATTGGATTTACGTTCTGGGTTTCACCAAATTAGAGTTAGGGAAGAGGATATTCCCAAAACAACTTTTCGTACTCATGAAGGTCACTATGAATTCTTGGTCATGCCTTTTGGTCTCACTAATGCCCCATCCACATTCCAAAGTCTCATGAACCATGTGTTTCATCCATTCCTTCACAAATTTGTCCTAGTCTTCTTCGATGACATACTCATATATAGTAAATCATGGAATGATCATCTGTTGCATGTGGGAAGGGTTCTTCATATACTACACAAGGAAAAATTGTTTGTCAAATGCTCTAAATGCTCTTTTGGTGTTCAAGAAGTTGAGTACCTGGGTCATATAGTTTCTCAAGAAGGTGTTAAAGTGGATCCCAATAAGATAAAGGTAATTCAGGATTGGCCCTTACCTAAAACTATCAAGAAACTTCATGGTTTTTTGGGTCTCACTGGCTACTATCGCAAGTTTGTGCGTAACTATGGAAAAATTGTAGCTCCTCTCATAACTCTTACAAAAAAGGATGCTTTTCATTGGTCGGAAGCAGCCACTCAAGCCTTCGAGGCTCTCAAAGAAGCAATGTGTACTACTCCAGTATTGGCAACTCTAGATTTTCACAAACCATTCATGATCGAATGTGATGCTTCAGGAACAGGTATTGGGGTAGTATTAATGCAGGAAGGTCATCCCTTGGCATTCGAAAGTAAACAACTTTCAAGAAATTATTTGGGAAGATCCACATATGAGAAAGAAATGTTGGCTATTCTACATGCAGTGGAGAAATGGAGACACTACTTAATCAATAGTCGCTTCATTATTAAAACCGATCATAGTAGTCTCAAGCACTTTCTAGAACAACGATTTTCTTATCCAGAACAAAACAAGTGGTTAACAAAATTGTTGGGATATGATTTTGTTATCGAGTATAAGAAAGGGAAAGAAAACATGGCAGCAGATGCATTATCACGAAAATATGAAGATGAAGTTGTTATTAATGCTATTTCAGGTCCTTGTTCCCAATGGGTATCTCAGCTATAGGAAGAATGGTTGTCCAATATAGAAACTGCTCAAATAATTCAGGATTTGTTGTTGGGTTCATCCAAGCATCCTCTTTTTTCCTATGAAGACAAGGTGTTAAGAAGGAAGAATCACATTTACATTCCACACACTTCTACAATCAAATCAAGGATTCTAGATGAATCACATGCTTCTCCATCAATAGGACATTCAGGTTTTTTGAAAACCTATATGCGGATAAAACAATCCTTTTGTTGGAAAGGATTAAAAGCAGAGGTCAAACAATGGGTGGCTGAATGTGAAGTATGCCAACGCAATAAGGGAAAAATAGTCAAATCACCAGGGTTGCTTCAACCATTACCCATTCCAGATCGTCAGTGGGAACATATTTCAATGGATTTTATTGAAGGTCTTCCTAAATCAGAAGGCAAAATAGTAATTTTCGTGGTAGTAGATCGCCTCTCCAAATATGCTCATTTCCAGGCTCTACAACATCCATTTTCAGCAAGCAAAGTGGCTAAGGTATTTATGGACTCAATTTTCAAATTGCATGGAATGCCAAAAAATATTGTAAGTGATCGTGATCCCATATTTACTAGCAATTTTTGGAAAGAATTATTTCGACTTAGTGGTACCAAATTAAATATGTCCTCTGCATACCATCCACAAACAGATGGCCAAACTGAGGTAGTTAACAAATGTTTGGGTACCTATCTAAGATGTTTTGTTCAGGATAAACAATATCAATGGAGTCATTGGCTTTCCTTGGCAGAATGGTGGTACAACACTTCGTACCATTATTCCATTAAGATGTCTCCCTTTGAAGCATTGTATGGAATTAAGCCACCAACAATAGCAGATTATGTACCAGGATCTTCCAAAGTGGCCCAAGTAGATGATTGGTTCCAACATCGACAGTCAATGCTCACCATTCTCAAAGACAACTTGGCCCAAGCACAAAATCGTATGAAGCAACAACAAGACACACACCATTCGAAAAGACAATTTAATACAGGTGATATGGTGTTCCTGCGTTTGCAACCCTACAAACAATTGTCATTGAAGATCAAGACCAGTCAAAAGTTGGCTCCACGATTTTATGGCCCTTACAAAATAGTGCGTCGCATTGGAGAAGTGGCATATCAACTAGAGCTTCCTCCCTCATCTCGTATACATCCAGTATTTCATGTTTCCTATCTCAAGAAGGTGATCGGCCAGAAAGTACAATCTCAGTCAAAATTACCAGTACTCGATGAAGAAGGACGTATATATCTCCAGCCTGAAGCAATTTTACAAAGCAGAACACGCATGTTGAGATCTCATCACATCCAAGAATTTCTCATCAAATGGCAGGACCTACCTGAAGAAGATGCTACATGGGAACCTAAAAGTATTTTCCAGACATTTCCAGCTTTGAGGACAAAGCTTTTCGAGGAGGGGAGCCATGTTACACACCAAACATAGTCGGCTATGTTTCCAAAAGATAATTCATTTTATTATTAATATGTAAGATTGATTTAGTTTGTATCATATTAACTAAATTAATCATACATATTAATATACAAAAGCAGAGGACTATGTCCTCCTTAAGAGTTAAATTTATTCATTTACGAAAGCAGAGGACTATGCCCTCCTAGTGGTGAGGACCAGCCCTCCTTAAGAAGTGAACTGATTTGCTTTAAACTCTTTCTTCTGTTCGATTAAACTTCTATTCTGTTTGATTACATCTGATTAAAGAATTTCTATTGCACTGGGTTATGTTGAAGGTTGGTTGTTTATTTATATTTATTGTGTGATTAAATTCTAGAGATAACAGTAACGTGTATCGCTCCATGAGCTATCCTGATAAGTTGTCATCATTACCTCATTGTGAAATCCCTAAAAATCTACATGAGCAAGCAATCAAATGTACAAATATGAATGTCATACAGAAATGCAATTTTTTTCAAACATAGGTGCAAAGAATGAAATACCAATCAATATATTTTGTATATGACAAGAAAGTATGCAGTATGGTCGAGCAAAAAAATGCAAGTTGGCACAAAAGAGACCTTGGGAAATCTGGTAGAAGACACAAAGGAATTGAGATAAGGTAGAAGAGAGTAAATAATTATGAAGTGAAGTTTTGTGATCGATGACTACTAGCAAAATATATTATTTTCAAGACATGTGCCTCTTCTCCATATTCAAAAATATCCATAGAAGATCATGATGCAAGGGAGGAATTGCACAAGTCATGCATAGTATCTTTTGAGATGCATAATATTCATGGGTTCTTTGAGATATTTTCCATCTAGGGTTGCTAGATGATAGGCTCTTGAGCCAAAATTGGTTGTGATGACAAAGGGACCTAACCAATTAGGCTCAAAATTACCTTTAAAACTAGTTCAAGCATTGGTACTCTTTTGGTTTTCTTTAAGGATGAGGTTCTCGATTTCAAAGAAATAATTACAAATCTTCCTAGTGTAGGAACACTTGATCTTGTTTTTATAGGCTCAAAGATGCTCCAAGGCATGAATGCATTTTTTATTGAGCAACTCTAATTGGTTTAAAAGAGAAAGGCAATAGTCATTTCCAATAGGGGCTTCTTGTAACAAGATGCACAAATAAGGGACTTATAGATCAAAGGGAAACAAGAGCTTCTATACCATATACCAAGACATAAGGGGTTTATAGGTGTACGTATGCTAGTATGATAAGCCCACAAATCTGGGTAAAGCTAAATATGCCAATCACAACCAATTTTATTAACTATTTTATTAAGGATCTTGATAAAAGATTTATTAGAGGCTTCATCTTGACCATTCCCTTGAGGATAATAAGGGTTTGACCTTTTGTGTTATATTTTATATTTAGCACAAATTTTGTGAACATAATTATCCTTAAAGGGAGTTCCATTATCTAAAATTGTGATAGATAGAATTCCATACTGATAAAGGATTTGAATTAGAATGAGCTTAAAAATTTGAGCCTTAGTGACTGTGGATAGCGGTATGGCTTCTACCCACTTAGTGAAGTACTCAATGGCCATGATAATAAATTTATGGCCATAATTTTTTTTTTATTTTCCCAATTACGTCTAGACCCCATATAGAGAATGGCTAAGGAAAATAAATACCTTGAGGATTTTGGAAAGATGCATGAATAAGGTTATCATGAAACTGCCACTTATCATAATTTTAAACATAGTCACATGCATCCTTTTCCGTGGAAGATTGATAATAGCCTACTCACAAAAGATTTTTAGAAATTGCATTACCATTAAAATATCCTCTATAGGATCCTTCATGGACTTCATAAAGGGCTTGTTTGTCAGAAGCAAGGCATCATAAAAGGATGCCATTAAAAGAGCATCGGTATAGGATAGCATCGATGATCACAAATTTGCAATGCTTTGTTATGTAAAAGCTTTTGCTTGTTGTAATCTAAGCCTTTAGGTATAGTACCATATTTTAAGAAGGAAAATATATATTTGTACCAAGGCTTAGATGAAGAAGCTTTGATGTTTAAGATATCTAAAGAAAGTTGACTAGAATTAGAAGTTGCAAGCTCTTGAAGTTGACTGATTATAATTGTAGCATGATCATCCTCTAACTCCAAAAGGCTAAGGGATGCAACAACAGACCCACATGGTGATTAGAAGATCTAAGAATGGATTCTATGGTGATTTTTTCAAAGGTTGACATAAGTTTTACAATAATATCTTTGTATGAATTCAATTTTTCATCTTTAGTATGATATACATCATTGAATTGATTAACTACAAGTTTAGAATCACCAAAGATAGTTTTTGAATTTTAAGGCTAAGGAAACTCGATGACCTAGGATCAATGCTTCATATGTTAGTGTATGAGAAGCACACCTTAAAGGAAAGAGAAATTAATTTATATTAAGAGGTGACTAGGATTAATCCTGCTTTTGCACCCTTCAAGCAATGGGTTCCATAAAAATACAAGGTCCATGAATCTTGAGGCTCTTCCTCAAGGTTGAATATACATTCATCAGGAAATTCTACTACTAAGGGATAAGATGATTCTAAGGGAGTTGTAGCTAGCTAGGTAATAACTTGACCTTTTATGGTTTTTTGAATAATGAAGGTTAGATGAAACTCACTAAGGGTGAGGCTTGACCTGAAAGGTGAGGCTTTGATATTAAGTAGAAAAGGGGATAAACCCTTGCAACTAGTGTCTTATGGCTAAGCATATAATATCATAATATTTGAGATGCAAACACTATGGTTGGATAAAGCTTTTCTAAAGGGGTATAACAAGTTTCATAACTAACAAGGGTTCTACTAATATAATAGATTACTCTTTCTTTGTTTTGATCATCATGTTGGGATAGCATAGCCCCTAAGGCTTGGGTTGTAGCAATGATATAGAGCAATAAATGTTTGGTTGGATTAGGTGCTATAAGGATAGGAGGGGATGTGAGATACCTTTTGAGTTCATAAAAATATCATTGACATTCATCATCCCATTTATATTCTATATTTTTACGAAGGATCTTAAAGAAGGGTTGACATTTATCTGCTAGTTGAGATATGAAACACCTAATGGCTTGAAGATTACCTTACAAATTGCATGATTAAATTAAATTTTGTGAGGAAGGCATATCAATAATAGCTAATATATTGGTAGGTTCTACTTCAATGCCTTTTTTAGAAATAATGAAACCTACAAGTTTACCATCCATGACCCCAAAGACACAATTAGAGGGCCTAAGGTAAACTTTATATTCTCTTAATCATTCAAATATATGCCTTAGGTCTTGTGCATGAGTTGCATGATGAATGTAGCAACCAAGGAGATTTTCCATATAGTCTTCTAGAATGTCATGCATTAGATCATTAAAAATGTAAGTCATAGCCCTTTGATATGTGGCACTTACATTATTTAAGCTGAAATACATAAATTGATAGCAAAACGTGCCCCAAGGAGTGATGAAAGCAGTTTTAACATGGTATTCAAGAGCAATTTTGATTTTATTATATCCTAAAATACCATCCATTAAGGATAGCATTCCACATCCAATTGTTTAATCTATAATCATGTCTATATTTGGTAAGGAAAAATCATCTTTAGGACATGCCAAGTTGATGTCTCAAAAGTTAGTACATATTATGATTGTGCCTTCTTTCTTGGCAATAGGTATGATATTAGATATCCAATTAGAATAGTCGATGGCTTTGATAAAACGACATCAAGAAGATTTTGAAGCTCTTATTTGACTAACAAGGCAATTTTAGGGTGCATTTTTCTCAATTTTTGTTTAACAGGTTTAGCATTTGGTCAAACTACTAAATGGTGCATGACCAAAGAAGGATCTAGCCCAGGCATATCAATGTATGACCAAGCAAAGATATCTTGAAATTCTCTTAATAAATTGGTCAATTGTTCTTGTTCTTCAATAGAGAGGGCTTGCCCTAATTTAAGAATTTTAGGATTTTCTAAAGTACCAATATTAATATCTATGGTTTCTTCAATGAGGATATGGGATTCATCCTCATAGTGAAGTGGGGTAAGAATAATTCCTAATTGCTCAAGGTCTTCAAGGGATAAAGGAATTTGATCCTCTTGTTCATTTTTAATAGATTCAACATGGGCAACACATGGGACTGACCCATCAAAGAAAAAGCTATTTTGGAGAATATCCTCATGATTCATATCGTAAAAAATATCTGCTTTGGCATACTTGCCTGTTAGATAATATATTACATTATTGGTACATATAAATGTACCACCTTGGTTATATTATTAGACTAGTATTTTATCTTAGGTTAAGTGGTTACTTGAGGAAGAAGTAACAAATGCACAAGTTTTAGAATGTGCAAGATGTAAAAGGACAAATGTCCTTATTTAGTTGTGCATGTGCACAAGTGTCTATCATGCAAAATGCATGTGTCCTTAGGGTAGGAAAGTGAAGAGTCACATACTAGTATAAATATGTGTGACTTAGCATTGTAATAAACAAGGAAGCATGCATCCATAGCATGCACTAGTAGAGTAGTTCCATCTATTGTACTATTTTTGTGAGTTCCATTAATGGCATATTTTTGAGTTATTTGCAGAAGTCCATATTATTATTTTCTTGCATATTATTGTGCCATTATTTCATAGTTATCTTAGATTACTTTTCTCATATCTTGTGGTTGCATTTATTGTACTATTGTCCTATCAAAAGCTAACAATAGTATCAGAGCACACGGTAAATCGATAGGAATAGGGAGAACCATAATACTAAAGATTGAGAAGGAATATCATAGGTTCTATTGGATATTTTAGAAGCTACAAGATTGAATTTCTCAAGCTACCTAGAAAGATAAGGCTAGTAAAGCCTCATTGGAGGAGATATCAGGAGCAACTCCTAATAGTGAAGAATTTGGAATAATTATCACCATTCGAAAAAAAGCCTAAGAGATAAGGATTTGGTAAGAAATTTGCCAAACATTGGAGGATAAATTGTCTGCTTTATAATCTAAAAATTTAAGATTTAAGGAAAACAATTTGGGTAGAATTAATAGCTGCTAAGTTTCATATTTTTAGGGTGCATCCTGAAGGAGAATTTGAAGCCACCTAACTATAGTTTCGAGTAGGGAGTTGGAGGATTTTCAAGGCTGCAATATAGAACAGTTTTGGGAAGCAAAGTAATAAATTTTAGAGCTACAAATTCATCCAACATAGGTCATAATTTGGGTGGTCCAATCACCAAGTTATTCATCATCCTCAGAGATCATTAAAGGTAAGCAACTTAGGTGCAAAATATTTACTATTTGAATGCTTGTATTGATTCGTTATTAAGGTTTGTTAATCACCATATTAGAGGTTAAAAGTTGTAAGCAAAAGGTTGCATATTAAAGTCTTCAAGGAGTATAGAAGTTAGTTTCTACAAAGTTTAAAACCTACACATAAATAATAGAAACTAGATTTTCAAGAAAAGAAAAGAAAAATAAGACTTCATTTTAGAGGATAGATTGCATATACAAGGTGCATAGTATTATCATTCAAAATATATCTACATAGAAAATATTATAATCTACAAGTGATAGCCATTGTTGAGGATAGAGCACAAGCTAAAAGTGCTAAGGAAGTAGAGCCATATAAAGTACTCATAAGCTAAGATTTCAAAGTTGCCTAGAGACACTGAATCTAGCACCAAAATCTAAGAACATAATGCCTACATTAGATTGAAACCTACAACAAGAAAAGAGAGATAAATATAAAAGTGAGTATAGCAAGGTTAAAGGTGCAAATAGTGAAGATAACAAGGAATTACCCAAGAAAACTAGTCTTGGATATGAGACAAAGTAGTCACCAAGGATAGGAACATTAAAGCACCGCTATAAGAGAAGCCACCACCACTGAAGAGAGCCTCTATTGATGAAGACAAGTCATCACCATACCATGAAGATCAAGATGCACAAATCAATTGGAAAGTGCATTATAGAAAATAAGCAAACACAAAGCTTAGAACCATCACCGATGAAGAAGAGCCATCGCGTTGATTAGAAGTGCCATCAAATAAATATAGAGATAACTCATGAGTTTCATTGTTTAGGCATCATCATTGAAGTATTTTAGATGCTATAAATATTTTTTTGAGTAGGAATCATGATAGCACCGAAGGACGCAACATTGATCATTTTATTAAAGAAGCCATTACACCATAGTTAGTCGTTCATGAAACAGGAGGTTCTTAGCTGCAACCACTAAACATCAATTTCTTAGAACCATAATCCAAGAAAAATGAATCATCAATGGCTAGCAAGATAGGAGGAGATATTATAGAATGCATTAATCTTGATAAAATTCTCTAAGTAAAGCAACAAATGCACATCTGAGTCTTCCAAACTAATAAACATTACCTACGTAGCATCGACATGGCTAAGTGATAACAAATACGTCAATCATAGGTTGAGCACTATTACATTAGTGAGAGAAAGAGTTGTTAATAAACTCATCATATAGCCATCCATAGGATGCAATGTCAATACACCAACTAGATAACCATTGGGATTTTGACTGCAGTCATATTCCAGCCAGTAGAATACATAGATGCATTAGGAAAGAAGTTAATTCTTGAATCTAGGTATTTCATGTAGAGATGTCAATACTGAAGCTAGAGCATGAATTTTATTAGGTGCCAAAAAATACATACAACACATCACTTAAAGGTTAAAATAAGAATCCAGTCAAAGCATACATTAATCAACATTAAGGAGGAGAAAAAATCATTTTCTAAGTCATTTCAAGCACACACATAGGAGATACATTGGCAAAGCATTGTTTAGGTGAGGAGTGCAAAGGAAATGTCAAGAAGACCACACACAAATTGGTAACATTCAAAGTGCCATTTAAGATATACAATTTGGTTTTTTAGCATTTCTCAGATTCAGGATTTCAACTTTGACTACAAATTTGAAAGCACAAACCCTCGATCATTGTTGCATGCTGTAAGGAGGAAGTTTTGGCTACTAATAATTGAGTAGCACCTGATATTTAGATAAGGTTGACCTTGGTTTAATTAACCCAATACCCAAAGTCTAGCTTCATTAATACATCGATTACAAAAGTGGTAGAGAAATTGGAAAATATGTGGGGGCCCACGTAACTAAGCACTACGAAGGAAAGAACCATAGAAGCCATTGATTGATTACGCATGTGGGAGGTTAATGGTCACCAATGCAGGCCATACACACGTATGTTAAAAATTCAAAGAAAAGGTAATAAATATTTAATTAAATTAATAGGATACATGATAATTATGAATTCAAGTTAATTATTACATTATAACTCTAGTTCTTTATAGAGGAGAAATAAGGAATAAAACCTTAGTTTATTTTGTCTTAAGGGAGAAAGTATTTTAAAAATATCCCATTAAGATAAAATTACAAATAATTAGGGGCTTTGTAGGTGACTTCCTATAAAAGTCCTATTCCACTTTCCTGCATTCCTTCCTTTGCCTTGTCCCAGGTCCCTGATATTTTCCCAGCTTCCCTGGCACTTCCTTTTCCCATCATATTTGGTTGGAAGGTGTTGCAGATAATCTCATTTGGGGGGGAGATAATTATTCCATTATTGTACCATTTTCTTACCCTATGGTGGGAAAACCTTTGTTCCACTTTTGCTCCACTGTCCTGCCTTTTTCTTTGATGTCTGGGTTCTAGGATGTGTTCAGGTTCTTCCCTGGGACTTTTCCTGGATTTTTTGGATCTTTTAGGGTTTTCCATTGAAATTTTCTTTTTTCTCAGGTTGTTTTGGGAAGTCTTCTTGACATCTGCTCATTGAGGATCTTCAATTGCGAATGGTTGGGTCTCAGGAATTCTGGCTTCTCGAGCAGTTTTGCACAACATCCTTATGGTCTAGAGAGGGACCACATGCTTTATACTATGAATCTTCTCTTTGTATTTGAGGGGGTGGTCTTGCAAGATTTTAGTTCCTTTCATGGCTTTGCAGCCTATGATCCTTTTGCTACCGAATCCTTGCAAGTTTTCCTCCTTTTTTCCTTGAAGCTTTTTGTTGGCAGGTCTAAGGAATTCTGGCTTCATGAGCAGTTTTGCACATCCTTTTGGGCTTAGGGGTTGCCCATGTGCTTTCTACTATGACTATGCTCTTTGGGTTTGAGGTGGTGGTTCCTGTAGGTTATCAGTTCCTTTCATGGCTTTCGGGGCCTCTATTTTTCTTGTTGTTGATTCCTTGCGAGACTTCCTCTTCTATGACCTTGAAGCTACTATTGAAGGTTGTCTAGGATGAATGGCTGCTATTTTTTGGTTTGTGCTCTATCGTCTATAGTCATGCATCCTCGTGACTCCTTCCTTTTGAATTCTTGTGGCACTTTCCCGTCCTTTCCTTCAGAAGTGTTGTTTTGCTACTGCTATTTCCTCTACTGGGTAGGTGTTTTCGAAGGCTTCCTTTTCTGCATAAGGACCCTATGTCCTGGGGTGTTCCTTTTGCTGTTGAACCACTACAGTACCATATTTTAGGCTATTGTTCCATTTCTGCTTTTGCTCGGGCTCCCCTGCATGGGATGCTTGTTTTTCATTAGATCTTTGTTTCCCAAGGGTGGTTTCTAGTTTTCCCACCCTTGGGATGTTTTAAATTTTAAAATTCTGGTTTTGTTTCCTTTTCCTACCTATGGGAAAGTTTCAAAATATTTTTAGTGGTTGGGGCGGTTTGGCACTTTCTTTTGCCCTTTGTTTGCTTCAAAATCTTGTTTGGCACCTTTTGATTCAAATTTGGTTTTATGGCGGGCTTTCCCTTCCTGCCCATTTTTCCTTTGGCACAAAGGAAGACGTCTTCCTCTGGTGCAAAGGATGACACCTTCCTTTTCCTATTTCTGTTCCTCTAGTGTGTTTCTTAATAAACCCACTTTTGTTTTATTCTGATGTAATGTGTTGCAATCTGATCCTTTGTAATCAGGTTTTGGGATCCTTGACAAAAACCCACTTTTAATATAACCTACCAAAAAATAAAAAATAAAATTACAAATAATTAAAATTAGAGGTATAAGGATTACTACACAAACTTAGATATACATTATTTGCAAATATTATCATTTTTAAATTTCTAAATTAGGGAGGTATAAGGAATAATACATCAAACATAGTCCATTGAAATTTAGAAAACCAAACTATTGGATATTAAGGGATAAAGAAGTAAGTTCATTATTTACTTAAAGGAGTTGGAATTAATTGCTTTACTTATCTAATAGTCACATTAAAGATAAAAAGGAATCCAACCATAGAGAACTCCATTAGTGCATGTTTCAATAGGAGAAATAAGGGGAAATAGAAGTTAATTGTTTCAAAAACATTACAAAATCAACTTAAAATATGAACTAATTATTTCTAAGCTCTTTATCAAGTTTATAGCATACTCTAATTACTTGGGAGTTAAAAGGTATTCTACCTAGAGTATTGGAAAATCAATTACAAGTTTTCAATTAAGTTTTGTAAATCAGATTTAATATTTTCAAATTAATAATATTGGAGAGATAAGGTCTACTACATCAAATTAGGATATTGAATTTTGCAAATATAGTTTACAAAAATCTTAATATCTTAACTAGGGAGCCATAAGGTAGCCTACATCAAAGGAACATGGCAAAGAAAAAAAAAGAAAACAAGTAATTGAAAAATAGAAACTCAAAAACTAGAACTTCATGAGTTGTTAGAATTAGTTGAAGAAGAAGACCTATTTCTACAAGAAGAACTAATTTACATTGGAGAAGACTTAAATTTTCAAGAAGAAGAAATTTACATTCAAGATGACTCACTAGAAAATATTAAGAAACGATTGCAACTACTAAAAGGGTGCACACAAAAGATGATAGAAAAAATTGAAAGTCAAGAGAATACATCTACAAAGAGAAATAAGGTTTTGCAATCAATCATGAGAGAGGCCAAAAGTGAAAGTTTTTCAACACTAGAATATTATTTAAATTCAGAAATTGGAGAAGCAATTGAAAACTCAAAATATATTTTCACCTTACCTAATGATATAGGAAAAGTAATGTATATGAAATTACTTTCTAATGATATTATCAAAGACAAGAACATAAGATAAGAGGACATGATAAAATATTTGAAGAATAAGTATATTGATGAAGAAAATGCTTTGAACAGTTGCTTGCAAATATTACTAGTGAAACAAAAAAAGGGAATTATTCTACACTTAAAAAATACATGCAAAGTGTTCTTAGTAATGCTAATGATTACTATGAAGATTTTGTTACTATACCTACCAATCTATGGAGAATAATCTACAAAGGAATTGCCACTCTTAATGTTTCTAAGATGAGAGAATATGAAAAGGTTGAAGAGGTAAAGAACAAGATAGAAATGAAAGATTATTATAATGATACAAATTAATTAAGACCTATGATGGTAGATTCATGTTGCAATACCATATAATCAAAACCATTGATGATTGATGCATGCTATGATACTAGTGATCTTCTTCAAATGGATAAAGATGCAAATCATGATTCTTGTCAAAATGAAAGGGAATATTGCAATGCAAGCATTAACACTAGTGATTTAGAATTCTTGACTAAGGTAGAAGAACCTATTACAAAAATTGATGCTATGTGCAATACAAGTGATCTAGATACAATTCATGATTGCTCAAAAAAATTTCATGTTACTAGAATTGATGAAAGCATAGATACAGATGATGATAGATACAATGATGCACAAGATCATATTGATGTTGACAAAGATCATTCCAATGATTGTATTGGTCATACTAATGGTTTTTGTTCAAATTTAATAATATATGAGGATATAGGATTAGGAAAACATGAATAGGAAATGAAAGAACCAATAGCATCAAAAATCATATCAAAATATGAATATATTGAATATACAAGTCAGATCAGCAGTAATAAGCAAGGGATTGAGTTTGTAACAAAACATAGTGACATCAAATTAGTAACATAAATTGATAAAAATAGTTGAAGGATAGAATGGTCAAAAGGATTTGAATAAAAAAAATAGGTGCAGTCATTATAACAAATAAGGGCACAAGGTAGAGAGATGCTAGAATATCCATAGCTGTAAAATTTGTGGAGGAACCAATCATTCTCAAAGACATTGTTGGTATACAAAAAATTATTTCTTTTATTGGATATATACCATGACAAGAAACTTTATTAGTGATTTTTCTTAAGTATACTTATCAAGGTACATATATGGACACACGAAAGGTATGAACTTATTTGACAATAGAACTAGAAGGAAAACAATAACAATGCTAAAGTTAAAATACAGGAGTCAAGCAAAAAGATGAAGCTCAAGCAAAAGATCAAATCCAAGACCACTTGAATAATGAAGACAAATACAAAGATCCATATTGAAGATAAAAATATTCAATAACCAAATAATGTAATACATAGGGATGTTAGAGAATATATTACATTATTTGGTACATATCAATGTACCACCTTGGTTACATTATTAGACTAGGAGTTTATCTTAGGTTAAGTGGTTACTTGAGGAAGAAGTAACAAATGCACGTGTTAGAATGTGCAAGATATAAAAGGATAAGTGTCCTTAGTTAGTTGTGCATGCACACAAGTTTCTATTATGCAAAATACACATGTATCCTTAGGATAAGAAAGTGAAGAGTCACATACTCGTATAAATATATGTGACTTAACATTGTAATAAAGAGGGAAGCATGCATCCATAGAGTAGACAAAGAGTTCCATCTATTGTAATATTTTTATGAGTTCCATTAATGGTATATTTATGAGTTATTTGTAGAAGTGCATCTTATTATTTTCCTACATATTATTGTGCCATTAGTACATAGTTATCTCAGATTACTTTTCTCACATCTTGTGGTTGCATTTCCTATACTACCATCATATCAAAAGCTAACATTACATTGGATTACAATCAGTTCAAGATGGAAAATTGTGATTAAATTACAAAATAGAATTGAAGAGAGAAGAAGGTTCATCATCTTGATCATTCCATTCTATTCCATGAATAAATTCTTTATGTTATAATTTGATCTTCCAGGTTTGTGGATAAGGGTTGATTTTTATTAGGAATATAACCAATGCCATATATTTTGGGTAAAATTTTAACTTCTAAAGGCTCTTTTATCCCTTGTTGTTGAGGCCCTAATCCTTTGCATTGGCATCCCATATTAGTTAAAATTTTCTTAGGTAGAGGATAATATTTGGATAAATAACATGTTGCAAATTAATTTTCAATGGGAGATGGGTTGCTACCACAAATATTTTGTTCATGGATATCCCTACGTAAGTAAATGAGCACATACCAGTGCGCACCAATTAACTTTTTTATGAGGAAACCCTAAGGTTCTTGGTGAATATGGTAGTGTAGCAAGGTATATAAGTGGACCTTGGATAGATTTATTTGTTTGATCATTAGTAGGACAAATTATATAATCCCCTTGTAGGGTTGGGAAAGGGATATCATCTTCATTAAAGGTGATATTTATCTCAAGAGATCCAAAAATATTAGCAAGATTGTTTGGTGGAAGATCTTGAGGGACTACTTGTTGACTTAACAATTTGATTAGAGCTTCTCTATGAATAGAAGAGGTTTGGAGAAGCTCTAGGAGAGAAATTTTGGCAGGTGTATTAGCAAGTTGTTTAAGATCAAAATATGTTTTTGGTTGAGATTTGATAATTAAAGGTGGTTTATCAACATTAAAATTTTTATTTTTATTTTCTTAAAATTAATGGTGGTCTAGAAAGTTGATTAGAAATTAGATTTTCTTGAGTTTGAGGTTGTTGAGATAACCTAAGACAAGGTGATCATCCAACAAATCTTGAATAACATGTTTAAGTCTTTGAAATTGATTTGTAAGATGTCTATCCACTCTATGATAGTCACAACATTGATTTACCTTATACCACTTGGTAGTGGTGTTAGACTATCTTATTTTTGGAAGTTTGATCATCTTAGAATCCAAAATTTGTTCAAAAAATTATGATAAAGGTTGATTAAGCTTAGTGAATTTACTTTGTGGTATTTGAGGTTTATTAAGAACTAATTTTTGCAAAGTTCTTGTGGTATTGATATTATTACTTTGATGATAACCGGTGACACCATCACCTACCACATGCTTGTTATTATATTGAGATTTGTTAGATTTTTCTTCTTCTTTATTAGGTTTTAATCATCCTCTTTTTATAAGATACTTTTTTGCTCTTCTTTCCAAATATATTTCTTTTTCAAAAGATGTGGGTTGAGGTTTTCAACTCATATGATAGTTGATATTGCAAGTTATTAATAAATATTTCCAACATGTCTTTAGGTGGTGGGGTGTATTACAATATTCCCATAAATCCTATCCAATGGGATAGGAAATTTGTAGAGATTTTATCTTTAGATTATTTAAGTAGGTAAAGATCTTGGAGGCTCTGTTTTCTACATAGGCACTAAAATTATGGACACACATTTTAGTGATCTCTTCAAAATTCCTAAGAGAATGATGGGGTAGTTGATAGTACCATTCTAGTGTTGAACCCTACAGGCTCTTAAGAAATGTTATTAATAAAAGCATGTTATCATAAGCAATATCATGATAGGTGATTCAATACATCCTTATATGCTCAATTGGATCATTTGTACCCTTATATATTCAAAGTTGGGTTACCAGGAAATTTTTAGGGTATGGTTGACAAGATACCATAGGATCCAAAGGTTTGTTACACATTTCTCTGTATGAATAAGTGAAGCTTGGTGGTTGAATAGTATCTATGCGTTAAGCAAGTTGTTTAACTAAGGTTGTTAAGTTTTGAATTTTGGGATTATTATTTTGCAAAGTCAAAGGTTGAGTTGTAGGTATGTTCATCCCAAAATTATCAAGGGGTGGATTATAGTTATTGGTCATAGGATTTTGAAATGAGATTTGATTCACATTATTATGATAGGGATTATTATGCATATTAGAATAGGAAGGATATTGTGTGTTATCTTGTGGAGGAATTGGGATGTTATTAAGATTAGGTAGAATAGAATAAGAATTATTAGCATTAAGAGGAAGGGAAGAAAAAATATTAACATTAGGTGGGATAGAGAAAAAATTATGGATATTTGGATTAATAGAAGAAAGGTTTTATTATGAGGAATAGAAGAAAATAAATTTTTATTGGAGATAATATTATTATTTAGGGGTGGTTGAGAAAATCCCCCTACATTGGTTGTGATAGTTGTAGCATAAGTTGGATTAGAAGCAAATGGATTAACATTTTGATTCATGGGAGGTTGATTAAACAAAGGATTATTATTTGATTTATGGAGTGACATGGAACTTGAATTAGGAATTTTTTGATTATTAGATGGACCTACTTCATTAAAATGAATGTCCTTTTCTCGATTTTTTTTTCAAAATATGCCTATTTTATCTTAGAAAATTCATAATATGGTTATTATATTTAAAGGTAAGTTGACCATGGGGTCCTTATATAGGATCAAGGGATCCCGTGGTTGAAGTTTCATTATCTTCTTCATCTATGTTTGGATTTTATCTATCAATTTGTTCATTGTCATTCCATAAGGGATTTTTATTACGGTCCATGACTCTCTTTCTACTATGAAGGAGGGGGCCATGGTTTAAGAAAAAAGGGGGAGATTAATTTTTTAATCTAACTAACTCTTGATTAAATAAAGGTGGCAAAGCTATGAATATTAATTTCAAATAGATGATATACCTCAAGAATATCTCCTAATATACCTAAACCTGCCTGATATACCTGTCGATACATAAGGTGTCTTAGTTACCTCAATATGCATGGTCATACACAAGGGCAAATATTGAGGTGCTAGAATAGAAATGATATGAGTATTAATATTTATTGGATACATGACTCAGTATTAATATTACCATTATGACTTGAGGCATAAATTATTCTTTATTAGTGATATAATCTATGCAAAAAATTTAGCGATCTTACTTAAGTTAAAAAAAAAAAAAATTTAATTAAATGAATGGTTTTAAAATATTATAAGGAGGTGTTCATTTTGGGTTCACAAAAATGTGAGAAGGTCCATAAAAATCCTACCAAACCCACAAGGGCTAAAACCTCGCGAATGGTCCTCACCTCAACTATTGTGTTTGGGTTTGAGGGGTTCACTAGGAGTTTAAAGATTTTCCAAATCATTTTGGTTTGATGTGTTCATTGTGAAAACACCTAGGTTTTTATTTGAAGCTAAATACTGATATATAAAATGACTTTAAGCTATGAATGCATAAGATGATAGCTAATACTATAAATATTTTTTTCCTTTGAATGAATACTATTCCTAAGGTGCAAGAAAGTAAATAACTTTTCTTTTAGGTAAGGGTCTAAGAGAATGCATGAACAAAATTAGCCTAGGTGCAAAACTATATACAATTTGTGTTTGAAATACCTAGAAAATTTTAGATGGAGTAAGAAAATAAAATATAGTCTAAATTCTTTAAATGCCCTTTATTTAGTGAACTATAATCTAAAAATAAAATGAGAAAGAGAGTTATTTTTATCCCTTTTTTTAGGATAGAAAATAGAGAACAATATCAAAAAATATTTTGACAAAAATGCTATTGAAAACAAACAAGAAAAGTTACCTCAATTGGTGGTTTTTGTCATATTGTGCTTTGTAACTCTTGATCATGAAATCGATCTTGTACACAACAAAAATTGATTTGAATTTGAGAAACATACAAAAATAAGAACTTAAATAGGGATGATAAATGTTTGGGAGTCTCCTATAGATAATGGTGAATCCATGCTTGCAAGTTTGATAGTCAAACCCCTTAGGTCCTTTTAGATGACCAAAATGAAAGCATGAAAAAATGACCTTGATTTATAGGGAAAATTCATACTCTATGAATAGAGGGCATGGAATCACACATAATAAAAAATGACTAAAGAACAAATTTTATTCAAGATAAAAGGAAAAATTGATACTAAATATGATTTCATGACCCAATAGGATTGGCCATGAAATCATCGTGGATAAAATATAAAAGTAGATAAAGGGGTTAGATTTTATGTTTTTGAACAAAGAGGGGTTTTAAGCAATTTTGGACCAGGACCAAACTGAAATATGATAGCATAAGATAATAACTACTAGGAGATTTCTCAAGGTAAATTCATGTCCAATAAGGACAAACCATGAAATCATTTTTTTATGATTTGAAGGCAAAAGAAAAGGAAACAAAAGATTATAAGGTCAATCTAATTGGTGAAAAAATGGAAGGAAAGTAAATGGAGGTACATAAGAGATAAAATGTTATATAAAAAATGTTAAACTTTATCCTAATATTTTCTAAAGTGTATTCATGCCCGATAAGGAGGATATGTAAAATTGCTCTGTTAAGACTTAAGGGAAAGGCAGATGGCTGAAAAGGGGTTAAATTTGGTTTTGCTAGTGTCAAAGGAAAAAAGTGATGATGAAAAGGCTGAAAAGAGGCTTTGGGTCATGGATACAATACAAAATTTTTCTCCAACCTTGTCTAAAGTGGATTCCCACCTAATAATAGCAGGTCGTAAAATCAATTTGTGTATAATATCGAGGTAAAGCTCTACCAAAATGGGGATTCCTAATGGATACAAAAGTAGGGAGACGTAAATCCACACCTATATTTGAGCTACACAACAACTAAAAGGAAATGTTAAATCAAGAAACATAAATATTATGAATTAAATAAGGAAATACAACTAAAATGATAATCTACAAATTAAAATCTAAAGGAGAAGTATAAGAGGAAAGGACTACAACCAAAAGAGGAGTTATTCCTCTTGATTTTGTCCAAGTAGATCTTCTTCAAGATCTTCCCAAAGAAAATGCACTTGTTAGCATAACACTTTGAGCCACCAATTTATATAATTTTGGGGCATGGAGGGAGAGAGAGAAGGAATTTATGGTAAGGAGGAGGAGATGAGTGAATTTGAAATTCACCCAATCTAATAGAGAGGCATCTAGAAGTCATAAATAGGACAAGGAGATCCAAGGAATGGCACCATAAATGGCTAAAATCCCTAGGAGGGTAGAGAAACCAATATTTGGGGTCCTTTCCTTAGAAAGTGATTTCATGGTCCATCTTGGACGATCATAAATTCATTGACATGACCATTGGGGGTCACGTCGAGTGGTGCCAAATGACACTAACTGGTCTTTGAAAAATGGGTGAGAAATGACTAAGATGAGATATCATGGTCCATCCAAGAGGAGCACGATATTGCTAGAAAAAAATATATCAAAATTACGGTTTAGAGGAGAGAAAATTATATTTTGGAAATTTTGAGGGATTACTTAGGTTTCTAAGGGGAAATTGAGTTATTTGGTTAGATAAATTTTTTGTGTCTATAAGGATGTATGGTGGATTCTTCGATTTCCTACTTGTAGGGCTTTGATTCAGCTTGGGCACACTTAGGAGTGATGAGAGGGTAGGTATGGAGCTACTGGCAAGTTATTGAGGGTATCCTACAATGTGGTTGGAGTTATGCATTAATAATGCATATTAGGGAGGAAACTTAGATCACCTTATAAAATTATTATATGCCATTGTATCTAGGATCATAATGGAAAATACTAGTTGATGAGTACTCTATTGGGGGTGGGAAGAGGTGATTTTCAACATGCAGGAGCATCTAACTGTCTATGCATGGGCTCCATATTAGAATTTATTATATCATTTGGGTCATGTAAATGTACCACCTTTGGTACATAACTAGAGTAGGAGTTTACTTTAGAGTAAAGTTAGTTAGTTACTTCAAGTATCGTAATAAATGCACAAGTGTTAATGTGCAAGTTGTAAATGTGCATGTAGTCCACATGTACATATAAATGGGCCAACAAATCTATATTCCTATATAAAGGTATCATAGTGAGTGATTTCTAGGTAGTAGAAAAATAGAGTGTGTAGTATAGTTTAGTAGTGTGGTACAATGTAGTCCTTTCATATCTATTCACAGAGTGTTCATATCCATTATATAGCATTGTCCTATTTTCATCACTCTCATTAATGGAATATTTTTGAGTTATTTGCAGATGTTCATGTCATTATTTTCCTACATATTATTGTGCCATTAGTTTATAATTATCTCATATTAGTTATCTTACATCTTGTGGTTGTACTATCTCCCATCAAAAGATAAAAGTGGTATCAAAGCACATGGTAGATAGAATAGGAAATAGGGAGAGCCACAAGTGAGACAGAGAAATCCAAAAATCTCATTTACAAAATTTATTAGATTACATTTAGCTAGAGTATTTCCACAGAGTTGTAGAAAAACTCATGAAGTCTAGGACTTAGTATAAATTCTACTAGATTGATAAATCAACTAGTGAAGATTTTCTATATCTAGATTTAGGGTTTATTCCATTTACATTCCTAATACTTTATTGTAGGGAAAGGAGATTCAGAGTGAGTTGGGAATCTTCCTACACAGAGCTAGGAAATATATCTTCTTTAGAATCAATCCAACACTAGAAGCAACAAATGAAAGAACAAATATTTGGAGGCCTGAAGAAAAGGTTCCATTACTAGAGATTGTAGAATTACAGAGTGTAGAACAGTAAAAGGCCATAGTAGCCTTACTACTAATTCAAGATATTCCAAAGAAGATTCTAGAAGAAGCTTGGAAATTGGTGATCTCCACTAAAGACTACATACAACAGATTGAAGAAATCATCCTAAAGAAGTTAAAGATATCCTTAGAATATCTAGTTACAAAACTTCTAGTTTTGGAAGATTGGAGGTTGGTGATATCCATTAAAGCCTACAGATTGTAGAAGTGAATAAGTACTGGCAAGATTCCTTTTACAAATTCTAATAGCAGTAGTTTTCAGATATCCAAGAGAAATATCTCATTACCAACACTTCCATTGTATAAGGTTGAAGGAAAGTTCTCATTTGGAAGACCTTAAGAGTTGCGAGATAGAAGACCTTGGTGAGGTCTCAAGGAGAAACAAGAAGAAGGCTTGGAGAGCCTTATTTTAGAATTCAAAAAAGACCATTAAAGGAGTTCCTAGGAGAAATCATTGGATAAATTTACCACCAAGGAGAATTTATTGATAAAGGAAGAACTTGGGATAATTATCGCCATTCGAAAACAAGCCCAAGGGGTAAGGGTTTGGAAAGAAGTTTGCCAAATTTCAGCAGAGATTGGTGAAGACCTCAAGACTTCTATATTCTTGAGAAGAAGGTCTAGATTAAAGTTAGAGTTTGATAAGGAGGTTGAAGGAGAAAGGAGCCAAATATTACTACCAAACCTAAAATGTTTGAAGATTACCTTTGAAGGCTAGAAGGCTCGTTCAGAGATAGAGGTTTTCTAAATCTATAACATAATACTGAAGGGTTATTGAAGAAAAACTCAGCTGCGATTTGGGAGAATTCCCTACCAAATTTTTGAGTTTCAAGAAAAATATTTTAGTACAAAAATTGACTGCGAGAGAATAGTAATTAGGACAACATTATTAAGCTACTAAACTTCAAAACTTATAGAGTTCATCTTGAAGTTTAATTGAAATAACCTACTATAGTTAAAGGGCAACAAGTTAGAAGGTTTTCAAATCTATAAAAAGGTGAATTAAAGAGTTTTTGAGGATAACCAAGAATATATGCAAGTTAATCTAGTTAAGGGTAGAAATTTGGTGAATCAAATAACCAAGACATCCACCATATTCAAAGTTCTTAAAGGTAAGTAACTTGGGTGCAAAAGGTTCATTAGTTGAACTTTAGTTTTTTTGGTTTATTAATATTTTTTAAGCACCATATCAGTTTAAAAGTTGCAAGAAGTGGATTCATTTTAAAGTCTTCAAGAGAGTGGAGAAGGGAGGTTATTTTAAAGTTTATTACCTACACATTAAAATAGGAGTTAGATATATTTCAATAGAAAAGAATATGTCATATTCCTATTATCAAGTTACAACACAAAAGACTACATTAGGTTATATAATTTTTGATAGTTAATTAAGAGTTATCATTAGTGCATATTACAAGATATTTTTAAGGAGTAATAAGGAGATTGCAATTGCACTATATAAACATCTCTTAAAACTTATTTAAACTACACTAAGGATTTCAATACAAGTAAAATTTAGTGCAAGATTAACCATTCTATAGGGCATATTAGTTGCATGATTATTAGCTTGGATTCATTGTTACTAAATTATCCAAGTGAAGGAGTTATATGTTAGTGTTATCTAAATAAGAAATGTAGGATTACATTGCTCTCAAGGATTAGAGCAAGTAATCACCATCAAATCTATCTTCATTTATCCTCAAGCTATACAGTGAGGAGCTACCATATCAAAGGAGAAAAATAACATCAAAAGGAGACAAGGAACTCTCAAAACTTTGGTGCAAAATAGAGTATCTTATTTATGTTACGGTGGTGCACCATATCCCTTCGAAAGAGGAAGAAATATAGAGTGTATCAAGGCAGCAAGTATCTTACGTCTACAATCAACTGAATCATTGAAGATAGAAGGTGCAAAATTTGGGTAGAAAAGGTGAGCTGATCGAGGACACATAAGCATTATTTTTAGGTGTCTAAAGATACCATTTCAGCACACCTTATCCAACACCTATGATTGCATCAATCTACAACACAAGGACCTACGTAAAAGGAGCTATCAATACATATGTAAAGATAAAGGCAAGGGAAGTATATAGCAAGTGGTATATCAAAGGAGAAAATGGAGGTGCAATACCTAGTAAGTAGGCTGAGTGAAACCACCACATTATACCAATTGAGCTCCATAGAACCACCACTCCACTACCTTTGGTATATCACAACTGGAGCTAACTTTCACCTAAGCATTGAAGACAAGAAATAATAGTGCATCCATTGGCAAGATATATATGGTTTAATGAATGTTGAAGGAGCCTTACATACAAGCATGAAGGTTACCACTTATCATAATTGAAAAGAGTGCCCTATATTCCATAATGCTCATGCATAAAGGAAACACTCAAGGTAACATCTATTTCTTGGGCGTTGAAAGACATAATTTGAGCATATTCATCATAATTCATCGGTTGAAGAAGGTAAAGCATTAAAAAATTATTATTCAGGAACATAACGCCTTTCAATACTGTAGTGACACATGGGTGCAACTCCAAGGATCATAGAAGCTACATAAGCACCCGACCAAGCTGGATAAATCTATGTGAATTCCAAGCAAAGTCTAAGAAAAGTCCCAGCGAGGTAATAATGAAGCAAAGGAAATTGAAAATATACAAAATTCAAAGTCAAAGAGTAGTGGAAGACTATCATATACCAACATCTTCAAGGAAGAGCATTGATGCTCAAATAGAAATGTGGAGACCAACACGTTCAAGAGGAGAAAGAGAATTGAATGCTCATGTTGTGAGATTAATACTAGCACCATTCAATAAGAGCATTGAATGCTCATCAACACCCAAATTTGGAATACTCATCATAGTTCAATCATCTCATTAACTATACATTGAAGGGAGATAAATTTGTATATCTTATAATAATTTACTTTCCTCTAATTAGGAGTTATAAGGTGTTAAGTATAAGGTTGATTATTATTATTTCATTGAAGCATCAACCATAGGAAGCAAGGAAGCAATTTTAGTAAAGGTTGAAGATATTATAAAATTTCTTATAGATATTTGCAAATAAAAAAGTAGGAGATATAAGGTTGTCAACCTTGATAATTTAGAATATCAATATGCAATTATTATTATTATTTTATAATATTCCAAATTAGGGAGATATAACATATACTACATCAAACATAGATTATTGGAATTTAGAAAAATAAAAATATTGGATATTAAGGGCTATAAAAGGGAGTTCATTATTTAATTAAAGGAGTTGTAATTATTTACTTACACTTGTCTCATACTCATACTAAAGGGACAAAAGAAAACCAACCATAGAGAAATTAAAATTAAGAGCATAGTTCATTAGAAGAGATAAGGTGAATAGGAGTTGATTATTTTTATTTACAAAACATTACAAAATCAACCCAAAAGATGAACCATTACTTTAAAAGCACTTTATTAAACTTATAGCACATTCCAATCACTAGGGAGACATAAGGAATCCTACAAAACCTAATTTTGGAAAGGTTTTATCAAATTGGTTCACATACTCTAAACTAGGGAGTCATAAGGTAGACCACATCAAAGGTTCCATCTCCAAAACTCTAAGGAATAATAAGGAATACTACCTCAAGGGCATTCAAGAAGAAATATGGATGAAATATTAAGAAATGCTTTCAATAATGAAGAACTATTTCATGAAGTGGGGCTTTACTCCCAAAAATTAATAGATACCCTTGAAGGATACAAGTATCTATCTACTAGTGATAAATAAATTTTTTCATTATTCCTTAAAGAGGCAAAAGAAGGCAACTTTGCAACATTAATTAGTTATCTTCATGAAGCCCTCTTTAGAGCCTGGTGGAATACACAAAAAATAGTTATATTCACATCAGAGGAATGTTTGATGATTTATCTATCATTAATTATTTTTGTACTTGCTCAACACATGAAGTAAACTAGCAATACAAATCAATACTATTGTGATGATAGACTAATTCATCATGAAATAGAGATTCCACTAGTACAAATATAAAATTGTAGGAGGAAGAGGAAGAAAAGGTATACTAGAAGAGAACATAGCAAAGAATATATAAATAGAGAAGAAACCACAAATACTGAACCATATGGACATATTCAAATTGGAGAACTATATGAACCCTCAACTACAATTTTCTCTAGCTTGTATGAAGATACTAACTACTTGCTTGAGCATCACATAGACAAAAAAGAAGGAGAACTCAAAATCCAGTACCAGATAGAAGATGCATATTGAAGACTAAAGTTTTCAATATCCAAATAATGTAATACAAGGGGGTATTAGAGTATATTACATCATTTGGGTCATGTAAATGTACCACCTTTGGTACAAAACTAGAGTAGGAGTTTACTTTAGAATAAAGTTAGTTGGTTACTTCAAGTATTGTAATAAATTTACAAGTGTCAATGTGCATGTAGTCCACATGTACACGAGTCTTAGATAGAGTAAGGGCCAAGGAATCTATCTTCCTATAGCCTAATAGTGAGTGAATTCTAGGTAGTAGAAAATATAGAAAATGTGTGGTATAATTTAGTAGTATGGTACAATGCAGTCCTTTCATATTTGTTCATGGAGTGTTCATGTCCTTCATTATATAACATTGTCCTATTTTTTGTCACTCTCATTAATTTCATATTTATGTGTTATTTTTAGATTCTCATCTCATTATTTTGTTGCATATTATTGTGCCATTAGTTTATAGTTATCTCAAATTTCTTATCTTACATCTTGTGGTTGTACTACCTCCCATCAAAATCTAACACTCCAACTATCTTGGATAGGTTGTACAAGATGCTTTATCAGGTGGTGTACCATAACAAGAAGAGTCTGGTTGGTTGCACACTTTTATAGGTGTGGGCCTAGAAGCATATTCTAGTAAAATGGCCATTGCTACATAGGAGAGAGATGTAGTTATGATAGTCTTGCATCTTATAGGTGGTTAGTGTGGCATAGAGCTAGTCGATGTACCTTGACCCTTGATTGCTAGGTGATTTATGGGCGTAGAGCTTCATAGGTTACTTTACATCCATGGAGAGGTTGATATAGGTTGGTTGAGGATTATTGGTAGTTATATTGGGTGAGGAACCGATGGGTGGATGATGAGGATAAGTATTATGAACTCTATCACTATGATAGAGTGGTTTTCTAGTTTGGAGGGGTACACCAAGTATTGATGATATGAAATATTTGGTTTCAATGGACCATACGAGAGAGGGAGTTTGATCCTCTTGACTTAATCTCATTTGTATAGGAGAATATAGATGATGTTGTGTTCCTATATCTATATGTGGATGATATTGGAGTTGTAGAGGACTACCTAAGGTGGTACACCAACTTTTTTCAAGGCGGGTGACACCAGATGAGCCAAGTGCAAGGTAAGTGGAGGTGGTAGAGGAGATATCGACTATATTAATAGGTCTTAACCATAGGATAGGTATATATGTGACTATATGGAGGGTTTCTAGACAAGCAACTAGGAGTGAGGCTAAGGATTAGAGTAGGATAGAGGGTGCCCCATTGGATGTGCATCCTTTGGCTATCGTATCTCTTATGTTGAGGGGATTTGGAGGGGATTGTCCTATTATATTGACAAAGGAAGTTATGTGAGTTGATATTGAAGCCTTGATGAGGAGATTTAATGAGTTAAGAGTATAATTAGTGAAAATTAAGACAATGAGAGAGTAAGGAGTTGATAAAGCATGGGAGGAGATCAAGAGGGTAGAGTGGGAATGAGATGCCACTATCACTCAACTACAAGATAATATTGTGTGAATCACTTGATAGAGGTATGATGCCCTTTCTAGAGTGGATAAAGAGCTTAGTGCAGATGTGATACACACACTCATGGATTCATCACAATAGTGAGTGACTTGATTGGAGGAGGAGATAAAAAAGAGGGTGGATATTGATAGGACGAGGATGGACATACAAGAAATTGAGTTAGATTCTAATGAAGAGAGAAGCCATGATAGGCACTACCAATTTTTATATCATATGGTAGTCCTTGCCATGTAAAGGGTGACATCATCAACATGCTCAAGGTCTATGTTTAGATCTCATTCTATTAGTAGGCACTCTCTAATATTGGTGGGATTTAGGTCTCCACCAACACTAAGAGGTAGAGATATAGGTTAGTATCCTAAGGGTGAGTGCATAAATTTTGATCCTTTTGGTATACTACCTTTTTGTGATAGGTCCAAGTGTATCAAATTTGATATTATGGTGCAACAAACCCATAGGCATGTATTACTTTGAGAATTTTAGATAGTAATGATACTATATGGTTATCTATGATTTTTATTTGATTTGGTGTGTTGATATGGTATGATATGATATTATATTGATTTGATACATTAAGTAAAGTAGAGGATTGATAAAATAGTATGTGACTAGATAAAGTAAAACAAATAAAAAATATAAGAAAAATATGAAAAAATAGACATTAAACACATCAAGTAAACCATTATAATTGTGTCACCCAAGCGGTGGTCTTAGGAAAATAGATAATAAATAAATGCTAGGGGTGATCTAAATTTATTACTGAGTGGTCACGTAAGAGTCTAATTATGGACAAACACTCAAGAGTATATTTTGATTTGATTTTATTCATGAGTAGTGGTATTTGGAACTAATAATGGACAAGTACTCAAAAAGATCTTATTTTTGAGTGTTAACCATTGAGCCAAAATAAACACTTATAGATGAGGTGACAAATTATGTCTAAGATAAAATTGTATCTCTAAGCAATAACCTAGAATCCATGATAAAGAACAAGTGTCGAGACTTGTAGGGTTATGCATAAGGGGTTGGACTCGAAATGTACTTGTAAAAAAATGGTGAATCCTAATCAAAATCAAGGTGAATCAAGGTGAATCCTAAGAAAATAAAATCAATCATATTCACACTAAAATTTGATCTTCAACCAGAGATAATACAATAGATATGATTTCATCCTTAAATAGTGGCCTAAGAGCCAAGATAAAGGAGAAGTATTTAAAGGATGAAATAGAATGCACCATGTATCAAATGGTGTCCTATGAAATGCAAGATAAAAGATAAGCACTCAAGACATGATGGTTTAAGTACTTACAATGTGTATAATATAATACAAAGAGATATATTATGGTTACTAATGCTAGTAATTTGTAGTAATGATCTTACGCCATAAGGGACATATCCCAAAGGAATTTACTGAGTAGTGTCTTATGCCACAAAGGATGTATTCCAAAGGAATTTACTAAGAAATGTATTAAGCCACAATGGATGTATCTCAAAGGACTTTAATAATAAATATCTTATGCCAAAAGGGATGTAACCGTAAGGAATTTATTAAGCAATATCGTACACCACAAGGGGCATAGCCCAAAGGACTTTGTTGAGCAATGTATTATAACAAAAGGGATGTAGTCCAAATAAATTTACTAAAAAATATATTACGCCACAAGGGATGTAACCTAAAAGAATTTACTGAGCAATGTATTACACTCCAAGGGACATATCTTGAAGGACTTTCATGTCTACACCACAAAGGATGTAGAAGAGATATGAGCATATCTTAGCAATATCTTACACCATGAGGGGTATAGACCAAAGGACTTTCATGTCTACACCACAAGGGATATAGAAGATATCTAAGCATATATGAGTAATATATTACACCATAAGAGGTGTAGCCTGAAGGAATTTCATGTCTACACCACAAGGGATGTAGAAGATATTTGAGCATATCTGAGCAATTTATTATGTCACAAGGGATGTAGCTTGAAGGACTTTCATTTCTACACCACAAAGGATGTAGAAGAGATCTGAGCATATATAAGCATTGTCTTACACAAGGGACATAACCCAAAGTAACTTCATGTCTACACCATAAGGGATGTAGAAGAGATCTAACCATGTTTGAATAATATATTACACCATTAGGTAGGTAGCCTAAATGACTTTCACGTCTACTCCACAAGGGATGTAGAAGAAATATGAGAATATGTGAGCAATATTTTATGCCATAAGGGATGTATCCCAAAGGAATTTCATGTCTACTCCACAAGGGATGCAAAAGAGATTTGAGCATATCTGAACAATGTCTTACACCACAAGGGACATAGCCTAAAGGACTTTCATGTTTACACCATAAGGTATTTAGAAGAGATTTTCTATTTGAGATGATGCAATATCTAAAATGAAAAATATTTGTAAATGTTGTTATGCATGATATGATGCAACATGCTCAAAATAATATATATGCATAATATACCTATGTAGAAAGCATGACATAATTATAGTTTACTATAGAAAAAGTGATTTGCATATTTGTTTTAATATTTTCCCCCATGAGGAAGAAGATGTAGGATGAACATAGATTATGATGTTCAAATTATGTGATTTACTTAATAGAAACTTGGGGAGTGGGTTACCCCTAAGTATGTGAAGAAAATCTATAGATGCATCAATTTCAATGTAATGACATGTATTTGGATCTCAATTACCCTGTTGATATAAGGTAAATTAGTAATGTGTGTAGCATGAGTGGAGTATTCCTATTGAGGGGGGTAGAATGAGAGACTTTGGAATATTTTCCAAGGATTTACACTCAATTTTGGATGACCATATATTTGTATGATGACAACTGTTCAACTTTCAAAAAGTTCAATTACTAACTATATGATTACAAAACATTCAATTTTATAGTTACAACCATACAATGACATCAATTGTATGATTTGTCAAGATGTAAAATAGGCCAAAAATGTTCAATTGGTAAGAACTTGGTTTTATTGATCAATCTTGCAATATCCCACTTGGCAATCATTGATTACACTCTAGAAAGTTATAAAAGGTACAAATCCAACTGTAGACATCTAAAAAGTGTTAAATTTGCAATGGTTAATATTAATATTTTAATAATGTGTGTAATTATTTTAATTAATGTATTGTAAACCTTAGAAGGAGTTAATATTGGCTATTCTAGCCCATTTGACTTCTTCTAGTCCCTTTGACCCACGTTGGCCCCTTCCTATGCCTAATCACAATCATCATGAGACCACTCCATTATTTTTAACTCTGGTTCACCATAACTCTAGTTAGCATTTATTTCCTTTTTTCTCCACTTTACAGGCACATTCAATGTATTTAGTTGAGGATTCCCTCCACCCATGCAGTTTGATTAGAAATGCCAATTTAGTGGGTGAGAAATATCTCCATAAAAAGAGAATTAATATGGCATGTCATAATTCATCATGGCATGTCACAATACATCAAGGCATGTCATAAGGTTTTATGACAAGTCATAAGGCATCATAGGGCATCATAAGCCAAACTAGGAAAGTTGCACATTTGTCCACACCAAGTGAGGAATTCCTAATATTCCTATATTATGCACCCATTCCACTTGTCACTCACTCTCTTCCATCCTCCCCACTCTCCTCCACCCATGGGAGACTTTACAAATAGATCTCCATTTTCATGTTCATAGTGTGCACAAAAATTATAATGAAACTATGCTCAAATTTCCTTTGATATTGTTGTGTTTTTTCTTGACATTGTGCTTGCAGGTTTACCATTTTAAGAGCTTGAAGTAATAAACCATGGAGGATCTTGGGATTTTTCACATTCATTTTTACAGCCACACCTATAGTTGATATCCAATAGTGCACTGGATTTGCAGTAAAGATCCCAAAATAAATCCAAGAAGTCTCAGATCTAGGATTGAAACCCTCTACCAGATAATAAGCTCAACCACCCAAGGTGTCTACCCAAGAGCTAAACCACCTAGGGTGGCTATCTAGGAGCTCAACTGCCTAGGGAAGCTATATAGTCATAACCTCCCTAGGCAGTTACACAAGAGCACAACCGCCCTGGGCAGTTGAGAATTTAGCAATATCCACCCTCACTATTTTGGGAATAAATTCATCATACATACTTGGATTGCCCTAAAATTTTAAGGGTAGGTTATTAAAAACTAGATAAATATTTTCATAAATTTTTAGCCCATTTGGAATAGTATAGATCCAGAAATACAACCACCCACTATGGCTATACAAAGCCAACCGCCTTGGGTGGTTGAGCTTCAAGGCAAACAACTTCAGACCGATCATAGACTACACATAAAGGTAAATAAAGTATTTTTCAAGGATTTGTATGCATTTCATGCAATATTGTAACTTCTACATTTGATTTTGTAAGATTTTGTAATGTCTTAGTTGCTTTTGTAATCTTCTCTTACGATCTTGGGCATTATCCTGAAAGGCCCTGCATATGCTATTGATGTTGTTATTATGAGGTTGTGTGTAGGTATTAGATACACATGTAAGATAAATAGGTCAAGAAAAATGCCTCATAAACCCTCCCACAACCTTATATGCACTTGAGGAGATAACTTGCAACACCAAGGTCAAGCAACATGCCTTCTAAACCCTTCCACAACCCGCTGTGCACTCGAGATAACTTGTGACACCATAGATCTTGCTTGTAAAAAAAAACCTTACATTTTGGAGGTCGATTCTAATAAAAAAGGTCAATTTATAAAATATAAAGCTTATCAATATTAAATTTATTGCAAATATCTTTATATTGAATTTTGTCTATTTTCAATTGTTATGGTGTATTTCCTCTTTCACACAAATGGTGATCATGGTGGGACCCTTTTTCCAAAACACATTTGACACTTGTTGTTTTGCATGAGCTTTGGCACTTGCATTGGGCATAACATGTATTACGTGTTTTGCTTAGGGTTATTTGTGTTTGCATGATTATTTATATTACTTTCTTAAACTCCTATTTGTTGTCTCTATTATAGGCACTCAAGTGCAGGATAAACACAATCACACTTCTCATATTAGGGTTGGATCTTACAAGATATACCCTCATAGGCTTAGGCACAACCACCTGAGGAAATTTTCAAGCACAATATCAACAATCCGTGATATTTCTCAAGCTCAATCTCAACTACCCATGGTAGTTCTCAAGCTTAGTCTCATATGCCTATGGTAGTTCAAGCTTAGTCTCAACCACCCGTAGTAGTTCTCAAGCTCAGTATCAACCACATAGGGTGGTTCTCAAGCTCAAACACAATCTCCTAGGGTGGTCCTCAAGCTCAAAAAATATTTACATAGGCTCAGGTACACAGTATGCTTAGTTTTCCTTTTCTTTTAGCACATGCTCCCATATTTTGATTTTGTGCAAAAATTCCTAGTGTAGTTCTTTTCATTTGTTTGTTTGAATCTATTTACTCCCATTCTATATTTCAAGTTAAAAAAAAAAGCATTAACATAGTTGTTTCATGATTTCTTTCTCAAAACCTCAAAGATGCATTAGTTTAGTTGTTTTTTTTATTACATTTCAAAAATTCAAAGGCACAATACCTTATTTATCTCTTTTTACTCTCTCAAAACACTCAAGGCACATTAGATTAGTTGTCATTTTCTTGTCAAAATCTCAACGACTCCTTAGAATAGTTGTCATTTGCTTTTCCAAAATTAGTAGCTTAGGTTATTATTTTCTTTCAATTTCAGTAGATTAGTTTGTGCATGCTTTCATAAATCCATTTATATCAAGATTTATTTTAAAAAGAACCCTATATTATTGTTTTCTTTGCATATTTAGGTTTAGTTTTAAACTTGCATGGTAAATAGGCATAAAAAAAAATAAAAAAATAAAAATCAAAATCAAACTTAAAAGCACATTGAACCACACATATTTGTACGATTATATTCCACAAGTATTTTGTGAGGAAAAACTTGTGGTGATATTGGATTTCACCACCAACCATCGGTTGAGCCCTTTAGACAACATATCTAGATTACATAGTTTCCTAGATTTCATCACTCAAAAACTGATTACCCTTGGGGTTAGATCAGGGTAATTTTAAGGTTAAATGCCATTTTGTTCATAGGGCTTAATAAGTTTTGGACTCATAGCTATAATTTATATCCAAGCTTGATCAAGGGTGAAGAAAAAGTTCAATTGGGCAAGTAGGAGAACGTAGATAATGCAACCTCTTGAGAGGTTTGTTTTACTCCCTTAGGATACTTAGAGCCAACCCACCATCCTAGGAAGCCTTTTTGTCATTTGTGTTTCATTCCTCATCATGGGAGTGGGCATAAACACACCCTATTAGATTTCATTCCATCATACCTCATAGTTCCTAGGTCTAGGGAACATCAAACACATAATAATAATAATAAAAATCAAAACTTCAAATCGAAAACATCAAAAAATTCATTGTTTGCTTGATTTTCTATTTGCATAGATATTGTGTTTTTATTTAAAAAAAGCAAAAACAAAAAAATAGAGCATCCATCAACATCCAATTTTATTTTGGATAGCCTATGGTAATGACCCACAGTCAAGCCAAGGCTTCTTTCCAAACCCAAGTATCCATGCACCATTCAGGTCAATCCGCACCTTCTTCAATGACTCCCTTGACTTATTTGAGGGACACATCTCAAATCCATCAAGGTGACTTGTTTAATGATGTCCATAATTATATCTATCCCCACCTAAGACATGACATTAAGTCTTATAAAGGTGGAAACCATTATACCATGCACCCTACCTCTTTTGAGTCTCATCCTAAGACTCCCCTCTCTCCACTTGAGCTAAACATCATGCCCATTGATATTGATGTTGCTTACCTCCTTTTCACCAATACAATCTATCATGGCCAATCACCTCATACTTTCTAAGACCCTTCTTCATCATACCCCCCACCACCTAGATAATTCCCTCCATATTTACCCCCACTACAAATTCCTATTTATACTGACCCCATCCTCATACATGTACAAGATTATAAGTATTATCATCCTCCATCGCCTTTTGAATCCTCTAGTTTTCACCACACATTGAGTGTGTAAAATTTTGGAATACTGCCAGTATTCTCACCACTTGGTGTAATTAGTGCCACCCATCCATAGAACACCATAGACCTAATATCAATGGTCATTGACCTTAATCACCCTTCTTTCCTCTAATCATGTCCACTCATCATAATACCCATTCATTTCTATGTCACCTCCTTAAATTACACACACTTCTTACCCACCTCATTTGGCCCAAGTTTGTGCTACATCCCATCTACCCTAATCCAATCCATCATCTTCTTTCAAATTTCCTAACCCACATCCTCAATCCATGAATTTCCATGTCACTCCTCCCACCACTTACCCTTCATCCCCCACTATTCATATCAATGGTGCACATGTCGTACACTCTTCTACCATATGTTCTACTTGTTCCTTGAAATCCTATAATCTTGGGACATCTCATAAATTTTCTTCCCATAAAGCACCTCCTAATCATTTCCATCTTGTCACATCAATTCTTCTCACACCACCTACATTCCCAATCAACCACCTCAAACTCTGCATCCTTCATCACATACACTAGTCGAAAGATTATTTTTTCTCAATCACCATATTGGGTCTCTTATTTTTCCATGGTGCGTATAATATATTCTCACCCTCATGACTGTCATAAGTGGCCTACAACTCAGTTGCGTAATCCACACCCACATCAACCACCCCCTCATCAATACCATTTCATCTATGATCTGCATCAACCTACCTATCAACCATACCAATTGCACCCCATCGAACATATGCATCATATGACCTCTACACAACCCCTTAATTCTTACCCATCATCATATCCCTCACTTCAACCACCATACCATAAACACCATGCTCAAAAACCACCATCACACCTGATGTACACCCATAATCATTCTCATCAACACCATCAATATTCACCTTTGAGATCCTAGGTTCTACAAGTACCATCTTCTAACCCTAATAATCATAATCATCTCTATTCACACTGATCCTAATACCCTATCAATCCATCCCATCCGACTCATCATGGCACTCACAATTCAACTCCCCAAGTAGCTCCAAATGCATTTCAATAGTTGGATAATATGATCAATAGCTTGGAATCACAAGTTGTAGGTATAGGTTATCAAAATCCAACCTTGAGTCAACTTCAAAACTATCACATCAAACCCTCAGTTCAAGTGCTACCCTATCTCCCCTATTCAAAATGGCCAAATTCAAAACGTTCAAGGGAAAATAAGATCATCAAGATCATTTGAGCACATTCATTAATGCTTGCTATCTCATCAATGAGATTGACCCCTCATGCTTTGTACCTTTTTGTTATCCCTTGTAGGAGGAGCCTTGGATTGGTACAACCATTTTCCCAAACACAACTTGTATAATTTTTAACTAGCCAGTCTCTTCCTAGTCTGTTTCCCTCTAAACGTTAAGAATAAAACCACTTTAATGGATCTCACAAACCTTCATTAATTCGATGATGAGTCCATCCTTGATTATAGAAATCAATGGAGAGTGGTACTCATTAAGTTACCCTTTTCTATCTCCATCATTGAGCTAACTTGGATGTTTACTTAGAGTTTTTCCAAATCAATATCCCTCTTTCTTCAACTCTAATAATAATAAACTTTTAAGGAAGCTCTCACTCAAGCCAAAATCATCAAGGATATCAAGATCCAAGAAGGAGAAATCAAACTTCAAAATAAGGAATGGGCAAGTAAAAATATCAAGGGAAACAACACAAACAATCAATCCAAACTTGCCCAAGTCAACTAGGTAGTGTTGAGTAGTCTGACCACTCAACCTACCCAACAACAACCTCAAACTCCACACCAACAACCTTCTCATCCTCTATAGCAGCTAATATACAATATTGTATTACCTCTCACCCAAAATTAAAATACCACTCATCAGGTCGCACGTCCTCAACAACCCCAATGCAATTTTACACCTCTCTCAGAGCCCTTATCCAACATCCTTCAAAAAATCATGGATGCATAATTGATATTATTACCAAAGGTGAGACCTGAACATCCAAACAAACCTCGAGGAAGAGGGTATAGAGAAGATCAATATTGCATCTACCATCAAAAAAAGGGTCATGATATCGATAGGTGCATCCAACTTACGCATAAAGTGTAGGATTGTATTGAGAGGGGGCTTATCAAAGTTGACAGCCCTCTTTATCCCCCTAATCAAAATTTGGATATCTATCAAACCCCATTACCATAACATGGCACAACACAACTAGACACTAAAGATAATATGATTGCAACTCAACCAAATCAAGTTAATCGTGTTAACAATACCCTTAATCTTCTAGATTTTATTGGTATGATTCATGTGGTCACCAAAAATTGAAGGTACCTAGATCAACTTGCACAAATAATTTATCCCTCAAATATGTCATCTTCATCAACTATGCCACCTATGCTAGTGCAAGTCACCATTATGCCTCAACCCCAGCTAGTCATCCAATTCAAAAGTAGACTTACCCATAGCCTCAAAATGGCCTTGGTTGAGCTCTCAATTTATGAGTTAATCTCCTCGTTATCAAGAGGCACTACTGGATATACTCAAAGCTATAGAGCTGCAAGCCCACAAAAACAACACTTCAAAATTGCACCTCATCGACCATCACATTTTATGATATTAAAATTAAGGTTGTCTAAGTGGAAGGGCCATATCCATCCTTGCACATCATGGCATCTATTAACAACAAAATATTTACTGGTATATTTATTGACATGAGCTTATCCATCAACATCATCACATAATCCACCTTCAAACATCTCAATCTTTCACCCACTCACATTGTTGATTCTACCTTTATTCTATGGGCATTCAGTAACACCATATTGTCAATGCTAGGAATAGTTGTCCTCCTTATCCAATTAGGGGTTCATACTATGCAAAATATATGTCATGTCTTGGATGGAGAGATGTAGTACAATGTACTCCTAACAGATCATGCATACGAGATATATGGTTTGTACCCTTAACCTTGCACCATTACCTCAAATAAACACTTGAGGGTTGTATCTATTGTATTCTAGTAGATGACAAACTGTTCAAGTATTTTCATATGGTCACACACCCACATGAGTCCCCCCTACCTTCAATACACCTATATCTCACTTGTCACTCATTTAGCTCATCATACCATCCAACTTCATCTCCTACTCCCTCACCTATCCCTTACATTGCTAATTTGTAATCCACTCACTCAATTTCAACCAATGCAATTCAACCTTCTTCATCTATGGGAACTCACTAACCACTCATCTTGTACCTAATAAAAATAATATATCTTCATATTCTTCACCTCTTCCTCCTCAACACTACCCACCTTCTTCCTATCCTTATTCTAGTGCTCAAGCATTCTATCCTTCTTCTAGAATGTAATTTGTTCCACCCAATCTTAGACTTCTTAATCCCCCATACTCTACCTATACCTCTCCTTCATCCTCAATGGTGCAATATATATCCTCAACCCCACCCATTGCACCCATACCACATCATCCTCCACCTTTATATCTTGTTGTCAATCACCATCAACCAACTCCATCCATATCACACCCCTATATTTCTTATATTAATCCCAATCACCATATCAGGGCTTCTCCTTCTACTCCTACCATTTCTCACATGGGATAGTCTACCACTACCCTCACTCCTTCCATTGGCATCTCTTCTATATCATAAATCCTAGCACCTACACATGTATCCCAAACCATATCTTCTTCCACAACATGTGATCTAGCCCCACCACCAAATCCATTTGAGATGTTTCCCTCTGACCTTGAAAATTTTCAAGGGATATTCACTCCCATTTTTCTACTCTCTACACCTCACTCTACTTTCATGGTAATGTGGATTCATCCTCCTCCACCCCCACTCCAACGCTCTCATCCTAGTCTTCCAATGTTGTTGTACATATGACCACTCCTAGTATAGGAGTATCTTATACATAATATACAATTTTTGTTTTCAATCATAGAATCGATTAGGGATTTTGGTTATCCTAATAATACCACTTTAACCATTGATTTTTTTGTACTAGTAGGCTCTTCTTCTAATCACAAAAACTTCATGTATGGGGGAACTTATTCATAATTAGATAAACCTCCTGACAAAGAACTTGAAGCATTATTTTTTGGCAACACTAAATTTTTAGATAACCCTTCATTCGCCATGAAGTTCTTCCATTTTTTTAATTGGAAAGGATGTAGTATTAGATGCTATGAGAAAGGAATACAGACTATTTTGGAGCCCCATTATCAACCTCATTAGGATAAATGTGGCTTAGGATATGATCAATATTATCCAATCAATCCCCTCGAAGATGATCTTTAATGTATCACCCTTGGTCTCAAGGAGGAAAGTGAGGATGAATACCCTAATCTTGAGCATGCTTTCACATCGCTAATAGAACTCTTCCAAGCTGCCACCATATACATCATCTCATGCAACACTTTAGATGATGAATTGGATGATCCATTTGAGGCACTTTCTATATAAATCGTCTCCTATTATCCCTATCATATATATCGATGATTTTTATCTACGTATGTTCCCAATTCCACTACCCATATTTCTCTTTCTTCTTATACTAGAGCAACCAAATGCACCCATAAATTATCCACCTCCACCATAGCTACATTTGTTTGATCCTCACCCACCTATTCTCAATCAACTCCTTCCTAGAGAGCGTGTGTAAGGGAACCTAGAATCGGATCCGTAACCCCCCTCATTTCCTTAAGTTAACACAATTTTAGTTGACTTATGCATGCCCCTCTATAATTCATATGATCTTGTGTATTCCATCCCATTGATATCATTCTCATTTATTTTTAGTGTATTTCATTCCCTCCAACTACCTCAGATTTCTATTACTTAGATCAATTACTTAGGGACACAAACATCTACTTTTCTACTTCCCCTTCTTTGCCCTCTTTTATTTATAATGCTGAAGTGAATGAGACTACATCCTCCCTTCTATATAATTCCAAAGATGACATCCATATCATTCCCACCCCTCATTAGATTAAGGAGGGTTCCCATATGCTTATTGAGGAAACCATCGATGTCAACATCAACACAAACCTAGATAACCCTAAAATCATCAATCTTGAGAAAAGTCTCTCAATCAAAGAGCAACAAAATTTTGTCATGCTCCTAATAGAGTATCAAGAGGTCTTCATGTGGTCCTATAAAGATATGCCTGACCTTGACCTGAACCTTATCATCCCTAACCTCACAATGAACCCTAGCACTAAGCCAATGAAATAGAAGTTGAGGAAACTTCATCCTACCATTGCCCTCATGGTTAAATAAGATTTTTAGAAACTCTTAGACATGGGATTTATTAAACCAATTGACTATCCAAAGTGGATTCCAAACATGGTGCTCATTGGCAAATCTAATGGGGGGATACACATTTGTATTAAATTTTGTGGTCTCAGCAAAGTGTGTCCTAAGGATTACTTTTATCTCCCTAACATTGATACACTCATGGATTCTATCATGGGTCATGAAATACTCTCTCTAAAGGATGATTTATTAGGGTATAAAAAAATCTGAGTCAATCTTGATGACTAGCACAAAATATATTTTATATCACCTTGGGGGAATTTTTCTACAAAGTCATGTTGTTCGGTCTCAAGAAAATAGGATCCATGTACCAATGGGCCATGACTTACATCTTCCATGATTACATACACAAAATTGTCGAAGATTATGTTGATGATCTCTTAGCTAAATCCAAAACACACCATGGGCATATCAGTGTTTTATGCAAAGTTTTTGACTGCCTTCTCAAGCAAAACATGTGGCTTAATATTAAAAAGTGTCTCTAGCATAACTTGATGGAATATTTTAGGGTTCATAGTCTTCAAAAGAGTTATTAAATTGGATTCTAACAAGTTCAAGTTTATTGTCGAAATGCAACCCCTTGCGACCCTTAAAGAACTTCACAACTTGCAAGGTAAGATTCAAGTGATTCATCACTTTATCGCTCAATTTTTAGATAAGTGCAATCCATTCAATCATTTTTTGAAAAGGAGAATCAAATTTAAATGGACCACTAAGTGTCAGGAAGATTTTAATGCTATCAAGTGTTACCTTGCTTTCCCTCCAATTTTATGCTTGCCTAGACTAGGCATCTCGTTCCATTTGTACATATTCACAATTGACTTCACTTTAGGGACTATGTTGGATCAAAATAATTGAGTCAATTGAGAGTAGGATATCTAATACATTAGTCATACCTTGGTGAGCTATGAAACAAGATATGCATATATGGAGAAGCTATGCCTTGCTATGGTTTTTCCACCAAAACAATTTGCCACTATATGCTCAACCATACAACGTATGTCATCACCAAAGAGAAAAAATTATGGTACATGATGAGTAGCACTTACATAAATATCCATAAAAAAAATGGATAATTCTATTAATGTAATTCAATCTTGAATTTATAATCCAAAAATCCATAAAGATCTCGGTCATCGTTGACTAACTCATTGAATCTCCTCTTCAATATGATAAACCTCTTATCATAGATCTCCTAGATGAATCTATCTACAGTATTACTAAAGCTTCAAGAGCATGTCAAACATGAAGATGACACCAATATAATCCTTTTTTTATGGGTCTAAGTACAAAAAATATGAGGTGTGGGAATTGTTTTCTTCACACCTCAAGGGGTTCCCATCCCTTCGTCATTCAAGCTTGAATTCCCATGTACCAATAAAAATGTAGAGTACGAGATATTAATTTTAGGCCTTCAAATTGGTATGGAAATATGCATTAAACATATCCACATCATAGGTGACTCCCAAATTATTATCGATCAAGTTAAAGGAATCTACCAGTGCAAATTCCTAGTCCTGAAAGCCTACAAGAAAATTATTGACAAGTTGCTTGTTAATTTGAATTGGTATGACATCGAAAATTTACCAAGGTCATCTAAATATTTGCAAATACAATGGTCTCTCTCAAGTCCCTTATCCCATATAACCCTATTGATAACATTACCCTCATTCACATCACTATGTTTTCCAAATTAGCTATCTCTCAAGAGTCATCCAACGATGAACAAGATGTTTTTATAATTTAGGCTGAGCCTTACTGTTGAGGTATGATTTTATACGATTACAAATATCACCCGACAATTAGGATCGTAATCCTCTCTTGCAAAGAAAATATGTTTCTCCAAGGTTCTTTTATGTAACACGTTATGAATTTATGTCAATTAAGTGCATAGAACATCTCAGGGATTAACAATCAACTGTTAACAAGGGGCCTAGTATAACAAATATTTTGATCTTGAAACCATTACCTGCATTTTCATCAATTTAATTTACTTCCTCAAAATGAATAAACTTGCCTTTTAAAGCTAATATTTGAGAATGCAAATTTATTTTAAAAGACGAACTTTGATTAAAAATCATTTTAACCTTATATTAAACTTGCACGGATGTTTTAATGCATTTTCATTCAAAACTTACATTTATTTCATGAATGAAGCTTAAAATAAAATCTAATAAATGATGAATAAAATAAAAACCCTAATTACAAAATGTGAAACACTTTATAATCCCTATGTTTGGGCTTTTAGAATATTCTAAGCTTTATAATCCTTGCTTCTTTTCATAGAATATGAATAATTAATGTGTATGAATTCTAATTATAAAGTTTTGTACTTTATAATATAAAAATTAGAATTCATATAACATTTTAAACCAAATATTTATTAAGTTGAAATATATAAATATAAATAATTAATATGTATGAATTCTAATTATAAAGTTTTGTTCTTTATAATATGAAAATTAGAATTCACGTAATCTTCCTTAATGTGATGTTTATTTATTTTCAAATATTCATTAGACTAAATATTTGAAGTAAATAAATTTAATCCTTTCAATAGTATACTTTGGACTTTAAGATTTGAGATTGAAAATTTTAATAAATCAAACTTCCAGAAACATAAATAAATCTCAAATTATGGATTTTAAAATTTTATGATATTAAAATCAATAATCCATATAATCCTTCTCTGTCTCTAAAATTTATTTGTCAAATATTTATTAACTTAAATATTTGACCTAAATAAATTTTACAACCCTTTCTATAAATCTGAATCTTTGAAATTCAACTTAGGGTTTTTATAAAATAAATTCAATGAACTTTATAAACTTTATGAAAATTTAAAATCAAAAGTTCATTGATTCCCTCCTATGTAAAATGTATTCACCCAAAATATTTATATAATTAAATATTTGAGTGATAAATTTAAACTTTAACCTAGTTTTAAAATTTAAATCTTTTATAAAATAAACTAGGTTTTATCTTAAATATTAATGCCTCATAAATTAAAAATGTCTTGGGGTAAAGAAACAAATTTGAATAAAACGTTCGGACAAACTTGCTATAGCACAAAAAAACACAACTTTGAAAACCAAACTCAGGAAGACCAGATTTTACACAATCCTACCACAAATTTGGTGCTATCTTCTACAAAAATTTTAATTAAAAAAATTATATCAATCAACTTATAAATTAAAAACACCACAATAGTATTTGATTTTAATAAAAATTGAATTTGATACAAAATATTAGATCTTACAATGAATCCAACAAAGTCTCTGTATTCATGTGCAAATGTAGCTTCCTCTGCAACTTGGTCTTCTATTTGGCTCCTTTCAATATTTCATCTTTTTCTCCAACCTGTCTGACCCTCCCTTTGGTTTCTAATTCTCCATTTATAACTTAAGAAATTTGTTCCTCTTGATTAGTTTACTTCGTTTCGTCTGTTTTAAAAAAAAAATTCTTGAAACCCTAATATCAATAAACCCTTTTCAAAGGTTTTAATATTTCTCCTCATTGGCATTCAAAAATTAAAGTTATAATCCTGCCAATAAGACAAATATTAATTAGAATATAAAACATTTATAAAATAACATTCTTAAATATAATTAAATTATAAAGTTATAAAACTTTATAATTTAATTAATTTAAAACAAGACATAACTAAACATAACATACAAACATGCAACCTATATGAACACCACTATAATAAACAAAAATATATTAAAATAACACTAAAAATATATACTAAATAACAAACATATAATTTAAAGACAACATAAAACTAAAACAACATAACATAACAAAACATATAAAACAAACCAAAAAATACTAGGTATACATGAGACTTAAAAATTTAACATAACACAAAACATCTTTACAAAACCTAACCTATCAATATTAATAACAAAAAAATAAAAAACACCCTTGACATAAACATAACATAACAACAATAATACAACTCAAAGACCATAATCAAAATGACCATACAAGTATAACTTCAAGATCTTCATATCATGAGGCGAATTTTGACAATGGACCCTGCTATAAGACCATTTAGAGGAAGATAAGCATTCTTGATATTTCAATTATGATAACGGTGAACAATAAGCGCAAGAAACAATTTGAAACAAGCTTTCAAATTTCAAGTGGGTCCCCAAATTTTAGGGTCGTTGTGAAGGAGTCACAACAAATGGCAACTCTGCTGGTAAATGTCCTTGGATATTTTGGACTTAAAATACCACTCTAAAAACAACAAAACCTAAATATTAGAATTATAAACGTTAATGATATCTAGAGAGTGAGAATAGACCAATTTGACATGAACCATTAGAATCATCAACATCAGCTCGATGTGTGCAAAGTGATTCATTCTATACATTTTGAAACCATTCAACATTCCATTGTCAATTTCGCATTTCAGGATATGAATAACTTCTCTTTGAAGAAATACCTTCACCTAATTCTCTTCAAACATTGCTCTACTACCAGTCGAGAGTTTATAGCTTTGGTAGAGGCTATCTGAAACTCCCAAATATTTAGTGAATTTGAATGTTGCATGTCATAAAACTTTAAATATTACATTTCTTTTATTTTAAGACATGCTTCACTGCCATCCAAACGTCTATAGCTCCGATGAAGTTTATCTGAAATTCTAAAATGTTAAGTAAATCTTAAATGTTACATTTTGGTTTTAGTCTAGACCTAGTTCCACTGCCAATCAGGCATCTATAGCCTCAGTGAAGGTTATCTAGACTATGGTGATATATTTGACTTTATTTTCAGCTTTATTCATCATTTTTATCTCTCATTTCTATCCTCATTTTTTTTCATCATTTTTTTTCTCTCATTTTTCTCCTTTTTATCTCTCATTTTTTTGCTCTTTTATCTAATGATATGGTACTTTGCAACAAATCCACCTGCTACTTAGTTTAGATATCAGGTAAGGCTGAAAGAGTATATAGAATTTTCACCCTAATTTGCAAAATTGACAACTTTTTTTTGGTAATTATTTTAATATATTAACAGTGGGTTTTTATAGAGGATCCCAAAACCTTATGTACAAAATTAGCCATATTTCTAATGATGCATCATACCTCTTGGCTATAACAATAAGCCTAATTGCAAGTAAAGCCATCCTAATGCTAAAGACTTGGAAACTGTAAAAAGGGCTTTTAGGCCTGGAAACCCAACGAAAAAGAAACAGGACAAAACCGAAGGAACACCAAGTAGAGCCCGAAGAAATGAAATGAGGAAAGCAAAACAGACAAGACACCATGGACAACTAAGTAGACAAAATTGCCACGCCACACCAAAACTCGTCGGAGGGGGCTTTCCAAAAACTGCGCAAGGAAAGCATCATGAATGGATGTCTGCTCTGGCCAACCTTTCCACCTCGGATGGGAAGCGAGACCGCCACACGACCGGACACGTGGTCGCGAGCCCTTTGTTGGCCATGTGGTCAGCCACGCGATTACCTTCTCTCAAAGTATGATTTGCTTTCCACCTACCACGATAGGAGAGAAGCGTTCTTGCCTCGAGGATGATGTTGTAGACTTTCCAAGATGGATTTTTGGTGCCAAGAAGGTAATTCACGATGTTGAGCGAGTCACCCTCAATAATAAGAGGCCGAGGATCCTCGGAGAGTATCCGAATACCTTTCAGAGCGCCTCGGGCTTCGGCATAGTGATTTGTCTGGGAGCCCAAATCTTCACAATAGGCCATCACAAGATTCCCATCATGATCTCTGACAACACCCCCAACACCAACGGGCCCAGGATTCCCCTTAGCCGCTCCATCAAAGTTTAATTTAATCCACCCCATGGGGGGTTTGGTCCAAACAATATTCCTTCGACAGGGCCCTTTAACAACCTCCAAAAACGGCCAGAGATTCATCATTTTGAGAATCGCTTCTTCGCTCGGAAGGTAGGGACGGGGACTGGGAACAACAATAGAATTCTCGATGGCGTAGGACAACGCCCTTTGAGCAATAGAAGGGGGCCCTCTAGGAGCTCTGCCAAAGATTCTGGCATTCCTCTCTAACCAAATTTGCCAAATTGAATGATGGAAGGAGGCCTCGAGGAGGAAGCGGAGTTTGGGATTCTTGAAAGGATTAGGCCATTGGTGGAAAGCATCTCTCGAGGGAACGGGGAGAGCACCAAAGGATTTGGAAGGAGGATAGGACAATACTAAGAACAGAGTGGGAAAATGGGCAATGCAAGAATAAATGATCCCTCGTCTCGCAATCTGCAAGACACAAGTAACACCTGTTGGGGAAGGCAAAACCTCTCTTGTGAAGGTTGTCAATTGTTAAGGCTTTGTTGTGGAAAGCAATCCACGCAAAGAAGTTGATTTTAGGGACGACTCCTTTCCTCCACACAGTATTCCACCTGTAGTCCAGAGCAGTCTTGGTGGTAAGAAACTCATAAGCCGATTTAACAGAAAAAAGACCATCCTCCATACCACTCCGGATGATTCTCGTCATTCCTCCTGGCAGAAGGAATTAAAACCGACTGGAGGATATTTGCAAGAAAGGTAACCTCATTATTAAACCCCTCCACAACTGGAATCTTCCACCGAGGAAAACGGGTGCTCCGGTCTATGAACTCTGCCACCCTGAGTTGGGAGTTAGGGTCAGTCAAACCTCTCAGCCCAACGAGATCCGCCCTCGACCCAAGGGCTTCTTCAGTCGCCCACCTATCCTTCCAAAAGAAAATGAGGTTGCCATCACCCAAAATCCAACGGGCTCCCAGGCTGATCAAATGCCGGGTTTGGAGCACAGATTTCCAAAAGGTCGACGCCACGGAGGAGGTCTCAAGGATCCAAGAAGGAAATGGGGCCAAGATACTTCTTTTTAACCACCTTAACCCACTCCACCGGGTCGCTAGATAGAATCCTCCAAGCGTGCTTCGCTATCGGAGCCAAATTCATAAGTCTTGATCTTCTCAACCCTGCACCGCCTTGGTCTATCCTCGAACACACCTTGTCCCGTGCAACAAGGGGGAGTCTAGATTTCTCTTCACCGCTGCACCATAGAAAGGTCCTCTGAATCTTCTCAATTTTGGAGTGAACTGCAACCGGAAGCATGAACACCGACATGAAGTAGGTCGGGATCCCCTGAAGACAAGCTTTGGTAAGGGTGGCTTTCTCGGCTTGCGACATGAGTTTGCCCTTCCAAGTTTCGAGTTTCTTGTGAAGGCGCTCAAGAATCATGTTCCACATATCCCCACTCGCCCGCCCGCTATAAGATAGAGGCAACCCCAGATAGGACGTAGGCAGGGAATCAATAGTGCATTCAAGAATTCTAGCAATCCGAAGTTGCCTGCGTAGGGGAGTGTTAATAAAATAGATTTTGCTCTTGATGTAATTGACCTTTTGCCCTGCAGCTTGCTCATAACAGGACAGGATCCGCTTGAGCGATTTGGCTTGGGCAACGGACGCCCCAGTGGAGATGAGGGTGTCGTCCACAAATTGCTGATGAGTGACAGGATCAACTCTAGAAGTCGACAAAATGCCAGAAATCTTGTTCTGACGAAGAGCCTCTTTCATGGACCAACTCAAAACCTCCGCCAAAAGAATGAAAAGGATGGGGGATAAAGGATCGCCCTGTCTGAGGCCTCTGGCGCTTTGGAAATACCCAATTGGGGACCCATTGACCAGGACAGAAAAAAAGGGAGTGGATATACAACTGTAGACAAGGTCAATCCAGTGGGGATGAAAGCCGAACTTGAGGAGGACTGCACACAAAAAATTTTGATCAACCCGGTCAAAGGCTTTGTTCATGTCGAGCTTAAGAAAAAGAGCAACATTCTTGGAGCGGTAAGCGGAATGAAGGGTCTCATGGAAAGTGATGACACCATCAAGAATGTTTCTGCCTTTAACAGTGCTTCCCTGAAAAGGATCAATCAAGATGGGGAGGACTGCTTTGAGTCTATTGGCTATAGACTTGGTAAGAATCTTGTAAAAAACATTGCACAGGCTGATGGGCCGATAGTCAGAGAAACTTTTGCAGGCAGGAGACTTAGGAATGAGGGCAAGAAAGGTGGAATTGAGTTTCGGGTGGATGGATCTGGAAGCTTGAATAACCCGAATAGCATCGCACACATCCGGACCCACGACCTCCCACATGACTTGGAAGAATCGGGGGGAAACCATCGAGGCCAGGGGCCTTATCTGGTTGCATGGAGAACAATGCTTCCTTAATCTCGGACGAGGAAAAAGGTTCCATAAGCTTAATGCTTACCTCATGGGGGACTTTAGTCAAAAAATTGGCGAGCAGAGATTTCTGGACCTGAAGGTTGCTGTCCTGAGGAGTGCCAAGCAAATCCTAAAAAGTCAACCGCTTCGCTCCCGATTTCCTCTATCTCCCCGGTAATGCGCCCATCCTTACAAGCCACTTCTCTGATCTTGTTGGCCCCTCTGGTGCCTCATAGTAGACGTGTGGAAAAACCTCGTGTTGGTGTCTCCATTCTTCAACCAAAGGTCACGAGATTTCTGGCGCCATAACGTTTCCTCCCTAGCGAGAATAGAATGAAAGTCCACCAAAAGACTCCGCTCTTCCTCCCTGAGACCCTCAGTGTAACCTTCGAGTTCCATCCTTTCCTCCAAAACCTTCAGTGTTCTCGTAGATGGATTTTTTGGACTCAAAAATGTTGCCGAAAACCTCTTTATTCCAAACTTTCAGCTTTTCTTTGACCATTTTGAGCTTTAGAGCCACCCTCTTAGGAGCATTTCCTTCCACCTTCAATTGCCACCACGCTGAAACCAAACCTTTGAAGTCCTTGTGAGAGATCCACATGGATTCAAATCTGAAGGGGGTTTTAAAAATAGGCCCATCATCCGCCTCCAAGAAAATAGGGTTATGGTCAGACCCAATCCTTGGAAGAGCCGAAAGGATAGCCCCGCCAAGGATAGGAATGGCTTCTTGGGACATAAAAAATTTGTCGAGCTTGACTTGAATCAAACCGCTCCCAATCCTTCTATTACTCCAAGTGAAGGAAGCCCCTTTGAGTTCGATGTCGAGCAAGCCATTAGTAGAGACAAAATCCCCGAAGTCCTCCAAGCTGCGGTTGAAGTGGTCGGATCCTCCTTTTTTTTTTGAAGGATGAAGGGGACAATTGAAGTCACCCCCTAAAACCCAAGGAAAATTACTAAAATTCTCCCTCATCTGAGAGATAGCTTTCCACATTTCTGCTCTCTCTGTGGCAGAATTTGAAGCATAAACGTTGGACAAAATCCAGGAAAAATTGGTGGTTTTGGACTGGAACAACACATTGATGATTCTGTTGGAAGTTGATAGCAGGCTGCCCTCAAACCTCGAAGGGTCCCACAGAACCATGAGTCCTCCCGCTGTTCCCACTGTAGGGCTGGACAGACAATTTGCCTTGGCCCAAATGGCCTTCGCAACTTTATCATAGGAGATAGCATCGACCTTGGTCTCTTGCAAAATAAGGATGGAAGGATTAGTCCTCCTACGGAGATCACCCACTAACCTTCGTTTGGTCGCACCGTTCAGTCCTCTCACATTCCATGAGAGGACTTTCATCTGGATAGTTTGAGGTTTTTCTTGCCTCCCCTTCCTTGTTGAGGGGGAGGTTTTGATGCATGCGCTTCGTCCGTCTGAGCGCCACAGATCATCCGTAACCAACAAACGCCGGGTTCCATTTGCAACGTCATTTGTCGTCTCTTTGTCCCGCCCCGTCTTTGTTAGGAGGACGGCCCCGCTTCCTCTCACTACCAAAATCCACACTTTGCTTTCGGCTCCTCGTGTTTCTGGGGCTAATGTGACCGGATTGTTCACCCCTCCTTCCTAAGAGGTAATCTTCTAGCATCGTCTACGATCGGCTGAAATCGGGATGACCCATATCTTGGGGCAGAGAAACAGTCCGAGTCACAATTTGGGATGGGGTCCGTTCCTTCTCTTCCTCGCGATTCACTTTCCAAGTGGGAGTCTCGCTCCTTGCCGATTGTCAGCCTCAAGTTGCTCGGGGTCCGATTGGAGAGTGGGATTCTCTTCAGCCGAGAGAGTCTGATGCAGACTCTAGAGGGGCCTAGAGATTCATGACCCTTCGCATCTGGAAGATTTGACTGCTTCGCCTGACCTTCCCCATGCTCCAGGGGGTTGCCATTTTCACGCTTCTGCTTACCCAGTTTTTGAAGAGGACACTGGGATTGGAGGTGCCCTTGGGACCGACACTGGGGGCAGAAAGTTGGTCTATTTTCATAGACAATAGCTTGTTTATGAAGAAAGGTACCTCCAGACCGAAGAGTGATGAAAGTTGGGAGTTTCGCCTCCAAATCTGCCAAAACGCAAAAACGGGCTTGGACAAACCTTGTTCGAGCTCGGGTGGGTGGGTCAATGGTGACCAACTCCCCAATGGAGCGTGCAATACCCCTTATGACATTTTCATGCCAGCCAAAGAGGGGAAGATTCGGGAGCCTAACCCATATTGGGGCAATGTTGATGTTCTGGGTATCAGGACTCGAAATCCATGTCCCACTTCCTAAGGAATAAACCTTTGCGGCCTAGAAACCATGGCCCGCCAGCCAAAATTTTACAATAATCCTCCTTATTGTTCAGTCTAATGGCAAAAAACCCCGGGATAGGGCCGCTAGCTCCATATGACCAGAAGTCCTCCATTTGCTTGCCGCCCACTTTCGGATAGTTTCCATGTCGGGACGGCCGCCAATGAATTTGCCTATGAGGGTAAATTTCTCAAACTCCATGAAGCTTGAAAGAACTTCCGCCAGGATGTCCAGCTCATCCCCAACCGGAAACAACTCTTTGGTAAAAAACCCGTTTAGGGTTTCTGAGGCCGCTGCCTGGGCATAAGACTTTTGAGCCCCACCACCCCCTTTGTCTAGTGGGTCCTTACCCCGACTGACACCGTCAACAACCCGGTCTTCTTCAATGGGTCCGGACGCTTCCGCACCTCCGGATCCCTGGTGCCCTTCGATTGCTCCGCTGCGCCCAAGACACGAACCGTAGCCGCTCCCGAGCTCCCCCGTAGACGACTTCCCGCCCATCGACATCTCCTCCCTCCCCGCACTTGGAGACTGCTGCTCCACTCTCCGACTGTTGGCGGCTGTTGGTTTCACCCTTCTGCTACTCTACTGGTTGAAACCCTAGCTCTGCGGCTACCCTCACAAAATTGACAACTTCATACATCTAGAATTTCAAAATATATTCCTTAATGTGTTTGTGGTACATGAAGCTTTTGTAATACGATGCTGATATTTCAAATTTCCTTATCTTATTTCACATTCATAAAGATATAGACTAACAACTTACTTTTCTTTTTCTCCAGGTTTCACAGGTTTTCAAAATAGGTAATTTCATCATATATGGCCCAGGATAAAACACCAAACAGAGCCATCAAATGACAAGTGTCTCAATAACAACTACCTTAATCTTTGAAAACCCCTTTGAAACTGTACCAACTTGAATGACATGAAGCTCCCAAAATCTGGCAAAGCAAACTTATTGTTGTCCTTGACAACTTCCAAAACCTGGCAAGACCAATTTATTACTGTACTTGATAAAACACAATAGAAATCTGACACAACTTTAACAACAAAATAACATCACCAACTAATAAAATCAGCAAAATAACTAACTAACAAGCTCACAAAACAACAAGCTATACAAAAACATAAATTTGCAAAACCAAAATTGCAAAGTTGATCAAACGAGTGATTCCACTTCCTAAACTTGACAACATTGACAACCGAACAAATAACAAAAAATTACAAAACCACAACTTATGTACAAACACAAAAACAAGGAAAAAAATCCAAAAAACTATTTACAAAAATATACATTATGTACAAGACTACAAAATTTCTACCATCATTTCCATGGATCCCAAACACGATCAACACACTTTAGAAAACATATATGATTATATGCCTGCCAAGTTTTATAAGAATCCAATAAAAATAAGATTAGGCCAAAAATAGAAATTCTTATTATGCCTATCTCATCCCACTGATTTGATTCAAGTTGATAAGAAATTCCATGTTTAAAATTTGATTCATTAAACTTAAATTGAAAACATGATTTTCAATTATCCTTTGCTTATTCAAAAAGGTGTAAATTTCACAATATGATTCATAATTTAGAACTAGGCTCCCATTTTCAAATAGAAGATCTTGCAAATAAGAGCATATTTCTAAAAATTTCAAATTCAAGTCATTTTCCAAGCTTTTAAAGCAATCACAATCATTCAAGAATTGACAAGTATCTAAGACATTTGATATAATAATATCATTAAAAATTTGTGCCCTAGATTCACTAGTTGATTTCTCATGAATTTTATTAAGCATTACAAAAATGTTTTCCTTCATTTAATTTATGGGAAAAAATTGAGAAGTTGTCTCCAAATTCTTATTAACAACATTTGACATTTCATCATTGATAGCATTAGCATTCAAAAACTTATCATGCAACCCATTACCTAAAATTTTTTTAACCAATGAGAAAGGTGAATATTTTACCTCATCATCTATACTCAACACATCATTATTAGCATTTACCAAGATTTGATGAGCATTTGTCACTTTTTCCTTTTCTTCATGGTCTTCATCATGGTCACCTTGTAGTTCTTTGTCTTCATCAAATACCTATTTATTAAAGACACCAAAATTAGGCACCCAATTAAACGTATGCCCATCCTTTTCAAACCATAAATTTGAATGATCACAAGATGTGCTAAATAACAAATTTTCTTGATCAACCACCTGAGTTACTTCAGATAGAATAACATTTTTCTTTAGGTCATCACCAGCATTAAATCCAAACCACTCATGTGAATTTGTACTCAAATATTTATTAGTCACGGGTAAAAGAGATGACTTTACCTCTTCCTCATTATTAACAAATGATTCATAAGAAACATTTACCATTTCTTCCTTTTCAATTTCAGTAAGGTGTTCAATAAATCATCTTCAAAGTGACTCAATTTTGGAACCTTCTCTATTTCTGAAATTGGCATGTCATTTTCTGATTGTGTAGGACTTATGAAATCTTATTTTGAAATAGAAGTTTCAACATCCTGCATATCAAGTGAAACAAAAAATTTATCGATCGAAGAGTGAGAAAACAAAGATTCACCATACATACCCCAACCATTATAAAAATTATCTTCTATAGTTAAAGGGTGAGATTCAACCATATATTTTGTGAAAAATTTGAATAGGTGTATAATTTCCTTTTCAAATTCACCTTTATCAATCACTTGAGATTAAGACCTACTAATTTCTTTTTGTATGAGCACTGTAGAATCCTTAAGTGACACAAGGCTTTCAATTTCCTGCACATCATACGAGATAATAACTTCTTTGGAAATTGTGAATAAAGTGAATAATTCTTTTTCATGATCTGAAATAACAAAATCATTATCTTTCTGAAGCACTTGGTGAGATTCCATATTTTCTTTCATACCATCTTTGGATTCATTTTCTGATTCACCTTCTTCAATAAAGAATTCATCTTCAATTTTAAACAATTCATCTTTCTCAAGCAATAAGATTTTAGGATCAGTCATTTGAGCCATCATCGCCAAGGTATTATTTTTTTGTAATCCCTTGTAATCTTCAATGAAATCACATCTATGATCATTCAATTATTTAACTTTACCTGTTTGAACATCACACTCATTATCCTCCTAAAATAAATGATGAAAATCTATCATTTCTTCTATATATTCTTCAGATTCATTTTCAAATTCATTTTTTTTAATTTCCAAAAATTTCTCTTTCTCAAATTCATATTTTGGTAAGACAAGGGTTTCTTCAGTGGAATCAATTTCTATATTTTGTTTTATAAGATCATACCAATCCTCTTTTGTGAATAATGGCTCTAAGTCAGTTTCTACATTTTGATCAACTTGATCATCACAATGTTCATTGATGGGTATTGAATCTGAAACTTGCACCTCATTCTCAACATCTAAGGTAGTTGTGACATCTAAACTATCAATCTCAACCTAAATCATTTGTGATATTTGATTATGAGTTTTAGGTCTAAGTTTGTATAGTTTTTTCATATTAACAACTTGAGATATCAATTGTTGTTCAAATGTTACTGCCTCATTGTAAGCTCTAGTCAATGATGTAATTTTAAGACCTTTCCCAAAAAACATAGAAGTAACATGATCTAAGGATCCCATGTATATTTGAGTAGCTCTTTCTTCTGAAATGATATAATGTATCCCCACCTTAGTATACAACCTATGGAATTTATCATTAAATGATCTCATGGGTTCGTTAAATTTTTTATGGATGGAGACAAATTGATTTAACATCATAACTGGGTCATCCAGCTTTCCAAAATACTTGAGAAATGCTTTTTCTAGTTTAGCCCAAGAAGTAGTAGACCTTACAGGTAATTGTATGTACCACTTAAGCACAACCTCATCCAATGGATATGAAAATAATCTTCAAGGAACATCTCCCTGCATAAGCTGCAAATGACATAACACACTCTTGTATATTTGAATATATTCCTTGGCTTGATCCACATCATGCCTAAATCTGGGTAAACAAACTTCTACACCTTCAAGAATTTGATGAATAGACATGTTTAAATTGCTATAATAATCACCTATCCAAGATATCATTATTTCCTTTACTGAAGTAAGCGATGGCATTAGTAAACTTCAAAGAACACAAAATTTAATGCCAATCTTATTAGTCAAAGAAATATATCTTGCAACTAAGCATAAATGACTAATCAATTAATAAAAGATATGCATCAATTAAACCTTGGCATTAAATAACACTCTTCAATTTGTAATTTTTTTTTTTTTAAATTGAGATTTGAATCATTTCAAATGAAAATCAAATATTTACCTTTCAGGCCCTCCTAGCACCAATTTGTTGAGGTGTGATTTTATCCGATTACAAATATCACCCAAAAATTAGGATCGTAATCCTCTCTTGCAAAGAAAATATGTTTCTCCAAGGTTATTTTATGTAACATGTTATGAATTTATGTCAATTAAGTGCACAAAACATCTCAAGGATTAACAATCAATTGTTAACAAGGGGCCTAGTATAACAAATATTTTGATCTTGAAATAATTACTTGCATTTTCATCAGTATAGTTTACTTCCTCAAAATGAATAAACTTATCTTTTAAAGCTAATATTTGAGAATGCAAGTCTATTTTAAAATATGAATTTTTATTAAAAATGCTTTTAACCTTATATTAAACTTGCATGAATGTTTTAAAGCATTTTAATTCAAAACTTACATTTATTTCATGAATGAAGCTTAAAATTTAATCTAATAAATGATGGATAAAATAAAAACCCTAATTACAAAATGTGAAACACTTTATAATCCCTATGTTTGGGATTTTAGAATATTCTAAGATTTATAATCCTTGCTTCTTTTCATAGAATATGAATAATTAATGTGTATGAATTCTAATTATAAAGTTTTGTACTTTATAATATAAAAATTAAAATTCATATAACGTTTTAAACCAAATATTTATTAATTTGAAATATATAAATATAAATAATTAATATGTATGAATTCTAATTATAAAGTTTTGTACTTTATAATATGAAAATTAGAATTCACGTAATCTTCCTTAATGTGATGTTTATTTATTTTCAAATATTCATTAAACTAAATATTTGAAATAAATAAATTTAATCCTTTCAATAGTATACTTTGGACTTTATGATTTGAGATTGAAAATTTTAATAAATTAAACTTTCAAAAACATAAATGAATCTCAAATTATGGATTTTAAAATTTTATGATATTAAAATCAATAATCCATATAATCCTTCTCTGTCTCTGAAATTTATTTGTCAAATATTTATTAACTTAAATATTTGACCTAAATAAATTTTACAACCCTTTTTATAAATCTGAATCTTTGAAATTCAACTTAGGGTTTTAATAAAATAAATTAAAAATATTTATATAATTAAATATTTGAGTGATAAATTCAAATTTTAACCTAGTTGTAAAATTTAAATCTTTTATAAAATAAACTAGGTTTTATCTTAAATATTAATGCCTCAAATAAATTAAAAAGGTCTTAGGTTAAAGAAACAATTTTGAATAAAACGTTCGAACAAACTTGCTACAACACAGAAAAACAAAACTTTGAAAACCAAACTCAAACAGACTAGATTTTACACAATCCTACCACAAATTTGGTGTTATCTTCTACGGAAATTTTAATTAAAAAATTATATCAATCAACTTATAAATTAAAAACACCACAATAGTGCTTGCTTTTAATAAAAATTGAATTTAATACAAAATATTAGATCTTACAATGAATCCAAAAAAGTCTCTGTATTCATGTGCAAATGTAGGTTCTTCTGTATCTTGGTCTTCTATTTGGCTCCTTTCAATCTTTCCTCTTTTTCTCCAACCTGTCCAACCCTCTCTTTCGTTTCTAATTCTCCATTTATAACTTAAGAAATTCGTTCCTCTTGATTAGTTTGCTTCGTTTCATCAGTTTTTAAAAATGAATTCTTGAAACCCTAATATCAATAAACCCTTTTCAAAGGTTTTAATATTTCTCCTCATTGGCATTCCAAAAATTAAAGTTATAATACTGCCAATAAGACAAATATTAATTAGAATATAAAACATTTATAAAATAACCTTCTTAAATATAATTAAATTATAAAGTTATAAAACTTTATAATTTAATTAATTTAAAACATATTTATAAAATAACCATTCTAACTATATTAAATTATAAAGTTATAAAACTTTATAATTTAATTAATTTAAAACAAGACATAACTAAACATAACATACGAACATGCAACCTATATGAACACCACTATAATAAACAAAAATATATTAAAATAACACCAAAAATATATACTAAATAACAAACATATAATTTAAAGACAACATAAAACTAAAACAACATAACATAAAAAAACATATAAAATAAACCAAAAAAATACTAGGTATACATGAGACTTAAAAATTTAACATAACATAAAACATCTTTACAAAACCTAACCTATCAATATTAATAACAAATAAAACAAAACACCCTTGACATAAACATAACATAACAATAGTAATACAACTCAAAGACCATAATCAAAATGACCATACAAGAATAACTTCAGGATCTTCATATCATGAGGTGAATTTTGACAATCGACCCTGCTATAAGACCATTCAGAGGAAGATAAGCATTCTTGATATTTCAATGATGATAACGGTGAACAATAAGTGCAAGCAATAATTTGAAACAAGTTTTCAAATTTCAAGTGGGTCCCCAAATTTTGGGGTCGTTGTGAAGGAGTCGCAACACTTACCACACTATTTTTGTGTAAATCAAGGATTTCTAAAACTTAGTACTCTTCCTTCTAGCTTGCCACCCACTACTAAACACACGTTCGAGCAAAAGGTAGCTCGATACGCTTTAGTAGGAGATGTGCTTTATCATTGTGGCTATGATGGTGTTCTCCTTCATTGTCTCAAACCATAGGAAGCCAATTGGGTAGTGTCTCAAGCACATGATGGTATATGTGGTGGTCATTTTAGTGGGATGGCTATCGTAAAGCGTATTTTATGCATGGGTTACTATTGGCCCACAATGGAACATGACTATTGTGCATACATCAATAAATGTCACAAATATCAACATCATGTCAATTTGACTTATTTTACATCACAAGCCTTGCAACCCATTCAAGCCCTATGGCTATTCTCACAATGGGGACCAAATTCAGTTGTAAAAATCTCCTTTCCACATTTGAGAAATCACACCTTCATCATCACCACTACAAAATACTTCACCAAGTGGGTTGAGGCTATTCCTCTTACCAACACAACAATACCTCGAATTGTAGAATTTATATTATAGCACATCATATGTTGTTTTGGTATCCCTTAAAAAATTATTTCTGATAATGGGACCCCATTCAAAAATAAGGATGTTCGAGTATCGTGCAACTATACCATATTCAACATAGCTTCTCAACACCTTATTACCCTCAGAGTAATGGACAAGCTAAGGTGACCAATAAAACTATTTATGCCATTTCCAAGAAAATGGTACAAGAGAATCATTGTCACATCCCAACTTGGAGGACTATTTTTAAGACGTTATTTGTGTAGTGATAGCTGGTTTTAATGCTTAATACATTTGCATTATATTTGTCAAAAGAAAATTATTTTGTGTTGCTTGATTGCAGGAACATTTATTCTCGTAAGTGGAAGACTAACCACCAAGATATGAGAAGGGAAATGATGACTATGACAACTCAACAGGTAAAGCTCATATTCCTATCATCACTAGTTACATCCTTGATGGCGGTGTTACCTGAGTATTACTCTAAAAAGTCTCGCCTAATCAAAGGAAAAACGGTGATGGGAATACTGAGCACATGCATCACGTGCTTGTATGACATTTGTGTATGATTTATATTTGATTTTATGATTAATTTGCATGAGTTTGGTTTAATTGAATTTTATTTGAAAATGCACATTAAATAATATTTTGCATTTTTTAAATTATTTAAAAAAAATATTATATATCATGCAATTTATGATAATTTAGTGAAATCTTAATTTGAGCAATTTTTAAAGTAAAATATTTATTTTGAACATGCTTAGTTGATCTAGTTGATCCTATTTTAGAAGGAAATTAGGTAGTTTGTGTTTTTATGAACTTGCTCAATTTTGATTGGATTAAAACATGGAAAGAAAAAAAAACTACCTTGAAGAATTAAATAATCAAGCTTTCCTGCACATGGCTAGTTTGGGAAGGTTGAAATGGTGGATAAGATTCTTTTCTTATCTCTATGGATTCCCTTTCCATTAAAATAATATATATTAAAAGTAGTCTGCTCATGGGATAAGAAAAAAAGAAAAAAAATTATAAATATATTTAGAAGCATATTTTTTGAAAGAAAGAAAGCAAAAAAATAATAATAATAAATAAAATATATACTTAGAAACATCTTTCTTGTCTAAGAGGAAAGAGAGCTATAAATTTCCATAGAAGTTGTGAAATAAAGGCTAGCTTATGTTATGTAGGAGAAGAGGCTAGAAGGGGTGGACGGAAGGAGAACATTCAAGCAAAACTTAGTTTGGGGTTTGCAAAAGCCAGGTGTGGAAGTTTCCTCTTCCTTTACGTATGATTAAATTGTTTGCTCCTCTTTACTCTATTACCCTGAATGATGATTTGTGTTAATATTTGGAGAGTTTTTTGTAATACCATTGCTTTCTATTTTAATTTGGGTGTTCAAATTATATTTTTAATACTGTCAGTGTTGTCCAAAGGAGGATATTATGTATTATATCACTGAGTGTTGGAACCCTGGTAGAGATGTAATAAGACCCTATTACTTTAAAGCCATTTATCCAAGCTCGTAGAAGCCATGTTGGCCTTGATTGTCAATAGAATGTTTTAAATTGGAAATTTTAATCATCCATTGGCCAATCTATTATGTCTTGCATGCCTCACTGTGACTCATAGCTCTAATAGTGATGTAGGTAGTGACCGTCATTGCGAATGGTCATGGAAAGTTATGAAAGATAACTAATCATTGGAGTAGCTCATTCTCAGGGCCGACTGAATGTTTGGGTTGATCTGTAGAAAGAAATTTGAAAAAAATAGACCTTGTTATAGCACTTCTCATTCAATTTTTCAAGAGTGATGCTTTGTTTTAAATAAAACCTTAGCCTTGCGTATGACAATGTTGCAGACTCCTCTGCGTGAGCATGGTTATGAGAAGATATGGTGGTCTATGCAAATCATTTCTCATATGCTACATATGCTCTAATGGCATGGCATCGACAGAACTTCCGGCTCATTGATCGACCTTATAAAACAAACCTTTATTATGCTTGAATCGTATAAATTCAATCAACTGTGCTAATTCCCGTGTAATGGAATGTTGAGACCTCTGTTGGAATTTCATTCCACCTTAATACCTTTTCCTTTGGTTGTAACTAATTCAGAGTCATCGTTGTCGGCATACACAATGTCCAATCCTATGATTTGATGTTTGTTTATCTACACTGTAACATGAGGTCCACATTAAATTTGTGTGAAATATTCGATGAATGATGGTTGGAGTAAAATATCTATGATCTACCCAAAAAAATACAGATTATGGTATTTCTCCAGTACAAACAATTATTTTCAATAATATATTCCTATGTTGGAATTTGGTCCCACTTTAATATTCTTCTTATGGTTGTGTCAAGGTTGTGTCATTATTAGATCTCCATGCCTATCAAATAATGTAAGGGACCCTAGATTTTTCTAGTACCATTCATGGCAATGAACCCAAGGCTGGGTACGAATGTTAAACCAATTCTTTTTAGATTGTAGCCAAACCTTCTCTGATTAATTATTCCATCCATAAAAAATGGTCATTTATGCAAACCTGCCCAGGTCTAAACCGATGGCAGACTAGCTTTGACTGCTCGATGCCTTTATGAGTTGATAGAAATATTAAAGTTATAGTTATATTAGAAGTGAATATGATCTGAAGGTATTGGAAAGAAATTTTATGAGATATTCTAGCATAGGTTATATAATATGTTGACCTTATGGAAGTCCATAATATACTTTGCATACCTTATATAGTTTGTCATATGGATAGAAACTTATGATATATTCTAATATGCTCTATGTAATAAAATGATAGATACATGGATTATCTGAACCCAACAAATATCTATATTGAGCTTGTAATGTATGCCTTTAAAGTTAATAAATAATTCCTTTCTTCTCCTAAATATAGCTCTATTCTCATAAGGAAAATTATGATTTGTGTTATATTCTCACAAGGAGACCGATGTTAATTTAATTTATGTTAATCTAAAGTAAATATGGTGACTTTAAATTGAATGAAAGAAAATTTATTTGCTAATTTTGAGTATATATATACATTTGAAGTCCGATTTCAAAAAAAAAATCCTTTAGGTTTTGATGACATATGATTATTTTATATGGAGTAGGAATTTTATTTATATTAAGTATAGGACTATTGCATACTAGATTTAATTAATTTTGGTAATGACTTTTAGTATATTGGAAGTGATTTTGTATAATATAGAAACCAAATAGTATTGGTTAATTTGATTGTAAATCAATTTGATTATTAGATTTAATTAACAAATTAAAATTATATATTGCATTTGTATTTCATTATATTTGCTATAATGAAAAGTGTAACTGAATTTAATCATCTAGAAGTATGGAAAATATCTTCTAGTTATGAGAAGGATGGACTGGTGTCCTTTCCTTGGGAAGAGGTATGGGACTCTTCCTTTTTTTGGTGTTAATCCAAACAAATGATGAATGGGATTAAGAATTAATCCTTGTTATAAAAATATTAATGATGGATGAATTGTTTATTCATGATTGGTGATTTATTTGTATGTGATATACATTTGACAAATATGTGATTGCATGATTGCATTCAAATTTGGTAAGCATGGCTTGCATGTAATGCATTTGGAAAATGTTTGGAATATGATTGCATTTATATTTGATAAGCATGTCTTCTTGCAATGCATTTGGTATACTTTGCATTCAAGTTGTCATGATCCCTTCACTATCATCTCTCACACCATGGAGATTCAAGACATTCTAGAGAAGATCCGGACAACACTTTTTGGAGACTATTGCAATGTTCATCATGTAGAAGCTTGTATTGATTTAAATCCAATGAAATTATGCAGGGTTGATATAATTTATGTAAAACTAGCTATGATTTGTAAGGTTTTATGTATTTTTTTACAAGCTTTGTAAATTAGGGATAAAGTCTTCATATTGTAGCATTCACCTCTAATAAATGCTAGGTGATATATGTTTTGGAATATGAGCAAGTATTGGAACTATTTGGGATATTGCACATTGTCAAATGTATGGCATTGAGATTTATGTTGCTCTAGTAGATTAGGTGGATGTATTTAAAATTATCTCATGAACTGTAATAGTGTAGAAGAAAATTCATGGAAAACCTTCGCAATAATATAAGATACAACAATATCCACACCATCCACCTAAGATAGCTAGAAGTAAACCTATTACTTCATGCAATTGGGTAATTCAAACAATCACCAACACCATTGCACATAGTAAATGAGTAAATTCTATAATGGTGCTTAAGACAATATCCCTAGTCACGAGAGAAATAGTAAGATTAATGACTCTCTCCTTAATACTAGCCTTCATGGATAGTATGGAGAGGAGGGGATGATTCCCTTTGGGTAAAACTCCCAATTAATGGTAAAAGCATTGAGATGTCCTAATGAAGGACTTATCCATTATATTATCCTCATATCAAATGGTGATGGTATGGAGGAATTAAAGGAGATGGTACTCCTATTTTTGAATGGTTGTGAATGAATTTAGATGTGACTTTGGATTAATATTTTATGGCTCGGATCACTTACTGAGCATTTGGGATATCCTTGTCTTAGATAATTATTATACTCTTGACCCATTGAAAGGTGAATATGATAATTATATTGGTTCAAAAAAAATGAGTGGATGAGAAGTAACAACCAAGGTTGTTACATTTGGTATTAGAGCCCAAGTTAACTAGTAGACTCTAGCTAGATCTAGGTTAGCAAAAGATTTGGAATATGAAACAAAACAACTCAAACATAAGTTCCATAACTCTAAATGATGCACACTTGGTAAGGACAAGGTCAGTACTTGATATTACCGATGTTTGAGTTCCTATCCCCCATGAATAGATCCACAATCATTCGAAAGTGGAAGAGCTAAGCAAACCCTCTTTCTATGGGTTTTAAATGGTGTACCTTAGACTCTTTTGGGAAAACTACTCGACATCTATGTTTTTGACTTACTCCTTATTCTCAAGTGTGTATGAACAACAATAGAGTTAGTGGACTAAACTAGGGAATGGACCTAGTAGTAATATATTACTTGAGAAATTATGATAAAATATAGTTTTCTAGAATTTCAACTACAAAAATCAGTGAGAATTAATACAACTTTTTACTCCAAGTAAACATGGCAACAAGCATGAGAGGTAGGAAGAAATTACCTTGCAATAAACTAATCTCGATAGGCCTGAAGCTAGACATATAGGAGAAAGTTATAGGAATTTAGACAAAGATATGGAGAACCTTACTGTCATAGTTTCCAAAATGCAAGATCAAATTTAATTTTTTTTGTAAACTATAAATCCACAGCATCACAACAACAACAATCATGAGATGGAAAATTCAGAGGTTGATATTAGAGAGGATGAAGATCCTGAACAACATGAAAACAAGACCCACTTGAAGAAAGAAATGGAAAAAAAAATAAAGCATATTAAAGTGACTAAGTTCATAGGAAAAGGAGGAGAAGATATAACTAAGTCATGGTTAGATGAACTGGACCTTCATTTATCCATAAGAAACTACTCCTCTAAAAATAAAATGGCATTTGCTCTTTCTCATCTAGGAGGAATAGGAATTGACTGGTGGAATGCTTATAAAGATGAACATAAGAGCTCACCTAACAAGTTGAAGTGTGAAGTTTTTGTGGAAGTTTTTAAGGATAGATTCCTGACCAAACAATTATATTTGAATAAATTTAAGGAATTCTTCGCATTTCAACAAGGATCAATATCTATGGAGGAATACTATGAAAAATATGTGAGACTCCTTAAATATGTGTCATCCTATAATTAGAATAATGAGATGAAAATACACAAATTTGTCCTAGGAATGAAGCCTTGGTAAATTTCCAGGAGAGGGATTGATTTTAGCAACGAAGACAAAGAAAGGCAAAGGAGGTATAGTGAACCAAGAGAATTTCAGCCAATGCTAATTTTAGTAGTGCAAATGAAGAAAACTATAAGAAAAGGAGGATTGGTTTATGCAGTTAAACTCAAGGAAAAAGAGGAAATTCCAAAGGAAGAAATTATTGGAAATTTCCACTATTGCAAGAATTTCATGATGTTTTTATTGATGAGATACCTGGATTACCGCTTACACATGAATTTGATTTCACCATAGAATTTATTCCAGGTATTGAGCCTATTCATAGAGATCCTTATAGAATGAACCCCATCGAGATGCAGGAATTAAAAGTGCAACTTCAAGAGTTGCTAGAAAATGGTTGATAAAATCAAGTGTATCACCTTGGGGAGCACTTGTTTTATTTGTGAAGAAGAAAGATGGTTATTTAATGTTATGCATAGATTATGGAATGCTAAACAAGGCTGATGCATAGTCGTTATACACATCATTAATTCTCAATGAATTTGTCAATCCAGGGCAGTGTACAAGGCTATCTATGGAAGAAGGGGTGAACAGGGTTATAACTTAGGTCAATATGGAGCAACAGGTCTTATTGGTGAAACCGATTGTGTGGGGGATTTAGGACATTCCTATCTCTAAATTGCATAAATTAAACCTTAATCTAAGTTGTAGAAATGGAAACTAATCATTAACTGTAGAAATGAAATCCTAATTACAATTGCAGAATGAGACCTAATTATGTTGCAGAAATAATAGTTGCAGAATTAGAAGTCTGATTATAATTGCAGAAAGGAAATCTATTTACTTTTGCAGCAATGGAAACCTAATTATAGCATAGAAATGAAACCCTGTCAAGGCTCTGTAATAGAAGGTTGTCAATCTTCTATGCAGGGGTTGACAACAAAACATAAAATGCAAGAAATTACAGAAAATAGTAAATTCTGGAAATGACAGTCTATAATAAATTGAAAGCTTTGTTGAAAGTGGAGATTACAACCAAACCATTAATCACAAGATTAATCTAAACATAAAATAAGCTAATATTGCAAATACCATTAGTTGTTTACAAAGGAATGAAATGACAAGTTCTACAACTCATTCTGCTATAGCAAAATCAAAATAAAAACCTGTTGTTAGTCCTCCTCCTAGGTCTGGAAGTGGCCAACCTCCTTGTCCGAAGAAGGTATGAGTCTCTCTCTCTCTAGATCTTACTCACACTCATTTACAAGCAATATGAAATAGAAATAGTACACTTTATTGATTCAAGAACATGATTACAATAATTCTGCTGAAAACCTGTTACAGGACTGTAATAGTCACTTTTCTGATTATTGCCTATTTTCTCCTATATTTCTCTACTCTCTGCTTTCTCTATCCTCTACTAGCTCAACCTGAATGGGAGCCATATTTATAGATGTCCTAAGATCTACTGACAACTGAGAATATCTCAAAAGATCTAATCCTATTATGCTGCAACAATTCCTGGTTTTATCCTAGAAGAAGATCAAACTTGATCTTTCCATAAATGGTGGCTTTGGTTGGCAAGGACGGCAAAGTCAGATGGGAGATATTTTCCCTTACCCTTTTCAATCTTTATTTCCCTTTTTCCAGCATCAAAAATCGGTCAATAAGTCAAAAAGCACATTTTGTTTTCATTCCAAAGATAAGTGGCTCATTTCGAAGAGACTACAATTCTCATTCTGAAGATCCGCTCATTTCGAAGACACTATGTTTTCTCATTCCGAAGATATCTGTTCATTTCGAAGAGACTTCGGAATGAACAAATGTGTGCTCTTTAAATGATTTCCTCTGCATTTCTCATGTGGGTTATTTCTCAGGATCAGATTCCAATGGTCTTCATCTCTTTCCATATGTGAATTCCATGCCTTGCCATTCATTGGCAACTGGCTGGAATTTACATGGGAAAAACTAGTTTTTGCTGCACAGTAATAGTTTACTTGCATCGTTGCCAGATTTAGGTAAAATAAATGCTTGAGACATATCAAAACATGATTAGTGAAATGCTGCTATCAACCTAAGCATATCTCATTTAGCAAGTCATAACAAAACAACATAAAACTTATGCAAAAAGCTGTAAAAATTAGAATATAGTATTTCGGATACATTTATCATGCAAATAGTTAATACACAACATATTGAATTAACTTAACTAGCATATTAGATTAAACATAAGAGTTTGTAGGCAATTTCAGTGTTCAAAACATGTTATGATTGAGGCATTTCCAGGCCTCATCATTTTCCCCCCAACTTATATTAATGCATGTCCTCATGCATTCTGTTGGGCTATGGAATCACATATGTCCATGTTCAAATTCCATGACCTATAGAACAACTTCTTGCCTATATAATACCCCCTATTCTCCTGAAGGTTCCTGAGCCATTCTTCAAACTGTTCATCAGGTTGGGCATCTTCTTCAAAGTAGAATGGAACTGGAGTGATGATGGTTGGAGGCCTAAATCTGAGACCTATCCAATGATGTTGCATGATTTCAATCAACTCGTATTACTCCTTCCGCCCTTCTTATGGACCATTCTAAGTTGATGGGGGAGATGGGTTCTCTTTTCGTAAAGACATGGAAAGTTTAGCCCATCTGTTTCTACAGACTGATAATGCTGGCACAAAATTGTCATTACAAAAATTTTGGAATCTGGTCACACAGTCCCTCAAGTTTGTCAAGTACATTCTCTTTACATCATCCCTGTTCATCATGGTGAAGTGTTGTCTGGTGATAATTGGGTGATTTGGCTGAATTGCTCTGACTAACAATTTAGCTCTTGTTTCAATTTCTTTATTCTACCTTTTCTCCTGGTCCCAATAAAACTGATTCTGCAAGGTGGACATGAATGCCCTCAATTGAACATCTCCAATGTAGATTTGAGGATGAAATTCTACTTCTTCTGGAATAAAGAAGCTATGTAAAAATAGTTCACATAGGAGATTTTTCTGCTCAATAGGGCTGTCAAAATATGCTTCCAAGAAATCTACAGTTGTGTCCAATTTATATGGGAGACCTGAGCTAATCCTCATGACCTACCATCTGAGGTATTTCTCCTTGAGAATAAGACTGTAAAATCTGGCTGGTCGTCTGAATTGGACTAAAAATTCAGCAATTTGACATAAATCAGACACTTTTTCTTTTAATGCCTGAATCTCTGTTTCCTTTGCCTCTAGTTGTTTTCCTTCCAATTTGAATTTTTTAGTCTTAGTGGCAAGCTTCTCATATCTAATCACCCAACTGGCTATGTCTGCATTGTATTGTTCTAGGGACATAGTATTAGGTGGTCTAACTATAGGTGGAACTCTAGGTAGCAGATCTACTTGAACCCCTTTTTCTGCCACTTCTACTGGTTGATCATCTATCAATAATTCTACCTGTACCCCCTTATCTGCTATTTCTATTGGGTTGTCATTAGACAGTAATTCCACTTGCACCCCCTTATCTACTATTTCTACTGAAGGTGTAACAATTTGAAATACAAGGACATCAATAGAAGGAGTACTTACTTGAACAGTTTCATGTTGTTGCTTGGACTGTTCCTATGCTGGTGACTCATCTCCAATATTTTTTGCTATGCTCTTCGCCAATTCTAAAGCATCTTTAGAATGAGAAGGTAATGCTTCAGAAGGAGAAGGCACTTCTTTAGAATGAAAGGGTGTTGCTTCAGAATGAGCACCTATGTTTGCCTCAACAGAGTCATCTGCCCTAGATAAATTCACAAGCAATTGAGCCAAATCATCCTCATCAATGGATATAGTTGGCTGTTTTTTAGACTGTGACAACCTTTTTCTCAATTCTACCACTTCCTGCTGTAACTCTGCAATTTTTCTTTCCTACATCTCAATGATGTTTTCTCTCTCTTCAATCCATCTGGTTTGTGTTTTGACAACACTCCTTGCTGCTCTTAGTTGCTCTGTGATGTCTTCCTCCTCTGTTTCTACTTCAGAATCGGATGCAGACAAGTCAGCTGTAGTTGGTTGCTCAACAACTATCTCTTCCTCTACAACATCTGTCTGCTCTTGTTTAGGAGGCTCTATGAAACTGTCTATAATTGCATCTACCATTTATGTGGCCTATTGAACTGTAGCCACCTCCAAGCTATCCTGCCCAACCTCTTCCTCAATTATCTGTTCAGGCAATTCTAGAAAGTTTTCAAGGGCTGGTTGTATTTCTGTGACATCTGGACTGCTTTGTCCACCTTCTTCTTCTATGACCTATTCTATCATTTCCCTCAAGTGGAGTCTTGTAGACCTCCTAGTTCCAGATGCAAACTTCTTCTTTTTGCTTTGTTTTCTAGTGACAACAGGGGTTGTGGGGATAGTTTTAGATGCTTCTGTTTCCCTTGTTGTTTCTTCCCCTATTGGGCTAGGTGCTTCACTGCCTTGTTCTGACAAATCAGTAACAACTTCAAAAAAATGGACCTTCTTCTATTTTTCTATTTTGTTGCCAGTTTTAGACCTTCTTTTCTTTTGTTTCTTAGCTCGTGAGGTTGAAGGTTCTGGAGCAAGGTGTTCTGTTGCTGCTATTGGGTGTGTTTCTTCCTCTGCAATAGCCTCTGCAATAGTTTCTGTTTCTTCTTCTACAATAGCCTCTACAGCAACTATTTCTTCTTCTGCAACAACCTCTGTAGTAGTTCTTCTTCTATAATAGCATCAAGCATTTGTTTCTTCCTCCTCATCCTCATCTCCAAAAATTACATCATTTAGGGTAGAGTAAAACCTATCAAAGCTCCTAGGGTTTCCTCTAAAATGGTGTTGGCAAACTAGTTTGATGAGACCATGGTGGCGAAGGCTCCCTTTTCCTTCTTGATATATTTTTGCCATGTTTTTCAATTCCTGGTGTAGGTATAGGGGAAGATTTACCCTAACTTTTGGCTATTGCCTACCATGTCTGAGATGGTTTAAAATTTTTAGATGATGCCCTGATAATAGTACATACTGCCCTTCACAGGTTAGAAATTTGATTACCCATGTGGCCACTTCATCCCAGGGTTCCTACAGGCTGGCCCTTTTTACCCCCTTGCATGTGTTATTATGTGTTAAATATTCTGGCTCCCTATCGTTTTCTTCCAAAAATTGATTAACTATATTTACCAATGTATTTTTGCCAGACCTAGAAATTGGAAGACCTTCTAATGGCAGCTCAATAATTTGACTCAAAACTTTAGGGGTTACCTCAATGGTCATGTCGTTAATGTGTGCCCGGTTGTTTCTGAATGTGTGGGTGAACATGCCGACCAAATCTTCAGAGGACCCATTAAACTTATCCAAAAATGGCATAAGCCCTCCATCTTCAAAAATATGCAGCACTTTTGGATTTTCCCAGAGGTGGGTGGTATCCGCTGGTTCCATTTTCATTTTTCACCCCATTTTCCTGTCTTGGTATGTTACAAACTGCTCACTTCTACTGCTATTCCTTTGTTGGATCTCTGGTTTCTGGTGTTTGCAGATTTGCAGGGTTTGGTTCCAAGTTTTCAATTGCCCTATTTTTGTTCTTCGAAATGAACCGTAATCTGAGCACTGTACCTCGTAATCATTTTGCATTAGCAAATATGTCTTCGAAAATAAGGGTGGCACATGTTTCTATTTTTTCTCCGAACACATGTCCATCAATGGTTGTGCAGATGTCCTTGTCGTCAGATCCACCTTACTCATTTTTTTAGTTTTTTTGTTTTGCCTGTGGACTTTCACGTGCATGTTTATTAGTATCAAAAAAATGGTGGCATACTGTTGGTCACGTCCCCTGTGATTCTGGTACTTTCTAAATGGGTGCAAAAACAAACCACATCCTAACTGACATGTGTTCATTTATCGTATGCAACCAAAATAATTTTTACTTGATCGTATTTCTTTTTTTCCTTAGATGCCACATGGAGATGTTATATTGAATGCTCTTTCCGAAGATTATGATCTATTACAAAAACAAAACCTCATTTCGAAGATTATGATTTCATTCTGAAGACAAGTCTTCATTCCAAAGATCATGCTTTTTTTGAAGTCAAATCCTCATTTCGAAGATAAATCTTCATTCCGAAGATAAATCCTCATTCCGAAGACAAATCCTCTTTTTGAAGATAAATCCTTATTTCGAAGACAAATCCTCTTTTCAAAGATAAATCCTCATTCTGAAGACAAATCCTGTTGCATTTCGAAGACAAATCCTGCTTCATTCTAAAGACAAAGCTTCATTCCGAATATGATGCTTCATTGTGAAGGCAAATCGTCATTCCAAAGACAAAGCTTCATTCCGAAGACAAATCGTCATTCCGAAGACAAAGCTTCATTTCGAAGACAAAGTGCAACATTCATTCTATTGTCATTCCAAAGACAATTTCAATCCGAAGACAATACAACAATTAATCTAAAGAAGATAGCAGACACTGTTTTTGGCATTCTTGTTCCGAAGATTAGGCAAAAATCAATATTCTCATGCTCAAAACATGTTTTAAGTATGCCAACTCTTATGGATACCTTTTATGCTAATGGTTAATTGTTATATACTATATACCAATCATTTACAATGAAGAAATGTAAGAAATATATACCTGATTAAAACAAGTTAATGCAAGTTTTGAAGAATGACTCGCCTTTGTTGATGTTCTCACGAGATTTTCTGCAATATTTCAAAACAAGTGTAGTTGGTGAATTTGTACAATGATGGTTCAAAAATTTTCAAGGTTATGCATGCCAGAAAACTGGTTTTCATGCATACCAACCCAGTAGTGCCTTAGAAAAGGTTTTCACTGCTAAGTTATTCATTTTTCTCTCCTTTTATTTTATTTTTTATTTTATTTTACCTCTCCTTTTCTCTCTTTTTTCTTGATTCTTTTTTTTTTCTTGATTATGAATATGCCCATGAAGGAATTCATGATTTCCCTGAAATCATGCCCATGAAGGAATTCATAATCATATTTTATTCATATTTTTGTTTTTTGCTTTTTCTAATTTTTTTTGTATTTTTGTATTTTTTTCTTAAAATCTATGATCATGCTGATTGTTTTGAAGTGGAAGAGGAAATTTCTTCCACCTATTGTGTATCCAAACTACCAAGCTGCTGCAAGAATTCTTCTTTAGTCAGAGGTGTATGGTACACCCTAAGATGATGTCCATTCACTACCAACTTTCTCTATGACCCATCAATAGGAGATAAACGAGCTGCTCCATTGTCAAATACCTCTTCAATCCAGTAAGGTCCAATCCATCTAGTTCTCAGCTTTCCAGGGAAGTCCTCATAGCGAGAATCAAATAGTAAAGCCCAATCTCCTTGTTGAAGTTTCCTCTGCTGAATGTGACTGTCAAGCCACAACTTCCTCTGCTCTTGAATTACTTTAGTTTGGTGCAGAGCATCCAACCTAAGTTCATCTAATGCATTCAGCTGCAAAATCCTATCTGTCTATGCCTATGACAATTCAATTCCAATTTCCAATGTTGTGCGTAGTATTAGTAGCTCAAATTCAATAGGTAAGAGGTGCTTTTTAAAAAAGACTAGTTCATAAGGTGTGAATCCAGTAGTGGATTTCCAAGTAGAATTGTAAGCCCACACTGTTTCAGGTAATTTATCTAGCTAGTTTCTCCTATGAAAAGCTACTATTTTTGTTAAGATTCGTTCTAGTTCCCTGTTTGTTACCTCATCCTAGCCATTTTTTTATGGGTGATAAGGTGATGATTTTATATATTTGATTTCATATAATTTTGTAATGCCTCAATTACTTTAGATGCAAATTGGGGTCCTTGGTCTTTGGTGATAGACCGGGGAGCTCCAAATCTCTAAAAAATTTGAGTATATAAGAAATCAGTGACCTCTTCACGAGCATGTTTGAAAGCATGCACCTCTACCCACTTTGTCAAGTAATCAGTGCATACTAGAATATGCACCTTTCCTTGAGAAGATGGATCAATAGGTCCTACAAAATCAAGCCCCCACATCTCAAATGGCTCTAAAACCAATTGAGGCTGCAGTGGCATTTCATTTGTATGAGTAGGTTTCCCCATTCTTTGGCATGCATCACAATGCCTGATGTACTTTTTCACATCCTTGTGAAGAGATGGCCAATAATATCCTGTCCCTAATATTTTCCTAATTGTGTTTTTTATAGAGTAGTGTCCACATGAGGGTTCATCATGACAAGCCTTAAGGATATCATACACCTCATCCTTTCGGATGCACCTACGTAACACATGGTTAGTGTTGAGCAAGGTGCAACAACAGTATTGTCATTGTTGTCAACACAATCAGATAGATTTGTTGATGCAATGGACAGGAAGTTCAAAAGCTATTCAGATGCAGAAGATAGGAGTTCAAAGGTTATTCAGAGTATATACAGTGATTTTACAAGAAGACCGAAGTGGCCCATATGCAAAAGATCAAAGAAAAAGACAAGTAAGAAAAGTGTCGTGATATTACGACATATACAGCAGGTAAGAAAAACTGTCACGATTTCGTGACATGTTGGAAGAGAGAGAAAAAGTAGAAAAACTGTCGTGATTTCGTGACATGTTGGAAGAGAGAGAAAAAGCAAGAAAAACTATCGTGATTTCGTGACATGTTGGAAGAGAGAGAAAAAGTAGGAAAAACTGTCGTGATTTCGCGACATGTTGGAAGAGAGAGAGAAAGTAGAAAAAACTATCGCGATTTTGCGACATGTTGGAAGAGAAAAAGGCAAGTGAAAAATTGTCGTGATTTCGTGACATGTTGGAAGAGAAAAAGGCAAGTGGAAAAATTGTCGCGATTTTACGACATGTTGGAAGAAGAAAAAGGCAAGTGGAAAAACTGTCGCGATTTCGCAACATGTTGGAAGAAAAAAAAAAGGCAAGTGGAAAAACTGTTGCGATTTTGCGAGATGTTGGAAGAAAAAGAGAAAGCAGGAAGAAGTGTCACGATTTCATGACAAGTTCGAATAAAGAGAACAAGTAAGAAAAGTGTCCCGATTTCGTGACATGTCGCACTTTCGCGACTAAAATAGGAGAGAGAAAGTAAGTTGGAAAAGTGTCGCGATTTCACGACATGTCGCATTTTTGCGACTAAAATAGGAGATAGAAAGTAAGTTGGAGAAGTGTCACAATTTTGTGACATGTCGTTTTTTCATGACTAAAATAGGAGAGAGAAAGTAAGTTTGAAAAGTGTCGCGATATCACGACATGTTGCATTTTTATGACTCGAAAAGGGCAGGCTGGCAGAGAAACAAAAGTGTCGCGATATCGCGACATGCGCATTTTCACGACTCGAAAAGGCTAGGCAGGAAGAGAAATAAAAGTGTCGCGATATCGCGACATGTCACATTTTTGTGACTCAAGATGGGCAGGCTGGCAAAGAAACAAAAGTGTCACGATATCGCGACATGTCGCATTTTCATGACAAAAGAAAGAGAGGAAGCGTACGAAAGCAAAACTGTCACGATTTCATGACAAAAGCAGAGAAGAAGACTTCGAAGGTAGAAGTGTCGTGATTTCACGACAAAAGCAAAGTCGAAGTCTATGGAAGCAGAAGTGTCACGATATCATGACAAAAGAATAGAGAAAGTGTACGGAGGCGAAAGTGTCGCGATATCGCGACATGTTGTATTTTTGCGGGCCAAAGCTAAGAGAAAGAGCAAGGAGAAAAAGTGTCGCGATATCGTGACATGTATTTTCACGGTCCAATGCAAAGAGAAAGAGCAAGGAGAAATTTTTTTGCGATATCATGACATGTAGCTTTTTCACGGTCCGATGCAAAGAAAAAGAGAGAGAAAGAAAAAGTGTCGTGATATCGCGACATGTATTTTTGGGGGCCAAAGCAAGGAGAAAGAGAGAGAAAGCGAAAGTGTCGCGATATCGCGACATGTATTTTTGTGGTTGAGTTGAAGCCGACGAAGACCGATGACAACCGACTAAAATTAGGGTTTACAGTTGTCATGAAAGTCGACTAAGATTAGGGTTTATAGTCGACTAAGATTAGGGTTTTCATCACAAAAAATTTGTTATAAAAGGAGGGCTGTTTGGAGAATTTTAAGGTGTCGAAGGTGTGTGAGATACGGTCGGTGTGCACAGAGAGCAAGTTGTGTCGAATCGTGCTAAGTGCGAAATTCACAAAGAGATCAAAGTGCGCAAAAGGGATAAGACGATCATGAAGTTTGACTGTAACAAAGTAGAGTGTGTGAAGTGATTGCACAGAGAGAGCAGAGTGCGTAGAGAGCAAAAAGGTTGAAGCTCGACCAGGTGCTGTTGTGATTGCATAGAGAAAGCAGAGTGCGCAAAGAACGCAAAGGTGAAGAAGACCAGTCAGGGTCTTACAAAAGCAAAGGTATTTTACTATCAATCTTCTAGTTTCAGAATTGAAGTCCAAGTTGGTGCTTGGCATCAAGGGTTGGTGCTCCTTCCAGTTGGTGCTGGTAAATCAGGGGTTGGTGCTCCTTCTAGTTGGTGCTAGTAAATCAAGGGTTGGTGCTCCTTCTAGTTGGTGCTGGTAAATCAGGGGTTGGTGGTCCTTTCTGTTGGTGCTCCTTCCAGTGGGTGCTGGTAAATTGATTGTAAAGTTGGTGCTTTGCAAATGCTGGATCTGGATGGTAGTCCAAGTAGTCATTCTTGAGGAGTAGCCAAATTGGTGAACCTTATTAAATCTTGTGTTGTGTGATGTTCTCTTGTGATACTTGCTTTATCTGATTTTAAGGTTTCATTATTTTAGTTTTAAGAGCTATGAATTTAAGTTTAAATAACTACACTGATTCACCCCCCCTCTCAATGCCATTATAAGACTAACAATTGGTATCAGAGCAAGTTTCCCTTATCAAGATAAATCAGCTAGGGTTGATCTTGGATTAGTATGCAATGGGTAAGAAGAATAGATCCTCCTCAAATAAGGCATCTCAGTCAGTCTCAGTTCCTGTGGAAGAGAAAATTGAACTAGAAAAGGTTGAAGGAGTGAATTCTGAAGTATGTGATGAAAACCTTGAGGCTGAAGTATATTTAGAAGGTGAGTTGATCACTGCACTTAAAGAGTTGAATATAGAAAGGAAAAATAACAAAATACTATCCAAGAAGTTGGAAGAATATAGGGATAATATTGAAGATCTCCTCTTACAAATTCAGAAAGCCAAGAAAATAGAAGAAGCCTTGAAGTCATGCCTGGATGATAAAGGTGATGTATGTAGCAAACGTGAAGAGGAATCTAACAAAGTTATTAGTGATCTAAATATGCAAGTAGAAGAGTCCAAAAGGATTGAAGAAACTCTCAGGTCATAGATCAATGAGAAAGAGATTGGTTACTTTAAACAAGAGGAAGAGATTGTTTTATTGAAGAAACAACTAGAAGAGGCCAATACAAATCTCAAATTCGAGAAGAGCATAGAGTTGCTAGATAAAATGATAAGCCAACAAAGAAGTTCCATGGATAAGTGTGGTCTTGGATATGAAGCTAAACAACCTTCATATTCCAAATCTACAGATAAGAAGAAGTTCACTATTGAAGGATCGAACCAAGAAAAGTTTGAAGCTGAATCTTCAAAAGGAAGAAAATATCAAAGGAGATCTACAACAAAGCAACCACAAAAAAAGAGGTTCTATCACTCTCACTCTATTCATAATAATACTTTTAATGGCTATTGTTTTAGATGCAACCAGTATGGTCACAAGGCAACTTATTGTGGATTGAATAATAAATCAAAGAGTTATGCTGGTAGAAATACATCTGCGTTTTTGAGTGAACACTATGTATAATGTTTTCAATGTAATGGTCATGGGCACATAGTAAGGTTTTGTCCAAGCACTTTTGTATCTAATATAAGGCAAAACAGTAGATTTCATCAGACACAAAGAACGCAACACAAACAGGGAATAAATCATGTACATAAAAGAAAGGAAAATAATCATTCATCAAGGATGCACAAGAGACAACCACACAAGAGAAATGTTCGAGTTCACGAAAAGGTGCAAAACAGGGATGTAGTTGAAAAATCCAAGCCCGAGTTCAAGAAAGTTTGGAGAAAGATAGAAGAAAGGAAATCGTGTCTCCCTGGACTGAAGGAGACTGCTCTGCTATTGTACTAAGCAACTCCAGATAGCACATCCTCAGGGGGAGCAATCTTGAAGTTTCATTTTAATGCTCCTATATATTTGTTTGATTACCTGAGGATGAAAGGCAAGTAGTAAGGGGGAGTTGTCGTATAGTTGTCAAAGTGTGTTTTAGTTCATGTAGTTGTTTGTGGAGGTACCATGATGGGTGGTTGATTTCTAAAAATATCATCAAAGTGAAAAGGATTGATTGTGGTTTCTTTTTCAAAAGTGATTGGTTGAGTAGAGTTGATTGAGCCTAGTCAAGTGATTGGATACATGTGGTTGTTCAAGTTCCATAAAATAAACTATTCTATATTCTTGATTTGATTTGAGATTGAGATTTGAGAATAGAACATATAGAGTCTCTAAAAATTCTCTTTATGCTTCTATGAGATTGATTTGAGTTGAGATTGAGATTTGAGTATAGAACATATAGAGTCTCTAACAATTCTCTTTATGCTTCTATGAGATTGATTTGAGTTGAGATTAGGATTTGAGTATAGAACATATTGAGTCTCTAACAATTCTCTTTATGATTCTATGAGATTGGATAAGTTCTGTGTGATCTTGTTAAGCAGATTTGAAACAAGCCTTTTCACCCTTATGTACCTCAAGGGTACTATGGAATATGGGTTATGGTATCCGAAAGGTAAAGACTTCACCCTTATTTCATATTCAGATGCAAATTGGGTAGGATGTGTCGATGACAGAAAGAGTACCAGTGGAGGTGCATTCTATCTTGGAGACAGGTTGGTCACATGGCACAGTAAGAAACAAGAGTCAGTTTTCTTATCGACAGCAGAGGCAGAATATATTATAGTGACAACAGGTTGTACGTAGGTATCACTTTTTGAAGGAGAAATTTGCGAAAGGTGAGGTTAAGTTGGATTTTGTTCCAACTATAGAGAAAGTAGCAGATATCTTCACAAAACCATTGCCTAAGGAAGTTTTTGAGTACCTTCGCAATAAATTGGGAGTGGTCATGCTTCCCAAGAATTGACTAGCTATCGAGATCACATTCTCAGGGGGAGCATTTGTGTATTTGTTTATCTTTTTGCTCATGTTTGTGATTTTTGCTAAGTGTAATAATTTGTGCCTGAGAATGTTGTGCATGGACTCAGGGGGAGTTTGCAGTAGCCCTTTGGTATTATTGTCAAAGGGGGAGAAGAGTTATAGGAAATTGCACATGTGTTGCCAACAATTCCAAAGGGGGAGATTATTGAGCAAGGTGCAACAACAGTATTGTCATTATTGTCAACACAATCAGATAGATCCGTTGATGCAATGGACAAGAAGTTCAAAAGCTATTCAGATGCAGAAGACAGGATTTCAAAGGTTATTCAAAGTATGTACAGTGATTTTCCAAGAAGACCGAAGTGGCCCATATGCAAAATATCAAAGAAAAAGACAAGTAAGAAAAGTGTCACGATATCGCAACATATACAACAGGCAAGAAAAATTGTCATGATTTCGTGACATGTTGGAAGAGAGAGAAAAAGTAGGAAAAACTATCGCGATTTCGCGACATGTTGGAAGAGAGAAAGAAAGCAGGAAAACTGTCGCGATTTCATGACATGTTGGAAGAGAGAGAGAAAGCAGGAAAAACTGTCACGATTTCATGACATGTTGGAAGAGAAAAATGCAAGTGAAAAATTGTCGCGATTTCATGACATGTTGGAAGAGAAAAAGGCAAGTGGAAAAATTGTTGCGATTTCACAACATGTTGGAAGAAGAAAAAGGCAAGTGGAAAAACTATCGCGATTTTGTGACATGTTGGAAGAAAAAAAAAGGCAAGTGGAAAAACTGTCGCGATTTCGTGACATGTTGGAAGAAAAAGAGAAAGTAGGAAGAAGTGTCGCGATTTCGCGACAAGTTCGAAGAAAGAGAACAAGTAAGAAAAGTGTCACGATTTTGCGACATGTCGCATTTTTGCGACTAAAATAGGAGAGAGAAAGTAAGTTGGAAAAGTGTCACGATTTCACGACATGTCGCATTTTTGCAACTAAAATAGGAGAGAGAAAGTAAGTTGGAGAAGTGTCATGATTTCATGACATGTCACATTTTCGCGACTAAAATAGGAGAGAGAAAGTAAGTTTGAAAAGTGTCACGATATCGCGACATGTCGCATTTTTGCGACTCAAAAAGGGTAGGCTGGCAGAGAAACAAAAGTGTCACGATATCACAACATGTCACATTTTTGCAACTCGAAAAGGCTAGACGAGAAGAGAAACAAAAGTGTCACAATATTGCAACATGTCGCATTTTCACGACTCAAGAAGGACAGGCTGGCAGAGAAACAAAAGTGTCGCGATATCGCGACATGTTGCATTTTTGTGACAAAAGAAATAGAGGAAGCGTATGAAAGCAGAACTATCATGATTTTGTGATAAAAGCAGAGAACTCAAAGGCATAAGTGTCACGATTTCGTAATAAAAGCAAAGTCGAAGTCTATGGAAGCAGAAGTGTCGCGATATCATGACAAAAGAATAGAGAAAGCGTACGGAGGCGAAAGTGTCACGATATCGCGACATGTTGTATTTTCGTGGGCCAAAGCTAAGAGAAAGAGCAAGGAGAAAAAGTGTCGCAATATCGTGACATGTATTTTCACGGTCCAATGCAAAGAGAAAGAGCAAGGAGAAAAAGTGTCATGATATTGCGACATGTAGCTTTTTCACGGTCCGATGCAAAGAAAAGAGAGAAAGAAAAAGTGTCACGATATCGTGACATGTTGTATTTTCGAGGGCCAAAGCAAGGAGAAAGAGAGAGAAAGTGAAAGTGTCGCGATATCATGACATGTTGTATTTTCATGGTTGAGTTGAAGCCAATGAAGACCGATGACAACCAACTAAAATTAGGGTTTACAGTTGTCATGAAAGCCGACTAAGATTAGGGTTTACAACCGACTAAGATTAGGTTTTTCATCACAAAAAAATTGTTATAAAAGGAGGGCTGTTTGGAGAATTTGAAGGTGTCAAAGGTGTGTGAGATACGGTCGGTGTGCGCAGAGAGCAAGTCATGTTGAATCATGCTAAGTGCAAAATTCGTAAAGAGAGCAGAGTGCGCAAAAGGGAGAAGACGATCATGAAGTTCAACTATAACGAAGCAGAGTGTGCAAAGTGATTGTGTAGAGAGAGCAGAGTGCACAGAGAGCAAAAAGGTTGAAGTTCGACCAGGTGTTGTTGTGATTGCACAGAGAAAGCAGAGTGCGTAGAGAACACAAAGGTGAAGAAGACCAGTCAGGGTCTTACAAAAGCAAAGGTATTTTACTATCAATCTTCTAGTTTCAGAATTGAAGTCCAAGTTGGTGCTTGGCATCAGGGGTTGGTGCTCCTTCCAGTTGGTGCTGGTACATCAAGGTTTGGTGCTTCTTCCAGTTGGTGTTGGTAAATCAAGGGTTCGTGCTCCTTCCATTTGGTGCTGGTAAATCAGGGGTTGGTGTAGATAAATAAGGGGTTGGTGCTCCTTCCAGTGGGTGTTGGTAAATTGATTGTAAAGTTGGTGCTTTGCAAAGGCTGGATTTGGATGGTAGTCCAAGTAGTCATTCTTGAAGAGTATCCAAATTGGTGAATCTCGTTAAATCTTGTGTTGTGTGATGTTCTCTTGTGATACTTGCTTTATCTGGTTTTAAGGTTTCATTATTAGCTTTATCTTGGCAATATAAAGTCATGAGTTGGTTTCTAATACCAGAGACCAATCCGTCCTTATTTTGAGTTCTCCATCACTCATTTCAGAAAAGAAGCAAAAGCTCGATCTCAACGAGTCTCTTAGTTCAGATCGATAATGGCCAATGTCATAATCCACAAAACCAATCGTGTCGTTCAAGTCGCACGTTGCTTTCTAGCATATTATTTTCTACCCAAGTTTTAACCTAAGGTAGGTACCCGACCTCAAAGAAAATTGATACGTAATTATGAATAGTCATTAACTCAATTTATACAATACATTTTTTTTTTTAATAAACATTTCATTGCCCTAGCTAGTTACTGAGCGCTTCTTTAGTTGTGTATATTACTTCGAGAATAATGGTTCCAATACCCTTTTGTCATGTGAATTTCTCAGTATTTCTCTCTACTTTTTCCCTGACAAAACGGGGGATTTTACGTAATTCTAGTTGACTTTCATGATTCCAAATTAAGCTTATATTCGTGGATAATGATTTAGTCATTATTTCTTTAGTATCATGACCACCAAAAATGTCTAGAAGATGTTCCTCCATACCCAGAGCAAATGAGTTATAAACTAGATCAGCTATTTGATTAGTACCCTCGTAACCCAGAAAAGGTCGGTATCCCAAGGGAAAATTTTGGATATGAACTGGCGCAGAAATAACTCCACAAGGAATATCTAGGCGTTTACCAATATGATGTTCCATTTGAGTACCAAATATTGCAGATGGTTCCACGCGAGCGATCATATCTCCTACTTCAGCATGATCGTCTGTAATCAGTATCTCATCACAGAAACCTTGAATTTGCTGTTTGAACCATTCGTAGTTGATGAATCTCACATTTGTATTCGATGAATCTCTTGTACAGGGAACTCGGAACAGATATTTGTACAATGATCAAGAATATAAGATGTTCCTATTTCTGGAACAGAACATGTTTCATTACCAGATCTTGTAAATGAATAATCATTTTTAGATGATATATCTTACATCTATAGAGTCTATTCATGAGACCAAATAAAAATGAAAGTGGATAAATATGTGTGGAAAAAAATTAGGTCATATAAAATAAAATTCAAGTCTAACAATTGGAAGGGATGTAGCGCAGCTTGGTAGCACGTTTGTTTTGGGTACAAAATGCCGCAGGTTCAAATCCTGTCATCCCTACCGTAGTTCTTTTCCTACGGAAGGAAAGAAAGAGAAGAATGCGAGATCCTTTGATATTGATTCAATGGAAATGGGTCCACTTTTTTAGGAAGATGAGTTGAACCAATTACAATTCCAGGAAAATTTTCCTTAAAGAGACGTCGCACCAATATAGAAAGGAAGAACGATCCAAAATTCAGTTCATGAATGTTTGGAATCCATATTATACAAGGAGACATGGCTTTTGCCAATTCGAGGGCAAGCATGAATTGTTGTATTCTTTTCAGCCGCAGATTTTTTTTCAAAATATCCATATCCATATCTATTCTGTCTAATTTGTTTTCGGTAGTATCGTCAAAAATACTAGGAGCATAAAGCATTGGATCTTCAACTTTTTCTTCAAATTCATTTTTCAAGTCATCTCCACGGGGCAAGAAATATCTCAAAGATATTCTTACTAATGGAATATAAGAGTCTGTTGCTAGACTTTTGACCAAATAGGATCATCCAGTGTTCATAGGACCTATCAAGAAAATGCGTTTGGAAAAATAAGAGGAGGATGGTCCTAAGTTGAGTGATAGAGGGTGAGGGTTTACCTGGGAAGAGCTAAGACTCCCCCAGCAATCTTTTTGTAAAGAGGTAATCTTATTACAAAAAGCAAGGAAGACCGATCTTTCTGCTGAACCAAATTTATCAAACTTGTTTGTATAATTCATTATACCTTCTTGGTAAGTTTCAGCTAAATATCGTAAGTAAATAAGCCCCGGCTGCTCAGTGATATATCCAGCAACAGGGATATTTGGATCATCAGTAACAGGGAAAGTCCTCTTAAAAGAGAAATCCTTAGGATTGGTAATCAACTTCAATTCACCCCCCCTCTCAGTGCTATTGTAAGACTAACAGTTAAGACTCCACTTAAAAAGTATACCCTTAATCCATTCAAAAGAAGAACTCTATTTGATCAATTGTTTTTTCTATTTTGAAGTGAAATGTGGAGGAACTTTCCTCGTGAGCAAGTAATTGGCTATATCTACAAACCAAGGTGATTGTACTGATATAGCAAATAATTTTTCATCAGGAAAGGTGTCTTCAACTAATTCCCCTTCATCTGTGTTCTGTAATCTGGACAATAATCTGCTACAACATTAGATTTTCCTGGTTTGTTGATTATAGTGATATCAAATTCTTGCAACAATAGTAACCAACAAATAATTCTTGCACTTACCATAGGCTTATTCATCAAATACTTAATGGTTGTGTGATCTGTGTGAATAAATATTTGATAACCTGTGATGTAATTCCTAAATTTTTTGATGGCATAAATTACTGCCAAGAATTCTTTCTCAGTTGTGGTATAATTTTTCTCAACTCCTGTCAAATTCTTGCTAATGTAGTAGATGGCATAGTGTTCACCATTGTCAATTTGTCCTAATGCTGCTCCAATTGCAATATTGGAAGCATCAGCCGTATGTGAAATGGTAATGTCCAATTAGGTCCTCTTAACACAGGTGGAGTTAGTAATTTCTCTTTCAGAGCTTCAAATGATTCCTGACACCTTACAGTCCAGGAAAATTTAGAATATTTAGTCAATAGGGCAAACATGGGATTGGATATTGTGCTAAAGCTGGGAATAAACCTACGGTAAAAACCAATGTGTCCTAGGAAGCTTCTAACATCAGTCTGAGTTTTAGGAGGAAGAAGGTTCTTGATAATTTCCACCTTCTTTGGATCAACCTGGATCCCTTGAAGAGAGATGTGATGACCAAGAACTATTCCTTCCTTCATCATCATAAAAAAAAAAATTGGATTCAAGGATAACTGGTATGTTTCACAACGAGTTAAAACTTTGTCAAGGTTTTCTAATGTAAAGTCAAAAGTCTGTCCACATACTGTGAAATCATCCATGTATATCTCAACACTGTTGGTAGTCATATCAGAAACAATTGCTAAGACCGCTCGTTGAAATGTTGCTGGGGCATTACACAAACCAAAATGTAAAACCCTATAGGCAAATGTTCCCCATGGACAAGTAAAGGTTGTTTTCTCTTGATCTTTAGGTGCAATCTGAATTTGATTATATCCACTAAATCCATCAAGAAAACAAAAGTATTTCTTTCTAGCAAGGGTATCTAACACCTGATCTATGAAAGGTAATGGAAAATGGTCTTTGTATGTTACTTTATTCAGCTCTCTATAGTCTACACATACTCTCATTTTTCCATTTTTTTTAGGAACTATAACCAATGGAGAGACCCAGTGGCTATCAAAAATTGGGTAAATGAATCCTACCTCCATAAGTTTTTCAATTTCTTCCTTTACAATATCTCTTAGGGAAGGATTCAGTCTTCTTTGGGGTTGTCTTACTGGCTTGACTTCTTCAGTATAAATTCTGTGGGTGCATATATCAGGGTGAACTCCTGACATATCTTTATAGTCCCAATCAAAAGCATGAACATGCTTCTACAAGACAACTATCAATTTCTCTTCCTCTTCCCTAGTAAGCCAGCTGTAAATGTTCATAAATTTACCTGGCTGGACTTCTATTTGTTTTGTATTTGGAAGGACTGAATTCACTTCTTCATACTTGGTGATTAGAGAATTAAGAGGACACTGCAAAGATGGGAGGTAATAAGAATTTTTTGTTTCATTACTTCCTGATGGAAGCATATCCTGTATGGAACAGTGAGAAGGAAAAATCATGTGATGGTGCCACCCATGTGGTAGTGAAATAGATTTTTCCTATGATAGTACAGATGGTTCACCTTCAGAATTTTGGTTCTCCTCATTCCTTAACAACTGACGGATATTTACTGCTTCCTCTTCTAACCTTTGTTCATGTAGAACATTCATTAGGATATTTATATTTTCTAATTTTTTTGTGTCTTGGAGGTCTTTTGTGTGTTAACTTACTACCAAGGTGGCTAGTGTGGAAATAACATCCTCTGATTCTTCATCTGAATCAGAAAACCATAACTGACCTAAAAAATTGGAGGGTCTTGCAGGAGGATATAGAGAGATCTGTTTTAGATCAATACCATTTGAAATAGTCATTTTTCCAGATCTGCAATCTATGAAGGCTGCTACAGTTGCAAGCCAAGGTCTTCCCAAAATGATGGGATATCCATGTGCTGAATTTCTTGGTTGTAAAACCAAAAAATCTACAGGGAATTCCCAATAAGAAAATTCTATAGGAACATCTTCAATGATACCTTCAGGTTTTGCAACTGACCTATCAACCATTTCTAAAATTGTAAATGTGGGGCTGAGATGTTTGAGCTATAATTGTTTCATTATATCCTTGGTCATGACATTTATTGCAGCTCCTAGATCTACTAACACATTTGATATTGGTATTGAACCTATGGTAACTGTGATAACTGGACTTCCTGGGTCACTATACTTTGGAGGTACTAGTTTTCCAGACAAGAGATCAGCTATATTTCCTTCAACCTAAACAGTTTTAGGAAATGCTTTATTTTTTCTTCCTGCTCTTCTAATGCACAAATCTCGGATAGTACTTTTAATCACTGGTATATCCTTAATGGCTTGCAATAAGGGCAATGATATAGTTAACTTTTTAAGTTCCTTGACCAGGTCTGACTCAAAAATTTTTGTTGTGGTATTGAATCTTTTAGGATATGGAATTATCTTTGATGAAGGTAATTGTTCTCTCTGTGGTTCTATTTTTTCTTCTTCTTTCTCTATTGTTGGTTTAACTGGTTCCAAAGGTTCTTACTCTTCATTTTTCTTGATTTTAATTGGAGCAGGTTCAGGTATAACTTTTCTTGAACGAAGTTGGATGTTACTACAATCAATAACATTTATTTCAACATTTTCCTCAGCTTCAGCCACATAGACAGGGGATGCATGTCTCATGTTGTTTGGATTAGTGATTTTTTGAGCTGGAAGTTGAGGTTGTTTCACTTGTTGTGTTTGTTGTGGTTGGTTCTATTTTTCTTGAAAACTTTGATTAGGTGTAGGCAGTAAATGTTGATGTTGACCTTGATTTCTTTATTGCCTTGGATAGGACTGGTATTGCTGATTCCACTGTGGTTGATTTTACATCTAATGTGGATTAGTCTGATTCTAATTCCAAGATGGGTTGTTTTGATTCCATGATGGGTTATTCTAATTTTGATTCCAGACTGAATTACTGCAATTTTTTTGTGGCCATTCTTGAGAATTTGTCCATTGAGGATAATTCCAAGGACGTTGGGGTGGTTCTGATTGTCCCCAAGGCATAGTCCAGGGATTATGCCCCCAATTTGTAGGAAAACGAGGGGGATTATGGTATTGAGAGAAATTTCCCCCTTGTTTTTGGTCCAACATAGTTGAGTTCCTCAGTTTGATTTTCTAACATAGTTTTGAGTTGTGGTAGCAGGTGGCATTTATCAGTTGAATGCTTCTTTGAACAGATACTACAAATGATTGAGATAGATGTTTTATTCAAATGACATTCATGCAAAGCATGTTTATTTCTAAATATTGGGCAATAAATTGCCAAATGTTCTATGTTTTTGGCTTTTGCAGATATTTCCCCCAAAGTTGTGTTTAATTGCACTAGAATATCAGTTTTAAAATTTGCAAGTTCCTCTATTAGGTCCTTCACATCAGTGCCATTTGTACTCTTTTTTCTTCTTCCTCGCTTATTGCGAGAGTAATTCTCGTAGAGATCCACAATTTCCTCATTATTGAGAGTATTTACATCCTTTTTTCCCATCAAATCCAATACTTCTCTGGATTCATCTTGTAATCCTCTTAAAAATATGGTTTTACATAACTCTGGTTCTACAAGCCCACATCTCCTTTGAAAAAAGGAGAACCTATCAAGATAGTCTTCTAATGTTTCATCATCTTCCTGTTTAATCCTGAATATCTCATCTTTCTTGTTCCTTACATGGTAATACTCTTGATATTTGTCTAAAAACATAGTTTCCATTTGATCCCAAGTGATGAGGCCTGGAAATGCCTCAATCATAACATGTTTTGAACACTGAAATTGCCTACAAACTCTTATGTTTAATCTAATATGCTAGTTAAGTTAATTCAATATGTTGTGTATTAACTATTTGCATGATAAATGTATCTAAAATACTATATTCTGATTTTTACAGCTTTTTGCATAAGTTTTATGTTATTTTGTTATGACTTGCTAAATGAGATATGCTTAGGTTGATAGCAGCATTTCACTAATCATGTTTTGATATGTCTCAAGCATTTATTTTACCTAAATCTGGCAACAGTGCAAGCAAACTATTACTGTGCAACAAAAACTAGTTTTTCCCATGTAAATTCCAACCACTGCCAATGAATGGCAAGGCATGGAATTCACATATGGAAAGAGATGAAGATCATTGGAATCTGATCCTGAGAGATAACCCACCTGAGAAATGCAGAGGAAATCATTTAAAGAGCACACATTTGTTCATTCCGAAGTCTCTTCGAAATGAACAGATATCTTCGAAATGAGAAAACACAAGTGTCTTCTAAATGAGCGGATCTTCGGAATGAGAATTGCAGTCTCTTCGGAATGAGCCACTTATCTTCGAAATGAAAATAGAATGTGCTTTTTGACTTGTTGACCGATTTTTGATGCTGGAAAAAGGGAAATAAATATTGAAAAGGGTAAGGGAAAATATCTCCCATCTGACTTTGCCGTCCTTGCCGACCAAAGCCACCATTTATGGAAAGATCAAGTTTGATCTTCTTCTAGGATAAAACCAGGAATTGTTGCAACATAATAGGATTAGATCTTTTGAGATATTCTCAGCTTGTCAGTAGATCTTAGGACATCTATAAATATGGCTCCCATTCAGGTTGAGCTAGTAGAGGATAGAGAAAGCAGAGAGTAGAGAAATATAGGAGAAAATAGGCAATAATCAGAAAAGTGATTGTTACAATCCTATAACAGGTTTTCAGCAGAATTATTGTAATCATGTTCTTGAATCAATAAAGTGTACTATTTCTATTTCATATTGCTTGTAAATGAGTGTGAGTAAGATCTAGAGAGAGAGAGACTCATACCTTCTTCTAGACAAGGAGGTTGGCCACTTCCAGACCTAGGAGGAGGACTAACAACAGGTTTTTATTCTGATTTTGCTACAGCAGAATGAGTTGTAGAACTTGTCATTTCATTTCTTTGTAAACAACTAATAGTATTTGCAATCTTAGCTTATTTTATGTTTATATTAATCTTGTGATTAATGGTTTGGTTGTAATCTCCACTTTCAGCAAAGCTTTCAATTTATTGCAGACTGTCATTTCCAGAATTTACTATTTTCTGTAATTTCTTGCATTTTGTGTTTTGTTGTCAACCCCCGCATAGAAGATTGACAACCTTCTATTACAGAGCCTTGACAGGGTTTCATTTCCATGCTATAATTAGGTTTCCATTGCTGCAAAAGTAAATAGATTTCCTTTCTGCAATTATAATCGGACTTTTAATTCTACAACTGTTATTTCTGCAACATAATTAGGTCTCATTCTGCAATTGTAATTAGGATTTCATTTCTATAGTTAATGATTAGTTTCCATTTCTGCAACTTATATTAAGGTTTAATTTATGCAATTTAGAGATAGGAATGTCCTAAATCCCCCACACAATCGATTTCACCAATAAGACCTGTTGCTCCAGATTGACCTAAGTTATAACCCTGTTCACCCCTTCTTCCGTAGATAGCCTTGTACACTGCCCTGGATTGACAAATTCATTGAGAATTAATGATGTGTATAATGACTACGCATCATTTTGGCACCATTGTCAAGGAATTGTGTTGCTAGAAGGTGACAACAGTCCAATAGCTGTTAATTAGACTGAGCTGTGAAGATTCAGGATAAAATCTGAATAGAACAACTGGTTAAAGTAACAACTATTGACCTATAATTTATGTCATTTAAGAGTAAACATGAATGAGTAAGTCTAGGGATGAAAAAGGTAGAATTACCCAAAAGGATCCCTGGCTTGTTCCATTAAGGAGATCTTCATGCCTAAGGGGTGAATCACCTGTGTTTGAATTACCAAAAATATTGAAAGAAAAATCACCAGTCTCACCATCATTAGAACATTCTGAGAAAGAAAAATCACCAGTTTCATCATCATTAGAACATCCTAAGAAAGAAGAATCATCAGACTCATCATCAACAGAGGATCTTGGACCTCTTGAGAGTGAAATTTGGATAGGTTTAACTATTCCCAAGGAATAAGAAACTATGGTAGAGGGAGGCAATCTAGATAGAGATGGCCAACATGGCTATGTCCATAATGAAGGAGATGATCAAGATATGCCCCAACCTTCCAGAACATTTGAATATCCTATCCATTTGAATCCAACACAAAACTCTCCCATGAAAACCATTTCACCTTCGTACTTCCAACATTTCGATGTGTTTTATCTCGAAGATCCCGATCAATTTTTGTTTGAATTCAAAGTAGTGTGTCAAACCTATGATTATGTAAATGACAATCAGAAACTTAAGGTCTTTCCCTCAACACTCAAGGACTCAACATTACGCTGGTTCATGAGCTTAGAGCCAAATTCCATCCGAACTTGGGATCAAATGGAAACTATGTTTTTAGACAAATATCAAGAGTATTGTCGTGTAAGGAATATGAAAGATGAGTTATTCAGGATTAAATAGGAAGATGATGAAACATTAGAAGACTATCTTGATAGGTTCTCCTTTGTTCAAAGGAGATGTGGACTTGTAGAACCAGAGTTATGTAAAACCATATTTTTGAGAGGATTACAAGATGAATCCAGAGAAGTATTGGATTTGATGGGAAAAGGGGATGTAAATACTCTCAATAATGAGGAAATTGTGGATCTCTATAGGAATTACTCTCGCAATAAGTAAGGAAGAAGAAAAAAGAGTACAAATGGCACTGATGTGAAGGACCTAATAGAGGAACTTGCAAATTTTAAAACTGATATTCTAGTGCAATTAAACACAACTTTGGGGGAAATGTCTGCAAAAGCAAAAACCATAGAACCTTTGGCAATTTATTGCCCAAGATGTAGAAATAAACATGCTTTGTAGGAATGTCCTTTGAATAAAACATCTATCTCATCCATTTGTAGTATCTGTTCAAAGAAGCATTCAACTGATAAATGCCACCTGCTACCACAACTCAAAACTGTGTTAGAAAATCAGATTGAGGAACTCAACTATGTTGGACCAAAACAAGGGGGAAATTTCTCTCAATACCAAAATCCCCCTCATTTTCCTACAAATTGGGGGCATAATCCCTGGACTATGCCTTGGGGACAATCATAACCACCCCAACGTCCTTGGAATTATCCTCAATGGACAAATTCCCAAGAATGGCCACAAACAAATTGGAGTAATTCAACCTAGAATCAGAATCAAAATAACCCATCATGGAATCAAAACAACCCATCCTGGAATCAAAATCATACTAATCCACATTGGATGCAAAATCAACCATAATGGAATCAACAATACCAGTCCTATCCAAGGCAGCAAAGAAATCAAGGTCAAAATCAAAATTTGTCGCCTCGCACCTAATCAAAATTTTCAAGAAAAATAGAACCAACCATAACAAACACAATAGGTGAAACAACCTCAACTTCTAGCTCAATCACTCACTAATCCAAATAACATGAGACAGGCATCCCCTGTCTATGTGGCTGAAGCTGAAGAAAATGTTGAAATAAATGTTATTGATTGTAGTAACATCCAACTTCATTCAAGAAAAGTTATACCTGAACCTGCTTCAAATAAAATCAAGGAAAATGAAGAGCAAGAACCTTTGGAACCAGTTAGAGTTAAACCAACAATAGAGAAAGAAGAAGAAAAAATAGAACCACAAGCAGAACAATTACCTTCATCAAGGATAATTCCATATCCTGAAAGATTCAATACCACAACAAAAAATTCTGAGTCAGACCTGGTCAAGGAACTTAGAAAGTTAACTATATCATTGCCCTTATTGCAAGCCATTAAGGATATACCAATGATTAAAAGTACTATCCGAGATTTGTGCATTAGAAGAGTAGGAAGAAAAAAGAAAGCATTTCCTAAGACTGTTCAGGTTGAAGGAAAGATAGCTGATCTCTTGTCTGGAAAACTAGTACCTCCAAAGTATAGTGACCCAGGAAGTCCAGTTATCATAGTTACCATAGGTTCAATACCAATATCAAATGTCTTAGTAGATCTAGGAGCTGCAATAAATGTCATGACCAAGGATATAATGAAATAATTACAGCTCAAACATCTCAGCCCCACATTTACAGTTTTAGAAATGGCTGATAGGTCAGTTGCAAAACCTGAAGGTATCATTGAAGATGTTCCTATAGAAGTTTCTTCTTGGGAATTCCCTACAGATTTTTTGGTTTTACAGCCAAGAAATTCAGCACATGGATATCCCATCATTTTGGGAAGACCTTGGCTTGCAACTCGCAAGCAGCCTTCATAGACTGCAGATCTAGAAAAATGACTATTTCAAATGGTATTGATCTAAAATAGATCTCTCTCTATCCTCCTGCAAAACCATCTAGCAAATTTTTAGGTCAGTTATGGTTTCCTGATTCAGATGAAGAATCAGAGGAGGTTATTTCCACACTAGCCACCTTGGTAGTAAGGGAACACACAGAAGACCTCCATGACACAAAAAATTTAGAAAATGAAACTATCCTAATGAATGTTCTGCATGAACAAGGGTTAGAAGAGGAAGCAGTAAATATCCATCAATTGTTAAGGAATGAGGAGAACCAAAATTCTGAAGGTGAACCATCTATACTATCACAGGAAAACTCTGTTTCACTACCACATGGGTGGCACCATCACCTGATTTTTCCTTCTCACTGTTCCATACAGGATATGCTTCCATCCAGAAGTAATGAAACAGAAACTTCTTATTTCCTCCCATCTCAACAGTGTCCTCTTAATTCCCTAATCAACAATCATGAAGAAGTGAACTCAATTCTTCCAAATACAAAACAAATAGAAGTCCAACCAGGCAAATTTTTGAACATTTACAGCTGGCTTACTAGGGAAGAGGAAGAAAAATTGATAGTTGTCTTGCAGAAGCATGTTCATGCTTTTGCTTGGGACTATAAAGATATGTCAAGAGTTCACCCCGATATATGCACCCACAAAATTTATACTCGAAGAAGTCAAGCCAGTAAGACAACCCCGGAGAAGACTCGAATCCTGCCCTAAGGGATATTGTAAAGGAAGAAATTGAAAAACTTCTGGAGGTAGGATTCATTTACCCAATTTTTGATAGCCAGTGGGTCTCTCCATTGGTTATAGTTCCTAAGAAAAATGGAAAAATGAGAGTATGTGTAGACTATAGAGAGCTGAATAAAGTGACATACAAAGACCATTTTCCATTACCTTTCATAGATCAGGTGTTAGATACCCTTGCTGGAAAGAAATACTTTTGTTTTCTTGATGGATTTAGTGGATATAATCAAATTCAGATTGCACCTGAAGATCAAGAGAAAACAACCTTTACCTGTCCATGGGGAACATTTGCCTATAGGGTTTTACCTTTTGGTTTGTGTAATGCCCCAACAACATTTCAACGAGCGGTCTTAGCAATTTTTTCTGATCTCGACTACCAACAAGTGTTGAGATATACATGGATGATTTCACAAAGATGTGGATAGACTTTTGACTTTACATTAGAAAACCTTGACAAAGTTTTAACTCATCGTGAAACATACCAGCTTATCCTTGAATCCAGAAAAATGTTTTATGATGATGAAGGAAGGAATAGTTCTTGGTCATCACATCTCTCTTCAAGGGATCCAAAGTTGATCCAAAGAAGGTGGAAATTATCAAGAACCTTCTTCCTCCTAAAACTCAGACTGATGTCAGAAGCTTCCTAGGACACATTGGTTTTTACCGCAGGTTTATTCCTAGCTTTAGCACAATAGCCAATCCCATGTTTGCCCTATTGACTAAAGATTCTAAATTTTCCTAGACTGCAAGGTGTCAGGAATCATTTGAAGCTCTGAAAGAGAAATTAGTAACTCCACCTATGTTAAGAGGACCTAATTGGACATTACCATTTCACATACAAGTTGATGCTTCCAATACAACAATTGGAGCAACATTAGGACAAATTGACAATGGTGAACACTATGCCATCTACTACATTAGCAAGAATTTGATAGAGCTGAGAAAAATTATACCACAACTGAGAAAGAATTCTTGGCAGTAATTTATGCCATCAACAAATTCAGGCATTACATCACAGGTTATCAAATATTTATTCACACAGATCACACAACCATTAAGTATTTGATGAATAAGCCTATGGTAAGTGCAAGAATTATTCGTTGGTTACTGTTGTTGCAAGAATTTGATATCACTATAATCAACAAACCAGGAAAAGCTAATGTTGTAGCAGATTTCTTGTCCAGATTACAGAACACATATGAAGGGGAATTAGTTGAAGATACCTTTCCCGATGAAAAATTATTTGCTATATCAGTCCAATCACCTTGGTTTGCAGATATAGCCAATTATTTGGTCACAGGGAAAGTTCCTCCACATTTCACTTCAAAACAGAAAAAACAATTGATCAAACAGAGTTCTTCTTTTGAATGGATTAAGGGTATACTTTTTAAGTGCAGTCCTGACCATGTGTTACGTAGGTGCATCCGAAAGGATGAGGTATATGATATCCTTAGGGCTTGTCATGATGAACCCTCATGTGGACACTACTCTGTAAAAAGCACAATTAGGAAAATCTTAGGGATAGGATATTATTGGCCATCTCTTCACAAGGATGTGAAAAAGTACATCATGCATTGTGATGCATGCCAAAGAATGGGGAAACCCACTCATACAAATGAAATGCCACTGCAGCCTCAATTGGTTTTAGAGCCATTTGAGAGGTGGGGGCTTGATTTTGTAGGACCTATTGATCCACCTTCTCAAGGAAAGGTGCATATTCTAGTATGCACCGATTACTTGACAAAGTGGGTAGAGGTGCATGCTTTCAAACATGCTCATGAAGAGAAGGTCATTGATTTCTTGTATACTCAGATTTTTTAGAGATTTGGAGCTCCCCGGTCTATCACCACAGACCAAGGACCCCAATTTGCATCTAAAGTCATTGAGGCATTTATAGAATTATATGAAATCAAACATAGAAAATCATCACCTTATCACCCACAAGCAAATGGCCAAGTTGAGGTAACAAATAAGGAACTAGAATGAATCTTAACAAAAATAGTAGCTTTTCATAGGAGAAACTGGCTAGATAAATTACCTGAAGTAGTGTGGGCTTACAATACTACTTGGAAATCCACTACTGGATTCACACCTTATGAACTAGTCTTTGGTAAAAAGCCCCTCTTACCTATTGAATTTGAGCTACTAACATTGCGCACAACATTGGAAATTGGAATTGAATTGTCACAGGCACATACAGACAGGATTCTGTAGCTGAATGCATTGGATGAACTTAGGTTGGATGCTCTGCACCAAACTGAAGTAATTCAAGAGCAGAGGAAGTTGTGGCATGATAGTCACATTCAACAGAGGAAACTTCAACAAGGAGATTGGGCTTTACTATTTGATTCTCGCTATGAGGACTTCCCTGGAAAGCTGAGAACTAGATGGCTTGGACCTTACCGGATTGAAGAGGTATTTGACAATGGAGCAGCTCGTTTATCTCCTATTGATGGGTCATAGAGAAAGTTGGTAGTGAATGGACATCGCCTCAGGGTGTACCATACACCTCTGACTAAAGAGGAATTCTTGCAGTAGCTTGATAGTTTGGATACACAACAGGTGGAAGAAATTTCCTCTTCCACTTCAAAACAATCAGCATGATCATGGATTTCAAGAAAAAATAGAAAAAAATACAAAAAAAAAAAAAGCAGAAAACAAAAAGATGAATAAATTCTGATTATGAATTCCTTCATGGGCATGATTTCAGGGAAATCATGAATTCCTTCATGGGCATAGTCAGAATCAAGAAAAAAAAAATGAGAGGTAAAAAAAAAGAGAGAAAAACAAAAAAAAAAAAGAGAGAAAAATGAATAACTCAGTAGGGAAAACCTTTTCTAAGGCACTACTAGGTTGGTATGCATGAAAACCAGTTTTCTGGCATGCATAACCTTGAAAATTTTTGAACCATCATTGTACAAATTCACCAACCACACTTGTTTTGAAATATTGCAGAAAATCTCAGAGTAACATCAACAAAGGCAGCCATTCTTCAAAAACTTGCATTAACTTGTTTTAATCCGGTATATATTTCTTACATTTCTTCATTGTAAATGATTGGTATATAGTATATAACAATTAACCATTAGCATAAAAGGTATCCATAAGAGTTGGCATACTTAAAACATGTTTTGAGAATGAGAATATTGATTTCTGCCTAATCTTCGAAACAAGAATGCCAAAAATAGTGTCTGCTATCTTCTTCAGATTAATTGTTGTATTGTCTTCGGATTGAAATTGTCTTCGGAATGACAATAGAATGAATGTTGCACTTTGTCTTCGAAATGAAGCTTTGTCTTCGAAATGACGATTTGTCTTCGAAATGAAGCTTTGTCTTCAGAATGACGATTTGCCTTCACAATGAAGCATCATCTTCGAAATGAAGCTTTGTCTTTAGAATGAAGCAGGATTTGTCTTCGGAATGCAGCAGGATTTGTCTTCGAAATGAAGTTCTGTCTTCGGAATGACGATTTGCCTTCGCAATGCAGCCTAATATTTGAAAGAGGATTTGTCTTCGAAATGAGGATTTATCTTCGAAAAGAGGATTTGTCTTCAGAATGAGGATTTATCTTCAATGAGGATTTATCTTTGGAAAGAGGATTTGTCTTCGAAATGAGGATTTATCTTCGGAATGAGGATTTGACTTCGCAAAGAAGCATGATCTTCGGAATGAAGACTTGTCTTCGAAATGAAATCATAATCTTCGGAATGAGGTTTTGTTTTTGCAATAGATCATAATCTTCGGAAAGAGCATTCAATATAACATCTCCACGTGGCATCCAAGGAAGAAAAGAAATACGATCAAGTAAAAATTCTTTTGGTTGCATACGATAAATGAACACGTGTCAGTTAGGATGTGGTTTGTTTTTGCACCCATTTAGAAAGTACTAGAATCATGGGGGACGTGACCAACAGTATGCCACCATTTTTTGATACTAATAAACATGCACGTGAAAGTCTACAGGCAAAACAAAAAAACTAAAAATGAGTAAGGTGGATCTGACGACAAGGACATCTACGCAACCATTGATGGACATGTGTTCGAAGCAAAAATAGAAATGCGTGCCACCCTTCTTTTTGAAGACATATTTGCTAACACAAAATGATTACGAGGTACAGTGCTCAGATTACGGTTCATTTCAAAGAAGAAAAATAGGGCAATTGAAAACTTGGAACCAAACCCTGCAAGTCTGCAAACACCAGAAACCAGAGATCCAACAAAGGAATAGCAACAGAAGTGAGTAGTTTTTAATGTACCAAGATAGGAAAATGGGGCAAAAAATGAAAATGGAACCAACAGATACCACCCACCTCCAGGAAAATCCAGAAGTGCTGTAGATTTTTGAAGATGGAGGGCTTATGCCATTTTTGGATAAGTTTAATGGGTCCTCTGAAGATTTGGCCGGCATGTTCACCCACACATTCGAAAAAACCGGGCACACATTAACGACATGACCATTGAGGTAACCCCTAAAGTTTTGAGTCAAATTACCGAGCCGCCATTAGAAGGTCTTCCAATTTCTAGGTCTGGCAAAAATACATTGGTAAATATAGTTAATCAATTTCTCGAAGAAAATGATAGGGAGCCATAATATTTAACACATAATAACACATGCAAGGGGGTAAAAAGGGCCAGCCTGCAGGAACCCTGGGATGAAGTGGCCACATGGGTAATCAAATTTCTAACCTGTGAAGGGCAAGTATGTACTGTTATCGTGGCATCATCTAAAAATTTTAAACCATCTCAGACATGGTAGGCAACAACCAGACGTTAGGGTAAATCTTCCCCTATACCTGCACTCAAGAATTGAAAAACATGGCAAAAAGATATCATGAAGGAAAAGGGAGCCTTCGCCACCATGGTCTCATCAAACTAGTTTGCCAACACCATTTTAGAGGAAACCCTAGGAGCTTTGATAGGTTTTACTCTACCCTAAATGATGTAATTTTTGGAGATGAGGATGAGGAGGAAGAAACAGATGCTACTGATGCTATTATAGAAGAAGAAATAACTGCTGCAGAGGCTATTGCAGAAGAAGAAATAGAAACTGCTACAGTATTGTAGAAAAAGAAACACACCCAGTAGAAGCAACATAACACCTTGCTCCAGAACCTTCAACCTCACGAGCCAAGAAACAAAAGAAAAGAGGGTCTAGAACTGGTAGCAGAATAGAAAAATAGAAGAAGGTCCATTTTTTTGAAGTTGTAACTGATTTTTCGAAACAGGGAAGTGAAGCACCTAGCCCAACAGGGGAAGAAACAACAAGGGAAATAGAAGCATCTGAAACTGTCCCCACAACCCCTGCTGTCACCAGAAAACAAAGCAAAAAGAAGAAGTTTGCATCTGGAACTAGGAGGTCTACAAGACTCCACTTGAGGGAAATGACAGAATAGGTCATAGAAGAAGAAGGTGGACAAAGCAGTCCAGATGTCACAGAAATACAACCAACCCCTAAAAACTTTCTAGAATTCCCTGAATAGATAATTGAGGAAGAGGCTAGGCAGGATAGCTTGGAGGTGGCTACAGTTCAATAGGCCACATAAATGGTAGATGCAATTATAGATAGTTTCATAGAGCCTCCTGAACAAGAGCAGATAGATGTTGCAGAGGAAGAGATAGTTGTTGAGCAGCCAACTGTAGCTGACTTGTCTGCATCAGATTCTGAAGTAGAAACAGAGGAGGAAGACATCATAGAGCAACTGAGAGCAACAAGGAGTGTTGTCAAAACACAAACCAGATGGATTGAAGAGAGAGAAAACATCATTGAGATGCAGGAAAGAAAAATTGTAGAGTTACAACAGGAAGTGGCAGAATTGAGAGAAAGGCTATCACAGTCTAAAAATAGCCAACTATATCCATTGATGAGGATGATTTGGCTCAATTGCTTATGGATTTATCTAGGGTAGATGACTCTATTGAGGCATACATAGGTGCTCATTCTAAAGCAACACCCTTTCATTCTAAAGCATTACCTTCTCATTCTGAAGATGCTTCAAAATTGGCAAAGAGCATAGCAAAAAATATTGGAGATGAGTCACCAAAGATAGGAATAGTCCAAGCAGCATAGATGAAACCTGTTCAAGTAAGTCCTTCTATTGATGTCCCCATATTTCAAACTCGTTACACCTTCAGTAGAAATAGCAGATAAGGGGGTGCAAGTGGAATTACTGTCGAATGACAACCCAATAGAAATATCAGATAAGGGGGTACAGGTAGAATTATTGATAGATGATCAACCAAGTAGAAGTGGCAAAAAAGGGGTTCTGTAGATCTGCTACCTAGAGTTCCACCTGTAGTTAGACCACCTAATACTGTGTCCCTAGAACAATACAATGCAGACATAGCCAATTGGGTGATTAGATATGAGAAGCTTGCCACTAAGACTAAAAAATTCAAATTGGAAGGAAAACAACTAGAGGCAAAGGAAATAGAGATTCAGGCATTAAAAGAAAAAGTGTCTGATTTATGTCAAATTGCTAAATTTTTAGTCCAATTCAGACGGCTAGCTAGATTTTATAGTCTTATTCTAAAGGAGAAATACCTCAGATGGCAGGTCATGAGGATTAGCTCAGGTCTCCCATATAAATTGGACACAACTACAGATTTCCTAGAAGCATATTTTGATAGCCCTATAGAGCAAAAAAATCTCCTATGTGAACTATTTTTACACAACTTCTTTATTCCAGAAGAAGTAGAATTTCATCCTCAAATTTACATTGGAGATGTTCAATTGAGGGCATTCATGTCCACCTTGCAGAATCAGTTTTATTGGGACCAGGAGAAAAGGTAGAATAAAGAAATTGAAACAAGAGCTGAATTGTTAGTCAGAGCAATTCAGCCAAATCACCCAATTATCACTAGACAACACTTCACCATGATGAATAGGGATGATGTAAAGAGGATGTACTTGACAAACTTGAGGGACTGTGTGACCAGATTCCAAAATTTTTGTAATGACAATTTTGTGCCAGCATTATCAGTCTATAGAAATAGATGGGCTAAACTTTCCATGTCTTTATAGAAAAGAGAACCCATCTCCCCATCAACTTAGAATGGTCTAGAAGAAGGGCATAAGGAGTAATACAGTTGATTGAAATCATGCAACATCATTGGATAGGTCTCATATTTAGGCCTCCAACCATCATCACTCCAGCTCCATTCTACTTTGAAGAAGATGCCCAACCCGATGAACAATTTGAAGAATGGCTCAGGAACCTTCAAGAGAACAGGGGATATTATATAGGCAAGAAGTTGTTCTACAGGTCATGGAATTTGAACATGGACATATGTGATTCCATAGCCCAACATAATGCATGAGGACATGCATTAATATAAGTTGGGGGAAAATGATGAGGCCTGGAAATGCCTCAATCATAACATGTTTTGAACACTGAAATTGCCTACAAACTCTTATGTTTAATCTAATATGCTAGTTAAGTTAATTCAATATGTTGTGTATTAACTATTTGCATGATAAATGTATCTGAAATACTATATTCTGATTTTTACAACTTTTTGCATAAGTTTTATGTTATTTTGTTATGACTTGCTAAAATGAGATATGCTTAGGTTGATAGCAGACATTTCACTAATCATGTTTTGATATGTCTCAAGCATTTATTTTACCTAAATCTAGCAACAGTGCAAGCAAACTATTATCATGCAACAAAAACTCAGTTTTTCCCATGTAAATTCCAGCCAACTACCAATGAATGGCAAGGCATGGAATTCACATATGGAAAGAGATGAAGACCATTGGAATCTGATCCTGAGAGATAACCCACATGAGAAATGCAGAGGAAATCATTTAAAGAGTACACATTTGTTTCGAAGTCTCTTCGAAATGAGAAAACACATTGTCTTCGAAATGAGCGGATCTTCGGAATGAGAATTGCAGTCTCTTCGAAATGAGCCACTTATCTTCGGAATGAAAATAGAATGTGCTTTTTGACTTGTTGACCAATTTTTGATGCTGGAAAAAGGGAAATAAAGATTGAAAAGGGTAAGGGAAAATATCTCCCATCTGACTTTGCCATCCTTGCCGACCAAAGCCACCATTTATGGAAAGATCAAGTTTGATCTTCTTCTAGGATAAAACTAGGAATTGTTGCAACATAATAGGATTAGATCTTTTGAGATATTCTCAGTTGTCAGTAGATCTTAGGACATCTATAAATATGGCTCCCATTCAAGGTTGAGCTAGTAGGAGGATAGAGAAAGCAGAGAGTAGAGAAATATAGGAGAAAATAGGCAATAATCATAAAAGTGACTGTTATAGTCCTGTAACAGGTTTTCAGCAGAATTATTGTAATCATGTTCTTGAATCAATAAAGTGTACTATTTCTATTTCATATTGCTTGTAAATGAGTGTGAGTAAGATCTAGAGAGAGAGAGACTCATACCTTCTTCTGGACAAGGAGGCTGGCCACTTCCAGACCTAGGAGGAGGACTAACAACAGGTTTTTATTCTGATTTTGCTGCAGTAGAATGAGTTGTAGAACTTGTCATTTCATTCCTTTGTAAACAACTAATAATATTTGCAATCTTAGCTTATTTTATGTTTAGATTAATCTTGTGATTAATGGTTTGGTTGTAATCTCCACTTTCAGGAAAGCTTTCAATTTATTGCAGACTATCATTTCTAAAATTTACTATTTTCTGTAATTTCTTGCATTTTGTGTTTTGTTGTCAACCCCTGCATAGAAGATTGACAACCTTCTGTTACAGAGCCTTGACAGGGTTTCATTTCCATGCTATAATTAGGTTTCCATTGCTGCAAAAGTAAATAGATTTCCTTTCTGCAATTATAATCGACTTCTAATTCTCGCAACTGGTTATTTCTGCAACATAATTAGGTCTCATTTCGCAATTGTAATTAGGATTTCATTTCTATAGTTAATGATTAGTTTCCATTTCTGCAACTTAGATTAAGGTTTAATTTATGCAATTTAGAGATAGGAATGTCCTAAATCCCCCACACAATCGGTTTCACCAATAAGACCTGTTGCTCCAGATTGACCTAAGTTATAACCCTGTTCACCCCTTCTTCCGTAGATAGCCTTGTACACTGCCCTGGATTGACAAATTCATTGAGAATTAATGATGTGTATAATGACTACGCATCACCAAGTTCGGATGGAATTTGGCTCTAAGCTCATTAACCAGTGTAATTTTGAGTCCTTGAGTGTTGAGGGAAAAAACCTTAAGTTTTTGATTGTCATTTACATAGTCATAGGTTTGACACACTACTTTGAATTCAAACAAAAACTGATCAATATCTTCAGATACAACACCTCAAAAGGTTGGAAGCATTGAAGGTGAAATGGTTTTCATGGGAGAGTTTTGTGTTGGATTCAAATGGATAGGATATTCAAATGTTTTGGAAGGTTGGAGAATATCCTGATCATCTCCTTCATTATGGACATAGCCATGTTGGCCATCTCTATCTAGTTTGCCTCCCTCTGCCATAGTTTCTTGTTCCTTAGTTAAACCTATCCAAATTTCTCTCTCAAGAGGTCCAATATCCTCTGTTGATAATGAGTCTGATGATTATTCTTTCATAGTATGTTATAATGATGATGAGACTAGTGATTTTTCTTTGTCATAATGTTCTAATGATGGTGATACTGGTGATTTTTCTTTCAATATTTTTGGTAATTCAAACACAGGTGATTCACCCCTTAGGCATGAATATATCCTTAATGGAACAAGCCAGGGATCCTTTTGGTTAATTCTACCTTTTTCATCCCTAGACTTACTCATTCATGTTTACTCTTAAATGACATAAATTATAGGTCAATAGTTGTTACTTTAACCAGCTGTTCTATTCAGATTTTATCCTGAATCTTCATGGCTCGGTCTAATTAACAACTATTATACTGTTGTCACCTTCTAGCAACATAATTCCCTAGCAACGGTGCCAAAATGATACATATTCATTATACACATCATTAATTCTCAATGAATTTTTCAATCCAAGGCAGTGTACAAGGCTATCTGTGGAAGAAGGGGTGAACAAGGTTATAACTTAGGTTAATCTGGAGCAACAGGTCTTATTGGTGAAACCGATTGTGTGGGGGATTTAGGACATTCCTATCTCTAAATTGCATAAATTAAACCTTAATCTAAGTTACAAAAATGGAAACTAATCATTAACTGTATAAATGAAATCATAATTACAATTACAGAATGAGACCTAATTATGTTGTAGAAATAACAGTTGCAAAATTAGAAGTTTGATTATAATTGCAGAAAGGAAATCTATTTACTTTTGCAGCAATGGAAACCTAATTATAGCATAGAAATGAAACCTTGTCAAGGCTCTATAATAGAAGGTTGTCAATCTTCTATGCAGGGGTTGACAACAAAACATAAAATGTAGAAAATTACATAAAACAATAAATTTTGGAAATGATAGTCTGCAATAAATTGAAAGCTTTGTTGAAAGTGGAGATTACAACCAAACCATTAATCACAAGATTAATCTAAACATAAAATAAGCTAATATTGCAAATACCATTAGTTTTTTACAAAGGAATGAAATGACAAGTTCTACAACTCATTCTATTGTAGCAAAATCAGAATAAAAACCTGCTGTTAGTCCTCCTCCTAGGTCTAGAAGTGGCCAGCCTCCTTGTCCAGAAGAAGGTATGAGTCTCTCTCTCTCTAGATCTTACTCACACTCATTTACAAGCAATATGAAATAGAAATAGTACACTTTATTGATTCAAGAACATGATTACAATAATTTTGCTGAAAACCTGTTACAGGACTGTAACAGTCACTTTTCTGATTATTGCCTATTTTCTCCTATATTTCTCTACTCTCTGCTTTTTCTATCCTCTACTAGCTCAACCTGAACGTGAGCCATATTTATAGATGTCCTAAGATCTACTAACAACTGAGAATATCTCAAAATATCTAATCGTATTATGATGCAACAATTCTTGGTTTTATCCTAGAAGAAGATCAAACTTTATCTTTTCATAAATGGTGGCTTTGGTCGGCAAGGATGGCAAAGTCATATGGGAGATATTTTTCCTTACCATTTTCAATATTTATTTCCATTTTTTTAGCGTTAAAAATCGGTCAATAAGTCAAAAAGCACATTTTGTTTTCATTCTGAAGATAAGTGGCTCATTTCGAAGAGACTGTAATTCTCATTCCGAAGATCCGCTCATTCCGAAGACACTGTGTTTTCTCATTTCGAAGATATATGTTCATTTCGAAGAGACTTTGGAATGAACAAATGTGTGCTCTTTAAATGATTTCCTCTACATTTCTCATGTGGGTTATTTCTCAGGATCAGATTCCAATGGTCTTCATCTCTTTCCATATGTGAATTCCATGCCTTGCCATTCATTGGTAGCTGGTTGGAATTTACATGGGAAAAACCAGTTTTTGTTGCACAGTAACAGTTTGCTTGCACTATTTCCAGATTTAGGTAAAATAAATGCTTGAGACATATCAAAACATGATTAGTGAAATGTTGTTATCAACCTAAGCATGTCTCATTTAGCAAGTCATAACAAAACAACATAAAACTTATGCAAAAAGTTGTAAAAATTAGAATATAGTATTTCAGATACATTTATCATGCAAATAGTTAATACACATCATATTGAATTAACTTAACTAACATATTAGATTAAACATAAGAGTTTGTAGGCAATTTCAGTGTTCAAAATATGTTATGATTGAGGCATTTCTAGGCCTCATCAAAGGCAATCATAAATAATAGATATCCATTTCCAATGATAGAATATTTATTTTATTAGTTAAAATATGCCATCATTTTCACAAAGATTAATCTAAAATCCAAATATCATCAATTGAGAATCCAAGAAGAAGACACATAAAACCGCATTCAAGACTAGATATGGGTACTCTGAATTTACAGTCCTATCATTTGGATTGACTAATGCACCAGCAAATTTCATGGATTTGATGAACAGTGTGTTTAGAAAGCAATTGGATCGATTTGTGTTGATATTCTTGGATGACATTTTTATTTATTCTCGTAATAGAGAGGAACATGGTAAGCACTTGAGGATAGTTATAGAAATTTTAAGAACGAATCAACTTTACGGGAATTTATCTAAATATGAATTCTATGTTCCACAAGTGCATTACTTGGGGCATATTATATCAATGGATGGGATTGCTATTGATCCAAAGAAATGAGAAGCCATTTTGAATTGGCCACCTCCAACAAATGTTATTGAAGTAAGAAGCTTCATGGGTTTGTCAGGATATTATAGGAGGTTTTCTAAAGACTACTCTAAGATTACTTATCCAATAACCAACCTTCAAAATAAAAGGAAGAATTTTAAATGGATAGAAAAGTGTGAAGAAGCATTTAATTTTCTTAAATAGAAACTAACCTCAATTCCTATTTTGAAGATTTCGGATCCCACAAGAAAACTTTTAGTTTGCAGCAATGCCTCTTTGGAATGGTTAGGAAGTGTTATATCCTAAGATATTTCTATAGTAGCATATGAGTCTAGGAAACTCAAAAAGCATGAATTTAACTATGCTACTCATGATTTAGAACTTATTGCAGTTGTGCATGCCTTAAAAATTTGGTGACATTATCTGGTTGGTAGACCATTTGATTTAAGAACCGATCACCAGAGTTTGAAGTATATCTTCATTCAACCACTACTAAATATTAGACAAAGAAGGAGGATAGAGTTCTTAGAAGAATATAAATTTGGTATTGAGTATATCAAATGAAAAGATAATAAATTCGTTGATGCCTTAAGTAGAAGGAAGTACATAGCTACTTTGACTCGTAGTCATGTGGATTTAATGGGTCAAGTCAGAAAGATGCAGTGTCAGGATCCTGAATGTAGTGAAATTAGGTGATTTGAGGAGATTGATCATGCGAGAAGCTCATAATTCTCCTTATTCTACTCATCCTAGAGGATCCAAGGTGAGGGAAAATATGAAAAGGACCTTTTACTGGTCAGGCATGAAGAAAGATATCACTGATTTTGTGGCACTGAAGAAAGTTTTTCATTAACCCTCTCTCTATCGAGGAAAATAGCATAACTCATATTTTCTTCTCTTTCAAAATTTCTAATCAAACCCTGATTCCAAGACATAAAATTCTAGTCAATTTAGTTTTATCAATATTTCAAAGGCAAAGATTCAAAGGAATCTATTGCTTCCATAACTAGGGCATCTTACATTGTTCTTGGTTCAAGATAATCTTACATCACCCCCTCCTCAAAGTAAGGTCCCTTTCATTATTCACCGGTTATTTCTTCTACCCATCATCAATATCATAGTCTATATCATCATTTTTTGCACCACATTATGTTTTCACAGAATGTGGTACAAAAAGGGACATCTGTAGACACCTAAAAAGTGTTACAATTGCAATGGTTAATATTAATATTTAATAGTATGTGCAATTATTTTAATTAATGTATTGTAAACCTTAGAAGTTTTTAATATTGGATATTTTAACCCATTTTACTTCTATCCCCTTTGATCCATGGCCATCATGAGACCACTCTGCTATTCATATTAACTCTAGTTAGCATTTATTTCCTCTCCTTCCTCCACTTTCCAAGTGCATTCAATGTATTTGAGTGAGGATTCCCTCTACTGTGCATTTTGATTAAAAATGCTAATGAATGGGTGAGGAATATCTCCATAGAAAGGGTATTAATATGGCACATCATAATGCATCATGGCATGTCATAATGCATCAGGTCATGTAATAAGATGTTATGGCACATCATAAGGCTTCATAAGGCATCATAGACCAAAACTAGGAAAGTTGCACATTTGTCCACCCCAAGTGAGGAATATCTAAGATTCCTCTCTTACAAAACCATGCCACTTGTCACCCACTCTCTTCCATCCTCCCCACTCTCCTAGACCCATGTGATACTTTACAAATAGGTCTCTATTTTCATGTTCAGTGTGCACACAAATTATAACAAAACTCTCCTCAAATTTCCTTTGATATTGCTATGTTTTCACTTGACATTGTGCTTGTAGGTTTAATATTTAAAGAGCTCAAAGGCATTAACCATGGAGGATCTTGGGAGTTTCCAATAATATTTATTTTTGAAGAAACACCTATAGTCAATATCCAACAGTGCACCGGATTTGTAGCAAAGACCCATAAATAAATCTAGGAAGTCTTAGAACCAGGATTGAAACCCTCTTCTAAATAATAAGCTCAACTGCCCAGGGTGGCTATCCAAGAGCTCAAATGCCCAGGATGGCTATCTAAGAGCTCAACCCCCTAGGACAACTATACAGTCACAACAACCCTGGGTAGCTTAACAACCACCCTAGGTGGCTACATAGGAGCACAACCACCCTAGGTAGTTGAAAATCCAGTTAGACCCACCCTCACTATTTTAGGCATAACATCATCATCGAGACTTTTATTGTTGTAAAATTTTAAGGGTAGATTCCTGAAAACTAGAGGAAGGTTATCATAAATTTATAGCCCATTTGGAGCAATAAAAATCCAAAAATATAGCCTCCCACTATGACTATAAAAATCCAACCACCATGGGCGATTGAGCTTCAAGGCAAAAAATAGCTCCAAACCGATCACATATTGCACATAAATGTAAATAAGGTTTTTTGCAAGGATTTGTATGTATTTAATGTAATTTTGTAAATTTTTCATTTTATTTTGTAATATTTTGTCATATTTTAGTTGCTTTTGTAATCTTCTCTCACGATCTTGGGCCTTATCCTGAAAGGCCCTACATATATTATTGATGTTGTTATTGTGAGCTTGTGGGTAGGTATTGGATATGCATGGAAGCTCAAGATGTCAATCAAAATGCCTTATAAACCCTCCCACAATCTATTATGTGCTTGAGGAGATAACTTGTGATACCATAAATCTTACTTGTAAAAGAAAACCTTCCATTTCGGGAGGTTGATTATAACCCAAAATCCCAATTTGTAAAAGATAAAGCTTGTCAATATCAAATTTATTACAAATATCTTAAAATTTCATTTTGTCTATTTTCAATTTTTATGGTGTATTTCCTCTTTCACACACCAGCCTAAGTGATAATTTATGACCAATTGTACGGTTAGGTAAACTAACTGTACTGTTTCAATAAACCCTCATTGTTAGTTCTATATATTTTTCCAATATTCATTGTAATGTCTCAAGATTGATCGTGGTTTGTGATTGGATTTCCTCAACATATTTACCAATCATGCAATCCATTATGCATACATGCAAGTTCAGATATTACTCTAAATCAATCACCCAAAAATTGTATAGCAGCACCAAAACGTACAACACAACCTACAACACGATATTATGGATGATTCTCTAACATATTTGTGGATTCATTCCATATACAATTACAAATATCCAAACAATAATTAAACATCATTGAACACAATAATTCTATTATTTCCATAGAATTATTTCTCCATGGCTGATGACATAAGTACAATATTGTATAGGAATGTACAATTTGTACACAACCTATAACACACATGCACAATCTAGATCCTTACTCATGAACAACAATATTCTCTATGGATTTTTAAAAACAATCACTATTCTCTTCCAAGCATGGAAAACACTAACATATATCAAAAACAACAACAAAAATTGAATGGGGGCTTATAATACCTATTCAAGATGTTCCAATGTGGTTCTTGGGACATCACAATATTTACAATTGCCACCTACAAATTCTCAGTCAAAGCACTTTATTAAATTTTACTAAGGTCTTAATTTTATTTTCATAAAATTATATTTCATCCACATGTATTTATATTTCATTTCATTTCACATGCATTTACATTTATTTCCCTACATTGTATAATTAGCTAAACCCTACATTGTACGTTTTGCCCAAAATTGTTCAATCACTTTCAATTGTACAATTACACCAAATTACACATTTACAAAAAAATTGTTCATTTATTTATTTTTCTTTTAGGAGGTAGATTTATTGCCTATATCTACCCTCCCCTTTAAATCATTTAGTGTCCTCATTGACTCGTTCTTCTTAGTCTTCACTGGCTAGTCTTGTTTCTAGAGATCCTGGATTTGGACTTGAAGAATAGCTTGCTCATCATGCAACTTGGTTGCATAGTTGCTCAGTTCTATGACCTTCAACCCATACTTATTCTCCTTCTCCTCTACTTTATCCAAATTTTGTAGCAACTCCTTTTCTCTATAAAATGTGCCCTTGCATAGCCTTTTTATCAAAATTACCTATGTTCTAGTGGTGATAGACAACTCCTCATTCTTCTTTATAATTACTTGATCTATCTACTTATAAAGGGGGAAAATTGCCCTACCACATACGATTCTTGGCTAGATCCATTGGGAGCCGAGGTGAACCATGGGGGTATGTTATAACTCTACACTTAGTGTGCAAAAAAAGGGAAAAGGTTCACTAGGAATGGTTTTAGGACTCGCTCCAAGTCTGGGGTGGAATGTGTTTGAATGTGTCAATTAAGCATGCACCTATGTTTGGCCTTTCTAAAACTATACTATGAAAAGGAAAAGAACAATGCAAGATACAAGATGCAAGAAGATAAGAGCTAACCCTAGAATGATTCTTTTCTTGAATGATCACTAACCCTAGGATTGCAAAACAAATCCTTTAAGCAAGGGTCCAAGAGAAATGCACAAACAAGGTTAAAACCCTAGATGCACACTATATGCTTTTATTCTTTCAAATGCCTAGAAATTTAATCAAATGCTTTTCCTCACCTGTGATCTATATTTTGAATAAAAATAAATAAAAGATAATCAACAAACAACCTAAAGATCTACTAGGGCACTTATCTGATTTGATGGTTGTTCCAAGCTTTATCTTGCATCCAACAATGTCCCACAACTTCTATCCTGCAAAATAACTTCACAAAACCCTCAAAAAATATGATCAACGTTAGGGGGCCTACTTAGGCCATTGTATGACTATACTTGGAGGTGCAAAAATCAAGCCCCCTAGGTCCTTTTAGCTAACCTTTAGAATGCAAAAGTGAAAGTTGACCTTTTTGGAAGATGAACAAGCAAAATACAATGCAACATAACAAAATGATAAATAGAATGCAATTTGCATAATTATGCTCTAAATGTAACATGAAATGTAGATCTAGGGTTTGGGGGTAAAATTCTACCCCCAAGCTTAGCTCCAGTGAAATCATGCCCTGTATAGGGTGACCATGATTTTGCTTTTCTAATGAAATCGTGCCCTGTAATTACAGGGTATGATTTCACAATAGAAGGAAAATATAGCAAAACAATGCAAATAAACTAACAATAAATGTGAATTTAGCAATATGCAAAATGCAAAAGAAATGAAAACAACCTGGTGGTAGCAAAAAAGTAGACAAAAGGATGAAGACCTCCAAGATGGTAGACTCCTCCTTAGGGCTCCAACACTTATCCACCAAGGGTAGCAACACACAATCAAATGTAGTAGAAGAGATCTCCACAAAATCCAAAAAGCTTCAATAGAATCTTGTTAGCACTTGCATCAACACTTGTTGGCAGCTTGTAAGATTGCTTCACTTAGAATTCATGATTAGAAGAGATCTAGGAATCAAATTGTTAGAGAGATTTCTTGATCAAAAGAAAGCTTCAAACCCTCTATTTATAAGAGATTTGAAACAAGAATGGGTAGGAAAATCAAGGAAAATCTGATGCCAAAGAAGGTTAAGTAAAATGCTAGGGTTTTCTAAGAGAAAACCCTAACTAGGTGAAATTGCACCCCTGTAAGGACCGACCATGATTTCACTAGAGCAAGGAAAAAAGAGGGAAAGAGGGGGAGAGAGGCCCAAACTTGCTTTGGGCAAGTTGGAGGGTCTCTCTAAGGGACTAGGGAAAATGACTCACTCAAGTGGGTCAATTTTCCATGTCTACATTTTGCCCCCTCTTTGATGCATTTATGGCCTAATAAATGCATCAAAGAAATATGTAGACACCTAAGGGTGAAGGATGAGAAACAACAACAAAAAAGGAGTGGTTGGTTTAGAAGAAAGGAGTGGTGCAAAAATGGTGTCATTCTAGACACTTTCATGTTTTGCATGCAAATCGAGGTATTAGGGACATTAATGCCTCTCAGGCCAGGGTGCCCCCTCAAGTTTTGGAAGGAATGCCACATTCCTAATGAAACTTAAAATGGTAGATGTAGAAGAAAGAAGAGCAAAAATAGAAAGAAAAGAGGAGAGAGAAAAAGTAAAAAAAGAGGCATAAAAGGGGCAAAAGGTGAAAACCCTAATTCATTTTCATCATGCAAAATAGAAGAAAGGAGCTTTGGAGAAAATAAAAATGGTGCTTCCAACACATCGTTCAACCATTGTGAGGGATGATGTTAATATAGTAGTGGAGTGAGTATATGTAAGGACTAAAACCCTCCTTCTAGATTAGGTTAGGGTAGATTTTAATCCTTTTTTTGTATATTTTTTAAAATTTTCTCTAGAAATCATCGTGCATGACCTAGGCACGATTTCATGGGTCGACCATGATTTTACCCTAGTTTATGGTGATGAGTGAAATCATGTCCCAAAATTATGGGGTATGATTTTATGAATTCATACCTTAGATATAGGGGGTATGATTTTGTAGAAAGATAAGAATGAAATCATGCTCAAAGCTAAGTATGATTTCACTAAAGATAGAGAAAATAAGAAAGAAAGAAAGAGAGAGAGAAGAGAAAGGTGAAGCAACCCAACAAGTTGATTAAGTTTTGATTTATTTTAATTTATTTATGTGCACAAGAAATTAATGAAATTTTTATTATGTTTGTGGATGCAGCATGATGTACTAGAGAGTCATGAGTGGTGATCAAGCTCCTTGGAGGTAGAGCTAGATGGCCTCTCATAGGTAGAGAGAGATACCCTAGAGGTAGTGGGGCTAGACCACTTGGTAGAGATACCTTGGGTAGAGGTGGATAGAGTGCTACTAATAGTGCTAGTAGAGATATGGTACCTAAAATTATCTACCTTTTGGTTACCTATAAGGGATATGGTAGTCACACTAGAGGATGTGTGGTGCATCTTGTACATCCCCATTAGGGGAGAGTAGTTTATAGGGCATGGGGGTAGTGGATCACACTAGAGAGATTATCAAGTGGTTGGGTCCACTAGGTTTGAGAGAGTATGATCTCAATTGATGAGATGGTAGGGTGCTATGGGGTTGATGCTTTGATGATCATGCTCTATGGGGTGGTGGTTGGGTTGTTGATGTGCCATACCAGTAGGTAATATCTACCATGGGTGATGGTGGGTGTAGTGGTAGACATGCGAGACCAATGAGTGAGGTTCGCATGGGGTTTATATGTGTTGGCTCATTTGTACAAGATATTGTACAATATCATGTACAAGCGGTATATAGGTTTAGTGTGTATGATGTTGCTCTAAGTGTGGAGCTGGGAGCATATAGTGGTATGGATACCATATGCACTCCTAGGACCATTTCCTAATCTAGAGTGACCAATAGTGTATATATGGTCTAGGTCCTTTGAGTGGGTCTAGAGGATATATGTTGAGAACCTACCACTAGCGAGGTGGGTAATAGATGAGCTATGGAGGTTGAAGATCATATGGTGATCATGGCATCTACACCCTGGATGGGTTGAGGATGTAGAGGAGCTAGCTAGGGTTAGGAGGATTAGGTGGCTCTCTATGGAGAAGGGAGAGTTAGAGCTCTTTTGATTTGATAGAGTCTAGTGGTAGTTTAAGATCTTCTAGGAGATCCTAACCTTGGGTGACTATTGGTATAGGTGGGTGTATCAAGATCCATCAGGAGTCAAAGGGGACCTTGATGTGGCTAGGTGGGTAGAGGAGGACCTGGATGATCCACTCTATGTGGATCTAGGGGTGGATGATGTTGAGGTGGCCCTCGACTACTAGAGATGGTATAGGGGTGTCATGCCCCTAAGGATCTCCCCACCAGTATCGGTGTAGAGGTACCAGGTTATGAGCTAATGTATGCAGCTAGCACTAAGGGAGGCCACTCGATGCACCATAGAGAGGTAGTAATAGGGCTAGGAGGGCCCAAGGTAGACACAGGTCTAGGTGGAGCTAGTGGTGGCTACCATTACTATATCTAGGACTAGGGAGGCAAGAGTGACCTGAGTTACCCCCATGATGGTTAGATCTGTACCAAGTAAAGGGATAGGAGAGGCCTCCACATCAGTAGTAATTGACTTGAGTGAGATCATGGGTTAGGGAGACTTGAGGAGGGAGATAGAGGTACTACAAGTATATGTAGTGACTCTATAAAGGGAGATGGACCTGCTTTGAGAGGATAGGGCTAAGAGGATGGAGGGGTTGAGGAGTGCACTAGGCACTATAGAGGTAGAGAGGGACATAGCACAAGGAGAGGTTGATCATCTCTAGGGAGAGGTGAGCTGGACTAGATGAGGAGCATCAATGGGCTTGAGTAGAGGGGATGGTTGTGGTCAACAACAACCAATAGAGAGAGAGAGGTTGGAGGTAGTCATGCAGAGGGTGACCTTCTTCTAGATGGTATACTATCAAGTAATTTTAGTGGATCAGTGAGTGCCACCACCTTCATCCCTATAGACATTAAGTTAAACTCGATCTAGATCATGGATGGTTTCATGGTCTATGAATATACCTCCACCAGGACCACCTTTGATGGATAGAGCTAAGGAGATAGGCTCCTAGAGCTAGGGAGGGGATCGAGGTGACATGTAATTTTTAGTGTGGCATGCATCCCTAGGGATGGTCGAGTGTACTGGGTTTGGATTGTGGTACATCGACTAGATAGACCTATGTATCTTTCTTCTCTAGTAATATCATGTTGTATTTTGTGCTATGTGTGTGATGTTGTGTGCCTCTTTTATGGTGTTTTTAATTTTTATTTAATGTTTAATTTTTTTATGTATGATATGATCTATAAATGCAACATGTATGGATGCAATGGAGTGAATGCAATGTAGGAAAATGGATGGAAGAAGGGAAGAAAAGAAGAGAAGGAGAGGAAAGGAGGAAGAAGAAGGGATAAAACACTACTCTAGGTGAAATCATGCCCCATAAAAATGGAGCATGATAATGCTAGAGCAAAATTGTGACCCATAAATATGGGGCATGATTTCAAAAAGAAAATAAAAATGGTAAAAGAATAAGAAAAGGAGGAAGAAGAAGAAGAAGAAAGAAGAAGAAAAAAGAAGAAAAAGGTCAACAATGAAGAAAAGAGGGGCTTGAGGCATGATGCTTGGGTTAGCATAGATCGTACTAGATTAGTGTGACCAACCATACATACATCAAGCAAAAGAATATGGATAAGTGGAGTGATACCTACTATGGGTGTAGTACTCGCTAAGATGGTCAAAATATGGAGTGGAACCCACTATGGGTGTTGTGCTCACTAAGATGGATAAATGATCAAGAGATATACCCATTGGGATGTATGCTCACAAATGGTCGAATGGAGGTTACCCCTCACTTGTGACCATGAAGCTATCCGCTATGGGGTGTGTTGTATGTGCAAGATGTATTAGCAAGTACTACTCAATAGGGGTGTGGTGTGTGCAAAATGTGAGTGAACAAAGCCAACTGAGCAAGATAGGATGTGAGTGTGTGCATGTGCTAGAAGAAAAGAGAGGAAGAAAGCAAGAGCAAAAAGCAAGGAAGAGTTGTGTTCCTTGACCTAAGGAGAAATTGATGGTCATCAGTAAAACTTTCAAGGTCAAGGAACACAAAAGCAAAGACAAAAAGAGAAAGAAAAGAAAACAAGAGGAAGAAGGAAGAAGCAAAAGCCCTAGGTTGGGGACTTCGCTAGGCATCAGAGTCCTAGTGAGAGTGCAATGCATGTGAGCTATGACCTAACTAGGTGTCATCACGTGCCATTGTCATAAAGTCCCCAAAAACTATATGATCAAGCAGTCATGAGCAAGCAACAATGCAATTATGACAAGCAGAGATGCAAATGCAATGAAATATCAGGCAAATCATGCAAAATATGATAGGCAAACATGCAGTATGAATAGGCAAACAAATGTGGTGGATGAAAATGCAAGGTATACCTAATTGATGATTTATTATTTTATTATTATTTTTATTTTTATATATATATTATTGAGTAGAATGATAGTCGACACATAGTCTGATTGTGCCTCCTATCTTAACAAAAATAATATGTGTACAAGGGACTGATCCATCAAAGAAAAATCTAGAATAGGGATCATCTTGATGATCAAAATCACAAGGAATCTCCTTCATAGCTTTTTCTCCGGTAGCCTTTGCACGAAAGTCTTCACAAACCCTAACAAAACCATCTTTCTTAACAAAAGGAGGGGCAATCCCTAATTTTGCAAGATCTCTATAAGATAGTGAAGTAGGTTCTTTTTGAGAAGTAATAGATTTATCATTAGAATGCATAAAATTTATCATATTACAAAATAGAACATCAGAGGGATAAGGGGGTCCTTCATCCTCATCACTCCACTCCAATTTTTGATGATCTATATATTCATCATAAGTTTTAAGGTGATCATCATTATCAAATGGTAAAGGTTGGTTTTTGTTGGGAATGTAGCCTACACCACACCTCCTAGGCCAAATCTCAACATCCAAAGGCTCTTGAATGCCTTTCTGTCATGGCCCCAAACCTTTACCTATATATCCCATGCTAGATAGGATCTGTTTAGGGAGTGGGTAATCATTGGATAAGTAGCAATGGGTAAAAGAATGCTCCATAGGAGAGGGGTTGCTACCATAGATATTTTCTTCGAAGGTTGTTCCTATGAAGATAAAGGTACATGTGCCAATGTGTACAACTTCACCCTTCTTACGAGGTAAACCCATAGTCCTTGGTGAAGGTGGTAGCTTGGCAAGATCTAGAAGAGGCTCTTGAAGAAAATTATTAACTTGATCCCATGATGAAACTTTGATTTGAGGTTCCTCACTCACTTTTAGACTTTCAAGTTGCTCAGATGTTTGAGATGAGGAACTTGGAGAAACAAATGATGAAACTAAAGGACAAATATTGAGATCAGATTGAGCTTTCTCAACCATCGAACAATATTCGAATGGATGAGGGTCACCTAGAATGGTGACAACTTGATCCTTAAATTCAAACTTCAAACATTGATGAAAGGTAGAAGGGATGACCTTCATTGCATGGATCCAAGGATATTCGAGAAGAAGATTGAAAGATGTTGGGCAAGGTACCACATAGAACAAAGTATCTAAGATCTGAGGTCCAACCCTAAGGGGAAGGGACACAATGCCACAGGCCTCTTGGGACTCATTGTTGAAAGCTTTGATGATAATATCAGATTTAGTTAAGTCTTCCTCTTTTAATCCAAAATTTTGGAAAAATTGATAAGTGCATAAATTAAGGGAAGAACCATTGTCAATCAAGATTCGTTTGATAAAGGTTCTCCCAATAAATGTTGTGATGTAAAGGGAAGAATCCCCTCATAAGTTTGAGGAAGGCATATCATCATCCAAAAATGTGATGTGATGTATCCCAAGAGAACCTACGACATTGGCTACAACACTAGGGGAAATGTCTATAGGGATAGATTGTTGTCTTAGAAGTTCCAACAAAGCTTCCCTATGAATAGGAGAAGTTTGTAAGAGTTCTAAGATAGAGATCTTGGCTGGGGTACTAGCTAACTATTGTTGAATGTCAAAGGAGATTTTAGGTTGAGGTTTCAACACTAAAGGTGGGGTTTTTACTCCCACACTTTTCCTTTGAGCATTCTTCAAAACTAGGATGGGCTTCAAGGGTGGGTTGGATGAAGAGCTCATCTCTTGTTGAGAATGTTGAGCCAGTTGAGCTTGAGCTTGTTGCCTTGTAGTCACTACTATCATACCAACCATATTATCATAGGGAGGTGGCACATTTTGATATGACACTTGATTAGCTGCCTGCTACCCATGCTTAGGTAGGGGATCTTGGAAGATTTCCATATCTTGATTAGTTGTGGGTGCTTGTTGAGTAGGAGGTTGGTTGTTGGGTGGATGAGAACCTTCTATGACAAGGTGACCCTCATCAATCAGGTCTTGAACCACATGTTTCAACCTCTTACAAGAATTTTTCCAATGTCCCTCCACTCTATGATATTCATAGTGTTGACCAACCTTATACCAATCAGTTGTGGTATCTAGTTGCCTTATGGGAGGTAACTCAATCATATTAGCTTCCAAAAGCTTCTTGTAGGACCACATTCATAGGCATGTTGAGCCTTGTGAAATTCCTTCATGGGGGTTTTGGGGGTTGGCTAAGCACCATATTTTGTAGGTTGTTAATAATACTATTAATAGGCCTACTATCCATTACCCCATCACCAACCACATGCTTATTCTTATACTGATTCTTAGTGGTCCTATCTTCTTTCACTTTAAGTTATCCTCTTCTGATAAGAGCTTGCTCTACCTTCCTTGCTAGGTCAATTGCTTGATCAAAATATGTGATAGTTGTAGTTTCCAATGCATAAGATAATTGCTCTTGCAAGTTTCCAATAAATATCTCAAGCATGTCTCGAGGAGGTAAGGTATATCTCAAGCATCCAACTAGACTCCTCCAATGAGACAAATTCTGAAAAACTTTCCTCTTTACCTTGCTTCAAACTGTAAACATCTTTCATGGTTACATTCTTCTCAACATAAGCACCAAATTGTTGCACAAATAATTCAGTTGTTTCTTCAAAATTCCTCAAAGAATGGTTGGGCAATCGATAATACCACTCTAATGCCATGCCACCAAGACTCTTAGGGAACATCTTTAGCAACAACATGTCATCATATATGATATCATGGCAAGTTGTTCTAAACATTCTCAAATGCTCAATTGGATCTTTTGTTCCCTTATATATAGGTAAAACTAGCATGGGAAAATGCTTAGGATAAGGCTTAGCAACAACTATAGGGTCTAAGGGCTGATTGCACATTTCTCTATAGTTGTAGGTGAAACTAGGGGGTTGAATCATATCCACTCTTGAAACCAATTGTTTCACCATATTAGTTAAACTTTGCACCTCAGGATTGTTGTTGTGCAATACCCCTAGATTCCCTAAGGGATAGGTAGGTTATTGAATAGGTACTTGGCCCATGTTGGAGGTATTGATACTATTGTGATATGTGGTATCTTGCTGGAGAGGATAACTAATAGTTGGTGGAATAGAAGCAAGAATGTTGAGATTAGTAGATTGAGGAGGAAATTGAAAATAATCTTGAGTGACACTACTAGTTGGAGGGACTTGTAGAACTCCTTCCAACATTGGTGGTTATAGTAGTGGCATAAGTTGGTTGATGGACATGATTACCATGATTCAAAAATTCAAACAAAGGGTTAGTATGAATGCATCTAGGAGAGACTATTGGAGGAGGAGGAGTCTCACCTCTTTCGAGTCGAGCTTCCTGCTCCATAGCTACAAGCAAGTCTTCCTTATAGCATTTCATAAAACCCCACACATGATCAAATGATTTAAAGATGTAGCACCCATCAGGCCCTTCAAGGGGATCATAGTTTGTTTTAGTTTCCTCATTTTCTTGCTCTTCTGCATCAAGGTTAGGGTTCTCTCTATCAATCTGATCATCTTCTTGGGGAACATGATCAGACTCTAGCTGCCTTCATTGACTTCTAAGGAATGGAGCCATTAGAAGAAGTGAAAGGATAGAAGAGAAGACTAATGAAAGACACACAAGAATATTTTAAAGATATTTATTAATATTCTTCTAATTCTAAGCAAACAAATTAGTGGTCTTGTTAAAATATTTTCAAAATAAAAGCACACAAGGAAGAGGCTTCCTAATTTGGCCACTAAGATGCATGTTCACGTCGGGTTCACCAAATATGTAGAGGGGGAAAACTGCCCTACCACGTATGATTCTCGGTTGGATCCACTGGGAGCCAAGGTGAACCATGGGGGTATGTTATAACTCTACACTCAGGTGGGAAACCAGGGGAAGGGTTCACCAAGAATAGTTTTAGGACTCACTCCAAGTTTGGGGTGGAATGTGTTTGGATGTGTCAATTAAGCATGCACCTATGTTTGGCCTTTCTAAAACTATACTATGAAAAGGGAAAGAATAATGCAAGATACAAGATGCAAGAAGACAAGAGCTAACCCTAGAATGATTCTTTTCTTAAATGATCACTAACCCTAGGATTGCAAAACAAAGCCTTTGAGCAAGGGTCCAAGAGAAATGCACAAACAAGGTTAAAACCCTAGATGCACACTATATGCTTTTATTCTTTCAAATGCCTAGAAATTTGATCAAATACTTTTCTCACTTGTGATCTATATTTTAAATAAAAATAGATAAAAGACAATCAAAAAACAACCTAAAGATCTACTAGGGCACTTATCTAATTCGATGGTTGTTCCAAGCTTTATCTTGCATCCAATGATATCCCACAACTTCTATCCTACAAAATAACTTCACAAAACCCTTGAAAAATATGATCAGCATTAGGGGGCCTACTTAGGCCATTGTATGACTATACTTGGAGGTGCAACAGTCAAGCCCCCTAGGTCCTTTTAGCTGACCTTTAGAATGCAAAAGTGAAAGTTTACCTTTTTGGATAATATGAACAAGCAAAATACAATGCAACAAAATAGAATGATAAACAAAATGCAATTTGCATAATTATGCCCTAAATGTATCATGAAATGTAGACCTAGGGTTTGGGGGTGAACTTCTACCCCCAAGCTTAGCTCTAGTGAAATCATGCCCTATATGGGGTGATCATGATTTTACTTCTAATGAAATCGCACCCTATAATTATGGGGTGTGATTTTGCAACAGAAGAAAAATACAATAGAACAATGCAAATAAACTAACAATAAATGCGAATTTAGCAATATGCAAAATGCAAATAAACAAAAACAACCTGGTGGTAGAAAAAAGTAGACAAAAGGATGAAGACCTCCAAGATAGTAGACTCCTCCTTAGGGCTCCAACACTTATCCACCAAGGGTAGCAACACACAATCAAATGCAATAGAAGAGATCTCCACAAAATCCAAAAAGCTTCAATAGAGTCTTGTTAGCACTTGCATCAACACTTGTTGGTAGCTTGTTAGATTGCTTCACTTAGAATTCATGATTAGAAGAGATCTAGGAGTCAGGAGATGGAGGAAAAGAAAGCTTCAAACCCTCTATTTATAAGAGATTTGAAACAAGAATGGGCAGGAAAACTGAGGAAAAGCCAATGCCAAAGAAGGTTAAGAAAGATTAGGTTTTCTAAGAGAAAACCCTAACTAGGCGAAATCGTGCCCCATAAGGGCCGACCATGATTTCACCAGAGCAAGGAAAAAAAGGGAAAGAAGGGGGAGAGAGGCCCAAACTTGCTTTGGGCAAGTTGGAGGGTCTCTCTGAGGGACTAGGGAAAATGACTCACTCAAGTGGGTCAATTTTCCATGTCTACATTACTACAACTCTATTTGATGAGCTTTTTAAAGTTTTTCCTTTACCTAAAGCGTAACCTTATGATCCATTATGATTTTATTGTATCATTCTCCATACTTTTTTAATTCTTATATTTTTTTGTTCTTCAGTTGCAACTTCCCAATATACATCTTCAATTAATCCTCATTCTTCATCAGTTGCTCTTGTTTGGTTGCTAGTTGTTCTTCTTGTTGCTTGAGTTGTTGATTATTCAAGCTCAACTACTCCTCCTATTATTTTTTTTGTGCAACATATATTTGTAGCAACTTTTATTGTTCCTACAACTACTTCCTTTGTTACTACACTTGTTGGTGCATCAATTGTTTCTATTCTTCTTGTAATTTTAACTTTTCCTCAAAGGCTTGTTTCATACTATTCATTTCAATTTCTACCTTTTGCAATTTTTCCTCACCCTCTTTCTTGCTATGTTCTAATTTGTCTTCTATTGTAGATATTTCTCTCTAAGTCATGTTTGCTTCTCCTTGTTGAGCCTCCTTGGCTTGATTAATTTTATCTAACCCTAAGCCAAGCCATTCAATCTAGTGTTTTAGGAAATTAAGCATTCAAAATATGATCAATTCAGGGGATGCTCTCTAATATTTTGTATATGACATGTTTAGTGGACATATTTATTTTTGTCCAAATCTAGATATATTCTTAGATGTATTATATAATTTGTCTTCATCCCTTTTGAAAAGTCTCCAATTCTTAATGCACTTGTTACCTCTCTTGTAGGTAACTGCCATGGGTGCTAGGCATGTGTTTGAGCTATTCTCCTTATTCTATATTCACTACACACCCACTCCATGACCTTTATTTCATTGAATGTATGTTCCTTCCATTGTTTCAACAACCTATCCAAAACTATAGTCATGTACTTAGGAACATATTAGATACTTGATCCAAGAAATGGTCCACCTGTTCATCTATTTCTTCTCCTTCTCCATATGAGATTCCAAATTGAGGTACTTCAATTAAAAATTATGTGCGGATACCTCTATCCATTTCTTATGCCTGGTTCTCCTCATTTTTTTGGGAGTGACCTTTCCCCAATCTCCTTGATTGGTCTCATCCTAATTGTCTCCTATAGAAAAATGTGAGCTACAATTTATGCTTTTTGTTCCTCCTTTTTAGACCTAATTTCATCAACATCTATAACTTCCTAGGTTGACTATTGATCTCCCTTAGGTACATGAACTTCTATTTCTGGCTTCGATTGTTCCTCTACCCTTTCTTGAGGTGTGAGTACAAGATCATGTTGTACTTGTATTTGTGTGACCTCTTCCCCTAGGTTTATATTTCCACCCCTCATGACATTCCTAACTTGTGGATTTTTCTTGTTCTTCTCTCCCAAAGGTACCACCATTACTTCTTTTACTTTTGTTCATGTGGTGTTGACACTTTAAGCAGCCTGTTGGAAATATGTTGAATATTTTTCATGTTATTTTTGTGGGGTTAACTCTAAAATTTACTCAACACCCTTCGTGTATTTTATATTTCTTAAGATATTTTTAGATCCATATGGGTTGTTTAGGGTTAAATATTTGAACCCATGGTTTTTCACCCATGGTATTGTAAAATTTGTTCTTATATTGATATTTAATTACACTTGCATTAGGGTTTGAATAGAGATGAGATATGAACATTATTATATTGGAGATGGTTAAGATTATACAATAAGGAAATATTATTGTGTTGGGTTTTTTCTCATAAGGTTTTCCTAGGTGAAATATTGTGTTGTGTGTATTTGTTATCTTCTTATTCTTTTTTCTTTCATTTTGTATTTACTATTTTCTAGATTTAGTTTATCAGGATCTTTTTGCTCTTCATTCGGTATCAGACCTAGGTTTTAGCTTTGCTCAAAGAGTAAATATTTCGACCCTATGATAAACTAATTCTTGAGTGGGAGTCATACACAGAAGAATCTTGGCGAAGGAAAATGATGGGAAGAACACAAGTAGAGATTGAAAAATTTAATGGATAACATTTTGAGTTATTGAAACTCAATATGGATAATTTGTTGATTGATAGAGATCAGTGGATTGTGGTCTCGAGAGTAAAACCAATAGGAACGATATATGAGAAATGGCTAAATATTGACATGAAGGCAAGGAGCTCTATCAGATTGTGCTTATCTGATTCAATATTGTTGAATGTATCAACAAAGGCCATGAAAAAGTTATGGGAAAAGTTGGGAGTATTGTATTAGATAAAGTTTCTAGTAAATAAACTCTTTCTATGAAAGAAGTTGTATTCTCTTTGGATGAATGATGGTGATTATGTGGCTGAATATATAAATGCTTTTAACACTATGGTAAGTTAATTAAACTTTTTTGAAGTAAAAATGGATGAATAGGAAAAGTGTATTACTTTACTTTGTTCATTACATAATTTGTAGGATAACCTAGTTATGGCTATAATCAATACTACTTCTACATTAAAATTATAGGATATAGTAGGAATATTTCTATCTAAGGAAATGACAAAAAAAAAAATTTAGGATTATCATCAAAAGGATGCCTTGGTTATGAGATATCATTCTTAATAAAGAAGCAAAAATAAATTAGGAGAAAGAAATTTGAGATCTAGGGGTAAATTTGTTGCTCCAAAAAAGAGAAAATGTTGAAAGTGTGGTAAAATAGGGTATTCTAAAAGAGATTGTAGATATAAAAAGGATGATAATATTTAATCATCTGATGAAGGAACTTCTATAAAAATGAATACCACAAATGAAGATTCAAGGGACTTATTCTTAGCTACAATCTGCTCAAGTGAATGTCATAACTCATGGTTGATTGGCTCAGGTGTTTCCTTTCATATGACTCCTCATAGGGAGAGGTTCTGTGAATATGAAAATATAAATAGAGATGAAGTCTTCTTGGGAGACAATTCTACATATAAAATAATAGGTCGGGAAGAGTCAATTTGAGGTTAAAATATGGAAGAATTAAAATCCTTCCTAGCATGTTGCATATTTTAGGTTTAATAAGAAATTCAATATTTGTGAGTAATATGAGTGACACAGGTGTGATTGTGGTATTTAATAAGGATAGTTGCAATATGGTTTATGGAGTCTTGGTTTTGGCAAGGGGAGTTCATACAAGAACTTTGTTTAGTCTTGAGGCTGGCACTGTAAGTATCGGTTGCAATAGCTCTTCAATTATAGAGGAGAATAATACAATAAAAGTAGCTTTAATTATTCTTATAGTGAAGACAATATTGTGGTATCAACACATGGGGCATATTGGTGAGAAAGGCCTTCGAACATTAAAAATACAAGGTATGGTTTAAGTAATTTTTGATTGCCCATTAAATTTTGATTTTTGAGAGCAATGTATCTTTGGAAAGCAAACCTGAGTCAAGTTTCCTAGTAGTGCTACAGGATCTAAAATAATTTTACATCTAGTTCACAGTGATGTGTTTTGACTTGTAAAAGTACCATCATTAGGTAAATCTATCTATTTTGTTTTGTTTATAAATGAATTTTCAAGAAAGACCTAGGTATATTTGTATGAAACAAATCTAATGTTTTCAATAAATTTAAAGAATTTAAGGCTCTTCTAGAAAATTAGATAGATAAAATGTTTTGAGAAGTGATAATGGTGGTGAGTATTTCTCTAATGAATTTGAGTAGTTTTACAAGGATTATTGAATAAAAAGGAAAAAAAAACTTCAAATACTCCACAATAGAATGGAGTTGCAGATTGTATGAACAAAAAATTGATGGATGAGGTCAAAAGCATGCCAAGTGGTGTAGGGTTAGAAAGAAGATTTTGGGCAAAATCCATTCTAACTACTTGTTACCTCATCAATAGATATCCTATATTAGCTTTTGTGTACAATACTGCATAGGAAGTATAGACTGGTAAGAAACCCTCTCTCAATCATATAAGAGTTTTTGGTTGCAATGCTTATATGTATATCCCAAAATAGAAAATGACTAAGCTAGACTATAAATCTAAAAAATGCATATTTGTGGGTTATAGTATTCGTGTTAAAATATATAAGTTTTGGAACCTAGAAACATAGAAGATTGTTTACAATCTTAATGTGATCTTTAGAGAAACAAAAGGGGTTCTAAAACAAGAAATACAACCAAGCAAAGAATTTAGAAAAATTCAAGTAAAATTAGAACGGAAGGAATAACCTATGGTAGAACTTGGTGTTGTAGAAGAAGATGAACTACAAAGAGATTTTGAAGAGGAAAATTTAGAGGAAGAAGGTGAGAAGAAAGCTAAATATGCATAACTTGGAACTCCAAGTTTGAGGAGATCAGATCGAGTGAGAAGACTCCCAAAAAGTTGTAGCCCTTCAAATATTTGTTCTACATTTAATATATCAATTACTTATGAACCCAAGATTATAAAGGAGGTACTTCAGTCAAGTTAGAATAAGTCTTTGAAAATGGCTATGGAGGAATAAATGGAATCCCTAGATAAAAATAAGATATGGCACTTTGTAAAATTACCCCTGGAAGAAAACCATTTGGTTGTAAGTGAGTATTCAAGAAGTATAATGTAGAAGGAAATTTGAATAAGTACAATGCTCGCTTGGTAGCAAAAGGATTTATTCAAGTCAAGCTAATTGAATTTGATGAGATTTTTTCTCCTCTGGCTAAACTAACTTTAGTTAAAAAAAAATTGGATATTTCTATTGCTTTTGATCTTAAAATAGAACAGATGGATGTAAAAACAATATTACTACATGGTGAACTTGATGAAGACATATATATGTCACAACCATAATGATTTAGAGTAAAATTTAAGGAGGACTTAATATGTAAGTTGAAAAAGTCTCTTTACGGCTTGAAGCAATCTCCAAGAATGTGGAACCAAAAATTTGATAGGTTTGTTTTGACACTTGGGCTTGGAAAAAGTAAAGCAAATCCATGTGTATATTTTAAACAAGAAGGTAAAAAATTTATTATCATTGTTTTGTATGTAGATGACATTTTGTTAATTGGTAACGATAAGGATATGATAAAGTTACTAAAATCTCAGTTATATTCTGAATTTGACATGAAGGATTTGAGTGCTACAAAATTTATTTTGGGTATGGAAATAATAAGGGATCATGCAAATAGAAATTTATGGTTAAATAAAAGGAAATATATTGATTTGATACTACAGAGGTTTAGGATGCATGATTGTAAACCAGTATGTACTTCATATCATGTTGATCAAAAGTTATCTGCTAAAATATATCCTAAAACATGTGAGGAAATTGAAGAAATGCATCATGTTCCTTATGCTACCGTTGTTGGTAGTTTTATGTATGCTACAGTCTATACTAGACCTGATACATTGGACTGTTGTGAAGAGGATATTCAAATACCTGCCTGGAACTTTAGACTATGATATCTGTTACCAAGGAAATTTTGGAGATAGTAATATTGTAAATATACAAGGTTTTGTGGATGCTACTTGGGCTAGAGATCTATACAAGAGAATATCCATGAGTGCTTATGTGTTTGGAATATTTGGAGAGGCAATAAGTTATATGAGGAAAAAGCAATCAGTAATTGTTTTATCCATAATAGAGGTAGAGTACATTGTAGCAACTCATGTCTATAAATAAGTAGTGTGGGTAAAAAGGTTACATTCAATATTTGGTCTTAAGTAGAAGGTTGTGAGAATTGATAGTGATAGCCAAAGTATAATATTTTTGGTCAACAATCCTGGTTTTCATGATCATTCAAAACATATCGATATCAAGTATCATTTTGTGAGAGATATGGTTGAAGGGAATCGAGTGATGCTGGGTAAATATGATAAATAGAATAATGTTGTTGATTCATTAACAAAGGTTGTACTTGCTCAAAAAATTCCTTGGTGTAGAAGATCTATGGGTATGGTTACCCTTGACAGTTGATAATGGCAGTTTTGACCCCCATGGAATGTATTCAATAAGTGGAAGAATGTTGGAAATATATTCAATATTTTCCATGTTATTCTGGTAGGCTTAACTCTAAAAGGTACTGGACACTCTCCATGTTTTCTCAGTTTCATAAGCTATTTTTAGACCCATATGGGTTGTTTAGGGTTAAATTTTTGAATCCAGGGTATTATAAAATTTATTCATGTGTTGTTATTTAATTGCACTTGCATCAATATTTAAAGAGAGACGAGAGGTGAACATTATTGTATTGGAGATAGTTAAGTTTATACAACAAGAAGATATTAATATGCTAGGTTTTTTCTCATAAGGATTTCCCAGATGAAATACTATGTTATATGTGTAATTTTTATCTTCTTTTTTATTTGATTTTGTATTTACTATTTTTTAGATTTAGTTTATCACGACCTTTTTTATCTTCACAACCACTGTTTGAATTTTTTTATTAGTTCAAACTTATTGACATCAATCAGCATAGGATATCACATTGCTCCTCCTATCTGACTCATTTTTATTAATAAATTAATATCTTTCAATTCCAAAGCATCTAGCTCCATGTGCATCTCATGATCTGTGAGAAATGTTTATTGTTTCTCACTTTGTACAAGAGAATTTTCCTATGTTTTTCTCTCTTGTTACCTCCTTATCTGCATAAAAATTGGTACTAGTTATGTTTCCAAATCCCTTTAAGATAGTGGCTGCTCATGTAGCCCTTTTTGAGATTCTTCTTCTTCCTATCCTAATTCCAATTCCAGTTTTGTTGTCTCTTCCTTTTGTGGTGAACTTCCTCTTGTAAAGTCTCAAGCTCTTCCACCAACACAAGTTTTGGTTTCCTTGTGTTCCACTTAGGTTTAAGCTTCTCAAGAGTGATATTTTAGATTAAAACTATTTTTACCCATCATAGTACCAAATATTGATCTTTCAATAGATCTCAAGGTGCTATCATGCCATAAAATGGAATACCCGCCTGAGTTATGACATCTAACATAACTGCAAATGCATGGAATATCATAGAAAATTTCTTATTTATCCTCTATAATAGCCACTGAATCCTTTGAGCCAAGTATGTACCCTAATCATATTGTACTCCCTTCACAACACCTTCCACATATTGTATCATCCACACTGGCATATTAGATGATCATACCTCTCCTAATAGATGAGACATTACCACATTCATGGCACACTGGAATTCCTTATTCTTCAACATGCTCTACCTAATTCCACACCCTTCTAGATCAAAGGACTTGGTGGTTTTTGGTGACTTAAGTTATGTCAACTTAGTCAGCAATTTGTAAATCTTGATTGCATCAAGATATCCCTTCTTAATTGATTGCCCTTTCTTTGGCAACCTAAACATTTGTTGAAAGTAGGCAACTAAGAATTTCACTTTTAGGTATTGATTTCTAATATGAACAAAAGGGTAATACTTGTGGGCATCATATGATTGCATAATTTGCAACAAGTACTCATTAAAGAAGGTTTTATCAAAAGGTGGTACTTATGTCAAAACACTGACTTATGCCTTTTCTAGAGTTAGATTTAGTTAGTGATTCTCAGTACGATCATTCCATAATTTTTAATAGAATTCTCTTGTCAATGGTGTGAAAGAGATATTTTTCAACTCTACTTGTCCACCTTTATCATCACTCGATAGGGCATATTGATTTTCTAAAGTATCTTCTTAATGAACTTCACTCCAAAGTTTCTTTTGGTGTGCTCGTGGTGGTTCCATCTAAATGTCCCTTCTAGAATGTGGTTGCTTTCTTCCCCTACCACCATACCAATTTTAGCATACCCTCCATGTACTATAATCTCTTCCTCTCCAAGGATAGTAGCCATATCCTCTCCTAGATTGAAACCCTCATCCTTATCCTTGTGTCAGGTAGGTTACCTCCTATCATGTTGTAGATCCTCTTCTTTGGTTAGGCTGCAAACTCCTATGATGTAGTGGTCCTGGTGAGTGTTTTTTCCTTGTTGCCAAAACCCTTTGTATGCAAGCCCTAAATTCATGCTCAGATCTTATCCTTCAAATACCTTCATTTTTATCTACAACTAATTGTGCCTCCTTTCCCAAATCATACCATGTGCATCAAATTCATACGATAGCAACAATTTTCGTACAATGATACTTAATTATATACAAATGCACATAATTTTGTACAATTGCACTTAATTTTGAGCAATTTGCATGAAAATCATACAAATTACCTTAAAATCATACAGTTGCTTTTCAAATCGTACAACTGTACCTCAAAATTATATAATTTCTACCAAATTATACAATTGCACTAATAAATCATACGATTCCCCTCAAAAATCATACGATTCCCCTCAAAAATCATACAATTGTTTCCAAATCGTATAATTGCACTCTAAAATTGTATAATTACAGTCAAAAATCATACAATTGCACTAAAAAATCGTATAATTTCCCTTAGAAATCATACAATTGCTGCCAAAATACAATTGCACTCAGAAATCATACAATTCCCCTCAAAAATCATATAATTGTTGCCAAATTGTACAATTGTACTTAGCAATCGTAGAATTCCACTAAACAATTGTACAATTATTGTCAATTTGCATGATTTTGTATGATTTTATCAAGGATTTCCTTGTAATTTGCCCAATTTTTCTTTAGTGTATGATTTTTTTCTTCTTTGTGCAATTCTTCCAACAATCGTACCAATTTTCCGCTATCAGTTGTGCAATATTTCTTGTACAATTTCATTCCTTGGAATTGTGTACAATTTTTTTATTTGTATGGCCTTGTTCTCTACTTTGCAACATGCAATGGCTAAAAAACATCCTCTTTCGACAATATTTTCAACATGCAAGCTAGGGTTTCAACTCTATCTTAATTTTCCTCTATGTTTTTTAAAAATAGCCACCAAACCCTAGATTTTTAAGGAGAAAATTCAACAATCCATGGCTTTTATTTCAAATAATTCTTCAAACCCTAGCTCTTTCAAAAAATTCAACTCCAACTTTATCCTTAAAAACTCAAAGAAAATAAAACTCCATGGTGCAATTTTATCAACAACCCAAAAATTTTGTAGTTGCGTGGAATTTTCGTATGGTGCTCGGTTATTTTTCTTCTGCTGCACTAGTCTTCCCTCTTGAATATTTTCAATTTTGGTGCCCTTCTACTTCCAATTTATTTTTAATTTATTCTTAGCACCCCTCTTCTACAATTTTAAATACACATTGATGGATGATTACCACCTCTATTTTTTTGCATGCACTTTTATCTTATTTTCTTTCCTTTCTTTTTTATTATATTTTGTTTATTTTTTATATTTTTATCTTTCTTTTTCTTTTTTCTTTTTCTTTTTTTTCTTTTTTCTTTTTCTTTTTTTTTTTTTTCTTTTTTTTTTTTTTTCAATTCTTAATTTCCTAACTTACCGACATGGATATCATACAATGACATTCACCTATATGATTCCCTCTATTGATGTGTCATTTGAAGGCTCTACCACCTCATCCCTTGAAATTGTGGGTTGGCCAATCATATTTTTTATTTTTTATTAATCAATTGTATGATTTGATGCTTCATGATTTCCAATTGTATGATTTGTAACCGTACAATTTTCAATTGTACAATTTGGAATTATACCATTGTTGACTGTACTTTTTGAAATTATACAATTTAGAATAATATAATTCTCTCCTAAAATCGTATAATCTCTATTTATTCTTCCTCGATCACTACCTCATTCAACACTTTCTCTTCATCCTATTGAAGGATCATTTGGTGAAGACACCCTAGTTGTTTGATTCTTATTTGGGTGACTTCTACTCCTATCACCTTAGACTAAGTCTACCTCCAAACTTGGTGAACAATTTCTTTGCCTACTTCAACTTATTTTCTCTTATGATCGTCCTATTTCCATTCCCACAAGTTCTCTTCCTTGTATATGTCTTCTACGATCTTGTCCTCTTGTTATAGAACCTCTTTGAATATTAAATGGAACTTCCTCTCTTTTAATAAATCCCCTTCCTAATTATATTCTTCTTGGTCCTTGTTGATGCATTTTTGATCACCCTAAGTTCTCTCTATGTGGATGCCATCCCCTAAGATTTTGCAAGAATCTAACCCATAAATTATGTCCTTGTTGTGCATTCTTGGTCAAATTTAAGGGTGTGTGTTGTGTCTCATCAAGCTACCTAGAAATTAGATTAGGAGGTCAATTCCTTCCCTTCATTTATATAGGTAAAGGAACTAAATTATTCCTAACCTCACAACCCTCCTCTATGATAGTTGTCACCCTGTAGTGCTTAGAATTCCTTGTTGGTGATCTTGTTGTCGATTTGGTTCTCCTCTTTTCCAAGTGCTAGGAGTCATATCCATAAATTCTATATTGGTAAGGTGTCCTTCATTACATTGAGATCTTGGTGATATTTTCTTAGTCTATTTTGGACATGCCTTCATCGTCTTATCCATATTTGCTCTTTAAAATGATATTGTGGGGAAAAACTGGTTAATACCTCTTCATAGTCTTCTAAAAAATTAGAGTTAGTGCTCAAATAATTATGGCTATCTTCTTTTCATGAGGACCATTCGGGTGGCATATTCATTATCCTTTGGATTATCCTTACTTTTCTTCTTTGCCTTCTTAATTTTTGATATGCTATAACATAGGAATCAATGTCCCACTATGCCATAACTTGTCTCTCATCCAACTGGATCAATGATGCTAGTATTTCCTCTAAACCTTCTTGGTCACCCAAGCAATGCTCCACAACTATCCATAAACTAGGTACTAAGAATTCCATTAGCACCACTACCTCCTGACCATATATTAGCTAAAATGATGTATGATATATTGTAGGTTTAAAGGTTGTTCTATACGCCCATAGAATAGATGGAAACTGTTCCTCCCAATATACTTCTTCTATCCCATAGTTTTATATAGTGTAGAAACTAAGATTTTTTTAGTTGCCTCCACCTACCTATTTGCTCTAGGGTAGTACATACTTGATAATGAATACAAATTTAAAAATTGATTGTCAACATCTTGATAACCTCATTAATAAAGTGATCACCATGATCAATTTTTAGTTGTAAAAAAAAATTAAACCTTCTGATTACTTGTTCATACAAGAAATGGAGCTCAATGCAATGAAGGACACCTTGTGATAATAATGTAGAGATGAGGTTTCTCCTATTTTTACCATATTATCTAGTAGCACCCTCATCTCTACCCATAGGTATTCTAAGGCTACCATGATCTACTGATATTTTTTCCTATGGGTTATTTTCAATGGTCACACAAAATCTAAACCCCATGTTTTAAACAATTATTGAGGTTAGGATGGATGCAAAGGCATAAAATCATGATGTACAGGTTTTTCCACTCATTGATAGGTATCACATGCTTGCACATATTCTTTTGTATTGCGGTACAATGTGGGACACCACAATCTTGCCAAAAGTATTTTTCTAGTAGTATCATCTAGCCCCATGTGTCCTCTTGTTAAACATATATGAGCTTCTTTCAAAGTTGTTTTGACTTCCTCCTCCATTATGCATCTTCTTAAAATTCCATCCATACCCATTTTATACAATAATTCAGCTTTCAAATGGAAGAGTGTTGACTTCATTATCACTTCTTTTTTGTCACTATCAATTCATAAGGTAATTATCTTGCGGATAGATATTCACCAATTAACTTGGATCACAATGGTACAATATTAATTGCAAACAACTGTGCATCAAGAAACTCATCTAGTATTCCTGTTCCTATAGGTTTTGAGTGAATTCTCGATAAATTATCCACTATGACATGATTTTTGCTAGGTCTTACTACCACCCATAACACAAATTCTTGCAAGGTATGAGCTACTTGTTGACTCGTCCTTGTATCACTAGTTTATTTATCAAGTAAAAGAGAGCTTTATGATTGACATAGAAGGAAAATGGGTTTACCAATAGATAATGCCTAAACTTCTATACTAAATATACCATTCCCAAAGCCTCTTATTTTATTGTACTTTAATTTATCTTCATCTTTGATAATACACAACTTGCAAAATAGATAGGTTGATCTAGCTTAAATTGTACTTCCTAAGCCAACGCACATATTATTTCAAATTTGGAAGTATTGATGTGGATATGAAATTCTTTATCCCGATCTAGAAATACCAAAATGGTGTTGCATATGAGCTTTGCCTTTAACTCCTTAAAATCTCCTTGATGCTCTTTCATCCAACTAAAAGGAATATTATTTTTTATCAATGAATCCAAAGGATAAGACACATGTATATAATTCTTGATAAACCTCTGATAACACCATGTGGATCCCAAGAATGTTTTCAATGAACTCACATCATATGGCTCCTCCATGTTCAAAATGATGTGAATATTATCAGGATCTAGCTTCAACCCTTTGCTGCACACTATGTGTCCCAACAACTTTCCATATGGTACCATCAAGAAATATTTTCCTAGGTTTAGAGATATCTGCACATTTCTACATCGACTCATACATTCACTTAGAGCCAATAAATGATCTTTAATTTTTCCATATATAGACCAATCATCTAGGAATGCCTTGAATTTTCTTGTTGCTAATTGATCAAATATGTACAAAATAATTCTTTGGAATATGGTAGGAGCATTGCATAGCCCAAATGGCATTCTATTGTAAGCATAAATACCATTTTCCACAATAAATGTGGTCTTCAACTTATCTTCTTCTACTATGCTAATTTGATTATAGCTAGAAAACCCATCCAAGAATGAGTAAATTTCATGTCCTGCAACTTCCTCCAAGATAGAATCCATAAATGGAATAGGAAAGGGATCCTTGATCGTCACTACATTTAGACTATGAAAGTCCACACATATACGAATCTTGTCCACTTCCTTCTTCAAGGTAACCATAATAGGTGAAACCCATTCGCTTGTGGTAACTTTAAAAATAATATCAACATCCAACATCTTTTCTATTTCTACATTTACCAAAGCTACATACTTTGGGTTCATTCTATAGGGTCTCCTTCTAACTAGTTGTGCCCCTAGCATTAATGTAATCTTGTGGATGCATAATTCTGGTGGTATCCCTTTCAAATCCTTATATGTCCATGCAAAAACATCCTTATACTCCAAGAATATTTTGAAAGTTGTTGCTTTCAACACTAGATCCCAATCATCTCCATAATGGATTAGTCTTGGTTCATTATCAGTTCCCAAATTCACTTTCACTATCTAGGGTCCTTCATACTTAATATTTTTTGGCTCTATCTTGGCCTTTGCCACATTCTCTGGATGTGTTGGTTTTATGTCTATCTCTGCATCACCAACTGTATACTCTACGAAGCTTTTGGAAAATGTCCATTTTTCTTGTTCCTCTTCATTTGATTTCTTACTAACCTTCTTTTCATCTTGAACTTCTATAGTCTCCTCTATGTCAATATAGAGGTAGTTGGGCTAAAACACCTCGTACTCCTCCATTTTCTAGTGGAGAAGTCCACTATCTAATTGAGCTTCATCCTCACTACATTCCTTGAGGTACAACATTCCCTCCTCATTGGGCTCATATTGTTCTTCTTCCCCTAAAGAACTCCCTGATTCATCTATCGTAGTGACATCTTCACTAATTATTTGATTCTTTAGGTTAATCATATATTTGTGCTATCCCTTCTTGAATGTAATGCGATCCTTTTCCCAGTTGTGATTAACTTTGACTAATCTCAGCCAACCTCTTCCTAGTAATGCATCATATGCTAGCTTTTGCATTGTAATCACAATGAAATCCAAGATGAACTCTTGGTCAACTATTATTACTTTTTGTGCCATCAACACTCCCTTAGTTTCAATACCATACTGGTCAACACCATACAACTTAAAACTAGGTGCCCATAAGAATGGAGCCCTAATCTCCTTCTAAGTTTTCTCTAGTAGCATATTAACACTAGATCCTCCATCCATAATGACTTGTGTTAACTTGTGCTCTAGTATCTCCATATGAACCAATGTTAGCTTCTTTCCAACATCGATCATTAATATCATTGGATCCATAAAGTAATCCTTCTTTTCTATTTCCTTTCAATGACTGACTCTATACTTCCATTACCTTTTGGGGTTGTAATTCTTCCCCCATTACCTTATGCAAGGTTGGTATAGCTTCTAACAAACTAGCCACTTTAACTTCCACCATTGTATTTAAAACTTGTGCTGCTAGTATCTGTATTGATGCTTTATCCTCTAAGCCACTTGGCTTCTTTAATTCTTTCTGTTCTGCTAGCCTTATCTGCTTAGCCTTTTGTGCTTCTTCCTCAATTACCTTTTTTACTTCTTGCCATATCTCCTTCTCCTTGGTAGGTTCTAGGTAATTATCTTTCTTGGCTTGACTCCGTGTCATGACCAATATATCTTTCTCTTTTTCTTCCTTCCCCATGGGAGGTACATGAATGTCAAGAAAATTAACATTCTATGAGTTACTCGTACTCACTTTCTTAGGATAATTAACTTCCTTGTGGTTGCTTGGACCACACCACCAACACATATGTGTGGTATTATTCTATGTCATCTCACTTGTTTAAGGAGTAGGACAATTCTTTACAAAATGCCCCCACTCTTGGTAATTGTGACATTGTATGATTGGCCTTCCTTCTAAATCATACTATAAATGACTTTGACCTCCTTGTTGATTGCCCTGATATGGCCTCCCTCCTCTATGGTTATTCCTATAACCTCCACTAGTTGCACCTTGTCCATTCCCTTGGAGATTTGGTTTTTCCTCACTCCCTTGGATCATCAAGGTCTGATGCCTTACTCCTTTCAAATTGAATGGAAAATTTACCACTTTGTGTCCCAACACATCACATATATTACAATATGTATTTTTAGGATAATTCATATTTGTATGTCCCTCTATTTTACATTCAGTACACCATACATCCTTTTGATCTTTTCTTATTTCTCCTTTCACTTCCTTCAACATTTTATCAAACTCCTTATAGAATGATTGGATAGCATGATGCACCTTGTCATCTTCATCGCTATTTGAGTCCTCATGCTTGAAGTGTCCCATAATTCCTGTTGTCATTTATTTTGACTCACTTTCAAAATTCTTTGCTCTTTCTAGAGCCTCCTCGTAGGTTGATGATGGAACTACCTTCATCTTATTTTGATATTTGGGTAGTAATCCATCAAGAAACCATCATCTAATAAGCCCATCTACTGGTGGCATTTGCATTTTATCTGTCAGTTGCTTTAGTCTTCGATTATATGCTTTGACATCCTCATATTTTCCTTGCTTTGTAGTATATATTTTGGTTATGATTTCAGTATCATCTCTCAAGGGATGAAATTCATTGATAAATTCATCTTTCATCGAATTCCATAATCGAAAGGCTGGTGTATTCTCTCACTTTAGATACCAGTCTATCATGAGTCCCCATAATATGGTGAGAAAAAGTTACAACCATTCATCTAGTTGGTTTACACCATTTTCTTTCCAAATGGTTGTACATGTACCAATATGCCTTACTGGGTCCTCCTTCCCTTCTCCTATGAAGGGTGGACACCTTTATTTTCCTGCTCTCGTGGCTATGTTAGCCATTGGTGGGGTTCCTCCTTCTTCATCACTTGATGAAGATTCCCCAGGAATCCTAGTTTGATTCCTCCCTACCATGGGTGATCCAATTGGATTCTCCTCATCAAATTTTTTTATCCTTAGTACCTTATTTTCACCAAATAGTCATCTCCTAATTTCTTGTGCATCCTCACTTTGTGACCTCCTTCATTGGTATACCAACTATGGAACTAGTCTTCCTTCCTGAGACCTCATGCATTGTTGCTTTAGTGCCTGACTCTCATCCTCTACACCCCTTGGCAATCTTCCTATGACTTGTTTATGTGTCACCATCCACTTATTGTATCCTTGCACACTTTCTACATCGATGTCTTCCCTTATGCTAACATTCTCCTTGACTCTTGGTGGTCCTTGTACCCCTTCTTCCGTATCTAGCAATAATGTTTCCCACATTTCACTAACTCCTTCATTTACAGTCCATACTTGTTCTACTATAGGTTCATCTATTGGATTATTCATGTTCTCCCTTTGAGAAATCCTTGTACTCCTTACTAGGACTTGCTCTTCCCTATGATCTCATCTCCCATGTCTTCATAGACTTGTATCTATCATCCACCCCAATTTTCTCCATGCTACTTACTATTTCTAGCTATTATTGACCCAAATTTGATTAGGTGATGGTGCTAAATGTAACATGTGCAAAATATTCCCACTAAGGGGGTAGAATGAGATATTTTGAAATGTTTCCCAAGGATTTGCACTCAATTTTGGATGATTGTATAGTTGTATGATTACAATTCTTCAACTCCAAAAATATTCAATTGCTGACTATATAGTTACAAAATATTCAATTGTATGGCTACAACCATAGAATGACACTAACTATATAATTTTTCAAAACATACAATAGGACAAAAATGTTCAATTAGCAAGAACTTGGTTTTATTGTTCTATCTTGCAATTACCCACTTGGTAATAATTATTGCACTCTAACAAGTTATAAAAGGTACAAATACAACCTAAGTAAGAATTTATGACCAATTTTATGATTATATAAACTAACTATACGATTTTAATAAACCCTCATTGCCAATTCTATATGTTTGCCAATCTTCACTATAATATCTCGGGATCATGGTTTGGGATTGGATTTCACCAAAAAAATATTTATCAATCAAGCAATCTATTATGCATACATGCAAGTGTAGATCTTACTCCAAATCCAACAATCAATGTTTACAATCACCTAGAAATCATACAGTAGCACCAAAATGTATAGAACACAACCTACAACATGGTGTTATGGATGATTCTCTATCAACAAGTTTGTGGATTCATTCCATACACAATTACTGATATTCAAACAATCATTACATGTCATTGAACAAAAGCATTTCTTTATTTCCATAGAATGATTTCTCCATCGCCAATAGCATAAGTACAATGTTGTACAGGAATGTACAATTCGTACAAAGCCTATAACATACATGCACAATTTAGATCCTTACTCATGAACAATAATATCCTCTATGGATGCTCAAGAACAATCACTATCCTTTTCCAATCATGGACAACACTAACATATATCAACAACAACAAAAATAATAATAATCAAAAGGGAGGATTATAATGCCTGTCCAGGACGTTCCAAAGCGGTTCCTGGGATAACTTAATATTTATAATTGCCACGTGCAACTTCTCAACCAAATCACTTCATTAAAGTTTACTAAGGTCTAAATTTTAATTTTCATCAAATTATATTTCATTTGCATGTCTTTATATTTAATTTCATTTCACATGTATTTACATTTATTTCCCTACATTGTACAATTAGCCAAACCCTACATTGTACATTTTGCCCAAAATTGTTCATTCACTTTCAATTATACAATTACACCAAATTGTACATTTACACAAAATTGTTCATTTATTTCTTTTTCTTTTGGGAGGTATATTTGTTGCTCGCAATGTGATAAAGTTGTCCTAAATCACCTAGAACATTGATGAGTGGATTTAGAGTCAGTCACACATTGGTTGACACGTATGCAAAATATTTATAGACACACAAGCTATTGGATGAGAGAATCTGATTTCATCGTCCATATATAAGGTAATTAGGACCTTTTGCAAGAAAATTATTGCAAAGAGTACCTCCCAAAGTAATAGAAATAATTATTATGAACATGCTAGATACCGAAAATAAAGCATCTACCTATTGGGGTGGCATTTTGGGCCTCACAACTAATAAAACATGTAGACTATAGATCTTGGATTTAAAGACTATGTTTGATGAGATTTGGTTTATCTCATGCCTATCTAGTCGACCAAACTATAAAAGTTAACATCATTGATCCATTGACTAGTAGGCATACAAATAATTGCATGGTTACAAGTTATCAGATCATTAAGTTCAATCCTCCAAAGTCATCTAGTGGATAAGCTAGAGCATGTATGACATCATGTTGATAAAATTTGACAATTTATAGACATTGTACCATAGTATCACATGGACATCCAATGAAATATGAAGTCCCTCATCTTTGCCCGACGTATGTACAAAAAATTGCATATGCATATAAAATTGGTAAGAGATATCATATTTCTCAAAGGTCCTATGCTCTACTATAGTCTGATGACTGATATTTGTCATCAACATAAGATTGGTAAGATTTGAAAAGATAATCCCCCTAGGAATATGTAAAGGATATATGTAATTGCATTGATAGGATGTGACAATAAGATTTAAATGTCACATCAAACTATTGTATGATCTTCCAAAGAAATATGATGTCCCTCACCTTTTCTAAATGTATATACAAAAAATTGCATGTGCGTAGAACATTGATAAGAAATGTTACCTTTTCTTAGAGGTTCATGCAATAGTGAGATATGAGAACTAGTATTTATTACCAGTATGAGAAAATAAAATGCTCCCCTAGCTGATTCATGGACCAACGAGGAGCAATGGTACTACATGATTTATTTCCTAGTGTACCTATAAGTTATTAAGTGTATGAAAAGTATTGATAATGTAGTATTTTTGCCCTTCTGGTTCTAAAAATGGGAGAGGTAAATCTTCATGATGTGATTATGGTTAAGGATTGGTGTTAAAGTTTGATTGCCTGATAGACCCTTGGAAGTATTAGGCCATATGCACCTATGCCTAGAAAATATTGTAAGTAATTACAGGTTTGCAAGACATAGGTGCATAGATACTGATCCTATAAACGATGTATGAGGCAATCAAATGGAAATAAAAATAATTTAGAGGATATTGTGTTAATGATCTAGAATAGATGTACTAAATCAAATATAAAGCAAAAATATGATTATTTTTGAAAGAAAAAGAATTGATTGTAGTGATATAAAAAAGAGTGATAATATCCCAAATTGTGTTGTGAACCTCTCTTCTCATTACCATAAATCATTCACCAATATATAAAAATATACAACATGCATCTACAAATAAATTAATTACACAATAAATTGCTCACAATAAATAGATATTGATAATACCCTTGAGGTAGAGCAACACCATACAATGTTCCTTTTGGAAGGAAGCCACTTCACAAGATCTCTAGCTCCACAATCCAAGACTTCTCCAAGAATACATCATACATACCTTATACAATGGGAGTACATCTCTCTTTATACGAGAGTGTGACGATTCACCTTCCATGAGTTACAAGATCACTCATGTGGTGGTTCACCTTCCATGAGTTACGAAGAGCATAATCATATGATAATATTCCTTGTGGTTACATATGATAATATTCCCCAATAGTTACATATATGATTATATGACATAATTATTTCTAATTTGACATGTGGCCTTCCTTAATAATTAATTTATGGCTCATGCCATTATACAATACAATATTAAATTATTAAGTACATATCTTGGGTACCTAACATTCCATCCCCTTTACAAAAAAAATCATCCTTGAAACATTAGAAGAGGCTAAATAATAAGATCTTTTGAGCCATGCTGAATACTAGTACCAATCTTGATCATCCATCCATCCTAGTGAAACTATGATTGGTGGTGGTCTTTGTTGATGCCAATGCCATGTGTTGGAAGCATAAATTTCACTTTTTTCATCCAAACCTGCTTGTATTCATGACCAAAGTGTGGACTCCTCTGGTTTCTTGTATGTACCTCATCTCTCTTATGTTGTGGTATACCTTCTCTCCATGACTGTTATCTCTCATGGTGGTGTGGATGGCGATAAACTCCAATCTTAACCTATTTTTCTACATATTTTTTCCCTTCTCTCTTGCTCTCTTTTGTTGATTCTTTCTTTACTTTAGCTTCCTTTATTTCTACTACTACCTCCATCTGAGATTCTATTTCAGGTTCTTTTGATTGTTCTTCACTTTGTTCCTCTGCAATAGCTACCTATTTTTCTTTACACTGAGAAATGTCCTATAATGTTATCTTCTTCTTTTGGTACTATAACTTCATAAATTTCTTTTGCACATTAATGTTAATAGTATCCAAATAATGCAACCAAGGATAGCCAAGAATAATATCTACATCCTCCATGTCAATAGTATAAAAATCTGAATGTAAAACATATTTATCCATGGTGATTTCAAATCTTCAAAAATTTGAACTTCTTGACCCTTAAATTATATGTCTTTGATTTTCTTTACTTGGACTTGCAACCTCTTAGTCAAAGACATATTGATAAAATTATATTTGCTACTAGGGTTAATGGAAACAATATTTTTTTTATTTTGAATGCAACCATGAAATTGCAAAATAGAATTTTTGACTTTCAAATCAATCTTTTTGACCATTGTGTGGTCCTGACACACCAAGTGTAGTTTCCCTAGCCTGCACATTATTATCCTTGTTTTTTTATGTCCATTTTCTTAAAAATACAACTTCAAAGTATTCCCATGTGTATATATTGTTATGACCATACAAAAAAATTGAAAACCAAGGAGAAGCTACCTTTTGCAAACAACAAGAAAAAGGCTGAATTTCCATAGTGACTCAGGAAAATCTAAAGAATTTTTTTTGAACTTCTTAAACCATTCATGGGCGTCACTATCATCCCCGCCATTGAATATTGGCATCTCCATGTTTTTTTAAGTAGCTAGGGTTTAAAATAATTGGAAAATTAAAAATTTTGAAATCTCATTTATTCCCATCTTCAACAATTCAATCTTCAAATTTATTTCAAAACAAAATAAATGACAACTGATTTGCTTACCCAAATTGAAAGTTATGAATTTTTTCCCTTTTCCAGCAATTTAAAAAATAGCACCAAATTCCCAACTTGAAAAAACTATAACTCCCTCAATAGTTATCAAAATTTAACAAGTGAGTGGTCATTTTTGTAGTACTCAAAATAACCTGCATGATGATGCAAAACGATTCTAAAATGACTAATAAAAAATTTAATACGATTATAACTCTTTAACTCTTGTAACTCTTTTAATATGTATCAGAAATTTGGAAGTGAGCAATCATTTTTATAGTACTCAGAATAATCTACATGATCGTGTAAAAATATTTTGAAAATGGTTGAAAAACAATTTAATACAAATTTAATATTTTTGAAAACAAATTCACACAACCAAAAAAGTAAAACAAATAACCCAACTTAAACCATCCATAACTTTCTCAATATTGATCAAAATTTAACAAATGAGCAATAATTTTTATAGTAAAATATATCTAGACAATGGTACAAACACCTTTTGAAAATGACTGCTAAAATAAAAAATATGGCCTCCACAAAATGTGACATTTTGTTTTTTGAAAAACATGCCCTAGCTCTACAAAAACAAACCCACTTTACCAAAATCGTTGTTCTAATACCAAATGTTATGATCCTCTCTTCTCATTACCATAAATCAATCACTAATATGTAAAAATATACATGCATCCACAAATAAATTAATTGCATAGTAAATTTCTCACGATAAAATAGAGATTGATAATACCCTTGAGGTAGGGCAACACCATACAATGCTCCTTTTGGAAGTAAGCCACTCCACAAGATCTCTAGCTCCATTAACCAAGAAGTATCCAAGAATACATCATACATACCTTCTACAATGGGGGTACATCTCTCTTTATACAAGAGTGTAACGATTCACCTTCCATGAGTTACAATATCACCCATGTGGTGGTTCACCTTCCATGAGTTAAAAAGTGCATAATCATATGATAATATTCCCCAATGGTTACATATATGATTCTATGACATACCTATTTATAATTTGACATGTGGCCTTCCTTAATAATTAATTTATGGCTCTTACTATTATACAATACAATATTAAGTTATTAAGTACCTATCTTAGGTACCTAACAAATTCTCTAGTATATTATCAAGTGGATTTGGGGTCCTTTTTCTATTATCTAACACATATACAAAAATTTATAAACACATGAGACACAAAACAAAGGGATATAATTCCCTCAAAAATATATAAGGTAATTAAGACTTTTGTGGTAAGTGTGATGTCAAGTGCACCAACCATAGTGGTAGGAATGTTTATCCATTACATGCCACACTTGCAAGAGACTATGAAGATGCAATATAGTGAATAAAGTGTTGAGTAATATTACATTATTTGGTACATTCAAATGTACCCCCATGGCACCTTCATCATACAAATGTAAATATGTAATAGATTAGGGTTGACTCTATAGTTTATATGCATGATTTATATTTCCCTTTTATGTAAGTGTCAATGTGCAAGAAATACATAAGTGTCATTTAAGTTAGAGTGTTATTGAGAGAATGTGCACAATGTCATGTATGTATGTGTACAAATATTTAAATGAGGATGTGCACAAGTATATTGTATTAGAAGTGCATGTAGGAGATTAAGAATCATGTAGAAGTGTGCAAGTGTCATAGAGTCAAGTATGCATGTAAGAAGAGAATGAAGAGTCTAGTATACAAGTGGAAATATGATAAGCCAAAGGTCATGGGAGTTTTCATATGGAGAGCAATAGTCAAGTATGTGAAGAGTCATATTGCTATATCTATATTATGAAGACAAATTTCCATACAATATAACATGAATATGTACAACACAATAAGAGGAAAATATTTTATAATAAATCTTGTATAACTTTTGAGAAATTAATATTGTAAGTTTTCTTCATGCTTGTATATGAATGATTTTGGCCATTTTACATTCATATTTTATATTATAAGTTAATGTTATTTCATTATTATATTGGCCTAGATATACATATTTAATTGCTCACATATATTATTCTACTCTTCATTATTGATATTTTGACCTTTAATATTGTGTCTTATTTATTAAGGGACCTATGATATTTTGTGATAGTAAGGCTTAAAAGCCAACATAAAAGGTGCCCACTTGCCTGGGTGGAATATTAGACCTCACAACCGATCCATAAGATTATATATATATATATATATATATATATATATATATATATATATATATATATATATGATTTGAAATAGAAGCAATTAATTGTATTGATATAAAATATAGTGATAGTGTCCTAGATTACCTAGTATATCAACTGATGGATTTGAAGGTCGTCATTCATTGTCTAGCACATATACAAAAAATTTTAAATACACGAGGCATAAAATGATGACATATTATTCCTAAGGGAATTAGGAATTTTGCAATGAGAGTGTTACTAAATGTTCCAATCATGATGGAAGGAGCCATCTATTCATTAACTGACACATTCACAAACAATTATGATGAAGGTGTTGGATAGAGGATGTTGCTTGCCTAGGTGGCACATTGGGTTACACAACATAATCATATGAGAAGATAAAAAGTTATAAGATTTTAAGAAAATGATATTTCCAAGGGTACTCACCATGGTTGAGGGATCCAAGTATCCACTAACTAGCACACTTTGTAAGAAATTACAAGGCTATGAGAAATTGGATATACCAAGGTCCCTTGTGTATGGTTGTTACACTAGGCAACATGACATATTGTATATATGGATTTCAATTTGATTTTGTGCTTATATAATAAACCAAGTGGAAAAGAGGAACCCTATTAATCTAGTGTCTGGTAGGCTTACAAATAATTGTAGGTCTACAAGATATTGGATTAATAAGGCTTCACTACTTGAGTGGTCTATTTAAATATTTAGCCTTTGATGAATTTTTTGATGATTATATACCATTATTATTTGATAGGCTACACCAAGATCTATACTTATTCGTCTATTGTGTGACATGTCAACAAGGTGTTGCAAAATTGCAACACACTAGATAAATAAATCTGGGCCTTGAAGGGGCTTATTAAATAATCATGAGATTTGATGATACATGATATTGATGAAGGCATTTAATTAAATTATGTTAACACTTGGTTTGTTAATAATTATGACAAGAGAACATGATTTGAAAGTCTCAATGGTTGCAATAGTGTTAAATCATAGGTAACTTATCAAGTTGACATTGATCCAATACTCTAACAAGTATCAAGACTTTAATTTCAACCATATTATTAAGGAGATTATGATGTTATTGGGATAAAAGAAAGGGATATGGTAGGGTCATCAAGGTCATTAATGATCACAACATACATCACTTAACCCAATAGAGGGAAGATAAGAGAAGGAAGTTGATAGATAAAAAGGTTTAGTAGAAGAAATCAAGACAACAATTTGTGGGACTGGGAGGACCACTAGCATTAGGTAACGAGTGCAAATGCAATGAAAGTGATCATTTTGCTAACTAGAATCATCATTGACTCATCATGAACCCTCCTGACTTGATGACATGAGTAGGAAAATCTATGAAATCATGTAATCAAGCACATTATTTAAGATAAATATGAATTCCATACAACCATGCAGACAAAAAATCATGCGATTAGGCACATGAGTATGCAAGTCATGTAGATTCAAGAATAATATATTTTAAGGTGCATATGTTTATTGGTTTTTTATGTTCTTTCCCATATAATATGGCTAGGTAATAGGAACTAGAGATAAATTTGGTAGTGGTAATGAAGGGATCTAACCAATTTGACTCAAATTTTTCTTTTAGTTCATCTTTACTATTGGTGTTATTTAGATTTTCCTTGAGGACTAGGTCTTCGATTTCAAAGGATCTAGGTTATACATTTTTATAATAGGCACAACAAAGTCTATAATGGTAAATTCATAAGTGCTCTAGGGAATTGATATATTTTTCTTCTAAAATATTTAATTGATGAAGACAACCTAAGCAATATTCATCCTTGATCGAAGAATCTTGAAGACATACCCTTAAAAAAGGAATTTCAAGCTCAAAAGGAAAAACTACCTCAATACCATAAACTAAGGCATAAGGTGTTGCACCTGTTGGTGTATGGACACTAGTGTGATACACCCATAAGGTACCATATAATTGCAAGTGCCAATCTTGATTATTTTAATTGACCAATTTCTTAAGGATTTTAATTGATATTTTATTAGATAATTCTACTTGACCATTTCCTTGAGGGTAATAAGGTGTTGACCAATTTTGTTGAATTTTACATTTGGCATAGACCCTTTGGACTTATTTATTCTAAATGGTATAACATTATCTAAAATTAAGGCCAATGGTATGCCACAACAAATAATAATTTGACTGGCTATAAATTTTGATACTTGGATTGCATTTGCAGAAGATAATGGAATGTCTTCAACCCACTTTGTAAAATACTCATTGGTAGTGATAATGAACTTATGTCTATTTGATGATTGAGGATTACGTCTTCCTATTATGTCTAGAGCCTAGGTGGAGAAAGGCCAAGGTGACGTAATTGGTTATCAAATTAGGGATAAACATATCAAAATATTTTTGGTAGAGAATGGGTAAACTCTTAATGTTTGTAGTGTGAAATTTCTACAAATTTTTGTATTAACTAAGAAAAACTTACATGAATCAAACCTCATAATTTGGGATTTTGACAATAAAGAATGAGAATTCACTGGAATGTACCCATAAAACTTGTGGCTCTCTTATTATGAGTTGGTAAAGGGTTTTGAAAAATTTCCAAGTTTTGATTAGGGGTATTTTTTTGATTGAAGACTATTTTTCCATCTTCTATAAGATCTTGAATAATATTTTATAAAGTGATACATCTATTAGTTTTGTGACCATTTATACGATGATAATCACAATGTTCTTCTTGTCTATACCAATTAGGTAAGTCCTTTGAAGTATATAAGGGTCTAATGGGTGGGATATCTATCATTTTTTAATTAAGAAGCATTTTTAAGATAGTGATTTGAGTTTATCTGTTATTTGTAAATTGATAGTACCAATATTTGGGGAGCATTTTGAGTTGTATTTATATTATTTATTTTGTAATAATTGGTTACACCATCCCCTACAACATGATTATTTTTATATTATCCCTTATTACTAAAGGATGATCAATCTTCTTCTTTCTTTTAATTGAGTTGCTCTCTTCTCAAAATACAAACCTCTACCATTTTTGTCATATCTACTACTTATTCAAAAGAGGTGATATTAGTCATTTCTAAGGGATAATATAATTTCTTGTGAAGGTTTCATATAAAGATGTGTAAAATTTACTAAGGTGGAGGAATCTAATGAAATATTCCTACTAAGGTTCTCCATTTGGCTAAAAAATCTATGATTTTTTTTATTTTTAACTTGTTTAAGTTGATAGAAATCATCAATTGATACCTTCTCTTCTATGTATATAGAGAATTGTTTGATGAAATCCTCCTTAATTTATTTTAATTCTTTAATATAATGGAGTGGTATTTGGAAATACCATTCTAATTCTAAACCATTAAGACTTTTTGGAAATAGATTAAGGAGTAATCTTTCATCATGGGTTACATCACTACATGTGATTTGAAACAATCTTAAATGTTTAATGGGATCTTGTTTACAATTGTACATTTGAAGTTTAGGTGTTTCAAAATTAGGTGAAAAAGAGTGATTATTGATCATGGGGGCCTAAGTTTGATTATAGAATTCATTAAAAAAAAAAATTGTCCAAAATTTATTCCTTGAAGAGGCAATTTGTCATTCTAATTATTCAAATTTAGAATCCCTCTACTCAAGGTGTTCTAGTTTAGCATTTATGTTTTAAAATTTTTGAGTGGACTGACTTAGGGGTGTTGGTAAGACTAACGAAGGTTGAAGATAAGGTTGAGGTATAGGATGTAGAGTTGCTAAAGGTTGTGTGACTTGATTAGGTATAGTGGATGTAGGAAAGTAATTAACCCCTAAATCATTCAGTAAGAAAGGGTTAGTGGAATTGGGATTTAGAATAGGAAGGGTCATGGGAATGCTAGAAGATGGTATCAAAATAGGTACACCTATAATAGGTATGTCTATGGATACAGTTTGGGTATTTATAGAGTTGATAGGGTGTGCTATAGACACATTAATATTAACAATATTATTTCAATTTTTATTAAGTTATGCAATAACAAATTGTCCATTAGAATGTTCAATATTTTCATTAGAATTAGAAGGTTCTCATATTTTTTTCTTCAATTTCTTCACTAAATACATCCAAGAAAATATTTTTGTTTCTTCTTACATATTCTCTAATGTGATATACAAAAGCAAAAGTTACATTTTTAATAACATGTTCCACTTCTCTATATTCAAGGTTTACCCAAGAATTTTCTTCTTGTTCTTTGTGAGAATATAAAAAATGTTCATAAGATGTTGATGTTAGATATTTGCTACGAGTGTTATATCAATGTTCAACCATAGGTTGTGAGTTTTAAATAAATAGGAGAGAAATTTCTATTGTCTTAATTAAGATAGGTAGCAAATGCTAAGAATATCGATCGATCAATTGATATACCTATTGGTATAAAATTTGCCTAAGTCTATGAAGAGTACCTTAGATTTTAGCCAATGTTGTATGACTGTAATTTCTCTTAGTTAAACCTCCAAAGAAAGATAAATCCTTAGAAAACTTATAAAATAAAAATAGGGGTTTAATATGAAAGTGAGAAATAGAAGGGTTAGATAGGAGTAAGATATTAAATAAATTGCTAAAAGGTGGACTAAATAGAGCGTAACAACATTGGACACCCACTATACAAAAGTCTAATCTAATTAATTTCCAATGAAATATAACAAACCGTCCATTGTCAAATGCACAAAAGATTTTATCCATTGCAATTATACATTTTAATTATTCCAAAGACTTAATGAAAAGCAATCCAAAAACAATCCAAAGAGAAAAATTCACTTTAATGGAATAGAATAATCACAAGTGTAAGATAAATTATTTAAAACATAATCATACATTTTTTAAAACCTATAATCACAATTGCAATGGAGGCCAAACAATTTTTACTTTTCTATTAATCAACAAATATTATACAACATGCACCCAGGAAAATTGCTATATAGTCGACCCCTCATTATGGGGTATATTTATAGGCTTATTATTTAATATTGTAATGGATAATTTACAATGGTTGTTACAAGTCTATTATGGAAATAACATGGCTAGAAATGTTTTTGGAAGTGGATGTCACTTTCATATTTTATGGTGCTTCTGCTAAAGTGGTGGGTATAAGATGCTTCGCCTTGTTCAAACTTGTATATATCTTTATTAGACCTATTGATCCACAAATGTCATCTTTTGTAATCATTTTTTGCTATCAATTCTTGTGAAATTTATTGCTTTTAAATTATAATGTCTTCGATTTGAATAGTTGGTGAGCATTGAGGCTATTATATCTTGTATGAAGGTGGACTGGGTAAAAGGTGTATATCTCGATATATTTTGTATTAATTTCGAAACTTTTATCAGTATCAAACTTCTTTTATTGCTTTAGGAACCTTTGGTACCAAATTCAGAATTTTGAAATAATTTGGCCAACATCAAACCTTCAAACTTTTGATATTTTATTAGAGAATTATGGCTAACATTTGGGGCTCCAATGGTACTTTATATTAATGGATATGGCTTTGGTCTCATTGCACATGTTCATACTTTTGAGATACCTAGCTGATGTCATCACTTGCCAAGGTCCAAATATGTATGACTTATTTTCTTTTGGTTTTATGCATGCGGTATCCCTTGGAACTTCTATTCTTGTTCATGTTGTGCATTTTTTAGCTTCTATGTGGCTCATAATAACATAAATACTAGTAAATTCCATCTTTTTTGCACATCCAACTTCATGTATAATAGGGTCATGTCACTTTATTTTGCTTTAATTTTATGCGATACTAAAGTTGAAATGCCCTAGTTTACTTGATTTTAGACTTGGTTGTGTCTTTAGATGATGTTATTCCTTGTGAAGGTCTAAAATTGATTGACTCCAATTTTGTGCATCATAAGAGCCTTTAATACTTGACCCATCCTAGATTTTAATTGTACCATGCTTACTTTCTTTTTTTGGTCTTGGATCTATCACAAGGCCTTTTGACCACTCTTGGATGTATCTATTTTTTTTGTTTCCTTTGCATGTGCTACTTAGACAACTCTAAGCTAATTACCTTAGCGATATTTTTAGTAAAATGAAAATCTGGCCTACTTTATAAAGATTTATCATGTGGATAACATTTTGACCTACAATACCTTAGGAGGATTTCCTAATATACCTAAACCTACCTGATATACTTACCCTTTCAATATACCTATTGGTATTGGAAGTTACTTGGTTCCCTCAATATATGTGGTTGTACAAGAGGATAAACCTTGAGTTGTTATACTAGGAATAATATGAGGATCAATCACACCTAGATACATGACTCAATATTGATATTTCCATGAAGGTAAAAGAGCCAATTATTAACTTTTAATTAGTGTGATCTAATTAATCAAACAAATTTAAGTGATCTTATTTAAGTTTGAATAAATTATTATCTTTAGATAAATATGTTTATTCATGTTAAATTTACCAAAATGTAGATTCACACCTTTTTCACATGGAATGATAGCCTAAGTCTCCTTCTAAAGGACACATGGCATTTTATTTGACATGATTTAGCTCTATCTCCATGTACATGTGTATCTTATGTATATGTTTATGTTTATGTGGTGTTTGGTGGATTTATTCACAAATGCCTAAGGTTTTATCTCCAACAATTTTTTTAAGATAAAATTAACTAAACTTAAGCAAAGATACCACTAAGTTTGTAAGCTATATGTAATAATACAAGAATGCAACAAATAGGGTTCTTACCCTATAAACTTTTTCGATTTTGAATGATTTATACTAACTAAAGAGGGTTTTTATTTTCAAAGCAAACAAGAGATGATGCAACAAACAATATTAGCCTAAAATAAAACTATATGACTTTAGATTTCTTGTCTGATTAATTTTTAAATGAAAAGGTTTAAGTTATCTTTAGGATTATTTAATTTATCCAAAATAGATGTGTTTAGGCAAAATTTGCAAAAAATAGAGATACAAAATACAAATAATAGTGAATAGAGAATCACAGGGCAAAAATTATCTATTTTATAAAGGCTAAGAAAAAGCACCATTGATGAATAAGTGCCAAAAAATTCAGTGGTATTTTTGGCAACCTATAAACTAAAAGGGAAAAACTATTAAGAGTTAGGTTTAGGGGGGCTATCTGAAGAACACAAGCTTATACTGAGAGGGGGGTGAATAGTATAAGACCACTTTTTACTTTTCTTTTCAAATCAATATTATGCAGTGTATAGATAGCAGTATCAATAGTAATAATCAAAGCAATGCACAAAACACCATACACAATAGAGACACCACATTTTACGTGGTTCACCCAATGTGGGCTACTCCATGGAGAAAATATTTTACTAAAATTTTCTCAATCAATCTCTTTGGGAATCCTTCCCAATTACAATGTTTATGGACCTCTATCCAAAGGAGATGTTGATCCCCTAATCTCAAGTTCATGGATCTCTTCCATAGGAGAACTCTTTCCCCTTCTGCTCTAGCTAGTGATCTTCTAGAAGACTCTGTCTCTCTACTGCACTGATTGGTGGATCTCTCTCCACTTGAAGACTCCTCACTCAGATCTATCTTCAATTGTCCTGGTTATTGGATCTCTATCCACTGAGACTCTATCCTCTATACTCTGTCACCTCCAAAGCTCTATCTCAATACTATACTAAACATAGTCCAATCGGTCTAGCACAACTCTGCTCAATCTCTTGTACTAAACACAGTTCATTCGGTCTAGCACAACTCTGCTCAATCTCTTGCACTAAACACAGTTCATTCGGTCTAGCACAAGTCCACTCAAATCTGCACTAAACATAGTTCATTCGGTCTAGCACAAATCTGCTCAATAGGTCCACATAAAACCTTCTCAAATCTGCTCAATAGGTCCACACAAAACCTTCTCAAATCTGCTCAACAGGTCCACATAGAACCTGCTCAAATCTTCTCAATAGGTCCACACAAAACTTGCTCAAATCTGCTCAACAGGTCCACACAGAACCTGCTCAAATCTGCTCAACAAGTCCTCTCTAGGACTTGTCCAAATCTGCTCAATAAGTCCTCTCTAGGACTTGTCCAAATCTGCTCAATAAGTCCTCTCTAGGACTTCCTCAAATCTGCATAGCAAGCTTCCACAAAAGCTTACACAAAATCAGTCCACAAGCCTTCTCAAAGACTTACCTCAAATCAGTTTAACAAGCTCACATAGAACTTGTCCAATCTCATAGAATCATAAAGAGAATTGTTAGAGACTCAATATGTTCTATACTCAATGCTCAATCAATATCTCAATTCAATCTCATAGAAGCATAAAGAGAATTGTTAGAGACTCAATATGTTCTATACTCAAATCCCAATCTCAACTCAATCTCAATCTCATAGAAGCATAAAGAGAATTGTTAGAGACTCTATATGTTCTATTCTCAAATCTCAATCTCAACTCAAATCAGAATATAGAATAGTTTGTTTCATGGAACTTGAACAACCACTTCACACAATTACTTGACTAGGCTCAATCAACTCTACTCAACCAATCACCTCAAGGAACAATCCTTTCCACAAACCCTAGTCCAAGCATGTATCAACCAACTCAAAATATTTCCAACAATGCTCAACAACAAATCTCACATAACAATGATACTCATGTTCTTAACTCAAGTTCAAGTTCTTTGCATGACCAATTGGCTTCAACAACAATGCTTATAAAACAAGGTTTAATCACAACTCTCAAACTAGAAAACCTTGAAGCATTAAACCAACAACTCCTCAAAAAGGAAACCACAATCAATCCTTTTCTCTCCAAAGATATTTTCAAAAATCAATCACCCAAATAAGTCAATGAAGAATATTGCCCATACCTTTTTGATGCCTTATGAGTTGTCCACTAAATCTGCCACACTCAACACATTTTATTTTTCCAATCTCAACAAGGGTTAGAGGTCTTGAGTAATAACACAATAATAAAAATAATATCTCAATAACACCTTATTACTCCTACTCAATAAAATGCACCATACCCTCTTATGCAAGAAATAAACCCTCAAAAGAATGAATCAAACTTACTTTTGAAACTCCTTGACAAAACCAGAAATATCTCCTTGCACACACCTTATTTCTCCCTCTAAGCAATCTAAACAAATAGCTCTCGAAAAGAGCTTTCCAATGATATATAATATGATATACTTCCAAAAATAAAATCAGCAGAAATATCTATCTTTCCTAGGGCATACCATATCCTTATTTCTCCTTAGGCAACCTTGGCAAAAATTAAAATATTAAACAACATCAAAAATTAAATCCACTTGCCTTGCCCTCGGTGGGATTCGATCCCCCGATGTCCTCCTTCCCAATGCCTTAGCCGCAGCCAAGCCATCGTTGGGCCACGCGCCCTGACGTGTCTAAAATGGCACGTCCACCATAAAGTTTTCACGAACAATGCTCTTCCGAAAAACAACAAGCGCTTCAAGCGCTTCTTCCTTGCAATCCAAAAGGCCTCACATGAATCGAACGTGGGACCTCCTCCTTAGTACCAAGCCAACATACCACTAGGCCATGCTGGCCTTTGCGCTTAGAGCCTCCGAACCTTCACACCTTTAGCCTTTACGTAAATCGTAAGGCCTTCGAAAAACAAAACCTTTTCGCATGCGCTTCGAATAATAATTGCAAGGGATGCCTTGGTAAATGTTTTTTGATGGCATTTATATAATGCCTTTGTCCTCTTTTGCAATCACGTCGGCGCTTCGAATAATTTTGACGTCGACATGATTTTTAATTTATAATTAATTTAAATTTAAATTTAAATATTATAAATTAAAAAGAACCAACCTTAGGTTTAATTTAATTAAACCTTAGAACCTTGTCTTAATGCCCAATCTTGGTATAATTAAATATTATTTATAAAATTTAAATTCCTTGTGAATTTAAATAATTTATAAATAATTATTAAACCTCCTTTTTAACCTTTGCAATAACCCACCTTGGGTTTTTATAAACCAATCACTTAACCTGTGCTCCCAATAATATTAAAATATTATGGAGCCTTTTTCCTTTCATTTCTGCACTGATGAAGCTTTTTCTTGGATGACTTGGGCGACTTTATTTCTTGTCGAATTCCTTAATAAGAGTGATAACTCTATCAGGTGACATCAATGACAACTTTGACTTAGAGGACTCAAAATGTCCAACAATCTCCCCCTTTGTCATTGATGGCAACCTTTATCCTTTTACTGAAACTTGACCTTCTTTTCTGCTCCCCCTGGGACTTTGCTCCCCCTGGCTCAATGCTCTCTCAAATATCAAATCTCTCCTCATATCAAATCTCTCCCCAATACACAAATCTCTCCCCCTTTGACATCAATGGCAAAGGGTCACCTTTGGGGCTCGGGGCTAAGAATGAGCCTCTTAGCTTAGCCCCTCCCCCACCTCCACATGAGGTGGTTAATTCTCGGGTGGGAGTATTTCTACTCCCCGAAAGCACATATCTGTGCCTTTATCTTTCTCTCTTCTTCTGTGAGTCTTCTGAATCCTCTCACTATTTCTTTCCAAGTCATCATCCCTATTCCTGTCGTCACTTTTGTTCCTGTTCCTACTCTTGTTCTCATCCATGTTCTTGTTCTTGTTCTTTTTTGAGTCTCTATTCTTTTCTGAGTCTCTATTCCTGTTCATCTTCTTGCTTCTATTCATATTCTTGTTTCTGTTCATATTCCTGTTCATATTCTTCCTGTTCATGCCTATTTTTGGAATATTTGCTCTACACCATCTTGCTATGTGACCATCATTATTGCACTTATAACACTTAATGTTATTATTCCTTGGATGTGCAACTGTCTTAGGACTTCTCCTAGTGAAGCCATATCCTCTTCTATCTTGAATCCTGCAATTCATTGCCTTGTGACCAAACTCATTGCATGAGTAGCAATATCCTTGGAAAAGTTATCCTTTTCCATACTCCTGTCTTTGATGTGTCCTGCACTGTGAAGCCATGTGCCCAAACTTGTGACATGAAAAACATCTTCCATTGAAGCTTCCTTGTCTTGACCTCATTGGTCTCCTATTATGATTGTTGTTCCATCTGTATCTTCTTTGTGCATTGTTCCTATCTTTGTTGAACTCTCTGTTGTCCAACTCATCCTCTGATGTCTCATTCCCACTTATACTGTCATCTTCTGAAGTATCTTCTTCTGAAGTTCCTTCTTCTTCAAGACTTGAGGTAGATTCTTCTTCTTGTTTCTTTTGAACTTTTCCAAAGCCAAGACCTGTTGAACATGATGTTCGTTGTTGTCCATAGATGAACTTATCCAAGTTCCTAGAGCTATTTTTGAAACTCTTCATCTTGATCTTGGAGTCCTTTAAGTCTTCTTTTAAAGTAGCCACTTCTTGTGCTAACTTCTCACATTCCAAGATATTTGCTTCTAATTTATCTTTGAACTTGCTTGCCTTAGCCTTTGATTTCTCTAAATCTTCTATGAGCAATAATCTTTCTTCATCACATTCTTGAAACTGACTTTCAAGCTTAGAGTGTTGCTTTCTTACCTTCTTTACTGTGTCAAGGGCATAGATAAGTTCTCCCTTGAGATCATAGCCATTCTCTATTGAATAATCCTCTATTTGTTTACCTTTGTCCGAGTTTCTACTTCCTTTAGACTTGTCTTCTATGGGGTCACTCACTTCTTCTTCTAATGCCATTAGAAGATTTTCATCTGGTCTTTCAAGTGCATCTTCAAAATCATCATCACTGAAACTATAACCATCCCTAGTGCAATCATCTTCAAGATGTCCAAATTTACCACATCTAAAACACTTGAGAATAACTGGAGTCTTTTTCTTAATTGGATCTTTCTCTTTAACCATAAATAGGACTTCATCTCTATCATTGTCTGAAAAACTAGCATCACTATCAATTGAGTACTTACTTGCATTATCCGCATAGTAGCTTCTCTTTTGTCTCTTGAAGAACTTCTTTCCTTGTCTTCTTTGTCCATCCTTGCTTTTCTTTTGGTACCTGTATCTTTCTGACTCCCTATACCTGTGATCCTATTTTTCTTCATCATTGTTGTTCTTTGGCTCCTTGCACTCTGTTGCAAAATGTCCATACCTTCCACAATTGAAACATTTGATAGATCTTGGATCTATGGGTCTTCTTGAAACCTCTATCTCTTCTACCATAATTTGCTTCTTCATCACTGGATGACTCACTGCTCGATTCTATCTTCTTTCCCTTTTTATTTTTGTCTACTTTGAAAGTAACTTCTTTCGGAGGAATAGGATCTTTTGTTCTTATCTCAAAAGTAGTAAGCATGCCAAGAAAAGAATTCCTTGTCAAAGAATCACTATCAATTGATGTTTCTATAGCAGAAACCTTTTCACTGTACCTTTTTGGAAGAGTTCTCAAGATCTTATCACAAGCATCAGATTCATCAACCTTCATTCCCAGACCTCTCATCTCATGTACAAGTTCATCAATCTTACTGAGATAGTCATGAATGTTTTCATCATCCTTCATTCTTAAGTTCTCAAATTCTCCTTTGAGATTTTTGATCTTAGCTTTCCTGACTCCTTTATCTCCTTCATATATGTCATGCATAAGTTCCCACATTTCTTTTGTTGTTTTACAATCCATAACCTTCATAGATTCTGATCTATGCAATCCTTTTATAATTGCATTCATAGCTCTTGAGTTTGCATGCATTAGAAGCTTACCTTCCTTATCTGTAGGAGGATTGACTTTTGAATCATATCCAAGTTCCACTGCATCCCAAACTTCATTTCCAAGTGCCATCAAGTAAAATCTCATCAGCATACACCAATACAAGAAGTCACTTCCATCAAATATTGGTACTGCATTATTGAAGAATCCATCTCTTTGATCCTTTTGATCCATTGTGTTCTTAGACCACTTTTCCTTCAAGTTGTCAAACTCTTCTGAAGGAACCCACTCTGATACCAATTGAAGAACACAAGCTTATACTGAGAGGGGGGTGAATAGTATAAGACCACTTTTTACATTTCTTTCCAAATCAATATTATGCAGTGTATAGATAGCAGTATTAATAGCAGTAATCAAAGCAATGCATAAAACACCATACACAATAGAGACACCACAATTTACGTGGTTCACCCAATGTGGGCTACTCCACGGAGAAAATATTTTACTAAAATTTTCTCAATCAATCTCTTTGGGAATCCTTCCCAATTACAATGTTTATGGACCTCTATCCAAAGGAGATGTTGATCCCCTAATCTCAAGTTCATGGATCTCTTCCACAGGAGAACTCTTTCCCCTTCTACTCTGGCTAGTGATCTTCTAGAAGACTTTGTCTCTCTGTTGCACTAACTGGTGGATCTCTCTCCACTTGAAGACTCCTCACTCAGATCTATCTTCAATTGTCCTGGTTATTGGATCTCTATCCACTGAGACTCTATCCTCTATACTCTATCACCTCCAAAGCTCTATCTCAATACTTTACTAAACATAGTCCAGTCGATCTAGCACAACTCTGCTCAATCTCTTGTACTAAACATAGTTCATTCGGTCTAGCACAACTCTGCTCAATCTCTTACACTAAACATAGTTCATTCGATCTAGCACAACTCTACTCAATCTCTTGCACTAAACATAGTTCATTCGGTCTAGCACAAGTCCACTCAAATCTGCACTAAACATAGTTCATTCAGTCTAGCACAAATCTGCTCAATAGGTCCACATAGAACCTTCTCAAATCTGCTCAACATGTCCACACAGAACCTACTCAAATCTTCTCAATAAGTCCACACAGAACTTGCTCAAATATGCTCAATAAGTCCACACAGAACTTGTTCAATATGTTCTATACTCAATGCTCAATCAATATCTCAATTCAATCTCATAGAATCATAAAGAGAATTGTTAGAGACTCAATATGTTCTATACTCAATTCTCAATCAATATCTCAATCTCAATCTCATAGAAGCATAAAGAGAATTGTTAGAGACTCAATATGTTCTATTCTCAAATCTCAATCTCAACTCAAATCAGAATATAGAATAGTTTGTTTCATGGAACTTGAACAACCACTTCACACAATTACTTGACTAGGCTCAATCAACTCTACTCAACCAATCACCTCAAGGAACAATCCTTTCCACAAACCCTAGTCCAAGCATGTATCAACCAACTCAAAATATTTCCAACAATGCTCAACAACAAATCTCACATAACAATGATACTCATGTTCTTAACTCAAGTTCAAGTTCTTTGCATGACCAATTGGCTTCAACAACAATGCTTATAAAACAAGGTTTAATCACAACTCTCAAACTAGAAAACCTTGAAGCATTAAACCAACAACTCCTCAAAAAGGAAACCACAATCAATCCTTTTCTCTCCAAAGATATTTTTAGAAATCAATCACCCAAATAAGTCAATGAAGAATATTGCCCATACCTTTTTGATGCCTTATGAGTTGTCCACTAAATCTGCCACACTCAACACATTTTATTTTTCCAATCTCAACAAGGGTTAGAGGTCTTGAGTAATAACACAATAATAAAAATAATATCTCAATAACACCTTATTACTCCTACTCAATAAAATGCACCATACCCTCTTATGCAAGAAATAAACCCTCAAAAGAATGAATCAAACTTACTTTTGAAACTCCTTGACAAAACCAGAAATATCTCCTTGCACACACATTATTTCTCCCTCTAAGAAATCTAAACAAATAGCTCTCGAAAAGAGCTTTCCAATGATATATAATATGATATACTTCCAAAAAGAAAATCAGCAGAAATCTCTATCTTTCCTAGGGCATACCATATCCTTATTTCTCCTTAGGCAACCTTGGCAAAAATTAAAATATTAAACAACATCAAAAATTAAATCCACTTGCCTTGCCCTCGGTGGGATTCGATCCCCTAATGTCCTCCTTCCCAATGCCTTAGCCGCATCCAAGCCGTCGTTGGGCCATGCACCCTGACGTGTCTAAAATGGCACGTCCACCATAAAGTTTTCGCAAACAACGCTCCTCCGAAAAACAAGCGCTTCAAGTGCTTCTTCCTTGCAATCCAAAAGGCCTCACGTGAATCGAACGTGGGACCTCCTCCTTAGTACCAAGCCAACATACCACTAGGCCACGCTGGCCTTTGCGCTTAGAGCCTCCAAACCTTCACACCTTTAGCCTTTACGTAAATCGTAAGGCCTTCGAAAAACAAAACCTTTTCGCATGCGCTTCGAATAATAATTGCAAGGGATGCCTTGGTAAATGTTTTTTGATGGCATTTATATAATGCCTTTGTCCTCTTTTTCAATCACGTCGGTGCTTCGAATAATTTTGACGTCGGCGTGATTTTTAATTTATAATTAATTTAAATTTAAATATTATAAATTAAAAAGAACCAACCTTAGGTTTAATTTAATTAAACCTTAGAACCTTGTCTTAATGCCCAATCTTGGTATAATTAAATATTATTTATAAAATTTAAATTCCTTGTGAATTTAAATAATTTATAAATAATTATTAAACCTCCTTTTTAACCTTTGCAATAACCCACCTTGGGTTTTTATAAACCAATCACTTAACATGTGCTCCCAATAATATTAAAATATTATGGAGCCTTTTTCCTTTCATTTCTGCACTGATGAAGCTTTTTCCTGGATGACTTGGGCAACTTTATTTCTTGTCGAATTCCTTAATAAGAGTGATAACTCTATCAGGTGACATCAATGAAAACTTTGACTTAGAGGACTCAAAATGTCCAACACTATCTAATTGCAAAAAGTGGTATACTATCTTCCTTAATTGATCAGGCCCCTTTTTCTCAACACAAAATCAAAACTAATCTATGATTTGGAAGCAAAAACTATCATGCAAAAGTGCCATAGTTTAGCAAAAGAACCACTAAATTTAGTGGCAATTTTGCTCTGTGTAAATCAGAGTCAAAAGCATCAATTTTTGGATTGAGTAGCATTTTTATCCTCCAACTATGAATTGAAGTGCTTTGGGAAGAAATTGAAATCTAATTAGGTCCAAATGCTATCAAAAATTGACCAAAGGAGAAAAACCCTAATTCCTAAGGCCTATAATGCTTGGAGATCTATAAAATCTTGTCAAATGATCCTCAAATTTCCCAAAAATTATGGGATTATTTAGAAATGATAGAAAATCTTGAGATATAGTAGTTGGTTGCTTGAAATGACATAAATCGATGCCTAAATTATGTCTAATATGTGATGGAAATAAGCTAAAATGGCTATGAAATGAAGTAAGAATATTACAAAACTTAGTTGGGGATCAAATTGGACCTAGGGAAAGTAACGTGACTAGTATTCTGTGTGCAATGATCCAATGTGTTGCCACAATACCCAAATAGATTCCTGTAACAGTGATTTGAAAGGTTTTTGATATCAATGGGTATGTTATTATTGTAGACAACCAAGATTTAATGAAGCAATAAAAATATTAAAAATATTAAATAGCTATAATGCCTACAAATAAGATCAAAATAAGCAAAAAAAACATAAATATGCCAACAAATGTAAAGGATATGAATTAGAACAAATATTTATAATCGAATAACATGGAAATAAGGAAGTTAGAACTTAATAGAATGTTTATGCTTGTGTAATGGGATATCATGATTAATCACAAGTATAGATAAACCTACAATAAGATTATATCATGTAAATATAAGATTTAAATGATTGTAAATGCATAAACAAGCAAGATAAACAATGATTAATGAGCAAAATAGAATGAATAAGCTTGCAGAAAATGGTCATGGATCCAAGTAAATGAAAAATTTATGCAAATTAAATAATATACGTACAAAACAATGTTATATGCCTAAAAATAAAGATTGAAAATGCTAGAAATAAAAAACACAAATATTAGCAGTTGAAAAAATATAAATCAAATATTAGCAAGGCAAAAACTAAGAGGTAAATACATGAAATAAAAACAATGGAGATAAAAAGAGAATGGGGCTAGGAATTTTACTACCCAATAGGACCTCTTAGCACTAACATAATATCCTTGCCCCAATGCCTCTTTGCCTTGCTCTAGTTGCCCTAAATTCTTGATTCAAGTGCTCCAAATGCAAGAAATGAGAGAATGAAAGAATATGAGTGAATTTTGGCAGCATATTGTTAGCATCAAAATTATGATTGAAATGTCTATCCCAAGATCTCTATTTAAATATTTAAGTATTTACAAGGTATTTACAATATACCAAATAATATAATATTCTAAAACAACAGGTACTACCAAAATCAATGAGGATTATGAGTCATTATCCCTTGAAATGCCTTACCGATTTCATGTCTTGGCGAGTAGAATCCTAGCTAATGTATGTACAAAAATTTTATTTGGTTGGTCCTCTATTGGTTTAGACTCTTCAAGTTCTTCTTCTCTATGGTCCTCCCCTTCATCATGTGGTTCCCTAGTGTAAGGTTTTCCCACATCAAGTAAATATAGTTTCTATTGTACACACTTGTGGCCAAGAAAATATTTATCATCACAATTGTAACATAGTCCCTATGCCCTACATGCCTCCATTTCTTCTAAGGTGATATGTTTGATCTAGGATGGTTTATTTCCCAAGTTTGATGATGTCTAGAATGGAAATTGGGTTCAATCTTGTAGAGGTTTAAAAGTAAACCTTTGTTCTACAAAATAATATTTAGCAATCCTAGCCAATCCTATAGCTACCATCATGCTATATGGTTTAAATATTTTCACTTCAGCATGAATATCTTCCTTTCATCCACCAATAAAACAAAATTCAAAAAAATTAACACTTAATTTCCTAGTGTGATTTTCCATATTTTCAAACTATATCTGGTAATCATGGATAGATGTCTTCTATCTTAACTTGGTCAAGGATCCATGAAATATTTATACTTAATGGGTTCAAAATGAGTAAGTAATTTTATCTCAAATTTATCCCAAGTGAGCTATGGGTGCATATTATATAACCATTGGTATCATTGAACTACTTATTGTTCTAGATTGCAATTGCGATCCTTTGGTTATGGGAAGTGGTATGAAGAGAAAAATATTGTTCAATCCAATATAGCCAACTAGTTGGGTCCTTTCCATCAAATGTTTGAAATTCCATCTTGGGCATTCTCTAAGTTGTATTTAGAGGTAAGATATTTTGTGATCTGCCCTTAGAACTACCATATTGACTTCCTGATAATTATCCTACTAGAGCATTATATTTTGCATTTAGGTCTTCTAAATGACTCTCAAGATCATGAATTTTATCGAATTTTTCTAGTTTAGACAATACCTAAAGGATTTGTGATTGATGATTTTCAATTTGTTTATCTAATTGCTCTAGCTCTTGGGTAGCTCTAGTACCACCAGTGATTTTTAGTCAATTTAAGATATCCAAAAAAAATTATTAGAGTTATATATCAAATCAATTGGATCCAAGAGAGGATAAAATCGGACTATATCACAAAATGATGAATTTTAGTTTTTATACTCTTATTTTATTTTATTTTTTACTATTGATAATTGACTACTCTACTGGTAGACTATTGATGACTAACAACTAACTGCTCTAATTATTAGACTGTATATTCTCTATGCCATCAAATTATATATTCTTTATACTGTCAAACTGTATATTCTCTATACTATCACACTAGATATTATCTATATTGTTAGACTATGATTGGAGTAGTCTCTTCTATAGTATACTAAAATTTGGTTTTGGTTTTTATTAGGAAAGGACTTTAAGGAAGGTTTCAATAGGGATAACTCAATTCAAGATGTGTATAATTTTGTGGTATCTCTAATATATAATTGTATTCATGATTAGTGGCCATCTACATGTTTTAGATTTCTAATTGTGGAGGGTTCCACCATATTCATGGCTACACTTTTTTTTTCTAAGGGTATGGGGTTAATCACTTACAATTCCACCAAAAAACTCAAACAATCAATATCTTCATAAGAATAAAGGATTCTCCTATTCCTAGGGGATCTCCCTATATAATCAAGGGTACGTGGGATCTCATATCCATTTACAAGTGTTGTCTAAGGTCTGTGTATTGGAGTTTGAGCACCTCTCACTTCATAAGACACTTTATAGGCAATCTAGCTTAGCCAAAAATGAAAACTCATATCATAAGGTTTCTAACCTAATCCACTAAAAAATATATATATATGTTTTTTTTGGAAAGATTAATGGAAAATGAGCAAAATGAAAAAAAAAATCTAGAATACAAAAATGGAAGGACAAGAATTATTACTATTGGTGTAGAACATGGCCCTAGAAAGGATTTGATACCATTTGTTTGGAACCTTCAAATAAAAATAAGCATAATCACAATAGTAATATAGGAATTTATAAAAATACGTATAAATTGAATGACCATGAAAATGATATAACACAAGTGCTTAAGAAACGAACTAATAGGAAATACAACAAACTTATATTAATCAAGTAGAATAGATATCATAGGCCTCTTCAAGGGGGAAACCTCCTTGGAAGTAGAGCTTTGATATAATTTGAGAAAAATATGAGATACATTCTACTCCAAACCCATGTATTTATATAGATTCTTATTTACCCTAACCTTAATGCTCAAGAGTCAAACCACATGAAAAAGGAGACCTAAGCTACTAATGCTTAAAATAAAAATAAAAATAAAGGATACATCATAATGGGTCCATACACACTAGGCACCCAAGGTGCAATCATACACCAAAACTAAACAAGTACATAACAATGGTTGTATTAGGATAAGGTTCTAACACATTTTAAAATATTTCTTGGAAAACTACTTTTTTATCCTACACATTTTTTATACCTTATTCGTCCATGAGGTACATTCTTCTTAAATTTATTTCAGGTGATAAAATGTTTGGTGCAAGAAAAATTCTTAACATGGAAGAGTGACATACAAGTTTACTTAAATGGGTTCCATCTTGATCATTGTCAAGAAGAGACTTCTACTCAAGTCCTATTTAAAAAGGATATGAATATGGAATGAAATGTGATGGTTAAAATACTAATTATGAATATCAGTATTTTATCGATGAACATAATCATAATATGTAGAAATTATGGGGCAAGATTTAATAGAAAATTGGCAAGGCATCCAAAGAGAAGGTCAACATGCTTAGGAAATAACTTACCTTTAATAATTTAAGGCTGCAAATGCATCATAGCCACCTAAGAAGGAAAAATTTGAAAATATTCTTGATAATTTATGTTCCAAGTACAATCATTTGGTGTCATAGTTGAGGAAGTTTAGAGATAGGATATATTCAAAACTTTCATTTTTGACAACATTGTAGAATATCCTTTAGAAGGATATCAATAGAGAGGAAAGTTCTAGGAAAAAAGTATCTTGCCTCGAAAGGAGAGGAAAAATTTTATTTGATGAAGGAGAAAGGCAAAGGAAAAGGGAAAACCAAACAAGAAAATCAAGAGAAATGGTACAAGTGTAGACACAAAAATTTGACCCACCAAAATGGTTCAAATCTTCCTTAGATCCCTAGCTAACCACCCAAAATTTCTAAGTGCAAATTTTGGGTATTTTTGCCTTTTCCCTTTGCCTTTTTTACCTAGATTCACCAAATTTACACCCGATCCATACTGGGTGTGAACTTTTCTTGCCATATTTATGCCTTATATGGAGGGGACACAAATTTGGATTTTCAGGGGGTTTTCTCACTTAAACCCCTCCCTCAGTCAACTCGTTTTGAGGTCAACTTTGGTCAAAGTGAAATTTCACTTTCTCACCCATTTTGCCCTCCAAACCTCTTATAAATAAGGGTTTGGATCCCCTTAGTTTTCCCAATACTTTTTGGTGGTGATTCTAATTCTTGACTCGCTCACATGCTCATGCTTTCAAGTGGATTTTTGTTGCAAGTTGTTGTTTTGACTGTTTTGATGCTTGGTGATTGTTGCCCTTGGGATTGAGTGAATAAGTCTTGATGATTGGATAGATCAACCATTTTGGAGTACTTATTCCACTTATTTATTGTGTCTTTCTTGCTCCATTAGCTCATCAGGTTTTACATTTATTTTTTTAGCATTTAGCACTTTGTTTTCTATATTTTGCACCTTAGTTTTTGTTGTTTTAGGACCCAAAAAGGGTATCTAAATTGGATTCATGTCCCATCCATACAAGGAATGAATAAGTTTGCACCTCCTAGTTACAGGATGTGAATTTGGTAAAATTAGGGTTTTGGAGGAAATATTTGCACTTTAAAACCCTAATTTGCATCATATTTTGAAGCTTTATGTTGTGCCCATATTTGTTGTATTTCACATTAATGTTGCATACCTATTTTATTGTATTTGTACATGTTCTAAAGGTCAAATATCATTTTATGTTCAAATAGGTTAGCTAAAATGACCAAGGGGTATTGACTATTGCACCTCCAAGCTCAGCTATATAGCAACCTAATCATGCCCCCAAACATTGATAAGATTTTCTAGGGTTTTATGAAGCTATTTTGCAAGTTTGAATCTATTATATATTCTAGACAAAATATAAATCTTAGATCAACCATCGGAATTGATAAGTTCCCTAATAGATCTTTAGGTTGATTGTTGTTTGCTTTCTACCCACTTTTGTGTAAAACCTAGATCATAAGAAAAGTATAGATATTTTATTAGGTTTCATAGGCATTTAAATAAGAGCATATAGTATGCATATAGGGTTTTAATACTATTTGTGCATTCTTTTGGATCCTTGCTCAAAATATTTTATTTTGAAATCTAGGTTTAGACATCATTGAATCAAAGAATCATTATAGGCTTAACTCTTGTGTTCTTACATATTGTATCTTGCATTGTCTTCTTATTTTCATAAGCTTAGTATAGAAATGCCAAACATAGGTGTATGATTAACTAAACACGTCTAAATACATTATACCCTGGACTTGGAGTAAGTCTTTAAACTATTCTTGGTGAACCTCTTCCTCCCCCATATCGAGTGTAGAGTTATAACGTCCACTACGGTCACCTCAAGGATTCCCTCAGATCCAACCTTGAGAATCATACATCGGTGCATGGTTTTCTCCCTCTACATATTTGGTGAACCCAATGTGAAGACATGTCTTAGTGGACAAGATAGAAAGTTCCTCCATTTTTATTTTGAAATCTTTTAATAAATACCACTAGTTTATTTGCTTATAAATAGAAGAACATTAAAAAATATCTTAAGGCTCTTCTTGTGTTTTCCATTTTATCCTTTCGCTTCTTCTAGTGGCTCCATTACTTAGAAGCCAAAAAAAGCATCCTGAATTTGATCATATACTTTAGGAAGATGATTAGGTCGATAGAGAGAATCCTATCCTTCAACCAGAAGAATAAGAAAATGTTGAAATTAAAATAAACTATGATCCCTTTGAATGACCCAATGGTGGTTTTATTTTTAAATATTTTGAGCATGTTTGGGATTTTATGAAACATCATAGAAACATATAGCTAAATGCTATGGAGTAGGAAGACCAACTCAAAATATTTGGGACTCCTCCTCCTTCTCTAATAATCTCTCCTGTGCATGACCATGATAACCCTATGTCAAAATATTTGCATCATAATAATATTGCTTGACCAACTTGTGCCACTACTATAACCACCAACATTGGAAGGAATCCACAAGTTCTTCCAACTAGTAGTGTCACTCAAAATTATTTTTAATTTCCTCCTCAATAAGCTAATCTCAATAATTTTACCTCTATTCCACCAACTATTAGTTATCCTCTCTAGCAAAGTATCACATATCACAATAGTAATACCCCCAACATGAGTTGATTACCCATTCAACAACCCACCTATCCCTTAGGGAATCTGAGGGTATTGCACATCCATAATCTAAAGGTGTAAAGTTTAATTAATATGATGAAACAACTAGTTTTGAAAGTGGAGATGATTCAGCCCTCTAGTTTCACCTAGAACTATAAGGAAATGTGCAATCAACCCCTAGATCCTATTGTTGTTGCTAGACCTTAATCTAATCATTTTTCCATACTAGTTCTACCTACATACAAGGGAAAAAAATATCCACTTGAGCATTTAAGGAGGTTCATCATAGCTTGCAATGATATCATATATGATGATATGTTGCTACTAAAAATATTTTCCAAAAGTCTTTCCGACATCGTTCTAGAATGGTATTATCAGTTACCTAGCCATTCCCTTAGGAATTTTGAAGAGACAACTAAATTATTTGTTCAAGATATTGGTGCTTATATTGAAAAGAATGTATCCATGAAATATTTTTACAACGTGAAGCAAGGTAAAGAGGAAATGTTTTCAAAATTCTTGGCTCGTTGGAGAAGTCTAGTTGGTTGTTTTAGATATACTTTACCTCCTCAAGATATGCTTGAGATATTTATTTAAATTTTTAAATAACAACTATCTTATGCATTAGAAACTACCACTATCATGTCTTTCGATCAAGCAATTTATTTATCCAAGAAAGTAGAGTAGGCTCTTATCAGAAGAGGATAGCTCAAAGTAAAAGAAGATAAAACCACTAAGTCATAGCATAAGAGTAAGCATGTGGTAGGTGATAGTGTAGTGAATAGTAGGCATGTTAAAAATATCATTAACAACCTATAAAATATGATACTTCAAAAACCTTCACAAAGGAATTTCACAATACTTAACCTACCTATAAAAGTGGTTTTAAAATGGCTTCTAGAAACTAATATGATTGAGTTACCTCCTATAATGCAACCTGATACTACAACAAATTGCTACAAGGTAGGTCAACATTGTGCATATCACATGGTAGGACATTGGACAAATTATTGCAAGAGATTAAAACATGTGGTTCAGGATTTGATTGATGCAGGACATCTCACCATAGAAGCCTCTCATTCATCAAATAATCAAACTCCTACTCAATAAGTACTTATGACTAATAAATATATAGGGCTATTTTGAGATCCATTACCTAAGCATGGACAAAATATATCTAATCAATTATCTTATCAAAATGTATCATCTATACATGGTAATATGGTTGGTATGGTTGGAGCAACTACAAGGAAACAAGCTTAAGCTTAGTCAACTCAGCAACCTCTGGAGGAGAATAATTATTCATCATAGCCCATCTAGATTTTGAGGAATAATCAAAGAAAGAGTACAGGAATAGGGACTCTACCTTTAGTTTTAAAGCCTTTTAAAGCCTCAAGTCTCCTTTTATCTTCACCAATAGTTAGATAGTACTCCAACTAAAATTTCTATCTTATAACTCTTGTAAACTTCTCCTATCCATAGGGAAGCTTTGTTAATAGTAATATGTCCCTTCTGATATTTCCCTTGATATCGTAGTTAATGTTGTAGGTTCTCTTGGAATACATCATATCACATTCTTGGATGATGATAGGTCTTCCTCAAACCTATGATAGGATTCTTCCCTCTATATTACAACATTTATTGGAGAAACTTTTATCAAAATAATCTTGATTGACAATGGTTCTTCCTTTAATTTATGCACTTATCAATTTTTCCAAAATTTTGGATTAAAAAAGGAAGATTTAACTAAATTTGGCATCATCATCAAAGCTTTCAACAATGAATCCCAAGAATACTATGGTGTTATATCCCTCCCTTTTAAGTTTTGACCCAAGATATTAGATATATTTTTCTATATGGTGTCTTGCCCTACATCTTTTAATCTTCTTTTCGAGCATCCTTGGATCCATACGATGAAGTCCATCCCTTCTACCCTTCATCAATATTTGAAGTTCAAATATAAGGAAGAAGTTATCACCATTTTATGGGACCCTCATCCATTTTAATACTATTCTATGGTTGAACAAGCTCAATATAATTGTAAGATTTTTCCATCAGTTTCATAATTTGTTTCTCCAAGTTCCTCATCTCAAATATTTGAGCAACTCAAAAATTTAAAGGTGAGTGAGGAACCGCAAATCAAAGTTTCATCATGGGATAAAGATAATCAATTTCTTCAAGAACCTCTTTTGGATCTTGCTAAGCTACCATATTCACCTCAGAGTATGGGCTTGCCCTATAAGAAGTGTGAAGTTGTACACATTGGAACGTGTACGTTTATATTTGCAAGTACAACATTTAAAGAAAATATTTGTGGTAGCAACCTCTCTCCTATTGAGCATTATTTGACTCATTGTTACTTATCCAATGATTACACACTTCCTAAGAAGATCCTATATAGGATAGGATATGTAATTAAATGTTTGGGGCTTCAATAGAAAGGTATTCAAGAGCCCTTGGATGTGCCACTTGAGGATGAGGATCCTCATTTTTCTTCTAAAATTTTGTTTTGTAATGTGATAGGTATTGTGCACTCTGTAGGTAAGTCTTCTATAGGGGAGCATGCTTCGCTATCTTTTAAATATCTTGTAAATTTAGGTATTGCCTCTCCTTTTGTTAAGAAAATTGGTTATATTCAAGTATGTGAAGACTTTCGTGCAATGGTTTTTGGATAAAAACATATGAAGGAATATCTTTATGATTTTAATCATCGAGATGATTCCCCTTCTACATTTTTCTTTTATGGATCAATCCCTTGTATGCCTATTCTTTATGTTAATATAGGAGGCACAATCAGATTATGTTTTGACTATCATTCCATTCATTAATAAAACAACAATAATAAATCACTAGAATAGGCATGCATTTAGCATAGATCATATTGCATTTCATTTTGCTTGCTAATACTACATGGATACCTACCATATTTTGCATGATTTCCTCACATTCTATTCCACTTGCATTGTTGCTTGTCATAATTACATTATTGCCTGCTCATGACTACTTTTTTTTTTTGTAAGTAGTAGTTTGATTATCAAGGTTTTAACTGGGTCCCAGTACCAGATATACAAAAACCCTTGCCAGGGTGGTGGATATTGATATTGCAAAAACCTTGTAACGATAAATAGAAGTGAAAGGTCTAGCAGAATTTCTCTCAAGGGATAAGCATGACAACAGTCCCACTAGGGGATTAAGACCTTAACATCTACGATCGAATAGCCCACGCAAGGGTATTCCTTTCTAGCATAAAACCTTACCCATAAATGGTGACAGAGCCCCAAGGGCTTTCCAAAAAATAATAATTTGAAGTAATAAAAAAGGACCAACATAAAAAAAACAAGCTAGGGAAACCGAAAGGGAATCCCTAAGGTTCGATCTCTATGAGGTTCTCCTTCACGTTCACAGTGAAGCAGTGAAGGAGGAGCTTGCTAGAGAAGATACTCCTAGGAACAGCTGTAAACCTAGAAAAGAAACACATTGGTTAGCAAGGAGGGGGTAACACAAACCTACCTTGCCTTTCAGCATCTGCTATGTGGGAGACACCCAACAGATTAGAATTATGCCACACCGTCAGCGAAGATTGAATGAGACCCATGTTGGCAAGCTGGTCAGCAAGTTTGTTTGCTTCACGAAATATGTAGAAAACTACCACCTGGCATTGCTAACTAATGATAACTTTGCTTTCCCATATCAGCAAGCTAATGTTCCAATGGGGATTTTTATCAGTTTTGATATAATGGATGATGTTCAGAGAATCCCCCTCGATGTGAAGACAGATACGAGAGTCTTTGATCAGGTTCAAACTACACCAGAGAGCCCAAGCTTTAGCAAAATTATTTTTTTGGTGATCGAGGTTCTCAGCAAAGGCGAGAACAATCACCCCTTTGTGGTCTCAGATGACCCCGCCAACTCCTGACAGTCCCAGGTTCCCTTTGGACGCCCCATCAAAATTTAGCTTTAAAAAACCTGTGGGAGGGGGATTCCATAGGGCCAACCGTCTGGGATGGGTAATGGGGTGAGGGCGATCGGGGATAGGGATGTTGAGGGATTGTAAAATATCCCCTTCAACCTTGCCAATCGAGGACTTAGACCAAGGGAGTAATTGGAGGTTTTTAGAGGCATAGGCGATGGCTTTGGTGGCCATAGATATGGCATCGTTAGAAAGGGTGGAAAACACTCTGCGATTGTGCTCTAGCCAAATCTGCCAAATAAAGTGGTGGAGGTGGATCCTCCAAAGAAAGGCAGCATTGGGATTCTAAAAAGGGGTAGGCCATTGGATAAAGAGATCTCGAAGAGTGTGGGGTTGGGCCCACTGGATTTGGAATAGGGATAGCAAGTGGTTAAAACTCCCTTGGGTGAACTCACAATGTAAAAAGAGGTGGTTGACCGATTCCCCATAGGAAAAGATGACATCTATTAGGGATAGGGATGCCTCTTTTCATCAGGTTGTCAGTGGTGAGCACTTTTTTTTTAACAGCATTCCAAGATAAAAACCCAACCTTAGGGACTAGTCACTTGATCCAAACTAACCCAAATGGGAAGGCAAAAACTTGGTGGTTCAATAGGAGAGAATGAGCCGACTTGACTGAGAAAACCCTGTTGTCTGTCCCTGACCAAACCAAAGAATCTGGAGTGGTTGCATTAGGAATAATGGTGGTTCTGAGAAGCCAATACAAGGAAGCACTCACTTGGGTTATCTAGGCACTAGCACTGCCAATGGGGATTTGCTTCCATTCCCGTTGATCACTGAAATAATCCCTAACTCTACTTCCCCATCTACGCTCAAGAAAGGATTTGAGAGCAGACATACTTGGGATAACTGCAAGGGGCTGGTCATTCAACCAAACGTCATCCCAAAACTTGATCTCAAAGCCATTGCCAAGTTCCCAATGGGATCTTAGTGATAAGAGGTCTGGATTGACTTACCACCTTCCAAAAAGCAGATCCAGAGGAAGGGAGGTATTCTTTCATGAAGGACGATCGAGGGAAGTATTTGCTCTTGACAATCGCCACCCATTATGATTTGATATTGGTGTAGAGATTCCATGCCTACTTGGCAAGGAGAGCAAGGTTCATATTGGAAGACCTTCTCAAACCTAGGCCCCCTTGGGATTTATGTTGACAAACTTTGTCCCAGTTAACAATGTGGATTTTACTTTTATCTTCAGGACCTGACCATAGGAAAAAATTTTGGATTTTCTCAATCTTGTCATGAACAGACGTTGGGGCTCTGAAGACAGACATGAAGTAGACTGGAATGCTTTGGATGACTGCCATAGTAAGGGTAGCCTTAGCTGCCTGGGATAGGAGGGCACCCTTCCAGCCTGCAAGTTTGCGTTTGAACCTTTCGATGACATTGTCCCACATGGACTCTTTTGGGCTCTTGATAAAAAGAGGAAGGCCCAGGTAAGATGTGGGTAAGCTCAAGATTCTGCACTGTAGGATATGGGCGATCTTGTGATGTCTACTATCCAGAGTGTTAAGGAAGAAACACTCACTTTTGGTGTAATTGATTTCTTGGTCTGTTGCCCTGGCATAGGTGTCAAGGATAGATTTGATGGACTTAGCTTGGATGACTGATATTGAAGAAGCGGTAATGGTATCATCAATGAACTGCTAGTGAGAAAGGGGGGGCATGGTGGATGAAGCTTTGATCCCTTTCACATGCCCATAAGTACAAGCAAACTTGAAAGCTCTTCCCAGGGATTCCGCCAAGATGATGAAGAGGAAAGGGGATAGGGGGTCACCCTACCTTATGTCTTTATGAGTTGGGAAATAACCTACAGCTGATCCATTACTGAGCACAGAGAACCATGGCATCGAGATACAATATTTGATGAGCTTGATCCATTATCTATGAAACTCGAACTTGGAAAGGACTTTTAGAAGGAAATCCCTATTGACTTTGTCAAAAGCTTTGCTGATATCCATCTTAAGAAACATGGCTACCTTGCGATTGCAGTGAGTAGAATGGAGAGTTTCATCAAGGGATATGATGATGTCTGTGATAGATCTACCTTCCATGAAGCTGCCTTGACAAGGATCAATGATAGCAGGGATAATATTCTTTAGTATCAGGGCTAGGGATTTGGTTAAGATCTTGTATATAATGTTACAGAGACTAATAGGCCTGAAATTGGCCATAGTCTTGTAGGGGTGGGTTTTGGGGATCAGAGCAATGAAATTTGAGTTAGTCCCTTTTGGAATGGACTTAGTCGATTGCAGCTCAATGATGGATTTGCAAATGTCTTCCTTCATAATGTCCCAAAAGGTTTGAAAATTTGAGGGAGAAAGCCATCTGGACTAGGGGCCTTGTCAGCTTGCATGGAGAAGAGAGCAGTCTTGATCTCTTTCGAAGAGAGGGTCTGAATCAGGGTAGCATTCATCTCTGGAGTAACCATGGGGGGAATGTTCTAAAGAAGGGATTCCTGGGGTACCAAGTGGGAGGGAGAGGAATTTCCCATCATATTATTGAAGTAAGCAGATGCTTCTGATCTAATCTCAAAAATGTATTGGAAAACAGAGCCATCAGATAAGGTGAGTTCTATGATTTTGCTAGAGCTACGGTCCTACATCGTGGAAGCATGAAAAAATCTGGTATTGACATCCCCATATTTGAGCCAGAGGGCTTGGGATTTTTTTTGCCAGAAGGTTTCTTCTCTAGCCAATATGTTGTGATACTCAGACAACAGCTGAATCTCCTTATTCCTTAACTGAGGATTCCATTGGTCATGATGGATTTGCTCCTCCAAAGTCTTAAGTTTATCAATAATGAGTTGCTTGTTCTCAAAGATATTTCCAAAAACTTCCCTGTTCCAAATTTTAATGTTTTCTTTTATTGATTTAAGTTTATGGGAAACTCGGTCAATGGCAGATCCTGAACATGGAAGATTCCACCACTCAAAAATTTGTTGTTTGAGATCTGCGTGGTGAATCCACATGTTTTCAAACCTAAAAGGGGTTTTGAAGGATAGAGACTTATTGGATTCTAGGAGGGGTGAATGGTCAGACCCAATTCTAGGGAGGGATGTGAGGAGAGTATCGCCAAAGAGAGGGATTGCTTGCTAAGATAAGAAAAATCGATCCAAATTGACTTGAATGTGATCTTGCCCTACTCTTTTGTTGCTCCAATTAAAACGATAGCCTCTGATCTGAATGTCCATAAGCTCATTACTTGACACAAAATCTTGGAAATCAATTATGTTTTTGGAGGGAGTGGATAAGCTGCCTCATTTGTCGAAAGCAAACAAAGGAGAGTTAAAATCCCCAGCTAACATCCACGAGAGGGCAAAAAAATTAGTCTTGAGAAGGGACAAGGAAACCCACAGCTGGCACCTTTCCAGGGGATTGTTGGGGGCATACATATTGGATAGGACCCATGTGAATTGGTTGGTCTTGCAATGGAAAACCATGTTAAGGGTTCTATTGGTGAAGGATACCACCCTTCGCTCAACTTGGATAGGATCCCAAAGGCAAAGAAGGCCCCCATCCGATCCCTCTACGGGGGAGGAAGCCCACTGGCAGTATTTCCATAATGATTTGACAATGTTCAGGGTTCTCGCTGCATCATCTTTGGTTTCTTGTAACATGATGATGGTGGGTTTGGAATCCTTTCTAATGGTTCTGACCAGTCTCTTCTTGCCTGAGTTGTTAAGCCCTCTAATGTTCCAAGAGAGGATATTCATTTGGATACTTTGGAAGGTTTCTTACCACCCTTGGTGGGTATGGGAGGGGGTTTGGGATTCTTGGGATCGTCCAAGGGCTGGTCGAACAGATCAGGGAAGAGGGTTGTTTGAACCCTGTTTGTGACTTGATTCTTAGTTTCTTTCTTAAGCTGGTCAGACATAGATGGTCTGCCTCTCTTTTTGTCACCTCCTCTATCCACTGGCCCTTTCTTACTTCTAGTGATGATGGAGCTGGAATCCGAGCGATTGTAGAAAGGGCTAGATGCCTCCTCAAGGGAGTCAAAAATTAACTTGGTTGGAGACAGAGGTTCGGCTAAAGAAGTGGTGGGAAAGCCCTCCTCAAGGGGAATGGGGGAAAGGGATTTAGGAGAGGTGGGAGAGAGCGGAGAGGTGGGAGGGTTTGGGGAGAGTGGTGCGACAGGAGAGGGGTCGGGTAGGGAAAGGTAGGGTAGGGGAGGTAGAGGAGGCAAGGGGGAAGGATAAGGGGGGGAAATAGACTTGAGAAAGAGGACATCATCATCAACACCAGATAGAGGACCAAACTTGTTGGGAAAGGCAAAAATTGAAAATACCTGGTTGACACTTGACAGAGCTTGGTGGGGGAAGGATTTGTGGAAGGGGACTTGTTTCCCTTTGTTAGTTTTACCTCAGAAAGGGCCACCAGTAGCCTTGGGTCTCGAGTGGGTGATCAGACGTTGATCAAGGGAGAACTGGGATTGAGGAACCTCTTTGTCAGCTTTCAATGAATGGCATTGGGATCTGAGGTGTCTCTGAGCTTGGCATTCGATGTAGAATGTTTGTTTATTCTCATACTCAATAGCTTGGCACCACTGGAAGTCCCCATAGATGAGATTGATGTGAGTGGGAAGCTAGGACACCAGGTTTGTAGACACATAGATTCTAGCAAAGGCCATTCTCGATCGGGATTTTATTTTTGGGTCAAAGGAAACCAGGTCTTCGATGTATCCTTCAATCCCCCGAAGGATGTCTTCGTGAAAAAAATGGATTGGCAGGTCTGGAATACGAACCCAAATGGGGGCGACATTGATGTCTTGAGTTTGGGAGTTGAAACCTTGTTCCAATTTCTTAAGGAATAGACTTTTCCTACCAAAGAACTACGGTCCTCTGATGAGGATTCTTGCATAATCATTCTGGTTGTTCAACTGAATTATAAAGAAACCCCTGGAAAGTGCAACTAGCTGAAAACTTCCCTCTATTCGCTATTTGAAACTAGCCCATCTTCTGATAGACTCCATGTTAGGTCGGCCTCCAACAAATTTCCCAACCAGGGATAGGGATTCGAGGGAAATTTTTGGAGCCATGCAAGAAATCGGGATAACCATATTTTCCTCGGAGGTGACCAGGGGGGAAGGGAAACCACTTCAGATGGTTTGGGAGAAGAGGATCCCGATACCATCGCACTGAATGATAGACCGATCGAGGGAGGGGATTTGGAAGGGGTAAATAGGGGAATGAAACCTTCTGTCCAAGGTCTTTGGGTCCCACCTGGATCCGAATTGGGGGCATCGAGATCATCTATGAGATCGGCAGGGATCTCGCCTGGTTCCAAATCCCTAGGGAGGGTTTGGGAAACCTTGCCAAGGAAAGCCAAGGCAGTTGTAGTTGAATTTGATGCTGATGTTATAGGAACCATTACAGAGGGAGCCGTTGCTATTGAATCCATCCAAAATCTTCAACCAAAAAAAAAATCCCTGCTCATGACTACTTGATCATATAGATTTTTGGGGATTTTACAACAATGGCAAGTGATGACACCTAGTTAGGTCATAGCTCACATGCAATGCACTCTCACTAGGGCTATGATGCCTAGAAAATCCCAAACCTAGGGCCTATCCTCATGCATATCCCTTCTTCTTCTTCCCCCTTTCTTCCCTTTTTATTTTATCTTGTATTCCTTTACTTTGAATGTTTTTCAAAGACCATCAATCCTCTCCAAAGTCAAGGAATACACTTCTTTTCATGTGTCCTTATCTTCTTTCTTTCTTCCCTTATGTGTCACTTACTTTCTTTTGGTCATTCACATTGCAAACACATCACCCCTCTATCATGGTAGCATTTGCTAAGTCCATCAATTACATACACAGCACATCCCACATGGGATAGCTTCATGGCCACACACGAGGGGTAGCCTCCATCTTGTCCATTTACGAGCATACATCCTAGCAGGTATATTTTTTCCATATATCCATCTAACCATATTAGAAAACATTATACCTATAGTGGTTCATGCTCAATATTTGACCATCTAATCATCTTAGTGAGTGCTACACCCATAGTGGGTATAACTCCATTTGTCCATATTTGTAATTCATGCAAAGTTAGCTCCATGGCCATACACAAGGGATAGCCTCCATGTTGGCCATTTGTGAGCATATATCTTTATTGGGATTTTTATATTTTTGACTATTTGGAACCATTGTCTATGTTTGCTTCTGCTTTCTCCACCATTATTGCTCGTCTCTACATTTGTTTGGTTGCCTTCCTTTTCTTTCATGTGATGCACTTTTCCCTTGAATTCATGTTAGCTTGCATATTAGGCATTTTTTTAGTTATATTTATTTAGTCAAGTCCATCATGCATTGCATCCATTATATTTGTGTTCATCATCCATCATTAATTAAAATCATGCAAGTAATGAAAAGAGAACAATCACACAAAAGCACACACTTTTTACACAAGTAATTAATAATAAAACAACTAGTATTACTCGATGGCACGAAGTGTGTATCAGTCGATCAGTGTACCACAATAGAGATCTTGGCACACTTGACCCCCCCTAGGGATGCATACCACAATCTAAAATTGGTATGTCATCCTGATCCTAGCCCTAGTTGTGCAAGCTTACTCCCTATCCTTTGTTTGCTGGAGGTGGTGGAATCATGTTCATAGATCGTGACACGATGTGTGTCCTCGATCGTGAACAACTCTATGATCATTGAGATGAGGGTTCTAAAATCATCTAATCAATTATTATGGCATGGTATTAGGTCCCTTGGTAGTAGATCGATCTATGTGTTGCCTCTTTGTATGACTCTGTCACCCTCTATAGCTCTATCATTAGTAGGTGGACTCCCTCACCTTGTTGGCTACTCGATGCAATAGCCATACATGTTTCCTAGGTTTTATGATCTCTCTCACCTCTAAGGTGCTCCACCTCCACCCATGTTGTGTCCCTCTCTACTCAGGTCTACTATAGCTCTATCTGAAGGGAGGTTATATCTACCTCCACAACTGCTAACCTCACCCATAGGACCTCTACCTCCCCTAGACCTTCCATATCAATAGGTCATGTCCATGCCATTATAGGGGCTACCTCTATAGTCCTCCCTCCTCCCAAGCTATATATAATTAGGGTTTCCCTCATGGCCATCACTATCTCCACCTACATAAATAACCAAGCTAGCTGCAGTGGGATCATGACCCTCTCCCTAGCCTATTGGGTGACCTCTCAAAATTCCAACTCTACTTGTTGACTCATCACCTAGTGATATTGCACTAGCACTGGTGGGGATATATTTGGTGGAAAAATGCCTCTGTATCATCTCTAGTATCTAAGAGAAACCCTAACATCATCCATCCTTGGATCCACATATAGTGGATCATCTAGGCCATCCTCCACCCACCTAGCCACATTAGGAGCACCTTTGCATCTCGATGGATCCCTCTTAGCCTATCAAAACTAGTAGTCTCCTAGATTTGGAATCTCTTGGAAGATGCTAAAATAGCACTACACTCGATCAAACTTGAACAACTCTCACTCACCCTTCTTAGTGAGAAGCCACTAGATCCTCCTCATCCTAGCTAGCTTCATTGTATCCTCCTCCCATCCTGGGTGTAGATATCATAGATGTTATTTGATTCGATGCACCTGTAGCTCCTCTACTACCCTCCTACCTAGTTTTAATACATCAATGTATGGCCTATACCCATGGTTATAGTGTTGGCTCCACCTATATGTTGTTAACTACTCCACAGTGGGCAGTGGTCCTGGTAGTGTGTTTGGTCTTCAAACAGCTATATGCTCCCAACACCACACCTGGAGTAAATTCATGTGGACTAGCCCTGCCTACCACTTGTACACGACACCATGTAGTGTCCTATACAAGTGGGCTTGTACATATGGTCCCCATGTGAATCTAATCCTCTGATATTGCATTTCTACCACTACTCTTGCTAGATCCTATGGCAAGTGTCATCTACTCATGTGACACACTAGCATCCCTACCACCACTTAGCATAGTATGAATGTTAGTGCATCAATGTTATACCATTGTAGCATATCATCGATGTATAATATGCTCTGATGGATATCATGTGTCAGATCTCCCAACATCAACTCTAATGCCACCCTCAACACCCATACTATGTAAATCATCCTCCCAACAATCTAGATCCTCAAGATACATCACACGTCCTCTAGTGTGACGGTCATCTTCTCCATCGATAACCAAAATGTGGATGAGTTTGGGTACCACCTATCAGCTACATCCATCCATAAGGCTCTATTTGTCTCCATCTAAGGCATCTCTGCCAAGTGCAGTAGTCCCACCTTCTCTAGTGTCTCCCTCTCCCTTGTTGTGAGCTACTCTAGTGTACTCTCCAGTGTGCTGGACCACAACTCTCTAATCTCAAGTATGCCTAGATGCATAATAAATATAAATTTATAATTATATCATCATTCTAAAACTTAGCCTTTCATACAAATTTTATACATTTTGAAAGTATTGAAAAATTATTTGTTTTAGTGCAACTTCACCAAATTTGTGCCTCAAAAGTTACAAGGCATGAAATTGGCACTGTTCATTAACCAAATTTATGCCCTGTACATACAAGGCATAAATTTAGAATGGTAGGATCACCAAATTCATGCCCCACGATTGAATTCATGCCTGACAATGATTTTGCACTAAAACCCTAAAAAAAATCAATTTATTTTGCTAAAATTTTGTGTATGCAAGTGAGAAAGATCAAAAGAGAAAATGGGTTTCAATTTGTACCTTCATACAATAAGAATTTTTGCTAGCATCACCCCTCTCCATAGCAACACAATGAGTTGGTAGAGCCATCCTTCTTCTCTTCTATTCCAAACCTCATTTTCTCCTCCTCGCATGATGAAAATGAGCTCCCTTTTCCTCCTTTTCCCCCTTTTTTTCCTCTCCTTTTCTTTTTTACCAACTTTTATTATTTTTTCTTTTTCTTTTCCCTCCCTTTTATTTTTCTTTCTTTTCTCCTCCTTTTCTTCTCTCTCTTCTATTTTCTTCCTTTTCTTTCCCTCCTTGTCACGTTTTTTATCATTTTTTGCCTTTTCGTCCTTTTTTGCCTTTTTTGATTTTTTATGAGGAATTTTGCATTCCTTATAAAAAATCGAGGAGGCACCCTAGCCTTAGAGGTATTAATGGAATTAATACCTCATTTTGCATGTAAAATTGTGGTGTTTTAAATAACACCCCTTTTTGCACTGCCCCTTTTTCCAACCATGGTCACCCCTTTTCTATGTCTATCACCTTTGCCCATAGGAGTCTATATCTTTATTTGATGTATTTACTTGGCCTTAAATGCATTAAAGAGGGGTATAAATGTAGACATAGAAATTTGACCCACCAAAAGGGTTCAAATCTTCCTTAGATCCCTAGCTAGCTACCCAAACTTGCTACATGTACATTTTGGGTCATTTTACCTTTTCCCTTTGTCTTTTTTACCTAGATTTACCAAATTCATACCCGATCCATAGTAGGTGTGAAATTGGATTTCTATATCCATGCCTTGTATGGAGGGGGTATGAATTTAACTTTTTAGGGGGTTTTATCACTTAAACCCCTCCCTCGATCAACCCATTTTAAGGTCGACTTTGCCCAAAGTGAAATTTTACTTTTTTGCCCATTTTGCCCTCCAAACCTCTTATAAATAAGGGTTTGGATCCCCTTAGTTCCCCCAATACATTTTTATGGTGATTATAATTCTTGACTCACTCACATGCTCATGCTTTCAAATGGATTTCTACTACAAGTTATTGTTTTGACTATTTTGGTGCTTGGTGATTGTTGCCCTTGGGGATTGAGTGAAGAAGTCTTGAATATTGGATAGATCAACCATTTTAGAGTGATTTTTCCACTTCTTCATTACTTCTTGCTTGCTCCATTAGGTCATCAGGTTTCACATTTGTTTTGTTAGCATTTAGCACTCTATTTTTTGCATTTTGCACCTCGTTTTTCATTGTTTCAACCCCAAAAAGGACATCTGAATAAGATTCACACCCTATCCATATAGGAAATTAATTTGGTCAATCACATATATGCCTCTTAGTTATAGGGCATGAATTTGGAAAAATTAGGGTTTTGAGGGTAATATTTGCACTTTAAAACCCTAATTTGCATCCTATTTTGAAGATTTTTGTTGTGTTCATCTCTACTACATTTCACATTATTGTTGCATACCTATTTTTTTGTATTTGTGCATGTTCTAAAGGTCAATTATTATTTTATGTTTAAATATATTAGCTAAAAATGCCAAGGGGGCTTGACTATTGTGCCTCCAAGCTCAGCTATGTAGCAACCTAAGCCCTAAATGCAAATAAAATTTTCTAGGATTTTGTGAAGCTATTTTGTAGGTTTGAAGCTATTGGATATTATGGATGAAAGATAAAGCTTGTATCAACCACTAGAAAATATAAGTGTCCTAATAGATCTTTAGGTTGATTCTTGTTTGCTTTCTGCCCTATTTTGTAGAAAACCTAGATCATAAGCAAAGTATAGATATTTGATTAGGTTTCATAGGAATTTAAATAAATAAGAGCATATAGTGTGCATCTAGGGTTTTAATATTGTTTGTGCATTCTCTTGAACCCTTGCTCAAAATATTTTATTTTACAATCTAGGGTTAGATATCATTGAATCAAAGAATCATTCTAGGCTTAGCTCTTGTATTCTTGTATCTTGTATCTTGCATAATCCTTTTATTTTCATAATCTTAGTATAGAAAAGTCAAACATAGGTGTATGCTTAATTGAAAATATCTAAACACATTCCACCCTAGACTTGGAGTGATTCCTTAAACCATTCCTAGTGAACCTGTTCCTCCTCCACACCGAGTGTAGAGTTATAGAAGCTATTGTTGTCACCTCAAGGCTTCCCTATGGATCTAGCCTTGAGAATTGTACGCTAGTGCATGGTTTTATCTCTCTGCAAAAATGACTAACTAAAGTGTATTTAATACAAGTAAAATAATATAGAGGATCAATTATTAATGAAATTGAATTTTGAGGTAGTGTTAAAGGCCCTCAAGATAAGGCATGGATGTCAATTCAATGGGGAGTCTTTTAATGCCAGGAGTTTATTTGTCTGCACTTTAAGTGAGAAGGTATTATTTTATATCAAGGATGATTTTTATTCAAGTGCTTCCCTCAACTTAACTATGTAAAAGAAGTTATTTTGTGAGTATGAGACTAGTAAAAAAAGTGAAGTGAACATTTAGACAACAAATGATAAATGCCTTAAAGTGAGAGAGACTAAGGATATTAAGTACAAAGAAAGTTATATTTGATATTTCTATCATGTTTTAGACATGGTGTGAATTTATGCTCTCATAAATATGAATTTGACATGTACTTTTATTTTTGACATAAAATATAGGAAACATTGTTTCATACCCCTTATCTTGAGAATCCAAAACTAACAAAAAATCTACATTTCTTATAAAAATTTAATGGAATCTATGATAAACACTATCTAATAATACCCAATAAATAAAAATATTACTATTAAAAGAATTCCTATCCTACCTCATTGCTATAATTTTTATCTTTGATAAATCTAATAACAAAGAAAATTTTATATCTTTATATTTAAAAATATACAAAACCTATGTGAATTTTATCTTCCCTAATAAATAACTAGCTAGCACTACAAATAGCACAAGTTGAATAACAATTTTGTAATATAAATAAATATTATCTAAATAGAAAAAATAAAATCCTAACCTATTGGTGGATGACCAACCATTCAAACTTTTTTTATTCATGCCTTAGCATGAGTTGTTAATCCACCATCTTTAATGAGTTAGTATACTCAAGTGTATCTAGGGTTCTTCAACTCCTTATTAGGTGGCATCATCCATAATAATATCATACAAAATAACATGAACATTATCATGACATATAATCAATTATTATCCATTATAAGCACAATCCATCTCCATCATGTATATATTTACTTAAAGAGATTTACACCCAAACTCACATTTCCAACATCCAATAGAATCCATGTCTCTTTAATGGGTCACCTAAAAATATATATCTATAGAATACTTAAAGGAAACCCCCAACGTCTTATATCAATAAGTTACCAATAAAGTCATGTCCATATAGTTAGGCACCCAAACCATTTATCTCTATGGTGCATGGGAATAAACCATGTCACCTTTAGCCTAGGATGGATATATTGTAAACCTATGACCTCTATCTCACCCCCAACTCTATGTGGATACACCCAAACTACAAACATATGATAACACATAATTATATATTAAAATTGAGGATGGGTAAATGAGTTGCCTCAATTACATATTCTAGTCTTTTGATAATAACAACTAAAATTATGTTCCTCTTGTTATTCCTTGAATATTCAATTCCATGTCAATCTTCGAGTATACACAATATTAGCAATATTATTCCAATTAAATTATAGATCTCATGTTAGAATGGATTAGATATAACTATATGGAAATAAGGCATGCCTATCCATGAGGATGATCCTACTTTACTGTATCTTAAACTTTTATGGTTTCTTTCATGAATTTTCATAAAATACATCCCCTTCTATTTTTGGATCTTTTCCTTAAAAATAATAAAAATAGCACTTTATAATTAAAATACATTTATTTATTATTAAACTACTTTTGTTTGTTTGCTAGAGAAAAAGGGGTTATTCTCAAGTCTCCCACCCTTGATAAATCACAACTCTCTCCTTTAGAGATTAAGAGTTTACAAATAGATTCAATTCTTATCTCAATTGAGTTGCCATAGCTAGATACCTACATCATTTTTCATAATAATTCTAAATTCTTTATTTTCATTGTCTAGATCTTCTTCAATTTTCTTTGTAAATACAAATATTCCAAAATTTAGCATCCTTCTTCTTGATATTTTCCTGTAGCATCCTTCACAATACCAAAACTCCACCTCTACTGTCTACACACTACATCTTAGTAGAGTAATATTTTCAAAACTTCGTGTTATCATAGTCTTCTTTACTAGTTCTAGATTGTTAGTTTATTTCTTTAAGCATAAGTGCAACCACAAGAATTGTAATAAATAGTTTAGTAATTTCAAAAAGTTGAAAGTTCATGATTAAATATTATCAAGGAATATATGCATAATAACTAAACTATAGGTCATTATATAATACAAGTGGAATTCATTTTAATTCCAAATAACCAATTAAAAAAATATTTTAGTATTTTAATGAGTTATAAATTGAATCTCATTCATATTATAATGAAATTTTAACAAAAAATAATGGTATTATTTTAATAAATAGTTTAACAGTCTTAAAAATCTGAAAGTTTCAATCCATACTTTATCCTATAATCCAAACAACAACTCAAATAATCCATTTGACCATGAAGTCCATCTGATATCATCTTCTTCTACTTTAGCATACAAAGCTTTTACTCACTTCATGAAATCATAGTCTACGTTATCAAATATAGACTGTTAGTTTCCTCCAATGCATTGATCTATAAATGGATACTCTAAAAAAAATTGTAATCCTCTAGAACATTATTTTGAATTTTCTCCTTTCATATTTTTCTTTTCATATTTAGCTAAACTTACTATTTTCTCTAACCATGGAAAAGATAATTTAACTTCATGATCCTCTATTAAAACCCCTCTATTAGCTAGCCTATTTGCACATTTATTCCCTTCCCTTAACATATGTGTAAGCCTAATTTATTCAAACTCTATATTAAGGTCTTTTATTTCCATAATGATCCCTTGTATGTTCCATGGAGCCTTTGCTTTCCACAAAATTATATTTATTACTATTAGTGAATTGTCTTCCATCCATGCTCTATTCCATTTCATTTTTCTGCATATTTTTAATTCTTCCAAATCTGCCCAAGATTCAACTTCATTTGTCTTAAATCCACTATTGAAAGTGTAACATGATAAAATATTATCCCTGATATTTCTAATTATCCCTCCTCTTGTTGGTCCTAGATCTCTGTTAGAATCTCCATCAAAATTCAACTTGACCAACTCTACTTTTGATGTTTTCTGTAGACACCTAAATCGTGTCATGCTTAGGGGAGCTGCTCACATAGACACATTCATAAGATCATAAGATATAATCTAGGACTTTCTAAGCATCAACAGTGGTTCTCACCACTCATTTTGGGTCTTTTCAAGCCATCCAAGCCTAGCCGCTCAAGACAAGAGCGGCCAGACCTTAGCCACTATAGACGACAACGACCAGATCTTAGTCACTGTAAATGATAGTGGCTAAACCCTAGAAGCAGTTTTATTGACAAACAGACCTAATCACGGGTGGAAGTGGCAGTCTGCATGCAATAAAGCTGAACGGGAGTAAATTTGCATTCCTTTTCATGACCAATTCACATAGGAGAGTTTAGTTTACATTTAGACTTGAGTTAACTGACCTCCAAGCATAAACAAAGGTTAAAATATTCTCATGCTAACAACCAGTTTGCATAGGAGAGACAAGTTGGCAATTATATTTTAGTTAACTAACCTCCAAACATATAAAAGACAAAACTTCTCATGCTAACTCACACTATGCATGAGAAATTCATTCCTAGGGCTTGGACATAGACCTAGGGGTTCACACTATAAAAGGTGCAAGCCTAAGAGCACCAAGGGAGATATTTTTTACAAGTAGGGACATCAGAAAGAGACATATTTTAATAGAGGATCGATCTTTTATCCATCAATCTTGGTCATTAAGGATAGCTTTCAAAACTCAGAGAGTTCCCTTGGATATCATGAGTATAGTGAAGCCCTGATGAATTGAAGAGTAGAGAAACCATTATTTCAACATCAGATACAAGCTTTGGTCTATAGCTTTGGGGAAAATAGGACAAGGTTTACCTTAGCAGCCGTTGTCTTGGACACCATAGGCTTAGCTTATGGTTTTAGACATTAGATTCATTATTTTGTTTAGCATATCATTAGCATAGCATCATTTCATTTGTTCTCATTCATAGCATTAGCCTAATTTACATTTACTTTCATTTGTTATATTCAGTACTAACAACCTCATTCGGGGAGGCATTCTTGGACATCTAAGCGTGTGTTATTGTTTCATTGCTTATAGGGCCACAGGTTCATCGGATGAAATCTGCAACATACAAGAGTAAAAGGGATCCCTATAGGAAATAAACCTGGATAATGAGGCATTTTTAAGCCCTCATACATTTCCATGTGTAGAACAGGGAAGCCTTTATAAGCACACCACATCTTCATGAAAGGGGCACTCTTTACCTATTTGTAACCTTATTGTATCGAAATGGGTATCCCTAAGAGGGATCGACATGTAACCGAGTTTCAATACAAATAAAGAGATCCATATTTGTTATTTTTTTTTTATATATATTTTCATTGTCTTCCATTTCACTTTGGAATTTTAATAACATTGCAAGTAAAGTAAAATAGCGGTTCGTGCATCCCGGGGTCACTATAGATGGCTATCACGGTGGGACCACCACTAATTTTTCACTTACTACAAGAATACTAACTTAATTTTATGTGTAGGTATAGCCGCTCTGAGCTACAATGGCTAGAAATTAGTCACTCTGAGCTACAGTGGTCAATAGAGCTTTAGTCGCTCTAAGCTACAGTGGCCAAGAACCAGCCGCTCTGGTCAACAACGGCCAAAACTGGAGTGCAACAGAGGTCAAAACATCGACTCTTTGAGCTGGATCAAAGGTTGGTATAGCTTATCTGATATTTTATAGCTTTCTATCTACTTTTGTGTGTCTAAAATAGAGAACTTAAAGCACATTTATGTTTGGAAATTGAAATAATAAAAGGAGAAAGAATTAAGCATTTTGCATATCTTAGATCTTCTTTTAAATTTTCCACTAGGTGTTTCTAGGAACAGTGGCTTATACCTAAAAATTTTGCCCTAGAAACCAATGTGCTAGACATTGTATGTTGTTTTATTTCTTTAAGGCCCTGCTAGAGGCCATAGATGCACGAAATAGAGTGTGCTCATACAAATCATAGTAGTTCATGCATCTTTCTGAATATTGAAACGTATTTTTGCACTTAGGCATATAGAAAATATTCATTGCTACTATATGATGCACTTTATGTTACGCAAGCTTAAAATGAACACCACACATGCATGTCTCATTTAAACATTGGGGAGTTGTATTTCATCACCAACCTTCAATTCAATCTAGTGACGTTGGAATTCATATCCTTCCATTGTTTTCCCCCTAAAGCTTCCTATAAATGGATTGGGAAACTTATTTATAGTGATACTAAGTTACTTGTGCTCAAATTGTCTCCCACTGATGGATGTTGGCAATTTTGGGTTTGAGATCCTAGCTTCTTGTCTATGATTTGTCATTGATGTCAAAAGGAAATGACATTAATGTTAAAGAGGATGTGTTGGCTTCAAAGGTGGAAGATTCCAAGAGAATATTTTTAAGAGAATCCGGAGAGATTCCATTGGCAATGGTTTTTATTAAAACCAATGGAGGTTCTCTTTATTATTTATTTAATTATTATTTAAAACCCTTCAAGGTTTTAATTAATTAATTATTTAATTAATTAAGGGAGAAATTATTTTTAATTTATTAAAAATACTTTAAGGGTTTTTAAACCCTTTAGAAAGCAAATTTCGATTAAATTTGAAATTACTTTTCTTTGTAGCCGACGTGTTCTAAAGTCCACGTATGGACTATAAATATGAGAAGGTTCCTAAGGTTAAACTCTCTTGGAAATCAAAGGCAATTAATTGGTTTGGGCTACGATCGAATGTTCTGTTTATGCTGCGAAAGAGGAGAGCTCGTGGTTTGAAAAGCTTTCGAAAAGCTTGACCGTTTATGTGGAAGGAAGTCCGTCTTGGACTTCGTAAGCCCCTTGTGGGCTAGTGGCAGTGAAGGCTACATTTGGGCCTTGCGTAGGCGAAGATCTGTGTTTCGATCCCCACAGAGGAAGCTGTGCATGGATTAGTCACATTTTTATTAAAACGTGTTTTGTGCCGTGAATTTCGGATTCTTCAAGGGCAGCCATTATAAGGTGTGATTATTTTCTTGATATGATTTTTGGCATTGTTTAGCATTGTTTAAAAGACATAGGAGAAATAAGGGGATATTTCTTTGGTTGTATTTTTGAGATTAGTCTTTTGCTATGCTAAATTTAAAAATGGAGATATAAGGTGTAAGTTTTGGTTGTTGTGTTTTTGGCTTCTTTGGTGGTTGTTTTTAAAGAAGAGGAGCTAAAAGGTGTATTAATGAAAGTTTTTATATTCTCATTTATCTTTATTCTAACCCTAACTTGGTTGGAAATTTGATAGTTGTGTGTGGTGACAGCTTGAAGGTTCAATTATCTTCTACTCCAATAAGGTATGGGCACATTCTTCTTATGAGTATGATTGGTGTATGTTTTCCGAAATAAGGTTGGAGTGAAAAGGTATTCTACTAGGTATCCTTTGGCTAGGTGTAAATCCTATTTTCTGGTTTGTTGAAGACTACTTATGCATTGTCATCCTTAAGGAGAGTTTTTGGTGAATGCATAATTTTTGGTTTGAGATAGTGGAAGCTTTGTGCACTAGGGTTTATATTTGTGAGTATAGCTACTTGCATTGAGTTGGTGGAACCCTTGGTTGGATGTTTTGAGTTTGATGGTTGAGTTGCTTCCATAGAGGTTGTTTGATCAAGTTATTGCTTTACTTGATTCATGATATTGGGCTTACTCCATTGAGTTTATTTGAGCAAGTTATTCTTTGCATTTGGTGATATTGTGTTGGTGGCTATTTTGTTCAAATATCTTTGGAGGGAAAAGGATTTCTACTTGTTTCTTTTTCTTGTGATGATTGGTTGAATGCTTCAAGGTTGATGTTGAGTTGAATGGTGTTGTTTGACTAAACCTTGTTTGATGAGCATTGTTGTTGAAACCCTAATTGATGGTGAAAATAACATGAGTATCATTGTTATGTGATTCTTTGCATAGTTGGCAATTGTTGGGGTTTCATGTTCTTGAAATAAAACATTCTATCCTATCCATTTCAGATATTGAGTTGAGTTTTCATATTTGAGATTGAGATTGAGCTGAGTTGATTTGAGTTGAGTTTTGATATTGGGATTTGAGTATAGAACATATTGAGTCTCTAACAATTCTCTTTATGCTTCTATGAGTTTGACAAATCACATTGGGTCTCTAACAATTCACTTTGTGATTTCCTACTAAGAAAGTTTTTCTTGGTGAGCTTGCTGAGTTTTTGGATAGGTTCTAGTGGGGACTTGTGAGCAGTTCTTGGACAAGTTCCAATGGGGACTTGTGAGCAGTTCTTAGACAGGTTCCAGTGGGGACTTATGAGCAGTTCTTATACAGGTTCCAGTGGGGACTTGTGAGCAGTTCTTGGACAGGTTCCAGTGGGGACTTGTGAGCAGTTTTGGATAGGTTCTGGTGGGGTCTTGTGAGCAATTTTGGATAGGTTCTGGTGGGGACTTGTGAGCAGATTTGGACAGGTCCTAGAAGAGGACTTGGGAGATGAGTTTGATAGTTCTATCAGAGAACTTGAGGATAGAGGTGCATTGGTTCTATGAGAATAACCTGAGGACAGTTGGCAAGTCTTTGAGAAGGCTTATATGCAAAGGATTGATTTTTTCAAGAGTTGGAAAGATCTGACAGATAGAGGAAGACTTGCACTAGACCGACTGACTGTGTTTGGTACAGGTTGCTGAGCTGCTATGGACATGATCATAGAAGGTAGAGGTCTCTTAGGCTAAGCATTGAGGATAGGAGGTCTTTGGTGGAAAGGAGTTCCACGTGCTGGCAAGAGGTAGAGGCAGTTGATCTTCTGAGGGATCATTTAAAGAGCAGAGGGGAAGGTATCTCCTTTGAGCAGAGGCTCATAAATTCTGATTAGGGGAAGGTATCTCCTTTGGGCCGAGGCTCATAAACATTGTAATTGGGAAGGATTCCCAAAGAACTTTGAGATAACTTTTAGAGAAAATTTTTGTGGACGTAGCCCAGCCATTTTGGGTGAACCACGTTAAAATTGGTGTCACTTTGTGGATGTTATTATGCATTTCTTTGATATTTCTTTGGGCATATTGCTTTACTATTTTGAAGTATAAAGGAAAAAGTAAAGAGAGGTCTTATACTATTCACCCCCCTCTCAGTATAAGCTTGTGTTCTTCAATGGAACAATCATTGGTTTAGAGTGGAAGAGCTAGGAAAACCCCCCACTGGGTCTTCAACGGTGTACCCTAGCTTCTTTTGAGAAAATCATGTTTGGCATAGGTGTACTTGATTGTCACTATGGATGAGTCTTCTCATTCTTAATCCAAGAACAAGAGCAAGAAATCGAAATAACAACACATCAAAACACACCAAATAGTTTAGGGCACACTTAAATCGGTAATCAAGATAAACATTTGTTTGGTATTGTGTGGTTATTCCTAAATTGCAACTCAAAAGATCAATTCATAGACAACATGGTCAAAACAAGAAGTAAGCACCCTCGGTCTGACACCAAGGGAGAGACTGAAGCAACTCATACCCATAGGCGAAGTCGTAGTAACATTGAATGACCCACCCATAAGACCGTGAGACGTAGCTCCATGAGCCTAAGGGGTGATAATTCAACCCTTGGGGGATCTCCTCGAGAAACCCCAAGTAAGGAACCACATCATGGAACAAAGTCACATAAACAAAAAGAGGCTTCATAGCCATCCTCATCAAGGAGACATGAGGAGACCTCAAGGGCCTCCTCTAAACACACAAAAACATCTCAAAGATGTGAGGAAGCTTCAAGGGCTTCCTCCTCACATGGACATAAATAAGGTTCTAAAACTCATTCTTCACATAGGGATGATGAGACTGCTACATCTCCATCCACATGGAGAAAACATGTTACCACAAAGCCCTCTTCATCAAGAAGGCAAACAAGAATTGCAACACCTCAAGACTCACAAGAAACATATGAAATAGGTCTGCCCATTGAAGGGTAGGAAACTAGAGCTACATCTAGCCATGGGAATCAAATAGAAGAAACCCTTCATGCAAAAGGAAATATTCTCATAGACTATGACCTCATAGGAGTGAATGGCACCCCATGGGACCAGCCATGGAAAATAAGATAGCTAGACAGGTTGGATCGGTTTCCTACATGACCAACTCAAAGAACTATAGCTACTGAGAACTCTACATCTGGAAGCTCATGAACTGTGACTTCTAAACATATCTCCCAGTCTGGGGGTACCTTAGAGTGACCCCATAGTAGACGCATGGAGTCTGATCATAGGGATACTCAATAGTACACTGAACAAGTCACATTAGCTAGCAAGAGTATAGATACAACAAAAACCTCCTCGAGGAATCTGCGAGTCAAGACAACAAGAACAGAGTCAGATAAACATGAGTCTTCTATAACAGCACAAACTGACCAAATGTGGTGGTTAGAAAATGCATTACGTAAGGAGCGAGAGCTAGTGGAAGCTCTCAAACAGGATAAACAAAGAGAAAGACTCTTGCACCAACATGAGCAATATTTAAGAGAGTAGGCTGAGCGGCTAGCTCTTAACAATTTATAGACAAATGGTGGTGACCACCAAAGAACTAGATGCGCTGACTCACCTAAGGAGAGGTGCACTAGACAAGATAGCCCACAATGAAATCCCCCACCAAATCATGAATAAAATCCAACTAGTGGGGGAAGGGCAAACACAACAAACCAGGATCACAATCCTGAGTCCCCTCGTAGGAGGGAGGAAAATAGAACAAATCAAATGGATAGAGAGTTACCTCCATTGCCACTGTGAGTAGGCTTACAAGAGGAGGAAATCCATGCATCAAAGGCATTTCAAGAGCTTGCTAAAAAGATGAAAACCTTTGAGAAACAAGAGGCAGCTGGGAACTCACCAACATTGAGCAAAATACACAACCAACCATTGTGCCCATCAATCCCTAGCCCTCCATATCCTAAGCACTTTGAGATGCCTAGGTTAGAAAAGTTTAAGGGTGAAGAGGATGCACAAGAGCATGTCACCAATTTTATCAATGCCTATTTTCATCTTGAAGACAATGATGCTCTCATGCTAAGAACATTCATAATGACATTTTTAGGTGTTGCCACTCAATGGTTCAACCAACTACCTAAGCATAGCATAACCAACTTTGAACAACTAGTAAACGCATTCTTAAAGCATTTCTCCTTTGGTGCTAAGAAGAAGGTGAACCTTTCAGACCTGGCCAACTTGAAATAGTATGATGATGAGCCAGTAATGGATTATGGGAATAGATGGAGAAAAGTCATGGTAAAATTATCATTCTCCATTCCCATAGAAGAGATCATTCACATGTTCACCAAAATTTTCTCTAAACACATCTCCCTCTTACTACAACTTCATTAGTATCCTTCATTTGAGGAAGCTTTGGCACATGCCAAGCTCATCGAAGAAATAAAAGTAGATGAGGGAACCATTAAACTCCGAAACAAAAAGGAGTGGAACAAGAATGGTAAGAATGACAAGTACAAGTAGAAGCAGGCCAACCCTACTCTAGTCAATCAAGTCGTATTAGCTACACCCAAGGATGGGGGTGCACAACAACCCCAAAACTATCAAGCACATCCCTTGCCAGCCAATTATGACCAAAAGAACAATCAGGGAAGAAACCGAGAATGCAAGCCACCTCGTTATTTCATGCCTCTGATAGAATCAATGCAATCAATATTTAATCAGTTGAGCGAGGCCAGGAGGATCATATTTCCTGATATACCTCTTATAGATCCCAACCATCCTAAGCCAAAAGGATATAGGGAAGATCAATTTTACCCTTATCATAGGATACCGGGGCATGACATTGAGGCTTGCATTGGTTTTAAGCATCAAGTGCAAAACATGATTGAGGTGGGAGAACTCAAAGTTGACAACCCACTGGCTCTCGATAATAGAGACATGGGCATATACAGAAACCCATTGCCCAATCATGAGGCCCCTCGAGAGCAAGGGGCCCAAGTCAATCAGGTTCGAGCTGACATACCTACCCACGGATGCATTGGGATGGTTGAGATTGTTAACATAGCAACAAGGACTAGGCGGTATGGTCAACCGCAACCACCTGCAGCTCCCATGAACATCCCAGCCACTCCTAGGCAAAGGCAAGACAACCTTCCAGGTCCACCAACGTGACCTATGGTGACTATTCGGAGTAGATTGGAGCAAAACCTATAGACGACTCCAACTAAGTTATCCATCTATGAGCTCATACAATAGTCCCCAAAGCATAGGGAGACTCTAATGGAGATTTTAAGGACAATTGAGCTCCAACCGCAAGATGCAAATGCATTCACTCACTTTGTGGGACAAGTGCAAGAATGCCAGGAACCTGTAATTCGATTCTATGATCATGAGATTAAGACAGTTCCTACTGCCTTACCAGACCCTCCGCTAAACATTGTAGCGACAATCAACAACTTACCTTTCAAGAGGGTCTTGGTCGATACAGGTTCATCGATAAACATCATTACAACAACTGCAATAGAGCACCTCAAGATCCCCAAGTCCAATATCGTTCCAGGAGCTTACACATTGAGAGCTTTTAATGATGCTTTATGCAATACTATGGGAATGATAGTCCTACCCATCAAGGTGGGGCACAAGACCATCCCTATGATGTGTCATGTCTTGGAAGGAGCTATGCAGTACAACATCCTCTTAGGGCATCCTTGGATAAGGGCCATGAAGTGTGTGCCTTCGATCTTGCACCAGTGTGTCAAGTATGTGCACGAGAACAAAGTCTATGTGGTTCTGGCCGATGAAGAGCCTTTTAAATACATCAATCAGGTGGACATTCTAGGAGAATTTGTAATCCCTTCTACCCACCTGTACGTAGCACCTTCATCCCCAACCACACAAATGGATAATGAAGACAAAGGGGTAAGAAAAGACCCATGCACTTCAACACCTCCTGGTGCACTCAAAGTAGTCAATGCTTCTAAAGTACCATCAACGTCAAAACCAAAAGATAATCAGAAGCTAAAGGCACCCTTAGTTAAGGAAGAAAGGCCCAAGGAAGTGCCAACTATAGCCATTGCTGAAATGCCAAGTCCTATGGAAGAAGAAGATCTTCAAGATCAAGATGAAGATAGTGATTATCACCCTACTTCGCTAGTGTCATCCGTAGGGTCATCCACATCGCATGCATCAATACACTTGGCAAGCATAGGCATAGGGGAGTACCTTGTGTAGAACATTACCTTTACACCTATCATTGAGTCTACACAAGACATGGGAAGGCCTAAGGACTTGAGGCCACCAGTGGGAATAATGGTTCCACTTGGAATCCCTCCCAACCAAACCAATTTTGTCTATGTCGGCCTGGACTGCGCCCATAAGTCTTCAGATATAGAAGAGGATAGTGACGAATTATTCATGGTCAATGTTCATTACCTCTCTAACCCCGAGTTTTCTCTAAGCTACTTTGAGCATTGCCATTGGCATGGCTATGGCCTTGGCATATATGAGCAGGGGTGTAGACGGCCATACGAGCCACAATATCAGCTTCCCTCTGATATATTTGGCTTAGGCTATTATATCGGAGGTCGAGATGACTCTCTTGTAGTGGCATTGGATAGATTAAGCTTAGGGTTAGGAGAAGACATTGATTTCATTCCTTATCACCCCCTAAGAATAGGAAATTTGAGCAACAGACAAGTGGCCACGGTAAACATACCACCACCAAAAATTTATCATCCAAACATCTCAATTGATTCCACCCCAATAGGGTACAACTCATGGGATGAGGAGAATGGATATGAAGCAAGTGATGATGAGGCACAACTTGGCTTAGCCTACCAGGGGCCTCACTATTTACAAATATTCACATGGTCCATCCATGATGAGAGTGGGTATACATCAGATGAAAGTGACTATGAATCAGAAGACTCAATAGAAAGAGCCTACTTAGGCCTAAGCCATCAACCCCTGACTTTGGGGCAAGAGACAAATGCAAATGGATTCTTCATAAGTGATGAAGAATATGAAGATGAAATAGAGATGGCCTACTTAGGGCCAAGACATGAGCCCCTTGTCTTAGGGCCGCATACCAATGCTAACGGTTTCTGGATAAGTGATGATGACTTTGAGGATGAGACCGAGATGGCTTATCTTGGACCTCACCACTTGCGGCAAGTCAATGAGCTAGTAGAGAGAGAGGTGGCACTCCATGCCATAGACCCTCATCTATGATTTTTGGGGAGACCTATTGACCTAGCTGCCATTCATCGGATGGTCAATCCCCCTTCGCCTACATTCAGAGAGTGATTAGAGCCCAATGATCCTATTGTCCACCCTACTCATGGGCTAGATCCAAAAATTCCCATTCCTCTAGAACCTCATCGTGAGTATGGAAGGGAAACCCCTGAGATAAGATTGCACCCATGTGGTCCTGGAGACTTCATTCCATCCATCAATATGATCTCCATTGATTTGACCACTCCACTTCATAATCCAGTAGATCCTACCAAATCATTGCATCTTGATGTAGAGGCTATTGATTGGGATCATGCTAATTCACCCATAGAGCCTGAAGACCTCTTCCCCAATGAAGAGATGTTACAACCATTCCATTTTGCATCAGGTTGTGCGTATGACGTCTTCCATGTTGGTTTGGAACCTGAGTCAGTAGGTCCTATAAATCCCATCGATGACATTCATTTGATACCCATGCCTCATCAGCTAGAGGATGGGTCACATATGGCTATAGAAGCAACTTTCGAGGTGGACATCAGCGATGATCCTACCCAACCAAGAAAAGTCAAGTTTGGAGAAAGTCTATCTCCAGAGGAACAAGCCATCCTAATTCCTCTCCTCAAAGAGAGGCCAAATATTTTTGCTTGGACTTACAAAGACATGCCAGGGATAGATCCAAAGTTAGTCATTCACAACCTTTCATTGGATCCCATGAAGAAGCCAGTCAAGCAAAATCTGAGGAAAATGCATCCAACCATCGCTTTGATGGTGAAGAATGAATTGCAAAAACTATTGGATGCAGTATTCATAGTTCCTATCGACTACCCTGAGTGGGTGTCAAACATGGTACCCATGGGGAAACTCGATGGAAGAGTCTGTATCTGCATAGACTTTAGATATTTAAATAGAGCAACACCAAAGGATTCATTCTCATTGCCAAACATAGATGCTCTTGTAGATGCAACCATAGGTCATGAGATGCTCTCCCTAATGGATGGTTTTTTTGGATACAACCAGATCCGGATTAAGCTCGAAGATCAACATAAAACTACTTTCATTACTCCATGGGGAACATTCTATTACAAAGTGATGCCATTCGGTCTCAAAAATGTTGGTGCCACATATCAGCGGGCCATGACATACATATTCCATGACTATATGCATAAGATCTTGGAGGATTACATGGATGACTTACTGGCCAAGTCCCTATTGTGGCAAGAGCATGCCGAAGTCCTTAGACAAGTCTTTGATCACCTCATAGAACACAATGTCCGATTGAATCCTAAGAAGTGCGTATTTGGCGTAACTTCTGGCAAGCTTTTGGGATTCATCGTATCCAAGAGAGGCATTGAAGTCGATCCTGCAAAGGTAAAGGCTATACTAGAAATGGCCACCCCTACCAACATTAGGGAGTTGCGGAGCCTACAAGGCAAGATAGCATCCATCAAAAGATTCATCACGCAATTATCAAACAAATGTCGACCTATGAATCGGTTGCTACGCAAGGAGGTCCCCTTTCATTGGGATGAAGAATGCCATCAAGCCTTTGCAGAGATCAAAACTTATCTGGCAACACCACCAGTATTGGCTCCACCAAGGCCAGACATACCATTTTTACTATATATATCGGCTACTGATTTTGCATTGGGCACCATGTTAGCCCAAAAGAATGCACAAGATAAAGAGCAAGCCATATATTACATTAGTCGCACCTTGGTGAGTTATGAGCTAGGATATGCGTATGTCAAAAATTTGTGTTTAGCAGTGGTCTTTGCAACTCAAAAGTTGTGACACTACATGTTGAGCCATACGACCTACGTCATATCAAAACAAAATCCTTTGCAGTACATGATGAGCAAGACATATCACAATACACGTACCTCAAAGTGGATCATGCTATTGATAGAATTTGATCTAGAGTTCATAAGCCAAAATTCCATCAAGGGACAAGTCATAGCAGATCAATTAGCAGAGGTGCCTCTTCAGGATAACAAGCCTCTCACCATAGAATTGCCTGATGATGCGGTCTTTGCATTATCAGATCCACTAGAACTCGAAGAACCTAAGAAATAAAGAGACATGTCATTGTTCTTCGATGGTTCGAAGTGTGAACAAGGGGGCAGAGCAGGGATTGTCTTTATCACACCACAGGGTACTCCATTGCCCTTATCATTCAAACTAGACTTCTCATGCACAAACAACAATACAGAATATGAAGCATTGATCCTGGGACTCCAAACAGCCATAGCAATGGGTATTAAAATATTGAATATCTTTGGTGACTCCTTGCTCATAGTAAACTAGGTCAAAGGACTATTCCAATGTAGGTGCCCACTCCTAAAAACTTACAAGGAACTTGTTGACACCTACCTAGCCCGGCTGGAATGGTATGACATCGAGGCAATCCCTCGTACATCGAATAGATTTGCAGACACTATGGCCTCTTTGGGATCCTTAATCCCTCAGAATCCATCTACTGATTTTACAACCGTTCATGTGAAAGTGCTTTCGCACTCAACAATACACCATGAAGCTTTTGACAATCAAGAATCAGTCAACATGATCAACATCGAGCCAAATCAGGATTGGTCCTTCATAGCTAGAGATTTCTTACAAATGGCACCTTGGGGGTCTTTGATCTCCCAAGGACCTATGGAGTGTGGTGCAACCATACACCATAGAGTTGTTCCTCAATCCATGTTCACTAGCTCAAAAATATAGGAAGAGCAAGCCATCTTTTCTATAGAAGTCATGGCTTATCAGGATTGGCTTTCCCAACTACGGGACTTCCTGAAACTTGGAATAGTACCTCAAGGTTTATCACATACTGAAAGGTGAATATTCAAATAGAGAGCAACAAGATACATCTTTCTAGGAGAAATCCTCTACAGACGAGGATATGATGGAGTATTACTCCGTTGTCTTGAGCCCCAGGAAGCATCTTGGGCAATTTTGCAAGCTCACGATGGCACATGTGGAGGGCATTTCAGTGGCATGGCCATCATTAAGCGCATCTTGAGAATGGGTTACTATTGGCCCACCATGGAAAGGGACTACTACGAGTATGTCAAGAAATGTAGTAAGTGCCAACATCATGCAAATCTAATGCACTTACCATCGCAAGCCTTACAACCCATCCAGGAAGCATGGCCATTCTCGTAGTGGGGACTAGACTTGATTGGGAAGATCTCACCCCCATCCTCAGGTCAACACACATTCATCATAATAGCCATAGAATACTTCACTAAATGGGTGGAAGCGATCCCCTTAACATCAACAACTGGACCAAGGATTGCGGAGTTTATACTCCACAATATCATAAGTCATTTTGGGGTCCCTTCTAAGATAATATCGAATAATGGGCCATATTTCAAGAACAAAAATGTGCATGCTTTAATGAAAAAATACCATATTCAGCATAGTTTTTCAATGCCTTATTATCCACAAGCAAACGGGCAAGCATAAGCCTCAAACAAAACAATAGTCTCCATTTTGAGGAAGATGATGCAAGACAATCACAAGGATTGGCACATGCAGTTGCCTCTTGCACTATGGGCATACAGGACTAGTATACGGATGCCCACTGGGGCAACACCATTTTCACTAGTATATGGCACTGAGGCCATCATGCCACTAGAGTTGGAAATTCTGACTCTACGCATAGCATTAAAGGACTTCATAGATGATGATGTCGCACGGTAAGGCCACCTTGATCAGTTGATGCTTCTTGATGAACGTCGAGTCAATGCTTTAGAGCATCTTCACATTTACCAATATCACCTTGCACGAGCTTACAATAGTAAAGTCCACCTAAGGGAATTCAAGGTTGGAGATCTAGTGCTCAAAGAAAACTAGTAGAATTTGAATCTGTCATCGCATCTACGAGATAAGTTCACGGTAAATTGGATAGGCCCATACATGATTTCACAAAGAATGGGTCCTAGAGCATATCACCTTATATCATTAGATGGTGTTGAAGAGCCTGAACCTCTCAATATCATTCACCTAAAGGCATTTTACACATAAAACATTCAAATAAAAACAAAAACATTCAAATATGTCATAAAATTCAAAAACATTCAAATATGTCATAAAATTCAAAAACATTCAAATATGTCATAAAATTCAAAAACATTCAAATATGTCAAAAACACAAAAACATTCAAATATGTCATAAAATTCAAAAACATTCAAATATGTCAAAAACACAAAACAAATCATAAAAACATAAAATTTCAAAATACAATCAAAGGCTCCAAGGGTAATTCATCCTGCTTGGTCAAAATCAATTCAAAATGCTCCAAGGGTATTCAAACCGCTTGGTCAAATCCAATCAATTCAAAATGCTCCAAGGGTAATTCAAACCGCTTGGTCAAACATCAATTCAAAGGCTCCAAGGGTAATTCAAACCGCTTGGTCAAAATCAATTCAAAATGCTCCAAGGGTAATTCAAACCGCTTGGTCAAAATCAATTCAAAAATCTCCAAGGGTATTCAAGCCGCTTGGTCAAAATCAATTTAAAAGGCTCCAAGGGCATTCAAGCCGCTTGGTCAAAATCAATTCAAAATGCTCCAAGGGTATACAAACCACTTGGTCAACTTCAATCAAAAAGCTCCAAGGGTACTTCATGCTACTTGGTCAAAAATCAAAAAGCCCCAAAGGCATAATAAGCCCTTTGGTCAAATTAAACAAAAATACAAAAACAACATAAAAATCAAAAATACAAAAACAATTGCATCTCACATCTTGCATCCACATCATTGCATTGCATTTTCATATCCACTACAATTGCATATGTCATGAGAGCTTTAAAAGTGATACCACAGTTTGTCACACAAATCATTCAAATCCATACCTCCATCAACACCAGTGTGTAATTGTGTTTTTCAACACAACCATTATTTGTTGCTATACATAATATACTAAGGTTTTTGGTTAATCAACCACACCTAGTGATCTTATCAACTTTTGAGGAAAACAACTTTGATTAGTAGAAGGTAAGGTCTAGCTATGATAATGCCTTGGATATTCAAGATCCCGTCACTAATTGAAACACTAAAATCCTAGTTGGTACAAGGAAAATATGAAAGTTGCAAAGCGGTCTAGGTTACCTTAAGCGAAAAGGATCTTCCTTGCTTATCCCCTTGTGCAACCGGTTTAAAGGTGTTGAGAATTGGCAAAAGGACAAGCTTTACCCTATCCAAATCCCTTGCTTAAATCAAAATAAGCAAAAATCCCAAAGCAAAGTACATATTCAAAAGGCCAAGCATACAGTCCAGATTTCAAAGCAATAATCCAATACACAAATCATAAATTCAAAGAAACATAGCTCAAAAAAATCAATAAAAAATAAATAATGATTTTCATCACTACATATGAGCAAAATAAATAGTGATTATCATCACTACAAAAATCCTCGCTCAAAGAAAAAATCAATCAAAATAAATAGTGATTTTCATCACTACATATGAGCAAATATCCAAAAAGAAGCCAAAAAGGGAATAAAGCTTGAATCCCTGGAATTCTCAACATTGTACAAAATTGGAAGGAGAAATCCTTATGCATGATGATATGTCTATCACAATTGCTTCATGCATTTGTGTAGACCAATGTTTGAATGTGGATGAGCTAGCTTAGGTAACCCAATATTGCCTAGTGGTATAGTCCAACTAAGTCCAACATAAGGATGAGATGAACACTTGAGGATCCCTGATCTTAGCAATGGGCTGAAAGAATCCTGCCTGACATCGAAGGAAATGCTTGAGTTCTACCTCAAAATATACAATCACTTGCACACATAGAGATCATGAAAAACTAGGTCCATGGTAAAAGCCTTACTTTTCAAAAGTCTAAGTGGTCAGTAGACAACTGTTGATAGGGTAACTAGAGTGTTTGAATCTCCGAAAAGCCCCAAAAATTCTTACATAGCAACAAATCATAACATCATTCACACCATCACTTTCTTTATAAGATTCTATAAATTAGGGGGTATCAACATAGTAGGACAGATACCGCATATATATTAGAAATAGTATATAGACGACCACTGACTACTTTATATCTTTTAATTTATAGAAACTTATTAAGAAAATACATTACACACCATTACATCTCATATATGAATACTTAATCAATTCTTATGATAAGAGTGATTATTTAAATTCATGATTATTTTTTTACTTTATGTGGTATCACCCATTAAGATTGTCAATGTCATATGCATTCCGTATGTTTTAAGTGATTAGAGCATACAGGTTCATTTATACCATCCCATCACATAAGTTAGATGCATACAATTAAAGCAAAGTTAAAACATGCATTTAACAATAACATCACATCCACAAACACAATTCATTAATCATCACATCATAAACCACATCATAAAACATATAGGCAATATCCATTTGCATACAATCATGAATTCATCATTTATCAAAATCAAAATACATCACATCATATCATCAAATCATATAAGCATCTACACATCCATCTAAGCATCTTCAATATCATCTATCATCTAACATATTCATCAAGTCATCATAATACCATCATCGCATCATATCATAAAACAAAATAACAACAAAAACATGAGCAATAAATGATACACATAATAAGTCATAATGCAAAGATATCATAAAAGTATGTGTGTCAAGTCCAATGGATGTACAAAAATGCCCATGGGCTACAGTCATATAGGTCAGTCGACCTCAAAAATGAATCAAGGACCAAATAAAGCATCAATCAAATATCGGGCCTGAGCCCCCTGCATCACCTCCTCTAGTGCCACCTCCCCCTATGGTGGTGTCATGAGTCGAATGATGTGAACCTATCGGTCTCTCTGTCCGAGTTTGGGTCCTCTGGCTAGGATGGGTGGAAGACTACCTCGAGGTGGAGCACCCACTGACCTACGAACCACCCACATCGGGTGGCTCCTTAGGGACAATCCCATGCCTCCTGAGCTACATCTGAAGAATGGTGATGTGATCCACATGTCCTCGGATCCACTCCTCATACTCATCCAACAAATACTAAAGTTGTCCCACATCTACTCCTGAACCTACCATTGGAACCTCTTGTGGTGTAGAAGGAGGAACAACAAACTGCATCCTAGCATCACCACCCCCAATAGTAGCCTGCAGAGCCTATATCTATGTTGTGAGCTACTCAATGGTAGCATCTCACCATTGTACCTGGATCTTAGTTTCCTGAAGCTCAGCCTCGACCTCATGTAGTTGTGCTCTCAGAGGAGAGTCTCTCTCCTCGGGCTCTAACTCCTCCTCCTCAGGAACATCAGGATCCTCCACTACCACCTACTCTACTGGCTGGCCCCATACCTCGGTCCTAGCTCGGACTCTGCATCCTGTCAGATCTGCACCATCACCCCCACCATCATCCTCATACCCTAGGCTATCGACACCATGCCACATCTGATCACCCCACCATTGAGTGTATGCCTCTATAACTCCCCCAGCCACTCTAGGGTCAACAGCTGGGGCATCCTCCTCATCTGAAAGCTCTGTAATCTACCATGGAGGTAGGTCCTTCTCTGCTGTGAGGCACCTATACAAGAATGGTACCAGGGGCACATCCTACTGCAACCCATACTGACGAAGAACTCGAGAGTAGAAGTACTCCCGGATGGTAACCTTATGACCAATGAGCCATCGCTCGCATCGTGTCCTAGTAGTAAAGCTAGCTGGATCATCCCAAGCAGGACACTCATGGTAAGGGCACCATATGACATCTCCGACCAAAATTCTAGTAAAAGCATCAGTATAATGGGATAGCTCCCCTATGAAAGTGTGGCTCTTGTGCTCCTCATGCTCTCGAGCCCATCTAGCAGCATAGCACTATGTTCGAGCATCGATCACTATAATCTCGATCGAGAGCCCCTTAGGGTGATCTACCCTAATATGCTCCCATCCCCAAACCTATAGGAGCAAGTTGTAGGTAATGTTGACACATCCTCATCGATGGATGTGGTACAACTCATCATAGCACTGAGCCAATAGTGATCTACCCCATGCATAGATGATAGGCTCCTCGCTATCCAATAGATCTTGCACCATCACCAAAAGGTTCCATGGGAACCTCAAACCCGAGCAGTTCCAGGATAAGAACATTGTTGATAACCATCAGCAATACGACATGCCTCATCGTAAAGACATGCTCCCCATGCCAACGACTGATAGACACTCCTCCAGACTTGGTGTCCTTGAGAGCATCCTCAGAATGCCTCCCGAACACCCGAGTGAAGATAGCCACCTGATCATTAGTGGTCGAAGAGACAATGGCCACCCCATCAAATGGAATCTGAAAGATCCTATATACATCCTCTGATGTAATGGTCATCTCATCGATTGGGAGGTGGAAGGTATTAGTCCATGGGTCCCAATGATGGGCCAAGGCCATAAGGTAAGCCTGATCTACCATGATGTAAGGTAGCCTAATGACATACTATAACCCATGGGCTTTGAACCATGCCTAGTCCGTGTCATCAAAGCTAGGAAGTAGCTCAAGCAGGAGCTTCGGGTCCCAAGCTCGAGCAGAGAGGATCTAATAACAAAGGAAAATAAAACATAAACTATAGTGCATCTAAGGCATAAATCAAACAAAGCATAACAACATCAACACTCCTAAGTCCAAACAAATGAAGGATAAATGCATATAGTCGGGCAGCACAAAGCTCAGGAGTGGTTCAAAACTTTCAAAAAGAACAAAAAAATCAAAAATATGTCTTAAGAAAATCATAAAAATGCAAAAAAATATGGCTAAGGGTTTAGCCATTGTCACCTATAATGGTCGAAACCTGGCCATTGGAGACAACAACGGCCAAGACCCAATGGTCAAATTTTTGACCATTGGGGTTCAAACCTGGCCACTTTGAGCGACAATGGCTCATAACCAACCACTTTGAGTGACAATGACCAAGGGGCGACATGGCAAACCCATGAACCCTTGGCCAAAAAAATACAAAAAAATCCAAAAATTGCAAAATAACATAAAAAACACAAAAGGGAAGGAAAAACAAAAATTTTTAAAGCAAATTCCCACTCAGGCATCAAAAACTAAGCTAAGTTCAAAAATGGTTAACATGGCAGCAGCAGGTGAACAACAAAAAACTTGGGAACCCTAGGCTAGAAACTACCAAGGCAAAGCAATGAGAACAAAAAGGGGGACTAACCCACCATAGCAAAAGGTAAGCTAAGCCTAACTATGGAGTTTATTCATTACCAACAGGTTTAGTGAGGTTCATTTTACCCATTACTTAGTGAGGTTTAGTTTTACTCAGATAAGAGAAAAGAGGGTTAGGGTTTAGAAAAGAGAAATACTCGAGAAGCTCCGGCTCCTCCAATAACTGATGTCTCACCCTGCGTAGCCATGTCCTCAATGCCAACAAACTCCAAAGTCACAACCGTCGCTATCACACCAGAGCTCCCAAAGTGAATCTTCAAAATAGTGAAAATGAAAGGTCAAACCCTAGAAAATGCATAATTTTTATATTCCTTAATTACGCCTTGGCCGCTACTGACATCAGCGGCCCGAACTTCATGGCCGCTCAAGGCGACAGCGGCCACAAGCAGGAACTCAGAGGCCACTGGACCTAATAGCGGCCAGATCCACAGATCAAAATAAGGGACTTCCTCCTTGAGGGATCCCACAAAAATAACAAATATACACACTTTGATGGTTTAAGATCATCAGAATGTTCAAAATAACAAAAAAATCACATAAAAGCACAATCTCAGGTAGGCCTCGTACCCAGTTACCTACTCTATCCACTCGATGATTGCAGCGATTTGCACTCCATGTATTTCGGTGAGATGAGTAGATAACCATAAGGCCACTTGGGGCAAAAACAACTCATTTTGGAATTACGATGTGCCACCCTTCAATCCCGAAGAAGACCAAGATGGTCGAACTGCTCCATGGGTGCGAAAGGATCATCCTAATTCCCCTATGACATCAAAAACATTAAGCCAAAGTGATACAATCTAAACATAAATAGAATCACTCATCCTAACTCCCTAAGAAAGCTATTGATAGCTGGACCGCTCCTCGGGATAAGGATGGATGATTATCATAAACAATTGGAATCACACTTGGATGTGGGATTGCCCATTAAAAGCAACAAATGCTAGAAAGGAACCAGATTAGTCATATTGGTCAAGCGACTTGTCGCTTCATTCATTGTCATTTCTTCACCAATTCATTGTGTGAGGAAGTAGTTCAAAACTTCAACATAATCATAATCAAAATCAACAAAATATCACTCGATCATAGCAAAATCATGTTCATCCTATGAATCATTGCATACAACAATCACAAATTTCCCTTGTTTGTTGGGAACGTAAGCAGACATGACATCTTCAATTGTAGCTCTCCTACCGATCGAAATTGTTGTAGCAATTGAAGCTACCCGATTGAGTTTGAGGAATGAGTGCAATTTAACATGCCCAAGCCACTGAGCTAAGTCCTCCGAACATTGAGGCAATGATTCAAGGGATGCATGCCATCTTGCATGATTGGGCCATTCGGCGTTGATCAGACCATTGATCACCATACACCCTACAAACAGATTAGTCTACATTTTTGCTCAACGTTGTGTTTTCCACACAGCGCATCACAAAAAGGGGCATCTATAGACACCTAAATCATGTCATGCTTAGGGGAGCTACTCACATAGACACATTCATAAGATCATAAGACATAATCTTGGACTTTCCAAGCATCAACAATGGTTCTCACCACTCATTTGGGGCCTTTTCAAGCCATCCAAGCCTAGCCGCTCAAGCCAAGAGTGGCCAGATCCTAGCCGCTCAAGCCTAGAGCGGCCAGACCTTAGCCACTATAGATGACAGCGACCAGATCTTAGTCATTGCAGATGACAGTGGCTAAACCCTAAGAAGTAGTTTTGCCAACAAATAGGCCTAATCACGGGTGGAAGTGGCAGTCTGCATGCAATAAAGGTGAGCGGGAGTAACTTTGCATTCCTTTTCATGACCAGTTCACATAGGAGACTTGAGTTTGCATTTAAACTTTAGTTAACTGACCTCCAAGCATAAACAAAGGACAAAAGCTTCTCATGCTAACGACCAGTTTGCATAGGAGACTCAAGTTGGCAGTTATATTTCAGTTAACTAGCCTCCAAACATAGAAAAGACAAGAAGCTTCTCATGCTAACTCACACTACGCATGAGAAATTCATTCCTAGGGCTTGGACATAGACCTAGGGTTTCACACTATAAAAGGTGCAAGCCTAAGAGCACCAAGGGAGATCTTTTTACAAACATTAGAAAGAGACATCTTTTATCAGAGGATCGATCTTTTATCCATCAATCTTGGTCATTGAGGAGAGCTTTCGAGACTTGGAGAGTTCCCTTGGAGATCATGAGTACGGTGAAGCCCTGATGGATTGAAGAGCATAGCAACCATTATTTCAACATCGGATACAAGCTTTGGTCCATAGCTTTGGAGCAAAGAGGACGAGGTTCACCTTAGCGGCCGTTGTCTTGGACAGTGGCCCGTAGGCTTAGCTTAGGGTTTTAGACATTAGATTCATTATTTTGTTTAGCATATAGCATAGCATCATTTCATTCGTTCGCATTCATAGCATTAGCCTAATTTGCATTTGCTTTCATTTGTTATATTCAGTACTAACAACCTCATCCGGGGAGGCATTCTCGGACATCTAAGCGTGTGTTGTTGTTTCATTGCTTACAGGGCCACAGGTTCATCGGACGGAATCTGCAACATACGAGAGCAAAAGGGATCCCTCTAGGAAATAGACCTGGAGAAGGAGGCATCTGTAAGCCCTCATACATTTTCGTGTGCGGAACCGGGAAGCCTTTATAAGCGCACCACCTCTTCATGAAAGGGGCACTCTTTGCCTATTTGTAACCTTATTGTATCGAAATGGGTATCCCTAAGAGGGACCGACATGTAACCGAGTTTCAATACAAATAAAGAGATCCATATTTGTTATTTTCGTGTTATATGCTTTTTCATTGTCTTCCATTTCATCTTGGGTTTTTAATAACATTGCAAGTAGAGTAAAAGAGCGGTGTGTGCGTCCCGGGGTCGCTATAGTTTCCACTTATATTTTTTTCTTCCTTTTGTTTCTCCTATACCCACCATCATAATTTTAATTGATGACTTAACTCCATCTATCAAGGATCTCTGCTTCAAGATTAGGGATTGGGTGAGTTGATAGGGTTGGTTTAAACTTCTCTATGGCTAAACAAATCTTCCTTTTCATTACCTCTAAATTAATTTCATTTCTTTTAAATATTCTTCTATTTCTTTCTAGCCATACGGTCATCATAATATACCTTTTGATATATCTTAGATTATCTGTAACATATCACTTTTAGAAGTGCTTTACCATTGCTTTAAACTTTCTTCAATTTTGCCATTCATCACCGTGTATTTACCAAATATATTAACAATCCATTTTCATGCTTCCCAAACTATTAAGAAGTGTCCCAAGACATGGTCTATAATCTCCTTTTTACATAGAACAAATTGTGAGGGGCCATGAAAACCCCTTTTCAATAGGTTATCCAAAAACAAAATTCTTGTGACCTACTAATGATACAAACATTTTGATTTTTGGAATGCTAGGGCTATCCCAAATATATCTCCATATTTTTACTGTATTTTTTGGTGATTTACATAATATCCACTTCTTATTGTGTATTATCCTGAGCTATTCAACTTCCAAATCAGCTTACCCTTGGCTCCCATTAGAATAATCATTGTTGTTATTTTCTACTTAACTTCTTCCTAGCAACAATATCTGGTATACTTATAAAAAATCTTCTTTTCATTTGTATCTTCCTTCCTGATCCTTGTACATAATGTTTGAAACCCTATCACCATATTCTTGAATTATCTCATCCATGGTTTCAAAATTGGATCTAGATTGAGTGGTATTTTATCTCACCAAGTATCCATCCAAATAGATTTTTTTCCAAATTTCACCACCCATATTAGACCTTTAATCACTATATGAATTGATTTTTTTAAATTGTTCCATAGTGTAGAACCATCTGGTAGTGAGAATGCAATAAATATTAATCTTGGATAATTGGGCTCAACATACTTACGTGAATTCTTACCCATATCTTTGACTCTCTTAGTACAATCTCTAAATTACTTTATCCCTTAAAGCTAAGTATGCATCCATAAAAACTCTTAAATTGAGACCTCCCCTAGTTTTATCATCACACGCCTTGCTCCATATCACTAAAGAGAATTTCCTTTTATCATGTAATATTAACCATAAAAATGACCGCATAACATAGATTAAAAAATTTCTACCGATTTGGCATAATATACAAGGACATATTATATGTTAGAATGGCCTATAAGACTAATTTACTTAGTTGCACTTTTCTTGCTAATGATAAATATCAACCTTTCCATGATGGTAGTTTATTTCAAACTTTACTTATAACTAGATTCCATAATTATATCCTCATTCTATCCTTAAATAAGGGCATCCCTAAATATGTTGTTCGTAAATTTACCTCCTCCAATTGAAGTAACCTCCATGTCCCTGCTCTGATTCTAGATGGAGTGTTTAAGAAGTAGATTTTAGATTTTATCCTATTATATTTCTATCTAGATGCTCTTTCATATTCCTTTAAGCCATTCAAAGATTTGGCCTCATTTTTCACTACTCTTCCAAAAAAGGTTGTATCATCTACAAATTATTGATGGGTGATATTGTTGACGTTACTACTAGCCTTAAGTTCATTTATTATCCCATCATTATATGTCTTCTATAGGTTCCTTTCCAGTACCTCTGTCATAATAATGAATAGATATGGTGATAGAGTATCTCCTTATCTAAGACCCCTCTTGGCTTTAAATGATACTATTACTAGCCCATTGACCAACACTGAATATGATCTTATAGAGACACAAGCTTCAATCCATCTAACCCATTCCTTGCCAAATATAAAATTTTCTAATACTACAAAAAAATCCACTTAACCATATCATAGGCTTTATCCATATCAAGTTTTAAGATCATTGTTGTCTTTTCTAGAAGTTGTTGAATGCATTACTTCATGAGCTACTATGATCTCATCTAGAATTTGTCTCCTTTTCACAAATCCTCCTTGCTCTTATGAAATAATTTTGTCTAATAGTGGTCTTAAACAATTTTCCATCACTTTGGAGATTATCTTATATGCCATATTACATAGGTTTATGGTCTTGTTGGCAGTTTTGCCACACTAAATTTTGATTGTAAAAATTTGAAGAATATAAGATGAATGATGCAGTTGTTTTGATTTTACTATTTTGATGTAACATTTTTGTTTCCCTCCTTGAGTGATTTTATTAAATAAATAAGGTTGATTTCATCCCTGGAAATGCACAATAAGTTTTACCAGTAAAAATTAATGAAAATCATGGGCAAAATATAAAAGGGAGAAATGTATGGCAAGGAACATCTCAGGATCGAAGGAGCTATGAAAATGGTCTAAAGCTTCAACAATTTTTTATTTAAAGGAAAAATGCCAGTAAAAATAAAGGGGAAGACATTTTCGCCCTAGGGAGGGGTGAAAATGCCATGTTAAGAAGATTTTGTCCAAGTGAGAAGAAGGTAAGATTTTACAAAGTGAAAAAGGCGACAAAAATAATGGATGGAAATTGGTCAAATTCAAAGGCACCCCTAGGGTGGGGAAAAAATCATTTTTGCCCTTCTTTAGGGTGAATTTCCAATCGAAGACATTCTAGGGTGAAATCCAAATTGAGGATGTTTTTTAGAGCGCCAATGATGTGGTGTCATTTGGATGAAGGTTGCTCCAATCAAAGTCAAAGCAATTTAAAGAAGGTGCATGCCCATGTGAATTCACCCCATTTTGAGCAAAACATTGATTTCACCCAGTTTGGAGAGAAAGTCCCAAAATAGTCGATCAAAGTCAAAGTCACCCTAGGTAGGGGGTGAAAATCATTTTCACCCCTCTTGAGGGCGAAATCAATTATTTTCACCCAATTTCTTGCAGAAGTCATTTCTATTCTATTTTTCGAGTGAAATTACTCAGGAGGAGTGTGAAAGCATGTTGATAGGTGAAAACACCATATTGCCTGGGCGAAATCAATTTTTACCCCTTCCTTTCGATAATATTTTCTTTCGAAGGTGCCATTGTTGCTAATATCTTTTGGGAAAGAGTGAAGATTGGTGGAATTTAATTCTTGAAGAAATGAAATTAATGTTTCCTTAATTCCTACTGAAGAGATACCAAGATTAAATGCTACATCCTAGATTCTGGTGTGATCTTGTTTATTTTTGAGGTGCCCTCCACTGATTTTATTCCTTTTCAAAACAAAGTTAATTTTCGTTGGGTCTCCCCTAGCGAGGGTAAGATTTCGAGGCGCAAAGTGATGGAATGGTGTCCATAATTTAATATCCAAGCTCTTTATTGTCATGTGATATTGTTGAGTTTCGATGCACCGATGCCTAGAACATTTTTTCTATCGTCCATATCTACTGATTTCCTAGGTGCATTCCATGAAAACTAGATCATCACTTCCTGAAGAATATTCTGATTTGAGCATTGCCATTACCGAGGAGAGAATTGCTCTTGCTGGTCTTTGACTAGCCAACATTTTGTTTTAATTTGCATTTAATTTTAGAGGTGAAATCCTCTATAAATACTAAGCATTTTGATGTAATGAAGGAGGATAGACACTCTGCAGAAAAACACTTTGAGTTTTTTGCATCAATAGAAAGACATTCGACTTCTGGTTCCTTGAGTAGTGTTGTGTTTGATCACTTTCTGCTTATCATTTTTTATTACGTTCATGTCCATTATTAGCTAAATTTAAATTTTGCATCTGAATTTAATTTTTGATAAGGGAATGAATATTGAAATGCTTCTTGGAGGTTATCTCTACAAACTATGAGTGGTTCCTATGCCTTTCTTTCTATTGTATGCTAATTAACACTTGATTTGGATTTCAGCTGTTAGTTTATCCCCACCTTACATTTTTTGGCTCATAGCCATATTTCCTATTTCTTTCTATCATTTCCCATCTCTTTCCTATTACCCTAAGCTTTAAACCAAATTAGATTAGTAAGGGAACCAACCCTCTCTAGAGATTGGCCCGAAGGACATCTCTCTCCTTCGGCCTTTCAATGTTGGTCGGGTCTAGGGCGCACAATATTTTATACTTAGGCAGATTCATGACCAATAGTTTTTGGCACACTCGGTGGGACAAATCATCTCCATAGTTTAAGGGAGCCTGAGTTGGTGAATCTTTGGCTTGCTTTTATCTAGAAAAATCACCATAGGTGCTAATAATTTTGGCACACTTTGAATAGTATTGAGGTTTGATGTTCACCTTTGTACTGTATGATTAGAACATCTGGCGACTCAATTTTACCTAGAAGCCTCCGAATGTGAAGTGAGTAAAAGCTTTCTTCATGATCACAAGATCGAAGGCCAAAAATCTAGAAGATCCCATTGAGTTTTATGAACTTGACACCCAAGTGTTAGGAGAACATCCTAGGTTAGTCACTCTAGCTATCCCATCAAGTGTAACATCTTCACAGTTAGCTGGTGTGTTCTCTGTTCCTTCAAGCCCTACTAGCATAACCACTAGTTTTCCTCCTCCCCAAGCAAACACTCCAGTCCAAATGGCTCAAAATCCACCACCACAACCACCAAGATAGTTCCCAGCATGGAACCACTTTAGACCTCTAAATCTGCAAGCTTAGAACCTAATTTTGCAAGCAACAATGAAGGCTTTGCCTACTTATGATGGTATGAGGAAGATGACTTTTGAGCATGTCCAAGATGTGGCTACCTTGGTGATAATCCATAGCATCACATATGAGGATATCATGGTAAGATTACTCGTGCTCTCTCTCAGAGGTAAGTTGCTTTACTGGTATCGATCATTATAACCTACCACCATTACCACCTAGGACCAGTTGGTTGAATTATTAATCAAAGGTTTCAATGAACAAGCAGATCCGTTCTCTCTGTTGCATCAATTTACCACCATTTAGAGGTATCCATAGGAGGAAATCATGGACTTCAATGTCAGGTTCACCCAAACTTGGCAGAGAGTTCCTGATGGTCTCCGATCAACTCTTGAGCAAGCTATATTTTACTACCTCTGAGCTTTCAACTCTAACATCAGTATGGCCATCCGATAGTCTAATGTCAACACATTTCTTGATCTGTATTCTATTGCACAAAATGCTAAGGCTGATCTGATTGCTATCGGTAAGCTTCCACCAAAAATGGTGATGCCTATTTTTCTTGATCTTCCATAGTATTTGTATGCTAATGCATCTTCTCAGCCCTTGCCCATGTCCCCCATGTATCCAATCCCTTCATGGAATCTAAGTTCATCTCAAACCATGATGATAGTTTCTATCCCTTAACTACCTACTCCAACCATTCCATAGTTACCCACTCTGGTTCCATTCCCAGCACTGCCATATCCACCTGTACCACTTCCATTACTAGCTCCTCCAACACCCTCAAATCTTGATCCACAAGAAAATTTTCTTAAGTATATGTAGTCAATGAACTCGGCCATAAGAGTGATGGGTAATGAGATCATAGTTATTAAGAGGAAGCAGGTTAAAAGAGATTTCCAGCCTAGGATATTTCAACCTCCGCCGATCACCAGGGAGCAAGTAGCTTCAACCAACAAGGTACCTGAGAGAAATCTGATTGTATTGGCAAATGAAGAAGCTGGCACATCAGACAAAGCATACTGGTGCTCTACCTGCAATGATCCACATGGTGAGGAAACTTGCATGGTTCACCTGAACTACGTGCAAACATTGGTAGAGAGTTCTTTCGATGGTCAAATCAACATGATCATAGAATTCGATCATAATTTCATGGTCCCTTCTGAAGAGCAAGTTTCAGTTCTCATAAGAGCTAGAAGAAAACCCATCACTATGGACCCAACTGAGATGGAGCCCCTGAAGGTACCTATTGATTCAAAGGTGCAAAATGAGAAAAATAAGTATAAGTAAAAGCAATTATTCCAGCACCCAAGCCAGATGCACCTATCCTGTTAAAAGATCTTTTACCTCTATGAGTGAAAGAAAGAGTGCAAGAAAAGGCTTCAACTTCGCAAGCAAAAGCTGAAATGGAGGAACAAGCTAGAGAAAAGCTCAAATACCCATCCTTGACCAAGCGTTAGAGGGTAGAGGCTACCCAACAGTATCAAAGCAGATATGAGGCTGCCAATGAAGGAAAAGAGTCCAGTGCATCCACGTACAACATCGTTGAAGAGCTGAAGAGGATTCCAGCCAAGGTGAGTCTCTATGATGCACTACAATTGCCTGGACAAGTGGACTTGTTGCAAGAATCGCTAAAATTTGTGAAAGATAAGGGGAAGAATCTGACTCAGATAGTGTTAGCTCAAATGTTGATGACTTCTACCACTAGAAAGAATAGACCACCCCCTTTCTACTTGTCTCTCAGGATGGAAGGTTGGATTGTGCATAATTGCATGATCGACTCTAGTGCTGCAATGACTATCATGCCAAAGGTAGTTTGTGATGTTATGGGTATGGAATATACAAGAAGCAGCCCTAGCATTTTGCAATTATATGGAACCCCTGTGAGGATAGTGGGGGTCATCAAAGACATCCCCATTGTGTTGCATAAAATACCTCAGATCACTATGATCCAAGAGGTGGTTGTGGTTGATCTGGAGCCGTACTTCAACATGTGCCTATCATGGGAGTTCACTGCCAAGTTGGGAGGCTACCTTTCTCTGGATTATTCTCATTTGGATATTCCTATCAAAGGGAGGAGAATCCAAATTTATAATGAGAAGCCTTCAACTTATCACATAGAGAATATTGAAGAAGAAGATAAACCCATGAATTATGTCAACTTGATGACCGAAGAATTGGAGGAATTAGATTTGATGGAAGAAGTTCTGGATGAGCTTCGAATAGAAGATGAGTTTTCAATGCTCGATTTTAATGCCATGATGGAGACTGAAATTGGTTGTTACACCATTACTAAGCCTAAAAAAGCTGAAGTGAAGGTGTCTGATGATCAAGATCCTACTCTAGATCAATTATGGAAGTTGTACTTCGATGGTGCTAGATGTAAGAATGGCGTAGGAGCTGGAATCATTCTCATTTCTCCTTCTAGCATACAAAATATGTACTCTTACTAGTTGACCTAGAGTTGTACAAACAATGCCACTGAGTATGAAGCACTCTGCTTGGGTCTGAAAAAGGTAAAGAAGCTCGGGATCAAACAACTATAGATTTTTGGAGATTCTAAGCTAATCATCAACCAGGTAACTAGTAAGTGTGTTTCCAAGCAACATTACCTGAAGGCATACCATAATAAATTTTGGGACCTCTTTGAGGCCTATACAACATTGAACATCCAAGCAATCTCATGAGAGCAGAACAAGCATGCCGATCTCCTGGCATCCCTTGGTGCTAATTTTTCTCCAGTTGAGCATGTGGTGAGAAAGCCCAAGACTATGAGGTTAGTTTATAGACCTTCAGTCCCTAACAAAAATATCTTCTGGCAAGTGTTTGACAGTGATGAATATATTATAAATTTCTTGATAAGAGAAGCTAGTAATGTGGAAGAAAGAACACTTGATGAGGAAGAAGTCGAGGGTTTGATCCAGTTGTGGAATAATCATATCCCAAAGGGATTGATTACACTTGAGAGTCTCTTTGATCAAAATGATAGAGCAGAAAAGCATAATATCAAAGTGGATGAAAAGGAGTACACTAAACTATAGTTGGGACCCGAGAAGTCGATCAAAGTTGGCATCGATTGCACTCAGGAAGAGCTAGAGCAGATCAAGGAGTTGTGCCATGAGTACCCAGACATTGTCGCTTGGAGCTACCAGGATTTGAAAGGCTACAACAAATATGTGATCCAACATACCATTGAGTTGCAGGAAGGAGTGAAACCCTTCAGGAAAAAGTAGAGACCAGTCAATCCCAAGATTGAAACCTTGATGAAAGCAAAGCTACTAAAAATATTGGAAGCCAAAATCATCTACCCGATTAAGCACTCTACCTGGGTAGCAAATCTGGTCCCCATGAGAAAGAAGAATGGAGATATTCACCTGTGCATGGATTTTCAAAATTTAAACCAGGCATCTCTGAAGGATCACTATCCACTACCGCAAATTGATCAGATTCTTCATGTAGTTGCTGGTGCTCAGAGATTCTCTTTGTTAGATGGATTCTCTAGCTATAACCAAATTTGGGTCAAGGATGAAGACCAATATAAAATAATATTCACCATGAAATGGGGAACTTTTGCTTATCAATGGATGTCATTTGGTCTCTCAAATATTGGTGCAACTTTTTAGAGAGCGATGGATGTAGCTTTCGGTGAGTTGTTAAATCATGTTATTGTGATTTATTTGGATGACATGACTATCTTTTCTCACAATAGGGAGGAGCATAGTCTACATTTGAGACAAGTGTTCGAGAAGTGCTAGGAGTTCAGAATATCAATCAACTCGAAGAAGTCCATCTTCATGGTAAAATAAGGAAAGCTCCTAGGCCATGTTATTTTGAAGGAAGGTTTGGCTATAGATCTAGCTAGAGTTGAGGCTCTCCTGAAGCTTCCATTTCTAGCTAACAAGAAGGATTTGCAATCATTTTTTGGGTAGATCAACTTTGTTCAAAAGTTTGTTGTAGATTTCACCCAAGTGGTAAAGCCGATGACTGAGCTGTTAAAGAAAAATGTTGAGTTCAAATGGACTGAGCAAAGGAAGAAAGTATTCAAGGAAATCAAAGAAATAATTGCTCAAGCCCCAGTTCTAGTGAACCCTGATTACTCAAAATATTTTATCCTGTATGTCATTGGTGAACAAGAGAGCTATGCAATGGTTCTTACATAGAAGGGAGATGATGGAGATGAGTGATCAATTGCTTTCTTGAGTCAAGTCATCCAACCACATGAAGAAAAATATAATTTCATTGAAAAGCAAGTATATGCGGTGATGAAATCCTTGAAGAAGTTTCAGCATTTTGTTTCTCAAAGCAAAATAATAGTTTATGTTGTTCATCCAGATGTCTAAAGTTTCATCATCCAAGGAGAGCTTGGAGACAAGAGAGTTGGTTGGGTCTCTAAAATCTAGGAGTATGATGTTGAAATCCAACCAACCAAGCTAGTTCGAGGCCGAGCATTGTGTCAGGAGCTTGCAAAAAGTGTTGCATCCGAATCCATGGTTTGCCAACTTGAAGATTCAATAAGCAATTTTGCTAATCGCTCTATGGGTGATCATGATTGGATAGAGGACCTTGTCAAATATTTCCATTCAGGAAGATGTCCTCCACACCTCAATGCCTCACAGAGAAGGAGATTCAGACTTTAGGCCCTTAGGTATGTGATGATGCCAAATGGACTATTCCATAAGAATATTGATGGAGTTCTTCTCAGGTGCATCCGAGAATCAGAGAAACAAAGAATCCTAGAGGAGTTTCACTCTGGTTTATCAGGAGGCCATTATGCAGGGAGGCCAATGGCATTGAAGATCATCAAAGTAGGATATTTTTGGCCTACTCTCTTTGTAGATGCTTTCAAAGTCAGTCATATTTGCGACAAGTGCTAAAGATATGTCGGTAGAAGCAAGAATGCATCATTACCCCTTCATCTGATTCAAGTAGAAGCATTATTTTAGCAATGGGGCTTAGACTTTATTGGGGTCATTGATCCCAATTCCTCTATCGAACACAAATATATCCTGACTGCAATTGACTATTTCACCCGATGGTCAGAAGCAATCCCGACCAAGAAGGTAGATCAAGCAATAATTATCTCTTTCCTTGAAGGTTTAATCACTCATTTTGGCATACCATATGCAATCATAATGAATAATGGAACTCCCTTCATCGGTGCCAAGATCAACGAATTCATGGGTAAGTATGGGATTTATTTGAAGATATCATCTAACTATTATCCATAGGGGAATGACTTGGTTGAGTCCACAAATAAGAATTTGCTGAGAATTCTAAAGAGGACCCTTGGAGATAATAAGCGTAGTTGGCACTTGCTCCTGAACCAAGCATTATGGGTCGATCGCATCTCTATGAAAAAATCCATCAAGACGTCCCCTTATTCCTTGGTATATGGTAAAGAAGCAGTCTTGCCCATTCATATTGAATTGTCGACCCTTCAATCATGGCACTTGTTGTATGGTGAAGATGATGAGTCTGATCCCATGAGCACGAGATTGGCTCAACTTTTACAGTTGGAGGAAGAGAGGGAGAAATCATACAATGCCTTCATGGAACATGCCCGGATGACACAGAAATGGTTTGGCAAGAAAACTTCCAAGAAGTCATTCGAGGTAGGTGATCTAGTGCTGAAATGGAATGAAAACAAGGCTAAGCCTAGCAAGCATCACAAGTTTGAAGTGATATGGGAGGGCCCATTCTAGATTTTAGGTGTGAATCAGGTCAACTCATTTTATTTAAAGGATATGGATGGTCGTGTGTTGCCGATTCTAGTAAATGGTCTTCATTTGAAGGCCTACCATCAGTGATAAAATTTTGATCAAGTATGTATATATGTACATAATTTTTTTTGTTATTTTATTTTAAGTCAAGTATTTTTAAAATGATATATAAAAAAATGGATGAAATGTTTTCATCGAGAGAATTTAATTCTATCTCGAGCAAGTGTTTTTGCCCCAAAATCACGTCTTTACTAAGTAAAACATTTTCACCCTGAAAATGTTTTAAAAAAGGGCTTTTCAATCATATGCTGGGCGAAAATCATTAAAAATTGATTAATTTTGGAGGCAAATTCAAAGTTAGATTTTAAAATTTGTCCAAAGGCATGATTTGCTTTAAAAAGTGCCCCTATTTTTAATTGCCAAAAAAGGAGATAAAAGATAAAAAGGGGATAAGAGAAAAGCAAAAAGGTAAAGCAAAATTAAAATATAAAAACTTTTATTTTCACCCGAAAAAGAAGATTTGCCATGTTTTTTCTATTTTTGGGGTGAAATCCTCATTTATTTCTCCCAAAGATGTTTTCGGAGTGAAACTCCAAGAAAAGATAAAAAAAATCACATGCTTTTTCAAGAACTCCAAGTGGCAAGATTATTTTTGATAAGGAAGGGGGCAAAATTAATTTTGCTTCGCTTTTTCAGCAAAGCACTCTCAGTTAAAGCTTGCTTTTTAGCAATAATATTTTTTGGGGTGAAATTAGAGATAAATTATTTTAAAAGGGGTGCAAAGCATGTAATTTCACCAAGCAACAAGTGAAAGAGCATTTTCGGAGCATAATTGTCTTGGTATTTTCACCCAAGGATGTTTTCGATGAAGCAAGTGCATGCGATTGACGTTTTTTCTGGCTTGCACTAATTTTAGAGTAAACTTTAGTTGGATGCATGGAATTGAGCTAATTTCATCGATGAAACCCTTAGAAGATGTTTTTGGCATTATCATGCAATGAAATTAATAGTTTTCACCCCAAAAAGTGCCCATCACTCCCATGTGGCATTTATTATTCCCAAGATGAGTCGTTAAATACCTAGATTGCATCCTCCAAGACAAAAAGTGGTTGAGTATAGAGTTCAAGGAAGATTTATAGTGCGAGGGCATTATTGGTAGTTAAGGACATCATGAAAAAGCATGTCGGGTGAGAGAACCAAGGGAGCATGTTCACCCAATTTCATCAAAAGCATGCCACCTGCATTTAATTGGGTAGTTGGGAGCAAAAGTTTTAAATATGATGAACTAGAAGCTTGCAGTTGAAGAAAGGATTGAGATTATTTTTCTAGAGCATTGTCAGATTAGCATTCAGTTGCCCCGAATTGTTGCTTTGTTGCAGGATTATCATATTGTTGCAGTAAAGTTGATTGTACGAAGATGGGAAAGAAAGTTGCTGAGTCAACAAAAGTTATTGAGCCAAAGAAAGCACAAGGAGGTAAAAAAGCTAAAAAATCTAGGTGCAATGAAAATATAGAGCTTGACCCATATTATGATGCACTAGCTCAGATTGGAGACTGTGCTATTTCAAACAAGGGCATGGAAAAATTATGCTAGGATGTGGAAGCTATTGTTAGGCAAGGCTTGACACTAGAAAGCCCGTTAACTATTGCCTATCATGCATAACTTTCTTGGTACCTGTGTACACTTGTTCATCCTTACCCCGAGCTAGTGATGGCGATTTCAAAGTTTTATAATCCTGCCACGAGGGCTGTCTATAATATGAAGGGAGATAAATTATTCACCATTTCACCCAGCGTAGTTAGAGAGGCATTTGCTTGTGGGGTGAAGCCTTCCTCGGATGTCATGTTCAAAAATATGAATCTCAAGGAGCAAGAGGAGAGGTACCAGTCAACTGTGATGTTGCACTAGTTCATGGAGAATCAACTGATAAAGGTGCCCTAGTTTGGAGAGTTGCCAACTTTTCCAAAGCCTCTAATAGAGTTTAAAATTCTAGACATGTTTTCCATGTTGGCTTGGGTGTCTGGTCTTCCTACCGACTCCATAATGTATAAATGGTAAGCGATGTTGGTACAATGTATTTCATAGGTGGAATTTTATGCCCCAATAGCAATGCAAGCAAGCACAAACCTAATTTTCTTTGATTGGATGGATTATGTGGCTCGAGCAATGCATACCCAGTTGGAGAAGATACAGAGTGAAGGAGCAGTTTCATTCAGGCACACTTCATTTTTGGCTTGGTATTTCTTCTTCCACATGCACCAACATTTTTCTTTCATAGCGATCAAGCAGGTTGATGAGGCAGACAAGAAGTTGCTAGTTTATTTGTGGACTCCAAGCTTGTCCAGGAAGGAGTCATTTTACAATTTTAATCGCATGTTTTTGGGCCCTACCCTCGAACTTATTTTTGGCACATGTGAGAGAGTGCCAAGGGCGATGAGGGAGGAGATCATTGCGAAGGAGAAAGGAGATATTTTCTTGTTGATGCAAGGCATCATGGTACAAATTTTTGGCTTCACTGGCAAGCCATTTCTCCTTCCATATTTTACTACAAAGCACCTTTTTGTGATGGAAGTTGTCCACCAGAACGACTTCATCAATGATGTCTATGGGGTAGGACGAGGAAAGAAGACTACATGCACCATGCCATTTCACTTTGATGATATTGAAGTAGACCAGGTTGGCTAGAATAAATTGATTAATGAAGCTCTCTACGACATGGGTATGGTGGAGTTACCTCAATGATGGAAGTATGACCCTTTGGGTCAGTTTGCGACATTGATTAAAGCTAAAAGTTTTCATTATTGCCCCTAGGTGAATATTGAGTAATAGAGAAATAATCTAGAAGGGCATGATCTTGAATGGCACATTGAGCAGATGATGATATTCCCACCATGGCATGACTTTTATGAGATGGAGGTCGAATATAACCCTACAGTTCACAAGCACCATATTCCTCCTCCAGGCTTGTTTGGCAAAATGAAGGAACAGTTGCCCGCTTGGTTTGAGGAGAAAATTACTAACTGGTGGGTTATGAGGGCCCACAGAGGGAAAACTAGGTCAACTTATGGCCTGGCAATGGACGATGTATTTTTAGACGTATATGATGAATACTATGATAGCTATCAGCCAATCTCTTTCACTAAAATTATACCTCGAAGCTTTCAAATATCTGACAGTGAAGAGATCATGGCTGGACAAGAGCAACATGTGGTTGAGGAAGCACCACTTGTGGAAGAAGAGAAACAACTATCATCAGAAGTGCAGCCCTAGTAAAAGAAGAAAAGTAAGCGTGAGGCACTTCCTTTTCCTAAGATCTCCAAGAAGCCAAGAACATGCACAATTTCTTCATCAAGTGTGAACCCTCCTCCTGCAATCGAAGCCACACAGGCTAATATTTTAGGAAATCCTCCTTTGGTTTAGGTAGGACATCTTGGCCAGCACATGGAAGTTATAGATCTGGAGAAGGAGATAGAGGAGGAACAAGACAAGGGCGAACTAGTGTCACAACCGCCCTCATCATCGGCTCAAAAGGTGTCGAAGCCTGAAGGTACATTTTCTCTACCCTCTTCCCTTTCTCTTGAGCATTCGGTGATTGTTGCACCCCATTCTGTAGTTGTCACTTCTATCTCACCTCCATTTGGTATACCCTCCACTTCTATTTCACTTCTCGTTTCCCAGTCCCCAATCATCGATGCTCCCTCTTCTTCTATTCCCGCTTCTACTATTTCCCTTTCTTTCAATTCTTTTGCATCTAGTCCCAATCCATTTTTGCCCTTCATCCTCCATTCCAGTGATTTCTACCGTAGCTATAAGTACACAAGCTCCTCCTCGAGTAAGTGTAACTATAGTCGAACCCCTCACTTTCATCCCCTCAACCACTTTTGTTCCACCAACCGTTCTTATTTCCACTTCCCTTCCCAAGCCAAAACCTCAGTAGGCTCATTTTCCCCTTGCTCCTTTTATTGAGTTGTAGGTGCTATCGGAGCCAGAGATGGAGATTGTGCCAGAGCATCCAGTTCTAGCAAAAATGAGTCGAGCCCACCAAAGTTCATCGTAGTGGCTAAAAATTCGTAAGAGAAAAGAAGCTCAAGCTCCAGAAAAGACGTTGAAGAAGGTCACTTTTGACCCCAAAGCTATGGAGTCCCATACTGTAAAAATGATCCCCAGGTCCAGAAGCCTCAAGGAGAAATGGCCCCAAGTGATTACACTTATGAAGTCATTACAGAGGACCTGACGAAGATTGATACTATGGAGAAGATGGGGAATATATAGGTGGATATGAGCTCTCTTTACTTGCATGATGAGCATTACAAGAAAATATTTTTGAGGCTAAGGCAAAGATTCCTAAGTTAAACGGAGCTCTAGACAAAAATATGATACGGGTGGAGATAGTGAGATCAGATGCAAAGCATTGGCACCAAAAATTAAAATATTTAGAGAATACATCCAAGGGATACCAGACAGCTTGGGCAGAAGTAGAGAAGCAAGTGCAAGCATTGACCACCCAACTTGAAGCTTTACAAAAACAATTGGCCAAAAAAAACATACAATCAATGGGCTTCTCCAAGGAGAAAATCAAATAATCTCGCTACCATTTAACTAAAGATTGTGTGATATTGGTGGTAGACACACTCAAGATTTTGTTGTATATTCATGAGGCTCGAATAATAATTTTCCTTGGTGATTGGATCTTTGAGTATGTCGAGGAGCAATTGGAACCCAAGTTGGAGATGGCACTGAAGATTCAGGCACTAGCTCAGTCTAACTTCCAAGTTAAGACACTGAGTGGAACAAATCGTGCTTGGGCCAACACCAATATTATGTTGTGCAACTTCTTTTCCAAGTTAAATCTGGCTAGAGAAGTATGAAAACTAGCTACTATGTTTGAGTAGGAGTGTTGCATTTCACTAGTTTATTTTGAGGCTCTAGTTGATGTCGGGTTCCCAAGCTTCACTGATGACCAAGGGGAGCTTCTACTAAAGAAAGAATTGGAGGTAGCCTGGAAAAATTTTGCCAAAGATACTTCAGAGATCGATAGTTGGGAGGAGCCAATCATAGAGGAACAAGTACTTCCATGCATGGAGAGGCTCACCCGCATCGAATCATCTATGTTGGAGCTCATTCAGAGAGCTAATCACATCAGCTTGGACCACATTGATATGTTATGCTTTGTCATTGATTCACTCTAGTATCCTTTGAATCTTGATGAAGAGTCTTGGGCCCAAGTGATTGCAGTATATGAGGTTACCAATGCAAGTCTCGCCAAGCAAGAAGCACAAGCACGAGCGAAAGCAGAGCAAAAATAAGTTGTAGAAGAGCAAGAGAAATAGGCACAAGAGGAAAGGAAAAATAAGGAGGTTGTTGAATCAAATGTACCACCTGATGCAGCCAATGATGGTGACAGCTAAGCCCAATGGATGAAGGCTTGGGGTCGATTGCATCCAGATGAGCTGAATACCTCGAGAGCCACCAAAAGTGTTGGTAGTTTTGCCACACTAAATTTTGATTGTAAAAATTTAAAGAATATAAGATGAATGATGCAGTTGTTTTGATTTTACTGTTTTGATGTAACATTTTTGTTTCCCTCCTTGACTTATTTTATTAGATAAAGAAGGGTGATTTTGTCCGTAGAAAAGCATAGCAAGTTTTGCCAGTAAAAATTAATGAAATTCATGGGCAAAACATAATAGGGATAAATGTATGGCAAGGAACATCTCAGGATCGAAGGAGCTATGAAAATGGTCTAAAGCTTCAGCAATTTTTATTTAAAGGAAAAGCGCTAGTAAAAATAAAGGAGAAGACGTTTTCGTCCCAGGGAGATTTTGGGACGAAAATCCTATGTTAAGAAGATTTTATCCAAATGATAAGAAGGCAAGATTTTACAAAGTGCAAAAAAGGGTAAAAATTAATGGATGGAAATTGGTCAAATTCAAAGGTGCCCCTAGAGGCAAAAATCATTTTCACCCTTCTTCAAGGCGAATTTCCAATCGAAGATGTTCTGGGATAAAAATAAAGTGAAATGCATGCTTGGTGAAGTGGTAGAACCTTGAAGGTTCTAGCAATATATTTAATAAATAAATAAATAAAATAATACCTAAATTAAGAGAATCAGCGTTGCATTGATAGGGGATCCCTCCAATGGTTTCAAGTAAATATATATTTTATATTATTCATGGATACCTTTGAATGAATGTTGGGACTATATATATATATATATATATATATATATCTACCCTAAACCCTACGTCTCTTCATCATGATGATTCATAATAATTAATATAATTAATTATTATGACTTATGCTAAGCCTAAACTCTAATATTATAATATAATAATTAATTATTCATTAATTATTATATTATCAATTATACAAAAAAATATTGGAACTTTAGTTTGGAATTCTTTGAAGCGTTTGTCCATTGTGTAATCAATGTCTCGAACTAATGACAACTGCGAGTGGTGATCACCATCAGCTAGACTAGGTTACAAAGATGTATTTGTGGTGAGTATAATGAGTACTTTGTGCATGATTAATACCTTACATCCAATGAATTTGAGTGATTATAAATAGGAGACTCCACCTATTTTATTGCATCTAAAGCAATTATCTTTACATAAGAATATTCACTTCAAACTATAATGAATCACGAAGGTGAATTGGAGTGGAGTGTCTCAAATTTATTAGGATATCGTTAATATCTCCTTTAATTCACTGAGTTGGACCTTTAGTAACTCTTTCTCAAAGTTGCATTCATTCTAATTTTGTTTCCTTACAATGTCCTTAAAAACATAATTCTCATTGTGACATAATTTAGCAGTCCAATATTGTGCTTGGCATTCCAAGGACCCATTCACCTTCCTTACTGTCTATGTAATATATACCAATTGTCTCATATGTTGCTTGATTTTAGACATTTGCAAATGCAGCGGATATCTTCCCAATGGCTAGTTCCAAAATCTTAATGTCCAGTGGCATTATAGGCAATGCTACCATTATAAATAATGTCATAAAAATACAGCACCAAGTGCATGCAGGGCTTTGGAAGCTTTTTCTTACAATTCCCACTTTGTAGAAAAGTAGTGAAAACAAAAAATCACACAACACAAACACACAAAAATATACTAGCCTTCACTACCATTGTGCAAGGTAGGAGAGTGTTCACTTAGCTAGAGAGGTGCCTCAATACCCACGAAAGCTTCTTCTCTTGTTGTCTATATAAAGTGCAGAGTGAAGTAGGTAAGGATCCACCTATCTAGGAGTTATTGATTTTATAATGAGCCATTCAAAATTGGGCACGTAGAGAGAGTAATCACGTCTATTGGTTTACTATTATCATCACCAGAAAGGGTATGATCATGTAAAGACAACTATCACATGATTTTTCGTGATCATTTCACTTTTCTTGGTCAAAACTTTGTGCATATCTATATAGTTATGAAAATAACTTTTAACCAACATAGTGTATGATATATCTGAATATATTCATTTATAAGATCGCCATTACAAGTGTGCGAATAGGGGATAAGTCGTACTATTTTTTTGTATAAAATATACATAGTGGCTATGCTTTAAATTTTGTATATTGTCTTCTTATTTCTATAAACCACAATCGGCAATGTTTACTAATTTTTTTTTAATATCCATCTTAATGATGTGATCCTTGAAAAAATATGAAGTTAAAAATGAATATAAGGCATGTGAAATTTTAGTACGGCTTGATTGTCTTCTTCTCAGTAGCCAATAATGGATGCTAATAAACACCGAGGTGGATATTTATTTTTGGTTTAGGTGTAGATCCTTTAGACTTGCCTAGCTTATCATTTTATTTTAAGTGAGATTAAAATAATTCACTCTACACTTTGGTCTAAACAGGCCTCCTTGCGAATTCATGCAGAACTTGTAATATTTGTTTTTAATCATCCTTCACAAATCCTTCGAATCTAATGACTATAATAATGAAATTATGCTTGGTTTGATGACACTTTGACCTTGGTCTTGCGCTTGATTATAATTCTCCTTGTGAGTGTTCTTCGTAATGTGTTTGTTAGAGTCTTGGTGTGCAAGTTTGGGCATCTTCCATATAGCTGCAAACATTGACACAGTTGACACATAATAACGACTATTCTTAGGATATTGAGAACCCACTATCAAAAATGGTCCAATGTTGTACGAATCATGATAACGGACATCAGAGTGGTTAAACCAACGTATATATATATATATATATATATATTGTACGCCTAAATGAAATGGCTCCTCTACGTGATTGTTACCAATTTATTTTCTAGCAATCTTGGATGTCCATTGTTGCACCTCTTGAAGCTATCTATGCTAATATCTGAGGTATTTTGGTTCCTCAAAATGATGCAAAAAGAACTACTAGTTGCATGATTTCCATATACAGATATTTCACCACTATATTTCAAAACTATCAGCAATCTTCACGCCTATAGATACTGATTTTACTCTAATTCATTGTATATTGCAGCGTGATATTGTAACGAATTTCAAAAACTTAATGCCTATAAATATTGCTACATTTTTACTAGCTTGTCATACATGTGTACATTATTGACATTGGCTAGTAGAAATATATCTCCTATATGCATGAGTGCAAAGTTTTGACACTGGTTCATCTTGAAATTGCTTTATAACATCTCTTGTAAAGTTTTGTTAGAATAGTCTATGCACATCCAAATTTAGCAGTTATGGGATGCTATTATCATCAAATCATTCTTGATGATGCATCATCTGATGAGTGTTGTATTGCTATATTTGTATTCAATCTTCCATGATATCTTTACCACCAGTGCATCCAATAAATTTCATGGCTTATGCCTCACTTTTAACCTGTTTGATTTATCATCTTCTTTCTCTTTTGGTTGCCTCATTTTGTGCTTCAAAAATGATGCTTCCGCTAATGACCTTCAAAAATAAGAGCTTAATTTTTTTATTTTTCAATAATAGCTTTCAAGGGAAGCTCCATATTAGCTAGGAAGGCTTTCCCGCTTGAGAATCCTCAGTCTATCTATAAATAAATTACAAGACCACATTCCATCCACATTAAGACATTATCGTTCTTTACAACTTAGTTTATCTCATAAAAAATTGAGTGGTAGCATTTCCACTGAACTTGGTCTTCTCATGTATTTAGAGGTACTTTGGTTAGCAGATAATCAACTCATAGGCTCAATTCCATAATTCACCTCTTCAAATTTGACTAAATTAGGTTTGGTATAAAATCGGCTTAAAGGAAGCATTTCATCACAACTTACCCTTTTTCCAACAATATTAGAACTCCTCTATTTGAGTAGAAATCAATTTATGAGTGAAATTCCATTTTCCATGGGAAACATGTTTACTTTGATTATACTTGATCTATTAGAAAACAAGCTCCATGGTTCAATTCTGCTTGAATTGGGTATGCTTGCTCAATTCATTGGGCTTGGTTTTTTATAGAACAACTTGACTGGAGATGTTCTTATTACACTTTTCAATTGTAGTAGTCTTCAAGTTTTAGATTTAGATGGCAACCAGCTGACTGGTCACATTTTATGGGAATTTTGCACAAAAGAATCATAGTTGGAAGAGCTAGACTTGTGGGGAAACCAACTGACTGGAAAAATCCTCAAAACTCTCAATAATTATACTCAACTTCAAGTGCTTGAATTAAGTGAGAACCAACTTATTGGTATAATTCCCGTGGAGTTGGATAGACTGTTTCAGCTTACTTGGCTTAATTTCAGAAGAATTTACCTTATTAGTGGAAGCAACACCACTTTAAGTGTCTTTGCAGCCTTAACTAATTACTCTGTTTACAAGCTAATGATTTTAGTTATAATTAATGTGAGAGGAATTTTGCCCTTGTTAACAAAAATCTGGAAATACATTTTGTTGGTGAACACAAGAGTTTCTTGCCTCGATCGAGAAATATACAACAATAGGAATGGATCTTCTTTTTAGAATCATGTGCATAAGGACAATCTATTTCATTATGATGACAATATTTGCAACACGTCCAAACGAAGGCCTTTATTTAAATTTATTGATCTAAATTTTTGTTGCATTGTGTTAAATTTCTTGTTACCATTACAACGATAAAGTGAACTTATGTAGAAAAAAATTAATCTAATGGTGGTGGCCATGGAGGAGGTCTCACAGATGAAAATCGCACACTCTCCATGGAGTCCCGATACCAGTGTAGAGAAAAATTAAACTCTCTATAATGATAAGAGCAACAATCCATATTATCTTGTAATTGATCATAAGCAAGTGGGTTGAGGCTCAAATCTATGTAATAGTAATATATGAAAACTCCCTTTTTTGGGCTTCATTGATGGCTGAGGACTCCTCTAGTGTTAACTGGAATTTTTTAATTTTCTCAGGTTGTTCTCCTTCCATAAACTTGATTACTCTTGGAAACCTTAAAATCTGTGCATTATGGCTAGAAAAAGCCTCTATATTGTTGGTAATGTTTTTGTTGGACATTTTGAGTCCCTTGGCAAAAAGTTGTCATTGATGTCAAAAGGATCTATGTAAGTAAGCACTATGTTTGTATTCCAAAAGGAGCTTCAAGGGAATATTAGCAAAATATTTTTATTTAAAACCATGGATAGAATATTTGAAATGGGTTTTTCTTAAAACCTAGGTTGGCTTTTCGTTTCATCGAAAAAGGAGTCTCGGTGACAAAGTTATTCAACTTTGAAGTTTAAGTTTTAAATTTTAATATTTTAAAATTTAAATTTAAATTTTCAAAGTGAAATTCCCATCGACGTCATAAAATTCTATTAAGGGCCAACGTATGAAAATTCAAGGCAATATGTATAAATACCATTGCCAAAAATTCATTTGTATATAATTCGAACGTGTGTGAGTTTCGTTTGAACAAAGAGAAAAGATATTTTAGCGGGATCAAAACCTGCGAAGAAAGGGAGAAATAGAAGGAAGGGAAGACCCTTCCCATACACCGTAGGCACTTGTGGCCTAGTGGCAAGAAGGAGGTAGTCAATTTTTTGAGCGCCAGGAGATCCGAAGTTCGAATCCTGCTAGTGCTGGTTTTTGCGAAGTGAAAAGGAAGTACACCTTTTGGTGTATGTGTCTTTTGGGGCACATTTGGAGGAAGAAAAGCATAGTGGCTACTCTCACCATTTCATGTGATCGATTGGATCATGTGGTTAGTAGCGTCGCGGTTAGTGTGGTGCTTGGACAGTCACAGGGGATCTAATCCCGCTGAGAAGAAAAAGGTAAGTTAAATTTTTATTTTAATATTTGTAAGAAAAGCTTTGAGGAGAAATAAGGCTTATGAGTTGTTTTTAAAATTCTGAAATTACTATTCCTTTTAATTTTGGAAGGGTGGTATATTATATATCGTTGGAAAGCATTTTTCAAGAGCTATTTAATTAACTTGCTTAGAAGGATAAATAAGGATTGTGTAAGAAGATATTTTAGGTTTTTTCAAGGAGTTTCTAAAAGTAAGTTTGATCCATTCTATTAAGGGTTTTCTTTAAAAAGAACTTTGGTAGATGTTAAAATAAAGTAGGAGTAATAAGGTGTTATTTGAACATCATTTTATTGTTGTGTTATTACTCAAGATCTCTAACCCTTGTTGATATTGAAAAAGAAAAAGTGTTAAGTGTGGTAGATTTAGTGGACAACTCATAAGGCATCAAAAAGGTATGAGTAGCATTCTCCATGGATTTTATTTGAGTGGTTGATTTCAAAAATATCATTGGAGTTAAAAGGATTGATTGTGGTTTCCTATTCAAAAATAGTTGGTTTAATGCTTCAAGGTTTTCCAGTTTGAAAATTATGATTAAAACCTTGTTTTATAAGCATTGTTGTTGGAGTGGGTTTTTGTGCAAAGAACTTGAACTTGAGCTGAAAAGAACATGAGTATCATTGTTATGTAAGATTTGTTGTTAAGTATTGTTGAAGACATTTTGAGTTGGTTGATTTATGCTTGGACTAGGGTTTGTGAGAAAGAGTTGATCCTTGTGGTGATTGGTTGAGTAGAGTTGTTTGAGCCTATTCAAGTGATTGAGTGAAGTCGTTGTTCAAGTTCCATAAAATAAACTATTCTATGTTCAGATTGATTTGAGTTGAGATTAGGATTTGAGTATAGAACATATTGAGTCTCTAACAATTCTCTTTATGCTTATATGATATTGCTGAGTTAAGATTGGGATTTGAGTATAGAATAAATTGAGTCTCTAACAATTCTCTTTATGCTTCTATGAGATTGTTGATTTGAGATAGATTTGAGTTGAGATTGGGATTTGAGTATAGAACATATTAAGCCTCTAACAATTCTCTTTATGATTCTATGAGATTGAGTTGAGATTTTGTTGAGCTGATTTGAGGTAAGTCTTTGAGAAGGCTTATGGACTAATTTTGAGTAAGCTTTTGTGAAAGCTTGCTATGCATATTTGAGTAAGTCCTAGAGAGGACTTATTGAGCAGATTTGGACAAGTTCTGAGTGAGCTTGTTGAGCATATTTGGACAAGTTCTAAGTGAGCTTGTTGAGCAGATTTGAGCAGGTTCTAAGTGAACCTATTGAGCATATTTGAGCAGGTTTTGAGTGAGCCTATTGAGCATATTTGAGTAGGTTCTGAGTGAGCCTATTGAGCAAATTTGAGCAGGTTTTGAGTGAGCCTATTGAGCAGATTTGAGTAGGTTCTGAATGAGCCTATTGAGCAGATTTTACCAGGTTTTGAGTGAGCCTATTGAGCAGATTTGAGTAGGTTCTGAGTGAGCCTATTGAGAATATTTGGAGAGGTTTTGAGTGAACCTATTGACAGATCTTTGGAGGTGATAGAGTATAGAGGACAGAGTCTTAGTGGATAGATATCTAGTAACCAATACAATTGAAGATAGATCTGAGTGAGGAGTCTTCAAGTGGAGAGAGATCCAAATTTTAGTGCAACAGAGAGACAGAGTCTTCTAGAAGATCACTAGCCAAAGCAAAAGGGGAAAGAGTTCTCCTGTGGAAGAGATCCATGAACTTGAGATTAGGGTATCAGCATATCCTTTGGATAGAGGTCCATAAACATTGTAATTAGGAAGGATTCCCAAGATATTGATTGAGAAAGCTTTAGAAAAATATTTTCTCCATGGAGTAGCCCGCATTGGATGAACCACGTAAATTGTTGTCACTTTTGTGGATGGTGTTTTGTGCATTGCTTTGATTACTGCTACTGATACTGCTATCTATATACTACATAATATTAAATTGAAAATAAAAGTAAAAAGTGGTCTTATACTATTCACCCCCCTCTCAGTATAAGCTTGTGTTCTTCAATTTTCTTTGGGGAAGCTATCCTCCTCTTCCTCATAGCCTTCTTTAAAAAAATTGTAATTTTAGGGTTTGCATTATTTTCTTCTTTCTCAAAAAGTGCAATGGGCACCACCTAGGATTTCATGGCTATAGGCTCCTCCGAGAAAAAATTTCTAGGGTTATATCCTTCATTTGCAACTTCCTCTTTTTCTTCATGGGTAATTTCTTTACTTATATCTACTTCCTCTTGGTTTCCTTTATTTTCTCTACTTCCACTGCCATTAAATACTTATTACAAATATCGTAAAAACATTGCCAGTGTGCTTCCCCTCACTCTTGGTCCAACATGGCTCTGATACCAAATGGTAGAACCTTGAAGGTTCTAGAAATATATTTAATAAATAAATAAATAAAATAATACCTAAATTAAGAGAATCATTGTTGCATTGATAGGGGATCCCTCCAATGGTTTCAAGTAAATATATATTTTATATTATTCATGGATACCTTTGAATGAATGTTGGGACAATATATATATCTACCCTAAACCCTACGTCTCTTCATCATGATGATTCATAATAATTAATATAATTAATTATTATGACTTATGTTAAGCCTAAACCCTAATATTATAATATAATAATTAATTATTCATTAATTATTATATTATCAATTATACAACCTAGGATATTAAAGGTATTATAATATTATTAATAATTAGGGTTAGGATAGGATCCTAACATGAATTCAAAGTCAAATTCACCCCTAGGAAGGGGTAAAAATCATTTTCGTCCTTCTTTAGGGTGAAATCCAAATTGAGAATGTTTTTCAGAGCGCTAGTGATGAAGTGACATCATTCGGGTGAAGGTTGCTCCAGTCAAAGTCAAAGAAATTTAAAGAAGGCACCTGCCCATGTGAATTCACCCCATTTTGAGCAAAACATTGATTTCACCTAGTTTGGAGTGAAAGTCCCAAAATAGTCAGTCAAAGTTGAAGTCACCCTAGGTAGGGGGCGAAAATCATTTTTGCCCCTCTTGAGGGTGAAATCAATCATTTTCACCTAGTTTCTTACAGAAGTCGTTTCTATTCTATTTTTCAAGAAAAATTACTCAGGAGAAGTGTGAAAGCATGTTGATAGGCGAAAACACCAAATTGCCTAGGCCAAATCAATTTTTACCCCTTCCTTTTGGTAACATTTTATTTCAAAGGCACCATTGTTGCTAATATCTTTCAGGAAAGAATGAATACTGGTGAAATTTAATTCTTGAAGAAATAAAATTAATGTTTCCTTAATTCCTACTAAAGAGATATTAAAACTACATGCTACATCTCGGATTCTGGTGTGATCCTATTTATTTTTGAGGTGCCCTACACTGATTTTGTTCCTTCTCAAAATAAAGTTAATTTATGTTGGGTCTCTCCTGATGAAGATAAAATTCTAAGGTACAAAGTGATGAAATGGTATCCATAATTTAATATCCAAGCTCCTGATTATCGCGCGATATTGTTGAGTTTCAATGCACCGATGCCTGGAACATTTTTCCTATAGTCCATCTTTGCTGATTTCCCAAGTGCATTCCATGAAAATTGGATCGTCACTTCCTAAATAATGTTCTAATTTGAGCATTACCATTATCGAGGAGAGAATCGCTCTTGCTAGTCTTTGACTAGCCAGTATTTTTTTTAATTCACATTAATTTTAGAGGTGAAATCCTCTATAAATACTAAGCTTTTTGATTTAATGAAGGGAGGATAGACACTCTGCAAAAAAATACTAAGTTTTTTGCATCAATAGAAAGGCATTCAGCTTTTGGTTCCTTTAGTAGTGTTGTGTTTGATCACTTTATGCTTATCATTTCTTATTATGTTCATGTCCATTATTAGCTACATTTAAATTATGCATCTAAATTTAATTTTTGATAAGGGAATGAATTAAAAAATGATTCTTGGAGGTTACTCTACAAACTATGAGTGGTTTCAAATACCTTTCTTTTTTTTGTATGCTAATTAACACTTGTTTTGAATTTCAACTATTAGTTTATCTCCATCCAACATTTTTTGGCTCATAGCCTGTCATTTCCCATCTCTTTCCTATTACCCTAAGCTTTAAATCAAATTATATTAGTAAGGGAACCAGCCCTCTCTAGAGATTGGCTTGAAGGACATCTCTCTCCTTCGGCCTTTCAATGTTGGTTGGGTCTAGGGTGCACAAGCATTTTGTACTTAGGCAGATTTGTGACCAAAAAGGTCTAAATGAATCAAACAATTATGCATCCTTATTTTTTGGAATAAGGGTAAGATATGTTACATTTATTTTATAAGGTATGTATTGTTTTACCCTAGACTACTCCACTACCACTAATAAAGAATACTTCACTATTTTGTAGTTATGTTGATAGAATGTTGTAGAGAGTCCATCCAAACATGAGGATTTATCTTTATCAAAATTGAAAAGAGTTGAATGAACTTCTAGAGTAATAGGCTCCATCAATTTACTATTATCTTCATCTGTTATAACTAAAGGTACTTCTTGTAGTATCTTATCATTAAGAACTTCAATCTCCTCCAATCCTAGAATATTTTGGTAAAAAATCCTTGCCTCCTTTATGATTTCGCTTCGGTCTTCAATTCAAACCCTATATACTAATTTAATTTTACTAATTCTATATAATGATCTTTGTACAATTACCATCCTATGAAAAATCTATGTTTTTATCTCCTTTTAACCAAGTTTGTCTTGATTTTAATCTTCAAAATTTCTCTTCCTTACTCAAAATATTATGATATTCACTAAGCAAATCCCTTTCCTCTGAGCTTGGATATTGTGCTTATATTTTTGTAATTTTGAAAGATTCTCTTTTAGTTCTTTATTTCAAAAATATTTTTGAAAGTGTTCTTGGTCCATTATTTTAATCTAGATATTGATTTGATTTGTTTTGGAAGTGTATATAGCGCACCATTTCCAAAAAAAACCATGTTTGCTTATCATATCAATAAATTGAGCATGATCTTCCCACACTTGCTCATATTTAAAATTTGATGTTTTTTTTAATTCACTTACCACCATTTTAACTCTTATTGGCCAATGATTTGAACCAATCCTTGTCAAGATATTTATTTTAGCACAACTTTCTTCATCTAGTCAATGATATGGGAGTATGCATCTGTCCAATTTTTTTCTACCATATTATGGCCTATCCTATTGTTGTTCCATGTATAGATGACCTCTTCAAACTCAATCTACCTTATATTTTGAATTAAAGTTGAGAAATATCTCATACTTTGGGTTATTTTCATAATTTCCATAAATTTTTCATCCAACTTGGTTATGGCATTAAAATCATCTATGATCATGATTTGGGTTTCTTGGTCTTTACTTCTCATAAAAGCTTTAGTCCCACTTCATACTTTTAATCTCCCTAACTAATTTGTAGGTCCATAGACATTTATAAAGATAAAACAAATATCTGCAAAGTAGAATATGGCTAATGAGACTATCCAATAGTGTGATCCAAGAGTGGGTGTGAACCTATAGGGAGTGCAATCCAACCTTGAGATCTTTAGATATGGTAGAAGAGCAACAAATTCATTCAGAGTGTATCAATGCTTCAAACCCTTACCATGAATGTGGTAAATATTATTTCCAAAAAAAAATTGAAGCAAAGGAATGTTGAGAGAAAGAAGAAACAAGAGTGAATGTGAGCTAGAAGGGAGTGCAATCTGGGAAGGAGTGTGAGCTAGGAGGAAGTGTGAGCAAAGATGGAGTGCAAGCCAATAAGAAGTGCAAGACAGGAGAGATACTTGGTCCCAACCCTACTAGTTAGTTTGGAAGGAAATTCATATTTGAAATCTATAATGGGAAGTGAGGATGCCTTAGCTATAAGTATGGATGCCCAAGTTGAAGATAAGTGGAAGAGAAAATATATGGAAAGTTTGATCCAAGTAGCAGATGTTGCACCAAAAGTGACCATCAAGGATGAGATGATTGAGCATGATATAATGGTTTTGAAAAGTAGGGGATTAATATGTAAGTTCTATAGATCCTGGATAGGTTTTTTGGAGATTCAAGATTGGATAAAGTGGAAGTGGATATTGAATTCAAATTACTTTATGAGTTTTTTTTAAAGGTTTTTTCCTTGTCATATTTTCTAATTCAAAAATCAAGGATAAAATATTGAGTGGTGGCCCATGGTTTAGAGGGAGAGATACCCTTTATTTAATACCATGGAATAAAAAAATTTCTTTTAATACAATAACTATTTATCTTCTGGTTTGGGTTAGGATTTTTGGACTTCCATATCAACTCATCAATAAGGATTTTTTAAACAATATTGGAAATACCCAAGGAGAATTCATCAAGGAAGGACTAACTATTAAGGAGCAAAAGCATGCTATATATACCAGAATTTGTGTTGTTATGGATATTTTAAAACCTTTACCACCATATATTAAAATTAAATCTAAATCAAGAGAATGGGATCAACAACTGGATTATGAAAATATCACAAATTGTTGCTACAATTTTTATGAGACGGACCACTTGAAAAGAGTTTGCAAAGTGAAAACTATGAAGCAAGAGATAAAATTTTGGTCATAAGAAAAACTTCAAGGTGAAACAAGGAAATAATACATTTATAGAAGGTAGATCATATCAAGGATATTCCACTCCTAAATAATGAACAGTAAAATCCTACAACATCTTATGGAAAATGCCACCATAAATCACTTGGATCAAAATTTAGAAGAAAAAAAGAAGGATATAAGGGATGAGAAAGTACAATATGTAAGTTCAATTTTAGAAGGAATTAAAGGTACAAAGGTAAATGTGGAGGAAAATCCAAACACAAATATGACAAAAGAGATCAAGATCTTTCTAGGTAAATCATCTTCATTTTCCTCAAGTAGTACAAAATCCTCTCCTAGTAATAAAAGTGAAAGTGGTATAGAGGTTATCCCTTACACTTCAGGGTTTTAAGAGAAGCATAATTAATAAATGAGGGGAGGAAGTCTATAACAATTTAGAGTTTTTAGGGCATAATAAGTAGGTAATTACTTTGGAAGAGCATCCTTGCACTTTAATGTTTCCAGGGAAATATAAAGAAGAATGTGCTTTTGAGATTATTCATTGCTTTACAAATCCTGCACAAAAAGACAAATCTATAGATAATAAGTCATACTTTGAGTAGTGTGAAAAGATTTAAGAGATGTATGAAGATGAAATTATTGGTGGAAATGAAAAAAAAAAAGAGGAAGACCCAAGAAGCAAAAACAAAAATAAAAAGAAACCCATAGGGTTATTGATATGGGAAAACAAAAGCAAATATCACAAGTGTTAAAAAGAAGTGGGGCTAAACTCACAAATAAAAATAAAAAATAACAATGAAAATAATATCTTGGAATAGTAGAGGTATGAATAAGAACCAAGGTATTAATAAACCCTCATATTGTTATAGACAATATATTTATATTTATAGATATGAAAAATGGGAAACAAATATTTTATCCATTCATGGTGTTGAATTTTATCTTGATAAATTTTAAATTTCAAAAGGCATTTGTATGCAATGATAAAAAGGAGATGATTGTGAAAACTAGCGAGGAAGATGGTAAATCTCTTTTATAAGAAAGGTAGATGAAGAATATTTTTGAAAGAAAGGCAAGTTGGATACGATTTAATTAATTTGATAGGAATGTAAAGAGAGCAATGTAATGTTTTGATTTTGTAATGGGAGTGGCCCCAATAGAAGTCACATATAGCTTATTCAAAAAAAAAGAGGCTATCCAATACCTAGTTTTAGGAATGGTTTCACATGAGGTTATATTTTTATTCTAACATATTAGAATTCCTCCTTCCACTCCTTCTAAATCCATAGCATCTCATTCACATCTTTCCCATATTGCTTTTATAGTTTTGGAAAGTTATTCCTTTGTCATTTTAGTTTCCTAGATACAAATAATATCAGGCTTATTACTTAAATGGAGGTTCTTGATACATCTCTACTTTAAGGGGGCATTAGAACTCCTTATATTCCATGATATGGTAATCATAACTCATTAGGGGCTACTAGCCCCTCCTATGAATTACCAATATAATTTTATTGTTTGGTAAAGAGAAGTTCAACCAACTTAGATTGTGTTCCTTTCTCTATGTTTGATCTTGCTTCTTTAGCTCTCGCTTGATAATTTAAAGGTTTTCCTATTTTTGCCTTGCTAGTATCAAGGGTAGGTCTTATTATTATATTCCTTAATATTCTTTCACAACTTTCATTTTCATTAGATATATCCTCTCCTGGCTCTGCTAAGGAAGCTTTTGACTTATCCTGCTCATTTTTTGGTATTTTCTTGTTAATGGTAGAGGTATTAACATCTAACACTACATTTTCTCTACCACTTTCCTTCTCATGAATGGTGCATGGTACTTCAAGAGAGTCTTCAAAATCTAATGAGGCACATTCCTTAGGTTCAACAGGAATGTTCATCCCGAATCTGAGTTCAAATTGAGTAGATGGTTCCTTTATAATATTATAATGGCTCACTATTTATTGTTTATATTTTTTATTTTAAAATTCATTTTTCATAATTTAGAAAGAAATAATAACATCTTTAATTTGGTTTTTCTTGCATGTAAAACAACTTTAGATTTAGAATGTGTTTAGTATATATAGTTATTTTTTATTTTTTATTACTTTTTCATTGAGAATGGTCTTTTTATTTATTTATATTCTTATTTTATCGTTTACAAAATTATTAAATTTTACATTTAATAATCATGTAATCCCTAAACCCCACTTGTAATTATTATATTACCAGTTAGAAAAATATGTAAAATTTATTAGAATTATGTTATAATAATAACTTGATGGATTTAATAGAGAGTACAAAGAGAGAATAGAGCTATGATAAGGTTTGCACATAGTGTCATTGCCATTGCATTTAAAAACCTCAGTAAGGTGGAAAGGATGTGAATTGCAATGCTTAGATTTGGCTTTCATCAAATCCAACACTATTCAAAAAATTACAGGTAATTTTTATCTTTGTATCTTGTCACATAAACATCTCAGATTAAAACTACTCTCTACCTATCCATGGTTGCTAGTAAGGCCCTTTAGGGGCCCTCCCTTCGTCCCTTTATCCCAAATGGTCCTTTGCACACACAGTGAGTGAGAGACAATAAGCTAAGGATGAATCTTTGAGCAATGATGTCTTAAATTTCATCTTGTCTACTATTATAGCCAAGAAGCCAATGGATAAATATTTTCAATCCAAAGTTAATCATTGTCTTCCTCAGGTTGCCCATCATCTCAAAATTGTTATTGAACAAAGTTTGGTGGCTAAAAATATTTTTTATAGGAGTAACCATGATCTAATGTGTAAGTTTATTAGCATGAGATCGTCTATAGAGTTTATGACCTCCTAGATTTGAAATAATTGGGAGCCTTTAGGAGATATTTCAATACTCCTCATTAGTAATGGATATTATATAGTGAGTTTCTCTTCATAACCAAATAGGGACAAAGCTTTTAAATTAGGGAAGAGAAGCTATGGAGCAACAAGTCTTTTTGTGCAACCCTAGAAGCTAGGATTTTATCCATGAATGGAACCCATTGTAGTGGTTGTTTGGGTTTGATTATATGCTCTATTGATGGAATATTTGTGTGAACCTATTTTTGAGAGATTGGGTAATTTCTTGGGATGATACTTGGGCGTAGCCAAAGAGACGATGATGAGAGCTTCAACCATTTATGCTCAAATCTATGTTGAGATGGATCTTAGTCATTTTTTTCCATCTAAAATATAAAGAGATATGGGTATTTAACTTGGGTCCAACAAATAGACTATGAAGTGATCCCCTTTCAATGTATGATTTATCATAAGCATGGGCATCTTGGCTTGTTGTGCACCAAGACTATCCAAAAGGATCCCATTTCATCGAAGGCTAATTGCAATGATGATAATATGCCTGAGAAGAACGTAGAAGCTCAACTCATAACCTTGAGCCTAAATTCACTAGAAGAGGTTTTTTAAGCACCTAAGAGAAATAAAAAGCAAAAGAAGGTAACACAATCAAACCAAACAAAAGATAGAAACCTAAACAGGTATGAAATTATTAATACCTAAATGGGTATGGAGAATGAGATAATTGTAATGATGGAACAAGAAGGGAAAAATCTTCCCTTTGAGAATGTAGTATCCCAATAGAGGATAACTCAACAAGTTTTGGAGACTAATATCCAACCCATCCCAAACCATATTTCTATAATAGTTGTAGAGAACCTCAACCTTCTTATGGTCTTGGTTTTGAGGGATGTCTCAATGAAATATATAGATAAAGATAGAAGGAGGCCTACTTTTGGAATTTAGCAAGTAGAGAAATGATTAAAAAACTCCTAAGCTAAGAGTGTGGGATGAAAATCAAACTGAAAGCAATTACGATTTAGGGTGGCTAACTAGTAAACTAAAGAAGAGTGAAGTAGATTGATTCTTACTGGGTTCCAAATTTCCAATGATTGTACAATCATTGAATATTAGAGGCTTAAATAGTATATCTCATCAAATTGCTATTCATAATTTAATTGAAAATCATCATTCAAAATTTATTCTCCTTCAAGAGATGAAATATTCAATATAGGTGATGGATAGAATAGCTAATAAAATATGGATACAGGTAGAGCAAATGGTTGTAGCATCCCAAGGGGCTTCAGGGTGTATAGTTACTTTTTGGAATCCTCTAAAGTGGATAGCAATTGATCATGTTGCAGGAATGGAGGTTCTCACATCTCTTTTTAAGAGTAAGATTTTAGAAGAAATTTTCTTTATTTCAAATTTCTATGGTTCAAAAACTTTTGGGGAGCAATGTCTCCAATACAAATTTTTACAAGCAAGTAGGATAGGAAAGGAAGAGGTGGATTGGATAGTGGTTGGCAATTTCAATGCTAATATTTTAGCTAGGGATCAGTAAGGGGGTATACCATCTTTGTATCAGGGAATAAATTTATGTTCTCTAAAGTAAATCAACTCAATTTGATTGATGTTCAATGCATGGGTTTTTCTCATACTTGGACAAACAAACAAGCGATGTTGGCAAATAGGAAGGTAAATCTAGATAGATTCTTAGTGTCCAAAGAGGCTTTTATACAATGCTCACTCAAGCTAGAAATTCTCAATTGTACAAAATCATACCACTTTCCAATTCTCTTGGAATGGGATATGGGCCATAAATCTCTCTAGACCATTTTATTTTAAGAATGTTTGGATAGAAAAGGAGGAGATTAGATATTAAATCCCATATTCATGGGATGAGGGGTGCCCTACCTATGGGACAACATTGTTTGGAGTCTTTAAACAACTCTAACATTTCAAAGCTCAACTTAAAATCTAGAAAATAAATAATAAATCTAACTTTTAGCTTCAACAAGTTCCATTTATTACAAAGATGGAGGAGCTAGCCACACTCTTCTAGATTGAAAAAAACACAAAAGACTTGAAACGAGAATATGTGTTGGTCAAAAAAGAGTTAGAGAGTATAGATAAACATGAGGAGATATATTGGAAAAAAAAGAGCCAAAACTTTTTGGTTGTTGGAGGGAGACTGAAAAACTAAGTTCTTCCACCGCTCGGCCTTAGCAAGATGACACTCAACACAATTCTTGGCTTGAAATACCTTCATGGTAATGTGATGGACACTATCCTAGGTATGCAACAAGCTACAAATTTCTACTTTGAAAATATTTTCTCTACTTTTTCCCATCCTAATATTGCAATGCAACAAGAGATACTTAATTGTATCCCATAGATTATAGCAACTAAATAAAATTAGACCCTCTTGAGAACTACACCCTTTTTCCAACAAGATAAGTGGAAGTTCAAGTCATGAACAAGCATAGAAGAAACCCCAGTAAAAAATATTTGATGATCAGAGGTTGGGTCTCAAAAGCAAAAAAGGACCAAAAATTAGAAGTTTGTAAATCATGATCAAAATACAAGGAGTGAAAGTTCCAAAAAAGGTACCTAAGGTGAAAAAGTCCTAAAGATCTGAAGTCAAAGCGGCCCAAAACTTAAGTGATGAAGAAAACTCCTGAAGAAGAAAATATTGATACCTTGAAATTCAAACTAATGAGGTGCATGTTCTTCGAGGAATATTATCCTTTCCTACAAAGTAATATCTCATATCCCTGCAAAATGACAACACTAGCATGGGAGCCATGACAAAAGAAGCTCAAATATCCAAAACATTAAATGAAGATATTTTTGGTCCCCAAATGATGAGAATTTCTAGAAATGGATAAATGGTAATAAATATGGTAGCTATTCATACAAGGGCTTAGGGCCATTTTATATTCATGAATTTGAATCAAGAGGACCTCAAAGGGACTGATAATTTAGATGAGATATGATGTGGCATGAGAAGTGGTAGCCACTTTGAAATTTCTACATTAGTTTTGGAGGGAAAATCCTCCCCTTGTAATCTATAAATAGGAGTAGCATTAGCTTTGTAAAGGATTGATAAATTTTCAATTATATTCTCTTGTAGGATTTGCCTTCATTTATTTTTGTAAAATGGTCAGCTCCTTAATGGCTTATAGACAATCTCAAACCCTTGCTTCTAGAATAATCTATGTAAAATCTTACTTGCATATATATACTTGAGAGCTTGTGTTAATTTTTTGGTATAGCCATCCGTAATCTCCTGCTAACCAGTTTTTGTGTGTGTGTGTATTTGTCTATAGTATTTTTATTATTTTAGGTTTTATTAAGTGTATGCATGTGTGGGGGGCTTGTGAATTTTTTTTGACAACTCATTTGTTATTGACTCTCTTGTGAGACCTACCTCTTTGTGCATGCATATAACTGGTAACTCTCATTTGTGCTTCACTATCTCGAGAAGAGAAAATTTTACCATTGGCACATAGCATTCAGGCCTATTTTTATAGGAAGATCTTAGAAGATCTCTTGGCACATTGCCACCTCTTTTCTTTTGTTGAGTTTTTTTATTTTTATCTCTTGCATCCATTTTCCCTTAGTTGAGCATAAGTGTGTCCTAAATATCACATCCTAATAAGGATCCAACCTTGTAAAAACTCCTAGAAACCTCCAATTGAGCCAAACCATGCTTTCATCCAACCCCATTGTGTCATTCCTCATGAGGTGTGATTTCCCCACCAGGGACAATCAAAGATGACAATTCCCTAAGCCCTAATGGGTTCCCAATTAATTTTTTTTAGGATTTTTGGGATGACATAGAGGAGGATGTAACCAGAGCAATAGAAGAATCTTGTGCAAATAAAATCATATTATGGGATATGAAACACACTTTCCTTACTTTGATTCTTAAATTGGGAGAGGCTTCCAACCTTGGAGACTTTCATCCAATTGCACTTTGCAATGTAGTCTACAAGATCATTACCAAATTGATGGTTGAAAGGCTCAAGAAGGTACTAGATAGTATTATATCTCTAGAGCGAGGAGGATTTGTGAAGGGTCAATAGATTCTATATGGAGTAATCTTCGCATTAGAAGCAGTTCACACATTGAATCAAAAAGATTGAAGAGGCATGTTTATCAAATTAGACATGCCTAAGACCTATAATAGAATTCCTTGGGGATCGAATGTTAGATAACTTTGGTTTTTCTCAGGGCTAGAGAGAGTGGATCATGAGTTATGTCTCTTCGACCTCCTTCTCGGTCCTCATCAATGGTATTCTCTCATTTCCCTTTTAGGCCTTTAGGTGAATTCAGCAAGGATATCCTATATACCCATACCTATTTATTATTCTTAATGAAAGATTGGGTAGATTTATTTAAATAGATAGGCAAAAAGAAGTTATCTTACGAGTGCAAGTGGGAGCGATGAATCTGACTCATTCATCATTTATGAATGACATAGGGTTGCTTGGGGCAACCAATATTAGGGAGGCAATAGTGCTCAAAGCTACCTTAAATACCTATCTAGAATCCATAGGCTAGGAATTGAATGCAATCAAGTCCAAGATAGATTTCTTTAATACCAAAAGAGGGATCCAAGATCATATTCTAAACATATTAGGTTTCTCTCAGGGCTCCTTGTTGGACTACCTCGATATTCCACTCCATTATAAGAATTTGAAGGTGGAAGAATGGAAAATAGTGGTGGATAGAATTTATGAGAAGGTAAATCATTGGATGCATCATTGGATTTCTTTTGGATGAAGAGTGATTCTTCTTCAATCCGTAATTCAAGCAATGTCAATTTACAAGTTCTCTATCCTTGCAACTCCAATTGGAATCCTAAGGAAGCTGGACTTGCTCATGCAAAAATTCCTTTGGGATGGCCCAAGGATAGATAAGTGATGGGCTTTAGTAAGTTGGGATAAAATATACCAACCTAAAGCAAGTAAAGAATTATAAATTTGAAAAGCAACATTGAGGAATTGTATCCTTTCCTACAAAGTAATATCTCATATCTCTGCAAAATGACAACACTAGCATGGGAGCCATGACAAAAGCAACTCAAAGATCCAAAACATTAAATGAAGATATTTTTGGTCCCCAAATGATGAGAATTTCTATAAATGGATAGATGGTAATAAATATGGTAGCTATTCATCCAAGGGATTAGGGCCATTTGATATTCATGACTTTGAATCAAGATGACCTCAAAGGGACTGATAATTTAGATGAGATATGATGTGGAATGAGAAGTGGCAGCCACCTTGAAATTTCTACATTAGTTTTGGAGGTAAAATCCTCCCCTTGTAATCTATAAATAGGAGTAGCATTAGCTTTGTAAAGGATTGATAAATTTTCAATTGTATTCTCTTGTAGGATTTCCCTTCATTTATTTTTGTAAAATGTTCAGCTCCTTAATGGCTTATGGACAATCTCAAACCCTTGCTTCTAGAATAATCTATGTAAAATCTTACTTGCATATATATACTTGAGAGATTGTGTCAATATTTTTGTATAGCCATCCGTAATCTCCTGCTAACCAATTTTTGTGTGTGTATTTGTCTATAGCCTTTTTCTTATTTTAGGTTTTATTAAGTGTATGCATGTGTGGGGGTCTTGTGAATGTTTTTTGACAACTCATTTGTTATTGGATCTCTTGCGAGACCTACCTCTTTGTGCATGCATATAACTGGTAACTCTCATTTGTGCTTCACTATGTCGAGAAGAGAAATTTTCACCATTAGCACATAGCATTTAGGCCTATTTTTATAGGAAGATCTTAGAAGATCTCTTGGCACATTGCCACCTCTTTTCTTTTGTTGAGTTTTTTTATTTTTATCTCTTGCATCCATTTTCCCTTGGTTGAGCACAAGTGTGTCCTGAATATCACATCCCAACAAGGAGCCAACCTTGTAAAAACTCCTAGAAACCTCCAATTGAGCCAAAACCTATGCTTTCATCCACAACCCCATTGTGGCATTCCTCATGAGGTGTGATTTCCCCACCAGGAACAATCAAAGATGACAATTCCCTAAGCCTTAATGGGTTCCCAATTAATGTTTTTTAGTTTTTTTGGGATGACATAGAGGAGGATGTAACCAGAGCAATGGAAGAATATCATGCAAATAAAAGCATATTACGGGATATGAAACACACTTTCCTTCCTTTGATTCTTAAATTGGGAGAGGCTTCCAACCTTGGATACTTTCATCCCATTGCACTTTGCAATGTAGTCTACAAGATCATTACCAAATTGATGGCTAAAAGGCTCAAGAAGGTACTAGATAGTATTATATCTCTAGAGCGAGGAGGATTTGTGGAGGGTCAATAAATTCTATATGGATTAATCTTGGCATAAGAAGCAGTTCACACATTGAATCAAAAATATTGAAGAGGCATGTTTATCAAATTAGACATGTCTAAGACCTATAATAGAGCTCCTTGGAAATTTTTGGATCAAATGTTAGAGAACTTTAGTTTTTCTTAGAGCTAGAGAGAGTGGATCATGAGTTGTGTCTCTTCAACCTCCTTCTCAGTCCTCATCAATGATATTCTATCATTTCCCTTTTAGGCCTCTAGGGGAATTCAACAAGGATATCCTATATACCCATACCTATTTATTATTCTTGATGAAGGATTGGGTATATTTCTTTAAATAAACAGGCAACAAGAATTTATCTTATGAGTGCAAGTGGGAGTGATGAATCTGACTCATTCATCATTTATGAATGACATAGGGTTGCTTGGGGCAACCAATATTAGGGAGGCAAGAGTGCTCAAAGCTCCCTTAAATACCTATCTAGAATCCATAGGCTAGGAATTGAATGCAATCAAGTCCAAGATAGAGTTCTTTAATATCGAAAGAGGGATCCAAGATCAGATTCTAAACATATTAGATTTCTCTTAGGGCTCCTTGTTGGACTACCTCGAGATTCCACTCCATTATAAGAATTTGAAGGTGCAAGAATGGAAAATAGTGGTGGATAGGATTTATGGGAAGGTAAATCATTGGATGCATCATTGGCTTTCTTTTGGATGAAGAGTGATTCTTCTTCAATCAGTAATTCAAGCAATGCCAATTTACAAGTTCTCTATCCTTGCAACTCCAATTGGAATCCTAAGGAAGACTTGCTCATAAAAATTCCCTTGGGATGGACCAAGGATGGGTAAGTGATGGGCTCTAGTAAGTTGGGATAAAATATACCAACCTAAAGCAAGTAAAGGATTAGAAATTTGAAGCATTGTTTAGCAAAGTTATTACTAGTAAGTATTTGGGTAAAATTCCCCATGAGGAAGTAGATCACATATGTATGAGTATCCAAAGTTCTATTTTTTGGAAAGTGTTGAAATTAGGAGATAAAGTGGTAAAACCGAGACTATTTTGGAAAGTGGGTAGAGGGGATAAAATGAATTTCTGGACCAATTCTTAGGTCCAATATCCCCCCTTAATTTTAGAATTTATAGAGTTGGAACCCCTCCAATAGAGCCTAGATACTAGATGTTGGATCAAGACAACATGTTATCTATAGACAAGGTAAATTGAGACCTTATATGTTATGCAACTAAAGCAATGGAAAGAGTGGCCAATATCAATCCCTTAGAATGTGTGACCGCTTTTAGAGAGGATATTAAAGCAATTTCACCTTATAGGAAAGGAGGAAGAGGATAAGATAGATTATGATCATGGTAGTTTAAGAATTTATACAATCTGGGATGGTTATAATGAATTGCTCCCTCCCCCTTCAATGTAGCTAGATGTTTCATGGGATAGAGTATGGTTGGAAAAGGGCTGGCCAAAAATTAATTTCTATGCCTAGCAAATTATGCATCAAAGTTTTCTCATCTATGATAGCATACAAAAGAGAAGTTTTCATGGCCCCTATAAAGGTATCATGTGCAATACCTAAAAGGATACAATAGATCATTTGCTCTTCCCGTGTGACTTTACCTTGAAGTTGTGGAGATGATGGGTTGATCTCTTCAAGGCCTGTCTCAACCAATAGTTAACACACACTAATATATGAGAGGCCTGGAAATGAATAAGGTTCAAAAATAGTTTATTTCAGTTGGGTTGGTCTCTAGGTTCAAGATTTATATGGTGGCACATATGGTTAGAAATAAATGCTAAAATTTTCAAAGAGGAATACACTTTGATAGAGATAGTTTAGCAAAAAATATTAAACAAGGTTATAGAAATAGTAAAAGTTCATATGAGGGAGCAAAAAAACTAGCAAGGAGATAATATTACCATTAGTTAGACTCATGATGTTTGGAAACCGCCACCCCTAGGCTAGAAAAAAATCAACATAGATGGAGTAGCCAAGATAACCCAAGGGTAGCAGGTATTGATTTCCACACAATAGACTACAAGGGGAAGGTTCTTCATTGGGAATTGGAAGTTCTAGGAGTAGTAAAAAATAATGAAGCATGGGAATTAGAAATCTTACAAGGCTTTGTAAATGCTTTGGAGAATGGATTTTGGAATATCATACTGGAGTCTAACTCTCAAATTTTGATGGGATCGCTAGATGAGATTAGGAATTTTAGATCGAGTGAGTGGTAGATCAAAAACACGATGAGTTGGATTAGAACCATTTGGAAACAATTTGAGGATGCCATTCTAGTTTATGTAGGTAAAGGGAAGAATGCAATGGATAATTTTTTAGCTAAAAATGTAAGTGAGCATTTAAGAACATAAGCTTATACTGAGAGGGGGTGAATAGTATAGCACCCACTTTTTACTTTCTTTCCAAACCAATATCAATTAGTGTCCTTAATTGCAATAACCAAATATAGTCATGTGCATTAATGACATAGATAGCAATAGTAAGCAAGTGCACAAATCACCACACACAATTGAGACACAAGATTTAACGTGGTTCCCCCAATGTGGGGTAGTCCACAAGATAATCTCCTTATAATATTTCACAAAGAAATAGGGATCCTTATCCCAATACAAATGATTACTTTGATCTGCTCAAAGCTAGGCTATCCTGATCTGATTAGGTGGGCTCCACTAATCTGCTCAGCTAGGCTATCCACTGATCTGCTCAACTAGGCTATCCACTTATCTGCTCAGCTAGGCAATCCACTGATCTACTCAGCTAGGCAATCCTGATCTGCTCAGGTGGGCTCTTCATTGATCTGCTCAGCTAGGCAACTAGTGTTGGTATGTTTTTTTTTTTATGTTCTATCTCTTTCACTACTCACAAATCTACCTCAATGCCTTCTCATAAGGCTCAAAAAATCCTGCTCAAATGTTATCCCAAATATGTACTCAAGGCCTTCACAAAAAGGCTCAAACAATCTTGCTCAAATGTTGTCCCAAATCTATCCAAAATTTATCCCAAAAGCATTCTCAAAGGCTCACTCAATCATGCACAAAATTCAAATCTGTCAAAATTTTATTAAAGTTTAAAGGTCAATCAATCATGCTCAAGTAGCACTCAAATATCATCCATAAATCTATCCCAAAAGCCTTCTCAAAGGCTCACTCAATCATGCACAAAATCTGCCTCAAATATGTCCAGAAATTCTATCCCAAAAGCCTTCTCAAAGGCTCAATCAATCATGCTCAAGTAGCACTCAAATCTCATCCACAAATCAATGAAGGCAAGGCTCAATGATGAACTCAACAATGAATGGCAATGTACTCTTCAATGGATGACAACAATGATCCACAATGATCTCAACAATGTATGAAAAATACTCTCTCAAATGGATGATAACAATGCTCAACAATGTATGACAAATACTCTCTCAAATGGATGATAACAATGCTCAACAATGTATGACAAAATGACTCTCTCAAATGGATGATAACAATGCTCAACAATGAACTCTCAAATATATGGCAAATGAGCTCTCTAATGAAAACCTCTCCAAGCAATAACAATGAGGACTTTAACCAACCAAGGACAATCTCCACAAGTGATAGCAATAGGTTCTCAATAATATCTTCCTCATGCAATGTCAATAAGCTCTCAAGAAACAAGCACAACTCCCTCAAGCAAAGAGCTCTCAAATAGCCAACAATGATCTCCTCAAATGAAAGACAAATGTATCCACAAGTGACTAGCAAATGATCTCCTCAATGGTCTCAAATAGTGGCAATGTACTCAACAAGTAACCAACAATAATCTCCTCAAGCAATGGCAAAAACCTCCTCAATAATGGCAATACTCTCAATGAACTCCACTAAAGCAATAATGAACTCAAGCATCAATTTTATCCACAAAATTGATTTTCTAATCCATCCACTTCTTCTTAATAGCCAAGGCACATAATCAAGCAATTTGTCTTCAACTTCAAACCCTAACTCATGTGCATGTCTTCTAACTCAAGGTGGCAATTAACTAGGTCTCAAGTTCCTAGTTTAATTTCATAATTAAATCATGCACTAGAACATATAACAAGTTCAACACTTTTCAACCTTATGACTCCCTAATTTTTATTAATACATACAACAAACACCTATGCTTTTTATTTTTAATTCCACACCTTATAACTCCACATACAACAATCACAAATATTTAACTTCAAACCTTATAACTCCCTAAGCACATACAACAATCATTTATTTTTACTAAATACCTTATAACTCCCTAGTTATAATAGAAATGATTTTCAATGCACCAAAACTTTGGCAATATCAAATATTACCATGCGCTAGAGATAAATACCTTTTTATTAAATTCGTAGCCCTCTTTGAAATCAATAATGCCTTTGCCAAAATTAATGTGCCTTCACCATCTTCGAAATCGTTAATGCCTTGCCAAAAACAATGCGCCTTCACACCTTTGCGGGAGTCGAACTTTGTTCCTCTCACTTAGCGTTGTGAAGCGCTTACCACGTGGGCATCAGCCCACGTTGGGATTTAATCCCAAACACCCAACTTTGCCTATGCTCAAATCTGAAAACTCAAATGAAAATTATTTTTCTTTATTTCTTCGTTGCTCCCCTTTCGACGATTCTCACTCATGCGCAATTATTCCCCAATCTCTTATAAACAAAGGTTTTACCTTTTATTTATATGCACCTCCATGCCTTCGAATGACGTTGGCATATTTTATTAATCTCCCCAACCATTGCACGTCGACGAATAATAAAATTCAACTTTAGACCTTAGAATTATTAAATAAGAATTTAATAATTCACCTCTTAACTTTGAATTGGGATATCTCCTTCATTCTTTTGAATTTTGCCATGAAACTTTTTGCACCTAGGTTTTATTTGAAAAACCTTTTCATCCATCATTATTTGGAGAAGTCTTAGCATAGTGGTTTTAATGAAAAACCCTTTCCAATGGTTTTAATAAAACCCTTTCCATTGGTTTTAATAAAACCCTTTCCATTGGTTTAAATAAAAACCTTTACCATTGGTTTTAATAAAAACCCTTGCCATTGGTTTTAATAAAAACCTTTACCATTGGTTTTAATAAAAACCATTAATATAATATTTAAAAATTAAATATTATATGCCTCTTGTGCCACAAAACCCCGTATACATCCATGCTCTCCAAAATATCATAAATGATTATTTATGAAGTGCTTTTGCCACCAAAACTCAATGTGATCCATGTGACATCAATGACAACACAAAATAACTCAAATTGCCAACAATCTCCCCCTTTGTCATTGATGGCAACACCTCTAATGCAAATCACCACAATCACTCCAAAAACCATCTCTCGAGAATCAAAGGTGCTCCCCCTGACTCAATACTCTCTATGGAGGCTGCTCCCCCTATCTCAATGCTCTCTTTGGAGGCTGCTCCCCCTAACTCAATGCTCTCCCCTTACTCAAATCTCTCCCCTTTGACATCAATGGCAAAAGGGACACCTATGGGGCTAAAATATATGACTCTTAAGCTTAGCCCCCCACCACCTTCTCTCTTGAGGTGATTAATTTTGGGGTGGGAGTACATTTACTCCCATCTTACATTGTTCCTTTCCTTTGTCAACTTCCTTCCACATATTTCTGATATCCTTTTCTTGATGAGTTACTTGATCTTCTTGTCTTGAACCTGTTTGGAATTGAGTCCTACACCATTTTGCAATATGTCCAAAATTATTGCAATTAAAACACTTGATATTGTAGCCTTTGGATGGTGCCCATATCCTGAATTCTTTCTTGAAATAATTTCCATATCCATTCCTTTCCTGAACCCTGTATTGTGAAGTTTTGTTTTCATAATCATTATGACCATGACTTCTGAATTGTGTAGCTCTAAAACCAAAACCATGTTGCTCATTTTCTTTGCACTGAGAAGCTCTATGACCAATCTTGTTGCATAAGAAGCAATGTCCTTGAAAACCATACCTTCTTCCTTTGAAGTTCCTTCTAGAAAAATCAAACTTCTTTGATCCATAGACCCTACAGTGTATAGCCCTGTGTCCAAATCCATTACAAGAAAAATAATGTCCTTGAAAAGCCCTTTGTTCATGCCTTGGTTCCTCATACCTTTCTTGACCATTATCCTTGTGATCATCTTTGACTTGTGCATTGTATCCTTGATCCTTCTTTGTAGTATCTAAATCCTCTTCCTTAATTTCTTCCTTGCTTTCCTTTTCAAGAATTTCTTCCCCCTTCATTTTTTTCCCCCCCCCCCAACAAAAACCCCCCCCGGGGGTTGGGGGCGGGGGGGTTTGGGACTTTCTTCATAAATCTTAGGTGCTTCCTTTCTTTCTTTTTTAGAACTTCCTTTCCTTTTGAGTGTGATTCCCCAAACCTGAAATATGAGACCTTTGGTGCTTTGGAACCTTCCTCTTCTTTCTCTTCATTTGTGTCAAATAGCAAATTGGCACACATCTCTATAGCCTCTAAAATGCAAGTATCCATTTTTGTTGCTTCCTTTTCTTTGGGAACCGGTTCTTCCTTATAGATTTCTGAAACAAAGCCTCCTGATACAAATAGAGGTCCCTGTGTGTTTATTTTTTATTTCCCTTCTTCATAACCAAGCCTTGTCTTTATAAATGGATCTCGTTGTAAATCCAAAAAATTATCCAGAGTTTTTGAATTCCTTTGAAATCGTGCTAACTCATTTATGTAGGTCCCCAAACATTTTTGATCTTCTTCTTCTAACTGATTACATCTTTCTTTCTTCTTCTTCAATTGCTCAGAAATAGTGATGCCAAGCTCTTTTGTTTCTTGAAGCTCTTTTTCCAAATCTTGAATGTGTCGATTAAGCATTATTTTGACCTTTTCATTTTCATGAACCTTATTTTCAAGCCTTTTGATTTTCCTTTTCAATCTCCTGATTTTATTTTCTTGTTTTGTGGATTCCTCTTCTTCATCATCACTATTGTTGGAATTGTCACTAGAATTGTTGCTAGAACTATTACTGGAACTATTGCTTTCTTTTTCCACAGATAAACTTTTCTTGTTGCAATTGTTGTAGTACATGCAATCATCATCTAAATGCCCAAAGTCTCCGCATATGAAGCATTTTAGTATTCTTAGACCCTTCTTGTACCTGTTTTCTTTCTCAATGGCTATAGCAAGCTCTTCATGTCTTTCTTCGATAGATATATCCTCTTCTTTAACTTCAATACCTAGGAATAGGTGTTCTTGCCTTTCTTCACTTATTCCAAAGAATGTACATTCTTCTTCATCTGACTGGTCTTCATTGCTGTGAACTGAACCATCACTTGCTTCTTCAATGTAGAAGGTTTTCTTATTCTTACGAAAACTCTTCTTCTTCTCATGCTTGCTTTGCTTGTACTTGTCATCTTTGTCATGCTTATGCTTTTCTTCTCCTTTTCTTCTGTGACCCTATTTTTCATCATCACTATTTTCTTCATGTGAACACTTGTTTGTATAGTGACCATAATCACCACACTTGTAGCATTTGACTTTCTTCATATCCCTGTAATTCCTTGAGTCCTCTTTCCTTTTGATGAAGTTAGCTTCCTCATCATTATCTGAATCTCTATCTATCTCTGGATCTTTCCCTTTATTTTTCTCTGAAGTCTTGAATGCAATTTCTTTCATTGGAGCCTGATGCTTATCTATCCTCATCTCATAAGTTGTGAGAGTTCCTTGTAGCTCTTCCATTGTTAGCTTGTCGATATTCATTGTTTCTTCTATCGCTGAAACCTTTGCATCATACTTCATGGGAAGTGATCTCAAAACCTTTTGAGTAACATCTGATTCTTTCATCTCAAATCCTAGACCTCTCATGGTGTTAGCAATCTCATCAACTCGAAGTAAAAACTTTGCAATATCTTCAGAATCTTCCATTTTCAATTCCTCGAATATTTTTCTATGAGTTTGTAGTTTTGCCAACTTTACCTTGGAATCTCCTTCATAGGTATTCTACAACTTGGTCCACATTTCATTAGCTGAATTACATACCATGACTTTTGCAAAATCTGTCTCATGTAGCCCACTCAGAATACAATTCATTGCCTTTGCATTGATCTCAACCAATTTCTTGATAGTTTCATCTATCTCGGGATCACCTTCAACCTTATACTCTTTTGCAACCATCTGCCATACCTCATATCCTTGTGATATCAAGTAGTTCTTCATTCTCATGCTCTAGAAAGCATAATTGTTATCATCAAATAGTGGAGCCTTACTTGTAGATGATCCATTCTATGAAGCCATCTGTGTTCTTGTAGAATCTACCCTCAAGTTGTTAGCCTTTCAGAAGGAACCCACTCTGATACCAATTGAAGAACACAAGCTTATACTGAGAGGGGGGTGAACAGTATAGCACCCACTTTTTACTTTCTTTCCAAACCAATATCAATTAGTGTCCTTAATTGCAATAACCAAATATAGTAGTGTGCATTAATGACATAGATAGCAATAGTAAGCAAGTGCACAAATCACCACACACAATTGAGACACAAGATTTAACGTGGTTCCCCCAATGTGGGGTAGTCCACAAGATAATCTCCTTATAATATTTCATAAAGAAATAGGGATCCTTATCCCAATACAAATGATTACTTTGATCTGCTCAAAGCTAGACTATCCTGATCTTCTCAGGTGGGCTCCACTGATCTGCTCAGCTAGGCTATCCACTGATCTGCTTAGCTAGGCTATCCACTGATCTTCTCAACTAGGCAATCCATTGATCTACTCAGCTAGGCAATCTTGATCTGCTCATGTGGGCTCTTCACTGATCTGCTCATCTAGGCAACTAGTGTTGGTATATTTTTTTATTTTTGTTCTATCTCTTTCACTACTCATAAATCTTCCTCAATGCCTTCTCACAAGGCTCAAACAATCCTGCTCAAATGTTGTCCCAAATCTGTACTCAAGGCCTTCACAAAAATGCTCAAACAATCCTGCTCAAATGTTGTCCCAAATCTGTCCACAAATCTGTCCCAAAAGCCTTCTCAAAGTTTCATAAATTCAATTTTTTAACTTAATATATTTTTATCCACAAATCTGTCCCAAAAGCCTTCTCAAAGGCTCACTCAATCATGCACAAAATCTGCCTCAAATCTATCCAGAAATTCTATCCCAAAAGCCTTCTCAAAGGCTCAATCAATCATGCTCAAGTAGCACTCAAATCTCATCCACAAATCAACGAAGGCAAGGCTCAATGATGAACTCAACAATGAATGGCAATGTACTCTTCAATGGATGACAACAATGATCCACAATGATCTCAACAATGTATGACAAATACTCTCTCAAATGGATGATAACAATGCTCAACAATGAACTCAACCATGTATGACAAATACTCTCTCAAATGGATGATAACAATGCTCAACAATGAACTCAACCATGTATGACAAATACTCTCTCAAATGGATGATAACAATGCTCAACAATGAACTCTCAAATATATGGCAAATGAGCTCTCTAATGAAAACCTCTCCAAGCAATAACAATGAGGACTTTAGCCAACCAAGGACAATCTCCACAAGTGATAGCAATAGGTTCTCAATAATATCTTCCTCATGCAATGTCAATAAGCTCTCAAGAAACAAGCACAACTCCCTCAAGCAAAGAGCTCTCAAATAGCCAACAATGATCTCCTCAAATGAAAGACAAATGTATCCACAAGTGACTAGCAAATGATCTCCTCAATGGTCTCAAATAGTGGCAATGTACTCAACAAGTAACCAACAATAATCTCCTCAAGCAATGGCAAAAACCTCCTCAATAATGGCAATACTCTCAATGAACTCCACTAAAGCAATAATGAACTCAAGCATCAATTTTATCCACAAAATTGATTTTCTAATCCATCCACTTCTTCTTAATAGCCAAGGCACATAATCAAGCAATTTGTCTTCAACTTCAAACCCTAACTCATGTGCATGTCTTCTAACTCAAGGTGGCAATTAACTAGGTCTCAAGTTCCTAGTTTAATTTCATAATTAAATCATGCACTAGAACATATAACAAATTCAACACTTTTCAACCTTATGACTCCCTAATTTTTATTAATACATACAACAAACACCTATGCTTTTATTTTTAATTCCACACCTTATAACTCCACATACAACAATCACAAATATTTAACTTCAAACCTTATAACTCCCTAAGCACATACAACAATCATTTATTTTTACTAAATACCTTATAACTCCCTAGTTATAATAGAAATGATTTTCAATGCACCAAAACTTTGGCAATATCAAATATTACCATGCGCTAGAGATAAATACCTTTTTACGAAATGCCTTTGCCAAAATTAATGTGCCTTCACCATCTTCGAAATCGTTAATGCCTTGCCAAAAACAATGCGCCTTCACACCTTTGCGGGAGTCAAACTCTGTTCCTCTCACTTAGCGCTGTGAAGCGCTTACCACGTGGGCATCAGCCCACATTGGGATTTAATCCCAAACACCCAACTTTGCCTGCACTCAAATCTGAAAACTCAAACGCCTCCCCTCCTTCCTCTCTCATGAAAATTATTTTTCTTTATTTCTTCGTTGCTCCCCTTTCGACGATTCTCACTCATGCGCAATTATTCCCAATATCTTATAAACAAAGGTTTTACCTTTTATTTATATGCACCTCCATGCCTTCGAATGACGTCGATGGATTTTATTAATCTCCCCAACCATTGCACGTCGACGAATAATAAAATTCAACTTTAGACCTTAGAATTATTAAATAAGAATTTAATAATTCACCTCTTAACTTTGAATTGGGATATCTCCTTCATTCTTTTGAATTTTGCCATGAAACTTTTTGCACCTAGGTTTTATTTGAAAAACCTTTTCATCCATCATTATTTGGAGAAGTCTTAGCATAGTGGTTTTAATGAAAAACCCTTTCCAATGGTTTTAATAAAAACCCTTTCCATTGGTTTAAATAAAAACCTTTACCATTGGTTTTAATAAAAACCCTTGCCATTGGTTTTAATAAAAACCTTTACCATTGGTTTTAATAAAAACCATTAATATAATATTTAAAAATTAAATATTATATGCCTCTTGTGCCACAAAACCCTGTATACATCCATGCTCTCCAAAATATCATAAATGATTATTTATGAAGTGCTTTTGCCACCAAAACTCAATGTGATCCATGTGACATCAATGACAACACAAAATAACTCAAATTGCTAATAAGCATCTTGTTGGATACTGGTTGAGATTTGATCATAATAGGGATATTGTAGATTGGATGGAGGTGAACAAATAATTTTTATTACTAGCCAACAATGATTTAAGCAATAAAGTGTGTGGGACCAAGGTAGATGTTTATGATGATTAGCCTTTGGTCTTGCATCACGTTGTTGCTTGTAGTGTTCTTAGTCCTAATTTGGGATAGCATTTGAAGTCATGGTAAGAGAGAGAAGCAAATCTAGGTTCTCTAGAATAGTATTAATGAAAATTGTATTTAGGATAGGAATTCCTACTCTTTAGCGAGGCTCTTTAAAACTTTGGATTCTAATAAATTTGTGGTCCAAGGAGATGTTAGAGTTAGTTTTATTAGGATCTTAGGACTTGCCACAAGTGGCGGGTCAATTATTGTAACTTTGAATTTATCTTTTTAATACAATTTTCACCTTTTTCAAAAAACAAACTTGATGGATTTAACAAGAATAAAGCTTCTAAATGCAAATCATGCACTAATTTAGAACTAGAGAGTCAACTTTAAATAATTATAACTTCTTCAGTCCTTAACAAAAATATGATCATTAGTTTTTATATTTTGTGAAATAGATAATCAAATGAAGCTGTTATTTTTTAAATATAACCAAGTTATAAAAAATATACACTTGTCCTTGTGGGACACCATAGTGGTTATGGCTTTGGGATCTCTTTCGAGGAACCCAGGTTTAAACCATGACAAGGTGTGTATGTTGAGTGAGCTTGTTACAAAAAAACAAGAAAATATATGTTTTCCTTATTTACTTTGATGCAAAAGTCCTTTTTTAAGTCAATTATATATATGGTATTGAAACGGGCTTTGCTCATATTACATCATGATCACATAATAGTATTTCAACAACTTATCATGACCACATAATAGTATCTCAACAACTTGAAAAATATTTCATTGAAACGGGCCTCGTTCATATTACATCGTAACCACATAATAGTATTTCAACAACTTATCGTGACCACATAATAGTATCTCAACAACTTGGAAAATATTTCAGCATGGCCACATAATAGTATTTCAATGACTTATCATGACCACATAATAGTATTTCAACTTGTTGGAAGGGCCTCACTCATATTACATCATGATCATATAATAGTATTTCAACAACTTATCATGACCACATAATAGTATCTCAACAACTTGGAAAATATTTTAGCATGGCCACGTAATAGTATTTCAACGACTTATTGTGACCACATAATAGTATTTCAACTTGTTAGAAAATATGCATATCGATTAACATAATTGAAACTTGGCTCTACCCCTTGAAAATTGAGGAATAAAACTGGTTGAACTAATGCCATTTAATGCTCCAAAATTAGTTATCATAATATTATATATTTATTTATTTACTATTACCAAGGAAATAAAAAAAAAGTAAAAAGTAATAATTTAATAATTATTTAGGAGGTCCAAAATTCAAACCGCAACATGTGTGGTTGTGTTAAATTCTATATTGATAAGCTTAGCTATCTCCCTTACAAGAGGTCATGGTGGGATAGGGATGCCCAACCATGAGCGTTGGTCGTAGGGATTTCTCACACTAACCAAATAATAATAATAATAATAATTTAATAATTATTATTATTATATCAGAGTAAAACTTAACATTTATAGTATTGCTTCACATAATATTTAAGGTTCTAATCCTTAGGTGAACCTTAATATTTTTGTATGAAATTGAAATCATTTGGTCAGGAAAGAAGAGTTTCACATCCTAAACTAATGATCAAATCTCATTAGTGAACCTTAACATTTTGGACCCCTTGGGATTTAGAGGAATTAATTAGGAGTGAAGAGTTTCACATCTTAAACCAAGGTTCAAATCTCATGAATCATTTTAATATTTTATCAAATTACATAAGCTCAAGTTTTGCATGCATAAATACCAAGTTGTTATAGTACCATTATATGATCATGATGTGATGTGTGGGATTTTTTCAATCTTATATAACCAATTATTTTATTTTATATGTCCCACCTATATATTACATCATGACCATGTAGTGGTATTACAACTCAATAATTATTCATGTAGTGGAATTACAACTCAATAATTATGCATGTATCTTTTTTACAAGATTCGAGGGTGAGTCTTCTCTTGAGGAATTTAATTGGATGAGGTAATGCCATTTGATCATATAACCAATTAATTATTAATATTTTTATTATATAGGGGAATTGGCAACGTCTCCATCATATTATCTTCATGGACGCAGTTTCAAATCTAAAAAGATACCATTATACTTTCATCCCACCTCGGTAAACTTATACTCCAAGTGAGGGGTACCCAAAGGGGCTCGAGATTGGAACTACCGACCTCAAGCTAGTAAATACTCAACGAAAACCGGTCGGACCAATTTATTATTATTATTAAATATGTTTTTAATATCAATATGATATTTTTAGAACTTAACTAATTAAAATATTTTTTTAATTTTTAATATTTATCACTAAAATTGTTCATTACACATATTATTTTTAAACCATCAATAATTTATAATTAATCAATAATCAATTATACAAGAGGGGAAAGAGTGGCAGTGTATGCTAAAGAGAAAACTTGGGCTGATATAGGGATGATGGAGAAGGAAGTTGAAGTGTAAGAGGGGCAAGACAGGTAGGACACAGCTAGTTGGAAACCACCCCTTGGATTAAAATTAATACTAATGGAGTTGCAAAAGGCAATTCGGGTAGAGCTGGAATTGGAGTGGTTTGCAAGAATTATGTTGGAATAGTGCTCTTTTGGGAAATTTAGAGCCTGGGTAGGGCCATGAATAATGAAGCAAATACCTTAGCTATCAAATATGCTTCTATCTAGATGGTAATACAAGGTTATAGGAGGATAATAATATAATCAAATTTTTAAATCTTAGTAGGAGCTCTGGATTTCATGAGGAACTTTTCTTTAGAAACATGGAGGTTGAGGATTCTTGTCACCCAAATTAAGGAATTTTAGAGGGAACTAGATGATGTGATTCTGATTTATGTGGTTAGAGCTTTGAATAAAGTTGCAGACTTTCTGGCTAATGTGGGTACCAAAAAGGAGGTAGGGATTTAATGGCATAATGGCATGGCTATTGAGAATGAGAAGATTACGTAGGTTGGTTATCAAATACAATTTTTAGCTAGTTTAAACAGTCATTGTAGACATATGGTTTAGGAGATTTGGCTCCAATGCAGATCTCCTTTTACTATTGTAAACACATGTTCTTGTCATCTAAGGTTGGGAGGAGTCTCTTCCCAACTTGTAATTAATCTTTGTTTTAATATAAATTTTTTAAATTCCTTTTCAAAAAAATTATCAATTATACAAGAATTTATTACTTATCAGCTAATACTTTATTGAAGTCTTCTTCAAGAATCTGAATGTCTTGAAGTCTTCAAAAATACTTTCCAAAATTTGGCAGACTTCTTGCCAAAAACTTTCATCTTGAATCAGTTTTACAAATTCTTTTGGGATTGTCGGATGACGATGATTATCCCAATTTATGATGTGATTACATTTTTCTATAAATTTATTATTCTTGCAATCTTCTACCTCAAACTTTCTTAAAATATTCTCCAATGGTCACTTCTTCAATTTTTCAATAGGGCTTCTCTATTCTCCTTATTTCTCCTTCCAAATTTCAATGGGACATTTTCTTAGGCCTCCTCAATCTTCTCTCTCAAATCTTCCTATCTCCTTTCACAAATATTCAATGGGACCTCTTTTCTCAGGTCTCCTTTTTCTCAATCTTCAATAGAGCTTTTCTAGCCTCTTCTTATCTTCTCTATTCAATCTGCTATGGTACCTTCTCTCTTAGGTCTCCTCAATCTTCGGTCTTCAATATTTAATGGAATCTCTTTGGGTCTCCTCAATATTCAATATTAAATCTTCAATGGGAGCTCTTTGGGTCTCCTCAATATTCAATCATATTTTTGTAATCTTCAAATTATTCTATCTTCATTTCTTTTAATTCTCCAATGAGATTTTTTTCTTAAGTCTTTAATCTCCAATATTTTGTTGCACTTCTAAAATTAATTCTTCCACGAGGAAAGTGCATAGAATTTTACGCAATCGAAGGTGAAATTCTTATTTATCTATTATATAAAGCTTCCCAACTTTTGAGGATTAATTTTTTGCAACAAAATCTTAGACAACAACAATAAAATACATTCAAATCTTCAAAAATCTGAAATGAATAATCTTCACTAGTTGTTCTTCAATATAGTGGAAATAAATCTATGTTGAGTCCTAGTCTTCATGAGTTTTTTTACAACCCTATGTAAATACTCTAACAAAATGCAACTTGAGGTCTTCTTCTATCTTCAATTTTGCTTTTACTATCAACCCTTTTAATAGGACCTCCTTCTTGGGTCTCTTAATATTGTTAATATCAAGACTATCTTCAAGACCTGAAACTATGTTGTAGACTCCCTTCTACTCTAGATTTATTCTTGGAATAGGTAAACTCAATATATCTTTAATATTCATTGGTTTTTCTTCAACATGGTGGAAATACTATCTTCTCTGGTTTTCCTTCTCTAGAGGTAATATCTTCAACCTTACTAGTTTCTCCTTGACTAGTAGAAATATCCTTAGACTATTTGCAACTAGTTCAAAAACCATTGTTAGCTTTTGATGCTTAATACTAAATGCAAATAACCACAAGATATCAAATAAAGTTGCAATATAAAATATATAATAATAGCAATATTTTACTCATATATAACTACTATAACAACTCATAAAATGGACACTAACAAATGCTCATAAAAATAGTAACATGATATTGAATAAAGGTCACATACACCACACTCTCACATTCTCTCCTCTCCTCTTTTCTCATACAATGCTTAGTCACATATAATAGAATATGACTCTTCATATGGAGTACTCTTGGCCTTCACTCTTCTTGAGAATCTTCACTTTTGTACTCTAAGGACACAAGTGCACTCTTACATAAAGGATATTGGTGCACATCTACACTCATCACACTTGCATACTTAACTACATGACACTTGTTCTTTTCCTGCCTATTATTACATTACATTAAATATTTACTCACACTCTAATCTAATACACATTTCTAATCTAAATATGTACCCAAGGTGATACATTAACATGTAGTAAATAATGTAATATACTCTAACACCCCCTGTATTACATTATTTGGTTATTGAAGACTTTAGTCTTCAATATGATCTTCATCCTGTTCTTGTATCTCATACAATATTTTAATTGCTTTCTTCAGTCTACTCCATGTTTGTATCCTGATCATGTAAATGATTAGTATGCCCATAAAATATTAATTTTATCAAAAAATCATTAACCTTATTTTCTTCTGCTGCTTCTTCCAATTCTTAAATTTCTTGAGCTAAGTGCCCCTTTTGGTTTCCTTCTCTACTCATAAAATGGATAGTAAAAAATGCTCATAAACATCCTCCCACCTCCCAGGAGTTGTCATGTTGGTACTTATTCCTTCCCCATCATTAGGGTAATACTATCAAATCAAAACCTACAAGTAATCCAATTCTTGAATTTCTTGAGCTAAGTGTCCCTTTTGGTTTCCTTCTCTATATTGTAGTTGTGATTGATTATATTGATATTGAGAAGGGTAATGACGTTGAAATTGTTTTTGATGTGTTTTGTATTGATTCTAATATTTTCTTGGTTGAAATGATCTATTTGATTAACCTCCTTGATTTAATTTATTCCGTTAAAACTGATGTCTTAGATTGAATCTACAAAAATTTGTACTATGTCCTCTCTTTTTGAATACTTGACAATATCTATTATTCCATTTTGATCTATCCTTTGAGAATAAAGTGACTTTTCCTTGTGGATTATATTTTTCAACTAAGGCATTATTAGTCATTTCATATTTGACTGAATTTTCTACCTCATACTCTTGTAGAATATTGACTAACTCATCAAAAGAAGTATCTTTACTTAGAATTTGTAAATATGTGACTAGATGTTTATAGCTTTCTGGAAGTGCTCTTAGAATTACTTGAACAATAAACTTGTCTTCTACCTTATCTCCTAAGGTTAATAATTTTCCTTTTATATATATCACTTTTCTTAGAAACAATTCTATACTTTCACCACTATTAACTTTCAAAGAATGCAATTGAGTTTGCAGATTCAAGATAGTTGCTTTATTCTTTCCTTCAAATATTTTGGCTAAAGTATTCCAATATTTTGTATAGGTTATTGTTGAACTAATGTATGGTTGTATATCATATATAATTGCAAATTTTATTATCATGAGAGATTTTGCTTCATCTTCTTCAAATTTTTAAATTTCTCTAACATCTTCACTAGGTTTGGTTTTCACTCCTTTAACAATATCCCAAAGCTTTTACAGTATCAATATTGAACTCACTTTGTTTTTCCATGAAGTGTAATTAGTACCTTTAAGAAGTTGGTATTCTTAAATAAAGGGGTTATTTGTTGTCATGATGACACTTGTAGACTACCTTATGTCTCCCTAATTTTTTAATGACAATTTCAATAATTTTGACAATGACTTCAATTCTTCAAATCTCTAGGTTGAATACCTTTTATCTCCAAAATTTCAAAAATATGATTACTAAATTCTAATTCTCACAATCCTATGTTGATGTTGAATTCCTTATAACTCCCCAATTAGAAATTTAGAAGTTTAGTAAAATATATTTGCAAAAAAAAATGTATTCCCAATTTGATGTTGAAATCCTTATTTCTCCAAAATTATCAATTTGTAAATATTTCAAATTGCTTTTCAAAATCAAATAAATTAATTACAAAACATGTAATTAACTTCCCAAAACTTCAAATCAAATTTTTAAAATTTTACATAATTTCTCAAAATGCAATAATAAGATATCTAGGGTTTTGATTTTCCACTTATAAACCTTACACCTCCAATAATTCACTTAATGTGAAAATGAATTAATTACATTCAACTTTAAGAAAATCAAATATTATTCACTCCTTATAACTCCAACCTTTATAAAATCAAATATTAACTTAAATATTTTGGATGCACTTTAATTTTGTTGAAATAGTTGATCTCCAATGTTGACTCTTTAGCAGCCTTCTTTCTTCATGACACTCACTTGAATTTACCAATGAATTGAGACCGAATGAATGTGATACTATGCTATTTTTGGTCCATGCATTTAATGACTACTACAAAGATATTTGACTCCCTCCAAAATTGTTTGGCACTCTATGTTCCATGTGCCAAGTAACACATAAACTCTCTTGCTCTTCAACCAATGTTCCTTTGGTACTCCATTTTTTTGTGCTCCTCATAGCGGTTGGTAGAAGCATTTTTCAACTTTAGCTTGTATTATTCAATGATGTCTTCCTAGGTATTATATCTTCTACAATTCCAAGTGGCACTTTAATTCTGAATGGCTCTTTCAAATCTAGATGTTAGCGATTGATGCCTTTCACCAAAGGATGCCATGAACTATCATTCAAACATTTCAAACCTTTGGCACTTTTTTTGAATTCCTTCTTCATTGCAAATATACTATTCACTTTAATTTTTGGCCTTCCTTTCCTTTTAATATCCTTCACAAACACTTTATCTCTAGACAAGAACTCTTTGCCTCCCCTCTAATTTTCTCTATCTCTTCCAACGATGATATTCTACCTCCTCTACCATGGTTTTTTGACATTATGACTTTTTGTGGTGACACTTCCTTCTAAAATTGATGGCTCTCCTCTATTAAAATTCAACTACCACTCTTATTGCCTTGCTTCTATATGCTCACTTTTACAACAAATTGTAGCTTGGCTTATCAATGATATGTGAGATGGTTCAATGGCTTTGAGAGCTCCTTTTTTTAAAATCTTAGATTTTTGCTCTCTTTAACATCCTTTTGCACTTATTTTTCTGATTTTAACACTTGAAATAGACCACCTCCTTTATTCTTTATCAAAGTATCAACTTGCAAACTTTTTGGACTTCTTCCTTATGCAATATTTAACTTCTAATTTTGCTATTTTATAATGTAGATTCAAGGTTGATTGATATGCCTCCTTCATCAACTTGGAGACACTAAACTTAGAGTTTATTTTTGTTGTTTTAAAATCTAGAATATAGTTCCTATTAGACTTTAATTTAATCCATTATTTCACATAAACTAAATACACTTTTAAGCACAAATTTTTAAACTATTTTTGGTCTCTTTTGTAGCTTCATTTTTTGTAAATTTAGCTCACCTTCTCACTATCAAAAAAAAATTTCCAATACCTTCAATTTGTATCTTTCTTTTGCTTAATTTGCTACTCAAAATCTGCTCTCTCCTCTTTTTAACTTGCTCTCCAAAAAAAATCTTTCATATTTGAAAATGCTATCAAAAAAGTGCTTATATCTTCTTCCAAATATGTTGTCCAAAACATCTCCTTTCTCCTTTTAGAATGCTACCAAGAATATCTAAAATTTGTAGCTCTAACTCTTCTTCGAATGTTGTCCCAAACTCTAAAATTTGTAGCACCAAATGTTGTCCAATATGCTACCTCTAACTCCTTCAATTCACTACCTTTTTGCTATCCAAAAACTTTGTACTTTGTAGCTCCAAATATTGCCAATTCCTCCTTCACTTTGTTGTCCCAAAATAATTCTAAATATGCCCAAAAAATCTCCAATTCATAGCTTTATGTCTCCTCCAATTTGTTGCTCAAATTTGTTGTCCAAAAATCTTCAAATTCTTCTCCAAAATTTTGATTTCTCCTCCTCTAACTTGTCCTGAAACTCTTCAAATTCTACCCCAAAATTCCACAATCTTCTTCTTCAACAGTTAGCCTTCAAAACTTTAATGGTTGCCTCCAAAAATATCAACTTTTGGCCTCTTTGAATCCTCTTTATCCTCCTTAGCCCTTGCTGAATTTTGTCTTCATATTTGACCTCTTTCTTGGATTCTTCTTCAAGAATTTGAATGTCTTAAAGTCTTCAAAAATACTTTCCAAAGTTGGCAAACTTCTTGCCAAAAATATTCCTTGAATCAGTTTCACAAATCCTTTTGGGCTTGTTGTTAGATGGTGAAAATTATCCCAATTTTTGATGTGATTACCTTTTTCCAAAAGTTTCTTCTTCTTGCATGAAGAGAAATAATATCCCAATAAATAGAAATCTAGAAAAGCAGTAACAACAGAGTCAAAGGAAATGCAGAGAAGAAGAACACATTACACAATAATTTATCCTAGGAAACCCTTTTGGAAGAAAACCCAACAAGAACATCTCCTTACTGTAAAAACTTGACCATCACTAATATAATAATATCCTTTCTCTCACTTTTCACTTGCGATTACATTTCTTACAAATTCATTACCAAACCCTCATGCAAGTGTTCCTTTATATACTAACAGCACAAGAAGTAATTTTACAATAACATGGGTGTAAAACCATGGGTTGACATTACATTAACCCAAATTATTTCCATATGGGTCTAAAAATAGCTTAAACCCCCCAAAAACAATTTCCTAGGGGCTAACATCCTCATACCCGCAAATAGGGGATACCACCCTTGTACCCTTGCTTAGGGTCCAACCCAACCCTAAAACCTGGTTAAGAAATGTTTACATAATTATAAATTCCTTTTAGATTTAACCCCTCCTAAATAACATGGAAAATATTCAACATAATTTCAACATTCTCCCACTTGTTGAATACTTTCCATAGGGGTTAATAATTGTCATTGTCAACTTTCAAGGGCAACCATACCCATAGATATTCTACACCAAAAACAAAATTGAGTAGGTACAATATTTGTTAACAAATCAATAGTATTCTTCTTTGTATCAACTTTCTCCAATATCACCCGATTCTCTTCAACCATATCTCTCACAAAATGGCACTTGATATCAATAAATTTTGATTGATCATGAAATATAAGATTGTTTGCCAAAAATATTGCACTTTGAATATCACTATCAATTCTCACAACCTTCTTATTAATACCAACTATTTAACATAGCCTCTGTAACCACACTATTTCTTTACAAGCATGAGTTGTTGCAATGTACTCTGCTTCTATAGTAGACAAAGCAACAACTGATTATTTTTTCTCATCCAACTTACTGCCCCTTCAAATAGCTTAAAAACATAAGCACTCATGGATATTCTCTTGTCAATATCTCTAGCCCAGTCAGCATCCACAAACCCTTATAGATTTACAATATCATTATCTCTAGATTTTCCTTCATAACAAATAGCATAATCTGTAGTTCCATGCAAGTATCTAAAGATCTCTTCACAATATTTCAATTTTCTTTTCCTAGATTAGACATATATCTACTAACTACTCCCACTGCATGTGTAATATTAGATCTATTATAGACCAGTGCATACATCAGACTGCCCATAAAACTAGCATAAGGAACATGATGTATCTCTTCAATTTCCCCATCTATTTTAGGACACTATTAAGCAGATAATTTTTGACCAACAATATATGGAGCACATATTGGTTTACAATCATGCATCCTAAACTTCTATAGTATTAAATCAACATATTTTCTTTGATTTAACCACAACTTTCTATTTGCATGATCCCTTATTATTTCCATACCCAAAATAAATTTTGCGGCACACAAATTCTTCATGTCAATTTAGAAGATAACTGAGATTCTAGTAACTTTATCATGTTATTGTTACCAATTAACATGTCACATACTGTAGGCAAAAAATCCACCTCCTAGAAGAAGAAAATATTATTTGATTTGCACAATTTTGCTCAGTTTTGTCAATTTTGATTAAATTGTACAAGTGATCAAAATGTACAAGTAGGTGTAAATGTACAAGATTACAAATGTACAACTTGAAATGTCAATAAAACTAGGTGAAATGTGCATTTGGTATGAATTTGATAAAAATCAAATTAGACTTAGTAAAACCTTCTAATTAATTGTTTTGAGATAATTCGGGATGGCAGTTGTAAGTAATGCAATGTCTCAAGAACCACTTTGGAACGGCCTAGGCATGCATTATATAGCCCTCCCATTCAATTTTTTAGGAGTTCTTGGTTGTTCATGGTAGGAGTTCGATGTTGTTGAATGTATTCATTGTTGATGTCCATTGTTGAGCCCATTGATGCTATGTTCATGGTTATTGTGATCAGTAATGATGGATGTATTGTGCAAGAATATCTATAATGTGAATATATCAACAAAACCTCTTTTATTCTAGGCTATTATGAATTCCATTATGTGTTATTATTATTGCATGTTGCAGATTCTATGTTGTTTTATTGAATTGCTATGCTAGATTGATGGAAATACAATAGAAATGGCTTCTGATGTTCCTACAAACCTAATGTGAGAGTGAGGAATGATTGCATGATGAATTATGGTTGTAAAAATTTATCATACATTAGTTTTATGATTTTTGGAAACATTGGTGATGATAATAATTCAATGTTATTGAATTAGGATTTGCATGTTGGAAGGAAGGTTAACAAATGCAATAGGAAATAATCCAAAAACTTATCCTGAAGAGATATGTAGTGTAAATTGTCAAATCAATGAATGAAGTATTCAGCAAGGATTTATGAAATCATACAACCTGACCCCTAGATCGTACAAATGATCATTTACCTATTTGGAAGTAAACTTGCATGATAAAACTTACCGTTTATGGAAATTTTGATGTTTTAAAGAAATCAATTACAAAACTGATCGATTGAGGTAACAAAACCATTTCCAGTGAATTGACTAAGTGGAAAATCATACAAGCTACAGTGTGATATAATGTGGATCATACAATTATACGATTTGGTGATCATACAAATAGTTTTGCAATATTGATAACTTGTACAAAGAAAACCGTACACCTTGTATGATTTGGGTAAGGTTGTTCCAAAACCTTGAAAATAATTTCCACACCTTCTAAATCATCTCCCCCCTTCGATAATACTACATCCCTATGCTACACATACAATAAAATAATAACAAAATTTTCATCTTCCTTTTTTAAATATACACAATGATCTACTTTATTTTTTCCAACCCCAAGTTTCAAAACAAACCTATCAAATTTTTGGTTCCACATCCTTGGAGACTACTTCAACCCATAAAGATACTTCTTTAGCTTGCATACCAAGTCCTATTTACCTTTTATCCTGAAGCATTCTAGTTGTGACATATATATTTCTTCATCAAGTTCACCATGTAGAAAAGTTATCTTTACATCCATCTGTTCTATTTCAAAATCAAAAGTAGTAGAAATAGCCAACAAAACTCTAATTGATGTTAGTTTAGTCACAGAAGAAAAAATATCACCAAATTCAATTCTTTCAACTTGATAAAATCCTTTTGCTACCAGGCAATATTTGTACTTCTCCAACTTTCCTTATAATTGTATTTTTTCTTGAATAACCACTTACAACCAACAGTTTTTCTACCAAGGGGTAATTTACCAAGTCCCATATCTTATTTTTATCCAGGGACTCCATTTCTTCTTCCATAGCCCTTTTCCAAGACTTATTCTCACTTGACTAAAGTGCTTTCTTTACAGTCTTGTATTTTTCATTAGTAATTGATAAATTAAATGTAGAACAAAATTTGAAGGGCTACACATTTCTAGAAGTATTCTCACTTGATCTGATCTCTTCAAAATTGGAGTTCTAGGTTCTACATCTTCAGCTTCCTCCTCATCTTCTTCCTTCATATATTCCTTTTCAGACTCTCTATAATTCAAGTTCTTCCTCTTGCTCCAGTTTTACCTGAACTATTTTTGGTTCTTTTCTTGGTTGTATTTCCTGTTTTGGAAACCCTTTTGTTTCTCTAAATATCACATTATGACTGTAAGTAATCTTCTATCCTTTCATACTAGAAATATGCATTTCTCATATTTATAGTCTAGCTTAGTCCTTTTCTCTTTTGGGAGATTCATATAAGCTTTGCAACCAAAAATCCTTATATGATTGAGGGAGGGTTTCTTACCAGTCCACACTTCATGTGGAGTTTCATCCACCAAAGCTGAGATAAGAGATCTATTAATGAGGTAGCAAGTAATTAACATGACTTCTTACAAGAATTTCTTTTCTAACCATGCACTTCTTAGCATGCTTCTAGTGTTATCCATCAATGTTTTGTTCATCCATTCTGCAACTCCATTCTATTATGGAGTATATGGAGTTTTTCTATGCCTTTCTATTCCACAATCCTTGCAAAACTACTCAAATTTATTAGAGCAATATTCACCACATTATCACTTCTCAAAACCTTTATATTTTTCTCTATTTTATTTTCTACAAGAGCCTTGAACTCTTTAAATTTATTGAAAACATCATATTTGTATCGTAAAAAGTATACCCAAGTCTTTCTTGAGAAGTCATCTATAAATATAACAAAATAGATGAATTTACCTAATGATGGTACTTTTGCAGGTCCAAACACATCACTGTGAACTATATGTAAAATTCCTTTAGATCTTGTAGCACTACTTGGAAACTTAACTCTAGTTTACTTTCCAAAGGCATAGTGCTCAAAAAATAAAATTATAATGGGTAATTAAAAATTCCTTCAATCATACCTTTCATTTTTAATGTTCGAAGGCCTCTCTCACCAAAGTTCCCCATGCGATGATGCCACAACATTATCTTTGTTATAGGAATACTTGGAGCTTCTTCTACTATATTAATTTCCTCTACAACTAAAGAGTTTTTGCAATCAATATTTATAGTGCTAGCACCCACGTGATGTAGGTGAGTTGGAGAGGGTAGGGCACTCCTCCAAGAGAGGTCCTTGGTTCAAATTCTCGCCCTACCAAATACACAGTGGGTGCCAAAAATTCAACTGATCATGTTGGTGCGATTAGGTTCGGGTGTGACTCTCCGATGATTTTGACGTGTAGAACCCTTTGGTCATGGTTTCTCAGACCAAGGTAGCTTTGCAAGGGGTTTTTTACTAAATTAAAAAAAATACATATAGTTCTAGCCTCGAGTTTGAACAAAGTTCCTCTACAAACTTCCCTTACCAATACTGAGCATCCATGAACCATCTTGTAGCTATCCTTATTGAATTCCATTGTCACACCCATAATATTCATCGTACTAACAAATATCAAATTTCTTGCCAAACCTAGAATATGTAGCACACCGAGAAGGGATTTAACTCTTCCATATTTTAACCTCAATTTGAATCTTCTTCGACCTATTATTTCCTGTGTTGAATTTTCTCCCAAGAAGACTTCACCTTCATTTATCTTTTCATATTCACAAAACCCCTCCCTATGAGTCATGAAAATAAGCGCCTAAGTCAATCAAGCATGAGTCATGGTATTCACTTGAGCATGCTATAACTATGAATAGGTCCCCTGAATCTTCATTTATGGTCTTTATTTCTACAGGTGTTCCTTCATCAACCTTTTTAGATCTACGATCTCTTTTATAATGGCCTATTTTACCACACTTCTAGCATTTTCTTTTGTTAGAAACAATAGATTTTCCCCTAGATTTTGATTTCCTTTCTCCTGATTTCTTTTTATTTTTTTCTTAAGAACAACCTATTACAACCAAGGTATCCTTTTTATGATAATCCTCAAAATAATTTCGTCTCATTTCCTCAGATAACAATGTTCCTACTATATCCTCTACTTTTAATTTAGAAGTAGTATTGGTGATAGCCATAACTAGATTATCCCAAGAGTTAGATAATGAAAAAATTAAGGTAATACACTTTTCTCTCATCTATTTTTACATCTACAGAGTTTAATTGAATTACCACAGTGTTAAAAGCATTTAGATGTTCAGCCATAGAGTCACCAACATTCATCTGAAGAGAATACAACTTTTGGAGAAAGAGTTTATTTAACAACTTTATCTGATACAATGCTCCCAGATTTTTCCATAACAATTTTATCATGACATCTATCGATACATTCAGAAATACTAAATTAGATAAGCATAATCTGATAGAGCTTCTTACCTTCGTATCAATATTTAGCCATTTCTCATCTGTCATTCTTGTTGGTTTTACTCCCGATATTATGATCCACTAATATTTATCTACCAATATATCCTCCATCTTGAGTTTCCATAACTCAAAATTTTATCCATTAAATTTTTTGGCTACCCATATGTTTCTCGTCATTTTTTCTTTGCCTAGATTCTTCCAAGCACTGATCCCCCTCAAGAATAAATTTATCCTTGGGTGGAAACCCTTATTCCTCGAACAAAGCTAAAACCTAGCTCTGATACCAAATGAAGAGAAATAATACTAAACAGAAACCTAGAAAAGCAGTAATTACATAAGCTTCTCAACTTCTAAGAATTATTTTTTTTTAACAAAATCTTAGACAAATACGTTCAAATTTTTAAAAATCTAAAATCAATAATTATCACTAGTTGTTCTTCAATATAGTGGAAACAAATCTATGTTGATTCCTAGTCTTCACGAGTTTTTTTGCAACCCTATGGAAATATTCTAGCCAAATGCAACTTGAGGTCTTCTTCTCCATTCAAGTTTGTTTTTACTATCAATCTTTTTAAAGGACCTCCTTCTTAGGTCTCTTAATCTTGTCAATATCAAGATCTATCTTCAAGACTTAAAACTATGTTATAGACTACCTTCTATTTCGAATTTATTCTTGGAATAGGTAAACTCAATCTATCTTTAATATTCACTGGTTTTTCTTCAACATAGTGGATATACTATCTTCTATGGATTTCCTTCTCCAGAGGAAATATCTTCAACCTTACTAGTTTCTCTTTGACCAATAGAAATATCCTTAAACTATTTATAACTTTTCAAAACCTATGCAAGAAAACCTTGTTGTAGCTCTAATACCACTGTTAGCTTTTTAATACTCAATGCAAATAACCACAAGATCTCAAATAAAGTTGCAATATAAAATATATAATAATAGCAATATTTTACTCATATATAAATATTTTAACAACTCATAAAATAGACACTAACAAATGCTCACGAAAATAGTAACATGATATTGAATAAAGGTTACATACACCACACTCTCACATTCTCTCCACTCATATTTTCTCATACAATGCTTAGTCACATATATAATAGAATGTGACTCTTAATATGGAGTACTCTTGGCCTTCACTCTTCTTGAGACTCTTCACTTTCCTACTCTAAGGACACAAGTCCATTCTTAAATAAAGAATACTTGTGCACATCTACACTCATCACACTTGCATGGTTAACTACATGATACTTGTGCATTTCCTGCACACCATTACATTACATTAAATATTTACTCACACTCTAGTCTAAGACACACTCCTAATGTAAATATGTATCCAAGGTAATACATTAGCATATACCAAATATTGTAATATACTCCAACACCCCCTTGTATTATATTATTTGGTTATTGAAGATGCCAGTCTTCAATATGGTCTTCATCTTGTTCCCGTATCTTGTACAATATTTTCTTGCTTTCTTCAGTCTGCTCCCTGTTTGTATCTTGATCATGTAAATGATTAGTATCCCCATAAAATATTAATTTTACCGAAAGAGTATTAACCTTATTTCTTTTGTTGATTCTTCCAGTTCTTCTTGAGATAAGTGTCCCTTTTGGTTTTTTTCTCTACTCATAAAATGGACACTAAAAAATGCTCACGAAAATAGTAACATGATATTGAATAAAGGTCACATACACCACACTCTCAAATTCTCTCCACTCCTCTTTTCTCATATAATGCTTAGTCACATATATAATAGAATGTGACTCTTCATATGGAGTACTCTTGACCTTCACTCTTCTTGAGACTCTTCACTTTCCTACTCTAAGAACATGTGTGCACTCTTACATAAAGGACATGTGTGCACATCTACACTCATCACACTCATTTAACTATATGACACTTGTGCATTTCCTACATATTATTACATTACATAAAATTTTTACTCACACTATAATCGAAGAGACACTCCTAATCTAAAGATGTACCTAAGGTGATAGATTAGAATATACTCCAACACTATTTGATGCCCTAGAGATTTGAATCTTAGTGTGGACTACATCATCTATATGTCATAGTCATTGAACCAAGGCCTAGTTAACCATATTATATATTTTTTTTATATATAAACATATTATAGGCATAGTTAGTGAGTATCAAATCTCATATTAAAAAAATCCTCTCTAAAAAAAATGAAAAGAATTAAGATATAAAAAATATGAACAAATCTAGTAAAAAATATATATTTATATTCCATGATTATTGTTGTGGTATAAATGTTTCCTACTCTTCATATTATATTAATTAGGCACCACAGAATGAAAGAATGGAAAAATAAAATAAAATAAAAAATGAAGAGCAAGACTTCTATTGGTGGGAGAGGAATAACATTACAATCAAACAAGTGATATGTTTTAGGACGTTATTATATATTAAAAAATACAATCACTTAAGTCAGTTTTAATCAAATTAGTCTTATATTATTCTTCATTTTTTTTTGTCAAAATGCTAACGAATACAAGCAACCATAAATATAAAGCTTATCTTCACGTTCTAGCCTTGATAAAAGAATAAGAATTCCCTATACAAGAACAATAACATCTAATCTTGCATTATTATATGTAATATAAAAATAAATTTAGACTAAGAAAACAACTTTGTTAAACACTTTTTTATTTATGCCACATACTTTAAGACCTTAAAAATAATGGAAAGATGATTACAGTTATGACATGAAATGTATCCAACCTTTTGTTATCATTACATTCTTTTAAATAATAATAAAAAAGAGGAATATAGTCGTGCTTGTTTGTTTATTCAATATTGGATTGAGAACCACTCTTGTTTTGTATTTGTATAATATATTAAATTTAAAAAGCCGTTGCACACACAAGATTGATTCTTGCCGGGAATCATTGATTCACTAATCCTTTTTAATATATGGTTTATGGAATCTAGACACCGAATTCTTGAAAATGGAGGAATGAATAATTAAAAAAGTAATAATGTCTAAGTTGACAAAAGCCAAAATTAACTAAGACATCGTTTCAACCTTTAGCGGCATGTATTATCAAATTTTATTATATTATATACACATGACAGTACTTTTCAATGAAAAAGTTTAGAAAGGTTCTTCTCTGTAAATATAAGGCTTTGACTATACTCAAGGTATTGTGCCATTTTTATTAATATTAGGTAAAAGTTAAAGTATTTATATTATATTATATTTGGTAGAAAATAAGGGATTGTATTTTGGGTTTTTCATTTTTAACAAATCACAATTTTTTTTAAAGTATGAGATTTACACAAAAAAAAAATTCAAATCTCATTTAAATGGGTTGTTATATCATCTTACATAGAATAGCTCAATTCTTGATTTTCATTTTCTAGAACTTTTTTAATTTCTAAGTAAATACAAATATTTCAAAATTCAACATTTTTTTTTGACATCTTCCTATAACAATATTCAGACTACCAAACTTTACTTCTATTATCTAAGCATTGTATTTTAGTACAATAATCTTTTCAAAACATCACACTATCATAGTCCGCTTTACCAAATATGGAATGTTGATTTCCTTCCTGAGACACAAGTGCAATCACAAAAATGGTAATAAATAGTTTATATGAAAGCACATTAATGTTATAAAATAAAGCAGATATTACCAATGAAAAACATTAAAGTAAATTTTAATCATTATTTGATTCAAGTAGTCAACATTTTCTTGTTACCCTTTAGCTAAACTTACTCATTCCTCTAACCAAGGAAAGGAGAATTTATCTTCACAATCCTCGATTAAAACCCCTCTATTGGTTAGCCTATATGCACATTTGTTTCATTCCCTTAATGTATGTGTAAACCTAATTTCTTCAAACTCTATAACAAGGTCTTGAATTTCCATAATTATCTCTTGTATGTTCCATGGAGCCTTTGCTTTCCTCAAAATAGCATTTATTACTATGAGTGAACCACCTTCTATCCATACTTTGTTCTAATTCATTTTTTTGCATATTTTTAACCCTTCTAAAGCTACCCAAGCTTCAACTTCATTATTTATCTTAAATCCACTATTGAAAGCATAATGAGATAAAATATCTCCTTTGTAGCGCAAGTGGAGAAGGCGAGTCTAGCCTGTTGAATAGGAGGTCCACGGTTCTAACCTCTGTAATGCAAATAGGGACACAAAGGTTGTGTGTTAAATTTCCTATTGATAAGCATAGCTCTCGACTTTACGAGGGGTCATGGTTGGGAGGAGACTGCTTAGCCCTATGCGTTGGTCATAGGGGTTTCTCACACTAACCTAAAATTTGTACCCCCAAGGGCTAGGTGGATTGGTAAGTGCAGGTGTGGTTGGGCACTTACCAAGAAGATACCTTGGTTCAAACCTTAGGGGGAAGCCAACCCTTTGCAAAGGTAGTAGTCTAATTTGAATCCTTTGAGTGTGTGCCAGATCGATGATGACGGTACGAACCTCGAGTGACCGATGGTCCCCATCTCATGTCGGGTCAACAAGAATGAGACAAATAGGTTTGTTGGGTGCAGTCCTTATGGTTTGAACCCTACGCTTGCCAGTTACTAAAAATAGTGGTTGTAACCAACTCTTCTATTTAATCAAAAACATAATCTCCTTTATTATTTCTAATTATTCCTCCTCCTCTTGTTGGTCCTAGATTTCCTTTAGATGCTCCATCAAAACTCAATTTGACCAACTCCACATATGGTGGTTTTCACTTTATATTTTTTGTCTTCTTTTGTTTCTCCTATCCCTAACATCATAATTCCATTTGATGACTTGACTCCATCTATCAAGGCTCTCTACTTCTAGATTAGGGATTAGGTGAGTTGATAGGGTTGATTTAGACTCCTCTATGGCTAAACAAATCTTTCTTTTCATTACCTCTAAATTGCTTTCATTTCCTTTAAATATTCTTATATTCCCTTCTAGCCATGCAGTCCAAAGTATTGTATCTTTTGATATATATCCCATATTGTTTGTAAAGTATCACTTTTAAAAGTGCTCTGCCATTGCTTTAACCATTCTTCAATTCTGCCATTCGTCACCATGCATTTACCAAACATATTGAGAATCCATTGCCATTGTGTCCATACTATTAAGCAGTGTTCTAAGAGATGGTCTATACTCTCCTCCTCTATTTTACAAAAAACACATTTTTAGGGGCCATGAAAATCCCTTTTCATAAGGTTATCCCAAGATAATATTCTTCTATGACCTACTAGCCAAACAAACATTTTGACTTTAGGAATGCTCGAGCTATCCCAAATATATCTCCATATTCTTGTGATATCCTAATTTGATGGTGATTTATATTTTATCCACTTATTGTTGTGTATGTTCTATGAGCTATACAACTCCCAATGTAAATTATCCTTTGATACCATCAAAATAATCATTGTTGCTATATTTCTACTCAACTACCTCCTAACGTCAATGTCTTGTATACTTGTCTTCCTTACTAATCCTTGTACAAAATGTTTGAAACCCTATCACCATATTTATTTTGAAGTAATCTCATCCATGGTTTTGAAATTAGATCTATATTGAGTGGTTTTTTATCACACCAAGTATCCATCCAAATAGATTTTTTTTCTCCAATTCCCACCACCCACCTTAACCCTTTAAAAACTAGATCAATTGATTTTTTTAAATGTTCCATAGTGCAGAATCATTTGGTAGAGAGAATGCAGTAAATATTAAGCTCGGGTTATTGGGCTCAACATACATCGAAGAATTATTCTCCATTGTCTTTAACTCTCTTTGTACAATCTCCAAATTAATTTTCCTCTAAGAGCTAAGTTTTCATCCGTAAGAACTCCTAAACTGAGATCTCCCCTACTTTTATCATCACACACCTTGCTCCATTTCACCAAAGGAAATTTCCTTTTATCATGTAATCTTGACCACAAAAATGACGGTATAATAAATATTAAACTTTTTCTATCGATTTTGGTATAGTATACAAAGACATATAATATGTTGGAATGGCTTGTAAGACTGATTTAATTAGCTGCACTCTTCTTACTAACGATAACCATATACCTTTCCATACTAGTAGTTTATTCTAAACTTTACTTATAACTAGATTCCATAATTCTATCCTCATTCTCCCCTCAAATAAGGGCATCCCTATATAAGTTGTTGGTAAATTTACCTCCTCCATTTGAAGTAACCTACATATCCCTAATTTGATTTTACTTGGGTGTTTAGGAAGTAAATTTTGGATTTAATCCTATTAACTTTTGTCTCGATGCTCTTTTGTATTCCTTTAATAAGCTATTCAAAGCTTTGGCCTCGTTTATCCCTACCCTTCCAAAAAGGGTTGTATCATATATAAATTGTTGATGAGTGATGTTGTTGATGTTATTACTAGCCTTAAGTCAACTTATAAGTCCATCTTTGTAAGCCTTATTCAAGTTCCTACCCAAAACCTTTGCCATAATAATGAATAATTATAGTGATAAAGGATCTCCTTGTCTAAGGTCTCTTGTGGCTTTAAATGATTCTATTACTAACCCATTGACCAGCACAGAATATGAAACTATAAAGACAAGCTTTAATCCATTTGACCCATTTATTCCCAAATCCAAACTTTTCTAATACCGTAAAAATAAAATACCAGTTAACCCTATCATAGGCCTTACTCATATCAATTTTTAAGATCATAGTTTTCTCTTTTCTTGAAGTTGAATGTATAACTTCATAAGCTACTATGATCCCATCCAAAATCTATCTCCCTTTCACAAATCCTCCTTGCTCTTTTGAAATAATTTTGTCTAATAATGGTCTTAACCGATTCTCCATCACTTTGGAAATAATCTTATATGTCATATTGCATAGGCTTATGGGTCAAAATTAATCAAACAATTATGCATCCTTAGTGTTATTTATATATTATATATAGCAAGTTTAAGTATATCTTGTTTTAGTCTAAATTTAGACTTTTTTAACAAGTTCACTTACACCTTATCGTGGTTTAAGAGAGTCCAAGGTCCAAACCACTACAACGTTATTAATTTTTGATAAATATAAATTTATATTTAATAATAATGTATTTTTTAATGTTTACTAGACCATAGGTTGGATGAGAAGAGTTTTATAAATTTTTATAGAGGACGTTATTTATTAATATATATTTATTGAGCCAAATTCTCCTCACCAAACTATCATGTATAAAATGTGATGTACAAATTTGTCCTATTAATTTGAACCTTAAATCTCCTTCTTAGGAGTTCCAATATCTTACCACTAAAACCACTTTGTTAAACCCACTTAAGTTGTACTGATCATAGCTATCATGTTAAAAATTAAAGATGGTTGCTCCTTTGTCTATTCTTTTTTTAACTTATAAACCCCACTCAAAAAATCCTTTAATATACTTTAGTACCTTGTATTTGTTTGAATTTCACTTCCAAGGCAAGAGGTAGTATAAGGAAAATGGATAATATATTTAATTTGGTAAATGATCAAAGGGTAAGGAGCAAAGTATTTTTTAACAGTCATGCAACTGTAAGCCATATGATAAGGCCCATATAGATAAAGTTATTTATCAATATATAGCTATCCAACTATATTCCATAAAGGTTCCAAAGTCTTTACCATTAGGCTACTCAAAGTTTGAAAAAGGGTAATGAGCAAAGTATTTTTTTAACGGTCATGCAACCACAAGCCATATGAGAAGGCCCTTATAGAGAAAGTTATTTCCTTAATATATAGTTATCCAACCGTATTCCATTAATGTTTCAAAGTATTTACAATTAAGCTACTCAAATTTTAAAAATAGGATATAATCCTAAAGATTGTTAAGACATGGTTAACAATTTCTTTTTTTTAATTCCATTTTAGATATGTTAGTATTAAAAAAAAATTATTTATGGAAAACATCCTAGAAGGAATGCCACTTTTGGGTAAGACCCAAGGAGGCAAGGGTATCTCTTTCGCCAAAAATACCCAGGGCTCACACCTAGCCTACCACCTTTGATACACGCAAGAAGCATGCCTAAAACAACATAAAACAAGAACACACAAACATAAACACACAAAAAGCTAAAACAAATAAAGCATACTCCTTGAGTGTGTCGACAACACAAAACAAGAACACACAAACACACAAAAAGCTAAAACAAATAAAGCATACTCCTTGAGTGTGTCGATAAGAAAAAGCACAATCAAACATACACAAAAAAAAGACACGAACCACACAGAACAAACACACAAACAACATAATAAAACACAATCAAATAAAACACACACAATAAATAAATAAAATTTAAAAATTGATAAAAATAAATAACCCCAAAAGATGAAACACGCGTAGAAAGCCACCAACATAGCATAACAAACACTACCATAACAAAACAACAAAAAGAAACAAAAAAACACAGAACACGAAACACAAAAAAAACCCAAAAAAAATAACACAAAACCAAAACATAAACAAAAATAAATAAATCAAGTACACCACAAATGAAATCTGAAAAAACAAATACAACAAAAACTAACCAAAAGAGCTATTGAAAAATCCAAAAAAATAGGATAACACTAAAAAAAAACAAAGCTTAACAAATTACCAAAAATATCAGAAATTGCTTAGCAAAATAGCCAGAGCTTCCAACATTGCCATAAAGAGACTGACTATAAACCTTAGGATTATGGCATCCTTATCCTTTTATTCATATCTTGCTTCATTCCACTTGGGACTATAGGTTGGTTACTTGGTACCACGACACTACTATTGGAATTTGTATGGTATTTTTGAGGATCCGTTTTGTTTGTCGTTTGAATCTACCCTTTTGTTTTGCATTTGGGTTGGATTCTACATTGTACTTTTTTTTCCTTTACTATTATTTCTCAGCATCAAGGCAAGATCTTTTAATGATTTCTCATCATGCAATCCTTCTTGTTCCCTCTCTTCATCAAACTGTGTCTCCATAATAATTGTTTCTATTTGACCATCCTCATCATCTGCTTGCTCATCCGTGGAGATAATTTCAAAGGTGTTAGGAGAAATATTATTTTTTCTTTTGTTGCTATTTTTTTTGTGTTTTTTGTTTAGGAATTTGAAACCCTGCCAAGTCCCCATATTTTTTCTCTTTGTTAGGGACCTTATGTGGACAATCCTTGGCTAGATGACCATATTCATGATAAATTCTGCATCTAAATGGAATATTTTCATAATATACTACTTTCTCCCATATTTCTTCCCCATATTGTAAAGTAATCTTCTCTGGAAGTGGTTTTTCAAAATCAATCAAAACACAAATCCTTGCATAAATCATATGCTCTAAGTGTTGGGTGCAATCAGAAGTCATCATGTAAACTCCTAAAGAATTTCCAATTGTTGCAAATATATTTGGATGCTAGTATTCTATCGGAAGACCAAATAAAAAAACCTAAACAGGGGCAATTGATGGTATCTCTTCCTCAGCTTTGAACTTGGTATGTCAGGGCTTCATGAAGAGCCCTGCCCTACCAAAAAACCATGGCCCCCCTTGAAAAATGTTCTCTCTATCTTCTTCATTATAAAAAAAAATAAGAAAGTAGCCATTAGGGTAAGTAAAAATTTGGAACTTACCTGTAGTGCTTCAGTTTTTGGCAACCAATTGCTTGAAGGTAACAAGAGTTGGTCGAAATCCCATGAATCGATAAATTAGGCTTTTCCTCTCAATCGCATATATTCCTTCTTGGACATCCATTATTTCCAACTTCACTACTGGGGATCCATTAGTTGCTTTCATGCAACCCATATTTGTTTTCCTTGAATCGACCTTTGGCATCCTCAATGGTTTCCTTGGCAATCATTGATTGTGTTCCCCTCTTGTTAGAGGTGGTCCTCGATGGATTACTTCTTTAAATTTTATTTTTGGCTCAATGTATGCATATTTATTGAAACCCTCCATCCGAAATCAAATAAACCCTATTTTCATGCAAACAAACCCTAATCCCTACTTTCATCCAAGCAAAAAAACCCTAATTTTGTTCAATCAGGACCCTCACACCAATGGTCGTATGAAACCCCATCCCAAACAGGCATACTCATAAAGTAAAACTCAGACTGTGAATTTGGATTGTTTTATTTGCATTCACGAGCATTACGCCTGGAGTCTGGTTTTTGTCCTATCTTGAAAATCCTTTAGAACCATTGAATCATCAACGACGTAGAGCGATTATGCTTTTCCCTCATGGTATTCGACTTTCACTATGTTATATTCTTGTTTGGTGTTTGTCAAATCATAGGAATTTCATTCAAACACAATGTTTCGGCCGACCGCTTCCTGATAGCATTAAAATTTAGAAAAATAATAGAATTGATTAATAAAGGTAATATTTAATGTTGAAGAAATTAAATGGTATGATTTCAGCTAAAATACTTTATTTTTTGAGGAGAAAATTAAAGTTCAAATCTTGTCAAATGATGCATGCACTTATAATGGTTTGTCTATATATATATAAGATTGAAATAAGCACCACCCTTGTTACAATATACATGACCATATAGGGGTATTATAATAGCTTAATAATTATGCATGTATTACATGATAAGATTTGAACCTTAATCTTCTCTTCGAAAAATAGGTTATTTTGGTTGAACTCATACCATATAATTCCTTTAACGGTATTATTAAGCAACAAGCTTTAGAAAAGTTGAATAACAATGCTAACATCATTGCCTCTAAAAATAAGAAGAAAAATGTTATAATGGTTATAATTACTTCATAAAAAATTTGGAGGATCTTTTCTCTACTTATGGAAGTAGTTTAAAGCTAATAAAGAATATAATCCACAAAAATTTAAATAAGGTGATAAAGGTAATCAAGAATTATTATTTAGATGATGATTTGAAGAAAAAATTACTTTTATTTCTATCAAAGAGGTTGCATATAGGATTTATGCATTACCAAAAATTTTATATGGATAAGTTTACTTTATATCTTATTACATATCCAACAAACCATTTCACTTACACCCTTATTTATTTCTTAACTCAAAAACTTAAGCCATTGATAGAAAAATAAACAACTTTGTAATCATATTATTTCCACTAAAATTGTTCAAAATGCAAATAAGACATAATCAAGATGATATTTAAAATACATTTTAAAATGAAAGGGATAATGGTGGATCGAACAACTAAATTGAACATCCAAATAGAAAATGCTTGGATTGAGAAGGGGGAGGTCATCATTACATAAGTAAAAAATAACATGTTTATGAAAATTAAAATAAAATAAAATTTGATTTGATTATATTACCATACTATGTGTCTAATTAATTATGATTTATGGATTATCAACAAGAGACAAGATTTTGGGGCGACCAAACAAATGGTATTATAAGATTTAAATAACACATATAAAATTGAGAACAATAAAAAATAGCTTTAAATTAATGAAGAAAGTGATATTGAAAATTATTTTTGATCAAATAAGACTTGTCTATTTTGATAACTCTAGGAATATCAGGTCTCTTGATTCATGAAATACCAAAGTCACGAGAAAATTAAAGATCACATATAAATAATTCATTTAGGTTCTTTTAGGGAGCAAATGCCAGTAAGGAGCAATTCCAAGAAAGGGTGAGCCTCATGTTTAGAGTTATTGTCCTTGATATTTAGAGAAATAAAAAAATGGAGAGTTTTAATTAGGAAACCTAGTTGTAAGGAAGGAACACACTTTATAGAGTCACTAATTGGAAATAAAATTTCTAACTTCTATTAAATATATATAGACATATAAATAGATATACATGGATATATGTTGCCACAAATATTTCAAATCTTACTAGAATCTGTTAAGATTCGATGCGCATAAAGAGAATGGTTTCAACAAGTGGATTATGAAAATATTGCATTCTAATGTTGCAAGTGTTATAAGACTAGATGCATGGCAAGAGATTACAAGCTGAAAAAAATAAAATAATAGAGGAGTTTTAGGAATGATACAAACTTCAAGATGATGCAAGGAGATTATGTTATAATAGAAGTTGAATTAGATCAAGAATATTCGATCTCAAAAAAATATCAAAGAAAGTCTTGTTTGCCTCATCAAATGGAAAAGACCTTCTAGTTAATCTAGAGTAAATATTATTAAAAACTAACATGGATGCAAGAGATGAGGAATTTTAATGTGCAATTCCAAATTCAAAAGGAAAAAGGTGCAAAGAAATATGTAAAGAGTTATTGTGAAATAAAAAAGTGGAATAGATTTTTTTTTAAATTGGCTATATGGGATTGAAATATGCTCCATCTATATTATATCATTGACCACATGATGGTATCACAACAACTTGTCAATTATGAATGTATCATAAGGCAATATTTGAACTTGGATCTCCTTAAAATTTGAGAATTTTAACTGATTCATCTCATGCTATTTGATGTAATAGGTCATTTTTAAATCCTAGGTAAATCGTTCATTTTTATCACATAGTAGAAAGTAATTTCCTTGCAATATAAATTAAATTAGTATACAATTTGTCCCTTTCACTTTATAGTTTTATGGGTAGCATAATAAAGAAAGTAGGACAAGGGATATCCATTACAACTTAGGGTTTTACGATAGCATAAAAAATTAAGTACTCTAGAGGATGACCCGTATAATTTAGGGTTTTTAGAATAGCATAAAAAAAAGGTTTTTGAGGCTATCCCTTGTACTAAGTTCTCTAGGATAGCATAAACCTATAAATGATGATTTAAATTATAAACAATATAAAAAAATAGAAGAAACTTGTTGACGATGGAAACATTTTTGGGAATGCAAAAATGAGATGAATATAATCAAAGTAGGAACAAAGAGATATATTTTTTTGGGAAACCATAAACAAATATCACAAGCATTAACAAGAACTAGGCATAAACCTCCAACTAAGAATAAAATGTAATAATGAAGATAATATCTTAGAAAATTTGAGGTATAGATAAGGACCATAAAATAAATAAATCAATAAGGCATTATAATTTTATATTTATTATCTAGAAAACAAAAATAAGTAGTGAGGAATGTAAAGGATGCATTTTAAAAAAATTTAAAGATGTGGTATTGTCTAGCAAATTTAAAGATGTGGTATTGTCTAGCAAATTTATAGTCATAAATTCATGTACTCTAACTATAATTACTCTATTTAAAATGTTGGAAGGACCTTAATTTCTTTGTCAAGTCAATGACTATTCACAATTGTGATTTATGGAATTTTGGGAGGACTTTGTTTCAATGAGTTACTTTTGGTAGGACTTCAACATGTCTATCCTCTTCAAAAAACAATGGCATTCATATATGGTCTAAACCAATGGAGGATTTTGCTTCCATTAATAATTCAAATAGAATTTGGTATGCTATTTCTTCAAGTTTTTTTCTTTTTTTTATTAGTTATATGGGATTGAATGAACCCCAAATGTTTTACAACTTTACCACATAATGCTATTACATCATCTTGGTAATTATGCATGCATCACTTCACAAGATTTGAACCTAGGTCTTCTCCATGAAATTCTAGGAATTTAACCAATTGAGCTCATGTCATTTGATCTATTCCTTCAAGATTTTGATATGTATGCGATAATTGATTTATAAAGTAGATTTATGTAGCAAAAATATTGCACATATTTTTGTTATCCGATGAAAATCACAAATAAAATATCCAATCTCTTCAAACATTTTACTATAAGGAGGATTAGATTACAAACCGATTTTCTTCAAATATGAACTATAAAATATTGGTCACCTAAGCAATTTTATTTTAATTTATATGGGTATGAGTTCTTCATTTATTCCAAAAGGTTATATTACCTTTGGATATCACAACATTTGAAGGATCATGCATGTAAAGGTTTTTTATAAAGATAAAATATTTTAAAGGGATAAATGAAGAATTAGAATGTCAAATGTTTTAGCAATATTTTTAAATCAAAGGCGAAAATTAAATTCAATTCCAATAATTTACAATAAATGTAGACTAACAAAAAAATAGAAATACCAAAGTTTTCATCCTTCTACAACAATAAATTTATCTTTTAATGAAATAAAAAATATTATAACTATAAATGGAATAAGTGTTGAGGGGAAAAAATGAGAGTATGAAGGATAAACGATCGTTTCAAGGGCATTCTATTAATAGTTGGGCTAAACAAGGAGGTTAAAGATAAGTTTTTACAATATATTACATCAGTTATTACACAAAAATAAAAATAAAACTTCATGAGGATGATCCTTGTGGAGGAGATATAGGAGGTATTATTCTCTTTTCACCTTAATAAGACACATGGCTCCAATGGATTTCTTTCAATTTTATTTTAAAGTTTTTTAATATTTATTGGAATGCACTATGTTGGATGTAATTGAAGAGCCTAGAAAAACAAGGCTATAATAAGTGATATTAATTCCACCTTTATTCCATTGGTTCCTCATAAATTGATACAAAATATAGAAAATTTTATTCAATAAGCATTTTGTAATATGATTTATAAGATAATTTAAAAAATTATAGCAAATAGGTTGAATAAATTCTAGGTCATATTATCTTAGACAAACAAGATGGTTTTGTTCCTTGATGATATAATGTCACATCTTGAATTTATTTAATTTATTTTTAGCAATTTAAATTTTAGCATGTGATTTAATTTAGTGTAACATGTGGTCATAATGATGATATTTCGCTTTTATGGAATGGGATGCAAATGATGATTTAATCATATTTAGAATATGTTTATGTTTGGTTTAAATACATTTTATAGATTGAATGATTTTATATATAACAAGATTAACTATAAACATTGTTTGAATGTTTGATAGAGTTTACTCTCAACTGAGCTTGAAAGGAAGAGGATAGTTGGGGAGAGGATCATATATGTTGAGCAACAACATATGATATAATAAAAATTTATACATACACCACAAGTTGAATTATATTTGCGTGATAGACATTCGTGTTTGACTATTGATTTATTACATTGTACTTTATGATTTCGTATGGTCCCTTTCAGTTGTATATAAGGTGAAATCGTGTTGATGATTTATGATTTGCATAAAAGGAAATTGCATTGATGTATTTTAACTTGTGATATATTGTTCGAGTTCAATAAACTGTGGAATAAAGAAAAATATAAAAATGTGTCTAAATACATCTTTTAAATGACCAAATTGGCATCCATGGTCTAAAGATCATAAGTCACTATGCTAAACACCTTAGCATATCACTAGTGAATGTGTGAAAGGATCCAAAGAATAAAGTTAAATATTTTTTGACCTAGACTTAGCCTTGGTGGATAATGGCATTTTGGGTGCCAAAATCATAGACCTTCTAAATAAAACTCTCTCCTTTTTGGGCACTTTTATTTTGGATATTGTTGATCTATGTAAGTGTATGTGTCCATAAATCCATGTTTCAACAATTAGAAGGAAATGATTTGACCTCTTCAATGTCTAGATTCATGTTGCATCCCCAATAATATAGCTAAACAAAAAAGTAATTTAATGCATGTAAAGTAAATCTAGAAAGAAAAAGGATGCAATAAAAGAAATATTATTGTGGCCATAGAGAGATTATTCTTGATAAATCAACATATTTTGATTAAATTGAATAACATCAATGTGGTTCAATATACAAATAATTTGCAACAATAAAATAAAGAACTAATAAAAAGTGAGGGGGATATACCACAAACATAATTCATCCATAAATAAAAATGCCAAACAACATAATTGATCGATAATTATCATGCATAATATTTGTATTATTGGAGGTATGAGTTTATAAGTATAATTGTGTCTTATAAAGTGTGGCTTTCATTTTCAAAAATTACCAAAAGATGTTTACAATGGAGCCCTTAGCTCATATTTATGCAAAATTTACACCTAATAATATATTGAAGTAAAACTTTTCTTCTCATTGTAATTCCTCTATCTTAGTAGAAACTTTAGTAAAATTATTGTTTTACTAAAGTTAATTACTTCCAGGTTAACTCTAAATGACTTTAGTTGCTTCTAACTCTCTATTGGTTCCATATGAGGAAAAAATACTACTCTCTAGGCCACTTCCTAAGATTTTATGTAACTTTTTTCTATCCACTTACCTTCGAGAGTGGTTCACTCTTGTCAAAGAGTGATTCACTCTTTTAGACTTGAGTTAATTATCCCTTTAAATAGGTCATAATTTTGGACACTTAGTCAAAATTCTAAAATTCTACCAGATTTTCTTCTACATTGATGCTCTTGGGGTTGCAAAATTTTCTTCTATTCTCCTCTATGGCCACTTCTTTAATAATAGCCAGCATACTATATTTATAGTAATTTCATAGGGATTCAAGATTTATTAGAGATAGATCCATGTTCTACCTTTATCCTTAGGCATGGATTCTTCAAACTTGGGATCATTTTAGACCAATATTGTAAAATTATGGGGTTATCTTTGTCTAGTTTTGGAGTAGTAGATTCAATAATATCTATCAATATACATCTAAAGGTATTCTAGGGCATCCAATACTTTACTATCTGATACCAATTACTTGTATGGTCTCTTGGAAGGTTCTATAATTTGTTGAATGATGATCTTAGCTTGTTTGTCATCCATATATAAGGGAATAAGGGATGCAACCAATGCCATAGCATCGTCATGGTGGTTACTAGACCTCAGGATAGCTTCAATAGTGATATTGTCAAAAGTAGCCATTATATTAGTGATGATTTATTTGTATAGCTTGATATTTTATCTTTAGTTTTATAAACACCATTGACTTGGTTGATTATAAACTAGGAATATGAAGAGGACTCTAACCTGAAGGGTTAATGCTATATGTAGTCCTAGGATAAGGACTTCATAACTAATGGTATTGTTGGTAAAGAAAAACTTAATCTTAAAGGACAAATATATTAGTTGTTGTTGAGGAGTGATAAATATGACTCCTATTCCTACTCCTTTGACACATCAAATGTCATCAAAGTATGGATTCTAAGAATTAGATTGATCTACTTTTAGGCTAAAGACTTACTTATTGGAAAATTTTATTGCTAAGGGATGAATTGCTTCTAAAGGTGCAATTACTAATTGGTCAGTAATGACCTAACCTTTAATGGATATTTGGCTAACAAAATCGATATCAAATTTGCTAAGTGTGATCATCCACTTGGTTATTTGTCTTGAGAGGTAATGCTTGGGCATGAGATAACACAAGAGATTGACCCTTGCGATGATAAAAAATTATATGGTTGATCATGTAGTGTCTAAGCTTCTCAAAATAAAACACTATGACTAGGAGAAGGTTCTCTAAATGGGTATAGAAAACTTCATAATTGACCAAAGTATTATTAATATACAAAATGGCTCACTCGCTATGTTGGTCATCGTATTGTGCAAGCATACCTACTAAGGTATGATTTGTTGCTACTATGTATAGCAATAATGGCCTAGAGGGGTAATATGGAGTAAGGATAGGGAGAAAAAATATGTATAATTTAATAGCATTGAAAGTCACTTGATAATTACTCTCATTCAAAGACTATATCCTTCCTCAAAAACTTGGTGAATGAATGATACTTGTCATCTAGCTAGGATATGAATCTCTAGATAGCATATCGACTATAACTAATAAAGAACCATAATTTTGGTTGGTTCTTGAGGGGGTGGCATATAGACTATAATTGTTATCTTATCAAGATCAACTTTGATGTTGCATTAGGATACAATGAATCTCAACAATTTTCCTAATGTAGTCCAAAAATGCGTTTCTAAGGCTTTAGGAATATTTTATACTCCTGTAACCACTAGAAGATGTGTATTATATCTGGAACATGATCTTATTAGTTTTAAGAATAACCAAGAAGATTATTTACATAGGCCTCCATAGTGTCATTGCATTATTTCATAAAAGATATATGTCATGGCTCTCGAATAGGTAGCTCATGTTCTTTAGTTAAAAAGGAATGACTTGATAGCAAAAAGTCCCCCAAGTGGTGGTGAAAGTTATTTTGGATTGGTCCTCAAGAGCGATATTGATTTTATTATAGCCTAAGAATCCATTTATTAGAGACAACATTCCACATCCTATAGTAAAATTGGAAACCATGTCAATGTTAGGCAAACGTAAGTTGTCCTTAGAAAATGCTTTATTGATGTCCTGAAAATTAGTGCACACTCTAATGCTACCTAATTTCTTAGACATATGAACAATATTAGATATATAGTTAGAATAGTTAATAAATTTTATGAATTCTCATCAAGGATTTTTTGTGATTTATTTAAGGTGAGATACCTTAATGCATTGGTAATTTTAAGAAGAGAAGAATGTGATTTAGGAGATGAATTGAGAGAAGAAAAAATATAAGCTTTAGGATTCTTGATCTCAATCACCTAGAAATAGAAAAAGAATTTGGGTCAACTAGAATATGGTAAGTCTTACCCTAGTATTCATATTTAAGGCACTAATGGAGGGTTGAAGGAACAACCCACATCTTATGAATCCATGGACTCCCAATAAGAATATTGTAGGTTAATCACATGGAATGACATAGAAGAGAGTGTTGATACTGCAAGGTCTCTTGAGTTAGTGAAGAAAAGCAAAATTTTTCTTAGCCTTGGCTTTGGATTAAATGATTAATGAAGGTCCTTCAGGGGGAGAATTTCTTTTTGCATGAAGAACAAAAGGAGGTCTAAAAGGTTGATCAAATAAATGATTATTGTGTTGTTTTCTAGTCACAACACAAATGTAAGAGATATGATTAGTGGAATGAAGTGTCCCAACCATCCTTTGGTTGGAGGTGGTATGTTCTTGTAGTGAATGTTACTCACTATATTTTAATCTTGATTATGTTTGGGCAATATATTTTAGAAAATTCTAATGTCTTAACTAGAAGAGGATTGAACTTGATCTAGGTTTCTAAGGCTCATAAATTTATCATTCACATGAACATTGATGTAGTGCAAGGCACATTGCTCATTAGGATGAAACCAATTCCCTTCTAGTTTCAAGAGGCTTGACAAGCAGAAGCTCTATCATTTTGGCTTACAACAATTAGTCTAGGATGGATGAAAGAGGTTCATCTAGTCGAGAGTACTTTCTCTTTTATTTTTATTGTGGTGGCTTCTCTAAAAAAAGCTTTTAAATGTTTACCACAACAAGAAAATTGTTGGCCTAGCGTGATTCTATGACTCCATTGTCTATAATATGTTTTTTCTTGTATTAACCCTTCAATTTAAAGGAATAATTATCTTCCTCCTTATGGTATTTGGTCTTTAATTACCTTTTTTTGACAAGAGAAGTATTTTCTCTCTTAGCCCTATCAATCATGCCTTCAAAAGAAGATGCATTGGCCATTTCTAAGTAGAAGGCTAATTGCTCATTAAGATTTCCAATAAAATATCTAGAAGATATTCATGTGGAGGGACATATTGAAGCATCCACATTAGGGCTTGTCATCTTGCTAAGAAGTTGATAAAATTATTGTATTTATACTGCTTGAGTTGGTATAGGTCACTAATTATGACCTTTTATCAATGTAGACAAATAATTATGATAAACATCTAAATAATATCTCTAAATATCTTCAAGGAATGCCTAGGTATTTAGGAATATCATTCCAAGGTAAGGCTCTTAAGGATATTAAGAAAGATATTAAGTAGCAATGTTTCATCATAATAAATATAGCTACAGTGATTATAAAAAACCTAAGGTGGTTGATAGGATTTTCCTTCCCTTTGTACATTGGAAACTGAGGAGTTTTGAAGTTGGAAGGAAAAGGGTGACTCACTACAAAAGGATCTAACGGTTTTTTGCTCATGTCATCATAAAAGTGACTAGAAGAAGACCCTTAGATGATGGCCATTTTTTGTTTCAATAGCTCTATTTGAGAAGTTAAAGTTTGAAGTTGAAAAAAATAGGATTTGATGGCACAAAAGGTATATTGAGAGATAGGAGGTATTTGATAATTGTTATAAGGCAGTTGACACACTTGAGTGTACAAGGTTGTTGGAATCATATGATTTGTTTCCAAGGTATTTAAAATTAAAGGATTGGAATATGAAGGATAAGAAATTACAAGATTAGAGTTTGCATAAAATCCATCCTCGTCCTTGTAAAATTAGAATGAAGGTCGTTAACATGAGTATTAAAAATTGGGACACTTAAGGATATGCTCTTATTAGGAGCATAGCTTGTGCTTGCTTATTTGAGATTTAGGATAAATTACGTTACCCTATAATAATTCCTCAAGAGTAGGTAAATATGAATGATATTTCAACAAATACAAGAGGGTTTACATCTTGGAACCCATAGATATGGTGATGATAGGAGGATTCAAATCAAAAAATGAGAAGTTGATGCATTAAGATTTGCATTTATAGACCCAAAGGTTAGATATAATTGATTTAGAGGCAAAGGACTTGAGCTAGGTTATTTGGGATGGTCCATGGATGGAATTTCCCCTACAAATAAGCCTAAGGTATCTTGACCTTCCCCAAGAAAGGATTACATAGCATCCCTATGCTTCTTTTAGAAGTAAACCATGTGAGTTGCGGATTATAAAACCAATATTTCTTTCTCATCATATATGGAGCTTAGAGAACTTGAAGGCATAGAAACCTTCTCTTTTTTCTTTAATGTTGGGTTCTCAAATATGGGTAGGTCATCATGATCTTCCACCAAAGTGTTAGGGTTAATGGCCAATTGATAAGCAACGCTATAGGTGAAGCAACATCTCCCGACCATTGGTTTGGAAGGAAAGGAAAGACTAGTTAGTTTTTAAATTCTATAAAGTGGATTAAAGAAGAAAGAAAAATTTATAGCAACCTTATATCTCCTTCCCTTGATATTCCAAAACTAAACTATATACCTCAAGGGCCTCTCTATATAATGAAGGTCCTAGTATGCCTAACTCCTCTCTATATACCCGTTAGTAAGTGAGAGTAAGTCAATACATGGGTTGACAATGATACATGGAAGTGATTGCTTGGATACATACATAAGATGGTACATGAGGGGTAATAGTGTGTCTCCTTATGACTTCTAGTAGCCCACTGCAATATACTCCTTACTAGGCATATGTACCCCTCACGTATTCAAGGCAAATATTCACAAATAAAGTTACTCGTAAGAGCATATTTATAATATCATACCATTATTTTTTAGGTGATTTTACACCCATGGGAACCTAAGACCATAAAGAATACTATTGAGTACCAAAGGAACCATCATACCAATATTATTTTAAAGTGCTATATAATTAATTGAATTAACTCTAAACTTAAAGCTTTGAAAATATATTCAATAACCTTAAATTTATAAGTTTAAATTGAAAATATTTGGGATGAGGTTTTTGAGGGGTTTCAAATAAAATTACAGAGAAAATACAGAGGGCAGGACCTGTTGGCTCTAATGGCAAATAGAAATTTTTTAATGAGGATGATCACATTAAGGAAAATATATAGTTCAAGGAAATGCAGTGGATTCAAAATATAGTATACAACCAATTTTTACAAGCCACACAGTGCTAAGGAAAAAGCAACAAGCACTTCTAGTTTGCAGTGTGAAAAGATACGAGAGATCACAATCTTCAATGAAAAACAAGGACAAGGGTTGAAGAGAACCAAAAATAAATTTCATGGTGCAGACCAGATCAAAGAACCTAAAGCAAGGAAAATTGATATGGCCTAAAACATGAGCAAGACTATTTTAAGGGTAAATTACCAAAAGGGGTCGATTGTACCAATATCTAATATTGGGAAGGATTCAAGGGAGCTAGAAAAAAAATGAATTTCAAGGATGTACTTTGTGGGGAATAGCCCCATCCAAATGTGATAAATAACCTAAAGGTACCATTAAGACCTTTGAGAATGCCAAAGATGGATCCTAGGAAAATTATGATAGTGAAGGTGAATATGGAGGACATTCAGAATGGAATAGAAGACATGGAGAGTAGAGGGTTGATATGTCAATTTGTGGGGTTTGAATTGACCCTTTCAACATTTAAACTATGGGTTGCTAAAAAATGGTGAATAAAAGGTGAGTTCCAAATCTTTGCATAACCTAATGGTTATTTTCTTGTTATCTTTGATATTGAAGAAGATAGGGAACACATATTCCAAGGGGACCATGGTTTTTTGGAAGGTCGTGCCTCTTTATGAAACCTTGGCATGCTATATTCAAAGCAAAGGAAGAGATGTCATTCACAACACTAGTTTGGGTGAGATTGTTTGGCCTATGAGTAGAATTTTGGAATCCAATAGTTTTTTAGCAATTAGAAATACCCTAGGAACACTCATGATGGTTGTTGATAGTACATGTAAATTTGAACAAATTATTTATGCTTGGATATATGTCCTAATAGATTTTAACAAACCCCTCCTAAAAAATATCACTCTACAATTTGAGGAGGAAATGTGGGAGCAAGAGGTGAATTATGAGAACATACATATTTGTTGTAAAATATGCCATGAATATGGCCATTTAGCAAGATAATAAAAATGGCTTTGGATGGCCTAGATTTTTGGAAACAATGGCTCTGGGTGGCCTAGATTTTTGGAAACAATGGCTCTGCAACCCGATGGATGCTATTTTGGATGAAAAATAACTTTGGCAGATGGACCTATATTTACTATTAGTCTGCAGCCCAGAGGGAGGTTGGGATAGTTGGAACCATAGTTGGGGGGCTAGGGAGATGGTTGGATTAGTTTATGGATTTGCTTCAACTGGTTATGATGTTGGGAGATTTGCTAGTTTGTTCACTCTAGGTTGTAGATTTATCTGGTTTGGTTGAAGAAACTACAATAGTAGGTGAATGTGTTGGGTGGAAGGCTAGGTCGATTGAAGGAATTGTAGCAACAGGTGAATTTCCTGGGTACAAGGTTGGGTCATATGAAGGAGTTGCAATCACTGAGCGTGTTGTTGGGTGGAAGGTCAGACCAATTTCTAGATTTTGAGTCCCTGTCAAAACCTTGTTGAAGGTTTTGTGTTCCTTTCAAAACCCTATGATCCTCCTTGTAAAATGGGTGAATTTTTTTTGTTAGACTAGCTATAAATAGGTTTTGGGTTCCTTTCAAAACCCTGCTAAGGTTTTAAGTTCCCCATAAAACCTTGCAGCCCTACTAGAAAATTGTAATTGTAAAATCTCTTTGTCGCGGCTAGTTATATGAAAGGTAGTGGCTTCCATTCCTTTTGGTTGTTGTATGGAGTCTTGTGCTAGAAGCTTTAGGAAGGTTTACATAATTTCAAAGCTCTTTGATTTATTTGAGCACTCTCAAAGTTATTATGGCTTTTCCATTTTTGAGCGCTCAATTTTAATTTTTAAATTAGAAATTAATGGGATTTTAAGATCCGTGTGATTTGAGTTGTAATATTATGTTGGATGTTTTCTCCTAGGCTAAAAGGTTTTTATTTCACTAATATTTTCAGTAGTAGATCTCTTATTACCAGCTGATCCTCTTTTGTGCTTTCCTGGTTTTGGTTTTCTATTTCTTGCTAGGTGGGAATGTTCCATCTTCTAGATGATTTTTTTGTGTAGGAAGGTAGGACTTCCTAATCCTTTTCTCCCACTAGGCAAAAAAAAAATTATTTTGAATTTTGATTCAACTTGAGCACTATGGTTTGAGTGAGATTTTCAATTTTAAATTTTAAATCAAACTTTAGCACTCTAGATCCAAAATTTTATTGGTTTCACCTTCGCACTGGATTGTTAGTTCAGGCTATCGTATTTGGATTTGGGGGATTTTTTCTTGTTAATAAAATCCTTGGTTTATTAGGCAAGAAGGCCTAATTCAAATTCTATTTTTGAGCGCCCCTAAGGTTCATCAACTAGTTCTTTATTGGGCGCTCAATCTCAAATTTGAATTTCTTTTTAGAATTCAAGTGGGTTTTCAAATCCATGAGATCTGATTTGTTGGAATTTTCTATCGAATGTTGGTTCAACTTTGTACCTCTCTAGTGCTCATTGAATATCTTTATATTTTTTTTTAGGTTTAGGGACCCTTTCAAAACCCCTTCTTTTACCAATTCAAAAAATATATAGCCATTTAGCAAGAGACTACCCACATAAGATCTCGAAGCATGGAAGAGAGGAAACAAATCCTAAAGGGTTTCAAGTACCCAAAAAAAATTTAAAAGAAATTGACAATGAGGAATTAGGCAGTGGTGTCAAACAATATGTTTGGCAATCTCCCCATTGATGACCTTTTGCATGATGAGGAGGATACAATGGAGATAGAAGTCTTGGAGATGCAGTTCCATGGTGGGAGCAAGGAATTTATGCTAGAAGAGGTAAATAACACCCCTATAACCACCCTAGTTGTGCAAAGCCACAAACAGGAAGTAATAAACTAGCCAAAAAGCTACCAATAAAAAACAAGGGTGAAAATAAAAATAAGAGAAACAATATATTAAAGGTAGCCACCGCAAAACACCTAGAGCCTAGGGAGGACCTCACTAGATCTATCAACAATACCCTAGTGTTGTACACACATACACGAGGGTTGGATGTTATTCCATAATTAGGATGGGTGAGCCAGAAGACAAGTAAGAAGATGAAAATGGACACCAATCAAAAGGTAGGGCACAAAACTAATCAATACCATGTGGCAAAAGAAGAAGAAAAGCTAATAGCATAAGGTAAGGTCAATGCCCTTAGTTGCATATTTAACCCCCAATACTGATGAATATCATTTTATAGAATATTAAAGGACTCAAGGGTAGTCCCTCAAAACAAAATTAAATTAGAATAATGATATAGACAAATCGACCATAACTTGTCTTCCTTCAGGAGACGAAGGTTTTGGTGGAAGATATGGAGACAATTGCAAAGAAAGAGTGGTTTATTAGAATAATGAAATCCCTTAGCTCCAAATGGGCATCAAGAGATATTACATACCTTTGGTACTCTAAAGAGGTAGTTATCCACCAAGTGGTGAGTAGTTGGGGTCTCTTGGCAATAGCACCTCAAAGTAGGCAATCATACTAAGTTATGTTTTATATGAAAATTTATGCATCTACTAGCCTAAAGGAGAAACATAGACAGTGGAAGAACATAAACTACATTATTACCCAACTCCATTAAGCATATGCCCTAATAGGATATTTCAATACCATCCTATCCATGGAAGATAATTTTGAGGGAAATGGTAGCTTGGATGGGAGCACAGAACTCATGAAGGAATACATCAAAAACCTCCATATTATGGATGTTAGGCCATAAAATGGTCTGATGACCTAGTCTAATAGGAGGTAAGGCTCTACCTACATTTTGGAAAGATTAGATATATTCTTGCTATCAAATAATTTTTTAATTCATGGGCACATTCCTAGGGTGAAGATACTAAACAATGTAACCTTAGATCATTGACCAATCATGACAGAACTATGGAAATCCAATTGATGTGGTTTAGAGATAAATATTTTATGCCTAGAGTGCAACAATGGGGAAATAAGGCAAACCTCAGTATGGAACCAAGATATACTACTTTTTGAGGAGGCTTCAATACATCATATCCAATATAAGGACTTAGAACTAGGAAAAGTTTGAATATGTCAAGAAGAAAAAGTTGTAAGTGCTAGCCCAACTCAAATATTTGAATGAACAGATCTATATGGATGGCCTCATGGAGGGTCTGAGTATGGTAGAGATAAAATTTACATCCCAGGTAGAGGAAAGAAAAAAATGGAAGAGTTATTATGGAAGCAAAAATCTAGAATCCAATGGCTCCAAGAGGGATTGAAACACGAGATTTTTCCACAAGTATCTTCTAGCCCATAGATCTCACAACATCATACCCTCATTGAGAATAGAAGCAGAAGATACTATTCACACATGGGAAGGTATGAGGTATATTACAGTAAAGTATTTTGTGAGTCTATTCACAACAAAATCTCTGGATATGGAACCTCAATAAAAAGTGTTTTTTTTATTTTGAAAAATAAATTATATTAATAGAAGTTGTATTACAAAGTAAAATGAGCTAGATAGGAAACAAGGGAGAAAGAGGAGCCTCCTCCAATCCCTCCTAGCTCAAAAATTACCCATAAAAATATTATATAGGTGGGTTCATTGAAAACATCACCTGAGGCCACCATTATGCAATTATCCATGCACATCAACAACACCTGAGTTGAATTCCAATTTTCCTCGTTCATTTGAATTTTGTAGACCATCCATCTATCTTCATATTGTTTTGAATTCATTCTTGGCATCTTGATCATGTCTAACATACCTATTGTTCTATGGGGTGGAGGCTTATTTTCTCTTAATCTGGTCATACTCAATAAAATTCCTATGGTTGTGTGTGTTCTATTTTTTAAAGTCATCCACCTTGGCCACTCTGAGTCTACTGGTAGTAATGTCATACAGTAGAACAATAGTAGCCTAAGGATGAAGACACAGGAGCCTATGGTAGTAAGCCAAGAAACTTGCTTACCCAACTTGACACTAGGATAACTTATCATTTGTTCCCTTCTGGGCCATTGCTCCTTGGTCTAACTATGATAAATTCATTAGAATCACTATCTGCTCTTCCTATTCTACTATATGCTTGTACCACCTCTCGTATCCCTTGGATTCTTTGGCACCAATTTATATTATTTTCCATATGAGAGTCCATGTATTTCCCTTCCTCTATCTCCTTTCCCCATTTTTCTAAATAATCTACCACCCTATTTCCCTCATGTTTGATATGTGTAGTAAAAATATCTTGAAAAACCTTCCAAATCTTTCGAATTGCTTCCACCTTCCTTCTCTCCCTAATTCCCAGCACCTAGAAGGGTCTTATCGGATCCAAGATTCCAACCCATACCTAAGAGTCTGTCTCTATCCATAGCTTATGTAAGTGTATATTCACAACTATCATTGATGCCAATAGGATCGCCTATCCTTCTGCTTCATTATTTTTTGTCTCCCCCATACCTTCTGCTCTCTAGTACACTTGTTCTCCTTTCCAATTCCTTATGATAATGCCAAAACTAGCTTTTCCAAGGTTTTTAGTAGAAGCCCCATATGTGTTAGCCTTCACCCACTCTCTGGGAGGTGGTATCCACTCTGTGTCATTTGAGGAATTCTCACCTGTGCATCTAGTCCTTAGTTGTTTTTATTTTATAGTTATTCCAAAGCTCCTAAGGATAGTCACTTCCTCCATTTCTATGTGTGTTTCCTCCTGTAATCTAATAGATAGTGTTTTCATTACCTTACTAATAATCCTCTCCCATACTTGCTCCCTTGTTTTGTGCTTTGATATAAATATGCATGCATTTTATTCTAGCCATAACTACCACCATATGAAGCTAGGTCCCATATTCCATGCCATTTTCATTGTTTTAGTCTTAAAACTGCATTGTTTCCATTTCTCATAAAAGCTTTCTCAGCTTCCAAATATTTCCCAATGTTGTCTCATCTACCCCCACCAACTAATCCATATATCTCTGGCAAAAGAACACCCAAAAAATAGGTGATTCAAGGTCTCCTCTGCCTTCCCATACAAAACACATTTGGAAGGCCCATAGAAGCCTCTTTTTCTCAAATTATCAAATGTCAAGCACTTTCCATGGTTAATCAGCCATGAGAAAATGTTAATTTTTGGTCATCCTTCCTTTTTCCAAACAAATATCCATGGAAGTGGTGTTGGGGAAATATCATATCCACAGGCTACCTTGTATCCCTCCTTTACCTTATATATTTCCAACTTTCTTCCTCCCCATCCAAGTATATCCCTCTTGGAACCATCCTGAATTGGGTGTCTTTGGAGATATCTCCATATTTTTTAGTTAGTTCCTTTATCCCCTTCACTGGCCATTCCTAGGGATGTTTCCATTGTAGTAAGTCTAGCACATGTTGATTCCATGATTTCATATAGTGAGAGGATTTCAACCACCCTACCTCTTGGAGATCTGCTTTCCAACTCTCCATCTCTAGGAATGTCTGAATAATTGGTTGGGATTGATTCCATGAATCCTCCCAAAAGAGAGCATCATTTCCATCCCCTAACTGCCAATATAGGTATGGCTTTATTAACTCCTAGTCCACTTCCATTGTTCTCCATATTGTAGATCCCTCTCCTTCCACTCTAAGTCTTGGGATGTTTTCCTCAACCACTCTTGGGTAATATTTGGCTTGTAACAATTTTCTCCATAAGCCCCCAACAACTGTAATCCATCTCTAGTATAGCTTCCCTACTAGTGCCCTACTATTTTGGGATGTTGATCTTATCCCCAATCCTCCTTATTTTTTTGGTTGGCATATCTTCTCCCACCCAACTAGTGCTAATTTTTGTTCTCCCCTTACGCTTGACCATAAAAAATTTCTTGTGTGTTTGTCAATATCTTTTAGAATTCCCTTTGGAGCTTGAAGTATGGAAAATTTATAAATTGGGAGGGCTTGTAGCACAACTTTAATCATTGTAAGCCTTCCTCCCAAGCTTAGCCATTTGTGTGTCCAGTTGCTCAACTTAGCTTGTAGTCTGTCAATCAACCCTTTCCACTCCTTGCTTTTTATTTTCTTTGTAGACAAAGGTACTCCTAGATACTCTATGGGTAAAGGAGTTTCCATGAAGTTCAATAGTTGTATAATTTTATCTCTCACCCTCTTTGTTGTATTGAAAAATACTATTTGAGACTTTTTTTCATTTAAAGTTTACCCAATAGCTTGAGTATACCCATCTAAAACTTCTTTTATGTTTCTTTCTACTAGGAGATTGGCTTGACTAATAAGAGTAGTATCATCCATAAACTGGAGGTGATTTACCTCAATTTGAGAGCTTATTTTTAGACCCCTCAACCTCCCCTCTTGTCTCCCTTTTTCTAACAATCTCCCTAGACCCTCTACATAAAGGATAAAAAGGTAAGGGGAAAGAGGGTCCCCTTGACTCAACCCCCATCCTACTGTGAACATGGGACCCAGTCTCTCCACCCCTATGCAAAACCCATTTTTCTAAAATCCTTTGCATAAAGGTCCAGTCTACTCTATCATAGGCTTTAGAAAGATCTAATTTAATAAACATACCTGGGTCCTTTTTCTTGGATATTGTGTGTATCACCTCTTGGGCCACTACTATTCCATCTAGAATTTATCTACCTTCAACAAAACCACCTTGCTCACTTGAAATCAGATTTGGTAAAAAAGGTTTTAACCTCTCCACCATAAGCTTTGTTAATATCTTGTATACTACATTACATAGTGAAATAGGCCTATAATTACTAATTATCTCACTAGGTGGGCCCTTAGGAATTAAAGTAATAAAAGTATGATTCAAGGCTTTTAACATTTGCTTAATCTATCTGATTTCCTCCAGCGCCTCCACCACTGCTTGGCCCACAATTTCCCATAAGTTCTGATAAAATTCAATGGGGAACCCATCTAGTCCTGGGGTCTTTCTTGTTTGTATTTTTTGTATGATCCAGGATGTTTCTTCCAAAAAAAATTCCTTCATTAATAATTTATTGTGTTCCAGGTTTGACTGTTTGCAAAATTACCTCTAGTATCTTCTCCTACCATGCTGCATTCAAATTTTCATTGCTACTGAATAGGGTATGGAAGTACTGATTTGCTATAGTTTTCATTTCACTTCCATTGGTTTTTACCTGACCCATCATATCTGTAAGACCTGTAATTCTATTATGTTGTCTTCTAGTTGTTGTCTTATGGAAGAAAGTTATGTTTTGATCCCCCTCCTTTAACCATGTAACTCTGGCTCTTTGCCTCTAGTAGATCTCTTCTTGTTCCTCCAAAGCTTCCTCTCTCCTAAGAATTTTTGCCTCATATTGCAACAGATCTTCCGTAATAGTTCCTTATCTTATCTCCCAAGCAATCTTCTCCTTTTGATCCTTGATTTTATTCTTTTGGATTCTAGTGAGTTCCTTCTTGTGTTTACTCCACTCCTTTAGTTGGGTCCTCACATATTTTAGTTGTTTGTGGAGTTTGAATTGGGTTGTCCCAAATCTTGGTTTCCCTACTTCCCACCATTCCTTTAAGTGGTCCTCCAACTCCTCATATTTCAGCCACCATAGCTCAAATTTAAAAGTTCCTATAACTTTATGATTATCTTCTTCTATGGTAAGGCTTACTGGAAAATGGTCTGAAGAAAGTCTATCCATGACCCTCCCTTGATGCTTGGTATGTAGGTATAATTCCTCCCCCATGAAGAAATGATCCAAGCAAGATTTGATTGTCTCACCTTCCTTTCTTCTATTTGTCTAGGTCATGGAGCTATCCATAGTTGGAATATCTATTAGGTTCATTTGACATGTTATTGCTGAGAAGAACCTATCCTTTTCCTCCAACATGGATCTACCTCCTTGTTGTTCCTCTATTCTAAGATTTGCATTGAAATCTTCCCCTATGATCCATTGGTCCTCTGGGTAGTTGTCTCTGAATGTTTGGATGGCTTCCCATTGATCCCTCTGTAATATGATTGTTTGAGCTCCATAGAAATTAACTATAGTCCAGTTTTTCCATTTTCTTTATTTTGTAACTGAACCATCAACACCCCTCTCATGGAGGTTGCCCCTATCACTAGGAACAATTGGTGATTCCACATAGTGGCCAATCCCCCTGATTTCTCCTATGTCGATTGAGTAAGGATCTCTCATTTTTTCCATATCCTCCTATTTATTTTTTGTAAGTCTTCTCCCTGCATTTTGGTTTCCTATAACAAAATTATATTTGGACTCGTATCCATGATAATTTTTTTGACTACCTTTTGTCTGGGATGGTTGCCTAAACCCCTCACATTCCAAGTAATTAATATCATTGAGAATTGGGAGAGAAGAAATTAGCCATCAATTTTACCTTTTCATTTTGGCTCAAATTTCTTCCTTGTTCCTCCATATTTTCCTTGTTTGACTTCCTCCCTACAGATTGGTTTGGTTTTTTTCTTCTCCATTTGATGAATCCCTAAAGTAGGGTCATATTTGTTCTTATTTCCTTCCTTCATCTCTATTTCCTGAGGTAAGACTATCCCCTGCTCCATTTCCCCTCTTGTGGTCTCCCTCATGGGTTGAATATCCTCTTCCATGAGAGAGGTTGGGTTTGGTTCTACTCCTTGTTGGTTCCCTAACACTACATTGGAGTATTGTTCTTGATTATTCGATGTGACCTGGTGAGTATCCTCCTCTAATCCTTCCATTTGAAAATCCCCTTCTATTTCCAAGCTTCCAAGTTGTTTGAATATCTCATATTTATTGTTTGTTCTTCCCGCTTTTCCTCCTTGTCTCTGATTACTTTGTTGATTTCTTCTGTTTGGCCTTCTGATTACTTTTTGGAAGCCCTCAGAGTCTATTGGGCCTTCCCCTTCCTTCTGATTTACCTTATGCTAAAGATATTGGTCGACCATGTTAATATTTGTTTTTATCCCCTCTTGTTCTAGTTGATGATCCTTAACTATTGGGCACATTCTAGCCAGATGTCCATGAGCATGGCACACCCTACATCTGAATGGAACAACCTCATAATCTAGTTGTTGGCACCAAATAAAATCCCCTATTTTTAGGTCTATCTCCATTGGAAGAGGTTTACTGAGGTCCATTTCTACATAAATCCTAGCAAAAGTTGTTAATCCTCCTAAAATTATTTCTCTTGATCTACCTTGATAATGTCCTAGTAAGTTTCCTATTGCCTCGAGTACCTCTTCTTTCCAAAATTCAAGGGAAAGGAAAAATAATCTTACCCATATTGGTATTGTGATCGGTTCCACCCTCAAGTCAAATCCCATCTTCCATGGTTGTAGGAATAGTCCACTAGCTCGTGATGATACGACCCTCCCTCAAATACTTTTTGTCGGTCTGCCATTGACGTGAACTCCATAGAAAAATACCCATTTAGGAGAGTTAGAATCTTGTATTCTCCTTCCAGATGTCATTGTTTCCTTATCCACATGTGGAGGAAGTGCATGGATGGTCTAAAACCCACGAATTTACCTATTAGGTTGTGTTTCGTCTTATAAACTATGTCATGGGCTATCCAATCCTTTGCTATTTCCAATACTAGTATTTCTTTTGCTTGTGGTAAACATTCTTTCACCCTTCTAGGTAAAGAATCCTCCTTTTTTCACTTCCCCATGGCATTTATGATTGTCCTTGCCTGTGTTTGATAGTCATTAAAGCTATCTTGGGTTCCACATAGCTTATCCAGGTATGAGATTCCTTGTTTTGGAGGATCTGGTATCAAAGTACCTATGATCCCCATTCTTGGTCATGACCCTTACTACTGAAAGATCCTCCAATAGGATTGATCCTCTCTGATGGTGTTTCTCATGAGAAAATGTTCTCCATAACTCTACCCTAGCCTCTGAAACCCTAGTTCATTTCTTCAAAACTCAATCCAAGCCCAACAAGAAGTGTTATAAGAGATACTTGCACTAATAACAGAGAAGGATAATTTAGTTTTGACTACACCAATAACTACAAAAGAGTTACAACCTATGGTTTTCAAAATGTGGAAAGGCAAGACTCCTAGACCATATGGATTCCCCATTGAATTCTACCAAGAATTTTGGGATATCCTACATGAGGACCTTCTGGATGTGGTTGAGGATGCTAGGAAAGCTAAATATTTGTTGAAGGAAATCAACAAATCATATATAACATTGATCCCAAAGTAATAAGATGCAGAGCACATTATCGTGTTTAGACCAATAGCTTTATGTAATAACTTGCTCAAAATAATCACCAAGGTAATGGCAGAGAGGCTCAAGCATAAGATTATTTGACTAGAACAAGGTGGTTTTGTGGAAGGTAGATATAAAGTGGATGATATAGTTTTGGCTCAAGAGGCTATTTACTCCATGGAAGCACATAAATTTCCATCCATGTTCATCATATTAGACTTATCCAAAGCAAATGATAGGGTTGACTGGGCTTTCCTCATCAAATCAATAGGCTAATTTGGCTTCTCATAGGAATGGATAAATTGGATCAAGGGATCTATTTCATCAGTGTTCTATTTAGTTTTGATCAACATTCCTTCACATTTATTCACTGCATCTAGAGGTATCAGGTAGGGAGATCCCCTTTTCCCATATTTATTTATTATTCTGGTTGAATGCCTAGGAAGGACAATGGTCAAATGCAAGGAAAACCAAACATTAACAGGAATCACTATTGTAAATGGAGCCATACCAATCACTCATCCCTAGTTTTTTGATGACTTTACTCTATTAGAGAAAACAATGGTGAAGGATACCTCAAGAATCAAACATATTATAAGTTGTTCCTCAAGAGCCACAAGACAACAAGTCAATGAGAAAATGTCCAAAGTCAATTTCTTCCACTACTCACCTAGACAAGAGATCATGGTTCTTGATAAACTAAGATATCAAAAGATCTCCCTTCCTATCATCTACTTAGGTATTCCTCTTAAAATAGGGAAATAAAAGGAGGATTGGGTCTGGCTAGTGGACAAAGTAAAAAGAAAAATATAAAAATGGACTAAGCGATGGTTATCATCGGGGGGAAGAATAACCCTAGTTAAATCAATCCTTCAATCTATACCTATTTATGTATTTATAATTTTGGACATTCCCAAGGCAGTGCTAAGAGAGTTGGATCAAATAAATCATCAATTCCTCTAGAGGAGTACTAAGGAGGAAAGAAAATGGGCACTAGTGCATTAGAAAACTTTAAGCCTTCACAAGCATGAAGGGAGATTAGGATTTAGATCAAGAATCAAGAAGAACAAGGTATTAACAACTAAATTGTATTAGAGGATGTTGAACAATCTCAATGTATTATGGGCCCAAAATCTGAGAGTAAATATACAAAAAATAAAATTTTGACAACCATTATGTGACAACAACTACGTAGCAGAGGATCCATCATCTTAGCATTTTTGAGGATAGAAACAAAGCTAATAAATAAGGAGCTCTTTTGGATAATTTATAATAGTCAACATGTAAAATTTTGGATAGACTCTTGGGACAAGCAACAACCTTTGATGGCTAAATTTCTAGAGTGGAGACCTTTCATGGAATAGCTACACAAAGTAAATTGGATAAAAGTAGCAAAATATTGTAGGTACCAAACTAGAAATTATAAAGTTGGGAGAAACTAGGTCCCCACAAATGAATGGCCAATTCAAATCCTAGAGATATCCAACAAGCTCTACAAATGAGATCACTTTCTTGGTCTCAAGTGAAGGATTCCCTTGGATGGGGCAACATGAGTCAAGGGGAATATACAGTAGCAAGTGGATATGTAACTCTATGCTAAAGTACTCCTAACCCACTTCAAGATTTTTTTTTTGTTTTTTTTATTTGGTTAGTGTGAGAAACCCCTATGACCAACGCACAGGGATGAGTAGTCTCCTCCAACCATGATCCCTGTAAAGTTGAGAACTATGCTTATCAATAGGGAATTTAACACACACCCACCCTCTCACACACTTGCCCACACTACAATTTAAACCTTGGACCTCCCAAAGAAGAGCCAAAGTCTGAACTGTTGCGTTGTTCCCCTTAGAACAACCCACTTCAAAACTTATTCAAACAAATATGGGTACAAAAGTTATGGCCTAAGGTGAGATTCTTTATTTGGCTTCTTCTACATAAAAGTGTACTAACAAGGGAATAACTTATGAAAAGAGGCTACCATGGTCCTTTCAAGTGTGAGATGTGTGGGGAGAACCTCGAAACCCTTTGCCACTTATTTATTGAACGGCAAGTAGCCTCAAAGTTGTGGAAGACGATGGCTATCTTACTTGGTATTAATTGGTCTGGCTTTACCACCCTAGAGCATATATGGAGGAAATGGACTACACAGGATGGAGTAGACCAGTATGTTAGGCAGATAGTATGGGTAAGAACTACTCTCCTACTTTGGAACATATGTAAGGAAATGGACAACCACATATTCAAACAATAGTCTAAGGACATCCACTATATTTGGCAAAAGATCACGACCAACATAGTAAAGGCAACCCAGCATACATTGAAGTATCCCCAAGAACCCTACCAATAATTAAAACAAATAATGAGCAAATTAAAAATTATTCCTAAGGTTATTAATCAACAAATGGCAACCATAAGGCACCCGAAAGTAGTCAAAAATGGAAAGTGGTAGCCTCACTTGGAGGATTAGGGAAAAGTTAACAGAGATGGAGCATCACAGGGGAATCCAAGTAGAGCTAGTGTAGGAGGGATAGGAAGACAATCAAATGGAACACCTATTTTCACCTTTTGCAGAGAATCTTGGCATTCTTTCCAACAATCTAGTAAAGGGTTGTGACATCCTTAAAGGGCTCCAGGAGGCAATTAAGGTAACTGGAAGAAGGTCCAGATAGAATTCGACTCACAAGTCATGATCAACCATCTGAAGAATCCAAGGAAGAATAGAAAGTTTGACTAGAAACTAAGGAGAATCATAGAGAAGATTTAGATGATACATATAAGCTTTTTGTCTGTGAAATACAATCACATCCCTAGAGAACAAAACAATTGTAGATGTGATGGCCAACTAGGCTCTAGACAAATGCAATCTCACTTGTTACAACTATCCCCCTATATGGTGGGCAACATAGACTATGGAAGATCTTCTCTCTATCTTATCTCTTGATGGTAGGTTGTTCCTTTTATACACAAGTTACTATAGTTGATTAGTTGATAGAGAATGTAACTTTACATCTTCTGCTAAATCCTGAATCAAAAACCTGTATCCATAGAAAGACAAACAATATATCTCTTTTATTTAAATTCTATAATATAATTTTTTTTACCAATATATATAGGAAAAAAAATTATATTATTTTGATAATAATTTATATAATCAATTCAACAAATTTAACATTGATTTTATTATTAAAAATTAAACATTTAAAAAAAAAAATTATCTATTTATATATATTAAATTTGTTATAATAAATTGTTATGTGTAAGAATTTATTTTTAAGATTAAAATGCATAAATATACAAAACGATAAAAGTAAAGGTAAAAGCTTAGATACTGAAATACAGCAGGTTTGAAGGGAGTAGGATACATATAATTATAAATATATAGTAGATGTATAACCTCACATAAAAACCTCCCATACATAATGGACCCACGAATATCTCCCTCACATGTATACAAAAAGGTATGATAATAGTCATCAAACTTAAAAATTAAGTTACTGCACTTTTTTTTTAAATAAAAAGATGCCATCTTTCCTATAAAGATCACTTCCACCTCAACTGAGATTATATTCATTATTAAATCCATTATTTGATATTCCTAGGCCACGCAATATATTAAAGAATGCACTTAATTAAAGCTTGCCTCGTGTACAGGAATATTATTATTATTATCATTTCTTCTGCTACAAGTAGATAGAAAACAACTTTTGAAAACGAAAACGACATGAATATGTTGCTTTGTGACTCTTTCAAAATAATGTCAACAAAGGCAATGGCCATATAAATATTAATTAAATAAATAAATAATAACGTGAATTGAGTTTGATTATTATTACTCGTGATTAAAAGTACATAATTCACATATAATACACGTCCTCTCTTTATAGTTTATGGGCCGCTAGTAATGATTTTGTCTTGTATAACATGTCTGCACTCCAATCGAACAAAAGCCTTCCCTCTGCCATGATCTTTTTCCAAATTTTTAACTCCTAAGCATCCTTCATCAACTTTTTTTTCTTTTAATAATATGTATGTGGCCTCCCCTCAAAATATTTTATTTAAGGATAGATTAATTAAATTATATTTATTTTTTAATTATAATATTTTTTATTATATATATTTAATTGTTTATTTTTAATTTTTTTTTAAATAAAGCTGATGTTTTTTTATAAATTATATGTGACCTTTCATCAAAGATATTATATTTGTTATTTAACTAATTAAATTATGTCCAACTTGTTCCTTTTAATAAATATATCTTTCATTCTTTTTCTATTAAATATGTTTTGGTCATTATCTTTTAAAATTTTAATTTTAAGGAAAGAAAGATGAGCACCATTACTGATTAAATTATCTCCTACCTAATTTTCTTCTTTATAGATATGTTCAAGTTTCCAATATATTATCATTAATAATATTATTATTTTTATCCAATCTTCACATCGGATTTTATTAATAGCATTAATATAAGTATAAAGTTATTAATATGATTAAAGTCCCCTAACTCTTACATCCTCCACCAAATTTACTTATTAAAACAATATAATATATTATTTTTATCAAAAATTATTTATCTGCCTACTCCTCATATATTTTAATATCACATCATTGAATTCATTATTTTTTTAATATTCAATAATAAATGACAATGTTTATTAGGTCAAGCTCATCTAACTAAATTATAGAAAAAAAATAAAACCACCATATAATTTATAATAAAAATATAATTAAAAATAATTTAATTTTAAAATAATAATAAATAAAATAAAATTTTGAATTCATAATTCTTTAAATATTCAATAATAAATGAACATGTTTATCAGGTCAACTTCATCTAACTAAATTAAAAAAATAAATAAAACCATCATGCAATTTATAATAAAATATAATTTAATTTTAAAATAAAAATAAAATAAATAAATAAATTAAATTTTTATTTTATAAATATAAAATTAATCAATTTGATGATGAAAACTTTAAAATTTTAAATAAATATTTAAAATTTAAAGAATAAAATTATACAAGTAAATGGAGTGTGATTAGATAACCATATATTAAATAAAACAAAAATAATCTTATCTAACATATATTCTTGATAAGTAAGAAATTAATTTAATTTAATAAAAACTTGAATATATACATTAAATAATTATTATTCAACCTTAAAACAATAAAAAAATAAAACCTTTAATTAAAAAAATTAAAAATATTATATTGACTTAAAAGTCTCTTCTAATGGTTGTCTCCTTTTAGTGGTTCACGCACCGAATTAAAAACTCGTTATATTTCCATTGTACTTGAACTAGTACAAAGAAAATCTATTCATAATTCTTTATGGTTGCTTCAAGTATTTAAAGCAGTTTTATAACCACCTCCATTCCTTAAATGTAAAGGTTATTAATATTTTTCCATCATTGAAAGTTGATAGTAAAATAATTTATTGGATCCAACCATGTGTTTAGTATCATCCTTTTTCACGTTGTGAGAGTAAAAGAATGTTAAATGTATCACTTCACTTTACATCATGATGCATCATGATGATGTGGATGAGTTGGTGAAAACAGGCGAAACTTTAAAGATTCTAACGACAGATGTAACATTATAATAGTTTAAAGGAGGGGGAGGAGGATAGTGGTATCCATCTTGTAAGAGATAAAATATTGTGGCCGATGGACTTTGAGACTCTCCTCTTTATTGTGATGTGTTATCTCTTGACTTTGTCTGTAATATGTATGAATGCTTTTCATCTTCAACACATGATCCTCACAACTACTTCCATCTCTCCTTTTCGAGGAGAGAGACAAACCGTCCGTCATAAACAATATAGTAAAGGTGGACGTATATAGCATTTTATTCTTTGTTTCCTTTCAGTAATACTGATGGTCAATTTTTTATTTCTTTAATAAAATATTCATTGCATTCCCTAACCTAAGGTGCACGCTAGTGAGGTCGTCAATGAAAGCAGAAGAAGGCACAAGACCATCCAAACTATTAGACTTTCTCGATCGAATATAAATTTTTTTGGTTATGAATATATAAGGGAGTTGGTTACGTGTTAGGTATAATTTTTTTTTGGTTATGAATATATAAGGGAGTTGGTTACGTGTAAGGTGGTTATTATCAAGTAAAAGTTCAAATTAGATGTAATGCTTTCAACAAGACTATATCAACGTGTTGTTGTTGACTTCATTGAGGATTCGTATTGTTATCATTGATTTAGTTTACCTTTACAACAAGTATACCTTAAAATCTAAAACTAAATCTCTTCTTAATAAATGCTAACCAAACGAACAACAAACAATCTACTAACCTTTAAAGATTTAAATTCAAAATTTCAAAATAGCTATATCGAGTAGGAGTTCTATTCTAAAACTAGCCTTAGAGATTAAAAGTCTAACGGAATGTTATGGCCTTAATCATTATTAGAGGGGAAAAATATTAAAATTTCACTTTTATTTATTAACTTTAAAATATTTACATTTTAAATGTAGATTATTATACCCAGGTGTTGTAGGTGAGTTGGAAAGGAGAGGGCAATTCTCCAAAGGAGGTCCCAGGTTCGAATCTCCACCCTACCAAAAAGTTGAATTGGGTACCCAAAATCCAATTGATAATGTTGGTGCGGGCAAGGTCGGGTGTGACCCCCGAGTGACTTTGACGGTGTAGAACCCCTTGTTTGTGGTCTCTTAGACCAAGGCAGCCCCATAAGGGGTTTTTGGCTTATAAAAAAAAATATAGATTATTATTTTTTAATGAATATATCCATTCTTTTACACATTCATCCATGTTATAGTTTGAATCTTGGATTTTTCGAAGAAAAGTCAAAGCCCAAACCGTTTGAACATCCTAAAGAAGAGCCAAAGCCCAAACCGTTGCGTCGAGATAAATGTAGATTATTATTATTTATTATAGATGTAGATTATAAATATTATTTAATAATTTATTAAATTCATTTAAAAAAATGTGGATTATTATTATTTATTATAGATGTAGATTATAAATATTATTTAATAATTTATTAAATTCATTTAAAAATATAAGAATTATAAAAAAAATTAGGGAACAAAGGGTTGTATTTGGGTGTTTCATTCTTGATAAATTAAAACTCTCTTTTTTGGAGAACAAGGGGTTGTATTTATATCATTCATGGTAACATTCAAGTAACAATTAGTCAAAAATGAGCAGGTTTGGAGTTCTAAATGGGAATGGAGATTTGAGCAGGAATGTTAGTTTGATTGTGGTTGGTGTTCAGGAGGATGAGGTTGGTGTGGTAAGAGGTAAGGAGGAGGTGTTGGTGGCGGGGCTCAAGGTTGGCATGATAGGTGATAGGAAGAAGACGCAACTAGCAATGGAGCTCAGGGTAGGAGTGGTGGTATGGTCGGTGCCACAAGCTCAATGGTGGATATCCTATCCCTAACAGGTGGAATCATAGCAAGTGGGGGGTTCCCGTGGGAAGTGGGTGCTCTTCTAGGGTGTCTCACTATCGTTTTGATCCTAGCATCGTTGTGTATCCTATGCAATGGTGGTCTCCTCTCCAATTGAAAACCCTTCTTCAAGCATTTCCTTTGATTTCTCATAAGAGGAGGACACTCTCCGTATTCTAGAGGATTTACTTAAAATAACTATGGAGGAAGGTGCCTTTAATCTAGTGGAAAAGTTCATGGGTGCTCGCCCTGAGCTGGATGCCCTGGGGTTCTAATAGGATTCCAACAAGTTAGAATTACCCCTGCCGCTCCTTTAGAATCCATAGCATTCCATTCACATCTCGATCATACTACTTTCATAGTTTTGGAATCTTCTTTTGTTATTTTAGTTCCCTCAATACAAAGAATATTAGGCTTATTACTTAAACAAAGGTCATTGATACACCTTTGCTTTGAGGAGGTATTAGCACCCCTTATATTCCATGAGATTATAATCATGTCTCATTAGGTGCTATTGATGCCACTTGTGAATTACTAATATTATTTTGTTGCTTGGTAAATAGAAGTACAACCAACTTAGTTTGTGTTCCTTTCTCTATGTTTGTTCTTGCTCCCTGGATATCACCTAATAATTTGAGGGTTTTTCTCTTTTGCCTTGTTTGTATCATGAGTAGGTCTTATTATTCTATTTCTTAATATTCTTTCACAATTTTCTTTTTCATTATATTTATCTTCTCCTGGCTCTATTACAAAAGCTTTTGACTTGTCTTGCTCATTTTTTGGTATTTTCTTATTGATGGTAGAGGTATTAACATCTAACACTGCATTTTTTTAACCATTTTTTCTCTTGATGATACATGGTACTTCAAGAGAGTCTTCAAAATTTTATTACACATTTCATAGGTTCATCAATAATGTTTATCCCTAAATTAGAATCGTATTGAATAGATGGTTCCTTGTTTATATGTTGAACCTGTTGTACTATGTCCTCCAAGCTTTGATCTACTTTTTCTTCATAGGCTAAAGCCTCAAAAGAGTTGGCACTTCTTTCAATATCCTTTCTTATTAGTCTCCACTATTTAATTGATTTCATTTGTCTATATCTATTTTTTGGAAGTTGAAAACCATCCTCATACATATCCATTTATAAGTTTCTCTTACGATTTTCTACATATGATTATGTTGGAATCTTCTTAGGGCATGATATCTCAATATGCCCCACCTCATGACATATTCTACATCTAAAAGATATATTTTCATAATCTATGGTTTGGGTCCACATCTTATCCCCATACTTAAGAATGATTGATTATGGTAAAGTTTTACTTATATCAATCATGACCAATATCCGAGCATAAATAGCTAAGAATCCATCTTTTGTAGTTTCTAAAATATCAAGGAATTCTCCCAAAGTGTTTCCTATTACCTTGAAGGTATTCTATTCCCAAAATTCAATGGGTAACCCATACATCCTAACCCAGACTAGTACTTGAGATAAATTTACATTTTCAAGTGAAAAGCCTTCATACCACTGGGTAAGGAAGAGTGTTGCTCTTCCCATAAACCAAGGACCCCATTTTAGGATTCCATATTTTTATTTTCTAAAACAAAAAATGCCTAGGAAGAAACATTTGGTCCTGGAGACTTCCAAATTTCAAGGTTGAAGCCCTTGGCCAATACCCATTACATTTACCAAAAACCACCCTCTTTGAGCAACAAGGATCAATTCGTTGTGGTGTGCTCACTAACCTCTACTACTAGAGATGATTAAAAGGATTTAGGTATAAATCAGTCCATGGGAAGGAAACTAAAACTCAAAATTTACTAAAATTTACCAAAATATTCTATAGTGAATATAATATTTGATAAAAAATTATAATAATTTGCATGCAAAATTTATAAGATAAAGAAGGAAAAAATAAACTTAGTTAAAAAATTCTATGCCCATACAAAATGTCTTGCCTCACTAAAGTCCCAACCATCCATTGCTCCTCCCATCATTTGAACCTTAGTTGAAAAATATTTGTAATTTTTTTCACAAATAAGTATTATATATATTTGTATGTATGCATTATACACGAGAGGGTTTTTAAGTTTTTGTAGGTATCCCCTTCGAGCGGCCTATGGATGTTGATGAAGGCCCTTTTGGCCCCCTCCCACAAGAGATCATTTACAAATATGGTTATAGGGACACATGACATGGAGGATGTCTTGTTTAGAGACTCAACCCTTCATTCTATTTTCTCTGTAACGACCAAGAAGTCAGAGCAACAATATTTCTAAGCAAGGGTTGATGGTTGTCTCTCCCAAGCAACCCTTCATCCTAAACTAATAATAGAACAAGCCCTGGTGGTATATAATATTATCTATAGAAGTGAGCATGACCTAATTTGTAAGTTCATTGGAATAAGATCTTCTTTAGGATTCATGTCCTCTTGGTTCCAAAAAATGGGAGCCCCTTGGGGATAGCTCAATCCCTCTTATTAGCAATGGCTATTATATTATGACTTTTTCTTCTCAAGTAGATAGAGATAAAATCTTTAAGTCTGTAAGGAGGACATATGGTGTTGCAAGCCTTTTTTTTAAGTCATGGAAGTTGGGATTTGACCCTCAAATAGAGCACTCTGAGATGGTTGTTTGGGTTTATTTTTATTCCCTGCCTATGGAATACTGGTGTGTACCAATTTTTGAAAAATTGAGCAACTTCTTTGGGTGTTATTTACAAGTTGTTAGGGACACAATGAGGGGAGATTATGCTATTTATACACATATTTGTGTGGAAATGGATCTCAACCAATCTCTCTCAACTGAAATAGAAATTAACATGGGGGACTTAGGGATCCAATAGGCGAATTGTGAGGCAATCCCATTTTGGTGTAGGATATGTCATAAACATGATCATCTCGCCTACTTCTACCTGAAGGGCATCACGAAGAGTCTCATATCTCCAAAGGAAACTATCATTGATTACAAGTTTATTGAGAATAAATAAGAGGATCATCCCACAACTTTGAATGTTAATCCCCTAAGGAGGGCTTTGAAGCTTCAAAGAGGAAAAAGAAGAAAAATAGCAAGACAAAACACTCCAACTAGTCGATAGAGAGAAATTTAAATAGGTTTGAAATTCTTAACTCTCTCCTGGATATGGCGGAGGAGACCACCATAATAGATGAACATTAGAAGGATAACCTTCCCTTTATAAGGGTTGAGGAAACTACCCATCATGTTTCTTCGAATTCATATTTAGGGGATGATCACTTACCGTTGATAGATCCAAGGAACCATTAGTTGTGGTGGATAGTAATGTTTCAATGAAAGATAAAGAAAAGGATAGAGGGAAACCTAACCTTGGGATCCAACAAGCAAAAAAAGGTTTAAAAACTCTCAAGCCAATAGTGTAGGAAGAAAATCCAACTAGGAGAAGTTGGCTAATGAGGGAGACCGACTAATCATACAGAGAAAGGTCAAGTTGATTGACAATTACTAAAATCTAGGTTTCTAATTCTTATCCAATCTTGGAATAAGAGGTTTAAACAATAGACCTCATAAAATTGTTGTTCGAATTTTAATTAAAAATCATCATTTTGACTTTATTCTCCTTCAAGAGACTAAAGCTTTCATTCAAAAGATGGATATCATTGTTAAGAAAAATTGGAGATAGGCTGAGTACATGGCAGTTGGATCTTAAGGGGCTTTAGGGGGAGTGGTGACTTTATATAATCCTCTTCTTTGGATGGATTTAGATCACTCTATTGGTTGGGGTATCCTCATTTCTCTCTTCAAGAGCAAGAACTTTGGGGAGTTTTATTGGTTTCCAATTTCTATGATGCTATAACTTTTGTGGAGCAACAACACCAATGGTCGGTTTTATAGGATAATAGAACCAAAAAAGAGGAAGTGAATTGGATAGTAGCGGGCTATTTCAATGTTAAACTTGCTCTTAGGGATTAGGAAGGGGTAAATCCTTCTTTGGACCAGGGGGGTAGATTTATGTTGTCAAAAATTAATCAACTCAATTTATTTGATGTTTAGCATGCAGGGTCTCTGTATACATAGACAAACAAACAAGTAGAATCAGCAAGTAGGAAAGTCAAGCTTGACAAATTTTTGGATTTTGGAGAGGTCTTTCTTCGTCGATCTTTTAGGATGGATATTATTAATCACACTAATTATAATCATTTTTTTATTATTTTGGAATAGAAGTTGGGCCACAATCCCCCCAAGACCCTTTCATTTTGATTACTGATTGGAAAAGAAGGATCTAAAGGAAAAATCCCCTTCTAGTGGGAGGAGGATCGTCCTTCCCATGGGAGAGCTATGTATATTTTTTTCAAAAAAATATAACATGTTAAATATCATCTCAAATTCTAGAAAAAAGTAGTAAATTCGATTCAGTCCCAAAAGGCTCCTTTGTTGGCAAAGATGGAGGAGCTGGCCACCTACTTCAATACTGGAGCAATCACAAAGGACCTAAAATATGAAGATGAACTGGTAAAAAAAAAATTAGAGACGATAGACAATTAGGAGGAAATTTATTGGAAATAAAGAGCAAGAACTTCTTGGCTATTGGAGGGGGATCGAAATACAAGTTTCTTTCATCGCTTTGCATCGACAAGTAGACAAATAAATTCTTTGACTTGCATTCATGACTCTAATGGATAGGTGATGAACATCATACCAAGTATGCAACATGCAACAAATAATTTCTTTCAAAATATTTTTACTGCCCTTGCTATCCTTGATCTTGCAACACAAGAGATACTTAATTGTATCTCCCAAATTATTCTAGATGAGCAAAACCAAGACATTTTCAGTTTGATGGATAAAGATGAGGTGAGAAGCATATTTTTCAACATGAAATAAAAAAATCTCCAAGACCGGATGGTTTCCCAATTGAGTTCTTTAAGGATTTTTGGGATGTCATAGGAGAGGATTTAACCAAGGTTGTTGAATAATATCGTTCAAACATAACTATGCTTTGGGATCTAATTCATACTTTCCTCATTTTGATTCCTAAAGTGGGACAAGTTGCTAGCCTTGGAGAGTTTTTCCCAATTGCTCTCTGTAATGTGACCTACAAGATAATCACTAAGTTGATGGTTGAAAGGCTTAAGAATATTATTAACAACATAATCTCATAGGAACAAGGAGGATTTGTGGAGGGGCATCAAATTTTGGATGGAGTTATTCTAGCCTAGGACGCTATCCACTCAATGCAGTATTTTGGTTGAAGAGGTATGTTTATAAACTAGACATGTTTAAGGCTTACGATAGAGTCCCTTGGTAGTTTTTAGATAAAATGATTGAGAAATTTGGCTTCTCTCAAGAGTGGAGAGAGTGGACCATGAGTTGTGTCTCAATGGTTTCCTTTTCTATTCTCATCAATGGATCTCGCTTGATCTATTTTCATGCTTCTAGGGTTGTTCATCAAGGAGATCTTGTTTTCCCATTTTTTTTTACTAATCAAGCAAAAGGATTGGAAAAATTCCTTCAAATAAATAAGCAACAAGGTATTTTGGAAGGTGTACAACTAGGTGAGGAGATGTTAACTCATCTTAAATTTATGGATGATACATGTCTCTTTGGGGAGGCTGGAATTCGGGAGGTTAGAATACTCAAAGCCATATTAAAAACCTACATGGATATTACTAGTTAGTAGGTGAATGCAGCCAAATACAAGGTTATTTTCTTTAATACGAATAGAAGAATACAAAGATCAAATTCTATCTATTTTAAGATTTTCCCAAGGCACCCTTCCACTTGATTACCTAGGGAATCCTCTTCATTTTAAGAGCCTAAGGGTGTTAGATTGGAAATCTCTAATGGATAGAATCACTACTAAAGTTAACCATTGGACTCACCATTGGCTTACCTTTGGAGGAAGAATGACTCTCATCCAATCAGTGATCTAAGCCATGCCTGCTTATAAATTCTTCATCCTAACTACCCTTATGAGAGTCCTTGGAGAGTTGGATTCACTTATGATATTTTTTTGTGGGATAACCCAAGGATGGGTAAGAAGTGAACTCTTGTTAGTCAGGGGAAAATATGTCAGGCTAAAGATCGAGGGGGTCTTGGTTTTTGTAAAACGATTTTAAACAATTAAGCTCTTACTGGGAAACTTTACTGGAGATGGATCTCGAACAAGGAGGTTTTCTTAAGTAGATTCATCACTAGTAAGTATTTGGGTTCTATCCCTCATTAAGAAGCTAGTTGCATTCCTCTAAGGGGCCCTAGCTCTATTATTTGGAAGGTCCTAAAAGCTGGTGAACAACAATTGGTTAAATCTAAACTTTTTTGGAAAGTAGGTACAAGAGATAAAGATAACTTTTGGAGTGATTATTGGAATCAACACCTCCCCTTAATCTATGAGTTTTCAAAGTTGTAGCTCTTGCAAAAAATCCTCAAAGGTAGAGAATGTATAAATATGGCTTTAAACATTACTTCTAAGAAAATTGGAGATTTTTCTTTCTTTTAGTGGAAGAGTTTGGAAGAATGGCCTATTCCTATCACTCTTCATAAAAATCTTCTTATTGATAAGATCCTCAAGCAACTGTGCCTTACAAGGAAAGAGGAAGAGGATAGGATCGCCTGGGACCTTGGCACTCTGGGTGTATTCACTATTCATGATGGTTATAATGCTTTGCTCCCTCCTCCATTGATCTTGCAAGATGCCTCATGAGATAGAGTTTAGGTGGCTAAGGGTTGGCCTAAAATAAATTTCTTTGCTTGGGAAGTGATGCATAGGAGTTATCTCGCCTATGATAACCTTATGAAGAGAGGTTTTTATGGCCCTTCCAATTGCATCATGTGTAACTCCAGGAGGAGACACGTGATCATCTACTTTTCCAATGTGCATTTGTAAGAGTTGTGGAAAATATGGTTAGACCTCTTTAAGGTTCACCTAAAATTTTAGGTGACTCTTTCTAATATTTGGGAGATTTTGAAATGAAGAAAACTCAAGAATACCTCCATTCAGCTAGGCTGTTCCCTAGGCTCGAGTTTCATTTGGTGGCACATTTGACTTGAAATAAATTCTAGAATTTTTAGAGAGGAGTTCAGTCCAATGGAGCTGGTTTGGCATAAATTTGTTACCAAGGTTTCTAAAACTGTCAAAGTTCACTTTAGAGACAAGTAAACTTAGGAGAATGATGGGACTCCCAAGCCACAAAAGTTGGGACCATGGTAGCCCCCTCCCCCAAATTAGAAAAATATTAATCCTGATGGTGCAACTAAAGATAACCCAGGGGCTGTAGACATTGGTTTTATCATAAGAGATTTCAAGGGGAAGATCCTCCATTGGGAGCTAGAGGGTCTTGGAAGGGCTACTAACAAGGAAGCTTAAGGACTGGATACCAAACAAGGTTCTATCAATGCTTGGGAGAATGAGGTTATAAAGATCATAGTTGATTTTAATTCACAAATTATGGTGGGGATTCTGGATGCTATTAGAAAATTTAGACCAAAGTCTTGGAGGATAAGAAACATTGTGAGCCATATTAAGTCCATTTAGCAACAATTTGAGGATGCCATATCGATCTATGTTGATAGGTAAAATAATGCAACGACTGAATTTTTAGCTAAGCATGGGAGTGAAAGTTCGATTGGATATATGCTGATTTCTAATCATGATAGGAACACTTTTGAATGCCTGGATGTGAACCAAATGGTTCTTAGTTTGACGAAAAAAAATTTAAGTAAGGATGAGGATAGGTCTAGAGTCCATTGACCCTTATGGATCAATGCAGGATGAGTAGTTATTTGTTAGGTTTTTTGTTGCCTCTTGCAACACTCTTTGGCCCTTTTTGGGATAACATTGGTAGTGTTTGCAGGATTATCAAGCCTACTAGGTTACTTAGGATCAACGTAAAGCAAAAATGAGACCATGTTAAGAGTTTTTTCTCTTTATATGATACTAAATTTTTTGTTATTTTTAGAGATGTTAATTCGAGTTTTATTTGGATTTTAGGGCTTGCCAAAAGTGGTAGACCTATGACTGTAATTTGATTCTTGTTCTATCAATATTTTTTTTACCTTTTGAAAAAAATAATTATTATATATATAAGTAGAAAATATTTTTTGTTAATTAAGAGTGAATAAAAGGTTATATTGTCGCCCCTTCCAAGCAAACGGGGTTTTCATTTAGAGTTTTATAAAGGACAAACTACAACGCTTTAATTACATTCAGCTATTGCAAAGAAAATGAATCTAATAATTTCTTTTAAGTCATGAGACACATAAATCAATGTTACCAACATCAAGATGTAAGATACGATAGAGGTCTTCCCTAATTTGTTATGTCCACCATCTAGAGAGGTCTCCATAACAAATTAGATTTCCATAGCATCAACTACCTTGTTTTTCTCGCAGGGGACATGAAAACAATTAGTTATCCTAAATCTAGTCTAAAGGCTACGAATCTTTTCCAACACTCTCTGTAAATGCAAGTCCTAAGAAGGGGCCTTAGTGGTATCTTTCAACTAATTAATGAGAATTTGGGAATTTGACTCTACTTGTATCGAAATCCAACCAACCTTAGTAGCCTCTTGAAGACCCCAAAGGATAGCATAAGCTTATGCTAGATTATTAGAGAGAACACCTAAATTCTTTGTAAAGATGAAGACAAGATTCTTTGTTGTTTGAAAGCCTTCCTATAACCCCCATACTTGTTCTTTTTGGATAAATTTTTGAAGCTCCATTTGTGTTAATTTTCCCAATGAATTAGAAACCTATGTTTCTAAGGATTTCCTCATCTCCATTCATCCAAAGAAAGCTTCATCTTACCAAGAATACTATTCCACTATTGGGATGGGAAGGAGGGAGCCTACATTACATGTTGGATTGTTTCCTTGATATTAGCTAAGGTCCTCTACTAGATATAGTGAATATCCTATTGAATATCTTTGAAGATCTTGTTGTTTCTTCCTTTCCAAAGATTCTAGAGTAGTAAAGAAATGTTGACCCATACCATCTCCTTCATAGAACTATCCATGCCATCCATCCTAGGCCAAGTACATCAAGCTTGCTCAAAGGAAGTGAACATGTGAGGTCTAAAATCCAAGATGGAGGTCAACATTTTCCATAATTGGGTAGCCAAGGAATAAGAAAGAAAAAGGTGATCCAAAGTCTCTCCATCTTTGCAACACATCACACATCTATAGGGGCCGAAAAACCTTATTTTATCAACTAATATCCTATAAGGACCCGCTTATGGAAAATAAGCTAGATAAAAAACCTCACATTGGGCCATAACGGTAGCTACCAAAGTTGATTGAAGACATCACTAAGGGGGTTGGTAGCATACTGACATGATAAGGAATATCCCAAGGCTATTGCAACATATGTTAATTACCTATAAATAGATAGGTATTATTTAGGTTTTAAAGGTTGATTATAAGATTGTAGCATTTAACAAAGTTTGATAAACTTAACAATAAAGATAAGGTGATGCCATGCAAGATTTGAGCCTTTAGAGGCTAGCTTCCTTCCAACTTCACATATGAGCATCATTAAAAAATATATATAAATCCATATATCAAATGGAGAGCCATGATGGCTATAGTTCAATTAAAGACTAGCTCACATTGATTCATATGTTAGATATGTTGAAGAACAAACCTAAAGAGAAATAGAATGAGAGAATATATAGCTATTGTGCTTAGGCTTTAAATGTAGTAAAACATATAAACATTCTTGAAATGCAAACCTTATAATGATAGTTGGAATAATTATACTAACAAATTATTTGTGGATTCTATATTTGAATTGCTTAGAAGAAAATAAAATTAAAAAAGATAAAAAAATTATCAATAAGATATTATTTGTTTAAAAGATAAGAAAATGACTTGACTTTAAATTTGATTTTTGACCTAAACTTAATATGTTTTAACAATTAATTTTATTATTCCAAAATTTGTTTAGCCTCATGATAATCTTCTATTCTCTTCTAATAAATTTGTTAAAAAAATCATTTCAAAGAAGGTTGGATAGGATTTGATTTTTAGGGGCTTGAGAGAAAGATTAAGAACAAAGTCGGTGATTGAGAAAGTTGTGGATCTACAATATTTGTTGCACTTTGGTTGTTGAAGACCATCATTAGTGGATTTATTTTAACATTATTTTTCTACCATTAGACATGGACTTTTTAAGCCATGACCATGTAGTAAGTCTTTGTTTACTATTTTATGAACAAGGTTTGTGTTGAGAATGGCACCATCCGTGAAGCAACCCAAAACATTTTCCTCAAAATGTTGCATGAAATAATGATTTTGAGATCCCTCCTAGTTTTGATCCAAAGCTTATGGTCGGGATAGATTATAATTATTTTTCTCAAGGATTACAAGATTTTCAAACTAAGGTGACCATTGGATATTTCATAGGCGGTCATGCTCCCTTGTTCACTTATATCCAATATTGGATCCAAGAGGCATGGGAGTTATTGGGTTTTCAAGTTATTGAAGTTAGGAGTTTGTCCAAGTGTTTTTATTCCATTTCCTTTGGGTCAGCCAAATATGCCAAAGAAATTTGTGAGAAAAAACATGGATTTATTTTTGTTGTTTTTTAGTTGTCTAGTTATGATCTCAACTATATAATTGATGGTGAAATGAGTCTTTGTTGCTTCATGTGGACCGAAATCCCAAAATTATCCATGCATTTCAATGACCTTATCCCTTAGCTTTGTGATAAACTTGAAGAATTTATTTATTTGAAAGCTCTTCACTGATTCTAGCCACGACTGTTTCCTAGGGCTTGTGTGTACATTATGCTTTTCAAAGACCAAAAGGATGAGGTGTACTTTAGGTTTGATGGTAAAATTTATCGTCAGGCTATTGGATATGTTAATCTTTTGAATTTTTGCTTTTGATTCCAAAGTATGGAGCACCAAGTAAAAGAATGTCCTTTATTGAGCCAATCCAAAAGTGAGTCTTGTGGTGCAAGAAGATTTGGAAATTTTACAAACTGAAGAAATTGATACTGGAACCCAAGTGGTCACAAGAAAGCAAAACCCTAAGCTAGCTCCTTTGACTATTACTTTTGACTGTCAACCTTCTGGTCTCAATTTCTTTTTAGTTTCTCAAGCCAACAAAGTAATTACCAGACATCAAGTGGCTAGTTCCTTGGGTCCAATAGAACCTTCTAGATCCTAGTCCCAACAAGCCCTAATAAAATCTTAGAGGTGTGTTCCTATGAATGTACAAAGGTATAATTATCCAAAGTCATCAACTTGCTCTGCCCTGGTCATGGGTGGCCATAACAAGAGAGCAAGAACCTCAGTTTTGTTGGTCTGGTCATGGATGACCATAATAAAAAAGAAAAACCCTTGTTTTGTTGGGGGATTATCAGAATCCATCCAATGGTAGTGCTCTTGCCTCACTTAATAGGTTTGAGGTACTCCAAGGTGATAGTGAAGCTAAAGATGTAGACAATGAAGGAGAGGATATAGATACAATTATCTTCTTTGAATTTGTAGATCTTAGTACAAGCTTATAAGGTGTCGTTGAAGCTAGAACGCCTTTGGCATTTGCTAAAGTTATGGGGAGATCTTGATGGTGGCTCATCAATTGCAATGTTAGTTTTGGCAACTACTTGAGCCTAACTTATTTTTTTAAAATTTAGGATTTCTTCCTTAGTTTTTTTGCTCCTAGTTCTAGACACTCAATTTTGAGCACATCATCAAGTCCCTAAAACTCACCAATATCTGCATCACTTAGCCAATCAAGCATCTAAAAATTAAAGTTAGAGGTATTTATTAGCATTTTTGACACCACCGAGAACTAGTATTAACACGTTGAAAGCTAGTTTTAACGCCCTAGAAGCACTTTTGATGCCTTGGAAGCACTTTTTAACATCCTAGTAGTGCTTTTGATGCCTTGGTGGCGCTTTTTGACACCCTACCACTTTTGATGCCTTGGTGGCACTTTTGACAACTATTCCTTAGTTGGTATTCCAAATCCAAAGCTTGCCTTTTCCATTCCTTATCCTAGTTGCATGTTGAGCTTTTTGGCTTACTTTTCCTCATCCTAGTTGTATGTTGAACTTTTTGACACTTACCTTCAATCATCCTCATCACTTTCATGCAAACATGCCACCTCTCACACTTGCCAGTCATGACAAATCCTCTAGAGGGTCCCCTAAGGGATTTATGGATTTTTATAGATCCATCCCTTGTGAGCCTAAACCATATGACATATGAACTTAGCGAAGCCCTGCTAAAATCCTTACAAAACTTATCTCTCATTACAAGCAAGAAGTCTCTTTGTAATCTTATCTTAGCAACAAAATTTCTTCATAACAAGGGTCATCCACTGATGCTTCTCTTTGTAATCTTATCTTGACAACAAACTTTCTTCACAACAATAATCTTATCTCAACGACAAACTTTCTTAACAACAAGAATCATTTGCGAACACTTTTAAAGCTATAAACTTCTTGCATTCGATTGGCTGTACCCTTTTATCTCTTAGCTTGTCATTATAATAATTCTATTATTTTTTAATTAGTTTATCATAGCATATTAATCTTGCACTTATCTAACCAATAGTGCATCTTGCACTTGACCACAAACTTTCTTCACAACAATAATCTTATCTTAGACAACAAACTTTCTTAACAACAAAGGTCATTTGCCAACACTTTAAGGCTATAAACTTCGTGTATTTGATTGGTTGTGCCTTTTTATCTCTTAGCTTGTCATTAATTTTTTAATTAGTTTATCATTGCATATTAATCTTGCACTTGTCTAACCAATAATACATTTGTTATAGCTTTGTTCTAGTTGCACCTTTTATCATTATTGTTTTGTGATTTTTTTATATTATCTCTTAACAAGGTCCGATGCTAAGCAAAAAAGCTTAATACTCTCCTCTATCTTAGATAAATCCCTTTACCATTATCTATTATGTTTTTGTCTCTTTTCTAAGTTAACAAAAATACCATCAAGAAGTAGTAGAACCAACAACACTTAAGTGGATAAGCAACTAAAAACCAGTTTATACCGGCTTGATGATGGACTAAAAACGAATTCTCTTTTATGGAGATCACCAATTTTGGTGAAGCACTTGGCTATGATAATTTTGTAGCCATCAAGTTGAGTTAATTATTAGCCCCTTTACCTGTTGAGTGAGAATTATTAACGGAAATTAATTGTATTCCAATCTTGTCTAAAGCCAAGTGAAGTACCAACTTTAAAAATATATAAAAAATATTGTGTTTCCCTAGAAAAGGCAAGCAGAACGAAAACGAAAAAGATTTTAGATTTTGGACGGAGCCGGCAAGACGTTGATAACGGAGGGATGGGAGGAGAGGAGAGGACGGCACACATGAAAATAAAACATGTACGAAGGGAAGGGAAGAGATGACGATGAATCCGTTGCATTGATGTGACAATATTCATTTTCGACCACGATTCAGCTAGTCAACCCAGGGCTGTGAAACAAAGTAATCGAGAGTTAACGTGTAAAGGGGGTCCTCTGAGCGTCAACCTGGTTCTAGAGGACGCCAAGAGGATTCATCGGGCCGACGACAGCCGTCCGATGGCCGCGATTCCTTTCGAAAAGCCACCTGCTTTAATAAAAAACAATCACCGCATTTAAGGGTGGCGGTCAAAACCAACCCACAAACAAATTAAATCTATTTTATTTATTACTTAGACTTACTTCCCTACTATTGACACGTGCCATCACTCCGACGCTTCAGTTTATAGATCGACGGCTGAGCAACGACGGGAGGCTCCAGCTGGACGCTAAATCACCAATGGTGTAACAGCAATTTTCGAAATAAAGCTTTTTGACGCGTGTGGACCTGTCTCTATCGCATAATTGCAGTTATCGGACGGTTGGGAAGGCAAGGCGGGACTTACTGTAGATCGCAGCGGTCCGAGGGAAATCAGAATGACGTGGGCCGCCACAAGCTTGTTTTAGGTTATTTCAATTAGTTGGGATTTGACGGGAATATTATAATATTTTAAGAATTATTTATTTCATTTTATTTTATTTTTTCTAACTCCGTTTTTTTTTTAGTTGGGAGTGGAGTAGTTTGTAAAGAAGAAAAGAATGAGGAAGTATGAATGTTGAAAGGGGCAGGGGAGCATGACAAAACAAACAAGATTTGCAGAGAGAAAGAGAGAGAGCACACACTTTCATGGCCCGGCCCAGCGGTTGGTCATATGGACGCCGCAGCAGATTGGATAAGGTGACTCTTGTGTAGCTTTAGGCCAGAGTTGCTTCCTGAATTGGAATTCATGGAACGAAACCGTGAATTGAGGCGGGCAGGAGGAGGAGGATTGGGTACGATGAAGAAGCGGAGGAAGCTACAGCCGCAACCATATGACCGTGCGGAAACCAGTGATGAAGAGGAGGAAGAAGCAGCAACAGCAGTAGGAGGCGAGGAGGAAGAGGAGGAGGGGGGCGCTGCAATCGTTGGCAAAGCCTCCGGTGGCTCCGAAGACGAAGAGGACGACGATCTGCCGCCACCTGTAGTTCATCGTCGGGAATTTAAACATCCTCACCGAAATAAAGTAATAAATTCCATACCCAAATCCTGATAAATCTCTCTCTCGCTCTTGCCTGTAGCAAAGGTTGGAGTTTTTTTATTGGTGGGGCTGACATATGGCCATTTCGGTAACAATGTTGTGTTTATGAGTGGCTAGATAGAATATGCAAGCCTGGTTGAACTTGTTTACGTTGGGTAGATGCACAAAATCCTGGAAGAGATTGAATTAATCTGTGTGTTTCGTCTCAGGATTGTGCGACTCCAGTGGACCTTGCAGTCTCTGTACCTCGCAAGCTTCGTACAGGTCTGCTAATGTTCACATGTTTTTTAGAGATGTAAGCATCTAATATATATGTGTGTACGTATGTAAGCAAGGAAGTTTACATTTTTGGGAATTTGTTTGAGTATGGGTGAGCTATGCTAACCCGTTTTTGCTTTGTTTGGTTTTGGTGGTCTTGGGCTGGAGCTAGCAGCTGTGACGAAAAGGTCCCGGGAGTCACCTACGCCTCCACCTCCACAGAGCTATGTAGGGGGCAATACTAACAGTAATAATGATAGTCCCAAGAAGAAGCATGCCTCCAATGGGACTCTGCCAAGCTCAAATTTGACTGTGAACGCATCTCTTAAATCAATCCGGAAGATGGTCAGTGGATTAATTTGCCCATCTGTTTTTTTGTTCCTATAGAAAATTTGTGTTTTTCATGTCTGATTGATTGAAAAAGTCATTCTTATTGTTTTGTTTACAGAAGTCCAGCAATAACAGTAACATCAAGCCTGCTAAAACAGTGAAGGTGTGATTTTGCTTTCTTTGAACTCACCTTTTCTTGCTTATATTATGATGGGAAGGTGCGGTAGGCTGAGTTGTGACCAAGGTTAAGGTTATTGTTATTGGGCAGATGAGTGGCCTTTCATATGATTAGACCGCCTCCAGCAAGCTAGATGGGCAAGCCCTCCGTTCAGGAGAACTTTGATAAGCATCTTGTCTTATCTATTCTGTGCACTCGTGACTATCCTCTCCTCTCGAAATCAACTAATTATGGGTTCACTGTGCTACAGTTAATAATTGGCTAAATGCACAGGCTATTAATGTATTTTAGACACACATATAAACACATTTCTCGAGATCCAAGGATAACACCGCATAATTACAGTGAGTTTTCCACCGGAGTTGAGCCTGGGTCATTGTGGGGGTAAGTGCTCCAACTTACCGCCAGACAACAGTCTGGCAAACCTGATTACAGGAAAATTAAGTGTTCATCTATAAACACAATAAAAGTAATCTATCATCTGAAAAGCAATTCCTATCAAAATTTGCCTGGAAGTATTGACAACTTGTGCGTGCAGGGTCTTGGTAACCAACATACATTTGTCCATGAAACTGTTGGATGCAGCTGCCATCCCAATAATATAAATCAATTTAGTGGTGTGCAAGTGCTAGCAGGCAGCTGGTGGTCATGCTTTTAGATCACACTGGTTAGAATTTCGTAGCTTTTTTGTTGTTTGGGCCCCACGCAACATCATTGAGGTGAATAAGTCGCGAAAGCCAGCCATATGCTCAAATCAATGTCTATAACGTTTAGACACCCAGAGCTTGATTTGAAGACATTGAACTATTAGAGGCATGCCACTTACATTTGATGTTCTAAGCGACACAAACAACCTCTATTTCTTTTGTTTTTGGGTCATCTTGACTGTTGCATGTGTTAGTTCTTGCAAAGGCATGAATGATGGCAAACATCTATTTATAAAACAGCTGGAATTCCACTGTAATATGGAATCTGGTTTAGTATCGGTTTGGTGAAATTCTAGCTCACCATTGCCCTTTTCAGTTACTAGAAGATTGCATACATAATGTTGAAGGTCATACCTAAATGCTAAGTTTTGTTTAATGCATGCAGATATCTCCAACAAAACAGGAAGTGGAGGTTGCAGAAACTTTATATGATCTTGCAAGGATGTTTGTAAATCAGGCAAAACCAACTATGCCAACTAAAGAAAGAGAGGCAGAACCAAAGCCTGAGGTGAAAAGTGAGGCCGCAATTACTGCTTTGGTATTGCCTGCCTCTGTTGCACTATCGTCTCAATCTACACAACATGCTCCAATACCAGGTTGTAGACCATCCGCCACTGCTGCAAATTCATCCACACAAACTTCTAGTCACCTAGGAGGTATTATTATACAGCCTTTTGCTCTAATATACTGAAGCTGCATTGCATATCTAGTCCTTTTGGTAAACTTGGGGGTACTGTTATACTGCTTTTGGCTGTAATATACGGAAGCTGCATTGCACATTTAGTTCTTTGGTAACTGCCTTTTGCTGTAAGTACTGACGCTGCATTGCATATCTAGTTCCTTGGTAATCCACATCTTATCAAATTAGTTTTTAATTTGGTTCCAGATTCTTGTGCCTTGAATTCTTTAATCTGTCGTACCATAACTAAAGAAGTCTGTCTTTCAAGGTGCAATGTGTGTTTTTCCTTTCAAAGTCTTAATTTTCTATGCCTTCACTTCACTATGTCTGCAGCATCCAAAAGGATACATAGCTTAACAGTGAAAGTCGGTGAAAAAACTGTGGCGTCAGCTGCTTCTAGTCCATGTTTATCCACCAGCCCACCCAGGGCAACTGCAGAATTGGCAGATGTTGAACAGATCCAACAAAAGATAGAACCTGACAGAAGTACTTCCGCCATGCCATTACTAGCACCAGTGGTAGCAATGACAAATGATTCCCACAGCTCAACCTCTGATGTTTCAGTGTCATGTTTGCAGAATAAACAACCACCAACAATGGCAAATAACTGTGAAACTGTTGATAAAAAGCAGCCCCAAATTGAGGCCAGTCATAGAGAAGGAGAAGCCATGAGCACCAAAATTTCTATAACTGTTGGTGAAGAGACTTGTGATGTGATTGGAAACTCTGTTTTGAAAGAAACTGCAATTACAGTTGAGACTGGAGAGATGTGAGTTTTGTCCTGGTTATTGTAATTGCAAGGATTGTGGGCTATAGCAATTTCATTAATGATATTGTAATCTTGAAGGCCTTTGATCTCTATGTATAACAGGCTAGTGCAATCTGCTTCAATTGATGGTGCTCCCAATATGAAATTTGAAATTGATTTAATGGTAAGCTGTGTAATATTTCCCTCTTCAACTTGATCATTCCAATTTGTCTCAGAACTTCTGAAGTGACACATTTTTATATGGATTATCTGGATTTTATCCTTTAAAATCTAAGAGGTCTTACATTTAATTCACGTTTTAGAAGTATAAGAGAAAACCAGTAGCTTCTGGACATATAATATCCTTTTGCATTTCTCCAAATAATTGTGCCTAATACTGGTATTCGGTCAACTAGATGCATCTGTCTGTTATTTTTGCATAAAATAATATGCAGCCTTTTTGTGCTAGATAATTTCTCCGGGGCTCCCAAATTTATTTATTTCCCTTTGTCTTTTGACAGGCTCCTCCAGAACCCAATGATTACAAGATGGAGGAGCACACAAGCTTTGGCGTTGGTGATCCAAACAAGAAAGAGAAGGTTAGTTTTCCATGTTTGGTAGGCATAAAGAATCCAAGTAACACATTTTATATGCATTTTCTCTGAATTGACTCATTTTATGACCAGCCCAAAATGTATTTTCTTTTAATTGAAATACACCCTATTATTATGCTGAAGTTAGAAGGTATGTTGATCAGTTATAGCGTTCTCAATCAACTACAGTTGCTGCTTTCAGAATTATAACACAAAGCATGTTTGTGGCTGTCATGCAACAATTTATATATCTGTTGGCTGATTTACATAATTTGATGGATGTTCTTTAGCAGTTGAACTTGCCAACTGTTGCTGTATTTACGGGAAATGAATTCTCAAATGAAGACGACAGTAAAATTAAACTAGAGTCTAAGTTTGAGGAGACAAAATCTAACAATGAGGCCAATCAATTTATTAAGATGGTTGGACATGGTCAATGTAAAGTTTGGGATCTTGACAAGGATATTGAAGAACCCAGGGATTCATGTCAAACAAAAGATTATTTGAGACAAACGGAGATGCAGGACGTGGAGAAACAGTCAACTGATATAGGAGGCAATTTTGTTACAGAATATTCACAGCCTCAGAAAGATGGACGTGGTAGGCTGATTGGCTGTGAAAAATCTTGTGATGATTCTCTAACTGTTTATGTGTTTTCTAGAGATATTGGATACTCTTGGAATTTCACTTATTTTCCTTTCCTTTATTTTGTTGTCATGCATGATGATTGCTTCTACTAATTAATGTTCTTTATAAACAGATTCAGCAATTGTGCCTCCCATGATAACAAGGACAGAAAGCAGTGTCACGAGTATACCATTATCCATTTCATTGGGTCTCACCAGTTGGCCCATAGCGCTTCCTTCATTACGGTAATTACTAATTAGCACAGAATTTTGGTCCCTCTTTAGTTTTGATATGATTGGTGATTCTTTGCATCCAGGCACGGTATGTTGACTAAAATTTTGGATTGCTGATAGGTATTATCCCCTTCCAGCAGGATCTGATGTGGCTTCTTCCTATCCACCTCTAGGGGTACCGGCAGCATCTTCAATGAAAGTCAAAACTGCTTCAGAACCTCTGGTAATTGAAATGCCATAAGCACTATTGTTTAGTTTTTCCTTGTTTCAAATTTTCTTTTGCTGTTAACTGCATATAGTACTTCATTAACAGAAAAAACAGTCATTTTCAAGGTCCTCTTTTCCCCAACCAAGTTTGGTGGCATGCTGTTTTGTTACAAGTGCATTCAGTTCATTGAATTTTGATGTCATTCAATTACTCATCTTTATCTGTGTCTTTACATTATTTCATGTGAGACATTTCCCACAAGGTAGATGCAGTAGTGTTCCTTCTAGAAGGCAATCCCAATTATATAGTTTGACTTTCAATGATGCCACTATTCTCAATATCTGCCCCCTTTTCTTCATCTCATGCTGGCTAGGAAGAATAATTTTTGCTAGAAAATGTTTCCTTGTACCAGCTGCCATTTGCAATCAAAGCAGCTCACATCTTTGGTGGGGAGAGACTTTAGCATGCGCTAACCCCATGGTCAGAATGCACAGCAAGTGCTGCCTCAGTCTTCAGTGACTCCCCTTTCAATGTCGGGAGTGTACCCTGATGAAACAAATATTATAACCATTATGCCATGTATAGGTCCATTGCAACATGATTTTTCACTTAAATCATTATATTATGCCTTGATTTTCTGCATAGTTCTCTTTGGTGAAAATTTGTTTTTTTACACTTTTTAAACACATAAATTGTGCTTGCAGTTACATTAGTTGCGTTATCTGTCCCTATATTTGTGCAGCTGCTAGGACCATCTCTGAAGATGCAATCGATTCGGAAGCACTGTGCAATGCATGTCTATATAACCCATTTCATTGATTTTCAGAAGCGGCTGAAGCAAAATCCTTTATACCATTCAGAGTCTAGAAACTCAATATTGTTGTGTGGAGCACAGGGGCATAATGCAAATGGCTCTGTAGTTCCGGCTGGTGCAATATTTGGAAATAACAAAGAGAGTGATTTGATGGGACCATCAATAAGTAATAGAAATGGGCTTGGCATTGGAGCTACCAACTTAAGTACTGATTCTATAAAAGAAAGAGAACTTGTTCCACCAGTGTTTGATACAGCATATGGAGAGGGGAGAATGGAGATGCAACTTAGTTCACATGTAGATGCACTTGAGAAGAAACCAGCTTCACAACAGCAAGTTCAAACTGTGCCTCACCAAAGTGCATCATATTTTCAGGTATGTTGGAAGTCTTCTGTGTCAATGAGCTTACTATATAATGTCCAAAGTTGCTAAATATTGGGAAGAGCAAGAAACTAATACTATTGAAGCATACAAAAGCTTGGAGACTATTAATGGAAGGATTCAATAATAAAATCATACAGATTTTAAAACCCCTGGGAATCATGATGCTAGGGATAGTTCTTAACCTAACCCAATAGTTCTTAGAAACAGTTCCAAGAAAAGCAACTTCAGTAAGTGTTATGTTACTCACAGATTGAATGTTTTCTTCAGATTGGATCCTCTTTTGATTGTCCCATTACACAGTCAGCTACAGCAGGAGATAACATAGGCAAGAGTTCTGCCATATCCACCACCGGTGGCAGTTCTATGCCAAGCAATACTTTGTCAGTTGGCTCTAAGAGTAGCCTATCAAGTGGAAGTATCCCCAATACGGCTTCTGTTCACACCCAGTTCTTGCATCCTGTCATCCAGCATCCTACATTTCCGATTTCCTTTTCAACAGGACAAGCTGCACCGAGTTTTGGAGGCCATTTACCAGCACAACAGGTTAGACAACAATCAGTTGTTAAAATCGCTGGCATGAGCAATGTATACATATATGCATGATAATGAATAAATAGGTTCTGGAACTTTTGTTTATACATGTAATAAGGGAAAGCATACTTGAATAAATCGATTGTTGAAGTTGCTGGAACTTTTGTTTATATATTCTTTGTTGCAGGCAGCACAATATTTTGGTAACCCTTTTTATGGTGATCAACTGGTCCAGCAGCCACCTCATCCCCAGCAATCTCAACAGGTAGCTAATGTGGTTTCCGGAACAAGTGATCCTCAGAAGCGCCAACACCAACCTCTTCCAAGTATTTGCACTTTTGCTTCATTAGATTCACCGCAGCAGCCATTATGGCCACCGTCTCATGGTGACCGAACTCTCATCATGGGTGAACTGCATCAATCGCAACAATTGAATGGAATTGGAAGACAAGCTGGCACCTTGCAACAAAAGCCCGAAATGCATGTACAACCTCAACATCACTTAGTTTCACAATTGCAGCAACAACATCCGCTGAATGTTCCTGCACAACTTTGTGTTGTCAGTCCTTTGCAAATGAGCTTAAAGGATGTTGAGTCTCACACCTCCCAGTCATTGTCTACCAGTAATATTAATAGAGGGCCTCCTAGTGCTGTGACATCAGTTGGGCCCCCACAAGGACACACATTTTTCCATGGCATTGGCAATCAAAGCCATATATCTGTTTTGGACCAATGCATTTCTGGTCAGTCGCAAAAGCAACAGCAATGCCAAAACCAGCAGCACCCTACACAAATGCAGATATTAGTTTCTAGAGGGTTTGAAGATGGCAAGACAAACACCAATGAAGGCAGCTACCACTATGTAAAAGGTGCATGTCTAGATGGCATAAAATTACCAGTTAAACATCAAATCAATCATCCATACTTGGAAGCATCAAATTACATACAGGGCTCCCCAGTAAATAGAACTTATAGTTTAACAAGCAATTGTACTTCACCTCAAAATGTGATGGCCACAACTACCCAAACTTCTGTTGCTCGTCTTAATGCATCTGTTCCTGTCCAACAGCCAAGCCATAGCTCGAGGAAGCAGATGGGACGAACTAAGGCTGCTTCAAGCTCAAATATATTGTCTTCACCTATAGAATCAACTGTGATTACATTTTCAGATAGGTCATCTGTTGATGCTGCCAACTTTTCTAATTCTTCTATACAGGGGTTCCCTTTTTCAGGACAAAATCTGGATTCACATACACAGTGCAGAAATCAGGGGCATTCCCAGCAATCAGCTCAAATGAAAGTTGTTCCGTGGGCATCGGCGGGATCATCGTTGCCTTTGACATCTGGAACTCCTCAAGGTATGCTTGCAGCAAGATGTCAAGGACAGCTGCCAAAGAGTGAAAAGTCTGGATTCGACACCATTCCAACTTCAAGAGCCTCTCCAGCTCCATCCACATCTTCTTTTTCTGGTTCCACTCTACCTTCTTCTCCAGTTTCAAAATCAGGGGGTGCTGCTGCAAAAGATTCTTATGCACACAGTCACCATCATAAGTCTTCATCAGCAACCACCTCAGGGAAAAAGAGTTCAGCTGCCATTGCTCCAAACATGGCACCGGTTGTAGGCTCCAGACCTTTGTCTCAAAATTCATCATCAAAGTTCCAGGCTCAGATGGTTCAAAATCAACCACAATTACAGAAGCAGGCACACAAGCAACAACAGCGGAAACAACACCAAATGTCTCAGACCTTATCCCAGCAGTCTACACAATATTTGGTGGCTACACAGCAGGAATCTCAAAATTTCCATTTGCAGCAATCTCCCTCTAGCCAGCAACAAGCACATATATTACAAAGGCATGCATCTTTACACTTAGCATCTCAAAATCAGCCACTTGGTGACATTCAGCAGCAGCCTGTTAAACGTCTCCAATATCAGCAAGTCCAGATCCAACAGCCTCTCCTTAGACAGCAAAGCCCACAGTTGGGATTGACATCATCTCAAAGTCAGCAGTTTGATAAGATGCAACAGCAGAACCTTAAACATCCTCAGCAGCATCACCATATATATCCATCTTCTTTTGGTATTGTCACAAATGGGGTTCTACCTTCAACTTTAGGGACTAACATAGGAAGTTCCCCTCGAAATTGTGTTTCTGATGGAGCTGTATTATCTCAGTCCAGCATTTTAACGCCTTCTACATCTTTGACTTTTACAGTGAGCACTAATGAGCCATCTAGTTCTCAGAAAAGCAGTATTCCTGTCTCAGTAATTCAAAACAGAGAGGATGGGCCAATTAGAAGTGGCCTGTTAAATCAGCAGCAGATCCTTCCATTAGTTTCAAATCCAGGATCACAGCCATTGCCAAGCTCTGGCACAATTGGAAATATTATAAATGAGAAATCAATGACAGGTAAATGAGGTACTGGTTAAGTGGCAAGGTATTTATCTACAGTGCTAATGGTAGAAGACAGCTGCAGTTTTGTACTGAAGGGGTTCTTTCTCTTCCAACAAAAGCCTTTGGTCAAGCTGTTTATCATTTACTGCTGCCAGAAAGCCTGTTATAATGTTTCTGAAGATTCCTCTACATTCTTTTTAACAAATCTTGGGATTCTTCAAATGATTCTGGAATGAAATCAACACTGAGGCAGAATGTTATTCTGGTGGCAAACTATAGAAGATCTGGTTTATTAAATCATCATACTACAGAGCCTGATTAAGCTACAGTTCAGTAAATTCTGCTTGCAAATACTCTTCTAGACAGTTTTATCATTTTTCCAAACAAATGCATGAACTATGATGACAATGGTTGGTTTGTTTTACATATCTGTAATTGTGATCTATCTATTATCTATGCCCTTGTATGGTCATCTAATCTTTTGTTGCAATAGTAGGTCCAACTCATCTAGCCTGTGAGAAACATGTTTGTGGAAATCTGGCTTTATACAAGATGTGCTTTTGCATGCATGGTAAAATAAGCCTAATTTGGCAACTAAGCAGTTGGACCATCTTTTTGTCCCACCAGCTAGGATGCAAAATTGGGACGAGTTTGTGTAGGTGGGGCATTATGCATGCAATGAGGCCAGCAATGGAGGCTAGATTGCAACATGTTGAAAAATTGTGAAACCAGGCTGATACGGAGCTGCGAGCATAAAGTTGCCCAATGCTATTATTCTACTCAGTGGGCATCTTATGGGGTCAGTGTGTTACCATGTAAGTCTCATCCACGAATGAAGTTGATTTATTGCATGATCCCTTGAAATTGTGAATGGTGCCTAATGGATTGACTCATTTGAAGCATCGGACTGTGCTGGTTAATGTCTATTCTCCAGAAGCAAGCATCCTGTTTTAGCAGTGACATACGTATACTATGAAGTGGAATCTGAAATTCTTTGTGGACTTGGTGACTGTTTCATCTTTTTTGAAAATTTACTGGCTTGCAATGCATTTTGCATCATTAAAGTAGTGGAGTGAATGTTGTGCAGGACATTACATGACATCCCAGCCAATTCTCTCAAAGGTGATAAGAAGCGATTTATGATATATGCACAATGATACGAGAGATGAATGAATTCAGAGATTATTATCAACAAGCTCAGAAACAACTGTCTATAATTTATCCATTCCATATTTTTTTTCTCATGTCCAGTCAGTAGTTGTAATTCTTATTTGTCTGTACAAACTTTTCAAAACATCCCATGCTATCTTGCACAAGTGAGTAATCATTTTTTAAATGTGCATGGCTTCTTTTTCTGTCTTTCAGTCAGATTATGGTATTCTATCAATGTGTGATTTACTGCAAATGATGCCATCCATTTGAGATATAATAACCTAATTTGCTTTTTGAACAGCCCATTGCCCAATTTCCCTTGTTTTGCTTCCCTTGCCTAGCTTCTGGATGTTGGCATATGCCTTTCAACAAGCTTGCATCAAGATGACTGGACTGGAGCCTCCAGGGTGACTCACCTGGAGGAGCAAATTCATACATTTCCTATTTAAATGGAGGATGTTTAGTTAGCTTCCATAAGAGAAGTGTGAATATAAATACATAATTGAAGAGGGATTTTTACTCATTATTAAATGTGTCCAAAAATTGCAAGCTACTATAGGAGAATGGTTATGTTTGCAACAGGATTTTGAGGACAAATCTTTAGATCTTGATTTACTTCTCATGAATTCAACATCATATTCGTATCTTATAGTAAGTTGAGGGAGTGTTCCTCATGAAGGGCCTATTGCATGTTTTTTTTGAAGTTAAAATACCGGCACTCATTGCGATGAAGATATTTGGTATTTGAATTGTACAAGAAACTGTGATATTGCATTTAGCATATTAGAAGTTATAACAAAGTTGAAGATGTAAGTGGATCTCCATTCCATTTTGTTTTTAGTCCTGTAAGGTTGAACATACTTTTTGTAGTGTACGGATTTATACATTATGGTTGTCAGTGACAAGGCTTAATGACAAGGCCCAGTGAGTGTGTGTTGTTGCACCACTTTAATTCTAGAGTAGCTTTTTGGTTAGTCATCCATCACCATGCTCAACTTCAATAGGAGGCCAATGATAAAGCAGCCCATTATGTCAACTATCGTTCATTATGCAAGAGCTATGTTTCTTGATTTTACCTGGGGGTTTAGTCAGGTTGTTCGGAGTTTGTTCATATAATTTCCATTGAAATGGAGGATTTCTATGTCAACTTGAAGGAGTTCTAACAAGAGATGTGGAAATATAAAAACCTCAGCATTTTCCTCATCATTGAATTCATTTTTTTTAGAAATTGCATATTGGGGAAGTAGTTCTTATGAAGGTACAATTGCTTGTATTGGTAAAACTAACTTCAGCTGTTGTTTTTGAGCTTGTTCTCTTATGAAGCGAAATCCTAGTAGGAGCCCTGAAAGATTTGGCTTGTTTGCTATCTTCCACACCCGCTGGTTATTACAATTATGTTCGTTGGACATTCTTATCAAATTTAATCTCTTAATCCAATAGCTTCGCAAATTACACTCACCACGACTTATTTTGCTTTTCTAGAGAGAGCAATTACTAAATGCTTGTTATTACTTTAAAAATCATAAGAGACCTCAAACTATGTCTTTCCATTTGGTCCAATCAAATGTTAAAAAATGTTTGTGATTGAAGCTATTATTATGAACAAACTCTTAAGTTATAATTCAATAGTGGCAATAGTGGCAATAGTGGCATAAAGATATCTTAATATTCTTTTGCTACTTGTTGATGCCAATTTTTGTACCATTGTTCTTTTTCAAAATTATCATACAATCTTGTCAGGTAATAGGTGTTTGTTCCATTTCAAATTGTATTCAAATTCACTTTCACCTTGATATCATTATTGGATACTTGATTAACCCTATTCCAACTTTTCATAAAAATTTAATTTGTGTTGTTTATTTGTATTTTGATAATCGCAAAACCTCTTGAATTTTGAAGAGGCAACTCATCTCTTGATTCCTAGTTTTGCATTTGGGCTATACTTTTATTGATCATTACTTGTAGTCTTTATTTTTACCTATCAGAATTTCATTTCTTATTGATCTCATAAATTTGTTTTTCTTGCTTGTAAAAAAAGGTTTTGCTTTAATTTGCTATCATTCCTTTGTCACTTCCATTAAAAAGTTTTCAAAACAACTGGCAATTTACAGGGCATAATTGAGTGACATCGACATTTCTTTCGTGCCTTGCATTCTAAATTCAGTCAAGAGGCATTGCCTTATATATTCCAAAATAATGGGGATCCACATAGAATTTTGCAAATAGGAACATGAACCAATGGAATGAATAACATTACCTCAACAAAGGAAAACAAAGAAAGCAATCATAGGAAAAGGAACATGAAATATGATGTGACACCTATACATACAAACAATCTATCTTGTAAAGAATATTCAACCCTTGCGCAAATGAAGGGTTGGGGTGCAAATACTGTGCAATATAATGTACTAACCTCAATAATAGTTAAAACGGATGTATCATTGGGTCATGACATAATGCATAGATCACTATGGAAAGTGATTATTGACTCAAGGGGAAAATAATAAAACAACACAATACAATGTTTTTTTTCGGATTAGTTTGCGAAGGGGTTTTTGAAAGGGCCCCAACCCTTTTACATCCAAAAAGATATATCAAGAGACCACCAATCGGGACCAACACAAAGGGACATACTCATATTGCTTTACAAAACAAAACATGCAACCCTTCAAAGGATACAACTTAAACAATGACTATAAGCAAGCTAGAACATCAAACCAAAGATCATAACAAGAGAACAAACAATTGGGAGTCATACTAACAAAGGAGAATCACGATCTCTGGCCATCCTCTTTGCTCTCTTCGTCGCCTCTTTGGAGCTCAATGCAATGATTATCCTCCTATTGTCTTCATTATCTTGACATCGCCAATTAAGCCAAGCTGACTAGACCGACTTGGGCCCCAACATAGGCCCCAACATACCTGGAGATACCATTGCTAGATCTGCCAAGATGAATTCCACATCACCCAAGGCTAATTTCTCGTTATTTTAGTTTGATAATTTGTAGAGGATCTAATACTGGTATTGAATAGTTGTGATTGGGTACCATAATAACAAAGCCTGGAACGATTGCTAGCTTGGGACCCTTTAGGGGTGAATCCATTCTGTTTCTCGAATTACACATTGTCCTCCACATTTCCTAATTGTTATTTCTCTTTATTCACCACCTCCAATTCACTTGGGAAGTCTCTCTCCTAGACTTTGAGCTCCTCTAGATTTACTCCCAAGTTAGCCATGACATCTGTTGCTTGGTTCCCTTCCCTAAATACATGGATTACCTGAGAATTGTCTAGACTCTAGATACTTCTTCGAGTTGTGAAAATCAGATCTTCGATACTCTTGTTTGCCACAATATGTTAGCACAATTGATAATGTTGAGTGAGTCTCCTTCAATTACCACTCTTCTGACATTCAACCTATCCAGTAAGAGGACCCCTTGGAACAAGGTCCTAGCCTCTGCAAAATGACTAGTTTGAGTTCCCAACCCCTCTGCATAAGCAAGGAGAATCTCACCTTCATGATCTTTGATAACACCCCCTACACCAACCCTTCCTCGGGTTGCCCTTTGCAGCCCCATCGAAGTTTAGCTTGGCCCAATCTAGTGGAGGGGCTTTCCAATTTGTTTGAGAGCGGATTGAAGGATCAGACTGGGTAGGGGGCCAAGGAGCCCCAGTTAAGCCCCATTGGGAAGCAATCTTTGCTTCAACATTACTCTCCAAATAGTCCTTGAAGTTTATACCTTGCACATTTTCTACTATAGCTGCACTAATTCTTGCTTAAATGGACTTGCACACAATACAATGTTGGTCTTGCGCTTTAGTAAAAGATTACACATCTAAACATCCCCCCTTAAGTTGAACAAGGCCATGAAGAGAGAACATTGTAGAACATCATCTCTTAAGAGAAACTCATCAACATCAAGTCAATCTTATAATTTGGTAAACATCACCTTAAGATGACCCTGGTTAGGATATTTAGAAGCTGATTTGATGAAGGTACATACATTGGCTCTAAATTCCCTTGAAAATGAAGTTGTCAAATGAAGTGCACCCAAACCTTAGAGTGTTTAGTATCTTAATTATCGGTTGGATTGTGGACAAGCTAAATGAGGCTTTGATTATCACAAAGCAAAGTGTAGAGGGCTTTTTAAATAAGACCAAAATGTTCAAGAATTATATGCATCCACTTAAGATGCTTCCCAACTTGGACATCACTATAATATTCTTGCTTCCATGGAAGATAGAGATATGGTGGCCTGCTACTTGGAACTCTAAGAAATGGACCTCGAGTCAAGGCAAAACAATAACCCAAGAGTGGACTTACACTCATCAAGATCAATGGTCCAATCCGTATTTGGATAGCCATGTAACATGATGGAAGTCTAGACTTAATAGTGAATGCCCCTATGGATTGAACCTTTGATGTAGTATATAATCCATTTGACAATCTTCCAACAACTCTCATGAGGCTCCTACTTGAATTTGGAACACAATCTAATAACAAATGATATGTTCAACAATGTGGGTAAGGTAAAGAAGACTCCCACCATCGATTGATAGACAATGGTGCCAAATAAGGGAGTGGAGCTCCTGTGGCTTTAACTTGAAAGCAAAAGGGTAGGAACCTACTTAGAATCCTCCATCCAAAAATGCTATAGCAAATACAAGGTATATCAAGGTTGATAAAGCGGTATCTCAAGAAAATTAAATTATTTGAATGCCCAAATAATAATGAATGTGGCTCAATTCTCTTATCTCCACATAGTCTTGAAGTCCTAGCTTCATCTTCCAAATAATGAAAGTCAATATTCTAATATGATTAGATCATCAACATAAAGAACAATAATGATAATTTGTCCATCATAATTGTTAATGTAAACATAATGCTCTACCTTGCACTAATAGGAGCCACAATTGAGAATTTTTTTTGAATATTCTCATAGTATGCATAAGGTGTCTGCTTAAATCCATAATAGGACTTTATAGGACTTTTACATATTGTAAGTTACTGGTGTAGGTCCATCATGCATGAAACTAGGCAACTATTGTATATGTATCTCCTAAAGGTCTCAATAAAGAAACATGCTCTTGCCATCCATATGATAAATCTTCCATCATAACAAAGCAACAACGAAAATAATAATGGGAATGGAGTCCATATGGGACATATGGGTGAAAGTCTCTATGTAGTCAACTCCCTCCTTTTGAGATAACCCCTTAGTAACACTAAAATCCTTGTGCTTCTCAATTTGACAATCCATATGAAACTTGGTCTCATAGACCCATTTGCAACCAACAATGTTCTTGCTCATGGTCAAGGAGCCAATTCCAAAGTCTTGATCCTTTGTGAGAGAGTCATAGTCGGTCTATGTAGTTGCCTCTTAGGGTATATTTTTGCCCAAGTGTAGGTGGTAGGTTCTTTAGCATCATCCATGTTGCAAAGTAAAGCACAAGGCATCAGATGCTTCCAATGGTATTCTTGTTGCAAAATGGGCCTCACATATATGAAAAGAGTCCAAGCGTGTTTGGGCATTGTAATGCCTACCTATTTAACCCCTTGATAAATTTAAACTTTGGGAGAACTGTTAGAATAATATAAAGAATAATGAAGTGTGCTATGGATCATAAATTGATGAATGGAATAGAGAATGTTAGTATGATGTACCATGCTTTATGATATTTTGTTAGATTGAATGTAATGCATTTCCTTGCTATGAATTCATGTTTGTTTTTACTTTAATGCATGATGTAAATGGATTAGAGTTTATTATGATGATTTTCTGGAATATATTAATCCTATGGAAAAAGCAAAGTGTTCTTGTGTTTTGTAGGTGAGGAAGGCTATAAATAATGCAAAGTAATTAAAAAATTTGTATGGCTTCTATATTACTACTGTCTTGTCTTATCAATTAGAAACCAAAATGCAACATGGAACTTGTCTTGTGTTATAAGTCAAGGTCAAGGGTGTATGTATGTACCCTATTATGGCAAGGAGAGGATATCACGAAGACAATCAAATTGATAATTAAAGGACCACTTAAATGCCAAACTATTGAATATTTCTAGAAGAATAAATAAATCCACAAAGACATTAAAGACAATATATTAAAACTACTAGCAACCAATGTGCCATTCACCCACTTCTTCTCAATGTCAAATATAATTATTGTTCCTTTAATTCTACCACCTTGACACAAAATCAAACTGCATGGAGGTGGTGGTGAAAGGGGCGTGTTTTTTCCCACAAGGGACATGTAGATAGGTATGACATGTAGACATCAAGGGAGACAACAAAATATGAAGCCAAAAAAAGAGGGAGACGACTAAGAAGGGGAACGACAAGAAGGGGGAATATAGGAGTTGTTCTAAAAGGTAATGAAAGACTAGTAACTAAATAACCATAATAGAATGAATGATAGAAAAATCTAAAAAAAAATAATCATCTCCTTGGCCAATATCCTCTTTATGATATCCATGAATTGAGTCTTGTGGTTTAGATGTATTAATATGAACCTTGCACAGTGTGCTTGTGTTGGGCTTGGTGCTATGTGCATGCCAATAAAAATTAGTGTATGCATGTGTGGGATGGTCCCTTGTGTTCAAAAAGTGTTTTGTGGTGTGGTTGTATGTAGTGCTTTGGGACAATGATTAATGAGTAGCATATGTATTTGAGTTATAAATAGAGGGTAGGTTAAGGGTAGCTAGGGATACTAGTTTTTAGCTTAGAGCCAAATAGTCACTTAGTCACCTCTCCATGTTAGATTTCATAGGAGAAGGGTCGGAGAGTGTCTCTTGTAAATAGATTTTAGTCCATGTGCAACATCTCCAAGGTTGAATACGGAGGGATTTTTATGGAGTAAGTGCAACTTGTTTGAATATGGATATGATCCATATATTCCAATGTGACTTAGTGAGGCTAAGGTTGTTAGGAGCTCAAATGCAATCACATAATCATTTGTTAGCATTTTTTCTTATACTCTATATTTTTCCTATGAATATGTTAGAGAAAGTATGACTTCTCGAAAGAATGATGTGATCCCTAGATGTGGCAATGGTTGAAGTAAGCTGAGCTTATATAAAGATGGATGCAATCCATATGAACCAATCCCACTATGAGAATGGAAAATATTTTAACGTAAGACCCATTTGCTTCTCATGTTTATGTGTTGTTCATGTGACCACCTTATATGCTTGATCATGTGCCTATTTTTTTGTATTGTGGTCTTTGTGTGTGTTTCTTGTCTAGTGAGATGGTACAAAAAAGCCATATACTATCATGTTTTTTATTTTCTTATGGGGATTGGAGGGAGGCACCATGGTAAAGCCTTGCCTCAATTGCATTTGTCCCTAGGAAGGTTGGAGTTATTCAACATCATGGCCATAAATGGACAAGGAACTTGTACAATGAAGCAAGAAAGAGTGTTGATCAATGCACAAGATATGAATGAAGGCGATAATACTATGGAATAAAATAGTTTGGTTTATGTGAATATAAAACCTATTTTATTGATAGTCATATGCCTATTTAAATTATGTAATTAGTGTACATCGAGATTTTCCCAGTGGATGGGTTTTGAACCTTATCTTATTCTAAGCTCAAATATTATATGAAAGAAAAATGACAAGTATGATCTTGATGGTTTTATGTGTGAACTACATCATAATATGTATATCTTGATTCATGGTTAAATGGATAATAGAGCATTTATTTAAATTACATACATTAAAAATTAGTTTGTTAAAGAAAATAAGTTGTTGACTCTCTAGATACTTTATAACTATACCTATAAGTGAATGAAATAAAATCATGAACTATGCTCCAAACATGTCTATGTCCTTAGTAAAACCTATTGTGTTATCATCATGAGGGTGTTCTAGAACTTGGTTTTTCATCATAGTGTGAACTTTAGATACTGGCACCAAGGCTTTACATTAATTATGCCAAACTATATTTTATAACACCATACCAAAGGGGTGTGCCATCATAAGACACTATCATAGAGGGAGATGCCAACTAAACTTAGGGCCTTGCAACATTCCTACACTTTAAAATGAAATAAGTCTTGACTGTTGCTCTTGATGGATAAGAGGGGGTGTTATAATTATCCTTGAGGTAAATGGATGCTACTAGAGCACAGTTAAAATACTTTATTGAGAATACAAGACTATACTAAACTAGATTATATAACTCATGTTTAAGTGTGTATTAACTCAACCCTTAGAAGAATCTCCATTTATCTCATTGTCTACTTTTGTGCTAAGTAGGTGGGAATTGTGTCCATGGTTCCATATGGTTTGTCACCATAACATGTTATTAATAGGATGATATTGAGGCATATAAGCTAGTTACAATCACATAGGTTGGTGCCAAGGCTTTAGAGGTTTGTGCCAAGCCTATAAGTGTTGCATAGCTAGTTGGCACTAGCATCAATGATCAAATATGAGTTTTGTGATAGAAGCAAATATGGGTATTATGAGCAAGGGAGGTTGGAACCAAAGATAGAGTAGGCACCATGATCAATTGAGATGCTCTTATTGAGAAGGCATCGAGTGCCAAGGCATTATTGAATCCATGTATGATTGGCATCTAGATTCTAAATTAGTTTGGTGCAAAGGAAAAAGGAGGCACTTGTTGGTTGTGGAGCCTGATTAATTTGGAGGCCTTGTTTTCAGCCATACTTGGACCCACTCCACGAAGGGGGGTGTAGGGGGGGCAACGCCTCCCATACTACTATCCTCTAGGGGGGTGACAACACTTTTATGGATCCTCCCTGGTGGGGGTTTTGGGGGCATCGTCCTCGAAGCCAAAAATAGATGTTTTTTCTCTTTGTAAATCTAGACCATTTATTATTAGGTCATAGATCGGACGATGGATTTTAGGCAGGATTTTTTGCCCTAAATTGTAACGCATTTTTTTATAAGAGGACGATGTATGGCGGTTGTAATGTATTGTAATGCGTGGTGTGCGTAATTGTAATTGACGGCGATAGAGCGAAGAGGAAGTTACAGTGGATCTGTTGTAGGTTGTATCCCTTCGGTTTTTTTAGATGGAATAAAAAGGCCTGGTTATTTTCTCCATGGACGTAGCCCATATTGGGTGAACCACGTAAATATGTCTCTTATTGTGCTTTATTTTTTGTGATTTATTTCTGCATTTAATTATTGCTCGTATTTTATTATTTAATCCTAACAACTGGTATCAGAGCCTAGGGTTTGAAAAATGCACTTGAAAGGAGGGTTTCCTGGTTTGAGTGGGAGCAATGGCAGAAGAAGGTAGGTTTAGGGTTGAGAAGTTTAATGGCCAAAATTACCAGCTATGGAAGATGCAAATGGAGGACTATCTATATCAGAAGGATCTTTACCTACCATTAGGTAAAATAGCAAAGAAGTCGATGAAGTTGTCAGACGAAGAATGGGAGGTTCTTGATAGAAAGGCATTAGGAACAATATGACTATGCCTGGCAGCATCGGTGGCCTTCAACATTTCAAAGGAAAAGACAACGAAGGGTTTAATGAATGCGTTGGCTAAACTATATGAAAAACCCTCAGCTTCGAACAAGGTATTTCTTATGAAGCATTTATTTAATATGCAGATGTCAAAAGGTGGGTCTGTTACTGATCATTTAAATGAGTTTAACATGGTTACCAATCAGTTAAGTTCTGTAGGAGTAAACTTTGATGATGAGGTTAGGGCTCTTTTGATCTTGTGCTCATTGCCAAAAAGTTGGAATGGCTTGGTAATGGTTGTGAGTAATTCTATCTCTGGTTCAAATACTTTAAAGTTTGATGATGTTATTGGTGTTATCCTTAGCGAGGAAATGCGATGGAAAAGCATAGGTGAGACATCAGGTAATGCTTTGACTATGGAGAATAAGGGGAGACAAAGGGAGAGAGGAAAAAGCCCAGGGAATCATGGAAAGTCAAAGAAAGGTAGATCCAAATCCAAAGGGAAGCAGCTGGAATGCTGGCATTGTGGGAAGAAAGGACACCTAAAAAGAGACTATTGGTCTCAAAAAGAAAAAAGGGAGATGAAAAATAGGATAATAATCAGGAAGCAAATGTAGCAGGTGATGTGTTGCAAGATGCTTTAATCCTTTCATTAGATAATATTAATGATTGTTGGGTGCTAGACTCAGGGGCTTCATATCATGCCACACCCCATAGGAAATATTTTCTAGACTATGTTCAAGGTGATTTTGGACAGGTTTATTTGGGTGATGATCGACCATGCAAAATTGTTGGAATGGGTAAGATACAGATAAAATTACCAAATGGAAACCAATGGTTGCTGAAAGAGGTAAGGCATATTCCTGATTTGAGAAGAAATCTAATTTCAATAGGGTAGTTGGATAGCGAAGGTTGTACAATTACATTCTCAAAAAATTCGTGGAAGGTTACTAAAGGATCACTAATATTAGCAAAAGGAAAGAAGGAAGGTACATTGTATGTATGTACTGGTAATACTGATCTTTCTATTGCTTTAGCTTCTACAGGAGCGGATACAACTTTGTGGCATCATAGGCTTGGGCACATGAGTGAGAAGGGGATGCAGATTCTCCACTCAAGGAATTTGTTGCCAGGTTTGAAGCAGGTTGATTTGGACTTTTGTGAGCATTGTGTTTATGAAAAATAGAAAAGAGTCAGATTTCTCAGAGTTGGGAAGGAAAAGAAGAGTGAAAAGTTAGAGCTTGTGCATACAGACGTATGGGGACCAACTCAGGTATCATCTCTTGGTGGCTCTCAATATTATGTTACTTTTATTGATGATGCAACTAGAAAAACTTGGGTTTATTGTATTCAAAGAAAATATGATGTCTTTGATACTTTTAAGAAATGGAAAGCTTTGGTTGAGAATGAGACAGGAAATAAGTTGAAGTGTCTCAGATCAGATAATGGAGGTGAATACTACAACAAGGAGTTTGATAGTTACTATTCATACCATGGGATTCGTAGAGTGAAGATGGTTCCAAGAACACCACAAGAAAATGGTGTGTCAGAAAGGATGAATAGGACAATCATGGAACATGCTAGGTGTATAAGATTACATGCAGGATTGCCCTTACAGTTTTGGGTAGATGTTGTGGATACTGTTGTTTACTTAATAAACAAAGGACCTTCAAGTTCCCTGGATGGTGGTATTCTAGAAGAGGCATGGATAGGTAAACCTGTTAACTACTCATTTTTGAAGACTTTCGGTTGTGAAGCATTTGTTCATATTGATAAAGAAAATAGAACAAAACTTGAGGCAAAGTCTAAGAAGTGTACTTTCATTGGATATGGAGTTAATGATTTTGGTTGTCGCTTTTGGGATTATGAAAATCACAAAATCATTAGGAGTAGAGATGTGGTATTCAATGAGAAAGTCATGTATAAATATCAGTTGCAAGGAAAGAAACAAGAAAAGGTAAACACAAAATACATAGTGCTTGATGAAATCACAGAAAATGAAACTCCAAAGGTGCTAGAAAATCAACAATAGCAACAAGCACCTCAAACTCCTGTAAGTGCTGTTAGAAGATCTACCAGGTTAAGTAGACCCCTTGATCGTTACTCTCCTTCATTGTATTATGTATTATTGACTGATTCTGGTGAACCAAAAACATATGAAGAAGCAATGCAGGTAGAAACCAGAAAGAAGTGGGAGCAAGGCATGAAAGAGGAGATGGACTCTTTGGTACATAACCAGACTTGGGATTTGGTTCGGTTTCCTGTAGGAAAAAGAGCATTGCAGAATAAATGGGTTTACAGGGTGAAGGAAGAAGATGGAGGTAAAAAGAGGTATAAGGCTAGACTTGTTGTAAAGGGGTTTGCATAGAAGAAAGGTATAGATTATGATGAAATTTTTCTCTTGTTGTTAAAATGACTTCAATTAGAACTATTTTAAGCCTAGTGGTTGTAGAAGATTTGCATCTTGAATAGTTAGATGTAAAAACAACTTTTCTCCATGGGGATTTGGAGGAAGAGATTTATATGTAGCAGCCACAGGGGTATGAGGTCAAAGGGAAGGAGGAATTAGTATGCAGGTTGAAAAAGAGCTTGTATGGCCTGAAGCAAGCTCCAAGGTAGTGGTATCTGAAATTTGATAGGTTTATGACAGAACAAGGATATAGTAGATGTTATTCTAACCATTGTGTTTATTTTAAGAGATTAGATAATGGTAACTATATTATCTTGTTATTGTATGTAGATGACATGCTTGTTGTAGGGTCTAACATGCAGGATATAAATGTGCTCAAAATAAAATTAGCAAGTTCATTTGCAATGAAGGATTTGGGTGTTGCAAAGCAAATCCTTGGTATGAGAATAACAAGAGACAGGAAAAATCATAAATTAACATTGTCTCAGGGTGAGTACATTGAGAAGGTGTTGAAAAGATTTAATATGCAGGATGCAAAACCTGTTAGTACACCTTTGGCCAATCATTTCAAACTGACTAAAGAGATGTGTCCTAAGACACAGGAGGAGATAGACTACATGTCCAAGGTTCCTTATTCATCGATAGTTGGTAGTTTGATGTATGCGATGGTGTGCACAAGGCCAGATATAGCACATGTAGTGGGAGTTGTGAGCAGGTTTATGAACAACCCAAGAAAAGAGCATTGGAATGCAGTGAAGTGGATTCTCAGGTATTTGAGAGGTACTATCACTCAGGTATTATGTTTTGGAGGTACTAACACTATTTTACAGGGATATGTTGATGCAGATATGGCAGGTGATATAGATAGCAGAAGGAGCACCATAGGATATGTCTTTACTATAGGTGGAACTGCAGTAAGTTGGATTTCAAAATTACAAAAGGTTGTTGCACTTTCAACAATGGAAGCAGAGTATGTTGTTATAGAGGCTAGTAAAGAGATGATTTGGTTACAAAGGTTTATGGAGGAATTGGGAAAGAAGTAGGAGAATAGCAGGTTATATAGTGACAGTCAGAGTGCCATTCATCTTGCAAAGAACTCAGCCTTCCATTCTAGGACTAAACATATACAGACCAAGTACCATTTCATACGATCAGTTTTGGAAGATGGACAATTGAAGCTGGAAAAGATACACACTAGCCAAAATCTTGCAGACATGTTAACAAAGGTAGTAACCAAGGAGAAACTGAGCTCTTGCTCAGTTTTAGTTGGTCTTCAAGCATGATAGTAAAGGTGAGAAAATTTCTAGGTCCAAAGTTGAAGCATAGTCTAGCAGGTGCAGTAGCGGTGGAGTTACTATGATCAGTCTCCAAGTGGGAGATTGTTGGTTGTGGAGCCTGATTAATTTGGAGGTCTTGTTTTCAGCCACACTTGGACCCACTCCATGAAGGGGGTGTAGGGGGGGCAATGCCCCCCTACTACTATCCACTAGTGGGGTCCAACCCCACTGGTGGGGGTTTCGGGGGCAGCGCCCTCGAAGCCAAAAATAGATGTTTTTTCTCTTTGTAAATCTGGACCATTTATTATTAGGTCACAGATTGAACGACAATTTTTAGGATGATTTTGTTGCAGTCCAAACATAGCCGACAGCCGACGCTTCCAAGAGTTTATTAATTCATATATATATCGATCCAATAGTTTATTGGATCCATCATCTTATATTTTTTATACTTTCATCTGCGTTTGCGCAAGGGTGTGCCCACCTTAAGTGGCCATTGATTCATTCCATTTGTTCTCTGCAATTTTATTGATTTTCTAAATTCGTCTTCCATTCGTTTAATTATTTTATTCCCTGCAAGTTTCTGGAATCGAAGGATAGAAGAATCCTTCCACGTGGTATCAGATTCAGCCGTCCTGAGAGAACCGCGCTTCGCCGCTCATTTCGTTCTACCTTCCTACCTGTTCGTTTCGTCCGTTTCGTTTCGTTCGTTGTCTACCTGTTCGTTTTCAAACGATATCCGCAGCCGTGCACTGTAACACCGGAAATACCATCACCAGGCACCCGCGTCCGGCGTCCTAATGTTCCAGACTTTCACTCAGGGTGGAAGAACGTCGTACGCAATTTAATCCGACGCATTTCGATGGCCAAACCAGTCTCCAGATCGCCATTACACGCAGGAATACGCCATTATCGCTGGGAACGCTTTCGGCCAATCAGCGAGCGCGAAAAAATTCACATCGCGTTATATTATAAGGTACCGAACTTTATTATATATTTTTTTAATTTTTTTGCGTGGGCAATTATCCCACATACAAGGTGTTTTTGGCGTTTAAGGGTTTATAAGGCGCTTAGCACGCATATTGAGTCGTGGCTTTGGCCACACGCTCAACTCCTTGCGCTTGCCTTGCCATTCCGTTCGTTGGTCTTCTGTTGCGTCGTTCTGTGTTAAGTTTTCTGTCACGTATCGTGTCTCCGTCTGTCCTGTCCGGTCCGCGCGTTAGTCCTCCGTTCGTTCGGTTCTCTGATTTTCGGTCGCGTCGTGTCTGTTGTTCGTTCCTGTTGTCTGTTGTCGCGTCGTGTCTGTTGTTGTTCGTTCCTGTTGTCTGTTGTCGCATCGTGTCTGTTGTTCGTTTTGCTCGTGTCGCGTCGTGTCTGTTGTTCGTTCCGCTCGTGGGTCGCGTCGTGTCCTGTATTGATCCGCTCGCGTGTCCTGTCTTGATCCGCACGTCGTGTCCTGTCCTGTATTGATCCGCTCGCGTGTCCTGTCTTGATCCGTGCGTCGTGTCTCGATCCGCTCGCATTTTGCGTATCCGTTCCGTCTGTCTCGGTCCGCACGTCGTGTCTTAGTCTAGTGTCAAGTTGACAAATTCTGAGTTGGTCGCATCCTGTATTGTTGAAAATCGTCCAAAGTCACTGAAAGTCCTCAAAGGAAGTGAGCCAGCAAATTCAATTCCGTGCCACAGTTGGAGTGGCAGTAAAGCGGACAACAAATTTTGTTCTTTCTGCCATAGCTCAATTTTGCAGAAATTGACGTTCAAGGACACTACTCAGCAAGAAATTTTGAAGTTCAAGAACTACTAAGCAAACAATTTTGAGCGGTGCATGAGTAAAAGTTGGATCAAAGGTCCTGACGGTCGATTATCAAGCTCAGAAACGACCAATACCAACATAAGAAGAGCTAACCGCAGCCCAGGTACTAAAAATTCTCTTTCTCCTTTTAAAATTGGTAGTTATAATCCACACCATCCACTAGTAGATCCTATGGCTAATAATCCCTCCCCAACTCACGAAAACATCACGCAAGGAAACTCAAGTAACTCAGCCATGTCTGATAGGGAGTCTCTTCGATGCTTACTAGAGGGTATGAACGAAATGGGTATCCTCCTAAAAGACCTTGTGAAAGCACAAAAACAACCTAATCCTAATACTAATCCCCAAAATCACTCCCATGCCCAACGAAATGAAGAAACTGTAGATCCTAATGATGATTGGGAACAAAAACAGGGTGATTTGGATAATTACAAGGATCCCTATCAAAGACAACGGTATAACCAAAATCAAGAAAGGGACACGGGTTATCACCAACCAAGAGGCCCTAATATTAATTTTCCACGAATTGATATGCCCACTTTTGAAGGTCATGATCCTCGTGGTTGGTTAGCCAAAATGGAAGGCATCCTTGACTTATATCAAATTAAGGAAATTGATAGAGTTCCTTTCGTTGCATCAAAATTAGGCACTGAGGCCTACCAATGGTTTGTATGGCTTAAACGAGAGAATGAAGCTATTATTACTTGGAGAAAATTCACTACCTCTTTTTTAGAAAGATTTGACGACGGAGCTACATCATCCTACACAGTAAGATTGTTATCTCTTAAACAAAAAGGGTCAGTTAGTGAATTCGTTTCGGAGTTTACCAGTTTACTACCATACACTTCAGACCTTAGTCCCGACACAGTGGTAGGTGCCTTTCGCAATGGTTTGAAAGAAAGTATTCGAGTGGAGGTAGACATGCACGATCCAACCTTGTTGAACAGTTGTATAAGAATAGCCAAGTTGGCCGAGAAGAGACATCAGTTGTCTGCACAGTAGGAAACATATAGTCGTCCCTCATATCGCAACAATTCCTTTCGTAGAAATGATCAACCATCAAGATATTTTTGCTATAAATGTCGCACTCATCACCCCAGGGAACAAGCTTGTGCCCAAAAACAAAACTTTCATATTGAAGGTGATCATTGTGAAGGAGAAGAAGATGAACCTTACCAATCAGAAGAACCTATACCAGAAGACCTACAGTGTACTATAGACGAAAAAGAAGAGGATACAATGGCAATTTCAGTGCATGCTCTCATGGGTTTAACCGCCCACCATACCATCAAGGTACCAGGCTTTCTCCGCCAGAAAAAGGTGAATGTGCTAATTGATTCTGGTAGCACCCACAATTTTATCGACATCAAAACAACAAAAGCTTTGAATTTATTCATTAACTCTTCCAACAAAGACAAATTCCAAGTTCTAGTGGCCAACGGGGTGAACGCACAATGTGTTGGTCGCACATCTCAAGTTTCCATAAATATGGGAACTTATACCTGGTTAGGATCCCTTTTTGTCATGAATTTAGGGAACTCTGATGTCATTTTGGGTGTTGAATGGTTGGAAACATTAGACACAGTTAGTTTCAACTTCAAAAAATTATTTGTGGAATGGAAGGAAAATGGACGAGTCATTCGCTTACAAGGCATTACTACTCCCCCATCACAAATGGTGAGCTCTCATAGTATGGAGAAGATGTTAAAAAAGGGTGGATATGGGTTTATAGCTCAAATTAATTGTTTGGAAAAACAATCTTCAGCAACTTCGGATATTATTGCACCTGAGTTACAGGATATCATAACCCATTACGAAGAGGTTTTCCAAGAACCTCAAGGATTACCACCTAAACGATCTCATGATCATGCCATCCATTTGATGCCAGGGAGTGTCCCACCTAACGATCGTCCTTATCGCTATCCTCAACCACAAAAGACAGAAATCGAACAGATCGTTCAGGATTTGTTGGATCATGGAGTCATTCGTCACAACACTAGTCCTTATTCCTCACCTGTAGTCCTGGCTAGACGAAAAGATAACTCTTGGCGTATGTGTCCTGACTTTCGTTCTCTCAATAAACTCACTATCAAGGACAAATTTCCTATCCCTGTCATAGATGACCTATTAGATGAGTTGCATGGGGCAAATTTTTTTACAAAATTAGACCTTCGCTCCGCTTTCACCAAATCCGTGTTAGAGAAGAAGATATTCCCAAAACGGCCTTTCGTACTCATGAAGGTCATTATGAATTTTTGGTCATGCCTTTTGGTCTCACTAATGCACCATCCACATTCCAAAGTCTCATGAACCAAGTGTTTCGTCCACTCCTCCGTAAGTTTGTGTTAGTTTTTTTTGATGATATTCTCATATACAACAAAACATGGACGGACCATTTACATCATGTGGATAAAGCCCTTCACATTTTACACAAAGAAAAATTATTTGTTAAACGTTCCAAATGTTCATTTGGTGTTCAAGAAGTCGAGTATCTTGGTCATATAGTTTCACATGAGGGTGTCAAAGTCGATCCCAATAAGATTAAGGCAATTCAAGAGTGGCCCTTACCTAAAACCATCAAGAAACTTCGTGGTTTTTTGGGTCTCACCGGCTACTATCGCAAGTTTGTACAAAATTATGGTAAGATTGCAGCACCTCTCACCGCACTTACAAAGAAGGATGCCTTTCGTTGGTCAGAAGAGGCCACTCAAGCCTTTGAAGCTCTTAAGAAAGCCATGTGTACAACTCCAAGTATTAGCGACTCCCAATTTTCACAAACCATTTATTATCGAATGTGATGCATCAGGAACAGGAATTGGGGCTATATTAATGCAAGAAGGTCATCCATTGGCATTTGAAAGTAAACAGCTTTCCGAGAAAAATTTGGGAAGATCAACATACGAAAAAGAAATGTTGGCTATTCTTCATGCAGTAGAAAAATGGAGACACTACCTAATCAATAGCCGCTTCATTATAAAAACAGATCATAGTAGCCTCAAGCATTTTTTGGAGCAAAGGTTTTCTTATCCGAAACAAAATAAGTGGTTAACCAAACTGTTGGGCTATGATTTCATTATCGAATACAAGAAAGGGAAGGAAAATATAGCTGTCGATGCGCTGTCCAGGAAATATGAAGATGAAGTAGTCATTAACGCTATTTCAGGTCCTTGCTCCCAATGGGTGAATCAATTACAAGATGAATGGTTGTCCAATAGCGAAACTGCTCAGATAATTCAAGAATTATCTATAGGGTCCTCTAAATACCCTTTGTTCTCTTATGAAGATGAAATCCTCCGAAAGAAAAATCGCATTTATATTCCACACAATTCAGAACTCAAATCAAAGATCCTAGACGAATCACACGCCTCTCCATCAGCAGGTCATTCAAGATTTTTGAAGACATATTTAAGAGTCAAACAATCATTTTGTTGGAAAGGATTAAAAGCAGAAGTCAAACAATGGGTAGCAGAATGTGAAATTTGCCAGCGCAATAAAGGAGAAACAGTTAAATCACCAGGATTGTTACAACCATTACCCATCCCTGAACGACAGTGGGAACATATATCCATGGATTTTATCGAGGGTCTTCCAAAGTCAGAAGGCAGGACAGTAATCTTCGTTGTCGTAGATCGGTTATCCAAATACGCTCACTTTCAGGCTTTACAACATCCATTTTCCGCAAGCAAGGTGGCAAAGGTATTTATGGATTCAATTTTCAAATTACATGGTATGCCAAAAAATATTGTAAGTGATAGAGATCCCATTTTTACTAGTAACTTTTGGAAGGAGTTATTTCGCCTTAGTGGTACCAAATTGAACATGTCTTCCGCTTACCATCCCAGCACGGATGGTCAAACGAAGTAGTTAACAAATGTTTGGGTACGTACTTAAGATGTTTTGCTCAAGATAAACAATACCAATGGAGCCATTGGTTAGCATTGGCCGAATGGTGGTACAACACTTCTTACCATTACTCAATTAAGATGTCTCCATTTGAAGCATTGTATGGCACCAAACCTCCAAAAGTTGCAGATTACGTACAAGGATCATCCAAAGTAGCCAAAGTGGATGATTGGTTCCAACAAAGGCAGTCTACGCTCACCATCCTCAAAGAGAATTTAGTCCAAGCATAGAATCGTATGAAACAACAACAAGACTTGCACCGATCAGAGAGAACTTTTAATATAGGAGATTGGGTATTCCTAAAGTTGCAACCTTACAAACAATCCTCATTAAAGATAAAGTCCAGCCAGAAGTTGGCCCCACGATTCTATGGTCCCTACAAAATTGTGCGCCGCATTGGAGAAGTAGCCTATCAATTAGAGCTACCTACATCTTCACGAATACACCCGGTATTTCATGTTTCATGTCTCAAAAAAGTAATTGGTCAGAAAGTACAAAGTCAATCAGAATTACCAGTGCTTGATGAGGAAGGACGCATACATCTCCAACCAGAAGATATACTACAACATAGAATCCAAAAACTGAGATCACGTCAGATTCACGAATTTCTCATTAAATGGCAAGATTTATCAGAGGAGGATGCCACATGGGAACCTGAAAGTATATTCCAGACATTTCTAGCTTTGAGGACAAAGCTTTCGCATTTTTTTATAATAGGATGATGTATGACAGTTGTTATGTATTGTAATGCACAGTGTGCGTAATTGTAAGAGACGACGATAGAGCGAAGAGGAAGTTACATTGGATCTGCTGTAGGTTGTATCCCTTCAGGTTTTTTGGATGGAATAAAAAACCTGGTTATTTTATCTATGGACGTAGCCCATATTGGGTGAACCATGTTAAATATGTGTCTCTTATTGAGATTTATTTTTTATGATATATTTTCACATTTATTTATTGCTCACGTTTTATTATTTAATCCTAACATGCACCATAACTAGTTGTGGTAACATGAACAATCATAGGCAATCCTTAGTTTGAATAGTCATGTTAGGCATTGAACCTATGGTTTGGTGATATTTTGTATCATGATCTTGAAAATGCAGTACACGTATCAATTTTCCATTTTCAAGAATTAAATTTAGAGGTTTTATTTTAACCTTATACTAGACACCATGAATAATATTGTTTAATTTTTTATCCATGATAATGTAGCCAATAGACAAGTCTAGTTAAATGGTTAATTTGATCTATTTTAATTATTATTTTTAGCTATGTTTTTGGGTGCCCAAGAGGGGGAGTTACATGTAGTATTAGATTTTGGGTTACAGCACTTGAGCCTTAGTTAAATGGGTTTACCTCCAATGGAGTGTTGTGTCATATAATAAGTTGGAGAGGAGCTTTAGTTCGCCTAAGAATCTAGAGAAAATTTTCAATATACCTAAGCATTTGGAAGAATTTTTTGGATCACCTCAAAAAGGGAATGCATAGAACCATACATCATAGTTGTCTCCAATGTTGCAGCTCTAGAGAAACCATTGGTATGGATGGTGAAAAGAAAAATACTTCTATAGAGTTTATACCATTTTAGGAGGTTTCTTGCAAAAATCTCAAGAAACCATGTGTAATTTTTTTGACCAATCACGAGGACTCTAGAAAATTTTAGAATAAACCAAAAAATTTAGAGGATATTCACAACATGACCATTGTTATGATGAAATCACTACTAATAAACCCAAATAAATTTTAATAGTGGCAAGGAGGTAGAAAAATGATCGGTAAGAAAAGAAGGTACCTAAAAATGTTAGGAAAAGGGTTAGTGCCTAATGTTAAGGAAAGAAAGAAATGTTTATGGTTCCAAGTTCTATAGGTAGATGAAGCCAAGTAATGATTAGTGCTAAAAATAAAGTCAAAGCGGGATTGATGTCAAGAAAGGAGTGATGATAGGTTGGACATCACCAATCACAATTATCAAGAAAATAAATAAAAATATCAAAACAATTAAATAGAAAAGGAAATTGGTTCACGTAATAAAATCAATTAGATTAGTTAAGAAAGAAATAAGTGAAGGATTTAGAATCTCTAAAAAACAAGTGGGACCATGTGAAAGTTCCAATTGGACAATTTAAAAGCACCAACCAAGTCAACATGGGAGGAGTAGCACTCAAAAAATCAAACATGCAAGAAAAGCGACTAGAGTATTGATAAGAGGGAAGCTACATTCAAATCTGTTTAAACTCAAAGAGCATCAAAGAAGAATGTTTTATTGTGCACTAAAACACTTAGAGAATTCTGAAAGAATTTGTTCATGTATTGAATTAAGATCAAATAAGGGAAGTAATTCAATTGTAAAAAGCAATGGAATCAAAAGATAGAGGAAAATAAGAGGTAAAAATTACCATTAGTGTCACAACCATAACAAGTAGTGTTGAGATCATAATTCACCATGGATCCTATTGACATGGTTTTTAAAGGGATGATAGACACCACCTACTCAAAGAATGGGGTTGAGAATCATGTCTATAAAAGCCTAGTATAAATATCCAATGACAAATTATACTCCAAGGCATAAGAGCTAAAGTAACCAAACATAGCAAGGAGTAAAAGTTTATAACATATATGAGATTCCTAGATTGGGTGAAAATTTTGGATTTGCATATGTTTGGAAACTTGACCACTTTGTTACTCAAGCATTATCATAATGATGGGTTATGGCTAGATTTTTTTTATCTCATTAACAATGAAGTAGTAAACAGGGTTCTAGGCCTTTGCATCAAGGGAAAGAACCTTGATAAGTATGAAAAGAAAAAAGTAGTTAAGGTGAAGGATGTGCGTATAGATTTGAACATAATATCAAAATCAAGGGCCTTAGTAGTGGTTGATGTAAAACTACTGAGGTAAAAAATATATTAGAAGTATTGGATTGGATGGTTTATTTTAAGTGTCATAAAGATTCAATTATGATAATAAGTGACAAGGTAGATTGTGAAATGGTGGTGTGGGGAAAGAAGCATAGATTTACCCATATTTTCTTGAAGAAATTCAAAGATAATATGGAGAAATTGAAGGAGGTAAAGATGGATTTTAAATACTATACCTTTTATACTCCACCATATAGTTCATTAGCACCATCCTCAAAAATATGGACACACATTAATATGTGGTGCAAGCATGCATGTGTGTTTAGGTTGAATACCATTTTTTGATTAATTATAATACGGTATTCCTAAATGAGTGGGTAATCAAAGGATTAAGAATAAGAAGTATGTTTATAAGATGAGAGCAAATCCCCCTAATCGATACCCATTAAGTTTACATATAGGTATCATTATTTATGAACTTGGTGTAATATAGTCAAGTATTATATCTTTAAGTCTTTTAGCCTGATGAAGTTGCACATATGAAGGGTACTATATAAAATTGATTATGTGAACATGATGGAATTTGTGGTAATGGTGAACTCCTTAGGTTTAGTAATTTGAAATGTGCAAGGAGATTGATAAGTGGAGTGGCTAAAAAGGTTCAAAATATATAAGGAAATTATGGACACATTAGAGGAAGTTGGGAAACAAGTAGTGTATGGGTGGAGGAGGCCAAAGTGTTGAAGATACCAAAAATATAGGCATTGACTCAAAATAAAACAATAGTGACTTAGCATATGTGCTTTTGAGGATATCACCCATTATAAAAATAATACCTTTTATGACAATTCCTCTTTCAAAACGTAAGAAGAGACTCTACAGGGTAGGAGGCATAAGGTCATTGTCTCCCATGTGTAATGAACCTTAAGAGATAGTGGTGCAAGTTTTTTTAGAGTTGCTAGTATAAAAATTATAGAGGTAAGTCCAAGCTTATTAGAATATCTCTTCTAATAAAGAGGAGAAATTGCTAATGGAGGCAAAAATCATAGGAGTAGAATTAGAGATAAAAGAAGTTAAGTTATTGATGGGCCTTAAGTAGCAGTAAGGAACTAATGATCCACCGATTATTTAAGGGCTTAGTCAATGAGAAAGAAGAGAAGAAAAGGGGCACTAAGGCTTTGTCATTCAAAATAATATTCATTTCTCCTACCAATTTTTTTGAAGGGTTATAATGTAGGTGGGGCCATAGGAGATGATGGAGGGTGTGGGTCCCTTAGTTATAATAAAAAATTGTGCCTTGGTACCATTATCACCTCACATTAAAGCATTCATTTTAGAGTGGTATAAGACCCTTATGAAGTCAATAAAGATTATCTAGTTTCAACTAACCCATGGTTGTTTTTCAAGAAGAACAAAAATGGCAAGAGAATAGGTGCTCATTATGGAATTAAAATAAATGATGGCAGAGGACAAGGTCCTCAACACCAGTGTAATTCAAAACAATTCCCAAGAAGATCTAACAAGAATCATGAAGAGATTACTGATGATGGAGGATCAACTAAATAAAATGGTCAATGTAATCTAGGGGTTCAAACCATAAGTGTTAGTAGGAAATGATCCTCTTCTAGAGGCCAAGTTATTTAGAACCATCACTAAATGATCCATGGATATCATGAATTTTGATAAATTTAGAGACTTAGAAACAAGAACAAATAGAGGTAATAATATCAATGTTACAACAATCTCATCACCAACTATTTATAATGCCAAACACCCTAAAGAAATACAAAAGGGATACAAAAGGATTGGTGAATGTTAAGGACTAATTTTTAAATTTTAATTAGGAGGTCAATCAAGAGATCTATTCCCCATAGGAACAATTTAAAGGAAAGATAGTGGTTGTACATTTGGGTTGATACTTCATTGAAAGATGCCCAATAAGAGTTTATAACTCATGGATACAAATAGAAAACACACTATAGGTAAAGAATATATTTTGGTAGGCTTGAAGGATTTTGTAGAAACTATGGAGCCTTATGATGATAACTTAAAGGGGAAATATTGAAGCGCAACCAAACCACTCATAATATTTTGGTGCAAGGTCTGGATAATGCCATCGTATCAACTAAGAACATGTTGAGATTTGATTATCTATATGTAGATATGGATGATAAGAATTATTTTGATATATATATATATATATATATATATATATATATATATATATATGCACATGAATCACTGATAAATACCTATCCTTTAAATTCCTAGAGTTACCTAGGTTCCTATAGAAATACCAGTCAAAGCATTCCTCAAATTTGTTGTCTTTTTGGAACCAAGATTTTGGTTGGTTCAAGATGACCCAACAATTGAGTTGGAGGAAATGTTAGTAGAGCCCCTAAGTATAGTTAGAAGAACCCCTTGAATTACTGGTATATAAACATGCTATCCATTTGGTGTTGGCATGATAGTCTATCTAGTGGCACTAAAGAATATTAGTTACTACCAAGTAATTATGATTTGCATCATTATAATTGCCAATAGACACAACCCTTTATATGGGTACCTATTAGGTATGTACATAAAATGCAAAATTGATTATATGTGATATCAAGCAATAATAAGAGAGTATCTACTTGTCTATATTATATGTATTTATTGTATACATGATAAAATGTAAATACTTTTCTTGTGCTAATTTTGTGCTTAAAGTGATAAATTAAGAGGTATCTAAGTTTAGTGGAATTTGCTTATAATAGAATGAAAAATATGTTGAGATATAAATATTAATGAAATGTAACATACTTACAAACACATGATACTTAGAAGTTAGTGGTCATATTTTTCCAATTTAGAAGAATATGTCATATTCATGAATGAAACTCCAATTAATTCTTGGATTGGAATGCTGATTGAGATAACGTTAAAGGGAAAACTGAGTGGAATAAGATTATACACTTAAATCATCCAATAATTATTCAATTTAGAATAATTCATATTTTATCTAGAGTATTATCCTAATAGGCTTATTGCTTAACTTAATGAACCATTAAAATGCCTCATCATGTGGTTTAATTTGATTGCAATTCTACTTATTTTGTGTACCTTGGTTATCCCTAAGGCCATATTTATGAAGAAAATGATATATTTATGTAACTATTGAAACTATAAGTATAATATAATATTTTGTGGTTGTTTGGATGTCTTTTAGTTGGTTTTATATGTATTATGATGAAAATGGTTGCTATCTTTTTATAGATAAAGGAAGCATATATTTCAAAGCTACAGATATAAGTTGAGATATAAACAATAGATCACATATCTATAGATAACATGTTAAATATCTAAGAGGAGCTATTGATTGAGCTACAGATGGAAGGAAGATCGAGCTATGGATGTCTAGCCAACTCAGGCATGAAGTTAGCTGCAGAATGAACATAGCCCACTATGGAAAATGTCACCCGTTCTAGCTACACTCTTTATGGTTGGTACCATTTTAGGATAATTGTAATAATGTCTAAGCCAAATTCCTATGGAATCAACAAGTATAGGATGTATTAACTATTAAAAAATAATCCAAATTGAAAAATAACCATTACTATGGAAGAATCAAACTGTACATAGGGGACTAGAATTATCTTGTTCATTAAAGGATTGAAATTGATCCCTTGTAATAATAGAATTACTGGTTTTAATTTACTGTCTTCTAAGTTAGGATGTCATTTGTTTCAATACAATACTAAGGATTGTTAGAAAATTTAGAGGTTTATTAGGTTTCCTATTTTATATTCTTGTAGATACCCATGGATAGTCATTCAAAAGGATTTATAATTATGAGACTAGTTAATAGAGGGAATAATAATTGCATTGTAGAATATAGATGAACACTTGTATGTATTGTTTCAATATTTAAGAAAACAAAAATCTATAGTTCATTTAGTTTTGAGAGTATAATATTTCTTTTGTAACTATGGGATAACCATATTCACTTTTGCAAGAAAGAGCCTCCTGCAAGTGTGAGGTTAGTTGAAGATACCATAAGTTTTTCCTTTCTGTATTAGTTTATGTCCTTCTGCAAGCATATAGTTTAGCCCTAATTTTTATGTGTTCTATTTTGCATTTCTAGTTTCATGCTATCTATAGTTTATTTTCTTTTCAAAATATTTATATACCTTTTGTCATTTTAAAGAGCGAATAAAAAATTACAATTAATTTCTATTATATAGACATTACTTCTTGATCGATGAGTGCACTAATAGGTCATATAGAGTAGATGTTTTAGTAGCCTATGGTGCATAGTCAATGCCTAGCATTTTTCAAGTCTATAGACCTTAGGTTGATATTCATTGATGATCACATATACCTTTATTAGAGTGTTTGCATTACCTAATTTTAGATTAATTATTAGAAGCATGATGCGACTAGGTCATTTTGGCATCATTATTGAGGAGGTGATAAACAAGAACAATCTAAAGCTTATGCACTATAGGGGTAAGTTTGGGTGAAGGTTGGAATTAATTTATATTTTTCCTATACAAGGTATTTTTCTACTTTTTATATCTACAATTTAGATCATTTAGCTATCCATAGCTTGACCTAGGAATAGGAGAGGCATGTTCCTATCAAACAATTTATGGGTTAATCTCAAAACAAGGGAGAAGAGAGTTAGACAACAACAAGAGCAACAAAATCCATAATAGGAGCTAGAATAATCTAATGAACCCTAGGGAGAAATAGTTGAGTCTATCAATCTAGTAGAATTGATTGGAGAATCATTAAAAGGTCCTAGGCAAGGATCACCTATTCTTGTCTACACTGAAGATCCTCTAATTAGAGGACAAGATGCATTAAATATTTAACAATAGAATATGTACAGTATCTATTAATTTCAACTATTTAAGTCCATACTTAGTATACACCTTGGATAGAACAAATTTTTATAGAGATGGTAGAAGAAACTCAAATCACAAACTTTAATTTTCCTACAAGAAAATCATAAGAAGATTGCTTAGATGAACATTTCTCTATCAATTCTTTTCATATTTCATAGATTGACCTTAAAGGACCATTATATACTCCTCTTTGTATTTTATGTTTCGTGTAGATGTTATGATTACAAAATAGATGCATAGAATTCAAAGCTTTTTCCATCCACCTTGAAGGATGTAGCTTTGCACTAATACACGAGGTTAGGAAATAGGAACATCGATACATGCAATTTAATGAGAACTAAGTTTATATAGAAATATAAGGACTAATGTAAGATGAGGAATGCAAGATATGAGGTACTATGGATAACACAAAGAGAGGAAGAAATATTAGAAGATTATGTTGAAATATTCCAATTAAATCACCAATGATCTAAACATTCAAACTTGAATTTAAAATCTCTAAAAACCATATTCTTGTGAGGGATCATATATGAGTTCCTAGAAGCACTAAATTTAATGGTTGGAGGATACATTTATCATTTTGGGTTTGATGACATACAAAATATTTTCCAAAACTATTCATGGTCCACTACGAGAAAAGGGAAACGAGTTCGAGGAAGAACTACATCAATTACCGAGGTTTTAGCTAGGATTAGCAGAGCTATGATTGGTAATCTATTTAAAAGCCTAAAGATATGCATCTTATATTTTTAGTCACTAATTTGAACATATTTCAAGCAAAGAATAAGCAAAAGGAAATGGACAGAGCTATGGTAGTCTTTTGCCTAAGGTGCAAGAAAAAGCATGTGAATCATGAATGCTCAATGCACAATATCTAGTATTGCAATATTTATCAAAAGAACTATAAGACAAAAAAAATCTTATTATTATGAATTTGAAGGTGTGATTTTAAGTAAGCACCTGTAGAGCTAAAATATTTACTACACAAACTAGAGGAAGCAATGACAACCCCAATAATTTTAAGGTATGAATCCTGGGGCACAACCATTTTATTATCCTTCTAATTTTAGTAATGCTTGGTCTACATCATGATGCAAATGGTATTCTCAATACTAGAACCCATATTCTAACAAATAAAATACCTAGCTTTAATAATGTTCATCCCATCAATATTGATGATCATCACCAAATTGAAAATATCACCCTCTTTCCTAGCCACCATTATAGAATCAACCACCTTATCTACCAATACCTAATACATCCAATACACAACCTCAAAAAAACTACAACTACCTGCTCAATTGGAACCAAACCCAAATAACAAGGTAGGAAAACTTGTATATAATCAAGAGTTAAAAATATATCCTACCTATCCTATTAGTCATGTTAGCTATAACAATTTACAACTTAAGGATATTGAACCCCTTATAATTTTTAAACTTGAAGAAGAAATTCCAATTGAAGAGGAACGTCAAAATAAACCTCAAGAGGATGAACCCATACAAAAAATAAAGAAAATATAGAAATCCCACCCTTCCCTAAATGACTGCAAAAACCAAACATGTGTAGCCAAAATTGGACTTCCTTAGGGAACTATGGAATGTTTATGTTTGCATTCCCCTATTGCAAGCTATAAGAGATGTCTGCTATGTCTCCAGGAGGAGGGGCTGCGCGAGGTGACTGGAGACTTCCTTGAAATTGATTTCATTACATTCATCCACTACACTTGCATTTGAAATTAAGGATCCCATGTGGGTGGATTTAATATAAACATGATGAGGCAATTGTATGCCCAATATTGACCATTGATTAGGTCTTAAAACTCAAATAATTTTATGAGGATTTAGTGATTATTAACTTCCTATAAAACATGTCTCCCTACACAATTAATGATTCAGTTGCTTCCATAGGTTTTGTATCTAGCCCACACAAGATTGGGGAAGATAAGAAAGAGTCCCTTGTTAAGGTTATTGAAGTTGCTTCAGAATGAAACCTAAACATTAATAATTAGTTGACTATGGAAGAGAAATAAAAATTGATTGAAATTCTTACTAAGTACGATTCAATATTTGCTTTGGATTATAAATATATGAAAAAAATTCATCATAGAATTTGCATTCATCGTATTTACATGGTGGACGATGCCAAGCCAATATGCCAACCATAAATGAGAATGAATTTGAAAGCCGAATGCGGGGTGACGGCATGCCAGACCAATGGTGCAAACGAAAATTGATACACAAATGCTAAGTCCTACGAATGCGAGAAAAGCAATGCATGAAGGAAAGACACATAAATGAAACTAGATGTAAGCAAAACAAAGTGGGGCCTCTTTTTATTAATTTTGCTTTCAATCTGGTTACAATACATCTCCCCCTCTCTAGGGCTCGGAGTGTTTGATATAGTTCGTTACATCAATGGATGGTGCGCTTCCAATGTCCTCCGCATGCCCACATTTGAAATGGGCGGGCCAAACGTCGTCGTCGCTTGCATCCATGTGTTCCTTGCTGCCCCTCCGATGTTCCTAGTGGTGAGATCCTGCACTCAAAGAAACAGCAAATAGTTAATAGCATATGCGGATGGAGGGAAAAACATGCAATCCCTAGGGCCTCCGGCTAGTTAATGTATAAAATAACAAAAAGATGATCAAAACATGTCATAATGAATCCAAAATTTGAAAGAAGCATAAAAACATCATCAGAGACACATTGCAAAAAGAACAGTCGAGAAATCATGCATGGATTTCTAATCGCTCCGGGGTGAGCCAATTAGGACTATCACAAAACATGCAAAGGCAACCTTCCAAATGTCCTACCCAGAGGCCTCAAAAACTCTTGAAAACTTGGGGTTAGGCTAAAAGGGGCATTTTGGGATGACCCAGAAGGTCAGATTTGGCAGATTCTGCCCAGATTGTCTTGTATCTGAAGGCGCTCCCTGTAGGTTAGTAACACATGAATATGATAAAAACACAGTCAAATCAAGTCAGAATGCAATGAAACTTGAACAACAGCATAAGTAAACAAAATAGAACATAATGCAAAAATAATAGTAGAGAAATTCTTCATGGATTTCTAATCACTCCGGGTGAGCCAATTAGGACTGCGATAGTTTGGGGGGCGCCCGGGGGCAGGACGCCCGTCGTTTGGGGTCTGGTTTTGACACCAATCCACTTGGGATGGGTCCAAAACCTCCTAGGGGGTTGTGTCAGCGAATTTGGTGTGGGATTGTGGCCGATTGATTGGGTTTTGGGTCGGGATTGTGTTCCTAGTGTTCACTCGATAACCTCTCTTCCAAAAGAGAAATTATGGATGTAGGAAGCACAAAGGGGGAATGGGGGTACAATTTGGAAGCACTCCATTGCTCTCAATGCTCCAGCTCTATTCTTTTTTGGGGTGAGGATGCTCACCCTTTTATAGACCTAGGGTCTCTCTCTTTGAATGCGCATGCGAGGGCGCCACTTGGCTTGCCATGCCTTTTTTTGGGAGAGAAGATTCCTCCCCGATTTAGAGTCTCCTTGCATGAGGCCTCCATGATCAGGGCATGCTTGACTAAAGTCCCTCTCTCTGATTTGAAGTCGTTCCTCGTAATTGCATGCCCTGAAGGCGTAGTTAAGTGGCGGACCTATCGAGGTTTGAATTTTTGCCAGTCAAACCTGCTAATCATCCCACCGTGGGACGATTGCTGCTAATCATCCCAGGGTGGGACGAATAGGATTCTAATAGGATTCTAATCATCCCAGGGTGGGACGAGTAGGGAGCAAAGTGCTTAAAAGGTGCCAAATTGACCTCTGACCTTCCAAAACTAATTTGGGAGTGGTTAGGACCATTGTTTAACCTCTAGGGGCTGCCCTAGGGGCTATGTATGCCAACTCGATCAGTGCTTGTAGTCGCATAATCGGATTGGTGCTATTTTGGTGTCTACAGATGCCCCTTTTTGGGATGCGCTATGCGTGGCGCAATGCTGAGAAAAAATAGATAACCAAAGCACTTAATGATTAGGGTTTCTTAGTAACCTAACCAAATTTTGATGCCCCAAGTATGGAAAGGGCACGCATTCTTGAATCCTTGCTTCTAACGAGCTAAGGAGCTTACTTCAAGTGTTAACCTTTTTTGGTGAGGTGTTACTTGATCTTGGACATTGTTCAGTCATGAGTAGGCAAAGGGCGCAACCTTTTGTCTATGGAAACCTTGAGTTCATGATTCTAGAATGCCAAGTGTTTGATCAACTTGTGATTATTGCTTGTTTACTACCCCAAGCAGGAGCGTGATTGTCTTTGTCAATGATTCTTTGAATGCATGCCATTTCCTTGATTGGGTGTGTATTTGTTGATTTGGTGACTAAGTGTGACTACCCCCTCAAGCGACGAATCGATGAGGGAATGACCAAAATGAGAAAAGTGATGAGTTGCTTGACCCAAGATGACATTTGTAAGGGTGCCTTCAGTTGTTTTCCATTGAACGTGTGCAGTTTCCTAGCAATCGGACCTATTTTTGGTGGGTTTTGACCCTTTTTGTTGACATTGATTGGGGTAGAAATTATCGAAAATCCTCCTTCTCGTGGAGCGGTCCGACTATGGTAGCCTTATTAGGGAGTAGGATAGAGATTATTTGTGACCTCGACGTTGGTTTTTCATGCCAAGAATTTCAGGTGCAAAGGCACCTTTATTCGGCAGAGTTATTGCTGTTTTTGAGTGGGTTTTGACCCTTTTTTGTGACGCCTTGGGGCTGAAATTTTTGAAAATTCATCCTCCCGTGGAGCGGTCCGGCTATGGTAGCCTTCTTAGGGAGTAGGATAGTGATAATTTGTGGTCCCGACATCGGTGTTTCATGCCAAGAATATCAGGTGCAAGGGCACCTTTGTTTGGCAGCTTTATTGCTTTTTTTGGTGCATTTTTTGGATGTAGTTTGTTTTTGTTTTAATTTTTTTGCTCTGTAATCGTCCCTGGGTGGGACGAATACCAATTTGGTAATCGTCCCAGGGTGGGACGAGTGCCAACTAGGGCGCTCGTCCCAGGGTGGGACGATTACAGGCCTAACAACCTATAAAAGGGCCAAAACTAGGTTTTGGGCTCATTTGCAACATTTTTTTCTTGGTGTTTTGGAGCTGTGGGGAGGAGGAGTGCGAGTTTGCGTAGCGGAGCGCTATCAAAATTTCACGGACACCATGAGTGCAAGGACCGGATCTTCGAGTGGTGGAGCCGAGGCGAGACCGGTAGGTGCTCCTTCCTTCTGCTTGTTATTTTTTTTTGTTTTATATGAATTTTTAAAACGCACAGATAAAAATGCCTGTTAGCGTTATTCTGCTTGTTTTTTAGTTCATATTAAGGTTAAAAACCCTAGTATGAATTTTATGTGTGTATTTGATTGTTTTTGTTCACACTTAAGGGTAAAAACCCTAGTATGAATTATTTGTTTTTATTTGATTTTTTTTGTTCACACTTAAGGTCGAAAACCCTAGTATAGTTTTAATGTTTTTGTTTGATTTTTTGTTCACGCTTAGGTCGAAAACCCTAGGATGTATTTTTATGTTTTATTTGATTTTTTTGTTCACACTTAAGGTCGAAAACCCTAGTATAGTTTTAATGTTTTTGTTTGATTTTTTGTTCACCTTAGGTTGAAAACCCTAGGATGTATTTTTATGTTTTATTTGATTTTTTTTGTTCACCTTAAGGTTGAAAACCCTAGGATGAATTTTTATGTTTTATTGCATTTTTTTTGTTCTTGATTGTATAGTTTATTTGATTTATCTGTACTTTTGTTGTATAGTTCTGTATTTTTGTTTTTCATCTGTACAGTTTATTTGATTTATTTGTACTTTTGTTGTACAGTTTTATTTGAATGATCTTTACATGTGTTGTATGCTTTTTTTGTACAATTGTATTTTAATGTTTTTGTTTAAATTAAGGTTAAAACCCTAATTTGTTTTTTGTTTGTTTGTGTTTTACAGGTTTTTAGGAGTCGGCACCGCCAGTCGACTGTGTTATTTGATTCTCAAGAGGCAACGACAGTTGTGGATTGGGAGTGGCTTGATGCCCTTGGGCTCAAGCAGGTGACACATTTGGAGCCTGTGGTGGGGGATCGAGCATATCTGACTGCCTTGATCAATTTGTGGGATCCCCACATCAACACCTTTCATCTCCCAACAGGGGAGATGATGATTACTTTGGAGGACGTGTATCAGATTCTACGGATTTCGATAGACGGATTGCCCATTCGGATGACTCCCCGTGATCAGCAGACGACGATGCTGACACGGTGCTTTGGGCAGGTGGTGGAGATGGGGGTGGATAGGGCTGTGGAGAGGGCAGAGGTAGACTACCTGATTGGCAGGATTCTGGTGCGATGGTGGCTGGAGAAGGGCATGTTAGGGGTGAGGCATGCTCTGATGATGACCCTCATCTCTAATATGCTGCTTCTCGACTCCTCAGGTGCGAGGTTCCCTTGGAACCTGCTTGAGGTGGTGTTCAGACTGGTGGAGTGTCCGACCTCAGCGCCACTGATTATGAGGTGGGGTGGACACTATTGGCATAGCTTTATGATGAGTTGTATGAGGTCCGCTGCTAGAGGCGAAAGGGGATCGAGTGCAGCTATCTTTTGCAGTGTTGGGGGTGGCAACACATAGTTGTGGAGCGGCCGTAGGGGTTGCCTTGGACCACTCGGGGTGAGATGGTGGACAGGGAGATTGGGTATGCTGCTCTATGGCGGAGGTCAAAGGAGCAGGGGCAGAGTCGACGGTGGGCAGGTGTCGTAGGGCACTATACTGATGCCTTCTCTCGTCTTGCTCCAGGGGAGGTGTTCTGGCGGCCATACCGGGACTGTCCAGCCTGGCCTGAGGCTGGAGAGTGGCTTCGGTGGGTGCATAGGGGGAGATGGTTGATCGGGCGACATGGGACAGAGCAAGAGTACTTCCCATAAGTTTGGGTGACTCGATAGTTTGGGGTGCACCAGGGATTGCCTAGTGAGCCCTTGATCTATCGACGTCGGGGCGACGAGAGGACTCTAGCCTGGTCGATTATTGAGCTATTGGGCAAGGAGTATGATGTTGTGATTGATGTCCCCGACGTGGACAATGTCGGGGTGACTGCAGAGTATGACCAGTGGTGGACGATGCTGCGATGGCGGGGTGAGGGGCCTCTAGGAGGTCCGGATGCGGCAGCAATAGGCGATGGGGGTGTGAAGGCACCGATGGAGGGTTGGGGGGCTCCGCTCGATGATGCGGATATGGTGGAGGTAGATGACTTGACTGGGGATGATTTAGGGGTTTCGAAGCAGTCGGATACACAGGACATCTCGGAGCAGTGGGTGCCAGAGCAACATGCCATCCCAGAGATGCCCATGCCTCAGGTAGTCCCAAGGGATATGGAGGCTAGGTTTCATGCTAAGATAGCATGATTGGAGGACCTACTACGGAGATGGGATGAGGAGCACAACGTCGAGAGGGATCGCCTACGGGCTCAGTTGGTGCAATGGGATGACGCATTGGCTGCGTACCATCGATGGGATGTGGAGTGGGGTCGATGTCGGGTGGAGTTGGAGGTCGAGATTATCCACCTCGGTGGGCAGTTACTTGAGCTCAATGGAGGTGGATCGTCACACTACATGAGAGGCAGTGAGATTGAGCAGTCTGCATCCTCTCATCGCAGGCGGGTGGGTGAGGGTAGCGTTAGTGGGCATGATGCGAGGGCTGGTAGCAGCCACCCTGAGAGGTCCCATAGGACCCACACCATTGGGGGTAGTTCCAGTCACACCGATCCTACATGATCATGGTGGCCGACTCCCTAGGCTTTGGGGATTTTGAGTTTTTGATTTTTTTGTGAGGTCAGAGGACCATCTTATTGTAGCCTGAGGGCATTTTGACTCGATATATACATGACTCTCTTTTTGTGGATTATTTACTTTGTTATGGTTTATTGTTCTTTTTATGCACCTTTATTTATGTTTATGTATGCATATGTTGTTATGACTGTGGATGATGTTAGCTATATGATATGGATGTATGCATATGGAATGGATGGAATGATTTGTTGGTATGCAGGTGGTGGCACCATAGACTGTACAAGATTTACTGGCTTTCTGTACTATGTGATTGCTTTGTGAGATGACTTTGTATTTGTAATTTTTGTTTTGTTATTTTTGATGGTGATAATGAAATGTACGACAATTGTTTTAAAATGTAGTTAAGGTTTTTCTGAGACTCAGCTGCTTTAACTAACTAATCAAGATTGTACATTATCTTACAAGACTTTCGAACAAGGTACGAATCAGACTTGAGTTTGACCAAGTTATTTCACATCCCTGTGTGTGCGATTGAGTTTGTTTATGTGGTATTTGTAAGGATACCGCCAGTGCCAGGTAGGCTGTCCACCAAACCTGTATTGAGGATCACCTAATTAGCTCCACTAACTCCTTTGTTGTATTTAGTAAGATTAATCCATGGGGCAATCTAGGGTACCATAAGCTAGCTCATCCACATGCAAACATTGGTCTACTCACACGCAAAGCTAATGTGATAGACATATCGTCATGCGTTTAGGATATCACCATTGCCAGGTAGGCTATCCACCAAACCCGTAATGAGGATCACCTAAATGGTTCTTCAAATGCTGAGAATTCCAGGGATTCAAGCTCAGGCGTCTTTCGATTGCTCAACTTGTTGGGATACTTGCTCTCATACATAGTGATGAAAATCACTGTTTATTTTTCTCTTTTTGTTTTTTTCTTGAGCAAGGGGTTTGAGTAGTGGTGATAACCACTGTTATTATTTTTATTGTTGCCTTTTGAGGATTTAGATTTTGCATTTTGATTTCCAAGTTGAGCTCGTGGGTTTTTGGCTTGTGAGTGGCATTGATCCTTTTGGCCTTGGGGATGACTACCCATCCTTCTCAGGGACGTGTAGTACGAATCCTTACGACTTTGGGGACCAAAGGTGGTTGGGAATTTTTCTTTGGAATGGCATTGATCCTTTTGGCCTTGGGGATGACTACCCATCCTTCTCAGGGATGTGTAGTATGAATCCTTATGACTTTGGGGATCAAAGGTGTTTCAGGATTTTTGATGGTGGACTTTTGGGATTTTGCTTGTGAATGGCATTGATCCTTTTAGCCTTAGGGATGACTACCCATCCTATTTAGACATTGTCCTTCCTTTGGGCTCAGGTTTTGGATTGATTGATCTTTTAAGCCTTAGGGATGACTACCCATCCTTGTCAGGGACGTGTAGTACGAATCCTTACGACTTTGGGGATCAAAGGTGTTTGGGGTTTTTGATAGTGGTGAAAACCACTGTTTATTATGGGGAATTGGATGGGGAAGAGCTTGTCCTTTTGTCAATTCTTAGAATTCTTGAACCATTCCCTTTCACCTATGGTACCCTAGACTACTTTGTAGGTTTCATCTTGCGTTCACACAACTTGGGAATTTTTATGTGTTTTTAAGCTTGTGTTGGGATGTGATGTAACAAGGCGCGATCCAAGTAAAACTCTACCTTGTAAAAATTGGTCTGACTTCGTACAACATTTGACCAGAAATCTAAAGATAATTGAATGACGAAAAACCCTAAAGACATTAGCAGACAACTGACTATGATATGGCGAAAATGCAAAGGGCGTTATTTTTGATGGATCTTTTTACAAAATGGATTGAATTTGGAAAAATGATGGAATTGTCGAGTAATTACAGTCTATGGTGCTTTTGACAAGTATGACCAACAAATATGCAATGTATGTATGCGATGCCTAATGCAGTTTTCATTTCTTTTTTGTGTTTTGATTGTTAAGAATATGCATGCAAGTGAGATGCAATTTTTATGTTATTTTTGATTATCTGTTTTTTTTTTGTGTTTTTGAATATTTGTTTTTGACCAAGCGATTGTGGGAACCCTTGGAGCTTTTGGTTTGACCAAAGGGTTTATAGATACCTTTGGGGTGTTTTAGGTTGACCAAGCGATTGCGGGAATCCTTGGGGCTTTTGGTTTGACCAAAGGGATTATGGATACCTTTGGGGCATTTTTGGGGTTGACCAAGCGGTTGCGAGAACCCTTGGAGCTTTTGGTTTGACCAAAGGGATTTATAGATACCTTTGGGGCATTTTTGGGGTTGACCAAGCGATTGTGGGAATCCTTGGAGCTTTTGGTTTGACCAAAGGGATTATAGATACCTTTGGGGCATTTTAGGTTGACCAAGTGATTGCGAGAACCCTTGGAGCTTTTGGTTTGACCAAAGGGATTATGGATACCTTTGGGGCATTTTTGGTTGACCAAGCGATTGCGGGAACCCTTGGGGCTTTTGGTTTGACCAAAGGGAGGATAGATACCTTTGGGGCATTTTGGGTCAACCAAGCGATTGCGGGAATCCTTGGAGCTTTTGGTTTGACCAAAGGGATTATGGATACCTTTGGGGCATTTTTGGGGTTGACCAAGCGATTATGGGAATCCTTGGAGCTTTTTGGGTTGACCAAGCGATGGTGAGAACCCTTGGAGCTTTTGGTTTGACCAAAGGGATTATAGATACCTTTGGGGCATTTTTGGGGTTGACCAAGCGATAGCTAGAATCCTTGGGGCTTTTGGTTTGACCAAAGGGATTATAGATACCTTTGGGGCATTTTTGGGGTTGACCAAGCGATTGTGGGAATCCTTGGAGCTTTTTGGGTGACCAAGCGATGGTGAGAACCCTTGGAGCTTTTGGTTTGACCAAAGGGATTATAGATACCTTTGGGGTATTTTAGGTTGACCAAGCGATTACGGGAATCCTTGGGGCTTTTGGTTTGACCAAAGGGATTATAGATACCTTTGGGGTATTTTTGGGGTTGACCAAGCGATTGTTGGAATCCTTGGAGCTTTTTAGGTTGACCAAGCGATTGCTGGAATCCTTGGAGCTTTTGGGGTGGGCTATGGCTCCCTAAATGTGGAATGGCCTCAAATGACTAATGTTCAAGGGTTCTAGTTCCTTGATTCCTTCAAGAGAGGTGAGCCAATATGTTCTGGGTCCTATTTTACTATCGATTACATAAGGACCTAACCAATTTGCCGTGAACTTGTCCCTTAAATGGGGTGACAAGTTAGAATTTTGTTGGTTCTCTTTTAAGACCAGGTCACCAACCTGAAAGTCCCTTAGGTGAACTTTCATGTTATATGCTTTCTTAAGTCGCTCTTGATAGATACATAAATGCTCGAGAGCATTGATGTGTCGTTCGTCGAGCAACGTAAGCTGGTCTAATCGGGCCTGCCATGCAGTGTCATCATCGATGAACTCTTGCATTGATATGCGCAGGGAAGGTATTTCCAACTCGAGAGGCATGACTACCTCGGAGCCATACACTAGAGAAAATGGAGTGGCCCTAGTGGGCTTCCGAATGCTAGTGCGATAAGCCCAAAGAGCAAGTGGTATTTGAATGTGCCAATCCTTATGACTATCTGTGACTATGTTTTTAAGGATGGTAACTAGCATTTTGTTTGATGCCTCTACTTGCCCATTTGCCTGCGGATAATAGGGTGTCAAAAAACTATGCTGAATTTTGTACTTTGTTGTCAAAGCACGCACATATTTGTTCTTAAATGACGTCCCATTATCCGAGATGATCTTGGATGGAATACCAAAATGACATATGATGTTATGTAAAATGAACTCCGCAATGTGGGACCTAGTCGTAGAGGTAAGCAAAATTGCTTCCACCCACTTGGTGAAGTACTCTGTGGTCGTTATGATAAATGTGTGATGACCCAACGATGCAGGGGAGATATTTTTGATGAGATCTAGGCCCCACTGCAAGAATGGCCAAGCCGATTGGATCGGCTGCAAGGCCTAAGAAGGTACATGTGTCAAGTTAGCATGGTGTTGACACTTCACGCACTTCCACACATATGCACAAAAATATCGCTCTAAATATGGCCAATAATAGCCCATGCGAAGAATGCACTTTGCGATGGCCATACCACTGAAGTGGCCACCGCATGTACCATCGTGCACTTGGGTGATCGCCCAAGCGAACTCCTGCTCGTCCAAGCAATGGAGGAGGATCCCTTCGTAGCTTCGACGGTACAAAATGTCTCCTAGCAAGACATGCTTTGTCACTTTCTGTTTGAATGATCTTTTCACAATGTGCGACAATCCAAGTGGGAGGCTACCTAACTTGAGATAGTCTCTTATGGGTGTGTACCAATCCTGCTGATCAAAAACCTCGATGGTATGAATGATCGATCCCTCTTGAAGTTCATCCCTAGCAAAAGTTGAGTGAGAAAGAACTTGTAAAAATAGTGTTGTGTTGCTATTAAGAGGGGTTGGAGAGAACAAAGACCCCTAGTTGGCATGATTCAGACTATCATGGATTTGAGAGAACCTATCCTGAGATGGTTCAATCTGGATCAGGTGGATTCCTAGCATAATGTCAAAGCTTGCACGCTCCATCGTGGATTGCGATAATGTTTTGACTTGAATGGTTGTCATATCACCAGAAGGGTCTTGCGGGATTAGTGACCCCAAGGAGGCCATAGTGTTTGCAAAATGATTTGATGATCGAGGGAGTGCCTTGATGTCGTACCATTCAAGCTTTTCCAAGAATTTGTCCACAAGGGCTTTGTAGGCCTGTAGAACTGGGCATTTGCATTGGAATACCCCTTTCACTTGGTTGACAATTAACAACGAATCACCAAAGATATTCAAGCATTTGATGTTCATGGTGATGGCTTTCTAAAGACCTATGAGCAAGGCTTCGTATTCAACATTGTTATTGGTGCATGGGAAATCAAGTTTAAATGATAAAGGCATTGGAGCCCCTTGTGGTGTGAAAAATATGATTCTCGTGCCACCCCCTTGCTCACATTTAGAACCATCAAAAAATAAGGTTATGTCGGCCTATGACTTAGGCTCTTCAGAATCTGGCGATTCTGAGACATGGAAGACCCCATCATCGGGTAGCTCTATGGTCAGAGGCTGATCGTCTTTGAGAGGAGCCTCTACTAGTTGATTGACGATGACTTGACCTTTGATGGACTTTTGTCCAATGAATTTGATATCAAACTTCCATTTCACCATGCGACTACTATGATAAGTACGACTCATCATGTACCATAATGGATTCTCCTTAGACACAACATACGTGGTATTGCTCAGCATGTAATGGCATAGCTTTTTGGTGGCAAATACCACTACCAAGCATAGCTTCTCAACGTATGCATAGTTAAGTTCATAACTGACCAGGGTGCGGCTAAGATAGTAATTAGCTTGTTCTTTATGTAGTTCATTTTTTTGGGCTAGCATGGCACCCAGTGCCACCTTAGTAGCTGAGATGTATAAATAGAATGACACTCCTGGTCTAGGTGGTGCCAATACTAGCGATGAAGCCAAGTATTGTTTTATGTCATCGAAGGCTGACTGGCACTCATCATCCCAATGAAATGCTACCCCCTTGTGTAATAATTTATTCATGGGTCGACACTTGTTAGATAACTATGCTATGAAGCGCTTGATTGACGTGACCTTTCCCTGCAAGATTCTTAGCTGCTTGATGGTGGTTGGGGGAAGCATCTCAAGGATTACCTTGAATTTGTTTGGATCTACCTTGATGCCTCATTTTGAGACTATGAAACCCAAGAGTTTTCCAGATGTGACACCAAATACGCACTTCTTGGGGTTTAGCCTAACTTTGTGTTCGATGAGGTGATCAAGGATCTTGCGTAAGTCATAAAGATGATTTTGGTGCAAAAGAGATTTGGCCAACATATCATCCATATAATCTTCCAAAGTTTTATGCATGTGATCGTGGAAGATGTATGTCATAGCGCATTGGTAGGTGGCACCAACGTTTTTAAGGCCAAAGGGCATGACCTTATAACAAAATGTCCCCCAAGGCATCGTGAACGCCATTTTGAGTTGATCATCGGGATTGATACAAATTTGGTTGTATCCCGAGAAACCATCCATGAGGGAAAGCATTTCATGGCCTACTGTAGCGTCTACCAATGCGTCGATGCTAGGCAAGGGGAAATCGTCCTTGGGACTCGCTTTGTTTAAATATAAAAAATTAGTGCATATGCGAATCCTCCCGTTTGGCTTCTTGACGGGTACCATGTTGGATAGCCATGGTGGGTAATCCACACAGATGACAAACTGTGCATCCAACAACTTTTGTATCTCATCTTTGACCATCAAGGCTACTATTGGGTGCATCTTACGTAGCTTTTGCTTGACTGGCTTGACTGTTGGATCAAGCGTTAAATTATGCGTGACTAGCTATGGGTCTAGCCCTGACATGTCTTTGTAGGACCACACAAAAACCTCCTTCTTCTATTTGAGAAGGGCAATGTAATTGACTTGCTCTTCGAGGGATAGACTTACCCCTAGCTTGATGATTTGTAGATTCATTTGATCAGAGTCGATGTCTACGTCAGTCATCTCTTCAACTGACATGTGGGATCCGTCCTCCAATTGGTGTGGATTCAGGATCAGGTGGATATCATTCTCTAAATTTAGATTTATGTTGGGAACATTGGGTTCCTCATCAGCATGGAATATATCCTGAGTTGGTCTTGGGGTGAAATGAAGCATCTCAATGTAAGGCCATTACTCTGATGGGGATGGTGGTGAGTTAGCGTGATCCCAGTCTATGGCATCTAGGTCTAGATACAATGGTCATGCTGGATCGGCTGGGTTATGGATGGGGGTGGTTAAATCAATGGATATCATGTTGATGGAATGAATTTGGTCTCCATTACCATTTGGATGTTGACTCGGACATCTTTGGTGATCCTTGCACCCTGGATCTGGCTCTGTGGGCACTGGCACAAAAGGATAGACCCTATGTGTGGATAGAAGGATAGGGTCTGCCCTTGGAACTGATGGTTCTATAGGTTCTCTAGGTGGGAGGTTCTATCTATATGCCCAAAGTGGTGGATGAAGCACTTGGTTTAACTATTCTTGATTTAAATGCCACCTATTCCTTGGTACCATATTCAGCTATTCAAACATATCATTGATGTCTATGGGGTGTTCTTTTTGCCTCATGTGATTAAGATATGCCATCTTAGTACCATCCTCATAGTCGCTATCAAAGATCCATAGGCATTCATTAGCTTCGACAACTATGTGCTCTTCTTGTTGGTATAGCCTCCCACTGGGCATTTCTTGATCACTTGGCCTTATGGCTAGCATGGGAGGCTCATTTTGTTCGAGCAAGTTGATTTGGTCCCATTCGGGTTGTTCTGCTCTCTACGGGAGGGCTGGATTCTCTTGAGGTGGTAATTTCTTGATTGGAGCATTCAAGGGGAACATTGCCTCGAAGTTCTGATAGTCGTCAATGGGCATCACTTGCGAGTGATTGCTATCAGATTCGAAAGGGTCCGAAGGTTCTACCTCATAAGCTGACTCATCTTCAGAAGACTCTCCTTGATATTTTTCATAACCCTCTTGGAGGTTATCCCTTGAAATTTCCTCTTTCTTGATCAAAGGGGAAGGGTTGTTCATGCTTTTAAGCCATATTGGTATTTTCCTTGCTCCTTTTCTAATTACATTATTTAATGATTTCCTTGGAGTGGACATCCTTATAGATACCTAGTTTAGAGTATGTGAATTACATTGATAAAACCTGTAGACACCAAAATCCAACCACTTGCAAGTCATCTATACCTTCCTGTCAGCCACATGTCAATCATCCATCTTTCCCGCCATTATTTGGCCCAAATCCACACTTTACCGCCATTATTTGGCCCAATTTCACCTTTCCCGCCATTTTTCATCCCCAAATTTATTTAAATTAATATTTATATATATATTTTAATATTTTAATATATATATTTAAATAATAGTTTAAGTGATTTAATCCGAGCCGTCCATCCTTCATTTAATCTCATCCGTCCATCCATCTTAATCCATTTCACAACCTAGATTTATTCTCTACCCTTAGATCCACTTTAATCTTAGCCACATGTTCAAAGTGTCGTTAAAACCCTAAAGTGTGCCCTAAGAGTAGATTATAAATTGAGTCACCTTGATGGCTCAAACCCTATGTCTTTTGCTACTTCTATCTCCTATGCGCTATCTTTGATTCTAATTCTTCTACTGCTATCTCCTCTATCTCTCTTCTGCTACCCTTTCACCGCATCCATCATTGCTTTTGTCACCGTTTTCATCGCCATTCCTTCTGCAGCATTTTGCAGAATCTCCCATTCCTGTCGCAAGTGCCCGCGGGCGTTTACCCCTTCACCAAGTTCCCACGAGCGTTTACCAAGTGCCCACGGGCGTTTACCAAGTGCCCGCGGGCGTTTACCTACAGCCACAGACTCAGATCGGTGTCTGAAACCTTAATCCAAAAGCACGCGGGCGTTCAGCGAGTGCACTAGGGCGCCTTTCATAGCTGATTTGACAGCCACATTACTTCCAGGTGTCGCTTGGTCTAGCTGCGTTAACAGAGAACAGGTATAAATTAGTTTAAAGCAAGTAACTTCTTTTCTTTTATTGATCTGTTGTTGAATTCCTGAATTCTATTTTTCTAGGGTTTTAGATTGTTTCTGAGGGCTCACACAGTGGAGCCCTCTTATTAATTTCTAACTCCTTGATAGTGTTAATGTGTGCAGGTTTTTGACAGCAGATCCGGTTTATTGATGGCAACTGATTAAGCTGGAGTGGTCCAAGCAAGGGATACAACAAAGCCCACTCACTCTGTTGGGATTGAAGATACATTCTTCGAAAGCGCCACCATTTGTGCCAGCTAGGGTTTCGGAGAACCCTAGCATAACTTGTAACTGTGTATCACGAATAAAGGGTTACAGGCCCTGTTGTACTCAAAAGGAGTTTTTAAACTCCATTGATTAATAATAATCATTTGTTTTGTGCAACTATTCTGTACTCTGTCATTGTGATTTTATTTATTTTTGTTTTTATCCATAACAGGGTTACTTAATTTATGCAAGATGAGGTTAATGAACACACTTGCACACACACAAGTTTTTGATTGCCTAGAGTCACTACCATGCTTCTGATTTGGTTAATGAACTCACATGCACACACATTTGGTCCTAGTTGAATTAGGCATTATTAGTAAGTTTGTTTGATACCACTAGCATGTTTGAGTCTTTATAAAACAGTCTTCCTCCATATTTTCTTCCATATCAACCTCCATATCTTCTTCCATATTATGTCATTCCATACGTCATCCATTCACAAGCCACCAAGTTCGGTGCCCCTGATTAAACAATTATGATAACAGTTGGCTAAATCTAACTATCTAAAAGTATGAGTGCTTCTTAGTGCATATTTCATTTACTTAGTCTCGCATTAATCATCTATAACTTTGCATTCCATTCCATCACATATGCATTAAAACATATAAAAACATGCATCACAAAAACATAGGCATTCACACAAAAGAAAGTAAAACACTAAAAATAAAAGCCATGTATATATATATGTGTATAAAGGTCAAACTGTACAATGAATGCCAAAAGGCTACAATATACAATAGAGCACCAAGGCTCATAAAGAGTGCATCTAAGCACTAAGCTAACCATCAAAAGAGGACCTCTGTGACCTAGTAGGAGCCCTAGACCTAGTGGTGTGCCTAGACTCACTATGCCTAGATACAGAAGAGGATGGAGGATCAGGCAAAACAATGTGATGCCTAAACAATGTGTCCTCCAGAGCCTCAATGTAACGAGTCCTAGACCTAAGCCTAGCTATGTCTATCCCGTGTCGTCGCTCTCGCTCTGCTAGCTCTGCCTAGAGTCTTGTCACCCTGTCATCCTGGGGCACCCTAGTCGCTCCATCCAAGTCCGCCTGTAGCTGGGCCATCCTCTCATTCTGAGCAGCTAATAGGGCATCCCACTCTGTTGCCTGTTGCTCCAGTCAAGCTATCCTCTCGTCCCGAGCAGCTAGCATAGCATCACGCTCTGTTATCTGCTGCTGCAGCTGTGCCAGCTCGTCCTCGAGCCCGCTAGGGGGTACCTCCCTGGCCTCTCCTATGGCCTCTCCTAGGCCCTCTCCGCCATCATCTCCATCATCTTCGCTCCCCGAAGCCTGCCGTGCCATTTTCCCCTTTCGCCTTCGACTGTCAGATCGAAGGCGGGGACCCTCCTTGCGCTTGGGAACCTCCACGGTTCCCTCGCCCTCGCTAGCCCCACTACCTCCAATATCTCCCAGTATGCCTGGGACAATGACCTCCTCATCCCCGGAATGATAGGGGAGAATCGGTGTCGCGCCTCTAACACCCTAAGCTGCAAAACAACAAAACAAAATTTTGTTACAAATTTTTTTCAAAAAAAAAAAAAAAATTTATTACAGTTTCGCAAAAATCCCTTTTCGTTGGGGCAGAAAACGGTCAATCTTTCATATTTTTTTTTTCTGGTTTGTACACCAACCCCTTTTCCGTTGGGGTAGAAAACGGTCAATCTTTCATATTTTTTTCTGGTTCGTACACCAACCCCTTTTTCGTTGGGGCAGAAAACGGTCAATCTTTCATATTTTTTTCTGGTTCGTACACCAACCCCTTTTCTGTTGGGACATAAACAGATGGTTTGTACACCAACCCCTTTTCTGTTGGGACATAAACAGATGGTTTGTACACCAACCCCTTTTTTGTTGGGACATAAACAGATGGTTTGTAAACAAACCCCTTTTCTGTTGGGACATAAATATATGGTTTGTAAACAAATCATTTTTCTGTTGGGACATAAACAGATGGTTTGTACACCAACCCCTTTTCTGTTGGGACATAAATAGATGGTTTGTAAACAAATCCCTTTTCTATTGGGACATAAACAGATGGTTTGTAAACAAATCCCTTTTCTGTTGGGACATAAACAGATGGTTTGTACACCAACCCCTTTTCTGTTGGGACATAAACAGATGGTTTGTACACCAACCCCTTTTCTATTGGGACATAAACAGATGGTTCATACACCAACCCCTTTTCTGTTGGGACATAAACAGATGGTTTGTAAACAAATCCCTTTTCTGTTGGGACATAAACAGATTGTTTGTACACCAACCCCTTTTCTTTTGGGACATAAACAGATAGTTCATACACCAACCCCTTTTTACCGTTGGGGCAAAAACGGTTCATTATATTCCAAATTTCTTCCAATTGGCTTGTGAGAACCATTCTCACTCGCCAATTGAGGGGGTAAGCTGATAAATCTTAAATATTCTTTTATTTTTTTTTGGTCTTCAAAGTTGTGCTTTAATCTTGAGAGAGAGTTGCGTCTGATCCAGCTTTTTAGGTGTCTTAAGTTTTTGTGCTGCATTGTGTCTTCACACAAAGCAACTCAAAAAGGGGCATCTGTAGACACCAAAATCCAGCCACTTGCAAGTCATCTATACCTTCCTGTCAGCCACATGTCAATCATCCATCTTTCCCGCCATTATTTGGCCCAAATCCACACTTTCCCGCCATTATTTGGCCCAATTTCACCTTTCCCGCCATTTTTCATCCCCAAATTTATTTAAATTAATATTTATATATATATTTTAATATTTTAATATATATATTTAAATAATAGTTTAAGTGATTTAATCTGAGCCGTCCGTCCTTCATTTAATCTCATCCGTCCATCCATCTTAATCCATTTCACAACCTAGATTTATTCTCTACCCTTAGATCCACTTTAATCTTAGCCACACGTTCAAAGTGTCGTTAAAACCCTAAAGTGTGCCCTAAGAGTAGATTATAAATTGAGTCACCTTGATGGCTCAAACCCTATGTCTTTTGCTACTTCTATCTCCTATGCGCTATCTCTGATTCTAATTCTTCTACTGCTATCTCCTCTATCTCTCTTCTGCTACCCTTTCACCGCATCCATCGTCGCTTCCATCGTCATTTTTGCCGCAATTCCTTCTACAGCATTCTGCAGAATCTCCCATTCCTATCGCAAGTGCCCGCGGGAGTTTACCCCTTCACCAAGTGCCCACGGGCGTTTACCAAGTGCCCACGGGCATTTACCAAGTGCCCGCGGGCGTTTACCTACAGCCACAGACTCAGACCGACGTCTGAAACCTTAATCCAGAAGCACGCGGGCGTTCAGCGAGTGCACCAGGGCGTCTTCCGCAGTCGATTTGACAGCCACATTACTTCCAGGTGTCGCTTGGTCTAGCTGCGTTAACATAGAACAGGTATAAATTAGTTTAAAGCAAGTAACTTCTTTTCTTTTATTGATCTGTTGTTGAATTCCTGAATTCTATTTTTCTAGGGTTTTAGATTTTTTCTGAGGGCTCACACAGTGGAGCCCTCTTATTAATTTCTAACTCCTTGATAGTGTTAATGTGTGCAGGTTTTTGACAATGAGATCTAGTTTATTGATGGCAGCTGATTAAGCCTGGAGTGGTCCAAGCAAGGGATACAACAAAGCCCACTCACTCTGTTGGGATTGAAGATACATTCTTCGAAAGCGCCACCATTTGTGCCAGCTAGGGTTTCGGAGAACCCTAGCATAACTTGTAACTGTGTATCACGAATAAAGGGTTACAGGCCCTGTTGTACTCAAAAGGAGTTTTTAAACTCCACTGATTAATAATAATCGTTTGTTTTGTGCAACTATTCTGTACTCTGTCATTGTGATTTTATTTATTTTTGTTTGGCATGTATTTTTAATCTACAAAACCTTTCTAAGACTTAGGTTTTGTAGGATCCTTATGTCTCCCTAGTGATTAGAATATACTCTAATCTTGGTAATAGTTCACCTTTTGATTTGATTTGGTAATGTTTTGGGAATGATAATAATCAACTCCTATTTCACCTTCTTTCTTCTATTGAACTATGCACTTATCAATTTGATGGAGTTCTCTATGGTTGGATTTCTTTTGTCTCTTTAATGTGTCTATGAGATAAGTATAAGCAATTAATTCCAACTCTTTCAAGAAAATAATAATTTTGCTTCTTTTCAACCTTTAGTTCTCAATAGTTCAATTTTCTAAAGTTTGGTGTAGTATTCCTTATATCTCCCTAATGTAGAAATTTAGAAGATAATAATATTTGCAAACTAATATTTCAATTATCCAATGTTGAAAACCTTATATCTCCTACTATGAATATTTTCAAATATTATAATATATATGTACTTCAACTAATGTACCTTGAAATATCACTTGAAGATATAAACTTGCTTTATAATTCACTAATGCTTGGTTAATTCTTATTGCTCCAATGCAGTAGTAAATTTAACCTTATATGGTTCACCTTATAACTCCTTTTAAAATTAATGAAAGTAAGTAATTAATTTGATATTACCTTTATAATGTTGCATGTGATATACCTCTATCTTCGCTCCTCCAATGGATCCTTCGGGCGTTGTATTTGTTGAATGATAATGAGCATTTAATGCTCCCTCTTTTCATGGATGTCTAATCAAGGTCGTCTCTTCTTTAATTATGCTTTGACCTCTTTGTGTGTATGGACTTTGCTATTGAATCTGCATGCTTCGATCTTCACTTCAATGTTGGCTAAAGATCTTCACTTCAATGTTGCATTCCTTTCAACTTAGGCTATTAATAGTGATGCATCCCTTCTTGGGATGTAATTTACTTCACGTGTTACTATACCTTCTCCCTTCTTGATGCTCTTGACACTTGGTGCATACATTGCTTGAATATGTAGGTGGTAAATAGATGTTATAATCTCTTCGAACGTCAGTTGATGAGCCTTCAATGCTCTTCCTTTTGAATGAAATGATTACTATACCTTCAACCTTCGAAATATACCTTCAACACTTCCAAGATGAGTGTTACATCTATTCTGAGCACTTTCTCCCTACATAGGTGTTAGAAGAATTATGAAACACCTTCTTTCATTATGCCAAGTGGCACTTGCATGTGAGGACACCTTCAACATCTCTTTAACCTTCAATACTTCTTCCCAATGGGTGCAAGTTGTTCAATCTTGGCTTCAATGCTTTTCTCCTTCTTGCCAATGAGTGCAAGCTATGCTTTTCTAATGAGCGATGATGATATTATCCACAAGGTTAGCTCCAACTATGGTGATTCTAGGGTGCTCCAACACTACCCTTTTGGTTGATGATTTATCTCCAATCGATGGTCATTCTTGGTTGCTTCGATCGCTATCTTCCTAGCTAGCGATTCATCTCCAATCGATGGTAGCTCTTGAGAGCTTTAGCTAGTAGTTTGTCCAAGAAATCATTTGGGTAATGCACTCCTTATTTGCTTCTTGATTTTATGTAACTTGTGCTTCATTATCCTTAGTGCTATCTACCTTACAATGAGTGTTATGCTTCTTTTGATGTTGTAGGATTCTTACTACGTAGGCATTGATTTGGTGTCTCTATACACCTTTGAAAAACTTAGCTTATGAGCCCTTTGATGGCTCTACCTCTATGCCTTGATGTTTACCCCTTGATGTTGATGATGTGGTCACTCGATGACTGTACTATGCTGACTATTTTGGTGTCTTTAAGACACTCTTTCTTTTGTCCCTACTTGTTGTATTTGAAAGGACAAAATCGATGCCAATGTAATGCAAACACCTTTGCAATAGATAGGATTAAGTCCCTTATTTTACACCAAAGTTATACATCTCCTTTTGAAGCTATTCCTTGCTTCTTAGATATGGTGGCTCTCTGCTCTAATCCTTGAGAGCAAATAGTAATGTATTGTTGCCTTCCTTACTAGACAACACTAACCTCTAACTTCTTTTCTTGGATAACTTAGTAACAATGAATCCAAGCTCTTAACCATGCAACTAATATGCTATTTTAGAGGTTTAACTTTGCACTAATTTTCACTGCAACTAAAGTACTTAGTGCACCTTAAAAAATCTTAAGAACAATTAGTATAGTGCAATATTGATCTCACCTTATCACTCTTGTAAAAGAACTCGTAAGATGTATCAATAATAACTCTTAAATGCACTATAATCTCTGCAAATTTCACTTAATGTAATGTCTTCTTTGCTTCAACTAAACAATAGGAAGATGATATTTTTCTTTCATTTGAAATATATCTAACTCCTATTTTAATGTGTAAGTATTAACCTTAAAAGAAACTATCTTCTGCACTCCCTTGAAGACTTTAATATGCAACCTTCTCCTTGCAACTTTTAACTCTAATATGGTGCTTAACGAATCTTAATAATGAACCAAAAATCTAAAGTTCAACTAATGAACCTTCATGCACCCAAGTTGCTTACCTTAATGATCTCTGTAGATGAAGGATTGCAAGGTGATTAGATTCACCTTATTGTTACCTTTTACTGGATGAACTTGCAGCTCTTCTTTGCTATCCAAAATAACTTCTCAACACACCAATTTGTAGCTTTGTACCTCCTTATATCTTGCTGCCTGATACTGTAGTTTGGTGGCTCCAACCTTCAGGATGTATCTTGGAAATCTGAAACTTAGAAGCTATTGATGTTGCCTAAGTTGTTGCTTTCTTGTTGTCCTCAAATCTAAAATTTTTAGATTGCAAAGCAGTCAATCTCTCTACTGAAATGTTGTCCTTGAATCTCAAAATTTTGGTAGGGAACTCCTCCAAATCGTAGCTAAGATTTTCCTTCAAGAACCCTTCAATTTTTCTTTTATAGAAACTAGTAGATCTCCTTTCTTCGAATGAGCCTTCTAGCCTTCAAAGGTAATCTTCAAACCTCTCAGGTTTGGTAGTAATGTCTGGCTCCTTTCTCCTTCAACCTCCTTGTCGAATTTTGACTTCAATCTAGGCCTTCTTCTCAAGAATCTAAAAGTCTTGAGGTCTTCACCAATCTCCTTCAAAATTTGGAAACTTCTTGCCAAATCCTTCTCCCTTGGGCTTGTTTTCGGATGGCGATAATTGTCCCAAGTTCTTCCTTTATCAGGAACTTCTCCTTGGTGGTAAATTTCTCCAATGAGTTCTCCTAGGAACTCCTTTAATGGCCTTCTTTGAATCTCCTTCAATGAGGCTCTCCAAGCCTTCTCCTTCTTTCTCCTTGAGACCTCTTCTCTAGGGTCTTCACTCTTGCAACTTCTCTAGTCTTCTCAATGAGACCTTTTCTTCAACCTTCTACTATGGAAGTTTGGCAATGAGATCTCCCTCTTGGATCTCTAAAATCTGCTGCTTTAAGAACAAGACTTTTGCTAGTCCTTCTCTATCTCTTCCAAAATTGGAAGTTCTTCAATGGGATCTCTTGTAGGTCTCTTCAGCTTCTCAGGCTAATTTCTTCTACTCCTTCAAGGTGAAGTCTTCAATATTCAATGGAGATCACCAATCTCCTATCTTCATCAGGACTCTTCTCTGGAGTCTCTTCAATTTCTACTTGTAGTCTTCAATGGAGATCACCAATCTCCAATCTTCTCCTAGACTCTTCTCTGGAGTCTCTTCAATCTGCTATTTGTAGTCTTCAATGGAGATCACCAACCTCCAATCTTCTCCTGGACTCTTCTCTGGAGTCTCTTCCTCGAATCTGCAACAAGGCTCCTATGGCCTTTTCTTCTTCTGCACTCTACAGGTCTACAATCTCTAGCAATGGGATCTTTTCTTCAGGCCTCCAAATCTTCGTTCTTTCATTTGTTGCTTATGGTGCTAGATTGATTCTAAAGAAGATATTCTTCCTAGCTCTTTTGTAGGAAGCTTCCCAACTTTCTTTGAATCTCCTTTTTCTTGCAACAAAGTATTAGGACTGTAATGGAAGAAACTCTAAATCTAGAGATAATCAATCTTCACTAGTTGATTTGTCAATCTAGTGGTATTAATGTTGAGTCCTAGTCTTCACGAGTTTTTTTGCAACCCTGTGGAAAGACTCTAGCCAAATGCAATCTCAGAAATTCTGAAAATGAGATTTTTGGATTTCTCTCAATCTCACTTGTGGCTCTCCCTATTTCCTATCGATCTACCATGTGCTTTGATACCACTGTTAGCTTTTGATGAGTATATGATATAGGAAATGCAACCACAAGATGCAAGATAAGCAAGCTATGATATCTATATGATAATGGCACTATAATATGCAATAAAATAAAGAGATAAACTTCTGCAATAACTCAAAAATATGCCATTAATGAAAGCTCACAAAAATAGTACAATGCAGTATAATGGAGGACATGAACACTCCATAAACTATTTTTAAAGGAACTACATTGTACTCCTCTACCAATCTATACTATGCACTCTCTATATTCTCTCCCCTCTATTTCACTCACTATAAGGCCTTTATATAGGAAGATAAGTTCCTTGGCCCTCACTCTACCTTTGACTCTATCCTATGACTCATGTACATGTGGACTACATGCACATTTACATCATTGCACATTCTAACACTTGTGCATTTATTACATGTTGAAGTAACTACTTAACTTTACTCTAAAGTAAACTCCTACTCTAGTAATGTACCAAAGGTGGTACATTGATATGTACCCAATAATGTAATATATTCTCTAACATACAACCATCAATAAGAAATAACAACAACTATTTAATGAGCATAAGTATTTTCTTAATAAGAATGACATAAACCATTCAATGAGATTAAAGTATTTTAGAAATAAACATTTAATAAAAAAGCCATGAATAAATCATTTTATTCACAAGATAAGGTCAATGAGGGAACCTCATAATTCCCTCAAGAATGAACTCCATGTTCATTATTTTCCCAAGTTTGTTTATCTAATCCATAGAAATACTCTAATTATTTTCATCATCCTCGAAGGAGCCCAAACTCCTCTTATGAATAGATAACTCCCTCTATTCATTAAATATTTATAATATTAATACTCCAAAATATTAAGATTTATTTTTCCAAAAGAAGGGTTTATAAGGTTAAACAATCCAATTTCAATTCAAATTAGTCAACTAGTTTTCAACCAATCAACCACCCACAAGCTAAGCCACAATGCTCAAGCCTCCACCAAGGGATGACTACCCTGACCACCACCTGGTGTTCAGGCTAATAGAGGTGGCATCCCCTATTTCAAGTCCTCACATGCTCCCACAGGGAGCATGCGGGATATTTCCCCAATTTTTCTTTCAAATAAAAGGTTTGTTATAAGATACCCTCAAGCAAAAGATACAACAAATGAGTAAACAAAAAACCTGATGGTAATAGCTAAACTAGATACTCCATGTGGTAAACACAGATAGGCCAATAGAACTAGGTTTGTATGTAGAAATAAAAGGGTAACAGAGGGTTCAATAGGTTTTAGAGGGCTTAGCCAAGCACCTAGATTCTTGGCTATTATCTTCTATGAACTTAGCACCTTATAAAGCCTATTTATCCCACTACACCATGCATATGGGATAAACCATAATATCATTTTTAAACAAAACTTTCCCACCATAATATCCATTCAAACCTTGACGATCAACGATAGAAATAGATGGGTCAAACCAATCAGATAATATCACTTATCAACGTCTTAATACATTGAAAGCTTAGTGGCCACTAGGTGGCTCAATCTCGACCACCACCTATGGTTGAAGGTTTATGGTAGCTTGGCTCCCTTTAAAAATTTTACTATCCTGAGCACATCCTATGTGGGACAATGCTCGCAAAAGGCCATTAAGGCCTTCTACCTAAGCATACCAACCACTAAAGAGAGTGCCATGATGGCTTAGGGGTGAGCATAGAAGTCTTTAGACCTCCCCAAAACAACTAAAAAAGAGCTATAACTTAAAGATTTGCATATATAAATACTTTATGGAGCAATAAAGGGTGATCTAAGCCATCTCAGAACTTGGATTCAAACGTAGAGATAAAACTCAATTATAGTGATCACCATAAAGTTTTAATAGAGGAAATATTATTGTTTTAAGTGTCTTAAGGTCACCAAGACATAAGATTAACAACTAAATGCTGGTTAAATCGAGCTAATCAGAGTTGCAAAACAAAATAGATGCCTCGTTAAACATTCAATATATCTAAACACATATGGTATATATATATATATATATATATATAACATGTGTTCAAATAAATAAAATGAGCTTCTAATACAAACAATACCATTCATTAAGGATAAAATTGAGGAAAAGAAAGATTTCAAACTCCAAAGCATTACCACCCATTGAGCATTCAAAATCAAAGCATAGGTAAGAAACTCCAACCTAGAGCTCCTGCAAAGTCAAACTTCTTATGATTGCACTCCAAACATAGCCTCCTAATGAATTTCTTCTTCTTTCTACAAGTTCTCCCAAGTCCTTCTAGTCTACCTCTCAGTGTTAGCCTCCCCAACTAAGCCCTCTTAGGTTTATATAAAGGCCTTATTGAAAGATACCTTTATTAAACTATTAATTTCTCTCTTTATGAGTCATAAAGGTGAGTTATTATTAAATGATAGAAAGATCCTCCATTATGACCCCCTTTTTCTCTCCTCCCTTCATTTGGAGAAGGTTACCATCAAAAGGTTTTCTCCTCCTTTTATGAGTCATCTAGCAGCTCTTATTTTAATAATATAAGATATTTTTTCAAATTTGGCCCTTTCTTGCCATTATTTAGGCCTTCCTCCTCCTTCAATTTGGAGAGGGCTCCTAATCCATTAGTCATCTCTAATTTTGAACTTTTCTTCAAATTTAAAAGGACTGCTATTAACATAGTAAGATGCCTTAATTTAATCAATATTAAAATTCTTTATTTTAAATATACCAATCCTCCTCCCTTCACTTGGAAAAGAGGTCAATTTGACAAACTATTATTTTATTCCAAGGGGAAGATGCTCTTTCTCCTCCCTTGGTTTGGAAGGGGTCTTTATCACCCAATTCCAACTCAATTTCCTATTTTACAAAAATAGGCTAAATAATCAAATCACCAAATTAAAGCTAATCACAATTAATTACTTAATCTTGTAATTAATATTAAATCATTATTAAGGTCATTATGGATCTTCATCCATTTTTTTTCTTTCTCATCCTTAGTGGTGACTCCCTCATCCACTCTATCCGAAGGATACCTGCTCCTGCAACCATGCTAAATATTAGCAGTGCCTTATTCTTAAATAAATAAATCATAAATTGTAAATAATTAGCATAATGCCATTTAATTTATCTTTAAAACAACATAACAATTCATTAGTCCATCATATGAAAAAGCTTTCCAAGGGAGGGTTGTGACAAGATTTGATAAAATTTTATGCAAATTTGATTAAATGTAAATGGAATTTTGTGTGAAATATAATTTATATGAAATTAGGAGGAATGTGGATGGCATGTAATTTGATAAAATATAAATTAGACTTTAGAAAAATTGATTAAACCTTAGAGATGACAATTATGGGGTGGCAATTGTATATAATGCGTTGTCTTAGTAATTGCTCAAGAACGACCTTGGCAGGCATTATAAGACCCTTCCATTCATTTACCTAGGGTTGTTCATGGTTGTATAGAGATTGCATGGAGTATTATTATTTAGGTTATAGAGGAGAACTTATTTCCATGAATGTTGAGTCCATTGAACCTATGTATTGTATACAATATGTATTGAACCTATGTATTGCATACATTATGTATTGAAATGTAAATTAGAATTAAATTCAAATTAGGTGAAATTAGGAGAAATATGTATGGCATGCAATTTGATAAAAATAAATAAATTAGACTTTAGAAAAATTATTAAACCTTAGAAATGACAATTATGGTGTGGCAATTGTATATAATATGTTGTCTCAGATATTGCTCAAGAATGACCTGGGCAGACATTATAAGGTCCTCCCATTCATTTTTCTAGGGCTATTCATGATTGTGTGGAGATTACATGGAGTAATAGAACTTTTTTTCAAGAATGCTTATTTCATCGAACCTATGTATTGCATACAGTATGTTAATGTTGCATACAACAACCGTGATCAATGTAAATCAAAATTTTGAGCATATTTATGTTTGCATGTACTAATAAATGAATGCTTCCATAATGGTAATATTATCTATGTTATATAGCTTTAGTTGCATGTATTATTAGAATACGATTTATAGTATGAGTTAGCACAAGAATCGTACAACCTGATATATAATGTTGGAGCAATCATACAGTGAGATAAATACATGCAAATTGATCGATGTTAGTGGTAAAAGGGTAGTAACCATAGTGTAACTAGGTGATTGAATACAAGAGGTAACTATTAGTTAATTATCATATAGAAAAATCACTAAAAAAATAATATTATTGATGCACATGCAAGGGTTTATGAATCGTATAATTTCCCACTGAATTGTACAATTAGCAAACTATCTCATTAATATTGCATGATTTACCAGTTGAACATTTTTGACTGAATTGAATAGTTTGCTAATTGAATATTTGACTGAATTGAACAGATTTCCAACTAAAACATTTTGGTAACTGTATGACTTGGGTGAGATTGTACATTTTGGAATCTTACAATCATACCATTGTATGTTTTGTGACCATACAATCATACCATTGTATGTTCTGTGATCGTACAATTATGCAATTGTACATTTTGTGAAGTTGTATGATTGGGACCATAAAACTGTATGGTTGTTGGAATTGCACACCCATAATGAAAGAGATGAATATCAGTTTAACGCATTATGCTTAAATATATCACCACTCCCTATCGATAATACCATCACACATACTACATTTGACACCATTGCCATTGTTACGAAGGAGGAGGGTATGGAGTAGTAATTATCATGGAGGAAATAAGGGTGAAAATAGATACAAGTCTATTAAGGCGTGGGAGACAAGATCACAAAGAGGAGCAAGTTCCAGTAAGGAGTACACACATTTCTCAAAGGGGAATGTGATCAATATATAAACTTTAACCCAAGAAATAGATAAACCAATATTAGAATAAGTATGGACTTTAGAGGAAGGAGATACTAAGAGGTGGGAAACATTGCTATTAAGTACAAAAGAAATGCAAGAAGAACAATCAATAGTCAAAGGAGATAATGTAAAGGAAGATGTCAACTTAGAAAGAATGCAAGAAAATTAAGGGTGGATGGTGACACCTGAGCAGACAAAAGGAAGTTTTCCAAGGGGTGTAGAGGATGATAGTCAAACACCAAAGCAACCACATGCAAGAACTCAAGAAGATAGACCAACAACACAATTTGTATACTAGTGAAGAAGGTCATAAAGTGAGGATGCACAAGAAGTATAAAGACAACTATTTAGTAAAAAAATGTACCAAGGACAAAAATATTAAATGAATAACAATACAAAACACCCATTGTAGAAAGGGATTAGCTAGAAACACCAAGGGAGTTCTTGTCAAGTTATGAAGAAGAAGGAACTCCACCTATGGTTAACGTTGCCACTAGAGCAAGTAGACAAAAATACCCACCCTTTACGAGGGAAGTAAAGGAGTATCTATTTAGGCCTATTGGTGCATGTAACACCATTTAGAAACAAAATAGGGTAAGACTCATAATAGTTTGGTATCTAAAGTGAGAGAATAATAAATGAGTCCACATTATAGGGACTCGTAATAGATTGGTATCTAAAGTGAGAGAATACACCAACCTTTTGGATATGGAACACAATGAAAGATGAATTCATTAATGAATTTCATCCTTTGAGGGATGACACAAAAATCATCACTAAAATATATGCTACAAAACAAGGAAAATATGAGGATATCAAAGCATACAATCAAATATTGAAACAATTGACTAACAAAATGTAAATACCACCAGCTAATAGAATTATTAGAAGATGGTTTATTTATTGACTATTACCTAAATACAGGGAGAATATGAAGGTAGTTCCATCTTTAAAATATGTTGAAGCTTTAGAAAAAGCAAAGAATTTTGAAAGTGATTCAAAGCAAACAACAACAAGAATTATTGGATATTCTAAGAATGAGGACTCACATAGTTATGTAGATAACAAAGTGCATCATGTTATTCAATCCTTATAAAATGATGAAGTTAATAGGGAAACCAAGAAATATCGAAAGGATATATGGTGTATTGATTGCAAAACTGAAGAACTTACAAATGCATATCACAATATATGTGATGTATTGGGACATGAAGTAGTTGATTGTCCATTTAACTTGAAAGGGGTAAGACACTAAACTCTAACAGTACAAGGAAGTGAGGAAAAATAGAGTACCCAAGGAAATAGACAAGGCACAACTAGTGGTGTATATAGGAACAATCATTGAGGAGGTAGGCCATATAAAGGAAATTGACAAGGAGATCAAAGTCGGTTGTAGTATGATTCAAAAGGTAGACCAATCATACAGTATCAAAATTTCCAAGAGTGGGGTATTTTGCAAAAAAAAGTTCTGCTCCTCAAACAAATGAAACAATGTAGAATAATGTAACACATATTTGTAGATGATGTGGTCCAATTAACCACAAGGAGGTTAACTATCATAAGAATATGAGCATAAGTAACTCATAGAATGTCAATTTTCTTAACATAGACATACCTCAAATAGGAAAGGAATAAAAAGAGAAAGATGTACTAGTCATGATATGGAGTCAGGCCAAGAAAGATAATTACCCCGAACCTACCAAAGAAAAGGAAATATGGTAGGTGTCTCAGAAGGTAATTGAAGAGGAAGCACAAAAAGCTAAACAAGTAAGGTTACCATAACAAAAAAAATTGAAGAAGCTGAGGTGACTTAAAGGAGAAAGCATCAATGCAAAGACTAGCAACACAAGTCTTAAATACCACCATAGAGGTTATTCTAGGAGCCATACCAACATTACACATGGTAATGGGAGAATAATTACAATCCAAAAAGTAATGGAAGTACAGATCCAACCTAAAAGAAGCTGGGAAGAAGGACCAATTTTTGGATCCAACGATATTAATGATTGATGTTGGAAAAAAACTAGCATTAGTTCATATGGAGATATTAGAGCATAAATTAACACAAGTAATTATGGACAAAGTATCCAATGTTAATGTACTACGAGAAAGAACCTAAAAAGAAATCAAGGCTCCATTCTTGTGGGCACCTAGTTTTAAGTTGTATAGTGTTGACCAATATGGTATTGAGACCAAAGGAGTATTGATGGCCCAAAAGGTAATAATAGCTAACCAAGAATTCATCTTGGATTTTTTTGTGATTACAATGCAAAAACCAACATATGATGCATTGCTAGGAAGGGGATGGCTAATATTGGCCAAAGTAAATCACAACTGGGAAAAGGATTGAATAACATTCTAGAAATGGCATCACAAATACATGATCAATTTGAAAAATCAAATGAGCAATGAATATGTGGCTACAATAGATGAATTAGAAAGTTCTTCAGAGGAACAAGAACAATATGAGCCAAATGAGGAAGGAATATTGTACCTAGAATAATGTAGAAAACACAAAACTCAATATGATAGCAGACTTCTCTATTCAAAAATGAGGAGTGTAAAATGTTTTAGCCCATATTCCTCTGTATTCAAATAGAGGAGACTACATAAACTCAAGATGAAAATAAGTTAGCAAGAAGATAGGGGAAGAAAAAAAAGAGAAATGATATTTCCAAAAAGCTTCATAGAATACATAGTTGGTGATGCAAAGATAGATGCAAAATAAATACATTTGAAGAATGTGAAGAAGGATAAGGCAAAACCATAGAATGTAATATGAAGGACCCAAGATGGTGGAAGTGAATTTAGGAATAAATGATGAACCAAGAATGATCCATTATGGAGATGATTGGAATCCTACGTTGAAAGCAAGAACTTTCAAGATTTTGTTAGAATACAAAGATGTCTTTGCTTGGACATACAAGGATTTGAAGGTGATGCCTCTAGAACTATGCATTCATAAGATTTTGTTGGTTCTATGGTCCCAAATAGTTAGATAAGGCCCTACATAATTAACACAAAGTATGTAGCCTTGGTGAATGTAAAAATAGAAAAGATGTTGGATGCTAGCATTATTTTTAAAGTGATAACAAGTGAGTGGGTATCACCTATTGTGGTCACCCTAAAAAAAGTAGACAAAATCCATATGTTCTATAATTTTGAAGTCTAAATACAGTAGCAATTAAGGATCCCTTCCCTATTTTATTCATTGATTCCATCTTGGAGGAAGTAGCTAGACATGAAATTTACTTATTTTTGGATGGGTTTTCTGGCTACAATCAAATAAGTATAGCCAAAGAGGATAAGTTGAAGATCGCATTTATGGTAGAGAATCGAATTTATGCATATAATAAAATACCATTTGGGCTATGCAATTCCTCTACCACATTCTATAGAATTATTTTGTACATATTTAATCAGTTGGCAAAAAAACATTTCAAGGTGTTCCTAGATGATTGGTCAATATATGGATAGATTGTGGAACATGTGCCAACATTAGGTGAATTAATGAGATTGTGTAGAAATGTGTAGATAGCCTTAAATCTAGGGAAATGTTATTTAATGGTGTTGTATGACAATATATTGGGATACATAGTGTGTAGATAAGGATTGAAGACAAATCCTGATAAGATTCATGTCATCTTGAATATGGAAGAACCACACGATGTGATATCATTAAAAACCTTCATGGGGTCAATAGGATATTATCAAAGGTTTATCAAGAACTACATCCATGTGTCATATCCATTATATTCTCTAAAAAAAGACAATTCCACCTTTTGTTGGATAGAGAAACATCAAGGAGCTTTTGAAGAGTTAAAAGTATAGCTCATGTGTAGTCCCATTTTGGTGTTTCCAGATTGGGATAAGGAGTTCCATGTTGAAATATATGTATACAATTTTGTAATTGGATGCTTTTTAGCCTAGGAAGGATAATTTAGGCTATATCAAGCTATATATTTTGCAAGCCATCTATTTTCAAGGGCAAAAAGGAACTACAATACAACATAGTGTGAGACTTTAGAAATGGTATATGTTTTGGACTCTAGAGCATACTTTAGAGTATCTTCCCTAAAGTATCTAGGTTCTAATTATTTAGCATTCATTTAAATATAGTTGCACCAACTTTACTATTTGAGAGGAAATTAGTTTTATTGTGGGAGCCTATAGGGAATTGTTTAGAGTGTTTCTAAACATAGTAGGAGCAAGCAAGATCTCCATAATAATAGAGATTTCAAACCGATTGGAGTGCTATAACAACATTGTTAGTTCTTATGATTATTAATCTAATGAGTCTATTTTCTCATTTTGGTATCAAAGCCAGGTTTTCTCAGATGAATCAAAACATGTGGAGAGTGGCATGAAGAGATCTGAAGCATGCACTTTGTCAGAGAAACTCAAGTGGCCAACACTCAGCAGAGTTACAAGGAAGATCTTGAGTAAATCATTCATATATCACACATCTTGAGGTATTTTCTAATTAAATTTTGAGGGTTTTTATATAATCATGTCAAGAGGACGTAGTGAAAATTTTAGGTAATTTGGAGCTTATTTGTTGATTTTAATAGTATTTTGAGTTTTGCAATAAAATGGTTGTATAAGGTGGAATACAGGGTATTTGATTCTAAAATTTTCGAAGAAATTTTATTTAGATAAAATAATGATTCAGAAAAAAATTCAGGTCATTTGGATCTATATTTATTGATTTTTGTGAATATTTATTTTTTCTTCATCCTAGATCCAGAATTGTGATAAAAATGGAAAAATTAAATGATCACATATTTTTCACCTTTGTGAATTTTATTCTAAAATTTAGAGGGTTTTCAGATTATTGTCTCAGGAATACAAAGTTTAATTTTTAGAAATTTTAGAGCTGTATGGATTTATTTATGTGAAAAACATTGAGGTTGTCTCAAAAAACACTCTAAGATCTAGAAAGGGCAAAAGTAAATTGATCATATATTTCTCATTTGTGTAAATTTGCTTCTAAAATTTAGTGGGTTTTCAGATATGTACATCATAAGTATACAGTAAAAATTTTAGTTTGTTACAATCAGTATTGGCCGATTTATGATAAATTTGGTGCTTGAGATTTTGGTAAATAAAAAAGAAGCATGTATTTTTGCAATCAGAGGTTAATTCTAAGAGATTGACTTAATAGGTTGAGTCAATTGAGTAAAATAAGATCTTCTACTGCTATTTATTGCAAAAATATTGTATTAGAAGCTATCTAAATTATTCCAAATTTTTGTTGATTATCATCAATGGCTACCAATAACAATATTCCCATTCCTGAATTTAATGGGTTAGATTATGAGTATTGGTCTATCAAGATGAAGACATTACTCATAGGCAAGGGGTTATGGGATATTTTAGAAGAAGGCTAAAATGAACTTGCATATTGGACCACCTTGAGTGCAGCTGATAGAACCAATAAAAAGGATGCCCAAAATAAAAACTCATTTGCTCTCTACCATCTCCAAGAAGCTTTGGAGAAAAGTATCTTTCCAAGAATTGCTTCTTGTTTAATAGCCCTAGAAGCATGGATAGCCTTGAGATATAGCTATCAAGGGAGCAATCAAGTGAAGTAAGTGAGGCTTCAAACCTTGAAGAGAGATTTTGAGAATCTCAAGATGCAAGATGATGAAATAGTGGGATATTATTGTGTGAGAGTGAAAGCAATTGTAAACAAAATGGAGACACTTGGTGAAGACATAAAAACTGAAGTGGTTGTGAAGAAAGTGTTGAGAACACTTCTTCATAAATGGAATCATATTCCTATTATTATTTAAGAATCTAAATATTTGTCTACTCTAACTTTTGATGCTCTAATTGGTTCTTTGACGTCCCATGAAGAGAGACTACAGGTTTATACATCATCAAGCTTTGGAGGTGATGACAAAGCATTCTCATCCAAGGAAGGTGAGACTCATGGCAATGCACAAGGAAGAGGACAAGGAAGAGGAAGAGCAAGAGGAAGAGGTAGATCAAGAGGTGGCTACCAAGGAAAAGGAAAAGGAAGAGGAGGTGACAAATCAAACAAAGCTTGTTACAATTGTGGTAAGCTTGGTCACTTTGCTAAAGATTTTTGGTCCAAGACTTATCAAGAAGGGAGAAGTAATAATTATGGAAATTATGGAGAAGAGGAAGGAAATTATTCAAATTTGTTCCTCACATATGGAAAATCAGATCAAAATCTTTATGAAACTTGGATTTTAGATATTGGTTTCTCAAATCATATGAGTGGCAAAGAAGAGTTATTTGCTACAATGGATTCCACATATAAATCAAAGATCAAATTGGGAGATGACAAGGCACTACAATTTGAAGGTATGAGAGCCATGGAGGTTCCAAAAAAAGAAGGCACAAAGAAGGTGAACAAAATCTATTACACTCCTAAACTCCAACATAATTTTCTTAGTGTTGGGCAAATCATGGAAAAGAACTATAAACTTGTATTTGAAAATGGAAAATGTGTAATTTTTAACAAAAACAATTGTAATAGAGTTGTTACACAAAGTACCTATGACAAAGAATAGGTTATTTCCTCTTAAATTTGGTGAACAAGGAGGTGCCCAACTTGATAGTGTAGCCATAGAAAATCCAAGTGTGCTTTGGCACTTGAGATTTGGTCATCTTAATTTTGCAAGCTTTAAGTTGTTGACTTCTCAAGCTATGGTGACTGGACTACCAAGAGTTGAAGAGCACAAGAAGGTGTGTGAAGACTATGTTTTGGGAAAGCACTAAAGAACAAATTTTTCAAGAGGTCAACCATGGAGAGCAAGCCATCCACTATAACTGGTACATTCAAACATTTATGGTCCAATGCATACCAAAATTTTGGGCAACAATTCTTACTTTCTCACTTTCATTGATGATTCTCTAGAATGTGTTGGATTTATTTTTTGAAAACTAAGGATGTGAAGCTTTTGAATGTTTCAAGGATTTAAAAAATAATGTAGAGAATCAAAGTGAGTATGTTGTAAAGAGATTAAGTACTGATAAAGGAGGGGAGTTTTGTTCAAATGCATTTCTCAAATATTGTAAATATTGTGGTATCAAAAGGCAATTAAATACTGCCTAAACTCCACAACAAATATGGTTGAAAGGAAGAACCGCACTATTGTAGAAATGGCTATATCAATGTCAAACAAAGAAACTCAATAACATGTATTGGGATGATGTTGTTAGGACAAGTGGTTACATTTTGAATAGGAGTCCCACTTCTAGTTTAGATGGGATAAGTCCCTATGAGGGCTAGTATGGCAAAAAAACAAATGTAAAGCACTTAAAATTTTTTGGTTGTCTTGCATATGCACACATTCCTGATGAGATAAGAAAGAAAATTGACCCCAAAAGTCAAGCATATTTTTTTTTTGGGTATTATGAGTCTTAAAAGGCATATAGACTCTACAATCCAAAAAATTGCAAATTTGTAATCTCAAGAGATGTAATTTTTTAAGGGAAAGAGTGGGTTCATCAAAAAAAAATTGTTGATGATGGATCTCAAGATGCAAGCTCCTCCCAAATGCAGCCCATTAACAAGAACAATAATGGAAGTCCTCCTCCAAGTCCAAGAAAGAGTTCTACTTCAAGTACAAGTGTTACTCCAAGTCCACAAAGATCAACAAGTTCTTCTCCAATGCCCATGGAAGTAGATTCACCATCAATAGGTAAGAGAACACTTCAGTAACATCCCTTCTACCAAATTATGGATAAGAATTTTCAAATAAGATACACTAGAAGCCAATCTAGTGAAATGAATGAAGTCTTGAAAAGACTTGAAAATTTGCACATGTATGGTGATGAATACTCTCAAGAGCCTAAGGGAGATGTTGTAAACTATGCTTTAATGACTAGTGTAGAGCTAGAGCCATCTAGTTATGAAAAAGCATGTACTCATGATGTATGGCAACAGGCCATGAAAGAGGAAATGGCCTCTATAAAAAAGAATGATACATGGGAGCTAGTGGATCTTCCTAAGAGTAAGAAATGTGTTGGATGTAAATGGGTCTATAAGGCCAAGTTCAATATTGATGGAAACATTGAAAGACACAAGGAAAGGCTAGTAGCAAAAGGGTTTACTCAAAAGTATGGGATTGACTATGAGGAGACCTTTGCTCCTGTTGCTAGACAAGACACCATTAGACTAGTGCTTTCTTTGGCTGCCCACAAAGGGTGGAAAATTCAACACATGGATGTTAAGAGAGCCTTTCTCAATGGGTATTTGAATGAAGAGGTTTTTGTGCAACAACCTCAAGGTTTTGAAAAACAATGCAAGGAGAACCTTGTCTACAAATTGAAGAAAGCATTGTATGGCCTAAAGCAAGAACCAAGATCATGGTACTCACACATTGATATCTACTTTTATAAGCATGGATTCACTAGGATCAAAAGTGAACCTACTCTCTACTACATGAAACAAGGTAAAGATATTCTCATTGTGTGCTTATATGTGGATGATCTAATATTCATGGGTAGTAGTGATAAAATGAATGAGGAGTTCAAAAACTCCATGATGAAAGAATTTGAAATGAAGGATCTAGGTTTGATGCATTATTTCCTAGGAATGGAGGTACATCAAACAGGAAAAGGGATCTTCATATGTCAACACAAATATGCTCAATATATGATCAAGAAATTTGCTATGGAGCAATGCAAGTCTGTTGCAACTCCAACAGGTCATGGGATCAAATTAAGCAAAGAATATGGAGCACCAAAAGTTGACATGACCACTTACAAGAGCATGGTTGGGAGTCTAATGTTTCTCACCAACACAAGGCCGGATATTCAATATGTTGTTTCTCTAGTATCAAGGTATATGGCTGATCCATCTAAACTTCATCTACAAGCAACTAAAAGAATTTTGAGATATGTAAAGGGTACATTGGATTATGGGATCCATTACCACAAATGTAATGTTGTAAAATTAGTTGGCTTTAGTGATAGTGATTGGGGCAGCAACATAGATGACAAGAAATCTACTTTAAGGAATTATTTTAGTCTTGGGTCAGGGCTAATTACATGGAGTTCCAAAAAACAAACTGTTGTAGCACTATCATCTACTGAGGTTGAGTACATAGCAATCACACATGCTAGTGCCCAAGCCTTATGGTTGAGAAAAGTACTAGAAGAAATAGGTGAGAGACAATGTGGTCCTACTATATTGTATTGTGACAATATGAGTGCCATACAATTGGCACATAATCCTATCCACCACAAAGAGGTCAAAGCACTTTGAAACGAAGTATCACTTCATTCGAGACATAGTGGAGAAACAGGTGATTGAGCTACGACATTGCAGCACTTTGAACAACATAGCGGACATCTTCACCAAAGGAGTTGTAAAAGCTCAGTATATAAAGTTGAGAGACTGTCTAGTCAGTCCTCTCAAATTTAAGGTGGAGAATGTTGGAATCTAGAGCATACTTTAGAGTATCTTCCCTAAAGTATCTAGGTTCTAAATATTTAGCATTCATTTAAATATAGTTGCACCAGCTTTACTATTTGAGAGGAAATCAGTTTGTTGTGAGAGCATATAGGGAATTGTTTAGAGTGTTTCTAAACATAGTAGGAGCAAGTAAGATCTCCATAATAGTAGAGATTTCAAACCGATTAGAGTGCTATAAAAGCATTGTAAGTTCTTATGATTATTAATCTAATGAGTCTATTTTCTCAATATGTAGTGCAAAAATTTAGACATTACCTACTGGTAAACCCATTTTCCTTTTATGTTGATCATCAAGATTTGTTGTACCTAATTAATAAACCAATGATACAAGGATGAGTTAGCAAGTGGCTCATCATATTACAAGAATTCATGTTTTGGGTTGTGGTTAGGCCTAATAAGAAACACATAATAGTAGATCAATTATCAAGTATTTGCTCAAGAGAACCTGCAAGAGGAGTGTTAGATGAATTTCTTAATGCTTAACTATTCATAATCAAAGCTATACCATATTTGTATAAATTAATTGGTGAATATCTATCCACATGAGATCTGCCCAAAGAATTAACAAAAAAAAAAAGAGAAAGGTTATAATAAAATTAGCATGTTTCTAGTTGATAGTTGGACTATTGTACAAAATGGGTTCGAATGGTATTCTAAGAAGATGCATAATGGAAGAAGAGGTAAAAGTACAATTAAAATAATATCATGAAGGACCATCAGGTGGACATATTGGGATATATGCTACTACAAGGAAAGTCATTTTGGTAGGATTATGGCGGTCTAAACTTTACCATGATGCAAAAGAATATGTGCAAGCATGTGATACCTGTCAAAGAGTAGGAAAACTATTACATCCAGATTTTATGCCCCTACATACATATCAACCTCAAGAATTGTTTGAAAGGTTATATTTAGAATTCATAGGACCACTTAAAACAACCCACATGTATAAATATCAATATATCATGGTAGCGATAGAATACCTAACCAATTGGGTAGAAGCAAGGGTGCTACAAGATAATACGATAACAAGCATACCTTATTTCTTGTATGAGCAGGCGATTACAAGATTCAAAATTTTGTTGGAGAATATTACATTATTTGGTACATGCTAATGTACCCTCATGGTACATCTTGTAAATATTATATTAGGGTTGTATCCTAGATTAAAGTGTAAGTAAATATTTTATGTAATGTAATAATATGCAGGAAATGCACAAGTGTCATGTAAATGAGTGTACAATTGTTATGTGTGTATATGTGCACAAGTGTCTCATATGTAAGTGTGCATACAAGATAGAATCATGTGTATGCAAGTGTCAAGTAGAGAAGCCAAGAGTCATGAGACTTGGCATAAGGAAAGTAAGAGTCGAGTTACCAAAGAGTTATCCTACAATGGCTATATATTACTCCATAGTGGATATCGTCTACATCACCTACTTAGTCTGCACAGTCTACATAGAAAGTATTATTATTGTATGAGATTTTTATGATACATTTGTAAGAGAAGGAGTAATAAATATTACATATATTTGAGCAACTAATATTGTAAGTTGTGCTACATGATTTATACATGTATGATTCAGGCTATTACATTCATATATTTTTGCTTATTAATGAATGTTAGTTGATATATTATAAGCCTTGATTTTAAATATTAGTTGGCTCATATTATTCTGGTTACATTATTATCTTGATCTTACTATATTATGGTTATCATATATTTGATCCTATGAATATTTATCTTATGAGTTTACATTAATATTAAGGCTTTAAAAGCCATCAGTGGTATCAAAGCCACAACAAGAAGTTTCTTGCACATGGTGAATTTGTTTAGCTGCATATAAAATCAAATTTTGTCCAATGTGATAGAACTGGTTAGAGTCTGTCTACTTTAAAGGGAGATAGACCTAGAATCTATTGTAAAAGAAAAATAAGCAGAAAGGCTAGAGTCTTTCCATAGTTGTAGAAAAAATAGCGAAGACTAGGACTCAGCTAGAGTATTTCCACTAGGTTGAAGAATAACCAGTGAAGACTAGGACTCATATTTGGGAAAACTAACTTTAAGATAGTTGATTATTTAGAGAAATGGTCAACCCTAACATTGATAAATAATTTTAGGGACAGAAAAGTTCTTGACAACTGATTTCTATCAATTCTTAGAATAAAGTTGCTACAATCAAGCTATCTTGGTTGGATCATCAAGAAATTATGTGTCACGTTGACATAGAATAAGATTCAAGTCAAATCAACCTAAGACATTGCTACAATAGATATTAGTCATAAAAAGTGTGAGAAGCTTCCTACAATAGATAGAGAAGACTTTCATTTTCAAGTGCAAGAAGGTAAAAAACTTTCATCAAGTAGGGATTGATTTAAGTTGCAAAATATTATAGATTCAAGTCTTGAAGATAGACCTTGACAGAGAAAAGGATTCAAGTCTTGAAGATAGACCTTGACAATTGGCTTGACATTGGTAGCCATATAAAAGTTTTAGTAAATCAAAAATAGAGAAGATTTAGGTCTATATTGACCTTGACAATTGGTCCAAGAGAGGCACCAATATTAGAGTATTGAAACCCCTTAGAAAAAGAGGTCCTTAGTAAATATTTGTGGTCTATATTAGTGAAATGAGAAGAGGAATGTTTAATATATAAGCCCATATTACATGAAATAAATGAGGATTATGATATGTAGCTTGCAAAGAAATAAAGAAAGAGGCTACAAACCAATATTAAATAAATATCACCTCTAGGGAGGGAGGCGGGAGGTCTCCCGCTCTGGGTGGAGACCACTTCTCTATTATTTTTGCTCTCTCTCGTGCTCCTCTAGTGGTTATCCTGGATAGACCCTAGCTTCATTGAAGGTGCCTTCAGGTAGATTACCTCCTTATCCATATTTGTGGTGTTAGTTGGGATGAGCTGGTGTGTCAGGTTGTCTTGGTTGTAGATTAGCAGTGCCTCCTCGATGGTTGGTTTATCCACTGTTTACCTGATGCATAAGATAATTTGGTTAGTTCCTTTCCATGTTTTTGGGTGGTCTTTAGCAGGAGTCTAGGTGCTTCATACCATGGAATAGGGATTTCTCAAATGATTTTTTGATCTGGTTATGGTGGAAAAAATAATTACGACCAATGTAGTCTTCCTGAGAGGCATCTTGTTGAACCTCTTTCTTTGTGGCTCTTAGTGGTCTTGGATAGATACCAAGGGCTTTATCATGGTCTATAGAGGAGGGTTTTATATTTCACCTTTCAAATTGAAAGCCTTGGCCCTTTTCCTATGGTGTGGTCTGTTGTTGGTCTGATGCACAAGATGGTTCGATAGGTTATTTTTCCACATTTTTAATGGTATTTAAGGGAGATACCAGGTGATTTCTTATCATGGAGGACTTTTTGGATGGTCTTCTGATCTGGCAGTAATGGATAGGGTTGTGCAACCTTTACAGCTAGCTTGTGAGGTGCGCTGATGGACCTCTTACTATGTGGCTCTTTGTGGTCTTGGCTAGGGACCTAAGGCTTTCTTATTTCCCATGGAGGAGGGGTTCAGAGACCCCTTAGGTTTAATAGCTTTGGTCCTATAGCCATTGGTGTGGAAGTCTCAATTAACCTATCTCTACAATTTTTCTAGTCTCATCGAGAGGAGACCTCGTGCTTTCATAATGGTCACAGTTGAGGGGTTTTAGTATTGTATTCCAGGGCTTACCCTTGCGTGGTCGAGTTTTTATTCATCTTCTAAAGAGGATCCTATTTCTTTGAACTCTTTTCTTTGTAGCTATTTGAGGTCTTGGGAAGAGGACTTGGCGCTTTCACGATGGTTGTATAAGAGGGTTTGAGGTTTGGCTTCTTTCTCGATAGGCTAAAGAGGCTCAATGGGTAGTGATGTTGGTGGTCTACATCTTATCAAGACTATCTTTGCTTTCAACTTTGTTGCTAGACCTATTTTTTGCTAGCTCATTTCCTCTGGTCTAGTTGGATAGTGTAGGATTTCCACGGTGTGGAACCTCTCTTCATGTTTCAAGTTATAGAAGTTGGTTTCCCTAAGCAGGAAATATTATGTAAAATTTGTGTTGTGTTCCTTTCGATTGGGAATCTTGTATTTCATTTTTGTTTGAATATAAGAATTTTCCTTGAGCGAGAACTTAGTTTCATTTTAAAGTTCGAGCGAGAAGACAGTTGTTTACATTTTAATTTTTTAAGCCTTATTTTTGTTTTTATGTTAAAATCATCTTGTGTAACCCCTTAGCAGTTTTGTTTTCAAATTGTTAGGTTTGTGCGATCATTTCCTATTTCCTTGGGAAAACCACCTTTCTATTGTTATGCCAATCTAGAGATGGTTTCGAGGAAACTGTCTCCTAGTTTGTGTGCTTGTCTCGAGATAGTTTCAGGGAGACTATCTCCTATTTTATTTGTCTTCTTCAGTGATCATCTCTCAGTTCTTGCTTATACATATATATTGCAACAAGTAATATTGAAGCCATATAATCATCTAAGGGTGAAGACAATTTTTTTGAGAAGAAGGCAAAAGGTAGAATTCTAGAGAAGAAAGCAAAAGATAAAATTCTAGAGAAGGTAGATAAAAGCCATGAGAAGGCAAAGATACAGGCAGAATATAGAGGCATAAATTATCTAGGAAAAGATTCAACGATAGCATTGGAAAATTAAAATAAATCAATTATGCATATTATAGTATAAGTCGCCTATGAAGTGCAACCAAGGGTAATGTTATTCGGTAAGAGAAATTTTGAGTAAAAGCTATCACTGTGCTTAGTATAACGGTGTATTATTGTGCAAAGAAGAAAATTTAAAGCCTTCATATTAGTCATCACCAAGTCATATGAGGTGCAGTCTTATGTAGAGCAACAAAGTTAAACCCTTCATGTTAAGTCATCACCAAGCCAAACAAAGAGATCTAAAAGGAATTACAGCACATTACAAATATGAGACAAGTATAAAGAAAGAGTTAAAGATAAGAGGAGAAGAACACATAAAATACAAATACAACATAATTACATAGTGACTAGGGACCATTGAAGGAAGTTGAAGAGTAACAATTGCTCTCTAAATACCAATGCCATAAAAGCTTGCAAATCATCAACTTTCAAACATAGAAGTTTTACCATTGTCTCCAAAGCACCAAAAAAGCAAGGAGTTCAAAAATCGAGGTCAATAGTTTGTAAACAAAGTCGTTGAAAGGTAAAAGAGTAACATTCAAACTCATCATTTTACAACGTTAGAAGGAGTAGTGTTTGGTAGGAGAAGACATCTATTTGACAGTGTAATGTTTGATCACCAAATGTAAAATCATCCTAAATCCCAATTTACATTTGTGGAATGTTAAGGAAACCCTAACATTTTGCCTACCTAAAGTATAACACTCATTATGTTCAAGCAGGTTAATTAAAGAAAGAGTGCGCGAGTTGGTAGAAAAAAATTAAAGCAAGTCTTTATAGTCGGTTGAATCGTGAGTGCACAAATATTTGTGGAGGTATTATTTAAGTTTTTCCTTAATTTTTTATAAGATTTAATTAAATTGAGAGTTGTAAGATTTTATAAGGCTTTATACGTTTTCATAAGGTTATATTAAATGGAGAAATAAGGAATGCTAATTCAATAGGAAGATATTTATTAAAGCCTTGTTATTAAAGATAAGATAGGAGTGCTAGATTTGATTAGTAGTTTGAAGTTATTTCTTTGAAGTTATAAGTTTTTATTTGGATTTTATTTTTAATAGCTTTTTAAAATTTAAAGTACTATAGAATATTTGCAAATTAATCTAATTTGGGAGTCAAAAGGAGTTCAACTTCAAACTTAAAAAATTAAATTTTAAAAATTCTTACTTTCATAGTTTCTAAATATTAGGGAGACAAGGAATTCTACTTTGAATTTAGTTAAAACCTAGGGAGTCACAAGGAGGTCTACTTCAAAAATCAAAATCTACAAATTCAATGGATAAGTTACCAAGAGGAACTTTTCAACGTAGAAGATGTTATCAAAATATAAAACCATATCCTTCAAAAGAAAAATTTCAAGAACAAGGTACATCAAGTGAGCAACATTATACTCAAAATTCTTGTCAACAATGCAAAATAATTTCAAAAAAATCCAATCATATGATTCAAACAGAAAGAGATCTTTGGTATATAGATTCAGGTGCTAGTCATCATATGACTGGTAATCTACAATGGTTTGATTGTTTAGAAGTAAGAGATAATTTCTATTTGAAGATTACTAATGATAAGAGGTACCTAGTTCATGGAAGTGGTTGTGTAACACCTAGTGCACCATTCTTATATTTTGTATTAAAATATGTGATGTATGTTCCAGGGTTGACATCTAATCTCATCTCAATCACTAAACTAGTTGAAAGTGGAAGATCAGTTGAGTTCAAGTGTATAAATGAGAATAATAAATGTGTTATCAAAAATCAAAATATAACAAAGGCAACATGGTCAATTAAAAATAGAATATATGCCTTAGATTCAATTGGTTTTTCTCAAGAGCTTATCTTATTTCAAGATAACATTTTTGAATGCTCTGAAATACAAGGTGTAGGAAATGAGAATCAAGAACTATTCTACCATCAAATACATTGGGTGAATCCAAAGTTTAAAATGATGAAAAATATGTGAGGACAATAGAAGATCAAATGTACTATAATGTCACATGTAGATTGAACCTAAAGGATGAAGACCTTTATTGAAGACTAAAAGTATTCAATAACTAAATAATGTAATATAGGGGGTTTTGGAGAATATTATATTATTTGGTACATGCTAATGTACCCTCATGGTACATCTTGTAAATATTAGATTAGGGTTGTGTCCTAGATTAGAGTGTGAGTAAATATTTTATGTAATGTAATAATGTGTAGAAAATGCACAAGTATCATGTAAATGAGTGTGCAAGTGTTATGTGTGTAGATGTGCACAAGTGTCTCATATGTAAGTGTACACGTGTTCTTAGATTAGGAATTTTTATGTGAAGAGTCATGTCCAAGTGTGCATACAAGATAGAGTCATGTGTATGCAAGTTTCAAGTAGAGAAGCCAAGAGTCATGAGACTTGGCATAAGGAAAGAAATAGTCAAGTAACCAAAGAGTCATCCTACAATGGCTATATATTACTACATAGTGGACATCATCTACATCGCCTACATAGCCTACATAGTCTACATAGAAAGTATTGTTATTGAAAGTTTTATGATATATTTGTAAGGAAAGGAGTAATAAAGATTGCATACATTTGAGTAGCTAATATTTTAAGTTGTGCTACATGCTTTGTACATGTATTATTCAGGCTATTACATTCATATATTTTTGCTTATTAATGAATGCTAGTTGATATATTATAAGCCTTGATTTTACATATTAGTTGACTCATATTATTCTGGTTACATTATTATCTTGATCTTACTATATTGCGGCTATCATATATTTGATCCTATGAGTTTACATTAATATTAAGGCTTCAAAAGCCATCAAATTTTTCTATAAATAACAAGTGATAGGGGTGGTCACTTTGTGAATGAAGTTATCAAGAATCTGACAATTGAATTTCAAAATTTGCACTTATTATCAAGTCTGTACTACCCTAGAGCAAATGGGATGGTGGAGGTAACTAACAAAATCCTAGTCTCCACATTGTACAAAACCTGTGGAGTAGAAGGAGTAGATTGGGAAGAAAGGTTACCATAAGTTCTATGGGTATATATCATATGTCATTTTAGTTAATGTATGATCAGGAGGTAGTGGTGCTAGTAAAGTTTTTGGTACCTAGTTTGCGAGTAGCCATGGAGCATTGCTTAGGTGACAAAGAAAATCTAGAGGAAATATTGGTAGCACTAATTAAGTTGGATGGAAAATGGGTCATGGTACAATAGGTTATTGAAATAGCCTCGAAGAGAAGAAAATTGTGGCACTACAAGCACCTTCAAAAACTGGAATTGAAACAAGGTGACTTAGTCTTAAAATATAATGGCAAGCAGGAAATCAAACCAGGGAAATTGAAAACCTTATGGCTTGGCCCTTTTAAAGTAGTGGAACTGATGGACAATAATGTAGTGAATTTGTAAAATTTGGACTGGACAATGGTTCCTAAAACTGTCACTGGGTCAAAATGGAAACCATGTAAAGTATAATGCCTATTCATCGCTTCAAAAGTAGAGCAAAGAAGGATAGAAGAAAAATCTTATGAACAATTGAATGTAGTCTAGAATAATTGAAATTCCCAACAAGAGGAGGATGATATTAGAATGATATGCTTATTTGCAGAAGGTGAGGAACACAACCAATCATAGAGCAACGAGAATTATAACCTCACCCTAATGAAAGAAGGATGTACATACACATAAGGTTCACATATGAAACAAAAATAATTAAAGAGAGAGAAGAGTGGATTCCTTTGGATGAAGTAAGAAATCAAAATATGAAATTCTTAACAATAAATTTGGTGGTACAAGAAGAAGTCTCACACCCAACGACATGAGTAGTATATCCTCAATTGAAGTAGCAAGAATTTCCTTAGCAATCAGATGGGTGAAGGAGGATATTACTAACGATATGATATTTATATTGGATGAATGCTTTTAACATGGAGGTACTAAATCTAGATGAAGGAGGTGTCACAAATGAGGATTTAGAAGGACTTAGCTCGTTAGCCCAAATAGGTATGATACACTAACGGATGCATGATTAGGCATAACAATTGCAAGAGGAATATAAATCATTACAAGCAAGTAATATGAGACTTTGAGAGTAGATCATTCAAGAATTGGATGATACAATACAAATACTTGAAAATAAACATGTCACAAGGCAATGAGAGCTTGAACAACAAAATGTGAAGGATAAATATGTACAATAAGTATAAGAGATAAAGACACTAGGAAGGCTCACAAAGTACTAGGAGAGATGAAATATCACAAGTGAACCCAAGAGGTATGATACAAGATCTGCCAATCATAGATGATGTAGAAAAAATATTATAGTGAGATATCGAAGAGGACAACACATCACCTAAAATGCAAAGAAATTAAGAGGTAAATTCTGGTGATTCTAGTGATCATAGAGTTCCCTTAGTGGTTAGGAACAATAGTGGTACTAGTAGTAGTGAATTTTTTTGCATAGAACCCAAATACCATAAGTTCATCCTGAAGTAGAAACCTATGTTGCAACATGTCAAGAACTAAGAAGACAGTGAATGGAGGTAAGGAGACTCCAAAGAATAATGGAGATGTTGCCTTGATGGACCTTGTGATGATATGATAGTCATAATGACTCAAGCATGGACTCTAATTTTTTAGATCAGTATAGGGAAGCCTTGGTAACTTTTGAACCACAATGAAATTTTGAGGAGAGAAGGTGGATCAGGAAATTAAGACATACAAATTATAGATTGAGGTCCTTAAGACAATTGTTGCTAGGAACCCAGTGTCATAAAGGATGTTTTTCCAATATATAATTTGTTGAAATACCTCCTAGTACTTAGGAAAGGGGGAATGAAGTAGACAATATGAATGCCAATAAGGTATCCCAAGTGCCACAAGGAAGGCATATAGGTCATTGAGGAGGATTGAAATAACTTCACCAAGGTAGAAGTTAGTAAGATCCTTTATCGAGTGGATTGAGAGGAAGGAAAGGTGGCCTAGTCAGCATAATAAGTTATGGTAAGTGTCTCCCAATTTAACAAGGAATGTATATGTTAGAAATATTGAGTTGTCATTGATGTCAAAGGTGCATTGTATTCAAGGTAGAAATATTCTTCAAGGGTGATAAGTTTATAAGGTTGGACAATATATCAATAATTTTAGAGATGGACTTGATAAATAACAAACAACGGAAAAACATCCAAGGCAAAGATATATTTCAAGAGAAGCAAGGAAAGTATATTTCAAAGCAAGGCAAATATATTATAATATTTAAAAGAGAAGGACAAAGGTTTGGACAAAGGCTTGAAATATTATAAAGAGAAGGACAAAGGTTGGGACAAAGGTTTGACATATTTAAATCAAAGGATTTAAATATATAAGAGTCTAAAAGTTAAATATTATAATATTTAAATCATAGATTTAAATATTATAACCTAAAGTGTTTGAAAAATAAAATGCGTCGACATCTTTGGAGAAGATATAAAGTTGAAAGCAAATAATAAGAGCCGACCTCCTTGATGAAATTGAAGACAATGGGAAACGTATAAATATGAGGTATTATTTCACCTTTGTTAATGTGCAATATAATCGATTAATCTGTCATGGTGAGTGCGAGCGGTAGACAGAGGAGAAGAGCAATGAAAAATTGGTGATGAAAGACAAGGATAAATATTATATCATGCCCCTTTGGTTTCACCTGTTGGGATAGCCCAACCAGTTGTCTAGCTTGTGTGGAGCACTGTTGTGCAGGAGGTTAGAGGGTCGAATCTCTTCGACGTTGTTTTGTTGTGGTTTTGATGTTTGAGGGAGCACAAAGACAAGGATAAATATTATATTTTGCCCCTTAGTTTTCACCTATTATGGTAGCACAGCTGGTCACGAGTGCTTGTGAGGGCATTGTGCTTCTAGAGGATAGGGGATCGAATCCCATCGTGGTTGTGCAAGGTATTTAAAGTTTTATTTTATTAAATTTAATAAAGGGAGATATAAGGGTCATGGTGCTAGTGTAGAGTTTTATTTTTGCATATTAATAAAAGGGAGATATAAGGGTTATGATGTTAGTATAAGGTTTTATTTTTGCAAAATAATAAAAGGAGATATAAGGGTTATGATGTTAGTATAAGGTTTCATTTTTGAAAATTAATAAAAGGAGATATAAGGGTTTTAGTTGTTAATAAAGCTTTATATTGTGAGTTTCAAAAAGGGAGATATAAGGAGTTATTTTTAAGCTTTATTGTGTATGTTTTTGATAAGGGATTTTAAAGTGGTTGATTTGATATTTAATAAAGAAAGGAAAAAGAGAATTGCTAACCAGATTTTGAAGGGATAAACAAAAGAAAATTTATTTTTGTCAAGACAAATTTGGAAAGCTCATGTAAAATATCATCATCATTGAGGCAGATTTAGAGATATGGTGATTTAATTCCTTTCTCAAAATGGTTTTTTTTGAGGAAAATATTTTTGTTGTCATATAGTGGGAGGTATAAGGAATTATTGGATGTGCATTATTGATGAGGCCTGGAAATGCCTCAATCATAACATGTTTTGAACACTGAAATTGCCTACAAACTCTTATGTTTAATCTAATATGCTAGTTAAGTTAATTCAATATGTTGTGTATTAACTATTTGCATGATAAATGTATCTGAAATACTATATTCTGATTTTTATAGCTTTTTGCATAAGTTTTATGTTGTTTTGTTATGACTTGCTAAATGAGATATGCTTAGGTTGATAGCAACATTTCACTAATCATGTTTTGATATGTCTCAAGCATTTATTTTACCTAAATCTGGCAACAGTGCAAGTAAACTGTTACTGTGCAACAAAAACTGGTTTTTCCCATGTAAATTCCAGCCAGCTGCCAATGAATGGCAAGGCATGGAATTCACATATGGAAAGAGATGAAGACCATTGGAATCTGATCCTGAGAAATAACCCACATGAGAAATGCAGAGGAAATCATTTAAAGAGCACACATTTGTTCATTCCGAAGTCTCTTCGGAATGAACAGATATCTTCGAAATGAGAAAACATAGTGTCTTCGAAATGAGCGGATCTTCGGAATGAGAATTGCAGTCTCTTCGGAATGAGCCACTTATCTTCGAAATGAAAATAGAATGTGCTTTTTGACTTGTTGACCAATTTTTGATGCTGGAAAAAGGGAAATAAATATTGAAAAGGGTAAGGGAAAATATCTCCCATCTGACTTTGCCGTCCTTGCCGACCAAAGCCACCATTTATGGAAAGATCAAGTTTGATCTTCTTCTAGGATAAAACCAGGAATTGTTGCAGCATAATAGGATTAGATATTTTGAGATATTCTCAGTTGTCAGTAGATCTTAGGACATCTATAAATATGGCTCCCATTCAGGTTGAGCTAGTAGAGGATAGAGAAAGCAGAGAGTAGAGAAATATAGGAGAAAATAGGCAATAATCAGAAAAGTGACTGTTATAGTCCTGTAACAGGTTTTCAATAGAATTATTGTAATCATGTTCTTGAATCAATAAAGTGTACTATTTCTATTTCATATTGCTTGTAAATGAGTGTGAGTAAGATCTAGAGAGAGAGAGACTCATACCTTCTTCTGGACAAGGAGGTTGGCCACTTCCAGACCTAGGAGGAGGACTAACAATAGGTTTTTATTCTGATTTTGCTGCAGCAGAATGAGTTGTAGAACTTGTCATTTCATTCCTTTGTAAACAACTAATGGTATTTGCAATCTTAGCTTATTTTATGTTTAGATTAATCTTGTGATTAATGGTTTGGTTGTAATCTCCACTTTCAGCAAAGCTTTCAATTTATTGTAGACTATCATTTCTAGAATTTACTATTTTCTGTAATTTCTTGCATTTTATGTTTTGTTGTCAACCCCTGCATAGAAGATTGACAACCTTCTATTACAGAGCCTTGACAGGGTTTCATTTCTATGCTATAATTAGGTTTCCATTACTGCAAAAGTAAATAGATTTCCTTTCTGCAATTATAATCAGACTTCTAATTCTGCAACTATTATTTTTGCAACATAATTAGGTCTCATTCTGCAATTGTAATTAGGATTTCATTTCTATAGTTAATGATTAGTTTCCATTTTTGCAACTTAGATTAAGGTTTAATTTATGCAATTTAGAGATAGGAATGTCCTAAATCCCCCACACAATCGGTTTCACCAATAAGACCTGTTGCTCCAGATTGACCTAAGTTATAACCCTGTTCACCCCTTCTTCCATAGATAGCCTTGTACACTGCCCTGGATTGACAAATTCATTGAGAATTAATGATGTGTATAATGACTACGCATCATTTTGGCACCGTTTTCGGGGAATTGTGTTGCTAGAAGGTGACAATAGTCCAATAGTTATTAATTAGACTGAGTTGTGAAGATTCAGGATAAAATCTGAATAGAACAACTGGTTAAAGTAACAACTATTGACCTATAATTTATGTCATTTAAGAGTAAACATGAATGAGTAAGTCTAGGGATGAAAAATGTAGAATTACCCAAAAGGATCCCTGGCTTGTTCCATTAAGGAGATCTTCATGCCTAAGGGGTGAATCACCTATGTTTGAATTACCAAAAATATTGAAAGAAAAATCACCAGTCTCACCATCATTAGAACATTCTGAGAAAGAAAAATCACCAGTCTCATCATCATTAGAACATCCTAAGAAAGAAGAATCATCAGACTCATTATCAACAGAGGATCTTGGACCTCTTGAGAGAGAAATTTGGATAGGTTTAACTAAGGAACAGGAAACTATGGCAGAGGGAGGCAATCTAGATAGAGATGGCCAACATGGCTATGTCCATAATGAAGGAGATGATCAGGATATGCCCCAACCTTCCAGAACATTTGAATATCCTATCCATTTGAATCCAACACAAAACTCTCCCATGAAAACCATTTCACCTTCAGTACTTCCAACCTTTCGAGGTGTTGTATCTGAAGATCCTGATCAGTTTTTGTTTGAATTCAAAGTAGTGTGTCAAACCTATGACTATGTAAATGACAATCAAAAACTTAAGGTTTTTCCCTCAACACTCAAGGACTCAGCATTACGTTGGTTCATGAGCTTAGAGCCAAATTCCATCCGAACTTGGGATCAAATGGAAACTATGTTTTTAGACAAATATCAGGAGTATTGTCATGTAAGGAATATGAAAGATGAGTTATTCAAGATTAAATAGGAAGATGATGAAACATTAGAAGACTATCTTGATAGGTTCTCCTTTGTTCAAAGGAGATGTGGGCTTGTAGAACCAGAGTTATGTAAAACCATATTTTTAAGAGGATTACAAGATGAATCCAGAGAAGTATTGGATTTGATGGGAAAAGGGGATGTAAATACTCTCAGTAATGAGGAAATTATGGATCTCTATAGGAATTACTCTCGCAATAAGCAGGGAAGAAGAAAAAAGAGTACAAATGGCACTGATGTGAAGGACCTAATAGAGGAACTTGCAAATTTTAAAACTGATATTCTAGTGCAATTAAACACAACTTTGGGGGAAATGTCTGCAAAAGCAAAAAACATAGAACCTTTGGCAATTTATTGCCCAAGATGTAGAAATAAACATGCTTTGCAGGAATTTCCTTTGAATAAAACATCTATCTCAGCCATTTGTAGTATCTGTTCAAAGAAGCATTCAACTGATAAATGCCACCTGCTACCACAACTCAAAACTGTGTTAGAAAATCAGACTGAGGAACTCAACTATGTTGGACCAAAACAAGGGGGAAATTTCTCTCAATACCAAAATCCCCCTCATTTTCCTACAAATTGGGGGCATAATCCCTGGACTATGCCTTGGGGACAATCAGAACCACCCCAACGTCCTTGGAATTATCCTCAATGGACAAATTCCCAAGAATGGCCACAAACAAATTGGAGTAATTCAGCCTGGAATCAGAATCATAATAACCCATCATGGAATCAAAACAACCCATCTTGGAATCAGAATCAGACTAATCCACATTGGATGCAAAATCAACCATAGTGGAATCAACAATACTAGTCCTATCCAAGGCAGCAAAGAAATCAAGGTCAAAATCAGCATTTACTGCCTGCACCTAATCAAAGTTTTCAAGAAAAATAGAACCAACCACAACAAACACAACAGGTGAAACAACCTCAACTTCCAGCTCAATCAGTCACTAATCCAAACAGCATGAGACAGGCATCCCCTGTCTATGTGGCTGAAGCTGAGGAAAATGTTGAAATAAATGTTATTGATTGTAGTAACATCCAACTTCGTTCAGGAAAAGTTATACCTGAACCTGCTCCAATTAAAATCAAGGAAAATGAAGAGCAAGAACCTTTGGAACCAGTTAAACCAACAATAGAGAAAGAAGAAGAAAAAATAGAACCACAGGTAGAACAATTACCTTCATCAAAGATAATTCCATATCCTGAAAGATTCAATACCACAACAAAAAATTCTGAGTCAGACCTGGTCAAGGAACTTAAAAAGTTAACTATATCATTGCCCTTATTGCAAGCCATTAAGGATATACCAGTGATTAAAAGTACTATCCGAGATTTGTGCATTAGAAGAGCAGGAAGAAAAAAGAAAGCATTTCCTAAGACTGTTCAAGTTGAAGGAAAGATAGTTGATCTCTTGTCTGGAAAACTAGTACCTCCAAAGTATAGTGACCCAGGAAGTCCAGTTATCACAGTTACCATAGGTTCAGTACCAATATCAAATGTCTTAGTAGATCTAGGAGCTACAATAAATGTCATGACCAAGGATATAATGAAACAATTATAGCTCAAACATCTCAGCCCCACATTTACAGTTTTAGAAATGGTTGATAGGTCAGTTGCAAAACCTGAAGGTATCATTGAAGATGTTCCTATAGAAGTTTCTTCTTGGGAATTCCCTATAGATTTTTTGGTTTTACAACCAAGAAATTTAGCACATGGATATCCCATCATTTTGGGAAGACCTTGGCTTGCAACTGCAGCAGCCTTCATAGACTGTAGATCTAGAAAAATGACTATTTCAAATGGTATTGATCTAAAACAGATCTCTCTGTATCCTCCTGCAAGACCCTCCAACAATTTTTTAGGTCAGTTATGGTTTCCTGATTCAGATGAAGAATCAGAGGAGGTTATTTCCACACTAGCCACCTTGGTAGTAAGAGAACACACAGAAGACCTCCAAGACACAAAAAATTTAGAAAATGAAAATATCCTAATGAATGTTCTGCATGAACAAAGGTTAGAAGAGGAAGCAGTAAATATCCATCAGTTGTTAAGGAATGAGGAGAACCAAAATTTTGAAGGTGAACCATCTGTACTATCATAGGAAAACTCTGTTTCACTACCACATGGGTGGCACCATCACCTGATTTTTCCTTCTCACTGTTCCATACAGGATATGCTTCCATCAGGAAGTAATGAAATAGAAACTTCTTATTTCCTCCCATCTCAGCAGTGTCCTCTTAATTCCCTAATCACCAAGTATGAAGAAGTGAATTCAGTCCTTCCAAATACAAAACAAATAGAAGTCCAACCAGGCAAATTTTTGAACATTTATAGTTGGCTTACTAGGGAAGAGGAAGAGAAATTGATAGTTGTCTTGCAGAAGCATGTTCATGCTTTTGCTTGGGACTATAAAGATATGTCAGGAGTTCACCTTGATATATGCACCCATAGAATTTATACTGAAGAAGTCAAGCCAGTAAGACAACCCCAGAGAAGACTGAATCCTGCCCTAAGGGATATTGTAAAGGAAGAAATTGAAAAACTTCTGGAGGTAGGATTCATTTACCCAATTTTTGATAGCCAGTGGGTCTCTCCATTGGTTATAGTTCCTAAGAAAAATGGAAAAATGAGAGTATGTGTAGACTATAGAGAGCTGAATAAAGTAACATACAAAGACCATTTTCCATTACCTTTCATAGATCAGGTGTTAGATACCCTTGCTGGAAAGAAATACTTTTGTTTTCTTGATGGATTTAGTGGATATAATCAAATCCAGATTGCACCTGAAGATCAAGAGAAAACAACCTTTACCTGTCCATGGGGAACATTTGCCTATAGGGTTTTACCTTTTGGTTTGTGTAATGCCCCAACAACATTTCAACGAGCGGTCTTAGCAATTTTTTCTGATCTGACTACCAACAGTGTTGAGATATACATGGATGATTTCACAGTATGTGGACAGACTTTTGACTTTACATTAGAAAACCTTGACAAAGTTTTAACTCATTGTGAAACATACCAGTTATCCTTGAATCCAGAAAAATGTTTTATGATGATGAAGGAAGGAATAGTTCTTGGTCATCACATCTCTCTTCAAGGGATCCAGAGTTGATCCAAAGAAGGTGGAAATTATCAAGAATCTTCTTCCTCCTAAAACTCAGACGGATGTCGAAGCTTCCTAGGACACATTGGTTTTTACCGTAGGTTTATTCCTAGCTTTAGCACAATAGCCAATCCCATGTTTGCCCTATTGACTAAAGATTCTAAATTTTCCTGGACTGCAAGGTGTCAGGAATCATTTGAAGCTCTGAAAGAGAAATTAGTAACTCCACCTATGTTAAGAGGACCTAATTGGACATTACCATTTCACATACAGGTTGATGCTTCCAATACTGCAATTGGAGCAGCATTAGGACAAATTGACAATGGTGAACACTATGCCATCTACTACATTAGCAAGAATTTGATAGGAGCTGAGAAAAATTATACCACAATTGAGAAAGAATTCTTGGCAGTAATTTATGCCATCAACAAATTCAGGCATTACATCACAGGTTATCAAATATTTATTCACACAGATCACACAACCATTAAGTATTTGATGAATAAGCCTATGGTAAGTGCAAGAATTATTCGTTGGTTACTGTTGCTGCAAGAATTTGATATCACTATAATCAACAAACCAGGAAAAGCTAATGTTGTAGCAGATTTCTTGTCCAGATTACATAACACAGATGAAGGGGAATTAGTTGAAGACACCTTTCTTGATGAAAAATTATTTGCTATATCAGTCCAATCACCTTGGTTTGCAGATATAGCCAATTACTTGGTCACAGGGAAAGTTCCTCCACATTTCACTTCAAAATAGAAAAAATAATTGATCAAACAGAGTTCTTCTTTTGAATGGATTAAGGGTATACTTTTTAAGTGCAGTCCTGACCATGTGTTACGTAGGTGCATCCGAAAGGATGAGGTGTATGATATCCTTAGGGCTTGTCATGATGAACCCTCAGGTGGACACTACTCTATAAAAAGCACAATTAGGAAAATCTTAGGGACAGGATATTATTGGCCATCTCTTCACAAGGATGTGAAAAAGTACATCAAGCATTGTGATGCATGCCAAAGAATGGGGAAACCCACTCATACAAATGAAATGCCACTGCAGCCTCAATTGGTTTTAGAGCCATTTGAGAGGTGGGGGCTTGATTTTGTAGGACCTATTGATCCACCTTCTCAAGGAAAGGTGCATATTCTAGTATGCACTGATTACTTGACAAAGTGGGTAGAGGTGCGTGCTTTCAAACATGCTCATGAAGAGAAGGTCATTGATTTCTTGTATACTCAGATTTTTTAGAGATTTGGAGCTCCCCGGTCTATCACCACAGACCAAGGACCCCAATTTGCATCTAAAGTCATTGAGGCATTTACAGAATTATATGAAATCAAACATAGAAAATCATCACCTTATCACCCACAAGCAAATGGCCAGGTTGAGGTAACAAACAGGGAACTAGAATGAATCTTAACAAAAATAGTAGCTTTTCATAGGAGAAACTGGCTAGATAAATTACCTGAAGCAGTGTGGGCTTACAATACTACTTGGAAATCCACTACTGGATTCACACCTTATGAACTAGTCTTTGGTAAAAAGCCCCTCTTACCTATTGAATTTGAGCTACTAACACTACGCACAACATTGGAAATTGGAATTGAATTGTCACAAGCACAGATAGACAGGATTTTGCAGCTGAATGCATTGGATGAACTTAGGTTGGATGCTCTGCACCAAACTGAAGTAATTCAGGAGCAGAGGAAGTTGTGGCATGACAGTCACATTCAGTAGAGGAAACTTCAACAAGGAGATTGGGCTTTACTGTTTGATTCTCGCTATGAGGACTTCCCTGGAAAGCTGAGAACTAGATGGCTTGGACCTTATCGGATTGAAGAGGTATTTGACAATGGAGCAGCTCGTTTATCTCCTATTGATGGGTCATAGAGAAAGTTGGTAGTGAATGGACATCGCCTCAGGGTGTACCATACACCTCTGACTAAAGAGGAATTCTTGCAGTAGCTTGACAGTTTGGATACACAATAGGTGGAAGAAATTTCCTCTTCCACTTCAAAACAATCAGCATGATCATGGATTTCAAGAAAAAAATAGAAAAATACAAAAAAATCAAAAAAAGCAGAAAACAAAAAGATGAATAAAATCTGATTATGAATTCCTTCATGGGCATGATTTCAGGGAAATCATGAATTCCTTCATGGGCATAGTCAGAATCAAGAAAAAAAAATCAAGAAAAAAGAGAGAAAAGGAGAGGTAAAATAAAATAAAAAAAAGAGAGAAAAATGAATAACTCAATAGTGAAAACCTTTTCTAAGGCACTACTGGGTTGGTATGCATGAAAACCAGTTTTCTGGCATGCATAACCTTGAAAATTTTTGAACCATCATTGTACAAATTCACCAACTACACTTGTTTTGAAATATTGCAGAAAATCTCAACAGAACATCAACAAAGGCAGTCATTCTTCAAAACTTGCATTAACTTGTTTTAATCAGGTATATATTTCTTACATTTCTTCATTGTAAATGATTGGTATATAGTATATAACAATTAACCATTAGCATAAAAGGTATCCATAAGAGTTGGCATACTTAAAACATGTTTTGAGCATGAGAATATTGATTTCTGCCTAATCTTCAGAACAAGAATGCCAAAAATAGTGCCTGCTATCTTCTTCAGATTAATTGTTGTATTGTCTTTGGAATGACAGTAGAATGAATGTTGCACTTTGTCTTCGAAATGAAGCTTTGTCTTTGGAATGACGATTTGTCTTCGAAATGAAGCTTTGTCTTCAGAATGAAGATTTGTCTTCGAAATGAAGCAGGATTTGTCTTCGAATGAGGATTTATCTTCGAAATGAGGATTTGTCTTCGAAATAAGGATTTATCTTTGGAAAGAGGATTTGTCTTCGAAATGAGGATTTATCTTTGAAATGAAGATTTATCTTCGGAATGAGGATTTGACTTCGAAAAAAGCATGATCTTCGAAATGAAGACTTGTCTTCGAAATGAAATCATAATCTTTGGAATGAGGTTTTGTTTTTGCAATAGATCATAATCTTCGAAAAGAGCATTCAATATAACATCTCCACGTGGCATCTAAGGAAGAAAAGAAATACGATCAAGTAAAAATTCTTTTGGCTGCATACGATAAATGAACACGTGTCAGTTAGGATGTGGTTTGTTTTTGCACCCATTTAGAAAGTACCAAAATCATGGGGGACGTGACCAATAGTATGCCACCATTTTTTTTATACTAATAAACATGCACGTGAAAGTCCGTAGGCAAAATAGAAAAACTAAAAAATGAGTAAGGTGGATCTGACGGCAAGGACATCTGCGCAACCATTGATGGACATGTGTTCGGAGAAAAAATAGAAATGCGTGCCACCCTTCTTTTCGAAGACATATTTGCTAACGCAAAATGATTACGAGGTACAATGCTCAGATTACGGTTCATTTCAAAGAACAAAAATAGGGCAATTGAAAACTTGGAACCAAACCCTGCAAATCTGCAAACACCAAAAACCAGAGATCCAGCAAAGGAATAGCAGTAGAAGTGAGCAGTTTGTAACGTACCAAGATAGGAAAATGGGGTAAAAAATGAAAATGGAACCAATGGATACCACCCACCTCCAGGAAAATCCAGAAGTGCTGCAGATTTTTGAAGATGGAGGGCTTATGCCATTTTTGGATAAGTTTAATGGGTCCTCTGAAGATTTGGCCGGCATGTTCACCCACACATTCAGAAACAACCGGGCACACATTAACGACATGACCATTGAGGTAACCCCTAAAGTTTTGAGTCAAATTACTGAGTTGCCATTAGAAGGTCTTCCAATTTCTAGGTCTGGCAAAAATACATTGGTAAATATAGTTAATCAATTTCTGGAAGAAAATGATAGGGAGCCAGAATATTTAACACATAATAACACATGCAAGGGGGTAAAAAGGGCCAGCTCTGTAGGAACCCCTAGGATGAAGTGGCCACATGGGTAATCAAATTTCTAACCTGTGAAGGGCAGTATGTACTGTTATCAGGGCATCATCTAAAAATTTTAAACCATCTCAGACATGGTAGGCAACAACCAGAAGTTAGGGTAAATCTTCCCCTATACCTGCACCAAGAATTGAAAAACATGGCAAAAATATATCAGGAAGGAAAAGGGAGCCTTCGCCACCATGGTCTCATCAAACTAGTTTGCCAGCACCATTTTAGAGGAAACCCTAGGAGCTTTGATAGGTTTTACTCTACCCTAAATGATGTAATTTTTGGAGATGAGGATGAGGAGGAAGAAACAAATGTTGTAGATGCTATTGCAGAAGAAGAAATAGTTGTTGCAGAGACTGTTGTAGAAGAAGAAATAGAAACTATTGCAGAGGTTATTGTAGAGGAAGAAACACACCCAACAAGCAACAGAACACCTTGCTCCAGAACCTTCAACCTCACGAGCTAAGAAACAAAAGAAAAGAAGGTCTAAAACTGGTAGCAAAATAGAAAAATAGAAGAAGGTCCATTTTTTTGAAGTTGTTACTGATTTTTCAGAACAAGGAAGTGAAGCACCTAGCCCAACAGGGGAAGAAACAACAAGGGAAATAGAAGCATCTGAAACTGTCCCCACAACCCCTGTTGTCACCAGAAAACAAAGCAAAAAGAAGAAGTTTGCATCTGGAACTAGGAGGTCTACAAGACTCCACTTGAGGGAAATGATAGAATAGGTCATAGAAGAAGAAGGTGGACAAAGCAGTCCAGATGTCACAGAAATACAACCAACCCCTGAAAACTTTCTAGAATTGCTTGAATAGATAATTGAGGAAGAGGCTGGGCAGGATAGCTTGGAGGTGGCTACAGTTCAACAGGCCATAGAAATGGTAGATGCAATTATAGACAGTTTCATAGAGCCTCCTGAACAAGAGCAGACAGATGTTGTAGAGGAAGAGATAGTTGTTGAGCAACCAACTATAGCTGACTTGTCTGCATCCGATTCTGAAGTAGAAATAGAGGAGGAAGACATCACAGAGTAGCGATGAGAGCAGCAAGGAGTGTTGTCAAAACACAAACCAGATGGATTGAAGAGAGAGAAAACATCATTGAGATGCAGGAAAGAAAAATTGTAGAGTTACAACAGGAAGTGGCAGAATTGAGAAAAAGGTTGTCACAGTCTAAAAAATAGCCAACTATATCCATTGATGAGGATGATTTGGCTCAATTGCTTATGAATTTATCTAGGGCAGATGACTCTGTTGAGGCAAACATAGGTGCTCATTCTGAAGTAGCACCCTTTCATTCTGAAGAAGTGCCTTCTCCTTCTGAAGCATTACCTTCTCATTCTGAAGATGCTTTAGAATTGGTAAAGAGCATAGCAAAAAATATTGGAGATGAGTCACTAGCATAGGAATAGTCCAAGCAGAAGCATGAAACTGTTCAAGTAAGTACTCCTTCTATTGATGTCCCTGTATTTCAAACTGTTACACCTTCAGTAGAAATAGCAGATAAGGGGGTGCAAGTGGAATTACTGTCTGATGACAACCCAATAGAAATAGCAGATAAGGGGGTACAGGTAGAATTATTGATAGATGATCAACCAGTAGAAGTGGCAAAAAAAGGGGTTCAGGTAGATCTGCTACCTAGAGTTCCACCTGTAGTTAGACCACCTAATACTGTGTCCCTAGAACAATACAATGCAGACATAGCCAGTTGGGTGATTAGATATGAGAAGCTTGCCACTAAGACTAAAAAATTCAAATTGGAAGGAAAACAGCTAGAGGCAAAGGAAACAGAGATTCAGGCATTAAAAGAAAAAGTGTCTGATTTATGTCAAATTGCTGAATTTTTAGTCCAATTCAGACGGCCAGCCAGATTTTACAGTCTTATTCTGAAGGAGAAATACCTCAGATGGCAGGTCATGAGGATTAGCTCAGGTCTCCCATATAAATTGGACACAACTGTAGATTTCCTGGAAGCATATTTTGACAGCCCTATTGAGCAAAAAAATCTCCTATGTGAACTATTTTTACATAACTTCTTTATTCTAGAAGAAGTAGAATTTCATCCTCAAATCTACATTGGAGATGTTCAATTGAGGGCATTCATGTCCACCTTGCAGAATCAGTTTTATTGGGACCAGGAGAAAAGGCAGAATAAAGAAATTGAAACAAGAGCTGAATTGTTAGTCAGAGCAATTCAGCCAAATCACCCAATTATCACCAGACAACACTTCACCATGATGAACAGGGATGATGTAAAGAGAATGTACTTGACAAACTTGAGGGACTGTGTGACCAGATTCCAAAATTTTTGTAATGACAATTTTGTGCCAGCATTATCAATCTGTAGAAACAGATGGGCTGAACTTTCCATGTCTTTACAGAAAAGAGAACCCATCTCCCCCATCAACTTAGAATGGTCTAGAAGAAGGGTAGAAGGAGTAATACAGTTGATTGAAATCATGCAACATCATTGGATAGGTCTCAGATTTAGGCCTCCAACCATCATCACTCCAGTTCCATTCTACTTTGAAGAAGATGCCCAACCTGATGAACAGTTTGAAGAATGGCTCAGGAACCTTCAGGAGAACAGGGGGTATTATATAGGCAAGAAGTTGTTCTACAGGTCATGGAATTTGAACATGGACATATGTGATTCCATAGCCCAACAGAATGCATGAGGACATGCATTAATATAAGTTGGGGGGAAAATGATGAGGCCTGGAAATGCCTCAATCATAACATGTTTTGAACACTGAAATTGCCTACAAACTCTTATGTTTAATCTAATATGCTAGTTAAGTTAATTCAATATGTTGTGTATTAACTATTTGCATGATAAATGTATCTGAAATACTATATTCTGATTTTTACAACTTTTTGCATAAGTTTTATGTTGTTTTGTTATGACTTGCTAAATGAGATATGCTTAGGTTGATAGCAACATTTCACTAATCATGTTTTGATATGTCTCAAGCATTTATTTTACCTAAATCTAGCAACAGTGCAAGTAAACTATTACTGTGCAACAAAAACTGGTTTTTCCCATGTAAATTCCAGCCAACTGCCAATGAATGGCAAGGCATGGAATTCACATATGGAAAGAGATGAAGACCATTGGAATCTGATCCTGAGAAATAACCCACATGAGAAATGCAGAGGAAATCATTTAAAGAGCACACATTTGTTCATTCCGAAGTCTCTTCGAAATGAACAGATATCTTCGAAATGAGAAAACACAGTGTCTTCGAAATGAGCGGATCTTCGAAATGAGAATTGCAGTCTCTTCGGAATGAGCCACTTATCTTCGAAATGAAAATAGAATGTGCTTTTTGACTTGTTGACCGATTTTTGATGCTGGAAAAAGGGAAATAAATATTGAAAAGGGTAAGGGAAAATATCTCCCATCTGACTTTGCCGTCCTTGCCGACCAAAGCCACCATTTATGGAAAGATCAAGTTTGATCTTCTTCTAGGATAAAACCAGGAATTGTTGCAACATAATAGGATTAGATATTTTGAGATATTCTCAGTTGTCAGTAGATCTTAGGACATCTATAAATATGGCTCCCATTCAGGTTGAGCTAGTAGAGGATAGAGAAAGCAGAGAGTAGAGAAATATAGGAGAAAATAGGCAATAATCAGAAAAGTGATCGTTACAATCCTGTAACAAGTTTTCAATAGAATTATTGTAATCATGTTCTTGAATCAATAAAGTGTACTATTTCTATTTCATATTGCTTGTAAATGAGTGTGAGTAAGATCTAGAGAGAGAGAGACTCATACCTTCTTCTGGACAAGGAGGCTGGCCACTTCCAGACCTAGGAGGAGGACTAACAATAGGTTTTTATTCTGATTTTGCTGCAGTAGAATGAGTTGTAGAACTTGTCATTTCATTCCTTTGTAAACAACTAATGGTATTTGCAATCTTAGCTTATTTTATGTTTAGATTAATCTTGTGATTAATGGTTTGGTTGTAATCTCCACTTTCAGCAAAGCTTTCAATTTATTACAGACTGTCATTTCTAGAATTTACTATTTTCTGTAATTTCTTGCATTTTATGTTTTGTTGTCAACCCCTGCATAGAAGATTGACAACCTTCTATTACAGAGCCTTGATAGGGTTTCATTTCTATGCTATAATTAGGTTTCCATTGCTACAAAAGTAAATAGATTTCCTTTCTGCAATTATAATCAGACTTCTAATTCTGCAACTGTTATTTCTGCAACATAATTAGGTCTCATTCTGCAATTGTAATTAGGATTTCATTTCTGTAGTTAATGATTAGTTTCCATTTCTGCAACTTAGATTAAGGTTTAATTTATGCAATTTAGAGATAGGAATGTCCTAAATCCCCCACACAATCGGTTTCACCAATAAGACCTGTTGCTTCGGATTGACCTAAGTTATAACCCTGTTCACCCCTTCTTCCGTAGATAGCCTTGTACACTGCCCTGGATTGACAAATTCATTGAGAATTAATGATGTGTATAATGACTACGCATCAATTATTTTTAATTGAAACTGGGAGAAAATGTAAATGATTATAGATCAGATTTGTGAGCAAACTTGTGCATTATTTTTTATTGGAATTGGGAGTAAATGTGCAAAGGTTATAGATCAGATTTGTAAGAAAACTTGTGCATTGAGATTGGTTTTGGAGTGCATGTGGAAATAAGAAAAATAGTATAGTCTCACACAAATAGAAGGGTTGTTTTAAAACAAGTCAAAGTGTCATCTAGTGCAAGAAATAGTGTGAAAGGATTCAATTGAAAAGAAGAACATTTTCAGCCATCTACAAAAGGAAGGAAAGGTGCAAATTAGCAATTACAAGGTCAGTTATCAAGTGCTAGAATAGAGCTACCTTTTATGTGAGACATGTGAAAGTGAAAGACTTAATGAATGTGAAGTGGATTGTTATGTTTGGATTTGGGAATAGATGAACATTGTTTGTATGCAATATTTGGGAATAGATGAGCATTGTATGTATGCAATATTTGAGCAGAGTTGTGAGCAGGTTTTGGAGCAGGTTTGAGCAAGTTTTGTGAGTAGGTTTTGGAGCATATTTGAGCAGGTTTTCGAGAAGATTTGAGCAATTTTTGGAGCAGATTTGGAGCAAGATTTTTGAACAAATATAAGAGCATATTTGAGCATGATTTATGAGCAGATTTGAGCATGATTTATGAGTAGGTTTGGATTAGGTTTGAGCAAGATTTTGGAGAAGATTTGAGATAAGACTTAAGTAAAGTTTGGGCCATATTTTTTAGTAGAGAGGATTGGTGTCTCTTGTGGATTAGTGTCCATAAAAAAAATTAGAGGGTATTAATGTCTCCTATGGATTGGTGTCCATGAACTAGAGCAAAGGGGATTGGTGTCTCTTGTGGATTGGTGTCCACGAACCAAAGTAGAGGGGATTGATGTATCCTATGGATTGGTGTCCATGAACCAGTAGAGGGGATTGGTGTCTCTTGTGGATTAGTTTCCATGAACTTGAGAGGGCATAAGTGTCTCTAGTGGGTAGGTGCCCACAAACTTGTTAGAAGGGATAGGTGTCTCCTATGGATTGGTGTCCATGAACATTGTAATAGGGGAATGGTATCTCCTATGGGTTGGAGCCCATTAAAGAAATTTATAAGAAATATTTCTCTGTGGATGTAGCCCATATTGGGTGAACCACATTAAATATATGTCTCTTATGTGTGTGGTGATTTGTGCATTTTTTTATTAATGCATTGATATTATTTGAAGTTATTGCTTTGGAAAGAAAAGAGAAAAGTTTTATCTTATACTATTCACCTCCCCCTCTCAGTATAAGCTTGTGTTATTTAGTATAGATGGGATGCATATTCTAGGGTGGATCTTTTCAACACCCTAGGGGATCATGTTCCAATAGAGGAAACTTGTGGCAACCACTAGTGCATCAGAAAGGATCTAGACAAATAGGAGTAGGAAGATAATTACTCTAGATAGATAAAACACCACCCAATATTTTATGAGGTGTCATTTCAAGAGTGTAAGGCCATCGAAAACATACTCAAGGAATAGAACCTATTGGGATGGGAAAAGTATGGTTTCAATAGAAAAGTAATCAAAGCAAGTGAAGGACTTGGTCACCAAGTTTAGAGGTAGACTTAGTTTGAGAAGATAGGAGTAGAAGCTACACAAATGAAGATCATGTAACAAGGACTCCTTCGAGTTAGTATTCACCAAACAATAATTTGACAATATAGAGAGAGTTCAAAATAAGATAATTGTATGAGTCATCAATGAACTAGTTAAGAAAGGATTAATGATCATACATATAGGGACCGTACGATTCCTAAAGAAGATTGTACAATTCCAATAATGGTAGATCATATGGTTGGAAATCATACAACAGAAAATAGTATAATTTAGAATATGGATGATTGTACGATTTAGGAAGAAGGTCAAAATCATACAAGTCCAAATCGTACAAATTTAAGCAAAGAAAAAAATAATACAGATAGAAATTCTATGACTAGTAGTGAAAGAAATCATACAATTATTCAATTAGATCCAAACTATTAATGAAAACAACATAGATGCAATCTCACGAAATATGAAGCAATTGATTATTATCAAAGAAGAAGATAATATACATCTCATAGGTGGTTCGGGTGGTTGAACCACCTGAGTTGGTTGACAAACCAACTCATTAATTGGAGAGCACGAAAGCGCTTGTTTTATTGTGCCAATAATTGAAATATACTTTGCACTTATATGCCCTATGCTAACATACCCCCTTATTACATTATTGGAAAATACCAAGAGTATTGCGGAACAATTCAAATTTGACACGGGCAAGTGCCTTGGTGAAGATATTTGCAACTTGCACATTAGTGGGAATGTATTGGAGTTGTATGTTGTGCTTTGGAACTTCATCACGAATAAAATGACAGTGAGTGTCAATGTGTTTGGTGTGATCATGAAAAATTGGATTCTTGACAAGATTCAAAACACCTTGATTGTCGCAAAACAAATGCAGTGGAAGATTCACTGGAAGACCCATGTTTGTAAGAATGCGATGTAACCATATTATCTCATAGACTACTCCACTAGCTGCTCGATATTCTACCTCTGTAGAAGAAATAGCAACCACCTATTGCTTCTTACTATGCCAAGAGACAGGACCAGACCCAAGATGAAATTGTATCCAGAAGTTGATTTTCGATCATCAATGGATCCAACATAGTCGAAGTCCGTGTATCCTTGTAGATAGAACTTGTTATTCTTTTTGTATTCCAAGACATAATATGTTGTACCATGGACATAATGTAGAACTCTTTTTGCTACTTTACAATGACTTACTTTGGATTCCTACATGAACCGTGAAAGATAACCCATAGAAAAACTGAGATCAGGCCTGGTGTTGGTTAGATATAGGAGACTCCCAATCAGTTGGTGATAGAGAGTACCATCTACCTGTGGTGATGCATCATATCGTGATAACTTAAGTCCCTGTTCCATTGGAGTTACTTTAGACTTACAATTAGTCATCCGATATTTTTTTACTAATGTCTTGGCATACTTATTTTGTGTAACTCTGATATGGTGCTTTTTATGAGTTACTTCTAAACCAAGACAATAGTGAAGAAAGTCCTAGATTTTTCATTTCAAAATATTGTTTCAAATTATCTTTTACTGCATCAATCATTTTCTGTGAACTTCCTGTTATGATCATATAATCTACATATAACACCAAAATCACTATATCAGAACCATTGTTCTTAATATAGAGATTTGCATCTGAAGGACTTCTTTTGAATCCATGATGTAGTAGGTGACTATCTATCTTGATATACCAAGCTCGAGGAGCTTGTTTGAGCCCATACAAGGATTTTATCAATTTGCACACTTTATGCTCTTGCCCTTCATCTACAAATCCTTTTGGTTGGGTCATGTATACTTCTTCTTGTAAGTCACCATTCAAGAAAGCACTTTTCACATCCATCTGATGTAACTTCCATCCAAATTGAGCTTCCATGGCACAAATTACTCAAATGGTAGTCATCTTTGCAGTAGGGGTAAAATTCTCTTCATAGTTTATGCCTTATTTTTGAGCATATCCCTTTGCAACAAGGCGGGCCTTATGCTTATCAATAGTACCATATGATTTATATTTTACTTTGAACACCCATTTGTAGCCAATGGGCTTCTTTCCTGTAGGTATATTGACTAGCTTCCATGTATTATTCTTCATGAGAGATGTGTGTTCTGCTTCCATAGCAATATTCCATTGAGGCTCTCTAAGTGCATCTTGAACTGTTACAGGCTCATTTTCATCCAATGTTGTCATATAAACCTGTTCATTTTCCATATCTATGTCTCTGTCTTCCTCTGCATCTATGGATAGATCATCAAACTATTGGCAAAGCTCATCAACCTCTAAGATGATGCCTCTGCTTTTTTCTGTTGTGTCATACTCCGAGTGCATGGTCTTGAGTTAGATATAGAAGTGTATTCAGTTTAGAATCTCTCAATGTACTAGTATACCATTTCGAAACCTTCTTCTTTGGAGATGAGCTTTCTTTCTTAGGTTCTTCTTCTTCTTCAAGGTATACATTTGTAGATGTGATATCTAATGTGGAAGCTTCATCAAATACTACATCTCTACTTATATGTGTTTTCTTGGTTATAGGATCTATCAAGCGATATCCTTTTGAAAACTCATCATAGCCAAGAAAAATACATTGCAATGTCTTCTCATCTAACTTCTTCCTTTTCTATTTTGGGATGTGCATAAATGCCTTACATCCAAAAACCTTTAGATGAGAAATGGAAGGTTTCTTACCACTCCAAGCTTCTTGTGGTGTTTTTCCTTGTAGAGCTCTGGTGGGTGCTCTATTTAGGAGATATGATGTTGTGTTGACTGCTTCTGCCCAATACTGATCCTCAAGATGTGCTCCCTTTAGCATACATTGAACCATTTCCACAATGGAATAGTTTCTTCTCTCTACAACTTCATTCTACTGAGGTGTATAGGCTATAGTCAGTTGTCTCTTTATCCCATGTTCTTCCAAAAATGATGAAAATTCTTTAGAGGTGTATTCCCCCCTCGATCTGAGTGGAGGGTTTTGATGAAACATCCTGATTCCTTCTCAACAAGTTTCTTGAATTGTTGAAAGTACGAAAAAGCCTCTGATTTCAACTGAAGAAAGAAAACCCACATCTTTCGTGAGTAATCATCAACAAACAATTGAAAATACTTCTTTCCACCATAGCTGGTTGGCATAGGACCACACAAATAGGTGTGTACCAACGCTAAAGGTTTCGTAGCTCTGGAAGAGCTAGCTTCAAAAGGTACTCGGTGTTGCTTCCCTGCTAAGCAATCCAAGCAAACTGGTAAGACATAGGAGAGGTGAGGAAGTCCCCTTACCATGTCATATTTGCGCAATTCAAGCAAATATCCTGAACTTAGATGCCCATAACGTCTATGCTAGAGAGAAGTGGCCTCCTTTGTAGTTGCAGCCAGAGCAACATGAGGTGTTGAAAGAGCATCTAGAATGAACAAGCCATGCTTGTAGGACCCGGTTGCAACATGTTTACCTTTGTGGGTGATGAAACATCTCTTCTTGCCTTTCACAACTCGAAACTCAACCTCCATATCTCTATCCAAAATTTGTGGAATAGACAGCAAATTATTGGCTAATCTAGGAACATAGAGAACCTTCTCTATCTGACATTTACCATCTAGAAGAGAGATAGAAACATCCCCTTCACCCTTCACCTGGTAGACTTTATTGTCAGCAATGGTGATTGGCTTACCTTCTTTCTCCTCAAATGTTTCAAACCATGACATTTCTCCAGTCATATGCGTACTATCTCCTGAATCAATATACCATACAACATCTATCTAGGAAGATCAAGTATGCGTCATGAGCACCTTGTGTGCTCTTTCAGAGTCATAATCTGAGTCGGACCCAGGGGAATCTGAGTCTGAGTTGGAGTCAGCATAAGCAACATGGACCTTAGGTTTCCTATGTTTCTTTTTATATTTTCGTTTCTCTTTGCCTTTATTCTTAGAAGGTTGGTCATTTTGTTGCTTGTTTTTGAACCAAAACCTGTTGGTGTCATGGTTATTCATATCACAAATCTTACAATATTTTTTATCCTTCTGCTGATTTTGCTTCCCTTTTCCCTTGGAAGAAGAACCCCCTTTTTGAAACTGACCTTGCTTCTTACCACTTTGTTGTGTGGAAAGGGTATTATCTGGCACCTCATGTTTCTGAACCTTATTTGCCTCCTTAGTCTGAAGAAAATTTACCAGCTCCACAATTGATACTTGTCTACCAGAAACATTGAGGGAAGTGATCAACATCTTGTAGGAATATGGCAATTCTCTCAAGATGACATAATTCAAGATATCATCATCCAGAATTTTACAAGTACCCATAACAAATATTATGCAAGAAGGGTATCTATACACCAAAACCCTCTCAAGATTTCTTTAGGAGAGAAAAAAATCTAGGGTATGAATGAATTATACTAGTAATACAAGTTGGTGAATTGGAAAAAACATCGTACGAAGTGATGAAGGACAAAAAAATAAAACCTTGCCAGTGCATGCATGCAAGGAATATTGTGACATGAGAGAAGTGTTGGGGTGGTTGCAAGTAAAATTATGAAGGGATAGAATCATATATATATATACTAAAGAAAAATATTGTATGGTTGCATAAAAAAGAGAAAATCATATGCTTGAGAAAACATTGTATAGCCATATGACTGCAAGGTGAAATTGTATGATTGTTTGTAAAATCATATAGGTAGGAGTAATTGTATGATTGCTGGTAAAATTGTATAGGCGAGAGCAAACTGTATAATTGTTGGGAAAACGATACAAATAGAAGGTAAAATCATATAATTGCTAGAGTAATTATACAATACAAAGCAGATCGTATGTCGATCATACAACAAAAACCATTTAATCAAGGAAGAGAAAACTATATTGTGGTAGTAGGGAAACATGAATTTTCTAGAAGAATGAGTGAAGGGAAAAAAATTTGAGACTACATACAAAGAATTTTTGGAAACAGAATTGAGTGTTCACCAAGCCCATTGCATCAAAGGGACTTATGGCCCAGACAAGGAGAACCTTGATTCCCACCACAACATGAGTCAACCTACTACCCACAAGGGTGTGGATAAGGATTTCAATTGAGATGAGGATGTGGTTATCACCCTTGGAGGGGAAGAGGGTATCGACCATGGAAAATACATGGCAATTGACGTGGTGGTAGGAAAAAGGAACGTAACCAAATCTCTAAGGAACATCATATGGAACCCCCTAGGGCACACCAAAGGGAACTGTAGAGTGAAATTCATAGAGAAACAACACCTAAAGACCAAATTTATCCATATAATGAATGAGAAGGTGCATAGGTAGCATTGAGATATCACCTTCACTCAACCAATAGGAAAATTTTGTCATAAATGGTGGAATGAGCATCCAAAATATCACAAATTAAAGATAATTTTGGAGAAGGCTAGTGTGAGCATCCTAGTGCAAGTACCTCCTTTTAACAAGAATTTATTTAATGAGTACTTATTATAGATTGTGTAGTCGTATGATGCCAATAGGAACTACACTTTCATCTGGTTAGGAAATCAACATCTTCGGGTTGAATTTTTAGTAGAAAATTTTGAGAAACATTTGGACTACCATAAGAAAGATAGCCTATCAATAAAAGACATGTGGATTCAATCGAGTGAAATTAATTGATCGGTGACTTGAAAATCCTTAAGTCTCCATCGACAACTGATGGTTTTAGCACCATTCCATCATATCATGAGAAAGAGAGAGAGAAAAGCAACATATATTATTGAGAATGAAGTGATACATTCGAGTAGAGGTATGAGGCCCTTTATATAGGAAGATGGATTCCTTGGCCAACACTCTACCTAGTTGTACAAGAGACACCTTGCACATTTACAACTTGCACATTGACACTTGTGCATTTACTACATTGTATGAAGCAACTAGATAACTTCCCCCTAAAGTAATCTAACATAACCAAATGATGTAATATATTCTAACACCCCCTATATTACATTATTTGGTATGAAGTTCTCTTGAATCACATAGATGATCTTTGAATGTTTGAAACTTGATTTTTCCAAGTGCTTTTGTAAAGATGTCTGCCAACTGATCTTCTGTAGGAACATACTTGAGGATGATGCGCTTGTTCTAAAAATATTCCCTGATGAAATGACATTGAGCTTCAATATGCTTTGTTCTTTCATGTATGATTGGATTCTTGATCAGATTCAATACTCCTTGATTATCACAAAATATCATAGTGGGAGTTCATTTGATTCCCATGTCAGATAGTATGTATTGTAACCATAGAGCTTCACAGGTTGTATCTCTTGTTGCTCGATATTCTACTTTAGTTGATGATTGTGCTATTGTATGTTGTTTCTTGTTGTGCCAAGATATGGGTCCTGATCCGAGATAGAAGACATAACCTGAGGTAGATTTCCTATCATCAATAGATCCAACATAATCTGAATCTGAGTATCCTTGTAGACAAAATTCTTTGACATCCTTCATATAAGTTAATCCATAGTCTGTAGTCTTCTTGATATATTGTAATATTCTTTTTGTAGCTTTCCAATGACTTTCTCTTGGTTCTTGCATGAACCGTGAAAGATAATTTACTACAAATGCTATGTCTGGTCAATTGTTTGTTAAGTATAGAAGACTTCCAATCAACTGATGATACATTGTTGCTGAAACCAATGGTGTTTTATCATTTTTGGATAGTTGAATCCCTTGTTCCATTGGTGTATCTTTGGGCTTACACTCTATCATTCTATATTTTTCAAGAAGAGCTTTTGCATATTTTGATTGAGTGATAACTATTTTATCCTTTCCTTGATAAATCTCTAGACCAAGGTAGTAGTTCATTAGTCCTAGATCTATCATTTCAAATGCCTTTTCTAGATCCTTTTTTATGTCACTTATTAACTTTTTTGAACTTCCAGTAATCACTATGTCATCAACATATACTATGAGGATCAAGATATCATTTCCAATTTTCTTGGTATATAGACTGGGATCTGATGAACTCCTTTTGAAATCATGATGTAATAGGTGATTATTGATCTTTATATTCCATGCTCTGGGAGCTTGTTTCAAGCCATATAGAGATTTATTCAATTTGCATACCTTACTTTCCTATCCTTGAATGACAAAGCCTTCAGGTTGTGTCATATAGACTTCTTCTTCTAAGTCACCATTAAGGAATGCACTTTTTACATCCATCTAATGAAGTTTCCACCCCTGATGTGTTGCTAGCATGCAGACTATTCGGATAGTAGTCATTCGAGTTGTTGGTGCGAATGTTTCTTCATAGTCAATTCCCTCTATCTGAGTATACCCTTTGGCTACTAGTCGAGCTTTGTATTTGTCAAGTGTTCCATCTACTTTGTATTTGATTTTGTAAACCCACTTGCATCCCACTATTTTATTTCCTGGAGGTAGGTTTACTAGATCCCATATCTTATTCTTTTTGAGTGATGCATATTCAGATTCCATAGCTGCTTTCCAGTGTGAGTCTTTCAGTGCTTGAGAAGTTGATGTTGGTTCTACTGTGTTACTTAGCATTCCTCTATTCATTCTGGTCATGTTGTGAGTTTGAGGTCTTGTAGAGGTAAGATCTGGCATTCTTTCTAGATTTGATTCTCTGAGAGTATCTCTGAGCCATATTGGTTCTTTTCTAGGTAGTATTGTTGATGCTTCTATGTCTTGTTCTTGAGATTCTGATTTTGACTCTACACTCATTGTGTCTTCTTCAGATAGATTTAGGAGGACTTCTGTGTCACCACTGGATTCATCTGTGTCGATTTTGACTTTTTCATCAAATATCACATCTCTACTAATGTAGACTTTCTTTGTAGATGGATCTAGTATTCTGTATCCTGTAGATTCATTGTCATAGCCAACAAATATCCCTATCATAGTTTTGTCATCTAGTTTAGTCCTCTTTTATTTTGGAACATGCATGTAGGCTTTGCATCCGAAGATCTTTAGTTTTTCTATATTGGGATTTTGTCCTGACCATGCTTCTTCTGGTGTAATATGCTTGAGTACTCTTGTTGGTAGTCTATTTTGTATGTAGACTATTGTTTGTACTACTTCAGCCCAGTATTTGTGATCAAGTTGTGCTTCTTTTAACATACATCTTACCATTTCCATTATTGATCTATTTCTTATTTCTGCAATTCCATTTTGTTGAGGTGAATATGTTGTAGTAAGTTATCTTTTAATTCCATTTTCTTCAAGAAATGAGTCAAATTATTTGGAAATAAATTCTCCTCCTCTATCTGAATGAAGTGCTTTTATGGTCTTCCCTGATTCTTTTTCCACTTGAAGTTTGAATTGTTTGAAATGACTGAATGCTTCTGATTTGTACTTCATGAAATATACCCACATTTTTCTAGTGTGATCATCAACAAATAATTGAAAGTATTTATGTCCTCCAACACTATCAACTTTCATTGGTCCACATAAATCTGTATATATTATTTCTAGAGGATGTTGAGCTCTATGTTGATGAAGTTCGAAAGGAATTCTATGTTGTTTTCCTGCTAAGCATTCTGGACATACAGTAGTTTCTAGAGATAAGTTGGGTAGTCCTTCTACCATTTGATATCTGAATAATTCCTTCATTGATGTCTCACTGGTATGTCCTAGTCGTTTGTGCCATAGTTCTGAAGCATTGATTGAAAGAGTTGAGTGAATAGCAGTGTCTAGGACAAATAGACCATTTTTATATGATCTTGATGCTATCATTCTTCCCTGTCTAGAGATGTGACATTGTTTTCTACTAGTGAGAACCTTGAACTCAATAGTTAAGTCTTGATCCATGAGTTGAGAAATAGAAATAAGATTAGTAGTTAATCCTGGAACATACAATACATTTTTTATTATACCTCTTCCATCCTTAAGATTTACTAGAATATTTCTAATTCCTTTTACTTCATATGTTTTTCTATCTGCTACAACAACTGGCTTTTCATTTATCTTCTTCAAAGAATTGAACCAATGTATGTTTCCTATCATATGCTTACTTGCACCTGAATCTATATACCAATAATCCATGATGTTGTTATTATCAGGATTTGTGGAATACCTTATGTCTCCCTAGTGATTTTGGAAATGTGAAAGTGCTTTTGTGAAATATAGTTCAATTTTGGATTGATTTTGTAAAGTTTTGTAAATCCCAAAATCAACCTATAGTTCTCCTTATTACTCCTATTGAACTAAGCACTTTTCCAATTTTGAAGAGGTTTTAATGTTGGATTTCTTTTTTCCTTTTTGTGAAATTTTGAGACAAGTAAATTGCTAAATTCCAACCTTTGAAATGCTTTGATAAACCCCTTTTAATATCCCTTTAGGATTTAATTTTAGTGTATCTAATTTCCAATAACTTAATTTGATGTAGTAACCCTTATAACTCCCAAATTTTGGAAAATTAGAACACAATAATATTTGCAAATATTTTAAAATCAATTTCTAGTAGAAACCCTTATTACTCCTAAGTTTAATATTGCAAATATTATATTGATTTGATAAATTATTCCCTTTGAGATATGACTTTCAATATGGTTAAATTCTTCTAAGTTTAACCTTGATTTATCAACCTTATAACTCCCTAAAATGAAAGCACATTTAAAATGGGAATAAATCTTACCTTGCACTATACAAATACTACAATAATCAACGCTAATTTTGGATGTGCAAGGGCTGCAATATTAATGTCTCTACTTTGGTCATTCCCTCCAATAGAATGCTTGGAACCCTCCTTGGATTTAATGCTCCAAATATGGCACCTTTAATCTCTACCTTTGACCTCCTTTGACCAGAGCATTAAAGGCTCTTCCACCTTGCTTCCATGCTACAACTCGACCTTGTGTGCAAAGACTCTAGAGTGTTGAATGTGGATGCGTGAATGCTTGAATGCTTATTCTTGGTCTTTGGCACCCTTAAAATGGAGGAGAATATTGTATTAAGTGCCAAGTGGCACATCCATTTTCTTCTTGAGCACTTGAGGAGTAGAAGGTGCTAGAAGACACTTGTATCTTCCTTTGAGTAACGTATGAATGTTACATTATTTAGTGGAGCACTTGGTCTCTTTGTGGACAAGTGTCTCTCATATTCTCAATGCACCAACCTATTGTTAGTAACTCCTTTCTTGGTCAATATGAGCGCTCATGTGAGGAGCATTAGGGTTTTTCCTCAAGTGACAAGTGTCACTCCCTCCTTGTGCATGGATGTCTTCTCTAACACTTCTTCAATGTACCCTTTGGAGGTTCTTTAAACCTTGTAAAATTTCTAGCTCCTCCTTCATTCAATGGCACTTGCTTGTGAGTTGTTTCTAGCTGGAATGAGGAGCAATGATTTGGAGGCTTGAGCACCGATTTTGAGAAATGCAAATGTGGAGTTTGAAACACTCCAATGGTGCCTTATTCTTCTTCTTTTTACACCTATTATATGTCCTCCTTTTGTAGATAATTTTGCTCTTGAATATAATGTTGTTTCTCCCTTTGTTTTGTGCCTTGTCTTTTGTAGGTTCGATTGTCCAAGATATGAGGAGTATGAGCCTTTTGAGTGGCTCCTTTTGCTATGCTTGGAGAGTTCTAGATTTGATCATCTTGTGGTTATTTGGTTTACCCTGTAGATATTGTACCTTTGAGGCACCTTCAAATCTGCCCTCTTTCCTGTATAAACCAGATTAGGATAGTGCAATACAATGTAATAAATTTATGTATAAAATAACCTTTATTGCACCCTCTTTTGCACTCCTTTTTTAGGTCTGAATTTCTGGTTTTGTGGTAGAATTTTTGAATGCAATGTAGGGGTTTTGAGGTTGTCTCTTTGATTAGACACCTTCCCCTTTTTGCTTGGATACTTTGATGATAAATCCAAGCTTGTAATGATGTAGATAGAAGCTCTCTATTTGATGCAATTTTTTACACTTTTCTCCTTGCAACTAACCCTTATAATGCTTTGGATTTGAGACTCACCAAGTCTCTTTTTGAAGCTTCCTTTTTATTATTTTGGTTAGTTGTCTCCTTCTCCATATTTTGGAGGATTCTAACCTATTTTGGTGGCTTCCCTTGGCCACTATATGTTGCAGATTTTTGTGCACTAATAGTGTCTTTAGACACTTTGACAAATTCTGATTTTGTGCCCTTCTCAAGAACACAAACACTAATATTTTTGAGAGCAATAGAGTAGTGCAAATGAATCTAATAATATTTCACTTTTAATGCACTAAAAATCTCACCTTATCACTCCAATCAACTCTCAAAATAAATGCACTTAATCAATTTACTACAACTAATCAAGAATAATCTGAAATGAACCTTCAAGAGTTATTCTACAATTTCCTTACAAACAAAGTTGTAGGGGCTAGTCTTCTTTTGCTTTCCAAAGTAGATGATAGGTAGTTGATAGATAGTTGTAATTCTGAAATCTAATCAACTCCTAATGTGCAAATGAACCTTAAAAGGAACCTTTCTCTTTTTGCACTTTTGAAGACTGTAATCCAATTTTCTTTTTGCAACTTTAATCCAAATAAGGTGCTTTAATGAATCTAATAAGTAATCCAATTAATGAATCTACTTGCACCAATAGTTGCTTACCTTTTTTGATGGCTTCTAAAGTAGATGATGTAGATCTTGGTGCTTCTGATTCACCAAGTTTCTACCTTGTAGTAGATGGATACGCATCTCCCTAATGCTTCTAGCTTCAAACAGGGCCTTCTTCTCAAGATTTTGAATGTCTTGAGATCTTCTCTGATCTTCTCTATGATTTGACAAACTACTTGCCAAATCCTTATCCTTTTGGGCTTGTTGTTGGATGGCGATAATTGTCCCAACTCCTTTTCTATTAGAAGCTTCTCTGCTAACAACGTTTGCATGCAATGGTGCACAATGGTAGGTCCGGTTTGCAAAGATGTAGGAAAATAGTAACAATGGTAGCTTTCCCTATTCCTCTCTAGATTCATCATGGCTCTGATACCACTGATGGTTTTAGCACCATTCCATCATATCATGAGAAAGAGAGAGAGAAAAGCAACATATATTATTGAGAATGAAGTGATACATTCGAGTAGAGATATGAGGCCCTTTATATAGGAAGATGGATTCCTTGGCCAACACTCTACCTAGTTGTACAAGAGACACCTTGCACGTTTACAACTTGCACATTGACACTTGTGCATTTACTACATTGTATGAAACAACTAGATAACTTCCCCCTAAAGTAATCTAACATAACCAAATGATGTAATATATTCTAACAACAACCAAGTCTTTTGGCCTAGGAGGACACAAAATCAAACAAAGTCAACTAAAGATGCAAGAACTTATTGTGTTATAAACATTATGATGTCATGGCTATCTAATGAGGCAATATCATAAAATATGCCTATGTTGTTGGCATAATATGTGGAAGACATCATAAAAATACATGTAATATGATTGGGGTATGTATGTGGCTTAGAGAATCCAGAGATTATCGCAATGAATAACTAAGAATTTTTCCATAACATTCCATGCGATTGCAGTAATGTTAGATATAATATCTTAGGATGGCATACCTTTCTATGGAATGACAACACTAAGGGATTTGCTAAAATTTTAGCCTTTAATTTTGATATGGATGAAGTCAGGACCAATAAATAAGGCTACTCTAAAAAAAAAAATCTAAAAGAAATACAAGGAAACTAGAGCCAATTGTAGTTGAAGATAGTGAGACTTTAGAGGAAGAGGTACATTATTGATGAAAAGAAGAAAACTAGATTTAGAGTTAGAATATGAGGAGGTTGTATCTAAATAATTTCTATAGGAGCAACCAATACCACAAAAGTAGGAAGAAGAGGAACCAACACCAAGTCCTATAAAGACAAGGCAACAATGAAATTAGGGAAACAAGGTCATAAGAGTAGCTTTTGGTACATAGTGAGCAACAATAGGTATTGCTCACTAACCTAAATGATAAATTGGAATTAATCTTGGAATAACTAGACCTAATGGAAATATATATACCAATGGAAGGAACCTAACCAAAGGAAATGGGTGGATCACCCACATTGATTGATGTAAATGAGTTTGAATTGTTCGATGAATCAAAACAATGGTTAGAAAAGGTTGCAACACCACCAAGAGCTATAATGAAAGAAAATGAGGTAGTGGTTGCACCACTTGAAAATAAAAAAGAAAGCAATGATAGGTGGCAATAACCACAAATTAGTTGAAGAAGAAAAGGTGGAGGAAGGAGAACAACATGATCCAATACCAGCACCATAGGAGCATATTGTACAACAATATCTAGTAGAAGAATTATAGGTGCAAGGTGAAGTGCAACAAATTTAGAGTAAAATTGAATAGGATATTGTTGTTAGAATTATTTAATATATAGGAGATTAGGATAGAACAAGAAAAACAATAAGAAATAACTTTAGCACAAATCACTCTATAGGAAGAGACTAGAATCATGCAGTTGGAAGAAAATAGGGGAATACATTCCAATTAGGAAGAAGTCAAGAAGTAGGACTAAGCACATGGGACCAATCAAGGATTATAGACACACTTCTTTATTGAAGGTCCTACATTTAGGATCTTTTTTGAGGAAGGAGAAGAAATTGATGAACGGATAGATTGGTTTTTTTAGCAAAGCACCAAAAATGTTTTTGACTGCTTGGTTGTAGTTTTTGATGGGCTATGTAGGACAACTAAAACATTGGAAGGAGAGAGATTTTTATGAGATAGATAAAGTGATGAATTGGGTGTGTAATGAATATAGAAAGAGGAAAGTAGCTAAATTTTATGCACAACAACCTTGGCAATTACCTATTGGAGGGGTAACTAGTATGTTAGGAGTCAATGGATTGTTGGAAGAAATAAGAACTAATTATAGAGTACCTCTAAGGCTATATATGTACTTAATTAGATCTCAAATATGTCTAATAGATACAACAAATAAGGAAAACTAGAGAGCACCGCTTGAGTTAGAATTCTTGTTCCAAAAGTGTAATTTTCTAACACATTGGATAGAGTGGCTTACCTTAGGAATAAAACATATTCATCAGGCTAAGGAAGAATGAGGAGAAGTAGGAGCTACATGTAAGGAAATGGTTGTTATGGAGGATGATATTGAATGTATTAAGAAAGAAGCCAAAGCTAAATAGGACACAAATATTAAGATGAATAGTATGAAGCAATTAATACTATAAGAGGAGCAATTAAAACTATAAGAGGAGCAATTAAAACTATAAAACAATTAAAACTATAAGAGGAGCAATTAAAAGTGAATACTCAACAACTAAAAAGCTAAGAAGAGCAACTAGAAGCTAAATATGAATAATTGAAAAAATAAGAAGATTAATTGAAGATGAATGAGGGACAACTATAGTTTAAGGATCAAAATATGACTAAAATGATGAAGGATATGAAAAGATACAATAAGGGACTTCTTTAACATAAGGCCATACTTTAAATCAAGTAAGAACAACAACTCATCAAATAGAAATCTAACAGTGAGATCAAGTGATTGCTAAGAAGAATGAGGAGTTAGCCATCACCATAAAAACAATATTGATAAAAAATATATCCAAAGGTATATCAAAATGAGAGAAGTAACTATTATAGGACTTATCTAAAGTAGAAGAGAAAAAAAATAAGTATGGACTGAAGGCCCTAGAACTTAGTAACTATGCTATCAAACTGTAGGATAAACAAGCAATCCTCCAAATACACATTGTAAACTTACAAGTTGGGTAGAAACATGAGCAACCAGCCATGGAAAAATAGAAAGCATCAGTAGGGACACCAACTTATTTAAATAGAAGTGCAAATATAGGTAACAAATCCACCTCCAAAAAAAATAATAAATAGAAATGTACAATTGCAATATTTGATTAAATATAAATGAAATTTTGTGTGAAACATAAATTAGAATTAAATTGAAATTATATAAAATTAGGAGAAATGTGCATGACATGCAATTTGATAAAAATCAAATTAGACTTTAGAAAAATTGATTAAAACTTAGGAACAATAGTTATGGGGTGATAGTTGTAAATAATGTGCTATTAAAATAGGCATAATGTGGGAGATCCAATCCGAATAGTCTATAGGCTTTATGAAGCCTACATCTAATAATTTTTGCAGTTCATCCTTAACTTAAAGAGTGATTTTATGATGTATTTTTCTCAATTTTTTCTTGATAGGTTTAGCTTTTGGATGGATGATAAGATGATGTACACCAGTGAGGGGTTAAGCCCAAGAATATCATCATATATCCAAGCAAATATGACAGGGAATTATTTTAAAATGTTTGTGTATTTTGTTTGCTCATCTTGGGTTAGTACCTTTCCTAATTTAAGGAGTCAAGGGTTTTATTTTGTACCAATGTTGATGTTTATCATTTCTTCAATCCAGGTTTGTGATTCATCCTCAAAGTGAGGAGGGGCAACTAATATCCCTAAATATTGTAGCTCTTGTGGATCTATAATTTCTTGTTTTGATTCAGTTAGTTTTACATAATCTAAATTGAAGAACTGTTTAAGATATTCTTCAATGTGATGTTGATCAGAAGATTCTTCAATGTTATTTTTCTTTTGATTTGTTATTTATTTAGAGTGAATTGTCAACATGTTGATGCTAGCAATACGTATGATTTTGTAAGGTGTTTCATTGAGAAGTGACCATAGTTCTTTCTCATCTTTGTCACCCCATTGGGAGCCATGTAAAGACTTGGGGTAATTTTCCTCATTGTCTTCTTCTAATAAAGGTGATGGATCATTCTTGTTGGGGATATATCTGAACCCACATTGCCCTAACTAGGGTTTGGCTTCTAAAGGTTCTTTGATACCTTGTTCAAAGTGACCTAAGATTTTACCTTGGTAACCCATGTTGACTAAGTACAAAACATGGGCAACATGTAACATGATGCATATGTTTGTTGACTAGGCATGAAATTTCATCCTTGGATTCTTTCATTGAAGGTAGTTCCTCCATAGATGAAAGTGAAAGTACCTATTTAGACTTTCAATCCTTTTCTAGTAGGTAACCCTGTAGCATGAGGGGAAAGGAATAGACTAACCAATTTTACAAAAGGGTTGGGATTTGGATGAATAAAATTTATTTGATCTTTGGAATAAGATTGAGGATCATCCCCTAAGTTTATAAGGGGTTCTTCCAATACTTATTTCCCTTTGTTTATCTTAGACACACTAGATGGTAATGTTAGTTGAAGTGAGGGGCAAAGGTTGAACTCTTTTTGTTGAATATCTAATGAGTTGCATGAGGTGAAAGGCTCTAGATCTCTAGGGATATGGATAATCCTTTCTTGATGTTCATATTTTAAACATTGATGTAAGGTGGAAGAATTATCTTCATGGCATGTATCCAGGGTCTCCCAAGGAGAATTTACATCACATGATATAACATATAAGAGGGTGTTAAGGATGTATGGACCTAGTTTTAAAGGTAAGGTTATGGTACCTACCACTACTCTTTTTTTGTTTTCAAATACTCTAATAAAAAGGTATGATTTTTGTAAGTCTTCTATGCTAAAGTTAAAATTTTAAAAACAATTAACATTGTAAATGTTTAGGGCTAACTTGTTATCTACTAGAAATATCCTAATGTGTTTGTCCCATATTTGGGCTATAATATAAAGGGGTGAATCCCCTTATATGGTTTCAAGGGGTGTGTCTATCTAATGAAAAGCTAATATGGTAGTATTTATCCCGATGAATCCAAATATTTAGGTGATGTCATTAGGAGATATGTCTTGAGGAACTTCTTGCTCACTTAGAAGTTTTAGAAATATTTCCCTATGAGTAGGTGATATTTTTAGTAATTCTATAAGGGAAATTTTTGCAGGTATTTTTTCTAATTATTTTCGAAGATCAAAAGAGTGTAAGGTGTTTTTAGGAGGCATGAGGACCAAAGGTGATATGTTAGGGATATTTACTCTAGTATTGTGAGGGATGACTAAGGGTGGTTGCTCAAAAGATTGATTTTTGGCTTTTTGTATAGTTACTGCATAGGATGGTTTTATAGATGGATGGTGCCTATAAAGTTGGTAAACTTTGGATCATGCATTGGTAAGGGGTTTTGAAAAATCCCTAAGTTTTTATTAGGGGTATCTTGTTGATTGAAAATTATCTTTCCTTCTTATATAAGATCTTGAATGAGGTTCCTTAAAGTATTGCACTTGTTTGTTGTGTGTCCTTCTGTGTAGTGATAATCATAATGTTCATGATGTTTGTACGAATTAGGTAACTCTTTGATGGTATCCCAAGGTCAGATAGTTGGGAGTTCCATCATTATTGAATAAAGAAGTGTTTTTAACATGGTAGCTTGGCAATACTTCGGGCGGGAAAATGAGCTCTGGCGATTTTCTCCTCTGAACCAGGGTTTCTGAATCTTCGAATTTTCTTGGGCATCTGGTGGGTTGCCGTAGTGTTTTTCTGGTTACTGTGGATCTGAACGCAAGTCTGCTGTCCCAGGAGGGTCCAATGGGGACTCCTCCGGATCCTCTCACAGGGAGAAAGAGCTCTTATGCTGAAATGCTAAAAGATAATTCTCCTTCTTCTAATGATGAAGCTCAGAGAAATGCTCTTCATATGCTCTTCAAGAACGCTGGAAAGAGATCATCGGGCCAACGAGTCAATGGATGCCTTCCGCAGTCCGAGTCAAGGCCCAAGATTGTCATTGAGCCAAAGATGGTCGAAGACACAATCTTATATAGAGCCAACCATGATCTGATTTGTAAATTCATGGGTATTCGCCCTACCCTGAATTTCTTGCACACCTGGGTCAGGCAAAACTGGGAGCCTCACGGTGAGTACTCCTTGTGGTTTATTAGCAACGGGTATTTCATTGTTAGTTTTTCTTCTCTGTCCGATAGAAATAGGGCTTTTGAATCGAAAAAGAGGAACCATGGCCCGACAGGGCTATTTGTTCAACCCTGGAGAGTGGGTTTCGATCCTCGTATTGAACCCACGGCTGTCCCGGTTTGGATCCGTCTGTATGCTCTTCCAATGGAGTTTTGGGGTGAGCAGGTTCTGGAAATGATCGGGAACTCCCTTGGAAGACATTTGGGTGTCTCCAAAGACACCATAGAAGGAAACACAACTGTTTTTGCAAGAATTTGTGTGGAAATGGATATTAGCCAGCCTCTACCGACAGAGGTGGAACTTGAACTGGCAGGACTATCTTGGATTCAACAGCTAGATTATGAGGCTCTGCCCTTCAGATGCAGAGTTTGTCACAAATATGGGCATTTGGCTCGGTTTTGTCCAAATAATTTGAACACAAAAATGGAGGCCCCGCTTGGAATGCCAAATCGTCCCAGGGAGGGTAGGTCAACTCTAGCCAAAGAACCAACCAGTACCCCTCAAGGTAAATATGTTCAGAAAGATGGCTTTGAACAGCCCAAAAGAAGGAGAAAGCAAAAGAAAAATGGTAAGGAGCAAGCACAACTCAAGCCAGCTAATAGGTACGAAATATTTAAGACATTAGTGGACCAAGAGGATCAAGTTATGGAAGGTGTGGATGCGAACACTGAAGCCATTAACATCCCCGCTCAAGCTTCTCCTTCATCTCCCACCGCCACAGAACAGGTCATTGAGTACACTGAGTTACCGCTGTCAGAGAATGCAGCGGCATTGATACTGCACACCCAAGCGCAGCCCACAATCAAGGATGTCAGCATGGGAGTAGCAGAAAAGAACAGAGAAAGGCCAACCCTAGGGATAACTCAGGTGGAAAAGCGATCAAAAAATAGCATTTCTCAAGGAGCGGGTAGAAAATCAAATAAGGACCTGCTAGCAGCTCAAGGAGACAAGCTGATCACTGGAGGATCGGTGAGGACAATTGATTCTTACTGCTCTCAAGGTTTTCAATGATTATTCAATCTTGGAATGTTAGGGGTTTAAACAGTAGAACCCATCAATCTGCTGTTCAAAGACTCTTAGGAAAATGTAAAACAGATTTTTTGCTTATCCAGGAGACAAAAATGTCTTTAGATCTTATGTGTAAAACAGTTAATAGAATCTGGAGGGGCGCTGGTCATATGGATGTGGCTGCCCAAGGTGCCTCAAGGGGGATTGTTACTCTTTGGAACTCTCTGGAATGGACTGCAATAGAACATATAGCTTGGAGGGGTGTTCTCACATCTCATTTTAGGAATAATGTCACAGTTGAACATGTTTTAATCACAAATTTTTATGGGGCTCAAAACCTTGATGGCCAGAGGCTCCAATGGAAAGTTGTACATAACATGAGGACCTCAAGGGAAGATTTAGACTGGATTATTGCTGGGGATTTTAATGCTAAATTATCTTCTCGAGATCAGGAAGGTGGAACCCCAATTTTGGATCCAGGGGATCGACTTCTGATTGCCCAAGTCCAGGCCTTTCACTTAGTGGATATTAAAGGCCCTGGAACCTACTTTACTTGGACTAACAAGAGGAGGGAGCCACATAGCAGGAAGGTAAAGCTAGACCGTTTTCTGGTCTCGGAGGAGGCATTTGTAAAGTGGAATACTAAATTCCAGATTTTGGAGGGTCCAGTTTCAGATCACTTTCCCATTTTGTTGGAGGGAGGGACTATGACGGGGTAGCATCACAAACCTTTTAAATTTGAGAATTTTTGGTTACAAAAAGAGGATCTTCGAAAGAAAATTCCGCAGTGGTGGGAAGAAGGTCGTCTACCTTTTGGGACAACAATGTTTAGATTCCACAAACAGCTTCATTTTGTCAAAGTTCAACTGAAACAATGGAGGCAAGCTAACAAGTCAGATTTCCAGCTCCAAAGAGCTCCCTTGGTGGCCAGATGGGATGAGGTTCAAAAACACTTTAGGGAAGGAACAATTACAGAGCAGCTCAAAACCGAGGATGATGCCTTGCGTAAAGCGGTTGAGGACATTGATAACCAAGAGGAGACTTACTTGGAAACAGAGAGCAAGAACCACTTGGTTATTAGAAGGTGATAGAAATACCAAATTTTTCCATCGGTCGGCTTGTGCTAGGAGACAGGATGAATAACATGGAAGCCCTTCAAGATGAGAATGGACACTCCTTTGATACTCTTCCTGGTATGCATTCCCATTCAATGGATTATTTTTCTAAACTTTTTAAGGAAAGTATGGAGCAAGATGTAGAGGCTCAAAATGAAGTTATTGATGTCATACCCTCTGTTATCTCTGAAGAAGAAAATCAGACCCTTCTTAGACCCATTGATAGAGATGAACTGAAGAATGTGGTCTTTGGAATGAGCACTGGCAAATCTCCAGGACCAGATGGCTTTCCTATTGAGTTTTTTTAGGCCTTTTGGGATACTTTGGAGGAGGATGTTTTGGCTATCACAGAGGAGTCCAGAGGTAATAAAAGAATGCTTAAGGCATTAAATCATACCTTCATCACTTTAATTCCAAAAGGGGAGGAGGGGGCTCATATTTCTGATTTCAGACCTATTGCCTTATGCAACGTGATTTATAAAATAATCACAAAGATAATGGCTGAACGGCTAAAACCTCTCCTTCATAACATTATCTCCTCAGAGCAAGGGGGTTTTGTAGAGGGTAGACAGATCTTGGATGGGGTGGTTCTCGCTCAGGAGGCAATCCATACAATGCAAAAATCTGGTAATAAAGGAATGTTCATTAAATTGGATATGTCAAAGGCTTATGATAGGGTGGAGTGGAGTTTCTTGTCAAAGATGATGGCAGCCTTTGGTTTCTCTCAGGACTGGATAGATTGGGTCATGAGTTGTGTTTCTACGCCGTCTTATTCTATTTTAATCAAGGGTCTTCCCTCGCAACCTTTTGGAGCCACACGTGGTCTTCGTCAAGGGGACCCTTGCTCTCCCTATCTTTTCCTCATTTTGGCTGAAGGATTAGGTAGACTTTTCTTGAGGAGAAGACATCAAGGCTTGCTAACAGGTATCAAGGTGGGTGAGGAAGTTTTGACTCACTTACAGTTTGTGGATGATACAGGATTGGTTGGAGTGGCCAGCTTCAGGGAAGCTAGAGTAATCAGAGATACTCTTAATGTCTACCTTAGGGCTTCAAACCAAGTCATCAATGATAAAAAATCCAAAGTGGTCTTTTTCAATCTTGACCAAAGGCTACAGAGACGAGTTATAGAGATCTTGGGATTCACAAGGACTTCTCTTCCCAGTGGTTTACTTGGGGGTTCCTTTGCATTTCAAAAAATTAAAAATAGATATCTGGAAGGATCTTTTGGATGGTATCAAAGATAGAATGAATCATTGGTCTCATAAATGGTTAAGCTATGGGGGTAGATTAACTTTCTTACAATCAATCATTCAGGCCATGCCAATTTATAAATTCTCTATCCTGGCTGCCCCACATACTATATGGAAAGAGCTGGACAAAATGGCTAGAAGATTTTTATGGGAAGGAGCAAAAGGGGAGAGGAAATGGGCCTTAGTTGGTTGGGATAAAGTTACCCAGCCCAAGGAAAAAGGAGGGCTGGGACTGAGAAGCTCCAAGCTAAATAATAAAGCTTTGGCTGGAAAGCTGTACTGGAGGTGGATTTCCCAACCAACCTCCTTATTCAGTAGAATCCTAACTAGTAAATATTTGGGTCATGTTCACCCCAATGAGGTGGGCCGTTTCCCTCTGGATGGTATTGGATCCTTAGTGTGGCAGGCTCTCAAGCTTGGATCTCAGGTTATTAAAGACCAATTGTTTTGGAAAGTGGGGAGAGGGGAGAAGGCACGTTTTTGGACTGATTCATGGGACCAGTACCCACCCATCATTGCTGAGTTCCCCGAATTACAACCAATTAAATCCGCCATAGAAGCCAAGGGTTGGGTCCAAATTGAAAGTTATTTCAACACTAGTCAAATGGGGGAGTATAAGTTTAAGAAGTTTAAGAGGTTGGAGGAGTGGCCAATTTCAATCCCTCCGGAGCTGGCACCCATCTTGACCAAAATCTTGACAGAAAGGTTTCTCACAGGGAGAGACGAGGAGGATGAATTAGCTTGGGGCTATGGGAACCTTGGTGTATATACAGTGAAGGACGGATACGACAAGATCCTCCCAGAGCCTCCCCCACATTCATTTTCGGTTGAGGATTGGAGAAAGATTTGGCACTCCAAGGGCTGGCCGAAAGTAAACTTCTTTGCCTGGCAGTTTATGCACAATGGAATTCTCACTTTTGACAATCTCAGATGTAGAGGAATCATCGGTCCATCTCAATGTGTTTTATGCCACAAGAACGAGGAAACAGCTGATCACCTGATGTTTGAGTGCCCTTTCACGCGTCAGATTTGGAAGCGATGGTTCTCTCACTATAAACTCCAGGTTAATGGTGACTTGAATCGGACCAATATTTGGGAAATATGGAAGAGGGGTAGATTTAAATCTAAAGCTCTTCGAATTGGTTGGGAGCTTGGCTTATACTTCATTTGGTGGCAAGTGTGGTTGGAGAGAAATGCTCAAATTTTTAGAGAAACTTTCTCCTCGCTAGATGGAGTTTGGCAGGTCATCTGGAGCAAAGCCACAGAAACTGTTGCCGTCTATGCTAAAGAGGAAATTCAGGTTGGTCCTGGGCCAATGGAAGAGGGAGTTGAAGAGCAAGAGAGACAGGACAGAGCTAGCTGGAAACCACCCCTAGAAGGTTGGATTAAAATCAATACTGATGGAGCTGCAAAGGGCAATCCGGGTAGTGCCAAAATTGGAGTGGTTTGCCGGGATCATGCTGGTTCAGTGCTCTATTGGGAACTGCAAGGCTTGGGAAGAGCCACAAACAATGAAGCAGAAGCCATTGCTATCAAATCTGCTTCCATCTGGGCAGTTAATCAGGGCCACAGGAGGATAATTCTCGAATCTGATTCTCAAATTCTGGTTGGAGCTCTAGACTGCATGAGGAACTTTGCTTCGAAAGCATGGAGGTTGAGGATTCTGGTCTCTCAAATCAAGGAATTATGGAGGGAATTAGATGATGTGATCCCCGTTTATGTGAGTAGAGATTTAAATAAAGCGATCGATTTCCTGGCGAAGATGGGTGCTGAGAAAGAGGTAGGGGTGCAGCTGCACAGTGACATGCCTTTGGAGGATGAGGTGATTAGGCAAGGTCTTGAAAGATCCTTGAGACAATGAGCAAAGAAAATGCTAAGGGTGGTTTTTGTCGCGATATCGCGACCTGTTGCATCGTCGCGGCCTTTGGAGGGAAGTTGTCACGATATCGCGACATGTTGCGTCACGGCCTTTGGAGGGAAGTTGTCGCGATATCGTGACATGTTGCACCGTCGCGGCCTTTGGAGGGAAGTTGTCATGATATCGTGACCTGTTGCACCATCGCGGCCTTTGGAGGGAAGCTGTCATGATATCATGACATGTTGCTTTGGAGGAAGCTATGTTGACATGTTGCTACGGCCTTTGGAAGGAAGCTGTCGCGATATCGTGACATGTTGCGCCGTCGTGGCCTTTGGTGGGAAGCTGTCATGATATCGCGACATGTTGCGCCATCATGGCCTTTGGAGGAAAGTTGTCATGATATCGTGACATGTTTCACCGTCAGGCCATTGGAGGAAAGTTGTCACGATATCGCGACATGTTGCACCGTCGCGGCCATTGGAGGAAAGTTGTCGCGATATCGCGACATGTTGCGCCGTCGCGGTTTTCGGAGGAAAGTTGTCACGATATCGTGACATGTTGCGCCGTCGCGGCCATGGGAGGAAAGTTGTCGCGATATCGCGACATGTTGCGCCGTCACGGCCACTGGAGGAAAGTTGTCGCGATTTCGCGACATGTTGCTCTGTCGCGGCCGAGGAAGGATTGTTGTCGCGATATCGCGACATGTTGCTCTGTCGCGGCCAAGGAAGGATAGTTGTCGCGATATCGCGACATGTCACGATTTCGTGACTTGTTGCCCCATCGCGGCCAAGGATGGATAGTTGTCGCGAAATCGCGACATGTCACGATTTCGCGACATGTCGCTCCGTCGCGGTCAAGGATGGTTAGTTGTCGCGATATCGCGACATGTCGCGATTTCGACATGTCGCGATTTCGCGACTTGTTGACTTTTTGCGGTCAGAGGTGGTTTGTGTCGCGTTTTCGCGCCTTGTAATCTTGTGTTTTCTTTGTTTTCGGCTGGGAAGGGTCTTCTCCCTTGTGTAACTGATCTTTGTTTTAATACAAGTTTTTTTCAATTTTTTCAAAAAAAAAACATGGCAGCTTGGCTTTGTCCAGTATTTGTGTATTATATTTTGGATTTGTCTTGTCTTGGTATCACTAGCTTTTGAAGAGTGTTTTGAGTTGCATTTACATTGTTGTTTTTATGGGAATATATTACATTTTCTCCTATGACATGTTTGTTTTTATATTGACATTTTTTGGATGATTTTTCTTCCTCTTTCTTGTAGTTGATTTGTTCTTGTCTTATGATGATGACTTCTACTCTTTTAGCCATATCTACAACTTCTTAAAAAGAGGTTAAGTTTATCATTTCTAAGGGATATGATAGTTGTTCATAAATGTTTCTTATGAATACATGTAAGATTTCCTTAGAGGGAGGAATATATTGAATTCTTCCCACCAAGGCCCTCTATTTGGCCAATAAATCTAAGAAATGTTTAGTTTTGGATTTCTTGAGTTGGTATTAATAATCTATAATGACATTTTCTTCTATAAAGACTAAATATTGCTTGACAAAAGCTTCCATAAGTTCCTTAAAAAATTTAATGGAATGAGGAGGTATTTGAAAGTACCATTCTAAGGCTAAACCACTAAGGATTTTAGGAAACAACCTAAGAAGCAACTTCTCATCATGATTGATGTCACTACATGTTATTTGAAATAACCTTAAATGGTTAATGGGATTTTTTTTCCATTGTACATTTGAAACTTAGGAGTCTCAAAGTTCTTTGGAAAAGAATGATTGACTATTGTGGGGTCTAATGGTTCATTATAGAACTCTTCAAAAAAGAACTTTTGTTTTTATGACCCTTGAAGCGAAGTAATATAACATTCAAGCTCTTCAAACTTGGATTCTTTCTTTTCAAGGTGTTCAAGTTTGGCATTGATGTCTTGGAAATTGTTAGGTGGAGGACTTGGTGGGGTAGGTAAAGTCAAAGGGGGTTGTGAGAAAGCTTGAGATAAAAATGTTAGGGTCATCAAAGATGAGGTGGATTCGTTAGATATTGTAATTTGAGGGGTATGGTTAACCCATAAGTCATGAGTTAAGAAGGTATTTATGGAATTAGGATTTCGAATGGGTATTGTGATTCTAGAGGATGATGTTGAAAAGAGCATGTCCATAAATGGTATACCTTTGGATATGGTTGGAGGAGTTGTAGAATCAACTGGATGTGCCATAGAAACATTAATACTAGGAAAGTTGCTCTAATTTTCATTGATTTGAGCAATAGTAGTTTGACCATTAGAATGCTCAAGGTTATCATGAGGTGTAGATGATTATTTTCTATTTTTTTCTTCAATTTCTCCCCTAAGAACATCTAGAAAGATGTATTTGTTTCTTTTGATATAATATCTAATATGATCTAGAGAGTTAAAGTTGATGCTTTTGATAAGGTGTTCTTCTTCCCTAGGCTCATGATGTGAGCAAGGGTTTTCTACCTAATCTTCATGTTCAAGTGTATAAACTTCATAGGATGAAGATGCTAAACCCTTAATTTAGGTATTATAGGGATGTTGAGACATGGTTTGAAGGTTTTGAAAATAGGGGAGTAAATTTATTAAAGTTTTGTGTCTATAGAACTGAAGAACACAAGCTTATACTGAGAGGGGGTGAACATTATAAGATCAAAACTTTTACTTTTCTTTCCAAATGATAACATCAATAATATCAATGTAGGAAATGAAATAAAGTACAAATCATAACACACATGAGAGACATATATTTAATGTGGTTCACCCAATGTGGGCTACGTCCATGGAGAAAATATTTCTTATAAATTTTCTCAACCAATCTCTTGGGAACCAATTCTATATTACAATGTTTATGGGTCCCAACTCACATGAGACACCAATCTCCTAAGCTCAAGTTCATGGACCTCTATCCACAGGAGATACAAATCCCCTCTGCTCTGAACTATTTACAAAACCTGATCAAATCTGCTTACAGCTCTGCTCAAACATGTTCACAACTCTGATCATACCTACTCACAAATCTGCTCAAATCTGCTCATAAGACCTGCTCACAACCCTTTTCAAACTTGCTCACAACTCTGCTCAAATATGCTCATAATATTTCCAGTTCTTATATACAAACAATGCTCAAATCCAAACATGAACAATATACAAATTTTACTTCACAAATCTGATCTATAACTCTTGCATATTAATTTTCAATATCACTCAAAACCAATGTATAAATTTGCTTTACAAAATTGATCTATAACTCCTGTATTTTCATGTCCAATATAACTCAAAACCAATGCACAGATTTGCTTTCAAGCCCTCGCTAGTATATTTTCAAATTCATTCAACAATAATGCACAACTTATTCTCAAACCCTAGCACACATTTTTCAATTTTATTTAATAATGATGCACACTTTGTTCTCAAACCCTAGCACATATGTTTCCAATCTCATTCATCAATTATGCACAAATTTGTTCTCAAACCCTAGCACATATGTTTCCAATTTTATTCAATAATGATGCACAAATTTGTTCTCAAACCCTAGCACATGTATTTCCAATAATGCACATAAAATTAATCCTTATATCTCCACCTTATGACTTGAGACTATTTTCTTTCAAACAAGCCACCTTGAGAAGGAGTGAACATAACATACCTCTAAAACTGCCTTGATGAAGATGTGCCCTCAAAAACCTGTCTCAAAATAATTCCCTTTATTTGGCCACTTCAAAACAAGTTAGCAAAACTCCTTTTTAAATATTCCACATAAAACCTTTCAAAAGATGTGCACAATAATGTCCCAAATTAATGCTCTATAATTCCTCTTGGTTTCACAAGATAAAGCCTCTTAATAATGAACCAAATCCTTCAACATATCAAGCAAAAATACAATCAAACAAAAAGCTCTTAATACACCTTATAACTCCCTCTTTTAATATTGCAAAAGTAATACCTTCATACAATTTTCAAAATAAACCAATACACCATACAACTCCCACTTTTCTATAAACAAGATAATGCCTTCATATAAAATATATTTTTCAAATAACCAATGCACCATACAACTCTCACTTTGCTATAAACAAGATAATGCCTTCATATAAAATATAGTTTTCAAATAACCAATACACCATACAACTCCCATTTTATCTAATTCAAATTATTTATTTTACTACCGCAACTCATTCAGATTTAATTGGTACCTTATGGACTGTTGCAACTCAAACCTGTGACCTCCAAGATGCTGCACTACCGCAATAGGTAGCACCAAAAGGGGGGTGAAAAATATATCTTTGTTTTGCGTTAATCCAAGGTTCAAAACATGCGACGAAAAGACATCAAGGGATTTTGACCTCGAAACCTCTGCTACAAAAGTGCTCGCACAAGCTTGCCAGCCGTTAGGCCACTCCAATCGGATGGAACGTCTCAGGTGCACATAGAATATGTCAATGTCTAACGCTTTCACCCTTTGAAACTCGTTCTTTTGTCATTCACACTAGAGGGATATCCAACTTAGCACATAAATTGCAAGATATTAAAACGTTTGTCACATCAAAGATAAATTGAAATATATCATTAGCGCATTCGATAAGAAATGAAAACATTGCCTCCTTATTTATATGCACTCCATTATTTCTTGGTGAGTCGGCTCACATTTTCATATTGGAGATTAACCTTGCTTTTCAAATGACGTTGGCACCAAAACATATAACCTTATGTTATATTATAATATTTTAAAAAATATTATAATAATGGCTCTTAAACTTTTGACCTTCAAATAAATATTTAAACCTTGATCTTCCTTTTAAATCCTTTTAAAACTTTACCTTCTCATAATATTTAAAATAAATATTATAATACCTCTGTCCCAAGAAAACTCTTAAACCTCTTTGTCCTTATAATATTTAAAATAAATATTATAATACTTCTGTCCCAAATAAAATCTTAAACCTCTTTGTCCTTATAATATTTAAAAATAAATATTATAAACCTTTTCTTTACAACAATTTTCCTTGCTTGAGATATATCTTGCCTTGCATACCATGCAACCTTTTGACATCAAAACTTTGACATCAATGACAATTTTTGACATCAATCCTTTGACATCAATGACAACTCAATATGCTCAATATTTTCAACAATCTCCCCATTTGTCATTGATGGCAACCCTTATAAGAACTATTATTTTTACAGTACCTGGATTCCAAATCTACTCCCCTTGATAAGCTGCTCTCCCTTACTGAATTCTCTCCCCCTTTGACATCAATGGCAAAGGGATCCTTGGGGCTAAATATAAGACACTTAGCATAGCTCCCTCACCACCTCATTTCTTAAGGTGATTAATTATGGAATGGGATTAAAGCTACTCCCAAATTTCCTCAGAGATATTCAAAAGTTTCCTTTGGAAGTGGCTTGGTGAATATATCAACAATATGTTCCTTTGTAGTAACATATTCTAATTTAACCTGCTAATACATCACCTGATCTCTCAAAAAATGATATTTGATTGGAATGTGCTTGGTCCTTGAATGCATCACTAGATTCTTTGAGATATTGATGGCACTAGTATTATCACAAAGTATGGAGATAGGATGATCATGCTCTATTTTGAAATCCTTTAAGGTTTGCTTCATCCATAACATCTGTGTACAACAAACAACTACTCTAATGTACTCTGTATCTATAGTAGATAAGGATACTGATACTAATTTCTTACTTAGCCAAGAGACTAAACAATCTCCAAGAAAGAATGCTCCTCCACTCGTGCTTTTTTTGTCATCAACACTGCCTGCCCAATCCGCATCTGTATATGCCATGAGAGTGAAATTATTGCACTTGGGGTACCAAAGTCCAAAATCTATAGTACCTTTCAAATACTTAAATATTCTCTTACCTACCTGTACATGTGTTTCTTTTGGTGCATATTGAAATATTGCCACCACTCCAACTGCCTGTATTATATCTGGCCTTGTAGTTGTGACATATAGTAAACTCCCAATCATGGATCTATAAAATGTTTGATTTGCCTCAGGAGACTCATAATATTTACTTAGCTTACATCCTATAACCATGGGGGTAATTAGAGGATTGCAATCCTCCATCCTAAATTTTTTTAACATTTCTTTTACATACTTGGTCTGAGAGAGAAATATACCTCTATCTGATTGTGAAATTTGCAAGCTAATAAAGAAAGACAACTCTCCAAGCATTGACATCTCAAATTCATTCTGCATAATATTTGCAAATTTTTGACACATCTTATCATTATTGCCTTCGAATATGATATCATCCACATAGACTACTACAATCAACAAGTTATTTCCTTCATTTTTTATGCATATATTATTGCCAGCTATACCTCTTCTGAAACCCTGTTCTTGAAGATACTTATCCAACCTAGAGTACCAAGCTCTAGGGGCTTGCTTTAGTCCATAAAAAGCCTTCTTTAATTTTTTAGACACCTAAAACGTTTCATTTCGAGGGTGAATACTCATATGGACATGCTACAAAACCATATGAAATATCTTGGATAGACTCTAAGATAGAGCAGTGGTTTTAACCACTCAATTTAGGCATTTTGGCCTAAGCAGTCTGAACAGCAGCCCAGACCTACGATCTCCAGTCTGAACCATGGTTGACACCTATAGTTTGTAGTTTGAATCATAGCCCAGACCTACGGTCTCCAGTCTAAACCACGGTTGACACCTGCAGTCTACAGTCTGGACTACAGCTGTGACCTACGGTCTAAACTGGAGTTCAGTTAGGCCTTCCATCCGAGCCAAATTGGTTGGAACGGCCAAGAGATCTAGAAGGAGGAAGTTGGAGGACAAAATATTCCAAAGGCTTCCATCCCAACTGTCCTAACCAACCTTCTTGGTCTTGGCTTCTCCATGAAGCCACCCCTAGCCCTAGGGGTATGCTATAAATACCCCCCTCCAAGGGGATGAAGAGGAGAGATGATTTGTATAGCAAAGTGCTGGCAAATTATCGAGCGAGAGCTAACTAATCAAGAGAGTAGTGAAGCCCTATCAAATTGCATACCGACTTTGTGCATTTGAGAGCCCCTTTGCTATCCATCTAAAGACCAATTAGCCATGGATGCCCTAGGTGCTTAGGAGGATCAAGAAACACAAATTTGAGCAAATGAAGGTCCTTCACAATGATTTGACCACCAAATCTTTCAGAGGATGACAAAGGCGACCCTTGAACATCAATTCAAACAAGGAAGTCATGCCCACTGCCCCTAATTCTAAGGGTAAACCCATCAAAGATCAAACCACGACTGTCAGTCACGGTTTAGAGTGCAAACCGCCCCTCACAACTGTGATTTGCAATAGGTTAATGATCACCTTACTTACTTTGCTTTTGATTGCATATATTAGTCATGTTAGTCTTTTTATAGATTTAATTGCATCTTAGGGAAACTCTGACCGTAGGAATTAGACATTTCATGCATTGCATTAAGTAGGAGTACATTGGATATTTTATGTGCTTTATTGCTTCTAATTCGATATTTGATCTACACATCATTTGCTTATTCATGTCTTGTATGTTTTAGCATAATTCTTGATGTAATTAGAATAGCTTAAAGTCTTTCTTTATGTTTTCTTGTTTTACTAGTTTAATGGTATTTACGTGCATATTTCTTTAAAGGGCCTCATCACGAGAGGCTATCAATCTTTGTAATCGTGTGTTGTTGTTTCTTGTTTGCAGAGAGATAGGTGCAAAAAGGAGCCTATATCATAATCCTTCCACATCACGAAGAAGGGGGTTAGCTCTACCCCAAGGTAGTTTGTGAGTAATCATTGAAGCACAATAAGTGTGCCTACCTTGTTGAGGGCATTGGCAATTGTAACATCTGTATCATCTTTCGAGTGACCCTAAGAGGGCATTTTTGTAATCTGAGATCCTTTAAAGATTAATACAAGAAATTTTATATATGTTGGCTTTTCTTTGTTCAATTTATGTATTTATGTGGATATTTGTACTTTTGTGATGGTATAGATCATTACCCTAGCTAGTTGCGCACTCCGTGGTTACGTCAGATGGCGATCACGACGAAACCCCACAATTTTAGCCCTAAATTCTGATTGTTCTTGGTTGTTTCTTTTCACAGGTGCTAACCGTAGCTTTCAGCTACGATTATTTTTTGGCCCGTGGCTGTAACCTGTGGTCTCCACTACAGCCCGTAGATCGGACCTGTGGTTCACAGAGGAAAATGCAGACAACAAGAAAATCAGTGGGCAACAGAGCAGGAGCTGAGGTAGGTCCCAATTTCACCTTCTATGTTGAATTTTTTGCTCTGTATCTTTCCAAAAAGCATCGAACCATTGCAAACTAGGAACTAAAATATATATATATATATATATAAGGGGTCAATGAACAAGTCCTAGTTTGTTTTTGTTTTTTGTTCAATAGAAAGGCGTTGTTGGGAATAGCAGACCTCTGAGTGCAGTCTGCCCCTAAATACAGCGACCTTGATAAGGATTGTGTGTTGTTTGCATGCTTGAGGCCCAATCAGTGGCCATGTCATTGTAATTGCATCATCAAAATATCATATAGGACATTAGCATGCATTCTTTCTAAATTTGAAACGTTCCTTTCTTTTCATGCATATCATGTAGGAATGATCATTATGCTCTTCGATGCATTTGTCATTTTTGTAAAGTAAAAGGAACCACACACACCACGTTCCATTTAAACATTAGTGGTGTTGGGCTCTCACATCCAACCCACTTGATTGAGACCAACAGTGGATGTCATTACCACTTGGTTGGCTCATTTGAAATTGTATTATCGGGACCCGCTCGTTGCCAAGGCTGACCCAAGAACTATCCTATCCGTGCAAAATAGCACGCACTCTTCTTTGAAAGGGTGTATCACTGTGCACGGTGTGCTAGGTGAGGGTTGGTAGTACCTATGCTACTTCATTGAGTATGGACTTCATTACCATATTCGGCTTGTGTGAGTATATAGGTGAAAGCCAATTTAATTGAATTTAAAATCCAACAATCTTTCAAAACACATGAAAGTTTCTAAAACTGATACAACACATATGAAAACAACATCAAACAGTTTAGGGCTCACAATAAAAATTTAAAAGGAGATAATCATCATTTGTATACTTTGTTTACATAATAAAACACATCTAGATGTTAGGTACACAAATGGTGAACACACGGGGTGATCGGCAAAGGTCTTGTATCGATGCCCATGATCAACCCCCAACTGGTTCACAACAACATGTGTCGAGTCCTCATACACATGAGCAAACCAAACAATATTCAGAAAGCATTAGAGGCGACAACTCGACACAGGGAGATCCCGTTGAGCGAACCCCCGATAGAGGAGCTTAAGTACACTCTTCTAGGCAAAGGACTGAGTGCGGAGCTTCTCAGCACAAGGATGCTCTTCCCCAAAGCCATTATTGAGACCACACGGCATGTGCATCCATAGGATAGGCCAAGGAATATGTTGTGCAGGGGACCAAGTTGGTTCCCATACATACTAAGTCCATAGGAGGTTCTTACCCTCCACCGTTAGAGTATAGACGAATCAGAGATTCGCCCATTCAAGGGTAGGAGGATAGGCTCGCTTTCAAGCATAGGTCCACCCATACTCCCATGCATAGCTCAACATGCAAGATCACCATTGATATATCAAAGATGGGAGCTAATGGAACACCATCGCATAAGCGGTGGAGGTCTAGACAGTTAGATGGTCTAGGTAGTGTTCTTGAGCAGCTAGGTTGCAAGCCTACGGCTTCGCCCTCTCGTGTTCCTAGTGAGCGTAATGACAGTTGTATCAAGATCACTAGAGAGAATGGAGAGGCTTCTAAGTGCCCTCATGTCACACATCCATCATCCACATATTTTTTTGATGGGTACAAAACCGATAAGGTAGCTCATATAGAGCACACACACCGGAGGCCTCCTACGATTGACCAGATCGACAGATCACATAGACTGATGTCTGAGCAAAGACGTCAAATCCTCCAAGATCAATTGGACGATGCTCGCCTAGAAAGGCAGCATATTGAAGATGAAAATATTCAAGCACAAAGGCTCCTACGACAGAGATTATATGATCAACGCATGCGCTAGGAGTGTATTCTAGCTCAAAAGGAGCGCATAGAGCAGGAGGATCGGCTAGCTAGAGCTGGCCTATACCCTCCCAAGGAGCATAGAGAGTGTGTGTATAGGAGGTTTGTTTCCCTAGCTGATATGCATAAGGAGCAAAGAGACGCTTGTACTCATGTCAGTGCCCAACAGAGGGAGCGATTGTCGTCACTCAATGATCTTAGACAGAGGCAGCATGAGCACATAGATGAAGACAGATACGATCAGGGGTATCCTGAGAGTTACCAAGTTGAGGAGGAGGAAGAGCCATGTCCTCCACCTCCCCCAAAGAATACATTACCTCCTAGACCACCTCCATGTTAGCTTAGGGAGGAGGACTTTTTGTCTTCTAAGGCATACAAGGTTTTGGCCGATAAGGTCAAAGCAATAGAGAGGCAGGGCGCGTCTATGCAAAATCCGACATTGAGGAAGATACACAATGAACCTCTAGACCCCTCAGTGCCTACGTGTCCATATCCCAATCATTTTGATATGCCCAAGTTGGAAAAATTCAAGGGTGATGAGGATGCAGAAGAGCATGTTACGAGTTTTCTGGATGCTTGTTTCCAGATAGAGAGTGAGGATGCCTTGTTGCTGCACACTTTCATTACGACACTTTTAGGCCCGACCCGAGAGTGGTTCAACCAACTGAAGAAACATAGTATTACTAGTTTTGAGCAGTTGGCCGATGCATTTCTTGAACGCTATTCATTTGGCATCAAGAGACAGGCCAACCTTTTCGATTTGGTGACACTATCTCAGCGCGACGATGAGCCCATCAAGCAATACGAAAAGAGATGGCGTAGAATAATGGCAAAGCTGACATTCCCTATTCATGCGGCCGAACTGACCTAAATGTTTACAAAGAGTTGTGCCAAACACATCCTGCTACTATTGTAGCTGTAGCAGTACCCTGCATTCAAGGAAGCTATGGTGCAAGCCAGGGTGATCAAGGACATCAAGTTGCAAGAAGGCAACTTGAAGCTCAAGTGTAGCACCCTAAAATTGGTGTAGTAAAATTGGAATAATTACATTCACCTTAGTAAATAAATTTAAATTCAAATTTAACCTCCCAAATCGCCCGTTAACCGTCGAGAAACCCGTTTCCCCTTTTTTCGCACCATTTTTAGAGGTTGTTTTGACCGTTGGACGATATCGTCGTCGATCAGATGATATCGCCCCAGATTTGACGATTTCGTCTGGACTAGAACGTCCAGACGATTTTGTCGCAAAACTAAATTTGCATAGTTGGAATCCGTTCCAACGGGTCTCCAATCCGGCAGAAGCGTGTCTGCGCCATTGGGACCCTCCCCGTTGGAGATCTCCCAAATTGGGAAGATCTCCAACCTCCCAACAACTCTCCCTAAGCCTATTTAAACTATAAGATTTTCCCTCCCCAACCCCCGGCTGAATTTATCCGCAAATTGAATCCCTCTGTACTAAAACATCATAATCTATCTTTTGCACTAGTCCTATAGCCATTTTTTTTGCAGGTACACCACTGATTTTCAGCCGGAGCCAGCACCCATCGCCGTCGATGAACCTGTCAAGATCGGAGATGATCTCATCAAATTCGAGACGATTTCGTACTGATGCGAGACGATCTCGACTGCAGTCCACATCGAGGCAATCAATGCCTGGAGTTTGCTTTTCTCAACTTTGTCTCTGTTATTTTGTTTTGCAAATTAGATAATCTATTTAGTTTTTATCCTATTTTGCATCTGGAGTTCACCCATCTAGTCTAGATTGCATGTTAAGCTCATAATCTGCCATTAAAGTACAGTAATTTGCTTTAAATTCTATTTTTAAATATTTTTCAGTATTCATATTGCAATTTTATGTAATTTACCTCTGTCTGCACAGTAGATTTTTTTTTGTATTTTGCATCTGTTTGCTGTTTTACAGGTCTGGCGAATTCATCAGATCTTAGACGATTATATCAGTCTCAGACGATTCTGTCAGATTCCAGACGAATCTGTCAGATTTCGGATGATTCTGTCAGATTGCAGGCGATTCTGTAGAATTCCAGACGATCCAGACTACATCAACCGCCAGAATCTTCTTCAGACATCCGGATCAGGTATTCCCCATTTTCCTCCTATAAATTCTCTGTTTTCTGCTTTCAAAATCTATTTTCTGTATTCATTGAAAGTTGCATTTTCATATAGATTAAGTTAGATTCATTCGGCCAAACCTAGGATGAATGCTTAAAGGATAAAACGAACTCATCTAAACACATTCCAAAACCTAGGCATGGAAACTGTCGCCAAATGTTTCCTGGTGAACCCACCATCCGTCGAAAAATCACCAAAATACACCTCCCTTGAGAGGCGGGACCTTCGTGAAGTCCTCTCGTCCGAGGTACCGCACCATCCTTTTCCCATCCTCCTTCCGGGTGCGGATCCAATAGCCTGAAGGTAGGGATGCAAAAAATTTGGAGCGATACATTTTGGTGAACCCGACGTGAATGCATTTAAAACCTTTTGAAAACAAAACAAAAAAATATATATGTATACAAGAAAAACAAAAAAAAAAAATATTATCATTTCAAGTTTGTCTGTTTTAGATTCAATTCTGAATAGTAGATGTTAAATATTACTTTTAAAAGTACTAAACAAACCATGAGTTTTTACTCAAATCAATATGAGTCCATCAGTAATGTTGGAAGAATTCAGTTAAATACATTTGTTGATTATGATCAACCTTATCCCTATTCAACACCACCTCCATCACACTTCTCTCATTTTTCATCCATAACTCAACAAAACAATCCCTTTTCCAATCCTCTTCATAATGATATTATCTATTCTCCCATATATCCATATTATGTCTATCAACCCACATATAATCCTCCTCCACCTTTTCAATACCCTTCTTTCAATACAACACATCCATTTCAACAAGAAAATACTTATTCTTCCAATTCTACCATGCACTCACCTCCTACATCACAATCTTCCTATCATCATTCTACCCATAATAAAGAAAGTAGAGGTGAGAAACCATTAGGTCCTTTTATGACAAAATTCCTAAGGCATTTATCAAAAACCTCTCAAAAACCTTCATCACGTAAATTTACTAAGCTTAATCAACCAATGGATATAATTCTCAAGTATTTACTTGACACAAATAAGATTGAACTCCCTTCCATAAGACAACCTGATACCACAACCGATTGGTTTAAACCTGAGCTACATTGTGAATATCATAGAGTAGATGGACATATGACACAAAATTGTAAAGATTTAAGATGTGCAATTCAAGATTTGATTGATAAGGGTCTTTTTAATATAAAGGAATTACAATCTACAACTGATTATAAATCTCCAGTAAACAATCAAACTCCTACACAACAAATACCAATAATCAATCAAGACATGGGGATCTCCCAAGAACCCCTACTCAATTATCAACAACAAGAAACCAATCAAATATTGCATGTTAATGTGTCCCATCATGATGATATTATTAATATTGTAACAAAAACTACAAATGAGCAACCTCAAGTTCAATCAACTCAATCTGATGTTCAAGATATGGATTCCTTATTTGACCAACCTTCAAAACTATCTTTGGCTCTAGATAATGATCCAAAATGGAATGTAAGCATAGAAAGCTCATATTTAGAATCAAACTCTCAATCTGAAATCCACTTTGATAGCCAACAACAAGTGATTAATCCTCAAGCAAAGATATCCCTTTTAGAAGTATTACAAAGTTCCCATAAGGAAACTTTGTTCAAGATACCTAGACAACAATTTGTTCCTCATCATATTTTCTCTAAGAACATAATTAATGGTATAAACCCTCTTGAGGTTAACCATATTTCATTCTATGATGAGGAGATTCCTTCCTCTACTCCACAAGAAGACTCCTATCTTTACATTACCGGATCTAGTAAAGAAACACTTGTTAGAACTATCATGGTAGATAATGACTCCTCTCTTAATTTATGCACTTATCAATTATTCCAAAAACCCAAATCAAAGGAAGAAGATCTTAATGAATCAAATGTTATTATAAAATCTTTTAACAATGAAATTCAAGAATCTCAAGGTACTATAATTCTTCCCTTTAATATTGGATCCAAGATCCTGGATACTTTATTCTATGTAGGATATTGTCCTTCACCTTACAACCTATTTCTCCAAAGTCCTTGGATTCATACGATGAGGGTTTTCCCTTCCACTCTTCACCAATGTTTGAAGTTTGAAATTACAAATAAAATTGTTACCATACATAATGACCCAACACCATTTGAAGAATATTTAACGATTGAAACATCAAGTTCTATACATTCTCTATTGTCACAATTATCTTCTATCCATCACTTTTCTTCATCCATATATGATCATCCTTGTTTACCAAATAACATCCATGCATATATTTCACATATACTTTCTCCATCTTATCAAAACTTGGAATATAGTGATAAGAATGAAGAACTTTCTTATCCTTCTGACATTTTATTTTGTAACATGATTAATTTTCCACATATAAAAGTCAAATATTTTGCTACATTATTCTACATTATAACAAAGCTTTTGTTATCACTACCTTTTATTCATCACCTTATATTCTTACCTTCACCTCAACCAGATTATCCTTCAAAACCTCCTTTGATTTTGAAGCAACCTTAGACATGCTATACTCAAATAAACCTTGTATAGTGTATATAGATCATCTTGTATATACCACCAATTTCAATTCATAAATTAAAATCAAAATACAAAAATCAAAATCCTCAAAATAAAAAAATACTAATGCAACTAAGGACCTTAAAGGTAAATTTGAGCCCAACTGGCTCGGACCATACATCATTACTGCAAAATTTGAATCAGGAGCATATAAATTATCTACCTTAGATGGTAAAGAACTTAAAGAACCCATGAATATTTTACATCTCAAACGTTACTATGCATAAATTTGGTCATTTCATCCATGTATATATTTGTTCAAAGTTACTCTCTTATATTTCTTTCAATTTATAAAAAAAAATTCAAAAACATCAAAAACATTCATAATCATCCAAAAATCTTCAAAAACTATCTATTGCATTTATTTAAAGCACTTGTTAAGTTCTTTTTGCTCAAAAACAAAAATCTAAATAAAAATCTAAAAACAGCTATATGCTTGACTCTTTCGAAACCAAAACAATATACAAAAGAAAGAGAGAGTCAACATTCTCCCAACTTCTAAAAAATCATGTATATATATTTTCTTACAATTATTGCAGTTATATGTTTCAACTTATTTTGGATACAATTAGCATTTATTTGGCATCCCTCACTTGCACACTCACAACAATAAATATCTTGATTTTATCTGGCATGATTACTAATCTCTCTTATATCAAAGTTCACAAAATTCAATTAAATAAAGTTTGAGCATAGAGAATTGATCTTGTTATTTACTTAAACCAAGCACATCTTTTCACAATAAAATGATTATATTTGTAATTTCCATGTTTTGCTACATAGTAGAACTGATTTCTTGGGTGAAAAGTTTCCCCTGCTATCCTATCATGCACATGGTCTAGAATCTTTGAGAATTGGCAAAAGGACAAGCTCACCCCTACCCAGAATAAAAATCCCTTGCTCTACAGCTAATCTGAGCAAGTATCCCTAGCACAAACAGAAAAAGAAAAAGAAAAAAAAAAAGGAAAAAGAGAAAAGAGAAATGTTCTTTTATATCATTATAGCAATATTCCAAGCATTATCAAGCAAAAGAAATACAAAAGAAAAATATGCAAAGTTCAAAAGAAAGCAAGAAAGCAATAAAATCCCTTTCCCTACCCTTTAAAAAGAAAAGAAGGGTTGATGAGCTTGAATCCCTGGAATTCTCAATTATTCGAAAACTGTGAGGTAAGCCCCATAACAGGTGGTTTGTGCCCAACCCGCTTGGCCTTGGGTAACTCCTAGCGTGGCGATATGTCCGTCACATTAGCGACCTTCTTTTGTACGAGACCTATGTCTCGCTTATGGATTAGCTAGCTCTTGATAATCCGATCTACATAGTAGTCTAATATGGTTATATGCATCTACATCATGGTTAATGAACACTTATTTGGTTTCTTCAAATCACTTGTATCATAGTATCTTGCTCAAAACTGGTAAATGAACAATACAATTGCACACACATTTGTATTTGAGAGATTTTGTCTATCATTATGATAAATCAAGATTGGAAATGAATTCACATATGCACATGGGATTCCTTATAAATCTAATTTTTGTCTTCAAAATACTTTGAAATATTATTTTTGCAACTTGTTTGGAATAATCAAGTACAATTATTTTTCATAAAGACAACTATATAATAGAAAAATCACAAATTTCTTTCAAAACATATCATATATATCATATCGACTTTCGCGACGATGGTATAGTTCCAAAACCAAAATTGAAATTATATGCCTAGCGCAAGTCCTCATTTTCATATTTTTTGTTCATCAAAAAATCAACCATGCAATAAAACTATCTATTTTTCTTTGATTTTCGCGATGATGGTATAAGTCTATACCTACATATTCTATGCCTAGCGCAAACCATTGTAACAATTTTATTCTCCATTTATTCAAAAATCATGAAAACCATATGACTTAATTCATTATGTTACACAAATTATGCTTTTCAACAGCAAACACATTTTCATTATTTCATATCATTATGTCAACCTTTAAATTTTGCAATGATGGTATAATTCCTAGGGAATTATCCAAAAATTTTATCACACTTAGGAATTTATGCCTAGCGAAAATCATTTTAAAATATTTCATGCATAATATTTTCATGGAAATCTGAAAACAAATCATCATCATCATCATCATTTGCACTATTGCACCAAAGTCTTAAGACAGTCTCTTAAGCACTCTTTTCCTTTTAACAATATTTCTACAATGGGACTAGCTTGACGACCGAGTGAGCAGCGACTCCATGAAATGGTCTATAATAGCGACAATGTCCTTTGAAATTATTGTTAGAAGTCTCTTTTTATTTTTATCACATTTTCATTACAAAAAATCAATTTGTTACATCAGATTATTTCATTTAAAAATATTACAAGCATGACATTCAAATCATAATATTCCCAACGACATAATTACATGAATCCTCAATGAATTATCAAATCAATCAATCAAACATAAAAGCATCATAAGCATCACATAAGACAAGTCATATGATCAAAAATAGCTCATCTATTTTTCTTAATTTTATTCAACAATAATTTTTTGCTTTTTCGCGTTTTTACCTCAAACGTTCGATTTGGGTAAAAACACGGAGGGGGCACCATAGTAAGCTGTCGTACGATTCGACCAAGAATCGTCGCCTAAAAATGGGTATAATTTTTTTTTGCTTTCTCGTAGATCGAGAAGAACTCATCTTTAACGCATTTTCTTCGGAAAATTCGCTAAAGAGGGGGCAAAATGTAGCACCCTAAAATTGGCGCAGTAAAATTGGAATAATTACATTCACCTTAGTAAATAAATTTAAATTCAAATTTAACCTCCCAAATCGCCCGTTAACCGCCGAGAAACCCGTTTCCCCTTTTTTCGCGCCATTTTTAGAGGTTGTTTTGACCGTTGGACGATATCGTCGCCGATCAGACGATATCGCCCTAGATTTGACGATTTCGTCTGGACTAGAACGTCCAGATGATTTTGTCGCAAAACTGAATTTGCATAGTTGGAATCCGTTCCAACGGGTCTCCAATCCGGGCAGAAGCGTGTCTGCGCCGTTGGGACCCTCCCCCGTTGGAGATCTCCCAAATTGGGAAGATCTCCAACCTCCCAACAACTCTCCCTAAGCCTATTTAAACTCTAAGATTTTCCCTCCCCAACCCCCGGCTGAATTTATCTGCAAACCGAATCCCTTTGTACTAAAACATCATAATCTATCTTTTGCACTAGTCTTATAGCCATTTTTTTGTAGGTACACCACTGATTTTCAGTCGGAGCTAGCACCCATCGCCGTCGACGAACCTGTCAAGATCGAAGACGATCTCATCAAATTCGAGACGATTTCGTACTGATGCGAGACGATCTCAATCGCAGTCCACATCGAGGCAATCGATGCTCGGAGTTTGCTTTTCTCAACTTTGTCTCTGTTATTTTGTTTTGCAAATTAGATAATCTATTTAGTTTTTATCCTATTTTGCATCTGGAGTTCACCCATCTAGTCTAGATTGCATGTTAAGCTCATAATCTGCCATTAAAGTATAGTAATTTGCTTTAAATTCTGTTTTTAAATATTTTTCAGTATTCATATTGCAATTTTATGTAATTTACCTCTGTCTACACAGTAGAATTTTTTTGTATTTTGCATCTGTTTGCTGTTTTGCAGGTCTCTGACGAATTCGTCAGATCTCAGACGATTCTATCAGTCTTAGACGATTCTGTCAGATTCCAGACGAATTTGTCAAATTTCGACGATTTTGTCAGATTGCAGGCGATTCTGTAGAATTCCAGACGATCCAGACTGCATCAACCGCCAGAATCTTCTTCAGACATCCGGATCAGGTATTCCCCATTTTCCTCCTATAAATTCTCTATTTTTTGCTTTCAAAATCTGTTTTCTCGTATTCATTGAAAGTTGCATTTTCATATAGATTAAGTTAGATTCATTCGGCCAAACCTAGGATGAATGCTTAAAGGATAAAACGAACTCATCTAAACACATTCCAAAACCTAGGCGTGGAAACCGCCGCCAAATGTTTCCTGGTGAACCCACCATCCGTCGAAAAATCACCAAAATACACCTCCCTTGAGAGGCGGGACCTTCGTGAAGTCCTCTCGTCCGAGGTACCGCACCATCCTTTTCCCATCCTCCTTCCGGGTGTGGATCCAATAGCCTGAAGGTAGGGATGCAAAAAATTTGGAGCGATACATCAAGACCAGGAAAGAGGGGTTTAAAAAGAGTACTATGAAACAACAGGGCAAGCAGTTCATGCCCTTGATGGAATCGATGACTTTGATTTTCCATCAACTATGCGAGGCCAAGGCCATACGATTACCTGAGGTCAAATTAGTAGATCAGAAAGTTCCAAAGTCAAAGTGGCATTAATATGATCTGTTATGCATATTCCATAGAGCGAAAGGCCACGAAATCGAGACATGTTGGTCCTTCAAACACATCGTGCAGAACATGATAGAAAAAGGAAAGTTGGTAGTACCAGGTAACCCACAGGCGCCTGACAACAGAATCATGGGAATTTTCAAGAATCCACTTCCTAATCATGAGGCACCTCGTAACAATGTCAACCAGGTCAATCAAGTGAGAATCGAACCACCTACCCAGGGGTTCGTAGGTATGGTCAATGTTGTTACTAGACACGGGAGGTATGATCAACCGAATCAACCTTGTGCTCCCATTATAATACAAGCTACGCTAGATCAACGACCAACTCAAAACATTCTAGGCCCACCAGCTAGACTGGTGGTGACCATAAGGAGCAGGTTAGTTCAGAACCTACAGACAACTCCTTCCGAAGTTATCAATATATGAGCTTATTCAGTAGTCCCCTAGACACAGGGAGACTCTTATGGATATTCTGAGGTCCATTGAGGTATAGTCCCAAGATTCCCATGCATTTACAAATTTTGTGGGACATGTACAACAGTTTCAGGAACCCACGATACAATTTTATGATCATGAAGTGAAGATGGTTCCTACTATTACGGTTGACCCGCCGTTGCATATTATCGTGTGTGTTAACCACATACCTTTCAAAAGGGTCTTGATCAACATTGGGTCCTCGATCAATATAATTACGACCAAGGAACTGAGCCATCTCAAGCTACCCAAATCACACATTGTGCCTACCACCTTTACGTTAAGAGCATTTAATGATGCACTATGCTCAATGATTGGTACAATTGTTCTACCTATTCAGGTGGGACTCAAGACCATCTCTGTGATGTGTCACATGATAGAGGGTGCCATGCAGTACAAAATTTTTCTTGGAAGGCCTTAGATTCGTGAAATGCGTTGCGTCCCCTCTATCTTGCATCAATGCGTGAAATACATTCACGAGGGACAAGTTCACGTAGTGTCCTCGGATGAAGAACCATTCAAGTTTGTGAACCTAGCATATTTTCTTGGGGGTTTTGTACTCCTGTCGACACACTTGGATATCTGACCAGTTTCATCGATTAATATTCCAAGAGGTAAACTAGCAGCCCGTGCTCAATCATCAACATCTATGTCACACAGATCTGAGCATACGACTGCAACTTCTCTAAAATTGATTGCATCGACAATGCATTGGCAAGTCGAGAAGCTAAAGGTAAAATTGGGCAAGAAAGTGGAAAATCATATGCCCGGACCAGTCGCCAATGAGACTCCCACTCCCATGGATGTGGAAGAACCTCAAGACAAAGTCGAGGAGGCACCTCAGCCTACTTTGCTTGCATCTTCAACAGGGTCATCTGCACCCGCAGGTGACCATTCATCTGGCTAGCACAGGGTTGGGTGAGTATCTTGTGCAAAATGTTACTTGTGGACCTATCCTTAAAACTGCACAAGAGATGGGCTGACCGCACGCCCATCGATTTTCGATTGGATTTGTAGTGTCGTTGGGTGAGCCACCCAACCAAACAAACTTTTTCTACACAGGGCTAGATCAAGCGCCCACCAGAATGTTCATAGATGAAGACGATGATGAGACATTCGCTATGAATGTGCGCTATCTATCCAACCTGGAATATGCCATGCGCATCTTTGAGTCGTATCATTGGCATGGGTACGACCTTGGTCTTTTTGAACAATGACGTAGAACCCCGCTCGAACCTCATTATTAGTTAGCTACTGATAGGTTCGGGTTAGGGTTACAAGTACAAGGTCATGACGATTTGCTTACTGCATCCTTAGATCGCATGTACTTGAGTCTAGGGGACGATGTGGATTTTAATCCATATCACCCTAATCCTTCTAGCTGTTGGAGGACTCGCCAGACGATATCGTTTGTTACCATAGGGCCACCTAATTCATACCATGATGGGCCCTTAGAGGACAACCCCAGAGACAACTTGGGTAACCAAATTTGTGGTGCTACCAATGACACTGGTATGTAGGGGCATAACCCCACTACTATAGGTGATCTCAAGTTAGGAGATCTTTGTGATGATGATGGAGAGGAGTCCACCTCCAAAATGAGTGGACCTAGTTATTATGCAGATGATGAATCCTCAAATGATGATCAATCTGAGGAGGAAATCAAGCCGACTTTTTTAGGGCCGATGTTTATATGCCATCTGTTGCCTATGGAACAAGTGGAAGAGACAAACAAGTGCTTCATAGCCGATAGTGATTGTGAAGATGAAATAGAGGAGGCTTGCTTAAAGCCTTGCCTAGCTAATCTCCCACTATGCATAGACATAATAGAGTGGCCCATCCATGGTAGTGACCACGATGATGTAGATGAGAGGATCGATTCCAGGCTTGTGTATCCGTAATATCTATTGCCTAGGGAATCAAAGCATGTTATGGAGGAATTCCCTGCCAACACTAAGCGCTTTGAGGAAAGAGCTATGTCAATTTATGCGTTAGTATCATATATATGATCAATCTATCGAGTTTATCTAGATAGTGATAATAGCAATCACAGAATCAGATACATGGGACCACATCTACCAAATTGCTCCTTAGAAGAGGGGGGAAGTGATGGATTGTATTTGTACAGCGATGATGAGGACTCGATGGAGATGGCCTATTTGGTACCTCGCCACTTATGTAATAGACCTCCACCTAGAGGTCCCCCACCTATTATAGCTATAGGTTTACATCGAGAGATTAATCTCCATCGCAGCCTGAGGGAAAGAAGAGAGCTCGAAGAGAGGTATCAGGAACTCTTTCTCGATTCACCTACGTACGCGAAGCTCCTTGAGCCGAGAGATCCCATTTTGTAGCCAGTGCACTGGGAGGATCCAGTTATACTGACATCCCATAGAGAGGATTTGTTTGTGCCCGTACCATCCGAACCAGATCTTGGGTACGAAAGCTACGCTTTAGGGATAGGGTTTTGTCCGTGTGGTTTCGGAGATCAAAAACATTCCATCAATATGGTCTTGATTGATTTGACCATGCCACTTTGCAATACAGTAGGTCCATCCAAACCACTACATCTAAACATGGATGCTATTGATTGGGATCGCATTGACTCGCCGGTCCAACTTGAAGATTTCTTCCCTAATGAAGAAATGTTGCAACCGTTTCATTTTGCACCAGGTTATGCTCATGATGTTTGTCACATCGAGAATGCTTCCCGAGAGGAACATGTGAACCCGGTTGATGACATCCATCTGATTCCTATGCCTCACCAGCTTGAGGAGGGATCACATATGTTAGTAGAGAAAACCTTCGATGTGGATATCAGTAAAGATCCCACCAATCCAAAGAAGGTTAGATTTGGAGAGAGTCTCACTCCGGATGAGCGTGATAGCATCATCCCTCTATTGAAAGAGAGACCTGATCTCTTTGCTTGGACTTACAAAGACATGTCGGGTCTAGATCCAAAATTGGTTACTCATAACCTATCGCTAGATCTGTCGAAGAAGCCAATCAAGCAAAAACTCAGAAAAATGCATCCAACAGTAGCCTTAATGGTGAAAGATGAGTTAAAAAAGTTGTTGGATATAGAGTTCATCTCCATAGACTATCTAGAATGGGTGTCCAATATGGTGCCTATAGGAAAGCCAGATGGAAGGGTCCGTATTTGTACGGATTTTAGAGATCTTAACAAGGCAACACCCAAAGATTCATTTTTGTTGCCAAATATCGATGCTCTGGTAGACGCCACTGCAGGTCATGAAATGCTCTCCCTTATGGACAATTTTTTTGGATACAACCAGATTTGGATTAAACCCGAAGATCAGCATAAAACCACATTCATAACGCCATGGGGGACATTTTGCTACAAAGTTATGTCATTCGGTCTTAAAAATGTTGGTGCCACATATCAACGAGCTATGACATATATCTTTCATGACTACATGCATAAAATCTTAGAAGATTATATTGATGACTTACTAGCTAAGTCATTGCTATGAGGAGAGCATGTGGAGGTCTCAAGGAAGGTATTCGATCGCTTGATAGAGCACAATGTTAGGTTGAATCCTAAGAAGTACGTATTTGGTGTAACTTCAGGTAAACTCTTGGGATTCATCGTTTCTAAACGAGGCATCGAAGTAGATCCAACAAAGGTCACGACTATTTTAGAGATGTGTCCTCCCACTAATATCAAAGAACTAAGAAGCCTTCAGGGCAAAGTAGCATCCATAAAGTGATTCATCGCTCAATTATCGGATAAGTGTCGACCAATGAATCGACTGCTACACAAGGGGGTCTCTTATGATTGGGACAAGGACTATCAAGTAGCCTTTGTTGAGATTAAGCAATACCTGGCAATGCCACCAGTACTAGCTCCACCAAGATCAGATGAGCCTTTTTTGCTATATATATAAGCAACCGACTTTGCATTAGGGACCATGTTAGCCCAAAAGAACGTGCAAGGCAAAGAGCAAGTCGTATATTACATCAGTCACACCTTGGTGAGTTATGAGTCAGGATATGCATATGTTGAAAAACTTTGTTTAGCAATAGTGTTCGCTACCAAGAAATTGTGGCATTAAATGCTAAGTCATACAACATATGTTATATCAAAACAGAATCCTTTGCAGTACATGATGAGCAAGACATATCATAACACACGTACTACAAAGTGGATCATGTTATTGACAGAATTCAATTTGTAATTCATCAGCCAAAATTCCATCAAGGGACAAGTCATAGCTGATCAACTGGTTGAGGCACCACTTTCCAACAGTAGGCCTCTAACCATTGAGCTTCCAGATGATGCGGTCTTCGTAATATCTGAAGCTCCCGAACTCGAGGAACCAGAGAATGATGTTGATATTACATTATTTTTTGATGGTTCAAAGTGTGAGCAAGGGGGTGGTGCAGGAATAGTGTTTTTCACGCCACAAGGAGCTCCAATGCCCTTGTCATTCAAGTTAGGCTTTTCATGCACCAATAATAATGCTGAGTACAAAGCCCTACTTTTGGACCTCCACACAGCCATCGCCATGGGTATTAAAAGATTGAACATTTTTGGCGATTCTCTACTCATAGTTAACCAGGTTAAGGGGCTCTTTGAGTGTCGATGTCCCGTGCTGAAAGCCTACAAAGATCTTGTTGCCACTTATCTGGCTAAACTTGAATGGTATGACATCAAGGCAATCCCTCGTTTGTCAAATAGGTTTGCAAACACCATGGCATATTTAGGGTCCTTGATCCCTCAGAATCTGTCAAATAGGTCTACCAATTTTACTACCATCCATGTTAGAACGCTCTCGCACCTAGCAGCGGAGTGTGCAACCTTTGATAACAAAGAGTCAGTCAACATGATTGTCATAGAACCAACAACTGATTAGTTTCGTAGAGCTAAAGACTTTCTTAAGCAGGCACCCTGGGAGTCATTGACTTCTCAAAGTCCTACGGGGAGTGGTACTACCATTCACCACAAAGTTGTTTCCCAGTCTGCATTTGCAAAGTTAAATATGCAGGGGGAGCAGGTCATCTTAGCAGTTGAATTTGAGGCTTGTCAAAGCTAGATGTTGCAAATCCAAGACTTCCTAAAGCTTGGTATGATCCCAGAGGGATTATCGCATGTCGCAAGATGCACATTTAAATAGAGAGTGACCAAGTATGTCTTGATAGGAGACATTTTGTACCGATGCGACTACAAAGGAGTTCTCCTTCGATGTCTTAAGCCCCAAGAGTCATCTTGGGCAATTTTAGAGGCTCACGACGGTACATGTGGTGGCCATTTCAACGGCATGGCTATTGTCAAACGCATCCTTCACATGGGTTATTATTGGCCCACTATGGAGAAGGATTGCAATGTTTATGTCAAGAAATGCGTTAAATGTCAGCAGCATTCTAATCTTACACACTTGCCATCGTAGGCCTTACAACCCGTTCAGGCAGCTTGGCCATTTGCTCAGTGGGGACTAGATCTGATTGACAATATTTCCCCTCCATTGTCAGGTTGACATACATTTATTATCACAACTACTGAGTATTTTCCAAAGTGGGTGGAAGCCATTCCCCTTACAACGACCACTGGAGCATGCATTGCAAAATTTATTCTCGAGCATATCATATGTCATTTTGGGATACCATCCAAAATAATTTTGGATAATGGAACTTCTTTTAAGAACAAAACTGTGCGGGCTTTAACGTCTAAATATTGCATTAAACATAGTTTTGCAACTCCATATTATCTGCAAGCAAATGGGCAAGCTGAGGCCTCAAACAAGACTGTGGTAGCCATATTGAAAAAGACAGTGCAAGAACACCACAAGGATTGGCATATACAGTTGCCCCTTGCATTATGGGCTTATAGGACTAGCATTAGGATGCCTATTGGGGCAACGTCGTTTTCACTAGTATATGGCACTAAGGCCATTATGCCCTTGGAGTTGGAAATTCTAACGTTGCATGTCGCATTAAAAGCACTATAAAAATCCCTTGCTCAAAGAAAATGGTAACACGTGGACTAACAGTGATTTTTATCACTACATCTGAGCAAGTAAGAAGGGTGAGAACTTGAATCCCTGGATTTTCCACCTTTCGAAAGCCATAGAGTGATCCTCGATCGCAGCAATGGGTTGGAAGAGTCCCACCTACAATCGAAGGGGTAGTTCTATTGGGTGATCCCCAAATGTAGCAATGGGTTGAAAGAGTCCCGCCTACATTTGGAGGGGTAGCCCTGATCAATTTGCAAGATGAGCTAGCTCTAGGTACCTAGGATTGTCTAGTTGTATAAGTCTAATCAAAGCTAAAACAAGGATGGTACGATCGTATGAGGAACCTTATCTCACATATGGGTTGAAAGAGTCCCGACTGACATACGGGGTATGCTTACGATCTATCTAAAAATACTCACATGCACACACAAGGATAATGAATAGTTGGGTCTGTCATGGCAAAAGCCTTGTCCAATATAAGCCTTGTACAATTAGTATGTGATTTTTGGAGAAGTATACTAGGGTGTTTGAGTCTCAAGGAAAACCCCAAAAAGTGCTCCAATAGCAACAAGATACCAAATATCATTAGACTTCAGAGATATGAGTCATTCATTCATCAGAATGCATTTTTACAAAGCACAATCAAATATATAGGATAGATACCGCATGAATATCAGAAATGATGTTTAGACGACCATTGACTATATAGTGCAACAAAGAAGAAATATACATAATGACATATTCATTCATTAGCATTATACCAATCCATTTCACTGCATTTCATATATGGGTGATTAATTGATTAAGTTCTTGTAATGAGAATTATCAATTATTTTGCATGATTGTTATACATTCTGTGGTGTCATATTTTAAAAATTGATATACACAATTTACATTCATTCCTTATGTTTTAAGTGATTAAAGCATACAGGTTCATTTCCATTAGATTATGATTATGTACATAATGCATTACCATACATTGCATAGCATATCATAAACTGCATAAAATATATGCATGCCCACAAAGCAAAAATAAATATGCATTAAAAATAAACATCGCATCCATCTACATACATCATATGTCGCACATCTACTCATCTAGATCATTGCATATCATCATCATAAAGTAGAATAGCTATCTAGTGCATGACATCCATACATCACATCATATAAACATAGCATTTAAATAAGCATTGCATCCATGTGCATCAAATAAACATAAAATCAAAAATAATAAATAAACATGTACACATAATGAGCCATGAAATATCATATCATATATATGTGTGTCCAAACGAGTACATAGGGAGTGCAAAATGCCCGTAGGCTACAACTATGTAGGTCCTCGACCTTACACGTAAAATAAGAACATCCAAACTATAGCTGACAGTTGCTATAACCCAGATCTAGGTTGCTCCCCCTATACTGGAGCTCTCGTCGCCTCCCTCTGCACTGTGCTCTAGAGCCTGCTCTCCTGGCTGACCTGGCACCTATGGTGGATCCTGTTGTGGATCTTGCCTGCCTCCAAAGCCTAACGCACCCATCACACGGGAAACTGGTAACTATAGTAGGCTAGTCCTCTGACTGGAGGCCCTTGATATCTACCCTGGATCTCTAGTCTTGGCCTATGACCTCATCGTGTGTGTATTAGAGGACCTGTGCATCCTCTCAGTCCTGTGAGTCCTGTGACTCGAGCTCGCTATCGACTGCCCTGAGGTCCTAGACCTGGTACGCTGAGACTCTAATGCAAAAGGATCCTCAAGAACCTATAGCCCATGCATCTCTATGTAGCCGACTAGCTGATCAATGTGAGCAAGTCGGGCTGCATGCATCTCATTGGTCCTCATGACCATACCGCATAGTCGTGTCACCTCAACAATCGAATCTTGTGCAAATGTTGCACCTACTACTGGTGCTACAGGAGGCCCCATGATAGCCTGAGGAGGTGGCATAGCCCCCCTTGCTGCTCGTGTGAGATCTCACTCTACCTTTGCTATAGTCCGTTGTGCTTGTGCCAACTCTAGGGCAGTTTGCAGTCTCTGCACCTGGGCCTCTACATCGGTAGCTCGAGTCGTGAGCTCCTGTACCTGGCCTTGCACCTTAGTCAGGCATCACTCCCTGTCAGCCACCTTCACCTCCAGAGTGGCGATGGTGGTATCTCTCTCGCACTATTGAGTATGAAAGCACCCAATATGACTCTACAAGTCAGCAACCTGTGCCAGCAGTCGTCCCTCTGCATTGTCAGGAGGGACCTCACCCTCCTCTAGAGCATCCTCCTCAGGGTTGATCTTCGATAGGTCCTCAGTGGCGGCCTCTACGCCCCAACCACCCTTAGTATGCTAGCGCACCCTGCACTCGTCAAGATCTGCCTCTGCCTCTAGCTGGCTCTCGGCCTAGAGGCCCTATCCCATGCCATCTAAATAGAGACCACCACCCATCATAGTCGAGCGTGGTCCCAGCTGTCTCAACACCCAACTCCTAGAAGTCATCGGGTGCATCTCCTAATGTTGGAGGAACTATCAATGGGAGATCCCTCTCCAGAGCCAAGTGTCTATACCTAAGTGGCATCTCTGGTATGTCCTGCACTATGCCGAACTATCATAGGACACGAGAGAAGAATTGATACTCTCGGACCTCTGGCTTATGCTAGATAAGCCATCTATCTTGGTGGGCCCATCATAGCCACTCGTCCACCTCTAGCCATGTAGGGCAATCCATGTAGGGGCACCAGACAACGTCCCCCGGTCCAAGTGATGCAAACTTGATGATGTAATGCTCCGTGTCCCCAACATGAGCCCTACTACGGATACCCTCCTCAGCACGAGGCCAGTAGGTGGCGTAACACTAATGATCATCATCTAGGGCAGTGATGCATAGAGGTAGATCAGTAGGATGCTCGATCCGGATGTGTTGCCACCCCTAGATCTGTAGCAATAGGCTGTAGTTGATGCCCTTATGGCTTCGCTTCGTAATCTGGTACAACTCCCTATAGAGCTGGCATAGTAAGGTGCTCCTCCAGGCCAGTAGTAGTGGCTCCTCCGTCGAGCTCTAAAGCACCCTCCAAGCAGGGGCCAACATGTTCTAGGGAATCCTTGCACTCGAGGAGTCTGGAAGGACAATCTGAATGATGAGATGCATAAAGAGGGCCTCTCGAACAGAGAAGACATCATCTCGATACCAGTCATCGATGTGCACCCCTCCATGGTCCACATCATCCTGTGCGTCGACGCTCTAATCACCGAATATGGCAACAAAAACAACATCCTTTGCCATGTAGGTAGAGGAAACGACAGCCTCACCATCGATGGGGATCCTAAAGATCCTGTAGACATCCTCTAGGGTGATGGTCATCTCACCGGGAGGAAGGTGAAATGTGTTGGTCCATGCATTCCAGCGTCGGGCCAACATAGTGATATAGGCCTGATCTACCCTAATGGTGGGTAGATCCATGACATAACTAAACCCGATGACTCGGAACCATGCTCGGTCGTCATCCGATAAGGCCTCACGAAGAGTCTTCATCAAGTCAGGCTCCCACGCTCTAGAAGTTAACTTTTAAAAAATCAAAAAAACATAATGTAAGCTAAATCTAGCTAAGCAGAGCTAAAGAAAACTAAAAATTTCTAAAAAAAAAAAAGCAATTGCAAACTGCAACTGCAACTTGCGGTCCCCAATTTGCAAATTGGGAACCGCAGCTGCAACTTGCGGTCCCCAATTTGGGAAATTGGGAACCATAGCTGAAACCTACGGTTCCCAATTTGCCAACTGGGAACCGTAGCTACCAGCTGCGGTTTAGGAGTGGCACCCATTTTGGGTACCCTCCTAGACCACTAAAGCATAAAAGTTAAATCCTAAGCTAACCTAGACTAGTGGGGTTCATTATCGATAGTTTAATGAGGTTCAATTTCTGCATTTCTTAAGTGTGGTTCATTTTACTGATATTGAGTGCGAGGTCTCGGTTTCGAGTTACCTTACCCGCACCCTACCCCTAGCTAGTCGATGGCTGATCAGGATCCGCCATCAGGGAAGACGAGTATAATGGTGGTCGAGTTTTGACAGTGTTCCATATCAAGGAATGTCTTCTCTCTCTCAGAGCTCTCAATTTGCTAAGGGTTGCAAGAAAATAATGAAAAATTTCAAATGGGATTTCAATTTATAAGTCCTCCTAATCTCTGCGGACCGCAGCTGACACCCACGGTTCCAAAACTAGGGTTTTTCGCCTGCAGGTCTGACCTACGGTCCCCAAAATTTGGAAGTGCAAACCGTAGACCGTACCTACGGTCCACAACTAGCAATAAATGCACTAAAAACCCACCGTGGGAAGGTCTGAAAAGGTAAATTAATGACTCCTAGTGGATAAAAATCAAAATACATGATCACAATTGCAAATTTGGTGATGTTACAAGCACCAGGATCAATCCAATAAATGCCAAATTAAACAAAAAAAATCAAACAATGAAAAACCAAATGCGCCTCGTATTCAGTGATTTATCCTATAAAATTGGCGGTTGCAGCGACTTGCGCTCCATGCAATCCGACAAGATGAGTAAATCACAATAAGGACATTTGGGGTAAAATTGTCATTTCTTTTATGACATATTTTCAGCAAATCATCGACAATATGATTCAACACAAGTCTTCTTGAATTTGTATTATTTTGACTCCCTAAGATGGCTATCATAGCCTGACTGCTCCATGGGAGAGAGATGTGCAAATACTACTAAGCATTGTAATCATAAGTTGAACTAGGCCTAGCCAAGGCATTAAACATCTCAAATCTAAAGTTGTTTAGGATCATTCATTATGGTCAAGCGATTTCGTCGCTTCAGACATTGTCATTACCCTCATCGACTCGTCGCTTGAGGGGGTAGTCATAATTTCATGTCATAATCAAAATCAATAGAAGATCCCGAAGATCGTAGATCCCTTGATCTTGTCAAAATTATGTTCGTCCTTGCGAATCATTGCTAACAACTATCATAAGCTTCCCCCTCTGCTTGGGGTAAATAGCAAATATGAAATTTCATTTGTAGCTCTCATCCTTTGGTTATATAGGCCTAACTCCTATTGTAGCACCAAAGCTACCCGAATGTCTGATGATGAGTGCAGACTTTTCAAATGTAAGCCTTCCCATGTTGGAAGCAATGATTCTAGGATGCACGTCCTTTTGTTGGACCTAGGGCATCTAATGTTGATCAGACTAATGATCATCATAGAACCTATGACATCATTTTAGGAGGTCTATTTTGCTCAGCATTGTTCGATCTCACAACGCATCTCAAAAGGGGCATCTGTAGACACCTAAAATACATCATGCCGAGGGTGACTACTCATATGGACATGCTACAAAACCATATGAAGGATCTTGGATAGACTCCAAGATAGAGCAGTGGTTCTAACCACTCAATTTAGGCATTCTGGCCTAAGTAGTCTAAACCATAGCCTAGACCTGCGGTCTCTAGTCTGAACCATGGTTGACACCTGTGGTCTACAGTCTGGACCATAGCTGTGACCTGTGGTCTGAACTGGAGTTCATTTAGGCCTTCCATCCGAGCCAAATCGGTTGGAACGACCAAGAGATCTAGAAGGAGGCAGTTGGAGGATGGAAGATTCCAAAGGCTTCCATCCCAACTGTCCTAACCAACCTTCTTGGTCTTGGCTTCTCCATGAAGCCACCCCTAGCCCTAGGGGCATGCTATAAATACCCCCCTCCAAGGGGATGAAGAGGAGAGATGATTTGTATAGCGAAGTGCTGGCGAATTATCGAGCGAGAGCTAACTGATCAAGAGAGCAGTGAAGCCCTATCAAATTGCATACCGACTTTGTGCATTTGAGAGCCCCTTTGCTATCCATCTAAAGACCAATTAGCCATGGATGCCCTAGGTGCTTAGGAGGATCAAGAAACGCAAATCCGGGCAAACAAAGGCCCTTCATAGTGATTTGACCACCAAATATGTCAGAGGACGACAAAGGCGACCCTTGAACATCAATTCGGACAAGGAGGTCAAGCCCACTGCCCCTAATTCTAAGGGTAAACCCATCAGAGGTCAAACCATGGCTGTCAACCATGGTTCACAGTGCAGACCGCCCCTCATAGCTACGGTTTGCAATAGGTTAATGATCACCTTACTTACTTTGCTTTTGATTGCATAGATTAGTCATGTTAGTCTTTTTATAGGTTTAATTGCATCTTAGGGAAACTCTGACCGTAGGAATTAGACATTTCATGCGTTGCATTAAGTAGGAGTACATTGGATATTTTATGTGCTTTATTGCTTCTAATTCGATATTTGATCTACGCATCATTTGCTTATTCATGTCTTGTATGTTTTAGCATAATTCTTGATGTAATTAGAATAGCTTAAAGTCTTTCTTTATGCTTTCTTGTTTTACTAGTTTAATGGTATTTACGTGCATATTTCTTTAAAGGGCCTCATCACGAGAGGCTATCAATATTTGTAATCGTGTGTTGTTGTTTCTTGTTCATAGAGAGACAGGTGCAAAAAGGAGCCTATATCATAATCCTTCCACATCATGGAGAAGGGGGTTAGCTCTACCCCAAGGCAGTTTGTGAGTAATCATCGGAGCACAATAAGTGCGCCTACCCTGTTGAGGGCATTGGCAATTGTAACATCTGTATCATCTTTCGAGTGACCCTAAGAGGGCATTTTTGTAATCCGAGATCCTTTAAAGATTAATACAAGAAACTTTGCATACGTTGGCTTTCTTTGTTCAATTTATGTATTTGTGTGGATCTTTGTGCTTTTGTGATGGTATAGATCAGTACCCTAGCTAGGTGCGTGCTCCGCGGTTAGGTCAAATTTACATACATAGTCTGGCTTATCTATCAAACTGAAACCATCTGGTTTCTCAATGTAGACCTCTTTCTCTAAGTATCTATTTAGAAAAGCTGATTTTACATCCATTTGATATACCTTGAAGTTTTTAAAGCTTGAGAAAGCCATAAACATTATTATGGCTTCAAGACATGCAACGGGAGCAAATGTTTCTTCAAATTCAATCCCCTTAACTTGTGCGTAACCTTTGCACACAAGTCTTGCTTTGTTTCTAACAACTTGACCATCTTCATTCAACTTATTTTTATAGACCCATTTGGTGCCAATTACATTCTTATCTTTTGGACGTGGGACAAGTTCCCAAGTTTCACTTTTTTCTATTTGGTCTAACTCTTCATCCATTGCTTTCATCCAATATTTGTCTTCACTTGCTTCATTGAAATCCTTGGGCTCAACTTTGGATAGCAAGGAAAAATTTACATGTTCACTTGTTCCTACTATCTTTCTCCTTGTTTGTCTCTCATCTAGATTTCCAATAATTTGTTCTCTCGGATGATTCTTTTGCACATACCTGGATGGTGTCTTTGGTGGTGCCCTTTGTGTCTCATCTTCTTCAGTTTCTTCACCTTCTTCTTCTTTGCAACTTTCTCCTTCTTGATACACAATTTCTTGATTTGGTTCTCTTAGATCTATTTCTTCATCAACCCTTACATTTGCACTTTCCACAATTGTATGTGATTTTTTATTGTAGCATCTATAGGATTTGCTCTTAGTGGAATATCCAAGGAAGATACCCTCATCACACCTGGAATCAAATTTACCCAAATTTTTCTCTTATCTTCTATTGTAGCATTTGCTTCCAAAAATTTTGAAGTACTTTATAGTAGCTAGTATTCCCTTCCAAAGCTCGTATGGGGTTTTGTGGTGATTTATTCTTACTTGAGCTCTATTGATAACATAAATGGTTGTATGAGCTACCTCTTTCCAAAACCCATCAGAAATCTTAGACTCATCTAGCATAGCCCTAGCCATACCCTGAATTGTTTTGTTTTTTCTGTCAACCATTCCATTTTGTTGTGGAGTTTTTGCTATTGAGTATTGTCTCTTAATTCCATGTTGTTCACATAATTCTACAAATTCACCTGAAGTGAATTCTCCTCCTTTATATGATCTTAGACATTTGATCTTTCTACCTATTTTATTTTCTACTAGTGCCTTGAATGCCTTGAAATTTTCAAATGCTTTTGATTTTTCCTTTAAGAATGTTACCCAAGTCATTCTAGAGAAGTCATCAATAAATAACATGAAGTAACTCTCACCTTGTAAACTTTTTGTCCTTTTAGGGCCACATAAATCAATGTGAACTAGTTCCAAAGGCTTGGATGAAGAAAATTTCTTTGATATGAAACTAGATCTTGTTTTCTTGCCATACTAACATTATGCACAAATCGTGTTTGAAGGTTTTGTTATTTTTGGCATATCTCTGACTGCCTGTTTGTTGCTTATTTTTAATATATTGTCAAAAGTTTAGATGACCCATTCTTCTATGCCATAACTAGCTCTCAGCTTCTCATGATAAAAAATATTTTTCTCCTTTTATCTCACTCAACACAAAGATTATTTGTGGTTCTATCAGCATATGCAATAAGCTTTCCTGTCTTGGATTTTTCTAATCTCACATCCATTTGGATGAAATGTGACAGTGTACCCTTGATCATAAAGTTGACTTACACTTAGTAAATTGTGTTTCAATCCTTCAACATACAACACATTTTATGTTTTTGACCTTCCATTATCCAAGCTCAAAGTCCCTTTTCCAACAATTTGGGTGGAAGCATTATCACCAAATTTCACTTTTCCTCGATTTGTTTTTTTGAGGGAAAGAAATTTACTTTTATCACTTGTCATATGACTTGAGCAACCACTATCAATGTACCACTGATTTCCTTCATTTTGCACATGAAAAGCTATTTGTACCAGCATGGATTTTTCTTTACCTTGTTCCTTCTTTTTCCAAAATTTTAAGGATAACTCTTTCTGAGTTGTTTGATCTTTCTCCTTCTTGCTTGATTTAGGAAATTTAGGAAACACTGTCTTACACCATTTAGCTTTGTACCCAAAATTATCACATTTGTAGAAAATGACATTGTTATCCATGAGAGGTGCAAATGAATTATAATTTCTACCAACATCATTATTTGCATGGACCATGCAATGTACAACTTTATGACCATAATTGTTACATGAAAAACAATAACCATAAAACTGGTTTGATTGCCTTGGGTAATATGGTTACCTGCCATTTTTGTGATTGAATTTTTTCCATGATGATTCTTTGCTCTCTTCCTCGATGCTTTTACTCTTTAATACATCAACATAAGTCATGAGCTCTTTATTACTTACTTTCTTTGGCGTCCCTTTTGAGCTTGATACTTCCTTTTGTAACTCCATATTTTGTTGTGATTTATTCTTAGATTTTTCAACTTCCTTTCTTAGAGAGACAACATCATGTTCCAATTTTTTACATTCCAACTCTTTTACCTTTAATCGTTGAATCATTACTTCTTCAATTCTCTTTGTATCTTCAACTTTCACTTTTAAGTCTGTGAGGTATTGTAGAAACATTGTCTTTGGTTCCTCATCCTCTTGAACTTGAGATTTTAGTCTTGAATTCTTATTTCTCTCCCTTTTTAATTCTATAAGAGTAATGGTAAGTTCCTTCTCTATGTCAACCAAACCTTCCTTTTATTTTTTTGAATCTCTTTTGTTGGTTTCAATAATAGGAGCAACTTCTATCACTTTAGTGGCCATGTGTGTTCTTAAATGATCTTCCTTCAAGCTGTTATGCTTTCACGAAGGAACCTGCTATGATACCAATTCAAGAACACAAGCTTATACTGAGAGGGGGGGTGAACAGTATAAGATTAAAACTTTTAATTTTCTTTCCAAATTATAACAACAATAATATCAATGTAGTAAATGAAATAATGCACAAATCATCACACACATGAGAGACACATATTTAACGTGGTTCACCCAATGTGGGCTATGTCCATGGAGAAAATATTTCTTATAAATTTTCTCAACCAATCTCTTGGGAACAAATTCCCTATTACAATTTTTATGGGCACCAACCCAAAGGAGACATCAATCCCCTAGGCTTAAGTTCAAGGACCTCTATCCACAGGAGACACCAATCCCCTCTACTCTGAACTATTTACAAAACCTAATCAACTCTTCTTACAACTCTACTCAAACCTGTTCACAACTATGATCATACCTACTCATAACTCTGCTCAAATCTACTCATAAGACCTGCTCACAACCCTGTTCAAAATTTCTCACAACTCTGCTCAAATCTTCTCATAAGACCTGCTCAAATTTGCTCATAATATTTCTAAATATTATATACAAACAATGCTCAAATCCAAACATGAATAATATACAATTTTACTTCACACATATGATCTATAACTCTTGCATTTTTATTTCCAATATCACTAAAAACCAATGTACAAATTTTCTTCACAAAATTGATCTATAACTCTTGCATTTTCATTTCCAATATCACTCAAAACCAATGCATAAATTTACTTTCAAATCCTTGCTAGTATATTTTCAAATTCATTCAACAATAATGCACAACTTGTTCTCAAACCCTAGCACATATGTTTCAATTTTATTCAATAATGATGCACACTTTGTTCTCAAACCCTAGCACATATGTTTCCAATCTCAGTCATCAATGATGCACAAATTTTTTCTCAAACCCTAGCACATGTGTTTCCAATTTCATTCAACAATGATGCACAAATTTGTTCTCAAACCCTAGCACATGTATTTCCAACAATGCACATAAAATTAATCCTTATATCTCCACCTTATGACTTGAGACTATTTTCTTTCAAACAATCCACCTTGAGAAGGAGTGAACATAACATACCTCTAAAATTGCCTTGATGAAGATGTGCCCTCAAAAACCTGTCTCAAAATAATTCCCTTTCTTTGGCCACTTCAAAACAAGTTAGCAAAACTCCTTTTCAAATATTCCACATAAAACCTTTCAAAATATGTGCACAATAATGTCCCAAATTAATGCTCTATAATTCCTCTTGGTTTCACAAGATAAAGCCTCTTAATAGTGAACCAAATCCTTCAACATATCAAGAAAAAATACAATCAAACAAAAAGCTCTTAATACACCTTATAACTCCCTCTTTTAATATTGCAAAAGTAATGCCTTCATACAATTTTCAAAATAAACCAATACACCATACAACTCCCACTTTTCTATAAACAAGATAATGCCTTCATATAAAATATATTTTTCAAATAACCAATGCACCATACAACTCCCACTTTTCTATAAACAAGATAATGCCTTCATATAAAATATATTTTTCAAATAACCAATGCACCATACAACTCCCACTTTCTCTAAATCAAATTAAAATCAAATTCAAATTCTTTATTTCATTGTCGCAACTCATTCAGATTTAATTGATTAAAATAAAAAATTTCAAGTACCTTATGCACTGTTGCAACTCAAACCTGTGACCTCCAAGATGTTGCGCTTCCTCAAGTGCCTCTAACCGACTGCGCTATCGCAACAGGTAGCACCAAAAGGGGGGCAAAAAATATATCTCTGTTATGCATTAACCCAAGGCTCAAAACATGCGATGAAAAGACACTAGGGGGTTTCGACCTCGAAACCTTTGCTACAACAACACTCACACAAGCCAACCAACCGCTCAACCACCCCAGTCGGATGAAACGTCTCAAGCGCACACATAATATGTCAATGTCTTTGCACCCTTTGAAACTCGTTGTCCTTCTATCGTTCACACTAGAGGGATATCCGACTTAGCACATAAATTGCAAGATATTAAAACGTTTGTCACATCAAAAATAAATCGAAATATATCATTAGCGCATTCGGTAAGAAATGAAAACATTGCCTCCTTATTTATATGCACTCCATTATTTCTTGGTGAGTCGGCTCATGTTTTCATATTGGAGATTAACCTTGCTTTTCAAACAACGTTGGCGCCAAAACATATAACCTTATGTTATATTATAATATTTTAAAAAATATTATAATAATGGCTCTTAAAATTTTGACCTTCAAATAAATATTTAATAATGGCTCTTAAAATTTTGACCTTCAAATAAATATTTAAACCTTGATCTTCCTTTTAAATCCTTTTAAAACTTTGCCTTCTCATAATATTTAAAATAAATATTATAATACCTCTGTCCCAAGAAAACTCTTAAACCTCTTTGTCCTTATAATATTTAAAATAAATATTATAATACTTCTATCCCAAGCAAACTCTTAAACCTCTTTGTCCTTCTTATAATATTTAAAAATAAATATTATAAACCTTTTCTTTACAACAATTTTCCTTGCTTGAGATATATCCTGCCTTGCATACCATGCAACCTTTTGACATCAAACCTTTGACATCAATCCTTTGACATCAATTATTTGACATCAATCCTTTGACATCAATGACAACTCAATATGCTCAATATTTCCAACAAGTACTTATAGCAAAGAAGAGAAGATGTTTTGAAATCATTGTCACCATGGAAAATAACCCTCCATATGACTCCCTCTAGCCCACCATAATATACTAGCCAAGAGAGATTTCTCCCCTAAGGTTAGTATGTTGGTTTACTCAAAGGGTTGTTATCATTCCCCCTATAGGACTAACAATTTGGTTATGTCCTTGTTATCTTTTTTTAATGTGATTTAAGCTATGCAAACAAAATTAAATGATCTTGTTTAAGTTTGATAATTTTTTATTTTGTTTAAGGCAAAGGGAGTGTTCACATCAGATTCATCAAAATTTAAATTTGAAAACCTTGCACGCATGTAGGGGGGATTCATTGGAACCCCTGCTTCACCAATTGAGGGCCTCTTTTCAAAGGAGGCCCCGAAGATGTGGTAATCTTCAATGCGAGTAGACTCTACTTCATGTATAAAACAATGTGTCTAAGTGTGTTATTGATGCTATTCTTGGCGGTGTTTAATGGATTTATTCAATAAACATCTAAGGTTTTGAATTGGTAATATGACTCTTTATTGAGCCTTAACAAGATAAAATTTATTCAAACCTAAAGTGAAGATCACCTAAAATGCATGCTAAATATAAACACACAAAATGCAAGAATACAAGAGCTAACCTAATATGCTTTTTGCTTTTGAATGATGCTTATGCTAGAGAGATTTTATTTTATGAGCAACAAAAGATATATGCAACAAACAAGCTATCCTAGAATGCAAGCAATATGATTTTAGTTTTTTGCCTAAATTCATTTTGAAAGAAAAGTATCTATGCTAAATATTATTTGATTTTGCCAAATGAAATGTGATTTAATTAGTCAATTAATCATAAAATGAAGAGTTGCAGACTAAAAATAGTGAAATTAAAGTAAGTAGGGAGGTGCCAAATAGTAGGATTACCTAAACTAGTGCCTGATCAAATTCGTCCCTTACTGTCAAATTTACCACTGGAAAATTTGTCACTAACTAGCATTTTTGAAAAGCTACAAAAAGAGGAGAAAAATAGGTTTTTTAATTATGGGGGTTTGTTTGAATGCAAAGAGGTGACAAGTTATCTTCTCAACTAATCAGACCCCCTATTAAAGCAATATTAAGTATGATTTGACCTCCTTTTGGAATGGATGGGGGGCCTATCCAATTTGCTAGTGAGTGGCAAATTTGCTAGTGGAAAATTTGACAAAAAATGGTATTTTTGATCTGTGCATTTAAAAAGAGTCAAATTCGCCAATGATTGTAGGGAGTGATGATTTTGATGTAAGATAGGGCCAATTGAGTTTTGGGTCAAAATTTGGATTTATTTTGGGTTAATTTGGTGTGAGATAAAGGAGAGGGATGGAAAAATAAATTCCTAAGATCTGTTGATTGTGATTTTGTAGATATTTGAGAGGATGATGAGCAAATCTTATGTAATTTGTAAAAAGGAAGGAAAGGGGTGAACCAACAAGGTTTTGAACCTCTGTTGGAGGTGAAAGCATGAAATGGAAAATTAATCTAGATTGCATGAGAAGTAAATATGAACATGAGAGGAAATGGAAAGAGTGAATATGAACTTGAAAACAAGATAGAAATGAGCATTAAACTAAGCTACACAAAGTCTAAACCTACAAATGAATATGAGTTAGACAAATATAAGTAAATGACTATAAAACAAGAAAAATCAATGATTAATATGCATGGATAAAATAAGTGAATGAAGTCAGTATGCAATAATGAAGAAGATAATGCTTGTGAAATGAAAAAAAATGCTATAAATAAAATGAATGTAAACAAACTAAGAACAACCTACAAAAGAGTGTTAGAAGCATGAAATAAGCTATAAGAGAGAAATTAGTGACTATGCATGTAAAAATCAAGTTAGCAAGGCTGAAAATGGAAGAGGAAAATGCATGAATGAGAACAAGAGAATGGAAGGAAAGAGAAGCTAGGAGTTATACAACCTAGCAAGAGCTCCTCCTTGCCCCAAGATGCTTCTCCTTGCCTCAATCCCTCTTCTTGCCTTGCTTGACTTGCCCCAAAGTAGCTTGATGAAGATGCTCAAATGAAGAGATGAGAAATGCAAATGAAAGAGAAGACAAGAGAATTTTTAGTAGAGTATTCCTAGCTCAAAATTGCAAATGGAATGCTTACCCCAAGGGGCTACATTTATAGGTTTTTGAAGGAGTGATTGAGAGGGAAAATTGGTTGAGATACCCTTAGTTTTTTTTTTGAATTTGTAGGCCTGGTTCATTGTTGGAGCATGCAAGGATAGAGGAGGTAGTGGGGCAAAGGAATCCATGTGGTCCTAGCTCATGCTAAAATATTTTGGATATTTTAAAAAATTCACCACTATGTGTCAAATTTACCTCTAGCGATTTTGACATTGATTGGCAATTTTGACCAACGATCAGTTTGACTGGTCTCAGGATTGAAAATGACTTTTTGTAAATTTTCTACTGAGTGTCAAATTCACCACTAGCAAATTTGATAGTGAGTGGTGAATTTGATAGGGGTTGAAAATGATGCCTAAATTTTTGGGTTTGAGCTGATTGCCTGTTTTTTGATGTTTGGTGTCTTGTTTGATATCTTTTGCTTTGAGGGAGTGCCAAAATTGGGTGTCTACAATGGAAGAAAAAATTTAGAATCCAATTGTTCTAGGAGGTTATTGAAACACAAGATTATTTCGCAAATCTCTTCTAGTCCATAGATCTCATTAGTGTCCTATTTAGGTCTAATCAATTACTACCCTTCATAATTGTTCATTATGTCTAGAGGTATTAGGCAAGGAGATCTCATCTTCCCATATATATTCATCATTTTGGCTGAATGCATGGGAAGGAAAATGGCCAAATATAGGAAAAACCAAACATTAACAAGAATCACTATTCTAAATGGAGGTAGACCAATCACTCACCTCTAGTTTGTTGATGACTTTACTTTGTTAGAAAAAACAACAATGAAGGAAGCCTCAAGAATTAAACATATTATAAGTTGTTTCTCAAGAGCCATGGAGCAATAGATCAATAAGAAAAAGTCCAAAGTCATTTTCTTCCACTGGTCTCCTAGATGGGAGATCATAGTTATTGACAAATTATGATACTAAAAGACCTCCTCCCCATCACCTACTTAGGCATTCGATGAGGATGAACAAACACGAACAAAACCATCCAAGGAGCCAAATCACAATAGAAAATAATTATTTTAATAATACCAGCCAAAGGGGCAGAAATTACAATGCCAGACTTGTTGAGGATGAACAAACACGAACAAAACCATCCAAGGAGTTAAATCACAATAGAAAAGAATTATTTTATTAATGCCAGCCAAAAGGGGCAGAAATTACAATGCCAGATCGTACAATCTTGGAGCCCAAACGAAGCCCTTTTTTTAGATCCAAAATCCCTTTTTAAATCCTATTTTCCCCCCTTTTACATGATTTTTAAGTTTCCCACCCATGCAAAAAAAATTAAATTTAACTTTCCCGCCCATGCAAAATTTTAAATTCTACTTTCTCGCCCAACTGGCGGTCGACAAACACAAAGGCAAAACACTTAGAAAATTTTTGTTTTTTTTTGTTGATGCAAGATTGCTCTACTGCCACTGGATGCTCCTGCATCAGACACCTAGGGTAAGTTTGAGAAGTGACCTCACTTCTTTGCTGTTGGAGGAAAACCAAGGCGGTCAACCTCGGACTTGGACAGCCAAGTCGAATCTTCTATAGGCCTTCCCTTCCATTTCACCAGATATTCTTCATACTACCTGTTTCTTGTACTTCTATCGATGCGGGTATCCAGGATTTCCTCTATCTCTTCTATCACTGGAGCCGATGCCGAAACACTCCACAACTCTGCAACTGGTTCCTTAGAACTGTCACCTTCATGATACTCTACCAAATCAAAAATATTGAACACAGGTGATATGTTCAATCCACTCGACAACTCCACCTCATATGCATTTCTTGAATCTCTTTTCTGTATGATCTTGCATGGTCCAAACTTCTTCATTTTTAGCTTGTTATATGTTTTAGCAGGAAACCTCTCCTTTCTCAGGTGCACCATGACTTCATCACCAACCTGGAACTCCTTAAACCTCCTTTTCTGATCAGCCTTTGTCTTGTACTGAGTGTTCATCTTATTGATGTGTTGTTTTACTTCTTCATGCAAATCCTTCAGATGCTCTACAAAGTTCTCAGCTTCAGCACTATTCTTTTCTCCCCTGTCCAACTTCCTCAACTCAGAAGCATTTCTTGGACTACTCCCATATACAATCTGGAATGGTGATTTACCAGTACTCCTGTTGATAGAATTGTTATAGGCAAATTCTGCCTGTGGTAAAATCATATCCCATCCCTTGGGCTTATCTCCTACCAGGCATCTCAGTAGGTTACCCAAACTCCTGTTCACCACTTCTGTCTATCCATCAGTCTGTGGATGGTATGCAGAACTGAACTTCAAATCTATCTTCAATTTCTTCCACAAGGTCTTCCAAAAATACCCAATGAACTTTGTGTCTCTATCGGAGACTATACTCTTTGGTAGACCGTGAAGTCATACCACTTCCTTGAAAAATAGTCCAACAACATGAACTGCATCACTGGTTTTCTGGCAGGGAATAAAATGTGCCATCTTTGAAAACCTGTCAACTACCACAAATATGGAGTCATTTCCCCTTTGTGTCCTTGGCAGACCAAGAACAAAGTCCATGTTGATGTCCTCCCAGGGTCTCTCTGGTATAGGCAATGGCTGATATAACCCGGTGTTCTGCCTCACACCCTTGGCCATCTGGCATATTCTGCAACTTTGTACAAACTTCTTCACATCTTGCAGTAACTATGGCCAATAGTAGTTCTCACTCACCAAGGCAATGGTCTTGTCTCTACCAAAATGTCCAGCCAATCCTCCACTATGCTTCTCTTTGACCAGATTCTCCCTCATTGAACTCCTAGGAATGCACAACTGGTTCCCCTTAAACAACATTCCATCTTGGATCATAAAATCCAACCACTTAGTCCTATCCAGAGTAACTGGTGTTGTACAAGCTCTCCAAGCTTCAACAAAATCTGGATCTTCAAGGTACAAACTCTTAAGTTCTTCAAACCCCACAACTTCCACTCTCATTGTTGTCAGCAAACTCTACCTTCTACTTAAGGCATCTGCAACTCTGTTTGACTTCCCACTCCTATGCTTCAGCACAAAGGTATAGCTCTATAAAAACTCAACCCATTTTAAGTGCCTCTGATTCAATTTCCCTTGACTGTTAATATACTGTAAATCCTGATGATCAGTATACAAAACAAACTCCTTTGGAAACAAATAGTGTCTCCACTTCTTTAGAGCCTGAACTATAGCATAAAACTCTTGATCATAGATAGAATATTTCTTCCTGGCATCATTAAGCTTTTCACTAAAGTAGGCAACAGGCTTACCTTCCTGACTCAATACAACTCCTATGGCACTACCACTAGCATCACAATCTACCTGAAACACCTTATTAAAATTTGGAAGTGCCAACATAGGTTGCTCAGTGACCTTCTTCTTCAACAACTCAAAGCTCCTATCAGCTCCTAAGGTCCACTTAAAGTCTTTCTTATCCCCTCTCATTGTTTCAGTTAGGGGTGCACAAATACTGCTAAAATTTCTAATAAACTTTCTGTAAAAACTTGCTAGACCATGAAATGATCTTACCTCAGTTATGCTCCTTGGGGTAGGCCAGTCAATGATAGCCCTTACCTTCTCTGGATCCATCTTCAGACCTTCAGTTGAGATGACAAATCCCAAGTACACCAACTCCTTCTTCACAAAACTACACTTCTTCAAATTTATCAGTAGATGTTCCTCCCTCAGCTTCTCCAGAACTCTTCTGATGTGCCTCAGATGTTCCTCCAAGGTCTTGCTAAAAATTAGAATGTCATCCAAATAGACAATGACAAAATTTCCCATAAACTCCTTCAATACTTCATTCATAAGCCTCATGAATGTGTTGGGTGCATTGGTTAGCCCAAATGGCATGACCAACCACTCATATAAACCCTCTTTGGTCTTGAAAGTTGTCTTCCACTCATCTCCTTCTCTGATGCGGATCTGATGATACCCACTCTTCAGATCAATCTTTGTAAAATACTTGGACCCACTCAAACAGTCCATTATGTCATCCATCCTTGGCAATGGAAACCTATACTTGATGGTGATCTTGTTAATAGCTCTGGAATCTATGCACATTCTCCACTCTCCATCCTTCTTTGGTGTTAGTACTATAGGCACTGCACATGGACTTAGGCTTTCCCTAATCAGTCCCTTCTCCAGTAGCTCCTGAACTTGCCTGTTCAGTTCCTCATTCTCCATAGGAGTCATCCTATGGGTAGCCTTGTTTGGAAAACTAGCTCCTGGTATCAAATCAATATGATGGCTAATATTTCTCATGGGTGGCAAACCCTCTAGCACATTATCAGATATAATATCTGAGAAGTCTTCCAATAGACCTGAGACTTCTATAGGGACATATTTGCTTGGTTCTTCCCTAACTCTAGGAATTAATGCATAGCACACATGCTCATGCTTCAAATCATCTAGAAATTTCCTACCATCAACCAAACAAATTTTGGCACTGTTACATACCTTTTCATCCATCTCCTTCAGTGGCTTCAGTTTATGGTGCACTCCTTCCTTTGTTAGGGAGTAAGTGTTGGCATGTCCATCATGGACTGCACGATGATCAAACTGCCATGGTCTTCCTAACAACATATGGCAAGCATCCATAGGCAGGATATCACACAGGACCTCATCCTTGTATCTCCCAATATTAAACTTGACTAAGCACTGTTCATTGACCAATGCCCTATGGTCCTTCTACAACCATGCAATCTGGTATGGATGCGGGTGTCTCCTCCTCTCTAGCTGTAACTTAGTAACCATTTCTTTAGAGACCAAGTTATCAGTACTACCATTATCTATAATAACATTATAGACCTTACCTGAACATTTGCACCTTGTGCGGAATAGGCTCTTCCTCTGGTCTGGTTCCTTCTCCTCATTCAACAAGGTTCTCCTTGTGACCATAACTTCTCCTCTCTCTGCCTCCTTAGAGTGCTCTGATTCAGCTCCTTCATCTGCAATAGCAGCTCTGGCATTACCCATTGGCCTCCTATTTGGCTTCTCTTGGTGTTGTGGACACTCATATGCTCGATGTCCTTCTTCTCCATAGTTGAAGCAGGTTCCACGAAACCCTCTTCCTCCATTTCCTCGACCAGATCTACCTCTTCCTCTTGGGTAGTTGTTGTTCTGACCACAGGATCTGTAAGCATTATCTCCCTTCTGGTCCTGACTACTACTAGCTTCTTCTTTCTTCTCACCTCATCCTCCATCTATTCTTCCACCAGTTATTTCTCCATGACCTCTTCCTTTCTTCTTACCCTCAAACCTTCTGTTCAACTTCTCTTCAACTTTTAGAGCAAACTGGTAAGCATCCTCAATGGTGCTCATCCTAACTAGACTCAGCTCTTCTTGAATACTGGTTCTCAACCCATGGATGTAATGGGCTACCTTCTCCTTGTTAGCCTCAGAATGGCCGATTCGGATCAAGATCTTGTAGAACTCCTCGGTGTATTCTTTGATAGACTTTCTTGACTATCTCAAAATTTGCATCTTCTTTAGTAGATCCAACTCATAATCTATCAGAATAAACTACCTCTTCAGCTTTTCCACCATTCATTCCCATCTGGTGATCCTCTCTTTTCCCCTTCTATTTCTGTCAAGTTGTACTCCTTTCCACTAGATTCTAGCATGACCCTTCAGTTTGGTCTTAGCAAACTTGACCCGGTCAGGATCTTCCACCTCTTCATATTCAAAATATTCTTCCAGGTCATTGATCCAGTCAATCAACTCCTCCGGGTTAAGATTTCTCGAGTATGTGGAAACCTCCATCTTCGACCTCTTCCCAATCTGGGATATGGCTCTGTACAACCTCGCTTGGGCAGGATCTACTACCTCTTCTTCTTCCTCAAACTGGTCTTCCTCTTCTTCGGCTTCATCTTCGCTCTTTTCCTCTCTTCTTGGGTCAAACCCTCTACGCAACTCTTCTTGTAATGCCTGGACTTGCCTCTGCAAAGCTCAAAAATCCTCTGCTGGCACTACGACATTACTGGCAACACCTCGGTTCCTTCATGGGGGCATCTTGCTCCAGCTTCTCCAAACCCGAACCACAGATCCTGGTGTAAACTACCTCACGTTCGGCGATCTGCTTACACACTCAGGAACTCCCGCTCTGATACCACTTGATGAGGATGAACAAACACGAACAAAACCATCCAAGGAGCCAAATCACAATAGAAAAGAATTATTTTAATAATGCCAACCAAAGGGGCAAAAATTACAATGCCAGACTTGTTGAGGCTGAACAAACACGAACAAAACCATCCAAGGAGTTAAATCACAATAGAAAAGAATTATTTTATTAATGCCAACCAAAGGGACAGAAATTACAATGCCAGATCGTACAATCTTGGAGCCCAAACGAAGCCCTTTTTTCAGATCCAAAATCCCTTTTTAAATCCTATTTCCCCCCCTTTTACATGATTTTTAAGTTTCCCGCCCATGCAAAAAAAATTAAATTTAACTTTCCCGCCCATGCAAAATTTTAAATTCTACTTTCCCGCCCAACTGGCGGCCGACAAACACAAAGGCAAAACACTTAGAAATTTTTGTTTTTTTTTGTTGATGCAAGATTGCTCTGTCTTGCCACTGGATGCTCCTGCATCACGTTCCTCTTAAAAAAGAGAGACAAAAGGAGGATTGGGTCTGACTAGTGGATAAAGTAAAAAGGAAAATAAAAAATGGACTAATCATTAGCTATCATTAAGGGGAATAATAACCATGGTTAAATCAATCCCCTCAATCTACACCCATTTATGTCTCCATATTTTTGGACATTCCTAAGGTAGTGCTAAGAGAGCTAGATAAAATAAATCATTGATTCCTTTGGAGAGGCACTAAGGAGGAAATGAAATGGGTGTTGGTGTAGTGGGAAACTTTATTCCTTCACATACATGAAGGGGGACTAGGATTCATATCGACGGTTATGAACAAGGCACTAGTAACTAAGTTGTATTGGAGGATGTTGAACAACCCTAATGCATTATGGGCCCAAAATTTGAGAGCTAAATATGCAAAAAAAATAAAATTTTGAAAGACATCATTTGCCACCAACTCCCTAGTAGAAGATACCCCATTGGTTATATGGAATTGAAACGACCCCACCCATATTACATCATCACCATATAGTGGTATTACAATAAAGTTTGAATATTATCCATATTTCATTTAGCAAGATGAACCTTAGTCTCCACTTTAAATATTGAAGAATCTAATTGGTTGAGCTAATGCCACTTGATCAATGAGTTTACACATGTTTTTATAAAGGATCTTGGTCCCTTCTGAGTAGGGTTTAATTGACCCTCTCAAAAAGAAGCCAAAACCCTTACCACTTCAATAAGCTTGCAACTTTTTATATCTTTAATGTTATTTGTTGCAACTTTTTATATCTTTACTATTATTTGGCTATTCTTAAAAATAAAAAATAAAATCAATAAAATTAAAAACGATGAAACTGAGCTCTTTTAAAAAATAAAATAAAATTAATAAAATTAAAAACGATGAAACTAAGTTATTCCTAAAAAATTATAAAATTAATAAAATAAAAAACGATGATGAAATGAAAGATTTTAATTACGTCCACGATGAAACTGGAGCTGTAATTTTGATTTTTGTGCACTGAGCATGATTATGCTGGCTAAGGTAACGTCACGCATTCATTTAATATTCACATATTAAAAACTTTTGCCTACTAACATAGATATGCTACTACGGAAACAAGATAAGAAAATTGTGTCTTACATTGCAAATTAAAGCGCAGAAGCGTCCGTGTGGTTCAGCTCAGATTACAACTCCAGCGGGCATGGCAGTGCCTATCCATCCGCACTTTCCTATTCAAATCCAATTCTGCAATAATAGCAACAGCAACAATGGTAGTGCCAACTCTCAAGTGCAACTTAATTGCTCGTGGAAGGGCTCAACATCAACGCTCTCCCTCGGTATTTCCTCTTCATCATCGAATTTGTTACAGGTATTCTTTCATCGCCTTCTTTCGTTTCATTGGAATTTGAGGAGAGAAGAAAAAACGACAAACAAGAAAAAAGAAAAAAGAAAAAAGAAAAAAAGAAAAAAACAAAAAGCTAACAAGTATAGATTGACATAACCACATGTGGAATGCTTTTTTTCATTGTAAACAGAAGTGGGTTGAAGTTGGACAAAGTTCAAATAAGAGAAGGAAAGGGCATAGGCGTGGGCTTGTGAGAGCAGAAATGTTTGGACAGTTGACAAGTGGTCTTGAGGAAGCCTGGTCCAAGCTCAGGAAAGAAGGTAAGCTACATATAGATTAGATCGCCACAAATTCAATCCAAATTTCATTCTATTGGGCAAACATACAGTGTCAATGTAAGTTCGATTATGTTTATACCACAGAAAACCTTCAAGAGGGAACCATAGTTTTATCAACTGTCCATGCTAGAGAGAAATTCTAACTGGTGCAAGATTTTGATTATCCTTAGTCATCTATCTAATACATTGTAACGAAGAGTGTGAATCACCAGTTTTGGAGGAGCAAACTAAACAGCCGATGAAATGTCTCCTTTTCTTTTTATTTTCTACTAAACTTTTCAAAAATCAGTGTTGCGTCGACTGTTTAGTTTGTTCCCCATTTTTGCAACTATCTTCTCTCATTTGTTCTTCTATCTGTGTTCTGAATTTTATATTACAGCAGTGGGTCGGCTGTTAAGTTTGCTCCCGATTTAGGTGGTTAACTTCTTTCATTTGTTCGTTTGTTTATGTTTTCTGAAGCCTACATTTCAGTGTGTGCATTCTATTCTTTTAGTTTTGCTGCAGGTTCATATTATTTGGTATCAAAACCTGGTTGAGGTCTCCAAATACATCCTTGCTCACTTCAGATCTATTTTTGCTGAGTATTATTTTGCTCAGTCTCAAGTTGAGATTGGTTCTAACATCTTACCTGCTGTTCAGTTTGCTGCCTCAAGCTCCTGTTTTCTTTCCCTACAAACCAACTGTTGTCTTTTTACTGGCCTTCTTTACTAGAAAATTTTCCACTCAAAGCAAATCAGCTCAGCAAAGGATATTTTTTCCTTATTTTTCCTGCAAATGACTGCTTTTAAGGAGTCCTTACTTTTTGTGCTGCCCTTTATTTTAGTACATTTAATATTTTTTAAGATGCCTTTACTTTTTAATTGCCCTTTATTTTAGTACATTTACTGTTTTTAAGGAGTCTTTGCATTTTTCTGCCAAAAAAAATTTGTGAAGGCTAGTTCAGGCAGCTCTACACCCAAGAACTGAATGATCAATGACAACGACACAATGTGTGTATCAAATGGCTAATATGTTCCAGTTTCTCATGGAACAATAGTCCGTTAGTTCTTCCAATTACTTAACCTGCCTTCAAGTTGGACATCAAGATATCCATTCTCCATTTCAATGTCACAATTAATGGGGATAAAGTCAATGTTTGGATTCACAGTCTAGAGATGTATTTCAAGACACAACCCCAACTCACAGAGGCAAAGAGTTCATGACGACTGAAGTCCACATGGATGATCAAGCCCGCTATTTGTGGCAAGCAATGAAACAACAGGAAATTGTTACATGGAAAGAGTTCAAAACCGTTTTGGGACACACTTATATCCTCTTGGATATGTGTAGGAGATATTGGCTATCTAGCTTTATCTTGTTTTTTTAATTGATTATATGGGATTGAAATGAGCCCCACTTGTGTTATAGTATGACCACATAGGGGTATTACAACAACTTGGCTATTATGCATGTATCGCTCGACAAGAATTGAACTTGGGTCTCTTCTTTGAAAGTTGAGGAATTTAATCGGTTGAGCTAATGCCATTTGATGTCTACCTTTATCTTGTTAAGAATTGTGTAATTTGACTTTATTGGCCAAATTTGATATTGTATGATATAATTATGTGTATGCCTAAGAGCAATCATTATGCAATATACTTTATTATTATTTGATGTAATTAACTCTATGGGCCTATGTTTAAACTTTATTATAGTTAACTTTCACCAAACCCTTTATTTCTAATGTATTATGGGCAATGGTTTGTAACTTGTATTTAACCTTTATGCCATAATGTAATGTCAACTGGGTCAAATGATTTGTGATTATTATTATTGAGAATTGATATTTGGTATGAACATCCCTCGACTACTTGATCCATTATGATGGTGGCATCTAATCTTGGTCATTTGTGTGGGTGCTTAAGGGTATCCTTCAATCCTTCTATAATATTACTCTTTCTATTCGCTCTCGTAATTTCTCTTGCATAAGATTTGTAATGTCCCCTCTCTAAGCAGTTAGCAGCAACATTATGGATTAGCCTACTACTGGGTTCCCGTAGGCTAATGGAGATGATTGGGAGCCCTATCAGGGTTGGCAGTGTGTTGTGCCCAAGGTGTTTTGAGACCATAATTATTTGGGGTCTGGAGTTTATTATTTAACATTTAAAAGCGTTATATTAAATAATAAAGTTACTTTTCCTAAGTCAAGTGGAATATTAATTTAAATTATTTAAGTGGCCCCGTTCCTAAGTTAAATGTAATATTATTTTAAGTCGAAAAGTGACTTAGGAATATAATGTTCTGAATGGGGAAAAGTGACTTAGGCGTATTTCTCATGGGGGTCGACTTGCATAAAGTGAGATTAAAATATTTTAAGTCGCCCTAACCCTAAAAGTGGCGTGGGGTTTTGAGGGAAATATAAGGAGAGTTTGGAGCTCATTTTGGGGATCCAGGTTTATTTCTCATTTTCTCTCTGGCGAGAACTTGCAGCTTCAGGCGGAGTTTTCATGGCTTTGTGAGGACGAAAACCCTTGCAAGGAACATTGCTTGCGGACGTGAGAGATCGTTCCTTGAGCAATCATCTGTCAGTCTCATTCAGGGGCTGAGTTTGCACTGAAACGGAGGATTCGAAGATAGTTTTTGGTGTGGATTGATCAGTAGATATTTTGGCTTGAGTTGCAGCTGTTTTCCTTGAAGGTGGCCGTACCATACTAGGGTTTCCAGCCACACATTTCTGATTGCAGTGCCCAACAGGAACATCAAATGATTCTGGGTATTTGACCATTGGCTTCTTCTACACCGGGCGACCCTTTGGGAGAGTTTGCAGAATTTTTAGCGAAGATTGTGATTTTTCCTAGCTGGCCGTACCTTCTAGCAGGCCGTACCATTTGTTGGCACCATCATTTTGGGGGTTTGAGCGTTGGGTTTGAAGATTGTTGGTGCTGAGGTTAGGGTTTCAGTTTGGGCGTTCCCTTTGAGTATTCTCTGTGCATTTCTTCTATGGCAATCAAATGGGTATGCAGTTATTTGTAATCTGGAAACATTTTGTTCATTTTGGGTTTTCATAATATTATGCCCTAGTTGTATTTGATGAAAATAATCTGTTGAATGAAATGGGTATTTCAGAATAATGGTTTTGAGTCCCTTTTAGCATCTGGGTATCATAGAATATATCTATTTTGTTATGTTTTATTTCTGCACTTCTTATCAGCATCAAAAAACCCAAAAAAATCAGAAAAACAATTAAAAGCAGAAAACCGAAGCTTTCAAAGATTCAGAAAAATATAGCACAACAGGGGTGGGTTATTACAAGATTTGAGTTGATGTTCTACTTTTATTCATTCCAGCAAAGTTGCAAAATCTGATATGGTATTAGAGTGGGTATGGAGCGTTGTCACTTGTCCTATCTTGAAGCCTCTATTTCTTCTTCCAATTGAAAGAGCAAACTACCTTCCAAAGCTTCATGAGTCTTTTATGGCATTAGGGCAAAGGAGGAATTTTTTCAAAGCCTGCAAGAAAAATAAAAATATTTTTCCTCCTTTTTTTACTATACTCTTCAAGGATTCTTTTTTCTTCTAGGGTAAGGGCATGGGCTCTTTCAAAGGACTTGGTAAATCAAGCTAGTGAAGGTCAAGTCACCCACATCTTCTCACCTTGTCAAGATAGCATCATGGCATTGGCGTTGAGATTATGATGCTTGATTTGCACAGAATGTGGGACTAAATACCAACCTTGGCTGCCTCTTTTGTTTGTAGAAGATTTTGGGTGGAGGATGGGTTAGTGTCTTTGAGCAGTACCAAGTGCACTACTCTCACCTTGGCACTACAACTTTGTGGTTACTGGGAATTTTGCAAAGTGTAAGGTTGTAGGTCTCGGGTTCAATTCTTTGTGCAATCTGTTGTATGATTAATTGTTGGCACTGTTGGTTTTGCTGAGCATGGGGGGCACACTTGTCTTCAAGGAGCAAGGAGCTCTTCCATATCAATAGAGTGGTGTGCCTCTTTAGTTGGCTGGTGGTTGCTTAGGCATTATGTTACGAGGGGTTGTGAGTTCAAATCTCTCCTCGATCATATCTTTGAAGATGATGGTTGTGGTAAGCTTTCTATCCAAGGAGGAGAGCATGTTTCTAACACAATGCCATAGGGCATCATTTTGGCTAACAAGGATATGTATTGGAACTTTTGACGAAGGCATCATGTAGTCAATTCCTTTTGACAGTTATTTTGCTTTGATCGTGGGAAGGCCTTCTGTTCATCTTGTGGAGGCATCCTGTTGGCCATTGTGGTGCAGTGTGAGCCCCTAGTTAGCTTATCTAGCCTTGGGTGCCCACTGGCTAGTGGACACAAGTTCAATTCTCAATAATTTTCTTTGTGGTTTCTTTGCAAATTGTGGCAGAATATTCAACTAATGTGGTGGCCGATGTGGCATCCTATTGGAGCCACAACATACACACTAAAATATAAGAGGAACAACCAATCAAATCATTTCATTTTGCATCTGAATATTTGCTGAGCTCACATAGTGGTAGATAGGTGGATGTACAGTGGCAGAAATCCTCCTACCACAACGTGACATGTGGTGAGTTTTTGGTTCACCCAAATTTTTCTAAGGTTTGAAGGCTTTGATTTTTTGCATTATTTTTATTGTTAATAGGTCAAAACTTCCGAAGGCCATAACTTTTGCATACATAAGTGTTGGGCCCATTTTTTTCAGATCGTACGGTTTTTCAAGCTCTTCGCGTAGGTGACATCAGTTGAAGGAACTTTTATAGTGTTGAGGATTTTTCTATGTGAAATGAATCCCTTGGCTTATGTTACTTGCTTTAATGGGAAAAATTATAATACTTCGGCCGTTTAGATGAACGGTCTATTAAGGTGTAAGAATCTGTGTGCATATTTAAGGACAATACAATAAGGATCTTAATGAAACAATTTTGGTTAACGAGGACGAGGCTCTAGGACTATTTGCTATGTTAATGAAACTAGATATACTTTTCTATGTTAGAGGAGAAGGTGAGCCCATCAAGTTGTGGGACATGCTAAAGGAATTATTTTAGAAAAGTAGACCCCATGGAAGTCAGTAGATTGAAAAGGGAACTCTTTTCCCTTAAAACCTAAGAGTTTTTGATGCCGTCGAGGCCTATATCCCACACTTTAAGGCTTTATGAACAAATCTAGCATCTTCAAGGGGCACAACGAAGATGCATGAAGATGTGTTAATTTTGTGCTTGCCAATCTTACTTTGTCCTTTCAGATTTTTGGAGTAGTGATTCATGTGGTTTTATTGACAGTGGATAAACCAATTCTTATAACCCTCGAAGCTCTCTTTTCTCTTGTTGTTCACCTTCAACTTGCTATGAAGAATTGTAGTGTGCTTCCTCAAGTACAAGCTCATGCAAAGGACTTTAAACTGGTAGAGTCTAAGGCCTTGGGCAATTCTAAGTTTTGAAATAAGTTGAAATAATGAAATTGTACAAGGAGTTGTATAACGAGGCTACAAAAGATCAAAGCAAATTTCTAGAAGTAAAGGAGCAAACTTCTAGAGGTTGAGGGAGGTTCGGATGGTTCCTCTAATTATCAAAGCGAACCAGCTAATTAGAGAATCCATTAGGGAGTGGGGGAGGGAAAGATGTTATCATCAATAATATCTTCTTTCCTTGGCCTTTCAGTTCAGATTATGGGGGGGTGGGGTGTTGAAATTGTGTAATCTGATTTGATTGGCTAAGGCTGACATGTATGATGTAATCATGTGTAAGCCTATGGGCAATCATTATGTAATGCACTTTATTATTATTTGATGTAATTAGCCCTGTGGGCCCATGGTTACATCTTATTATGGGAAACCTTCACTAAACCCTTTATGCCTATGGTTAACATTCACTATACCCTTTATGCCTAATCTGTTATGCGTAGGGGTTTGCTAACTTGTAATTAACCTTTATGCCTTAATGTAACTTTGACCACGGATTAAACAATTTGTGATTATTATTATCGAGGATTTGACATTTGGCATAAATAGCCCTCAACTATCTAATCCATTGTATGGGTGTGATCTAATTTTAATCCTTTGTGTGGGTGCCTTAGGGCATCCTTCCATCCTTATGTCAATTGCTTTTTCTATTAGCTCTCTTCATTTCTATTGCATTAGATTTTAGTTGATGTTTTGCTTCTTTTTGTTCTGTCAAATTATTGCAAAATCTGACACAATCTTCATCAAAATTTGTAGTTTACTCTCGTGTCTATTTTAGTTTACTAATAATTTCTTAGTAACTATAGTGCTTTGTAACATCATTTTTATGTTGAATCCCATTGACCTACTTTGGTCATTTGTGAACACTAATAGAATTATCTTATTTTACCGAAGAGTTTGATTGTATCTCTATCAAGTTGGACATGGTTGGTGATGTTCTTTGCATCAATTTCTTCTTGAGATTGGTTTCTTATCTTTGAGAAGAGACAGGGCTTATCTTTGTGACTCCTTAGATCATGCTTACCAACATGCTTGACCAATTTGTCTCTTGCATCCTTAGTGTTGGGCCTATTTTTCTAGATCTGACAGTTTTTCAAGCTCTTCGCGTAGGTGACATCAGTTCAAGGACCTATTATAGTGTTGAGGATTTTTCTATGTGAAATGAATCCCTTGGTCTATGTTGCTTGCTTTAATGGGAAAAGTTACAGCACTTGAGCCATTTAGATGAACGATCTGTTAAGTTGTAAGAATCTCTATGCATATTTAAGAACGATACAATAAGGATCTTAATGAAACAATTTTGGTTAACAAGGATGAGGCTCTAGGACTATTTACTATATTAATGAAGCTAGATATACTTTTCTATGTCAAAGGAGAAGGTGAGCCCATCAAGTTGTGGGACATACTAAAGGAATTATTTTAGAAAAGTAGACCGCATGGAAGTCAGTAGATTGAAAATGAAACTCTTTTCCCTTAAAATCTAAGAGTTTTTTATGGTGTCGAGGCCTATATCCCACCTTTAAGGCTTTATGAACAAATCTAGCATCTTCAAGGGGCACAACGAAGATGGATGAAGAATGTGTTAAGTTTGTGCTTGCCAATCTTACTTCGCCCTTTCAGATTGTTGGAGTAGTGATTCATGTGGTTTTATTGACAGTGGAAAACCAATTCCTATAACCCTTGAAGCTCTCTTTTATCTTGTTCACCTTCAAATTGCTATGAAAAATTGTAGTGTGCTTCCTCAAGTACAGGCTCATGCAAAGGACTTCAAACTAATAGAGTCTAAGGCCCTGGGCAATTCTAAGTTTTGAAAGAAGTTGAAAGAATGACATTGTACAAAGAGTTGTATAATGAGTCTACAGAAGATCAAAGCAAATTTCTGAGCAAATTTCTGGAAGTAAAGGAGCAAAATTCTAGAGGTTGAGGGAGGTTCAGATGGTTCCTCAAATTGTCAGAGCGAACCAGCTCATTAGAGAATCCATTAGGGAGTGGGGGATGGGAAGATGTTATCATCAATAATATCTTCTTTCCTTGGCCCTTCAGTTCAGATTATGGGGGGTTGGGGTGTTGAAAATTGTGTAATATGATTTGATTGGCTAAGGCTGACATTGTATGATGTAATCATGTGTAAGCCTATGGGCAATCATTATGCAATGCACTTTGTTATTATTTGATGTAATTAGCCCTATGGGCCCATGGTTACACCTTATTGTGGTTAACCTTCACTAAAACCTTTTTGCCTGTGGTTAACATTCACTATACCCTTTATGCCTCATGTGTTATGCGTAGGGGTTTGCTAACTTGTAATTAACCTTTATGCCTTAATGTAATGTTGACCATGGGTTAAACGATTTGTGATTATTATTATTGAGGATTTGGCATTTAGTATAACTAGCCCTCAACTATCTAATCCATTGTATGGGTGTGATCTAATCTTGATCCTTTGTGTGGGTGCCTTAGGGCATCCTTCCATCCTTATGTCAATTGCTTTTTCTATAAGCTCTCTTCATTTCTCTTGCATTAGATTTTAGTTGATGTTTTGCTTTGTTTTGTTCTGTCAAATTATTGCAAAATATGACACAGTCTTCATCAAAATTTGAAGCTTACTCTCGTGTCTAGTTTAGTTTACTAATACTTTCTTGGTAACTATAGTGCTTTGTAACATCTTTTTTATGTTGAATCCCATTGACCTACTTTGGTCATTTGTGAACACTAATAGAATTATCTTATTTCATTGAAGAGTTTGATTGTATCTCTATCAAGTCGGACATGGTTGGTGAGGTCCTTCGCATCAAATTCTTCTCTAGATTGGTTTCTTGTCTTCGAGAAGAGATGGAGCTTATCTCTGTGACATCCTTAGAGCATGCTTACCAACTTGCTTGACAAATTTGTCTCTTGCATCTAAGAAAAGGAGCAAATCTACCTTCATGGGAGAAAATATACAAGCATGGGAGTTCTTCCTAGGGTGAATATGCTAAGGGTTTTGGCAATGGGAAGGACTTTTGTGCTTATCATATGCATTGGACATTCTACTAAATAATGTCAGGTCTTGAAATCAAATAAGGCAAAGGCCTTTCATGTTGAGCCATGAGCACAACCACACCATGATGATTCCACGATTGAGGTAACAAATCCCAACTCTTTTAATCCTAAATTCATTTCATTCTCATTGTGAATAATTATAATGCAAAAAATTGGGAATCTTTATTAAAAAATAATTGCTAAATCAAGGACAAATTGTTGGACCTAATCCTTGATAATGACTGTTAAAAGAATCTGGTTTCACGGTAGTTGGCGGATGATCTTCATTTGCCAACTATAAGACATACACCTCATAATAGTTGGGTTGGGTCAAGAAGGATGGATAGCTAACACTTGTCACTCGCAAGTGTTTTGTGACCTTTGCCATTCATCCGTTCCAAGACACAGTGGTATGCGATGTTGCTCCATTGGATTGATGTATTTTGCTACTTGGGGCACCATATCAATATGATTGTAAGGTTGTTTTTGGTGGCCTTAACAAGACTTACCAATTGGAAAAAGATGGTAAAGCGTATCAATTCACTTCTTCTTTTGTTAGAAACTTTGCTTTTTGGTATAAAATGTTGTTCAACAAGTTAATTTGCACAAATTTTTGACTCTTTACATCATTAGAGAAGCCAAAAAGACAATGCTAGCAAGCTGCCACCATCAGCAATTTAGTCTCTTGTCAGTGCCTGCGTTGATGTTTTAAAGGATCTTATAGGGCTTTCCCCTTTGAGTCCCATTCAAAATTCCATTGAGTTTGTGTCAAGATCTTAGTTGCTCAATAGACCGCCATATTGCACTTCTTCCATTAAGATTGTTCAGATAGAGCATTAGATCAAGCAATTACTAGAAGATGCCAAGATTCAGCCCAATACTTCACCTTGTGGGTGTCTTGCTCTTGTGGTGGCAAAGAAAGAGCATAAGAAGTGGCAGTTAGTCACGGATTATCGAGCTTTGAACAAAATCACTATGAAGGACCACTACCTGCTTCCTCGGATTGATGATCTTCTATATCAACTTCAAGGAGCTAATTGATTTACTAAGCTAGACTTTTGGATGTTGCAAGGTTTGCATGGAGGCTTGTGACATTGTGAAAACAACCTTTAAGACAGAGTTTCGGGTGTATGAGTGATTGGCCACGTGACTTGGCCTGAATAGTGCACCTGATACATTTATGCGCATATTCCTTAATGTCTTTAGGCCCTATTTTGACCACTTTGTTATCGTCTATCTTGATTAATACTTGGTTTATAGTAGGACATGGGAGGACTGCTTGATCCATGTCAAGACAATGTTGGATCCTCTTTGCCAACACTAGCTCCAAGTGAAGATGAAGAAATCCTTCTTTAGATAAACTTTAGCGAAGTGGTTGGGCTTCCTCAAATGATGAGCGTAGGGAACATGTAGATCTACATAAAGTCAATGTACTTCATCAGTGGTCAAATCTATCCAACATTTAATATCTGAAGAATTGTCTTGGAAGTATGAACTTCTATAAGAGGTTCATGTGCAACTACTCAAATGTTGCTCACCAACTTCATCAACGCACTTATTAGAAAACTCTTGCTTGAAGTATAGAGGCTGATTGATCATTTCATCATGTCAAATATGCTGTTTGCACTGCTCTTTTGCTTGCCTTTCCTGACCTTCAAAAACCATTTGAGCTTGGGCCTAATGCTTCTCATTATGCCATAGGAGTGGTTTTTAAGCAAGAAGGACATATGCCTATCATGCTGAGGCTTTGTAATAGGCCAAGCTTAATTATAACACTCATGACAGGGAATTTTATGCCTTAGTCCAAGCACTCAAGCATCATCTACTTGGTAAGGAGATCATCTTGCATACAGATCATCTACTGTTCAATTTTTGAACTCTCAATCAAAGATTCATGAATATTGACATTTGAAATGGGCAGCCTATATACAAAAATTTCATTTGGTGATCAAATCAAGAAAGGCACCATTGACAAAGTGGCACTTTTTCTAAGTCATCCTCCTTCTCATATGCTTAGCATCTTAAATGTTTAGTGTGTGGCTTATGATGATCTAAAGCGCTCTACTTCATGGATCCTCACTTTGGTCCAATTGTCACTGTATGCAGTAGTTGACAATAGTAAATCAAACATTTTTCCTTGATTATAGCTTGAGATGGGTTACTATACAGGTTGACTAAACTTTGTGTTTTGCTGGTCCCTCTTGTCAGTTTCTACTCAAGGCTCATTCATCTTCTTATGATGGACATTTTGGTGTGTAGAAGACCTTGTACCATATTCAATGTGACTTTTATTGGCCTTCTATGAGGAAGTTGAACCTTTATCCATTGGTGCTCACTTTATAGCTATTCTAAGCCTTCCAATCAAAAGCTTGGATTGTATCTATGTTTAATAGTTCCTTCTTGACCACGAGAAACTATTTCCATGGATTTAGTGGTCTACCAACCATGCAAGTGCAACATCATTGCATTTTTGTTGTCGTATGTCAATTTTCCAAATGGCAATTTTTATGCCACGCACCAAGGCTATTGATGAACCCCAAATGGTTGATTTGTTTTTCAAACATATTCGGAGTAATTTTAGGCTACCACCTACTATTATTTTTGATTATGACTTTTATTTTGAGTCACTTTTGGAAATCATTGTGGAAAACTCTTTGGTTGTTTTTTTTCAATTGGTTATATGGGATTGAAACGGGCCCCACCCATTATTACATCATCACCACATAGTGATATAATAACAAAGCTTGGATATTATCCATGTATCGCTTGGCAAGATTCGAACCTTGCTCTCCTCCTTGAAAAACTCTTTGGTTGTTAGTTGTGCTTCTCCACTTCATTTCATCTAAAAACTGATGGCTAGATTGAAGTTGTCAATCACACCTTAGTCCATGCTTTATGCATCTATCATCAACAAAACAAGCAATTGGACAATTTTTTTATACGTTCTTTAGCATAACTACAATCAAGATACTTATGTCTCCACTAGGCATTCTCGTTTGAAGTCTATTATGGCTTCCAACCCTTGGCCTCTTATGAGATTTAGGTTTCTTTGCAAGTTTTGCATACATTCCATGAACAAAAGGAGAAAGACAAAGCTTTTTACTTTGTGCAACATTTGGCTAGGACTCATGCCAAATTTTGAAATATTCTTCAACAAATGCAAACCACATTCAAGGTACTCCATGACTGCCATTGAGTACATCATTCTTTCCAAGTTGGTGACTATGTTTGGCTTCACTTGGACAAGCAAATGTTTCACAACCAATACCATCACAAATCGAAGCCCATTATATATAGTCCTTATACAATTCTCTTAGTAGTAGGAACTAATGCTTTTTGATTGGATCTTCCAACTCAACTTGGCATTCATGATGTTATCGATGTGAGCTAGCTAAGGCAATATCAACCATGTCACTTTGACGGGGAGGTTTCTATCACAGGAGAGAAACTCGGACTTGGTGTGGACTCATCAAAGGCCAAATAGGGACTTAGACTTGGACTCGGCAAAAGAAAAACCAAAGAAAATGCACAAAAAAAAAAACTCGGCAAACCTTGGAAAAACCCGACAAAAAAAAACTCGCCAAGTCGAATCTGGGTGACTTGGGGAGGCCGACTCGAACTTGGACTCGACGAGTTTTTTAAAAACTCGTCGAGTTTTTTTGGGAAGATCTGGTTTTAGAGTTTCAACGACCCTTGGTGGATGATAATTTGCTTGATATTTGGATTCACACCAACTGCAAGAAGCAAATCACTACTTGGCAAGTAACAAAGGCACTTCATCAATTCAAGCTAAGTTGTTCTCTAAGTCAGCTCTTGTGGTAATCTTTCCTCATCTATTGTAGAATTTGGGGACAGCTTCCAATAAGCAAGGAGGAAATGATGAGATTAGAATGTTTTAATTTCTATATTTGTATATTAGAATGCTTTTATGCCTTGTAGTATACTTTCCATCCATGTAAATTAGCATCTTTCTAGTTTGTAAACAAGCATCTTTCTAACTAGAAATTCCTAATTAGTATATTTTTCACGTCCGTTGTTGCCTTATCTACCATGTGCGTCTACATCCTTGTACATATTTTTAATACATTGCAATAAAGATTGTAGATCATCAGTTTTGGTGACTATCTTCTCTCATTTGTTCCTCTATCTATGTTTTCTAAATTCTACATTCCAGCATGTGCACCTTGCTGTTATAATTTTATTGCAGATTCATATCATCTGATTCATTGATGAAGAAATTTATTTTTCAATAACATTACTATCTAGGAAATGACTGAAGGGTTTTATCTGGTGATTAGTAGTTGGCAATTCTATGAAAAACATAGACAAGTTTCCACTTACATGGATGCTTGTAAGTTATAGCAAGGAGCAGTTATGTTGTGTTACTTGCTTTCCATAGGGAAAACATTGTAGTATCCACTTTTCATATGTCCTTAGAAATGTTGAGCAACTTTATGTATGCTTTTCTTAGATTTATGTTCTTTTTTCCAGATATTTTGACGAGGGAGAACATTGCTGAGCCCATGCGGGATATCCGGAGAGCTCTTCTTGAAGCGGATGTAAGGTCCTTGTTTATTGGGTTTTTGATTATTCTCCTTTATGGTCTTTGTATGTTTGCCATTTGTAATTTATTATTGTGTGCTAGGTAGAACAAATTATCCCAAATTCCATGAATCCTTATGTAGGTGAGCCTGCCAGTAGCACGGAGATTTGTGAAGGTGGTTACTGAAGAAGCCATTGGTACTGGTGTTGTTCGAGGAGTAAGACCAGATCAACAATTGGTAAAGGTAAAATTTATATGCAACTATTTGGACTCTCATATGATGTGTATTGCTGTACAAAAGTCAGTATAATTCAAATGTAGGGCATCGTTTTCCTGATGTAGCATGAGTAGGACGAGTGGATTTCTACAAATTATTAGCCAGTGCCATGCATCTTTGATGAATTAATATTTTATTTTCCTGTAATGCATGTTTATATGAGATGTAGGTTTTGATGGAACAACACGAGGCTGAACAATTTTCACTAAACAAATAAATATATTTATACAATACAAATGACCAATAATAGACTTAACAAAATATAAACTGTTTGTTAACCAGTTTGACTCTTACCTACAACTGCTTCACAACTAACTTGACTTGCTAACAACTCACAAGACTCCTACGTGAGTGGTTCTAACCACTCAATAATATTTATCACATCCTATGATGTAATAAATCCTAACATCCCCCCTTATTACATCATGATCCAAAAATGGGTAGGAATATAAATAACCACATAATAAATTAGGACACACACAATAGTTAATCAAGTATACTTAGAGTATGAATAGGGACATGCTCAACTATTTGCAACAAGCAATAGTGGGAATGGCCTCACTATGCTTCTTCAGTGGGAATGGCCTCATTGGACTCTTAACCAAGGACAGGGATAAACTCTTCTATCCATGGTCATACAACATAATTGGATAGGGACACACACTCTATCCAACATCACAGTTGCAAATAAAGACACACACTACTGTTCACAATAATTATGATTGTGGGACACACAACTAATCATAGATAATCAGTCGGATTGGTCCTTTTGATTTTCATCTTCTTGTGAATGGGGACAAACTCAACCATTCACCTTGAGTGCAACATGGGCCTTCACTTGTCCATTCAGATTCACATATCTTCGAACTTTCAACTACTGGCTTTCTTCTCTTCTTCAACATGTGTGATCCCATGACTCAACTACGAGTGTCCTTATGATAATCTTCTCATCTTACCGAATTGTATGGATAACCAGTCGCTGCAACTGCCAGGCTAAATAGAGTAGATCACTGATTATGAGGTTCACTCTATTGTTTCTGCATCAAATCTTCATATTTCTTCTCTCATTTGTGGGACCTTTGCTTCTACCACACATAATCTTCATCCGATGGTTCTCATCACTCTGCAAAAAGTATGGACCAGCTAGGACTCGAATCGAATCTAGGACCTTCACTATTATCCAAATAGATTCATTTGTTCATATGATCAATAGGGTAGTTGAATGGTCCTTACTACTCTTGAAAAACATTATTGATCTTCGGTCGCCTGGTGCTTATTGAATATAGTCTTTAAAATCCTGATTATTACGTGCACATTATATTACCTCCCCCCCATGTGAACTTCTCTTGCACAATATTTAGGAGTGTCGGATACCACCGATCATGCACTCCAAGTACACAACCAATCATAGATAAGTGTGGCATGGGCCTCCACTTAATACATCAAACATAATTTCAATGGGAATTACAGCCACATTGAACATCCCCTTGTGAATAGGGACACACAACTATTCACAAGGATCAATCTTGAATCAATTAATAAATATATTCCTCCTCACTATCCTCGTGGGGAGGGTCTTTGTCATGTGCTGCAAGACCACATTCTTCATTATTGTCTTCGTTTGTGACCATTGCCTTGTTTGTTTTCAGCTTTCTATCTATCAGGTCCTTGGATGAAGAAGCCTTACTATTTTGCTTCTTCTTTACAAACAATACCTTTTCTTCATTAATCGAGTCATTTTTCTTAACTCGATTTGCTTCGTCAATCAAAGATGAAATTACATCTTCCAAAGTGGATTTAATTCTGTTCATGTAGTCCTTCAAAGCCATAATGGATTCAACATCAGAAAGCTTCCCAACAATACCAACCATTTTTGGCTTTACTTGATGGGTAAGCTCTGAAATAACCTCAAGAGCATCACGCCATCTCATAGGCTGAAGCCAACCATTAGGACGACGGATCATAGGTTCATTTAACCTTTGTCGCTTGAGACCATCATAACAAAATCGTGTCTTAGCTGATGTCCATTCCTCATTACGTCCTCATTTAGGTGAGGAAGTACCTGCATCACTTTCGGCATTGATGGCCTTGCTTTGCTATCTTCCTGAATGCACCAAAATGTGACCTTCACAAGCAGGTGCATTTGCTGAATATCAACTTCATTGCCAAGCCTCGCATAGGCAACGCTAGCTATGTTCCCATGTATTATCTCATTGAAGGACCAATGCGGATAATATAGCTTCTTGGGGCTTACCGATGGCATCAAGTTTTTCCTTATGCTAATGATTTCTAGGACCATTTGCCCATAGCTATACACGTCTGCTTTTACTCTAATTGGCAGATTGGTGAACCACTCTAGCATGAGATAGCCCCTGGAGCCTCTAGAAACTGTGAAGGTGAAGTTGTGTTCCTTGGACATGAGCTTTGCGAAACCGAAATCTGAAATTTTTGGTTCGAAATGAGTGTCCAAAAGAATGTTCTTGGGCTTTAGATCATAGTTCACGATACAAGAACTGCAGTGGTCGTGATAATATGCCATTCCTCGCACTACGCCTAGAGCAATGTTGAATAGTGCCGTCTATGGAAGGACGAACGCTATGGTGAAAAGGTGTTTGTCTAGAGACCCGTGAATTTGTAAACCAACGATTGATGCTTGCCTTCTATGTAGTATCCGATGAGGCTTACAAATTTTTTGTGATGAATGGACCCGATTGTCATCACCTCCTCTTCAAACTCTGTCTTCTTGGACCGAGATGTCCAGCTTCTTCACAGCTACAATAGTTTTGGCATCGACAATACCTTTGTAAATGTAGCCAAAGGCACCCTCTCTGAAATGTTGGCCAATTTCACATTGGAGAATGTCATTGAGGCTATTGAGCAATCGATAGTCGTCCTTGAACGTCTAGAACAAAATCTCCTCGACAATGTCATTTGTGGTGTCCGTCTGTGGAAGGACGAACGCTATGTTGAAAAGGTGTTTTTCCAGAGACCGATTTTCCATGAATTTGTAAACCAACAATTGATGCTTGCCTTTTATGTAGTATCCGATGAGGCTTACCAAGTTTATGTGATGAATGGACCCGATTGTCATCACCTCCGCTTCGAACTCTGTCTTCTTGGACCGAGATGTCCAACTTCTTCACAGCTACAATAGGTTTGGCGTTGACAATACCTTTGTAAACACAGCCCAAGGCACCCTTTCTGAAATATTGGCCAATTTCACATTGGAGAATGTCATTGAGGCTGTTGAGCAATCGACAGTCGTCCTTGAACGCCTAGAACAAAATCTCCTCGGCAATGTCATTTGTGGTGTCTGTCATGTTGGCGGTTGCGAGTTTTGACCCCAGGTTGATTCCAATTTCCAACACAAAATTTCCCACTCGTCCTCTGTTGTTAAATGTTCTCGATGATGGAGAGCCCGTTGGTGTTACTAGCAAAGGCGAAGTAAAAAATCCCAGAACTGTCAATGGAGATGAGATAGTTATTTGCATGTAGAGACATGTTTGCCCTATTCTGGAAATGAAAGATAATAGTCAACACTTTGACTGTTTTGAACCCTGACAAATTGTAACAGGTATCGAACAGAGAAAACCGTCTGGCAGATTTAAGCCTTTGTGTCTCAAGCAAGGGTTTGGGCATGTGCGAGTACTGGCTTGGCCACAAACTCATTGATGATGTGTGGCTCGGTGTGTTCGTAGAGTTCTTCATAGACGACCCCAGGTTTGCGTTGCTGTTTGGTGCCATTCTTTGGCTCATGGTTTGCATGAGCTCACCGGGCACTTTATGGTTGACCACTTGCAAAATTCCCCATTCCTTGTAGGCCTTGCTGACCTTGTCCCTCACACGGGCTCTTTGCTCTTGCTGGACCCCATGCCCGCCGATGAAATGATGAGATTGCAGTGGTGCTTCTCCCGAGAGATGCAATGGTGCTCTCTTAACTGGATTTGATACCATTGATGGAACAGGACGAGTCTGAACAATTTTCATTAATCAAATAAATATATTTATACAATACAATTGACCAATAATAGACTTAACAAACAGTTCAAATATAAACTGTTGTTACAACCAATTTGACTCTTACCTACAACTACTTCACAACTAACTTGACTTGCTAACAACTCACAAGACTCTTACGCAAGTGGTTCTAACCACTCAATAATATTTTTCACATCCTATGATGTAATGAATCCTAACAGGTTTCACCACCAATGTGAAGTTGTGCACAGGTTATTGGGACCTCAAGTATCAATGAAACTCTCCTTTGGTTCTCTTATTTCTATCTGATACAGAGCCCTGTGAATCTGCATTTGATACTATGCATTCAAGAGCTTGCTAATTTGGCAAGATTGACTGTTGTTTTCTCTATTTCCTTCTTGGTTTTCATGCCATTGGTAATTGTTTCTACCAAAGTTGAAAAAATTGAGATTGCCAATTTATCAGCAAGCCCCTGAAAATATCAGATCGGCAATTTTTTTTTTTTGGGGGGGAAGGGATCATCAAAGATCATTCCCCCCCACCCCACAACACCCAATCAGCTACGTGCAAATAAATGCCTAGGGGGTTGGAAACAATCACGATATATGTGATAATTATGGCTTTTAAATTTTTTTTCAACATTGGTTTGTTACTTAATGGATTCAGCATAATCCCATAGGCCTTGTGCAGGGAACTGGAGAAATGAATGGAAGGCCTCTGAACATGTCTATACTTTTTTATGGCTAATAAATTTGATGCAGTGAGGTTTTAATTGTAGGAGTGATGAAATATGTATTGCATTGCAAAATGCAGGTGGTAAATGATGAGCTGATCAAACTAATGGGAGGGCAGGTTGCAGAACTTGAGTTTGCAAAATCTGGCCCTACAGTAATATTGATGGCAGGTCTACAGGGTGTTGGGAAGACAACAGCTAGTGCAAAGTTGGCATTCTACCTCAAGAAGAAAGTATGGAATGATAAATACTAGATGTGGTTGTATTCTTCTACCACTGATGTCAGAACTCCAATGTCTTATTTTGAATATGACTTTTGCGTACAGGGCAAGAATTGCATGTTGGTCGCAGCTGATGTATATAGACCTGCTGCTATTGATCAACTTGTTATTCTTGGAAAGCAGGTCAGCATTTACATATCGTAAATTTAGAATAGCTTTATATTGTACAATAAATATGTTTGTATTTAAGGTTTCTTCTAAGTCATTATTGAGACTACAACATGTCAAATTTTTTTAATTTTTTCCCCTTCCAATTTAATAACAAGAATGTAAATTTCCCCCTTGTTCATTTCATTCTAGAGTTTTTTCATACATTTTAATGCAACTTTTCTTGCATGTCAAGTTTACTTATTGTTCATCTTTATGGACTATGCTATAGGTAGAAGTCCCTGTGTATGAGGCAGGGACTAATACAACACCAGTTGAAATAGCAAAGCAAGCTGTGGAGGAGGCAAAGAAGAGTAATACAGATGTGGTTATTGTGGATACTGCAGGAAGGTTGCAGGTATGCGTGTAATGTTTCTGAATTTAAAATTAGCCGATGTGCTTTTCTTTAAATATCTAATTATTCTATGTAATATTCATCAAAGATTTGTGTCTTACCACTGAAGATCTATTTAAGTGTGAATCAAAGACAATCTTGTTCATGTCAATTCAGTTTTAAATTTGTGTAGAATTTTTTTATTTTAGAAAAGCTGCACCCAATAACATTCATGTGTTCATGTGGATGCGTTAAAAGCCTCCATAGTTTTTCTAACAGCAAAAAGAATTGCATTACATAATATAGAATTTACATGATTAGATATTCTTGTAGATGTTAGAACACGTAACCAGATACAATGACTTTAATGCAGAGTCGACTTTAGGAAAATTGTCCATTAATGAACGTTAAGGACATTGGGACTTCACTAAAATCTGTAATGTGCTAAAGATACACCTTGCTTCTATGAGTGTATGCTAGTTTAACAAAAAATTTCAAGAAAGGAACAAATATTTTAAATTGTCCCAGTTCCAGCCTTTCTTATGGTAAATACATTTTCTATGGTAATGTTAACTAATTGTCAATACCTTCATATTGTTGCTGGAGTAGGTCCCTGCATTCCTTTCTGAGTATCCTTTAGGTCTACTTCACGAGTTTTTTAGGTATTTGATATTTGTTCTTATCTTCATTATATCCTCATTATGTTCTGCTTTCAGTTGCCCCTTCATGGCACCCTATGTTATGTGGTGACCTGAATTTAATCTGTGGAGTTTGAAATTTGCTGAATTTGAAGACCAGGTGATTAAGATTGTGTCAGTCAGTAATAATTCAAACTGGATTGCGAATCAAATCACTGAAAAAATTCAATGTTGTTTGCTTTCAATTCAATTTATATACGCATGTTTGTGGGCAACTTTAATAAACATGGAAAATCAGGAAAATGAGCGTATTCAACAGTGTGTGGAAAAGTTTCTTTTCAAACATTCGAGTGTCATTGTCTGTTGACTTAGGCAACAGTTTGAGTGCCTTCTAGCAGTGTTTAGTGTCTCCAAGTTTCGAGTGTTTGTAGACAAGAGGCATTCAACAATTTTCAGATGACAGATGTTTACAGGCAGCAATTTTCAGATGTTAAGCTTTTGTGAGGCCCAATGACTCCAGTAGATGGGAAGAAAGTACAGTTCGAACATTGGGGTGTCACAGCCCTTTGACTTAAACAAATTTTGCATGCCTTCTAGCAGTATTTAGTGTCTCCAAGCTTCCAGTGTTTGCAGACAAGAGACATCCAACAGCTTCAGATGTCTAGCAGCGCTTTCAGATGACAGATGTTTGCAGGCAGCCATTTTAAGATGTTAGACATATATTGGCACTTACGCATCAGTTCAATATCTCTATTATTGCAAGCATATTGTTAGAATTGTGAGGTTGTAAACCCCCTTGTTGGAACCATTGATTCACTTGGTATCTCTATTATTGCAAGCATATTGTTAGAATTGTGAGGTTGTAAACCCCCTTGTTGGAGCCATTGATTCACTTGGTAATTGGACCCTACAAGTCATATGCTTCTTTGGGTTATAGTTTATTATTGTTTTGTAACTTGTGGTTGAGGACCTTTCTTGTTAACTTCACCACTTTCTGGTTATATAAAGACACTTCAGTTGGTCATTATGATCATCATGATTTTGTGATCTTCTTCTAGTTGAATCATTTGAGTTATTCCGTTCCTATTTTTCATGGGCATCTTTGTGTCTCTTTGGAATGCTTTTCTTTCTGGAATGTATGAATTCTCTCATGTTGTATGAGAGCACCTAAGCTGATGGACCTTAACAACTAGATCTTACTGTTTGTCCAACAGTCATAGGAGCTTGGTGCATGGCAGGGAGTGCCGAGGCCATCCCATTGCAATCCTCTTGTTAGATTTGTTTGAAGGAGACTTAAGATTCTAGTCTGTCTTGGAGAAACGCTTGTGGAGCTCCTTCACAAAAGAGGCAAGATTTGCATTTCCTTTGTAGATCTGACTGATTTGCTTTACTCGGTGATTGGTGGAGTTATCAAGAGGTTGCTTTTTAAGTTCTGACCTGTTTTGCTTTACGATTGTGAAGAACTCATTTGTTTTTCTCTTTTTTTGAGAAAATGCGGTTATCTCAAGTACAAGCAAAGTTTCTTCGTTTTGGTTACAGATCTGATATGCTCATGAAAAATTAGGTGTCCCAATTTTGCACTTTGGCTATTCTTGCTATATTGGGTTTCATTTTTGCAGTTAAAGATTCGAGGGTTTTGGTGCAAAAGGGAGGTAAAATTAATAAGTTTTTAAATTTTAAAACAAAATATTCCATATTGGATGTGTACTACTAGAGGGCATGTATGCAACAAAAAAAAAAATTGTTTGGCCCCAAATTTTTGGGTGGCTAGGCGATCCAAAATGCGTAAAGGTTGTGCCATCCAAAGTTCAAGGATTGAATCCTTGTATCCCTCTTGTCCTTGATTAATTTTTTTGGGAGTAATCTCCTTATCTTTGGGAGCACCAACCCATGTTTTTAATTGCCAACCGTCACTAGCTTGCCACCATGGTTGTGCCTTGTTGTCCCTAATGCTTCTGCCATAATAATGAATAGATAAGGAGAAAGCGGATCACCTTGACGAAGTCCACAAGATGACTTGAAGTACCCAGCAGGAGAACCATTGATCAAAATAGAAAATTTTGCAGTGCTATAACAACATTTAATCCACTCACACCAACTATAATCAAAGCCAAACTTTCTGAGAATAGCATGTAGAAAATTCCAGGAAACCTTATCATATGCTTTGTTCATATCTAATTTCAAAAGCATACCTGGTTTTTTCATAGAATGAAGAGAATGTATGGCCTCTTGTGCAATAATTATACCATCAAGAATTTGTTTACCCTGAACAAAGCCACCTTGTTCCTTTGAGATAAGACACCCTAGAATGCCCTTTAACCTGTTTGCCATAATTTTTGAAATGATCTTATAAATCATATTACAAAGGCTTATTGGACGAAAGTTATCAAAATATTTTGTGTCATCTTTCTTGGGAACCAAGGTAATAAAAGTAGCATTGATCTCACTTATTATAGCCTTTCTTTTTTGAGCCTCTTCAACTGCATCTAACATATCACTCTTCAATAAATCCCAAAATTTTTGAAAGAAAATTGCAGGAAATCCGTCGGGGCCAGGTGCCTTGTTAGGATGGAAAGAGAAAACTGCTTCATGGAGCTCCTCCATAGAAATCTTCTTCATCAAGCTTTCATTTTGTCCCTGAGTGATAAGTGATGGAATATTTTGCAGAAGTTTTTCTTGTGCCTCCTTATCTTGCCTAGAATCTGACAAAATATTTTTGAAATAATTTATTGCTTCCTTCCTTATATCTTCTTCATCCTCAATATTTCTTCCATCTGGAGTTATAATATTTTTAATATGACGAACAGAAAAATTTGTTTTTGTTGTAGCATGAATTTTTTTGTATTTCTATCTCCTTCCTTGAGCCATTTCTCTCTAGATTTTTGGAACCAATATGACTCCTCCTTCAATGCATTATGATAATTAGAAAGTAATTGTTTTTCTTTCACATAAGAATCCTGGTCCATTCCATTAATTTCTACTATCTCTTGTAAATTTTTGAGCTTGGATTCAATTTCTTTTTTTCTTTAAAAATGTTACCAAAAGATTTGACATTCCATATCTTCATTTGCTCCTTTAAATATTTCAACTTTTGAACAAACCTGTACATACATGATCCTTCAAATTTTGATTCATCCCACCATAACATAACCATCTGGAAAAAATCAGGGTCTTGGAGCCACATAGACTGGAAGCGAAATGGCTTTGGATGACCATTGTTAGGTGACTCACAAGTCAAAAGAATGGGTTTGTGATCTGATCCTGCTCGCAATAAAATATCTGAAGAGATTGTATACTTTGTTTGCAACCATTTATTGGATAACAAAAATCTATCTAGTCTTTCTGCTATATGATTTTTCCCAATGCGTCTATTATCCCATGTGTATTGAAAGCTTGAGGGACTAACATCCCAAAGGTCATTTGAATTGACAAATGAAGCAAAATCTTGCATTGATTTCGACCATCCTAGAATGCCACCCTTCTTTTCCAAAGGAGATATAATAGTATTAAAATCACCCCCAAGAATCCATAGATCACAATGAATCATCATTGTATTTGACAAAAATATACTAAGGTCCTTCCAACATCTTTCACGAGGAGTAACTATAGTTGGAGCATATACATTTATAACCCCAACTTTGATGTTTTCCTCTTTCCTGCAAAATAATCCAGCAACCCAATTACTTTTTGCTTCTAATAGTTGTCCATCCCATTTGCATTTGTCCCATATTATTGCAATACCGCCTGAAGCTCCTGTAGAAGAAACTGCTAAACAATCACCTGCCTTCCAAATCTTCTTAAAAGCATCCTTACATTCCTCACTGCTTAATTTTGTTTCTTGTATTAAAATAAACTCAGGGCTATAACAACCTATTAATTCCTTAATAACTCTTTTTTTAGGGGTTTTATTCATACCCCTAATATTCCATGATATCATTTTCATCATCAACACTTTTTATTTTTATTAGTGGGCTTAACCCCACTTCTTGTTAACACCTGTGATATTTTTATTTGGCTTCCCAGATCAATATCCTTTTGAGTTTCTTTTTCTCTTTTTTCTTTTTGTGATAGCCTTCCTCTCCTTCTTCCATTCTTGCCACCACTCTCATCTTCATCAATCTCTTCCATTTTTTCATATTGTTCAAAATGGGACTTATCTTCTAAAGATTTATGTTGCCCTAAAGAGTCGAAAGTGCAAGGAATAGCCTCAATAACATTTTCTTCTTTATGTTGCCCTGAAAACTCTAAACTGCATAGATGATCCTCCATAGTCATCACTTTCTTTTGTTGTCCTGAAATACCTAAATTTCCTTGGATATCCTCTACAAGATTTTCTTTACTATACTGCTCTTGAAATCCTAAAGTGCAAGGAATACACTCCGTACTACTTTCATTTTTTTTGTAAGGAGAAGATTTTAAGCTACTTGAGGATAATAAAGGTGATTTACCTGGATTAAGCTTGACCTCCTTCGCCTCATTTGCTTTAAAATTTGTCTCCCCATCTTCCTTTATATTAAAATTTGTCTTCCCCTCTTCCTTCGCACCTTTAGCTCCTTTTATATTTGAACTTGCGCATTGTACTTCCTCATCTCCCATATCATTTTTTCCTTCTAATGATTGATTCGAGTGAACTGTAATGGCCTTCGCCATCTGATGATGTAGAGGGATTTTTCTAGCCACTTTCTTAGGAGTGGAAAATCCTTGATTTGACCTAGCTTCTCCTGTGATATGGTCTCCTTGTTTCAAATTGAAACTACCCTCATGCCCAAAAAATTCCATCTCTTCCTCCATTTTCACTTTGCAGTCTCTTGCCATGTGCCCAGTTTCATGACATTTGCGACATCGGAATGCAATGTTTTCATAATCCACTTGTTGATCCCATTCTCTTGATTCAGATTTAATCCTAATCGACTATGGTAAAGGATTAGAAATATCCATGGCAACACATATTCGAGTGTATACAACATGCCTTCTCTCCTTAGTAGTTGGTCCCTCCTGGATGAATTCACCTAGGGTATTACCAATATTCTTCAAAACCTCCTTATTGATGAGTTGATAAGGAAGTCCAAAAAGCCTAATCCATATTGGAAGCCTTTTAATAGTTTTTGTGTCCACAGAAAAATTCTCACTCCAAGGTCTTAAATATAATGCATCTTTGCCCCTAAACCATGGGCCTCCATCCATTATTTTATCCCTTATTTTTGAACTAGAGAAAATAATGAGAAAAAATCCTTTTGGAAGAAAAGTCATGGAGTAATTTGAATTCAATCCCCACTTCCACTTAATCCAATTTTGAATCTCAGAAAAACCTGGCCAATATCCATGAAACTTACAAATTAACCCTCTGGTTTTAAGAATCATTATATCATGCTCAATCATCTCATCCTTGATAATCACTTCTAGCGTAGAATCTGCTACCTGGATTGGGTTTTCCATAGATTCTCTCTTCTTATTGCTAGGTAGTGATATTCTCACAATGACACTGAGAGGGGGGGGTGAATCAGTGTAGCTATTAAAATTCAATTCTACAACTCTTAAAATTGAAACAGAGAGAACTTAAAAACAAGCAAAGCAATTATGACAGGAGAGCATTCCACAACACAAGATATAACGAGGTTCACCAGTTTTGGCTACTCCTCAAAAATTAGACTGCTTGGACTTCTATCCAAATCCAGCCTCTGCAAAGCACCAACTTTACAATCAGTTTACCAACACCCACTGGAAGGAGCACCAACCCCTAATTTATCTGCATCAACAGAAAGGAGCACCAACCCCTGATTTACCAGCACCAACTGGAATTTCTTATTGAATCCTTTTTATGACATAAAAATGTCTTCACTTCTTCAAAACCCTGACTGGTCTGCAATTTCTCAGAAAACACTCTATTGTTGCTCTGTATTTCTTCACTCTTTCTCCCTCTTACAGTTTTTCTTTTCTGTAACAACACCATAGTCTATTTTTCAATTTTTCTTTTTATGTCTGGTAGTACATCTTCTCTTTTTCGGTTTATGCTTTTCCCGCTCATTTACACTTCCAGTTACAGCGCATGCTTTTCGGCACAAATCCCGAAGCACCTCAGATTCACTACTGCACACACTTTTACTTTATTTTTCTGAGCTTTTTCTGCTGCGTTCAACCCGATGCACTGCGGACCCACAACTGCACTCACGCTGCTGCGTTTTCTTCTTCCTCGTTTGACGCGCTTTTCTTTTCACATTTTGCCGCGCTTTCTTTTTCTTGTTTCCCACGCTCTTTCCGCCGCACTGTGGACCCACTAACGCATTCATGCCGCCGCACTGCGCACCCACTACAGTAGTCATATTATTATAATATATTTTACCTGGTTTTCTTCAGATTTTGTCTGCCACTGTAGATCATGTAACTATCAGACTGAATTTTTATCATTTTTAATTATTTATGCCTGATCTCCCTCTGCAACTGTCTCTATGTATGCTTCTCGGCTTTTACCTGCGAGACTATGACATGTCGCGATTTCGCGACATTTCTGCCCCTTCGACTATTTCTTGACAGTTGATCGCGAAAACCTGACATGTCGCGATATCGCGACATTCTCCGCCTCCTATTCTTCTCGGCATGCAACCGCGAAAACCTGACATGTCGCGAAATCGCGACATTCTCCGCCTCCTACTCTTCTCGGCATGCAACCGCGAAAACATGACATGTCGCGAAATCGCGACATTCTCCGCTTCCTTCCACTCTTCTCTGCATGCAACCGCGAAAACCGGACATGTCGCGAAATCGCGACATTCTTCACTTCCTTCCACTCTTCTCGGCATGCAACCGCGAAAACGTGACATGTCGCGAAATCGCGACATCTTTCGCTTCCTTGCACTCTTCTCGGCTTCAACCAGCGAAAACTTGACATGTCGCGAAATTGCGACGCTTTTCGCTGCCGTACATTCTTCTCCGCATGCCTAAGCGAAAACATGACATGTCACGAAATTGCGACATCTTTCGCATCCGTACATTCTTCTTTGCATGCACCAGCGAAAACATGACATGTCGCGAAATCGCGACATCTTTCGCTTCTGTACACTCTTCTCTTCATGCACTAGCAAAATCAAGACATGTCGCGAAATCGCGACACCTTTCGCTTCCGTACAACTCTTCTCTTCATGCACTAGCGAAATCCCAACATGTAGCGATATTGCTACATTTTTGTTCCTTGCACTTTACCTTTGCTTCGGCCCGCGAAACTTCAACATGTAGTGATATCGCTACACTTTTGTTCCTTGCTCTTTACCTTCGCTTCGGCCTTCGAAAATGCAACATGTCGCGAAATCGCGACATTTTTTTCTCTCTCCTCTTTCCTTCGCTTTCGCCCGCGAAAATGGAACATGTCGCGAAATCGCGACATCTTTTTCTCTCTCCTCATTCCTTCGCTTTCGCCCGCGAAAATGAAACATGTTGCGAAATCACGACATCTTTTTCTCTTTCCTCATTCCTTTGCTTTGGACCGCGAAAATGAAACATGTCGCGAAATCGCGACAGTTTTTCCACTTGGTTTCTTCTCTGCCAACATGTCGCGAAATCGCGACAGTTTTTCCACTTGGCTTCTTTGCTTCAAACATGTCGCGATATCGCGACAGTTTTTCTTTCTGGCCAAACATGTCGCGATATCGCGACAGTTTTTCTTTCTGCCTTCTTTCTTCTCAGCATGCGACAACTTTTCCAACTTTTTCTCTCTCCTCCGTTATGTCGCGAAATCGCGACAGAAAACATGTCGCGATATCGCGACAGTTTTCTAACTTGTCTTTTTCTTCGAATTTTTGAAACTGGGCCACTTCTGTCTGCTTGGAAATTCACAGTACATGCTCTGACTGACCTCTGAACTCTTGTCCACTACATCAACTGATCTGTCTGTGTTGACAACAATGACAATACTTTGGCTGCACCTTGCTCAACAGGTAGGGCATCCAAACTTCCAACTTGGCCATTCACACTTTCAGTAAGCACTTTCACAAATGACTTTCTTTCCATGTTACCTAATTTTTTCACACTCACTGCTGGCTGCACTCACTCCCTTCTCGTGCTTCGCACTCGCTATCCGCTGTACTCACTCCCGGCTTGCGCTCACACTCGCTACCGACTGCACTCACTCTCGACTGGCTAGTGTTCGCTACCGGTTGCTATTCAGTGTAAAATTATTACTTGGCCTAAATTTTTCTTTATTTGATTTGTGTTTCATGTGTACTTATTGTTTTATAGCTTGGATGATTAAATTTTAGATGTGTATAATGTTAATTAATTGTGACATGCATGAGAAAACCTTTTTTCTCAATGAAAATTTGCATTTTCGCAGTTTCTTTTGGTATAGTTTTTGCCAAGTCTGAGGCAAGTCTAAGTTTCTCAACTAGGTGTAAACTGAGTTGTTGTATGTGATTGTTGTCACAAAGGGTTGTCGCATGTGTGTACGTAGAAATATATGTGTTTGAAATAAATATTGTGTAATGTTTGGTGTATTTTAATGTTGTTATGTATACAGGTAATTTGGTGGTAGTTAGGCAGTTGTCAACTGCCTACCAGTCCCGTGATAGCTATATGTACACCATTTGCGTTAATGAAAGTATGCTGGTGGATGTCATTCACTGAAGTATGATGTTGGGCGATGCTGGTCAAGGCAAGTTGTTGTACACATGACCAGACCATAATGTAATGTAGAGAATTGGGTTGTAAAGGATACATGTTGTGAGTGTAGTGTATCCACATGTATCTAAAAGTATTTCCTATTGTGTTCTGTTGGTCACGAATCCGCCACGAGGAAAGGATTTGTCGTTATTGCGCCCTGGACCCGCGAACCAACATTGAAAGGCCGGAAGGAAGGGATGCCTTCCGGGCCGATCTCCGGAGAAGGCCGGCTCCTTGCGGAGGTTAGTAAGATGAGAGTGCAGGAAAGAGATAAAAATGCGGAAAGAATATACAAATGAGAGTGGAGTTGGGTGGGGGGAACTAACAGTACGGGAACACACCAATCACCGCTACTTACTGCATACAAACACAGAGCATGACAAGGAACTGCAAAACCTAGGCGTACTTCCGATACACCAGCAGCGTATGCACGGCTTCAATAGCTCCCTAGCAAACATTCCCTACAAGGAACTAACGGCGAGGGGATCGTATCAATCACCGGATACGTACAACGACGGGGGTAGAAAGTAAACCTAGAGATGTCGAGCCGGTATATGTGTTAGGCGAGAGAGTTTAACCGCACGACTTCAATGGCTCCCTAGCAAACATTCCCTACAAGGAACTAACGGCGAGGGATCGCATCAATCACCGGATACGGGCCAGCAACGTCACACACAACTGATGGAACTGCTACCAAATTTATAATGAATGCTTTAAATAATGAAGTACAGATGGTGCTTTAAGCAAGCAATGCTAGAGGAACCCGATCGCCAAATGCCAAAGTGAATCAACGAGCGGCGACACGGGTGGGCCTAAGGCATATAATGAAAGACAGACATAAAAGGATAAAGACGGTAGAAACGAGAACCGGGCATACGATTGTATTCATAAGCGGAAGCACGGTTACAGTAAGCACGGTAGTTCCCTAACAAACATTCCCCTTCCACCACTTACAATGAAAACGTGGTGGCTATTTATAGCCCAAAGTTCCCCCGTTACATTAATGGGCACAAGGTCCCGATTAAACATTAGGCGACAAAAGCGGCCGCGGAAGCTGACGATGCGACATCTGTCGAGCTGGATTGTACTCTCGGCATGGTCTCCCTGAAGGTTGAACAGCCACGTGGCAGCGCGTTGGGAAGAACTTTAAATTGAGAGGAATGCGGGTAGCTGAGGCAGGTGGAACCTCAGATCAGCTTTGAATGAGGCTACTGACACAGGCGGTGCAGCCCATACTTATCCCTTTTGGTCGGCGGTCTTGGTTCAAATCCCGAAGGCTGGACACTTGTCGTATGATGGGTTATCTTTGTGTGACACATGTCCGCCTTGAAGGGCGATCTATCTATCTTCGCTTGGGATCGGAGCTCCTTGGGATGCGTGGGCAGAAAACAGTGCGGTTGGGAAGGCCTTCACGCCTTGGTCAAATTCCGGGTTTGTTCCCCTACCGTACACTGTCAAGGGCGCATTCCGGCTCTGCTGAAAAGTCGGGCTGCGCACGGGTGAACATCGGTGTGCTGCCGCTGTACGGACCTGCTCCGGCAGTTATCATTCTTCTTTGTCAGCCTGCCAGCCAGTTACAAGGTGCGCCCAGAAAGAGGGGCGAAGTACGAACTTCGCACCAAAACTGAGCGAAGTGCGAACTTCGCACCAAAACTGGGCGAAGTGCGCACTTCGCACAAAAAACTGGGTTTCCTGGTTCAGCTTCCCGGGGCCATAACTTTTGATCCGCTGACCCGATCGCCTATTATAATATATCGTTGGAAAGCTTGCGAGAAGATCTGCAATAATAAAATATTCAGGGCTCATTTTGTTCATTTTATCGCCCCTGTTTATGGCCCGAAAAAACCCGAACACCTCAGCATACCCTGACACTTAGCCATTTTTCAGGGCAAGTGTTGTCAATTTTGAGAAGAATGAGAATGTAGGGAACAGAGAGAAAGGGGGGAGAAGGAAGAGCAGCTCTCTTACAAAAATTGAAAACATTGCACCCCGTGCAAAATGTGACAACATTTCTGGCGGCTCGCGGGGTGTCGAGCTCGCCTCGGCGCAAAGGACCCATGCCTTCATCCATTGGGCAACAGAGTCACCCACGCTGCAACTGCTCTTCAGATCCACTTCCGGCAGCTGCCTCCTCAGAACACTTAAAAAGAAAACACTGCACAGACTGAAATAAGGAAACAACTAAAACTTGGAATAATAGCCGGATTATTTACACAAAATTTTGCGGCGCTATTGGCATGCCGCCACCACAAATCTAACTTTGGTTGCCTATCCGGTAAACCTGCAGTGCCCGGACCAGATCTGATTGTACTTCAGACGATCTTTGAAGTCCGGCTGGCCTCCCAAAGCTTGCCAGGTTGCGAACATGGTGCAACGTGGCGGATTGTCGTTCATGCCGGTACCGTACAATTGATGAACCATGTGGCAAGGAGATTTTTCGGACGGGAGCCCTCTTCGGGTGCCGGTTGCGGTGATGGTTGGATCCAATACCACCACGGTGGAGACTGTAGGTGAACATTCATTTCTCCGCTTGTGAGGTCAAGGCTGCTCACCAAACCTTGATTCCTCCGGGGTGTCTTCTATCAGCTTAAAAAAGGGCGCCTCACGGATTCGTCTATGCGAGCTTGGTAATCAGCCGGCCTGACGCGCTCGCCTGGAGCGTTGATATTAATTTCGTAAAGTCAGGCTGGTTTCCCGGGCTCCTCGCTCGCCACCTTCTTGCTTGAATGAAGGCGTTAGGACCGGTCTTTTGGACTCAGAGAATGTGAACGTGCAGAGTCGCCAGGTGCTCTGATTTTGAACAGCAATGAAGCGAGCACCAGTGCTTCAATTCTGTTTGGGGGTGAGAAACCTCCTTGTCCCACTGAGCATTCGGAAAGAAACTGTCAGCCCCAACAAGGACGAGCTTGAGATCTTCCAAATGCGAGACAAATTGTCCCACCGGGCGTGCCAAAAACTGTTGGTCACGAATCCGCCACGAGGAAAGGATTTGTCGTTATTGCGCCCTGGACCCGCGAACCAACATTGAAAGGCCGGAAGGAAGGGATGCCTTCCGGGCCGATCTCCGGAGAAGGCCGGCTCCTTGCGGAGGTTAGTAAGATGAGAGTGCAGGAAAGAGATAAAAATGCGGAAAGAATATACAAATGAGAGTGGAGTTGGGTGGGGGGAACTAACAGTACGGGAACACACCAATCACCGCTACTTACTGCATACAAACACGAGAGCATGACAAGGAGCGCAAAACCTAGGCGTACTTCCGATACACCGGCGGCGTATGCACGGCTTCAATAGCTCCCTAGCAAACATTCCCTACAAGGAACTAACGGCGGGGGATCGTATCAATCACCGGATACGTACAACGACGGGGGTAGAAAGTAAACCTAGAGATGTCAGAGCCGGGTATATGTGTTAGGCGAGAGAGTTTAACCGCACGACTTCAATGGCTCCCTAGCAAACATTCCCTACAAGGAACTAACGGCGAGGGGATCGCATCAATCACCGGATACGGGCCAGCAACGTCACACACAGCGATGGAGCTGCTACCAAATTTATAATGAATGCTTTAAATAATGAAGTACGAGATGGTGCTTTAAGCAAGCAATGCTAGAGGAACCCGATCGCCAAATGCCAAAGTGAATCAACGAGCGGCGACACGGGTGGGCCTAAGGCATATAATGAAAGACAGACATAAAAGAATAAAGACGGTAGAACAGAACCAGGCATACAGATTGTATTTATATGCAGAAGCATGGTTACAGTAAGCACAGTAGTTCCCTAACAAACATTCCCCTTCCACCACTTACAATGAAAACGTGGTGGCTATTTATAGCCCAAAGTTCCCCCGTTACATTAATGGGCACAAGGTCCCGATTAAACATTAGGCGACAAAAGCAGCCGCGGAGCTAGCGATGTCGACATCTGTCGAAGTGGATTGTACCCTCGGCATGGTCTTCCCTGAAGGTTGAACAGCCACGTGACAGCGCGTTGGGAAGAACTTTAAATTGACAAGAATGCGGGTAGCTGAGGCAGGTGGAACCTCAGATCAGCTTTGAATGAGGCTACTGACACAGGCGGTGCAGCCCATACTTATCCCTTTTGGTCGGCGGTCTTGGTTCAAATCCCGAAGGCTGGACACTTGTCGTATGATGGGTTATTCTGTGTGACACATGTCTGCCTTGAAGGGCAGTCTATCTATCTTCGCTTGGGATCGGAGCTCCTTGGGATGCGTGGGCAGAAAACAGTGCAGTTGGGAAGGCCTTCACGCCTTGGTCAAATTCCGGGTTTGTTCCCCTACTGTACACCTGTCAAGGGCGCATTCCGGCTCTGCTGAAAAGTCGGGCTGCGCACAGGTGAACACTGGTGTCTGCCGCTGTACGGACCTGCTCCGGCAGTTATCATTCTTCTTTGTCAGCCTGCCAGCCAGTTACAAGGTGCGCCCAGAAAGAGGGGCGAAGTACGAACTTCGCACCAAAACTGGGCGAAGTGCGCACTTCGCACCAAAACTGGGCGAAGTGCGCACTTCGCACAAAAAACTGGGTTTCCTGGTTCAGCTTCCCGGGGCCATAACTTTTGATCCGCTGACCCGATCGCCTATTATAATATATCGTTGGAAAGCTTGCGAGAAGATCTGCAATAATAAAATATTCAGGGCTCATTTTGTTCATTTTATCGCCCCTGTTTATGGCCCGAAAAAACCCGAACACCTCAGCATACCCTGACACTTAGCCATTTTTCAGGGCAAGTGCTGTCAATTTTGAGAAGAATGAGAATGTAGGGAACAGAGAGAAAGGGGGGAGAAGGAAGAGCAGCTCTCTTACAAAAATTGAAAACATTGCACCCCGTGCAAAATGTGACAACAGTTCCTTCCTTAATTTATATAATGACATGTTATTGTGCTTTGTCGTATTCATTTCTACATAGAACTCAAGTCCAACCTGAAATGGTGCATAACGATTTGTGTCATACAAGTAGCACTTCTATTAGATGCAATAGGTATGTCTTGACCTTCATTGATGACGACTCATTCATGACTTGGGTTTTTTCAAGGGTTGAAGGTGCTAGGCAAGAGTCAAAGTGAGCACAAAATTAGAAGTTTTGAGGTCCAATGTTTGGTGGTGACTATATCAATAGTGCTTTTGATGGGTTCTTGAGATAGTGTGGAATTTGTTGCATATCAGAATGGTATTAAGCAAAGGAACAATATGGCTTTGATTGAGATGGCTAGATGTATGCTCTAGCATCACAAGTTGGAGGACAAATCTTGTGGAGAGGCCATCACTTATGCCAATTATATTTGCAAGAGGGTTCCTATCAAGACTACCAAGGAGGTAAAACTGTATGAGAATGTGTTGCTGGAAGAAGCCTACATATAGTTATTTCAGGATATTTGGATGCCTTGCTTTTGCCAAGGTTTTCAATTAGAAGAGAAAAGAGCTGGATGTAAAGATTACTCCAGTGATTATGATAGGCTATGATAAGCATGCTAAATTCTATCACACCTATGATCTGAAAGAGATTGTTGTTAGTCTGGTGTGAAATTTTAGGAGACTGTTTTGGGTGCTACTTTGTTTGAGGCCCACTCTACTTCATGCTTTGTTAATCCCTCATTGGATGGACTAGGGAAATCTTTGGCCATTGACTCTCAAGGGCATGATGATGCTTGTGAGTAGGATGTTGGATGTTGTGATACTAAATGTGACAAAAATCAGAACAAGACAAAATTAGAATAGGACCAAAATCGAAACATGACAAAATTAGAGTTACAAGTGAAAAAAAAGGAACCGTTTTCACCTAGATTTGGAGGGAATGTGAAGCATCAAGAGTCTCTTAAGATAATCAAAAGACATTCTATGATAAGTATAGTGCATTATATCGAAGATATATGTGAAGATTTGAAGAGTAGAAGAAGTGCTTTTTGGGGGTCTTTGTGCAAATTTATTTTCTGTTCATTTTTTTTCTATGCTGTATTAATCTCTCATTTAGAGTACTGCCACATCCCACATACTGGTATCAGAGCTTGGAGCTTGGAGATTGGAGAAGTGGAGAGCTTGAGGATTTGGTTCTTTTTAATCAGAGTTCAAATTTGTGAAGGAAAACTTCATACATTATTGTTGTAGCTGTCATGGGTCATGGTAATGCTTCACTGCCCATCCCAGAATTTAAAGGAGAAAATTATGATTATTGGTGCATAAAGATGAGGACTTTGCTGATTTCCAAAGAAGTGTGGAGTGTTGTGGACAATGGATACAAAGAACCATCAGATTGGAGCATTTTATCAGCCGAGAAAAAAAAAATGAATTAAAAACGGAGAGAAGCACAAAGAAGAGGTAAGATGCCTTGGGCACTTTGGTATCACATACAAGACAGCTGTTGATGCAGAGAAATGAATTTTTTCCCAAGAATTGCAAGTGTCAAGACTGCCAAAGGAGCTTGGGACACCTTGAAGATAGCCTATCAAGGGTCTGATCAAGTAAAATTGATGAAGTTACAAACATTGAAGAGAGAATATGAAAAATCTGAGAATGGACAATGAGAATGTGGGAGATTATTGTGTAAGGGTGCATGACATTGTGCACAAAATGGGTATCTATGGTGAAGAACCAACACAAGGAGATGTTGTCAAAAAGGTGTTGAGAACATTGACACCAAAGTGGAACAATTGTGCAATGATTATTGAAGAGAGCAAAGATTTAAAGAAGTTGGAGTTTGATGAATTGGTGGGATCACTTATGTCCCATGAAGAAAGGATTAAAAATAGTGAAGAAGAAAACTTGGAGCAAGCTTTTGCTTCCAAGGCTAGAGTGTTAAACAATAATGGGGCTAGCTCAAGCTCCAATTCCCAAGAACAAAGAGGGGAGCAACAAAATCAACATTCTACAAGAGGAAGAGGCCAAGGTAGAAGAGGAGGCTATAGTGGAAGAGGTAGAGGCAGATTTGTGGATAAGAGGAATGTTCAATGTCACTATTGCAAAAGATATGGCCACTATGAAAGAGAATGTAGAATAAAGGCAACCAATGGAGGAGGGAAAAACAAACTTTTCACATGAAGATGGTGAGAGCTCAAAAAATACATGTTCTTGTCATGTGGGAAGTTTCAACTAAAGAGTCTTGGTACTTAGATTCCGGTTATTCAAATCATATGACCGGTAATAAGGAGTTGTTTGTGGAGTTGGATGACTCATACAAGAGCAAGGTGAAATTTGGAGACAACAAAGCATTGGAGGTTGAAGGAAAAGGAACCTTACAAATTGACACAAAAGATGGAAAGAAAAATATCCAAAATACTTACTTCACACCAGGCTTGAAGCACAATTTGATGAGTGTGGGGCAGCTTGTAGAGAAAAACTACAAAGTGGTGTTTGAGAATAAGGAGTGCATCATCTATGAAAAAGCAAATGTTAACCAAGCTGTGGCTATTTTACCTATGACAAAGAATAGAATATTTCCTTTGAAGCTTGGAGGAGAAGAGAGCAATTTGTGTTATACAGCCATTGAGGACAAGAGCTGGTTATGACACCAAAGGTATGGTCACCTGAATTTTTGAAGCTTGTATTTGTTGAATGCTAAAGGAATGGTCCATGGACTGCCTTGTGTAGAAGCAAGAAGTGAAGTGTGTGAAGGTTGAACAATGGAAAAACATCATAGAGAGAAATTTCCTAGAGAAAGAGCATGGAGAGCATCATATCCATTGTAGTTGATTCATTCAGATATTTGTGGTCCAATGCATACACCAAGTGTTGGTAAATCCTTCTACTTTATCACTTTCATTGATGATCATACTAGAAAAATATGGGCATATTTTTTGAAGAGTGATGCTTTACAAGTATTCGAGAGCTTCAAAACCGTGGTAGACAATGCAAACGAAGATAAAATCAAAACATTAAGGACTGATCATGGTGGTGAGTTTTGTTCCAAGAAATTCAATCAATTTTGTGATGAGGGTGGAATAAGAAGACAATTGATAACAAGCCTATACATATTGTGAACCTTTCTTCTCATTACAATAAATCATTCACCAATATGTAAAAATATTCAACATGCATCCATAAATAAATTGTACAATAACAATCCACAATAAAATAGAGATTGATAATACCCTTGAGGTAGGGCAACACCGTACAATGCTCCTTATTGGAAGGAAGCCACTCCACAAGATCTCCAGCTCCACGAGCCAAGACTTCTACAAGAATACTTCATACATATGACCTTTTACAATGGGAGTACATATCTCTTTATACAAGAGTGTGATGGTTCACCTTCCATGAGTTACAAGATCACCCATGTGGTGGTTCACCTTCCATGAGTTACAAAGTGCATAATAATATGACAATATTCCTTGCGGTTACATATGACGATATTCCTTATGACATTATTCTCCTACCTATTTCTAATTTGACATGTGGCCTTCCTTAATCAATAGTTAATTTATGGCTCATACCATTATACAATACAATATTAAATTATTGAGTACCTATCTTGGGTACTAACAATACACCTTAACAACATGGAGTGGTAGAAAGGAAGAATAGGACAATCATGGAGATGGCAAAAAGCATGCTACAAGCAAAGGGTTTGGGCAATCATTTGTAGACTGAAGCAGTTACAACAGCAGTGTACATCCTCAATAGAAGTTCCACAATTGTGGTGAAGAATATACTCCCATGAGGCATGGTATGGAAAGAAGGCTTTAGCAAGTCACTTGAGAGTGTTTGGTTGTTTGGCTTTTGTTGATGTTGAAGATAAGAAAAGAAGAAGTTAGATTCAAAGTGACAAGCATGCATTTTTCTTGGTTATTCTGAAGAAGCAAGCCATATAAATGTTATGACCACAAATCTAGACAATGCATTGTGTCCAGAAATGTGATTTTTGATGAAGCAAGAGTACATGGACAGCAAGCAGAAAAGAATGAGAAGACAATCATAATTGAAGATGTTGGTATGTCATAAGCATCAAGTGGAGGCATCAGCATTTCTCCAAAGACAAGCACAAAAGGGAAGAAAATATTACAATCACATTCAGGCTGCCAAATGTTGTAGACAGCAGTTCGAAGAAGTGATATTCCAAACTGTTTGATGAAATGTCTACAAAGTTATAACAATTTTGATAATAGCAATTTTTATAAAATAAGGTTTTGCAATGTAAAATCAGCCGACATCATGTAATGCGAACTGATTAATAGTATAGCACAAAAGGACAAAACTAGCCATCATACGTAGTTAAGCTTGTTAACACGTATTAGATTGGTTGTTAGGACTGATTAGTTAATTAGTCTAGGACTGCTTTGTTAGACTGCAAGGCTGATTTGTTAAGCGGTAACACAGGGGAAGTTGAGACGGTTGAGACTGGTTGGTTACAATAACCGCTAGGACTTGCCTTATAAATACCCCCCTATTCATTTGAATCCCATTGTAATCCAGAGTGATCCATGATTGTCCATATGTGCAGATTCATTGTGAATACAACAAGTATTGTTCCAGAAGCGTGTGTGTTCTAGGTGCTTGCATTGTGATTCCATTGTTGTGTTACAGGTACTTGATCAACGTTTGGTACGAGATAGACTAGTGCAGGCTTGTGTTGTGTTTGTATTTTGCAGTTGCAGGAAGGAGTGGTTGGAAGCAGTTGCAGACTGGAAGATGAATGCGAGTCTCAGAACCCATTTGGGCCTACCCGTCTAGGCCTATCCGTCTAGGCCTTGTCTCAGAACCCATTTGGGCCTACCCGTCTGAACTTGTGCGCTAACCATTTGGCAATTCATCCGTCTGCAACTACCTGTCTAAGCTGGGCTACACGTCTGAGGGAACCCGTCTAGGATCCTATCCATCTAGGCATACCCATATCCTACCTGTCTAGCCCAACTCGTCTGGAATGTACACGTCTAGCTTGTAACCCGTCTGAGGTCATATACGTCTAGAGTCTACCCGTCTGGACTGGTTTACTCGTCTTGACTAGACGTCTACAACAACTTACACGTCTGGGACTGAATAGTGTAAGTTAATGTTAGGCTTGCAGTCAAGTCGGTCAATCCTTCCTAAACTCCTGTCCTTCCCTCGTCTCGGGAAGGCACTCACCCTTGTCTACATTTGGCGTCGTTGCCTAAACTAATTTTGGGTCAAGAAGTATACGTGACAAGGCAAAGAGGTGAATGACAGATTCTAGGCCACAGGGCAATCAAGGAAGGAAATAGATACCACTTAGACGAAGTGCGCGACTGGCAAATAAAAGGATACAAATTCAAGACGAAGTTTCACAACCAAAGGTGGAACAAGTGTGGAACCCTTTGGAAGATAATCTAAGAGAAGTGCAAGGAAGGTGGGAGACATTGTTGGTGACAATAGAGGACAAAGAACGGAATCAAATAGCAGAAGGCGTATCTAACATTGTAAGTGAGGAGCGGATGGTAACACCTGAACCAGCGGAGGGGAGTTGGCCAATAGGTACAAAAGAGGAACCAGAGCAACCACACGTGGGTTCTTGGGGAGGGAGACTAGAACCGCACCTCGTATATTCACGAAGGAGGTCACAAAGTAGGGACGTATGTGAGTCAAGGAGAAGGCTATTTGAGCACGTATTGGACAAGATTTTGCACCACCTACAACAGACAGAGAGTGGAATAACACACCACAGTAGTCATCGTCAAGTGGCATGCCTAGTGGGATAGTCCCAATAGCGAATGTTGCCAATAAAGCGGGCAAACAGAAATGCCCACCCTTCACCGGGGAAGGGAAAGAAGACCCAACACGTCACATAGGAACTTGCATTACCATTTAGGGAGCAATTGGAGTATCGCAAGAGGCTGAATGGTTACAATTATTCCCGGCCACCTTTCAAAGCATGGCTATGAATTGGTATCTAGAAAGGCGGAATACCCAACCATTTACACAGTGGGACACTTTGAAAGATTAGAAGAATTTTGGCCGTTGAGGGATGACACGGAAATTATTACAGATATTTTTGCAACGAAACAAAAACCAAATGAGGATGTCAAGAGTTATAATAGGAGATTGAAACAATTGGCAGATAAAATGAAGATGCCACCTGCAGATGGAATGGTGAAACACTGTTTTTTGGATGGACTATTGCATAAATATAAGAAGAAAATGAAAGCAGTATCATCGTCTACGTACGCAGAAGCACTCGAGAAGGCAAAGAATTTTGAAAGTGAAGCTAAAAATATAGTTGCAGGAATCAGAGGACATCCACATAATGACAATTCCGATAGCGATACAGACAATAAAGTCCAAATTGCAATACACTCCTTTAGAAAAGAATTTGATAAGATCATGAAAGAAGTTAAAAGATAAGCACGAAAGGACCGGAAAGATATTTAGTGTTCAAACTGCAAAGCGGAAGGACATACGAATGCCAATTGCCCAAAGAACGCATATTGCAATATATGTGATATAGCAGGACATCTAGTAGTTGATTTCTGTTTAATTTGAAGGGATCAAGGCATCAGACTTTGACAGTCCAATAGGCAGATCAACTAGATACTTCAAGGAATGGACAAGGCGCAAGGAGCGACGAATTTAGGAATAATCACCGAGGTGGAAGACAAGGAGGACAAAGTTGTTTGCAGTATGACTCTGAAGGGAGGCTGATCATCCAGTGTCGGAATTGTTAAGAGTGGGGCCACTTTGCGAAAAATTGCCCCAAGCCTCAAAATACAGGCAATACCAGTGGTAGCAATGCTACCCAAATGCGTAGATGGTGTGGACTAGGGAACCATAAGGAGGCGAATTGCCCGAATAAGGCAAGTTCGAGTGGAACGCAAAATGTCAATTGGATTGACATTGGAGAAGTAAGTACGGAGGTAGAAAAAGATAACGAAGTCCTAGCAGTAACTAGAGCACAGGCTAAGAAAATGGAGCAATACTCAAATCTAGCCAAGGAGAAGGAGCGATGGCATGAAGCTCAAGGACTGATTAAGACAGAGCTAGATAAAGAAAAACAAGAAAGGCTGATTCTAGAAAAAACTCTATAGAAGGTGGAGATCGTAATAGACAAACAAACATCAGTTGAAGGCTTGGTGACAGGTGCTGAATACAACTTTGGAGGTGAAAGTATCAAGTTTATTCAATATAGTACCTGAATTATATGCTACGATCGGGGAAGTAATAAAAGCAAAGAAAAGGGAGGAAGCTCGATAGATGGCCAACATCAAGCATGGACAATTTATTGATTCAATGATACTAATGATTGAGGCAAAGAAGAAGCCAGCCCTGGTTCACATGGAGATATTGGACCATAAACTGAATCAAGTAATTGTGGATGGAGGATCAAGTGTAAATGTAATGCAAGAAAGGACATGGCAGAGTATTGGCCAACCTTTACTACGATCTCCAAATTTCAAATTATATGGAGCTGATCAATACGGTATCGAAACAATAGGAGTATTGATGAGCCAAAAGGTGCACATAGCGGAACAAGACTTTGTTTTGGACTTTGTTGTGATAGCTATGTAGAAACCTGCATATGATGCATTGCTTGGGCGTGGGTGGTTAAGGACAGCAAAAGTAAACCACAATTGGGAGAAGGAGCACTTGACCTTCAAGAAAGGCCAACATAAGTATATGATTAATCTCAAAATCTAGGCAGTAAGCTACGATATTGCAACTATGGACGAATCGAAGAATTCTTCCTCAGATGAAGAAATCGGATATGAACCAGATGGAGTGTTGCAATTAGAAGAATGCACGGAGGATGAGAATGACAGAGATAAAGTCTTACTCCACTAGCATTTGGAAGATTATGAAATATTTTCTCCCTAATGTTTTTGCATCAGTGCAGGAAATGAAGTCCAAGAAGAAGAGGAGGAGCCCGAAAGCGGAGAAGGCAGCAGCAGAAAAGGACAAAGAACGAGAAAAGTGGACGTTTCTAAAAAATTTCGCTGAATACACAATGGGGGATGTAGTCATTGAGGACAAGCCAACCCACCCCATTGATGTTTTAAAAGTAGTTGAAGAACTGGAGTCCATCAAATATGAAGGACCTAGAATGATTCAAATGAATTTGGGAGAAGGCAAAGAGAAGATCCAATGCGGAGATGACTGGGATCCAGTACTAAAAGCAACGACATTCAAAATTTTCATGGAATATAAGAATGTCTTTGCTTGGACATACAAGGACTTGAAGGGAGTACCACCAGAACTATGTGTACATAAGATTCCTCTGATTGAAGGCGCACAACCAGTAAGGAGGCGACCTGTTGGCAATCGAACCAGCCTAGATACAGTTTTTCTAAGTCTGCAGCGCCCTAGGCCCGCTGCCAAGCATTGAATTCCCGAAGGAAAGGAATGTCCTCCGTGACAATCTCCAGTAGGGCTGGTTTCTGTTAAAGGTTGGTTGTTTTGATTGCTGTTGGTTCAAATAGCTAGGCTGTCTATCGTGCTCCCGGTCCATCACCCCTCTTTTCGGGATTTTAGCCATTTCCCATTCCTTTTCGTTATTTCATTCCTTTCAGTATCTTCCTAACCCTTATCTCCAATCCCCCTTTTTATTTTCGGAACCAGGAAGATAAAAAGGGGGATTGGAGATAAGGGTTAGGAAGATACTGAAAGGAATGAAATAACGAAAAGGAATGAGAAATGGCTAAAAGCCAAAAAGAGGGGTGATGGACTGGAAGCATGATAGACAGCCTAGCTATTTGAACCAACAACAATCAAAATAATCAACCTTTAACAGAAACCAGTATAAAATCCTCAGAACTGTGTAAACTCCAACAAGTATTCCAGAGACTAGCCTTCTATTGACAGTGAAATCCTGGAAACAAAATTAAACTAACAACAGAGGAACTAGTTTAATAGAAATGACAGAATAGAAGTCATACACAGATATAGAAGACTCAACACCGGAGCCAGAAGCCTTTATTTCGAGAGCAGATTTCAAATTACAGAGCTGCTTCTCTAGCAGAAGTTATCCATCCTTAGTTAGAGAGAAGAAGCCGGCTTTTATAGAAGATTTCTGCCGCTTAAAACATTAATGCCCAACCACTCTCGTGATGGGCAGATTTAAGCCCGGTGATAGCCGAAAACAGTCAATTTTAGCCCTGCCGATAACTCGGTATTGAAAATAGAAGGTTCCGGTAATGACCTGAAACAATCAATCCGGACTTACAGATAACTTGGCATTGAAGCCAGAAAGTTCCGACAATAATTTGAAACAGTCAATTTAAATTCACAGAATGCAACTTGGAGTTGGTTTGAATTGTCCATGGTAGATCTGTGATAGTTTCTCTTAGTCCCTTGTTTGAGAAGAGGCGCTCCAGCTGTGGAACGTTTTCGAAGGAGCGCTCCAGCTATGGAACGCTTTCGAAGGAGCGCTCCAGCAGTGGAGCACTTTCGAAAGAGTGCTCCAGCAGTGGAGCGCTTTCGAAGGAGCGCTTCAGCTTTTGACTTCATTGACTTTACCTTGAAGTTTCGCATTTTGCACTTATGTTATAAATTGTTTACTCTTTGCTTCACCTTCGCCTTGGAGATGCGCTCCCCTAGTGGAGTGCTTTGGAGAAGCGCTCCACTTGTGGAGCGCTTTCTTATTTGACCACACTTGACTTTCAATGCACCCTTAATAAAAAGTTATCTTTTTGGTTTTTCGTTTGCTCTTCCCTCAAGCATTTTTGAAGTGGTGCGCTTTGGAGAAGCGCTCCCTTAGTGGAGCGCTTTGTCTTTCGACCATAGGTTGACTCTTCTTTGTCCTTTCCTCCAAAACTTATTTTATCTTTCCTTTGTCTCGGGGAGGCGCTCTACTGACCGAGCGCTTTAGGCTTTGACTGCTTTGGACTTTTACTTGATTTTTTAGCCAATTTTGTTTCTCCTTAATATTTTTGAGAGAGCGCTCCACTGATGGAGCGCTTCACCTTCCGAACATATCAATTTTTTTGCACTTAGCCCTTTTACACTTGTTTTTGCCTTTGTTTAATTGTCGCTCCATGGGTGGAGCGCTTTACAAATTCATCCTTGGAGTGGAGCGCTGCAGTCTTGACTATGCTCAAATCTCCTTTTCCATACTTAGTCATTTTCCTATCTTTGCTTACTGCCAGAGCGATTTTATAACTTTAACGGGAAAATAGAACGAAATGCCCAAGCCCAAGCGCAGGAAATTACAGGATATGTTCAAAGAATGCAAGGCCTTTTCAGAGACAAGGGAAAGGAAAGTAAAACATCAGAAAATGCCCATGCTAAAACATTCACAATTTTGCATGCAACATAACCCGGAAAAGTACAGAAAACGTAGAAAAGTACAGCAAAGGTAAAGAATCTCATAATGCAAGAAAAATACAGCTAAAAATGAGACAGCCGGTGAAAGCACAACAGCATAACCATATCTTAACCATTTTTTTTGGAATAAGAGAAGTTTTACAATGAATGGTCTCAAAACTGTATACAAACTGAAAATTAGCAACCGTGTGACAAATTTTTTATGTATACAATGAAGGGTGTTCCTTTTAAGCGGGCGGAGGAACACCAAGAGGCTTTTGAAGGCTTAAAGGCGCACTTAGTTAAGGCGCCTAACCTAGTTTATCTAGACTGGGAGAAAGAATTCCATGTTCATGTGGACGCCTCAAACTTCGCAATTGGCTACGCGTTGGCTCAAGGAGGACGATTTGGGTTAGATCAGCCCATATACTTTGCAAGTTGGTTATTGTCCAGGGCAGAGAAGAATTACAGTACAATAGAAGGGGAAGCACTAGGGATGGTGTATGCAGTACAAAAGTACAGGCACTACTTGTTGGCGAACCCTTTTGCTTTTTATGTAGATCATTAGGCACTGTTGTACTTGATCAATAAACTGACGATTTATGGACGAGTAAGTAGATGGCTCGTCACTCTGCAGGAGTTTGTGTTTAGGGTGGTAGTAAAACCTGGGAAGAAACACGTAATAGCGGACTAGCTGTCGAGGATTCGCTCCAAAGAACCTGCAGAGGGAGGGATACAGGATGAATTCCCTGAAGCACAATTGTTCGCGATAAGCATGATACCAGCATGGTATAAGCCATAGTAGCAAAACTCGGACTCGACTCGGACTCGGAAAGTTCGACTCGGGAGTCGGACTCGGGACTCGGCAAAAAAACTTGGCAAGACTCGGTAAAAACTCGAAAAAAAGAAAAAAATGAAAAAAAATACAAATTTTATTGAAAAAATAAGTTTTTTCATGAATATTACTTATTAGTATATTCTAACACACTTACTCAACATTCAACATTGTACAAATAAGAAATTAACAAGAGGAAGGAGCATATTCTAATAGCAAGCTAATAATTTTGTTTTATAATTTTTTTTTTTTTTTGGATACATAGGGAGTTGGTTACATCCACACTATTTTTAGTAACTGCCAAGTGCAAGGTTCAAACTACAAGGACTGCCCCCAACAAGCCTATACCACCTCATTATTTTATAACCCGGCATGAAGAGGACCACCGGTCACTCGAGATTCATACCATCGTTGTCGGTCTGGCGTGCACTCAGAGGATTCGGAACAGACTATGACCTTTGCAGGCATGACCACTTTGGTTTATAAAATTATAAATAAATAATATAATGATAAAATAAACTTAATATATAAAGTTCAAAAACATTATTAACATTTTACAAAACATTAAATAATAATAAAAACATTATATAACTTTACTATATGACGAAATCACCCTAACTTAGTCCACCATGTTTAATAAATAAAAATTTCAAATACCATGTTTAATAGAGAAACCATGGGACGGAATCACCCTAACTTAGTCCACCATGTTTAATAAATAAAATATTCAAATACCATGGTTAATTATAATCGGTGGGTTGTCTAGATTCGATTTCCTAGATGGTTGGTTGGGATCTATTAACTTTACTTTTATTAAAAGGTTCCTGAGAAAAAAAATTGAAAATAAAATTCTTCATATATTAATAAAGCTAATATTTAATCATAGCCATTTTTCCGGTTTTAGAATGGGAAGCTGTTTTTTAAAACTGCTTACCAAAATTCAAGGTAGAAGCGACATTCATTATTCTGGGGGAGCTTCGTGCGTAGCAATTGTTTCGTTGGCAGTCGAGGGTTTCAGAGCGAAATAAATTATCGTTTTTAATTTTTTTTCCATTGTCGCGTGGTGGTGTGTATTGGCTGCAATGGCGACGGTGGCAGTGACGGCGACGGGAGAGGGTGCATTGAAGGAGAGAAAAGAATGGAAGAAAATGAAGGTGCAAGAACTGCGCGACGAACTTTCTAGAAGAGGTCTCAGCACTGGCGGCCTCAAGCCTTCCTTGATCGAACGCCTCCAAAACTCATGCCATTCTCCGCCCGAACCGCCACACCCCACAGGACATGCATACGTGCATTCTGAAGCGGTTCTCATTCCCAAACAAGACGCGGATGATGTATCCATCGGAGAAAGATATATTTGTATTAAAATAAATTATAATTGAGGGATAAGCATTCTGAAGGTTTGAGAAGCAAAATTGCACATTCTCTCGTTAATATAATAAACAAAGATTTCAGCGTCTTGTTCGTGATTGCGCACTGGCCAACGTGGATGCTTAAGTCGTGGAGCATCATCAACACTTAACCTCCCTAGACGTAATTTTTTTTTTTTTTTTAAACTTCCATTTTTTTTGGGCCAGCCGAGTTCCGACGTTGGGACTCGGGAGTCCGAGTCGGACTCGGACTCGGCCCAGGACTCGGCCGGACTCGGAGGAGTCCAGAAAAAAAAGGAGTAGGAGTGGGCTCGGCTCGGCTGAGCCCACTCGGACTCGGACTCGGCCGAGTACTCGGGAGTCCAAAAGAGTCTGACTACTATGGTATAAGCACATCGGGTAATACTTATCGACAGGAGAGCTGCCAAAGGAAATGACGAAAATCGAACAAAGAAAAGTGATTACGAAAGTAGAACCTTTTACATTAATTGTAGGTTTGCTATACAAAATGGGTGAGGACCACATTTTGCGAAGATGTGTAATGGAGGATGAAGTGCAACAAACACTGAAAGAGGCACGTGAGGGGTTGGCAAGAGGTCATATGGGGCCAGATGCAATAGCTAGGAAAGTGCTGTTGGCAGGTCTATGGTGGCCTACCCTCTAGCACGATGCCAAAGGTTATGTCAAGGCATGTGATACGTGTCAAAGAACGGGGAAGCTGTTGAGACTTCATGCCATTACATCCATCGCAACCTCAAGAACTTTTCGAGAGATGGGGTTTAGATTTTGTGGGCCCTTTGCGAACGAGTCATAGGAGGAAGTGTCGATATATTGTAGTGGTGACAGAATATCTAACGAAATGGGTGGAAGCAAGAGCCTTACTTGATAACTTTGCAAGGAGCACGACTCAATTTTTGTATGAGCAGGTTATTACACGGTTTGGAATACCTCTTCAACTGACAAGCGATCGAGGAGGCCATTTCGTTAACGGGATTATTCAAGGATCTAACGACATAATTCAATATCTTTCATTCCTTGTCAAGCTTGTATTACCCAGGGCAAATGGGAAGGCGAAAGCAACGAATAAGGTCTTGGTTTCAATCATGTACAAGACATGCGGTGTCGAAGGAGCTGATTGGGAGGAGCGCTTACCAGCGGTTCTGTGGGCATACAGGACCACCTTCAAACCAACTACAAATCATACACCCTTTCAACTAATGTACGGGCAAGATGTGGTGGTACCAGTCGAATTTTTGGTACCTAGTTTGAGGATAGCAGTAGACAACCGCCTGAATGATGAAGATAGTATGGAAGAGAGATTCGCAGCATTGGTACAACTAGGCGAGAAAAGGGTAATGGCATAGTGGGTAACGGATATAGCTCAGCAAAGACGTAAGTATTGGCATGATAAACATCTCAAGAAGATGGATTTGAAGGTTGGCAAATTAGTGCTCAAGTATAATGGGAAAAGAGAAATTAAGCCAGGAAAGTTGAAAACTTTATGGCTTGGACCCTTCCAAGTGGAAGAGGTACTGGACAACGGGGTTGTCCGATTAAAGAAGTTGGATGGTACAATTTGCCCCGACGTTGTGAATGGTTCTAAGTTGAAGGTGTATAAGGCACAAGCACAGGTGAATGTAATCAACTTAGAAACCTCTGAAGACACTTCTGGAAAAGCAATAGAAGAATCACGACTAGGTATACGATCCTATGAACATGGTGAGCCAAGTAATGTTGTTCGAGAGGACGAACCATCAAACCTGGAATGGCTATTTGGAGTAGAAGGCGAACCTGTGATCGAGCAAAGGGAGTTTGAACCTCGAGAGGGAGAGCGGAGATGATTACAAGTCCATGTTTGATTCCCAAATAGCAAAGCAGAGGAGCGACTTCAAACCCTTACGAATGTCGCTTTACAAGAATAGGAACCAGAAGTGGAAGAAGATCTAGGACCATGAGTTCTGCAACAAATGGCTTGGGAAACACAGAGATTACAAGAGTATGAGACCCTACGACAGTATAATGTGCAATTGCGGGAACAAGTAATTAAGGAATTGGATGGAACCATGCAACGGATACATGAATGCCAAGAAGCATGAAGAGCCGAATGGGCAAAAAGGCAGCAAGAGGAATTTAGAGGAAGCGCGGATGGCAATTCTACATAAAGTAGTTTATTCTCTGTGGCTTCCAAAAATTCACTCTCAACACCCCAAGTAATTCACCTAAGACATTCCAGAAGACAAAGGAATAGACGACTGCCAGAACAGGGATTGGAGAGGCAACAAGGAGAACTAGGAGGTATCGAAGGGAATACAAAAGGACCCTTGGGGAACAATGCAGTTTCCTTGGGGAACAATGCAGTTTCCTTTGTCTTCGATGAGAATCTACCTCGGGACCCTAATATACCCTACCCAAGCCCCAATCCAGATCGAAGGAGACAAAGGGACGAGGCCTGAAGTCAACAAGCAGGGGGTTTGATTCCTCGAAACAGTACAGGTGATCGAAGATGAGGAGTCACTAAGTCCACAAGACGAAGGGGAGGAAAGAATGAGTAATTCTTCAGGTAATGAGGGTGAGGTACCGGGAAGACCAACCGAACGTTGGCAAAGGGTGTCATACGAAGAAATTATGAGAAGACCAACCGAGCGTCGGGAGGTAGCAGTCTATCGATTGGCTGCAATGGACTTATGTAGACATCAAAGAGAAGTATGATGATTGCAAAGAAGGGTTCAGGAAACCTCCGATTGGCCATTGAATACTGCAGGAGAAATAAACGATTCAAGCACAGATTCGGCCTTCTCAGACCAGTACAGAGAAACTTTACCCAATGTGCACCACATAGACGCTTTGAAGAAGCAAGGTGGAGATGAAGATTGATAAGGGCGGACAGAAGGTTAAGAATGCTAAGACAACTGACACCTGATAATCAAGCACACGCGGAACCAAGTATGCAAGCGAAACTTATTGATCAGGCCCGAAATAGAGGTGACTTGGGCAATCCCGGAAGTTCGTTAGGACTACTAGGTAACCCAAGTCTGCCTAACCAAGGGAGGAGTGTGGTTGGTCTCCGTCCCGGTAGCTTGAGAGGAAGAAATTCCCCTCTTGCTGCCCATAGGTCGACTAGTCCGCAAATTGGGCCACAAGGACCATATGTGGACATAGTTCAAACCAACCCATCACTACATGTTCCTGAGGCTAGACCGTTTGGTCTACCTCAGCGAGCTCGTAGGAACCGAAGACGCTGTCAAGAACGATCGAGGGACCAACTGAATCTTGGGCAGCAGGGAGTGCGATAACCCAACACTAGGAAGATTCGACCGAAAAGGGGAAGAGGATGATTCGAATAGACTCGGGGAAGACATGGATCCATAGGTAGGAATCCAAATCAAAACCAGATGCACCACGGATGGGCAACAGTCTGAAGACAAATAGATAGACTCCAAGGCAGAGGACAAGCCACAGGACGAGCCTATTAGAATACTGGACAAAGAGGAAACAATCATCCAAGTGGAAGGACGAATAGTCTTTAGGAACCGGAATGGGCACAGTCCCATTATATCAATGACAGTATAATTATTCGATGGGAGGAGGGGAGGATTGAGAGAATCAGTCTGGATGATGATAGGACCCGTCTGGGTGACGTTTGCCTAGAGTTGACCCATTTGGAGGACGTTTGCCTAGAGTTGACTCGTCTAGACGATGACAAAACACGTTTGGAAGACGTTTGCACTGAACCAACCCGTCCCACAAGCGATATAACTTGTTTGGATGTCAGCAGAACTAGTTAGGCTGACGTTAGCAGGGAAAGACGTCAAGATGTACGTCGCAGGACTAATGAACAGGGACTTCGTCGTCAACCAGAAGAAGGTAGAAGCCATCCTCAAGATAATGAAAGAGCAGATTGGCGCATCATTCAACAAGGGACGAATGGGCATGACAAACAGCCATAGATGGAAACCCTTCGAAGCCAGGGTAAGCGCAGAAATCGTCAACAGATTGAAGTGATGAATGATGGTGACGCTTTTAGCAGTCAAGGGATTGGCAACCATCAACAAGAGGAAGCGTCATTGGATACCCTGGAAGTCCGCATTAGCATTGCCGTGCGCTTCACCAGGTGACACTGAGTGGAAAGACGTATTTTTGAAAAATAAAATAAAAATAAAAAGCAAAAGATAAAAATAAAAACAAAAAGACAAAAAAAGAAAAAGACGAAAATAGAAAAAGACGAAAGATGACATTTGCGTGCAAAACTAGCAAAGTGGTGCGCATGTGGAAGACGGGAAAAAAGGTGGCAATTAGACAGGTACTTATAGGGGCGGAAACACGTTATAAATTGGATGCTCTAGACGCATTTGCTCATTCTTTGTAGGTGCAACGCAAGAGATGTATTTGTAGAGGAGAATAGGGTTTGGAGCTGAGGTAGAATCGCCAGGCGTATCAAGCTTTTATCTAGACAGAAGCTAGACACCATTTCATTGGCGGTTCATAAGCTTTGTGACGTTTTCAAAACCACAGTGCTAGTGCCGAACATTCTAGCTCTCCATTCACAGTTAGACAAAACGCACACACATGGAGAAATTGCGCGCAGTAATTTTGACTGCGATGCGTCCAGAACTGAGACGTCTGAAGGCGAGCCGTTTGTAGGGTAGATGTCTGGAGTGTGCCGTTGGAAAATTCAAGACATCTGAGATTGCTACTCGTCCACAGCTGCCACTCGTCCAGGACGTGCACCCGTATGAAGTTTTCACCGTTTGAAGATTGCAGACGTCTGGAACAGTAGATGTCTGGCAGAAGTAGACGTTTGGCAGACGTCTGGAATAGGAGACGTCTGGCAGAAATAGACGTCTGGAAAAGTAGACGTCTGGCAGAAGTAGACGTCTGGCAAAAGTAGACGTCTGGAACAGTAGACGTCTGGCAGTAGACGTTTGGAATAGTAGACGTCTGGCAGAATAAGGCGTTTGGAAAAAGGAGATGTTTGGCAAAGACCTAGGTGAAAGATGAGTCACCAAAACTCAGGTTACCTTCGGATTAACAAGCTCGAGCATTCTGGAGGAAGTCGAACGTCGAACACACCAGGAACCGAGAATTTGCCAGAATCAGTTGCTGCAAAATGACTCCGTCATCATCAGGAGCATGGCCAAGTTGAAGGCACAATGAGAGGGCAAGTACCAAATCCCGAGCATGGAAACACTCGAGGTAAAACTGGACATGAGCACATTGCAGCACACGAGAGAAAGACAAAAGAAGCACAACAGTTGGAGAAGGATGAGGTTCTGATTGACGAAATCACTTGGATCCATGCAAAAGGCGATCATTGCCGGCAATGGTTGGAATGGACATTGGAAAATGATCCGATCAAATAGAAAATCAGGGATGCAGGAGTACAGGTTCCAATTTTTGATAAAGATTTCTTCAAGGAGTACTTCACACAGATGCTGCTGACTTATGGTCCACTAAAGAAGGCTAGTAAGACACGCGTGTGAGATAAGAAATTGATTGAATTCTCTGCTGAAGCATTTCAACGGACATTTGGACTGCCGAAAAAGGGCCGACCTGTCTTGTGTAGACAGGGGTGGGTACATTCCCGATACGGGTGATGACAGTTAGTATCAGGGTTAGGCAAGGTAACAAATGGTCTAATTGATAGGCTAACTCTGGCTGTCAAGGGTCCAGACGTTGGATAGACAGGTGCAGACGTCTGGGACTATGTCAGACGTCTGGTCTAGACGTCTGGGAGCCAGACGTCAGGTTATGGCTGGACGTCGGGTGAAGGGGCTGACGGCTAGCCGTCTGGTGGTGACCAGACGTCCGGCTAGACGTCAGGCCTCAGTGAACGCTCAACCGCCATAACCGCTTCTGCTCCAGCACCTGTTCGTCAATACGCAACAGCAAACCTGCAACAATAATTCACCAGTCGAAAACCTGCAACATAGCCATTAATGCTTCAAACCTGCAACAACTCCATTAATGGCAGCAACCTGTAACTCAACTCAACACTCAATGCATACGCAAAATATGGATCAGAATAACAGTCTTTGTATTATGTTTCAATCACGATTACAGCATACAATGGTGATCTCAGACAAAGTCTGTGCTCTCTCTCTCTGTCTCTGATGATTTACAAATGTTTGAAAAGGGGGTATTTATAGGGCTGGAAGTTGGTTATCCCAACCAACTTCCCCAACTTCCCCAACCAATTCCAAAACCAATTCTTTTAACTAATAACTAATCAGACGTCTAACCTATGCTAACTAGCCGTCAGGCCACTAGCCCAGACGTCTGGCGATCGGACTAGACGTCGCGACGGTCCGGACGTCGACGGTAACCAGACGTCTGACAAAACTGGACGTCTGGTGACTTGCAAGACTGGACGTCTGACTTACAAACTGGACGTCTGATGTCAACACTTAGACAAAATTGCTCAGTTACATTCAAAATTGTTTGGAGGATGTGCCAGTCAGTCCTAGGGCTTAGAACTGCTGTCTACATCTATCCTCCCCTTCGAAGAAGTCGATGTCCTCAGCGACCTTCTCCGCTCCGATGCTGAAGCTCCAGCCTCAGTTTGTTGTACTTCTGTTGGTGTAGCAGCCCTCTGTGCTTGTTCGTAGTCCTGAAGCCTTTGACGGTGTTGGTCCCGTTCTTCCTTGAGTCTTTTGGCATAGTTATAATATTTTGCCCATTCGACTTCCAAGGTATTTGCTCGCTCTTCGGTCTTCTTCAGGTTTGTCAGTAGTTCTGTTTCCCTGCTGCGGAACATATCCTTCAACAATTCCTCTGAAAGGGAAGCTGTTGGTGCCCCTGATTGTTGTTTTGCCTTCCGCAGTTCTTCCTCCAAGGCTGCATTTCTGTTCAGCAGTTCTTCCTTTTCTTGAGCCCAAGCTCGCTCTTGCTGACTTCTACTGACTGCAAATGAGGCTGCCTGTTTAACCAACAGTTCTTTCTGATTCTTGAGTTGGTCTATCTCCTCCGCTGCTGCTTGTAATTTCAGATCCCTGTCTACCAACTCAGCTTGTAAACTTGCATTTACCTCCTTCATCCCTTCGTGGACTTTTTCCATGCGTTGCATGCCTTCAGCTAAGAGTTTATCCTTCTCCAACAGAGCCTGTGTAACTTCTTGCTCCATGATGTCCTTAGCTGTACTGATGTGTTTGATTCCCTCGCCCAGCCACTGTAACAAGTGTGCGAGAAAATTCAGCTGTGTATACATCGGTAATAGTTCTGGCACTACTTCCACCTGCGTGCCGTGCTCCGTAGCCCGTGGAGGATTCTTGCCGTGGCCGCAAACATAAATCTGTTTGGTCTCACAATAGAGACTCGGTGTCCTGTCTGGCAATTCTGCCACATCTTCCATTGTTTGCACTCGGGCTGTAGGTAGTGACCAGGGTTGCCTTGCGTAAATTTTGGAAATATCTCTTCGCCAAGGTCCCTGAACTGCCCACTTAACCAATCGGTCAAGCTCATCTTCCACCATGCCTTGCCATTTCTTCCATTGGCCCATACAAGCGCTGCTGAACTGCAAACTCAGACTCTGCATTACTTGTGCCAGTTTCTGGAAACAGAGTGCTGCATTTTCATCCATCTCGTCGGAGGGATCCATAAAATTCGGTAACCTTAGGAGAATCTCCTGGGACCAAGCATCAATTTGTTCAGCCTCCCAGACTTTTGCTTTGCCTTTGTCTTTCTGGCGAACAGATGGGCTTCCTGTAGCCTGTCCCAAGGTTTCACTGTCCTCTTTGTCCTGTTCTTCATTTTTCTCCAGGTCTACCCATTCCGGTGACTGTTCTCTTTCATCCTTGGTAATATCTACTCCCGGAATCTCTGTTGTTGTCTCCTTTGTGGGCTCTTCTATTCCTTTCTCCCATTGTTCTGTAACTGTTGGTTGAAGTCCCTCTTCTACTCCAGAGCTACCACTGATTCCTGCAACTTTCCTGGTTTCTGCTATCTTTTTTTGTAGCAAACATTTCCTCAATAGAAAATGTGCTCAACGTATCTGCCAATGCGGTTGGTCTTGCCACTGGTCTGTCAGATACATCAGGTGAACCCATATGACCTATGTGCTCTTCTGCGGCAATCCTCTCCTCTGTTCCAACTGGGTTAGCTGTACTTGTCCCAGCTGCCGGATCCTGCCTTGTAGCTGCTGCGGAAAACTCAGGTTCTTCTCTCGGCTGCAGTTCCCGATTACGAGCTACTTCCAGATTCTTCGCTATCTTTTGTAATGCTTCTTGCGAGAGATTCTGTGGAGGCACATCGAATCGCCCCTTCTTCTTTCTAGGTTCATCTGGAGATTGGGCCTGTTTTTGTTTCTGTATTTCCGACTCTCGAGTCGGTGTGGCTCCCTTATCCTCCCCTTCTGGCTCAGCCACCAGCTTCTCCTGACGTGGTTTGTGGGAAATCTGCTTTACCCTTGCCTTCTTTGTTGGCGTCTTCTTGGTTGTCTGTGACTCTATCCACCTACAGATGGATGGTCCTTTTGGTGGGACGTCCCTGGAAGCCTCAAAGTCTGGAATAGAAATTTCTGCGCTTGCTGCCGCATCCAGAATCAGTCCAATTGCATGGAACGTCATCGAGAAATTCTTTGTTGTTCTTAACAGAAATGGTTGTATCCGGTTGGACAGATACGTTGCCCAATCATACTGTTCTCCCCGCTCTACTCCTTGTAAATAAGGGATCAGCCAAATTGGCAGATCTGAACTTCGCTGCTCTCCTGACAGCCTAGACATGATCACATTCATTATCACTTCATATCCTTCATTCCGGAGTTGTGTCTGCTTGACTCCTCTTCCGCCGTGAACGCGGAGCATCGCATCTACTTCTTCCTTTGTCAGATTGGTGACACTCATAATCAGCTCCGTCGTCTTCTTCGGATCTCTTTCATTCAACACTGGTTGACCCTTCAAAGGAAGTCCGAAAGTGTGCTGGAAAGCTTCGGGAGTGAATTCGACTTCTAGTGTTGTACCGTCTATCTCTACCAGACTGCTGTGCTTTCTCTCATCATAAGTCTCCAGCATCTGCACTAGATACTCCTTAAAAATATCCCGGTCAAAGTGAGGAGCCTGCAAAATAAAATGCACCCCCGCTTCCTTAATCTTAGATTTCACCGGATGATCCCTGGGTGTATCCGCCCACCACTGCCGGCAAAACTCTCCTGTCGGACAGACCCAGGTCATCTCCTCTACTGGAATTGGTGCTTTTCCGCTTGGGTGAATCTCATTACCTCGGCGGGTTGCCACTTCCGCTGCTTCTTTTCTCCCCCTCGACTGTCCAGCTTCCGTACTTCTGATCTGACTTCTCATTGCAACCTCCTGCTGGTGCCGTAACCGCTTGGCTACCACTGAGTCCGGTTCAGGTTTACTCCGTGCAGAGGTCTTTCCGCCTTTATGCTGCGATGTCCTCATGTTTCCCTTGTTACACCTAATGGCCCTAGACGTCAGGTATCCAAGCCGTCTGGTTTAGCAGACGTCAGCTGCGACGGGCGTCTCTTTCCTGTAGACGTCTGTCCGCCACTTGGACGTCAAATCCAACCCGTCTGGGTGTCCAGCCGTCTGAGCAACCTCCTCTTTCCACCTGCCGTCAGCCGTCAACAGCCGCCGTCCTCTGCCCTAGCCGTCTGCAACACTGCCTGCGTACTCCTGCTTCTTCTGCCGCGCGCTCTGCTCCTTTTCGTGCTCTTCCTTGTCACTTGAAAGCGATGTGAGAAGAATGAAGCTTCTCCTCCTTATATAGTTTTTCTCCCAACCGTTTCTCAACCGCTCCAACTACCTGTTTGCATGCATGCGCGACACGTCGGCCTTCCTGGACGTCTAGGTGTCCTTATTTTGTCTTTTTCCCTATTTCGTCTTTTTCCTTTTTGACTTTTTATGTTGACTTTTGACTTTTTCTAATTTTTATTTTATTTTCTGATTTTTTTTCAAAATTTGGCTAGACGTCTACTGTTTAACGTTGTCGGGTGAACCGTATGGCCATGCCAATACGTAGTTCCCAGCCGTCTGACGTCTCCCTTTGCCCTTGACGACTCTGTTCTTCCGAACCATCAAAATCTTCCGAACTTTCACTATAAAATTCTTCCGTCCTCTGACGTCTTCTTGTATTATTTTGACTTGGAGCAGTTTTCGGGTATGGCTGATGTTGGCGTCTTTCTCTTCTTCGTGGAATCATACGCCAGTCCGGTTGTCGGACTTCCCCCGGTTGTTGTCGTACTTCCAACTCTTCAACTTGGTGGTTATTTACCTGTCGCCCATCATTATTATCAGCCTCTTGTTGGTTTCTTGCTGCATTCTGGCGAATCTGTTCTATCCAATCCTCCACCCTTTGTATATTTGCCTCTCCCGGTTCAGCAATCCCCTGATGACTAGGTTCTGCTACACCTGCTCGATGTCTGCTTCCAGGATTCGGACGTTCGGGGTGAGCAGGTACCCATGGAATCCGTTCAGTCGTTCCGTTATTCCGCCGCATTATTAAACAGTCGTCCATATAATTATATATTATCCCTTCCTGTATCTGTTGATCAAGCTCATGCGACCTGGGTTGTTGTCTTCTCTGTTGCTCCCTATTTTGGTGGGGTCGTCTATTTCTCAGGCCTCGTCCTCGACCTCGGTCATTGCCTGCAACTGCCCGTGCTTGATTCCTGCGTTCTAGATTGGGGTTTCTATCCCAATCTCTCCTTCCGCGGACCTGGTTACCGCGTCCTCGGCCTCTTTCCGATCGAATCTCCCTAATGTTGGGCCGCTGTACTCCCAGCTGCCCGAGATTCGGTCGGTCCCTCAGTCGTTCCTGACGACGTCTCAGGTTCCTACGAGCTCGCTGAGATGGACCTCTCGGTCTATTCTCAGGAGCACGAAGTGATGGGTTGACTTGGACTAAGTTCTCAGATGGGCCTCGCGGTCCAAACTGAGAACCAGTCGACCTATTGGTAGCGAGAGGGGAATTTCTTCCTCTCAAGCTACCGGGACGGAGGTCAACCACGCTCCTCCCTTGGTCAGGTACTCTCGGGGTTCCTTGCGGTCTCCCGAAGGTACCTAAATTATCTCTGCTACGAGCCTCGTTTATAGGTTGTGCTCCTGGCTAGGGTGTTAGTTGTTGCAAGATCCTCGGTCTCCTATCGGCCCTCATCAGTCTTCGTCTCCATCTTCTTTGCTCAAATTGTCGTTGCATTGTACAATGAGCTAAATTCTCCCGATACTCTTCTGAAAAGTCCGAGTCGGTACTTGAGTCATTTCCATCTCCTACCGTATTGAGTGGCCAATCGAAGTTTCTTGAACCCTCTACTGCAATCTTCGTACTTCTCTTCTATGTTGTCGCAAATCTAGTGCAGCCATCCGATACCTAGCTACCTCTTCCCGTTCAGTTGGGCGTCTCATGGCTCCAGCATAAGGTGTTCTCCATGCACGAGTCGGTGGTATTTCAGGTATGCCATCCTCATTCAATCCTCCATTGTATTCATCTTGTGAACTTAGTGAAGTATCATCTTCAATTATCTACAGGTTTCCGGAAATCGACACCCGCTTGCCGATTGCGATCTTCCTCCCTTTGCCTTCTATTGTCGGGTTAGGGCTGCATCTGGGATATCGGGTTCCACGGTAGATTATCGTCCTTGAGGGTCTTCCAACCACCCTCCAGTTCTTGCTTTTTCAAGTACCGTTTCTATATCCTTCCATATTATTGCTGCCACTTCCCCCCTACTTATGTGATATTTAGCAATCGAGCTTTGTCCTGCTTCCCATCTCCTGGGTCTTTCTGGAGAATCTCTTGTTTCCTGAAAATTTGCTACTTCTCTACTTGAGGATTCTTCTTGATTTAATACAATTTTTAGCGAGGCTAGAAGAACTCCTAGAAAGTGCAGCAATTACTTTTGCTTTTCCCCTCTATGTTCCCTTGGACTTGTCACGACTTCCTGTTCTTCTTCCAAGGAGAATAAACTGCTTTCCGAAGGGTTCCCTGTTGCACTGTTTCTCGGTTCCCCTTGATTCAGCTCTGCCCACTCTGCTAGGCGAGCTTCATGCCTTTCATTTACCCTGTGCATGGTTGTGTCCAACTCCTGGATCACCTGTTCCCGTAGCTGATTGTTGTACTGTCTCAGAGTTTCATATTCCTCTTGCAGCCGATGTGTTTCCATTCTCATTCGTTGCATCAATCTAACTCTGTCTTCTTCATCTTCTTCCAGAACCTCCTGTTGAGCGACCTCCGTCATGACTTGGAGTCGGTCCCCTTCGTTGTTACTTGAGAGTTCCATTGATTGCTCTTCCTCACTCCCAAACAACCAATCCAGGTTATGATTTTCCTCCTCTCGAACAACGCTACCCTGCTCGCTAGTTTCAGAAGGTTGTGTGCCGAATCTTCTTCTTCTGTTCTGGAAGTTCCCGTTTGTTCCAAGTTAATCATGTTGACTTCCGCACGTGGCTTGTATACCTTCAACTTGGAACCATTGATTACCTCGGGGCATAATGTTCCATCCAATTTCCTTAGTCTAACTGCCCCGTTTTCTAGTATTTCATCCACCTGGAAGGGTCCAAGCCACAGGGTTTTTAATTTCCCTGGCTTGAGTTCTCTCTTACCGTTGTATTTGAGAACTAGTCCACCAACCTTCAAATCCATCTTCCGAAGGTGTTTATCATGCCAGAACTTCCTTCTCTTCTGCGCTACCTCCGTTGCCCATTGAGCCATCACCCTTTTCTCATCCAATTGTACCAAGGCTGTCAGTCGCTCCTGGATGCTTTCTTCTTCACTCAACCGGTTGTCGACTGCTACTCTCAAACTTGGTATAAGGAATTCAACTGGTACCACTGCTTCTTGCCCGTACATCAGTTGAAAAGGTGTGTTATTTGTGGTTGGCTTAAAAGTTGTTCTATATGCCCATAGAACTGCTGGTAGTCTTTCCTCCCAGTCGGCTCCTTCTACTCCACATGTCTTGTACATGATGGACACCAGGACCTTATTCGTCGCCTCTGCCTGCCCGTTTGCTCTCGGGTAGTACGGACTTGATAGTGAGTGGAAGATCCTGAACTCCTCCGTTAGATTCTTTATAATTGCATTCACAAAATGGCCGCCTCTGTCACTTGTCAGCTGTAGAGGTATCCCAAACCTTGTAATTACTTGTTCGTACAAAAAGCGAGTCGTGCTTCTTGCCGAGTTGTCCGGTAAAGCCCTTGCTTCGACCCATTTTGTGAGGTACTCCGTTGCAACTACGATATATCGACATCTCCTCCTTCGACTTGTCTTTAGAGGACCTACAAAGTCCAGCCCCCATCTTTCGAACAGTTCTTGAGGCTGCGACGGATGTAGTGGCATGAAGTCTCTTTTCAACGGTTTCCCTGTTCTTTGGCACGTATCACATGTTGTCACAAACTGTTTAGCATCGTGAAAGAGGGTGGGCCACCACAGACCTGCCAACAACACTTTCCTTGCCGTCGCATCCGGTCCCATGTGTCCTCCTGCCAGTCCCTCGTGTGTCTCCCTCAGGGTCTGTTGTACTTCATCTTCCATTATACATCGTCGAAGTATCTGATCCTCCCCCATCTTATACAACAGTCCTGCAATCAAGGTGAAGGGTGCGGACTTCGTAATTACCTTTCGTCGCTCCGCTGCCGTCAACTCGTCTGGCAACTTCCCTGTCGACAGATATTCCCCGATATGCTTATACCACCCCGGTATAGCATTAATCATGAACAGTTGTGCATCGGGAAATTCATCCGGTATTCCTCCCTCTGCAGGTTCCCCTGAGCGAATCCTTGACAACTGATCCGCTATTACGTGTTTCTTCCCTGGTCTGACTACCACTCTAAACACGAATTCCTGCAGGGTGACGAGCCATCGACTCACTCGCCCATAGATTGTTGGTTTATTGATTAAGTATAACAGAGCCTGGTGATCTACATAGAAAGCAAAAGGGTTAGCCAGCAGATAGTGTCTGAACTTCTGCACCGAATACACCATTCCCAATGCTTCTCGCTCCGTCGTACTATAATTCTTTTCGGCTCTTGACAATAGCCTACTTGCAAAGTATATGGGCTGATCCAATCCAAATTGACCTTCCTGTGCTAACGCACATCCAATCGCAAAGTTTGAGGCGTCTACATGCACATGGAATTCTTTCTCCCAGTTAGGGTAAACCAGGATAGGTGCTTTCACCAAGTGCCCTTTCAATCCTTCAAAGGCCACCTGGTGTTCCTCTGTCCATCTGAATGGGACACTCTTCCGTGTAAGCGCGTCTAGTGGATGAGATGTCAATGCATAATTTCGGATAAACCTCCTGTAGTATCCGACAGTTCCCAGGAAAGTTTTAACTGAGCTCACGTCATGTGGCTCCTCCATTAGTAACACTACCCGTATTTTGTCTGGGTCCGGTTTCAATCCTTCTTGGCATACTATGTGCCCTAGCAGCTTCCCGTATGGCACCAACAGGACACATTTATTTGGGTTCAGTGCGATTCGTGCTTTCCTGCATAAACCCATGCATTCTTCCAGAGCTTTTAGATGTTCCTGCGTCTTTCCATACAGTGACCAATCATCTAAAAAGGCTTTAAAATTCCCTGTGGACATTTTATCAAAGATATATAAGATGATCCTTTGAAAAGTAGCGGGCGCATTGCATAGGCCAAATGGCATGCGATTGTATGCATATATTCCGTTCTCTACCACGAAAGTAGTCTTCAACTTATCTTCTTCCGCTATGCTGATCTGATTATACCCCGAGAATCCATCCAAAAATGAATAGATCTCGTGGCCAGCTACTTCTTCCAGTATGGAGTCTGTGAATGGGATTGGGAAGGGATCTTTTATAGTTACGGCATTCAAACTTCTAAAATCCACACAGATTCGGATTTTATCTACTTCCCGTTTTAGAGTGATCACGATTGGTGAAACCCACTCGCTTGTCGTAACCTTGAATATAATGCCTGCATCTAGCATCTTTTCGATTTCGGCATTCACCTTCGCTGCATATTTGGGATTCATCCTGTAAGGACGCCTTCTTACTGGTTGTGCGCCCTCTATTAGAGAAATCTTGTGTACGCAAAGCTCGGGTGGTACTCCCTTCAAGTCTCTATACGTCCAAGCAAAAACATCCTTGTAGTCCATAAAAATCTTAATTGCTGCTGCTTTGAGGACTGGATCCCAATCATCTCCACATTTGATCATTTTCTCTTCACCCTCTTCTCCCAAGTTTACCTGAACCATCTTCGGACCTTCATATTTGATTGCCTCAGGCTCATCTGCTGCTTTTAGTACTGCGATGGGGTGGGCTGGCTTATCCTCAATGACTGCTTCCCCCATCGTAAATTCTGCAAAGTTCTTGGGAAATGTCCACTTCTCTCGTTCCTTGTCCTTATCTGCTGCTTTCATTCTTTTGTTACTAATTTCTTTTCCAGGTTCTTGCGCCTCATCCCTTTTGGTCTCTATTTTCGCTTCTATGCACAAACATTGGGGAGGGAAAACTTCGTAATCTTCCATCTGCCAGTGTAATAGACCCTTGTCTTGGTCATATTCGTCCTCCGTGCAGTTATCAAGTTCCAACACTCCTTCCTCGTCGGGTTCATATCCTGCCTCACCATCTGATGAAGAGGACCCCGAATCATCTGAAGTTGCTATATCCTGGCTCACCGTATGATTCTTCAGATTAATGATATACTTGTGTTGCCCTTGTTTGAAAGATAATCTTTCCTTCTCCCAATTATGGTTAACTTTGGCTGCTCTCAACCATCCTCGTCCTAGGAGTGCATCATATGCGGACTTCTGCATAGCAATAATGACAAAATCTAACACAAAGTCTTGATCCGCTATGCGTATCTTCTGGTTCATTAAAACACCCAATGTCTCGATTCCATACTGGTCAGCTCCATATAACTTAAAGGTCGGAGATCGTAAGGCGGGTTGCCCAATTATCCGCCAAGTCTTTTCCGGCATTACGTTCACACTCGATCCTCCGTCAACAATTACCTGATTCAGCCTATGGTCCAAAACTTCTATTTGAACGATAGCTGGCCTCTTCCCTGCTTCAATCATCAGGATTGTTGGATCGATGAACTGGTCATGCTTGATAGTTGCTACCTGTCGAGGTTCATCCTTCTTCTTGATGACTTCTCCGATTGTAGCATACAACTCCGGTACGATGCTAAACAAGTTGGCGACTTTCATCTCCACCTTCGTGTTCAGCACCTCCGTTACCAAGCCTTCCACTGTTGCCTTCTGCGCGATCTCCGGTCGTTTCAACACTTTCTCCAGAATTAGTTGATCTCGTTTTTCCTTGGCTAATTCTGTGTTTATCATCTCTTGGGCTTCCTGCCATCGTGCCTTCTCCTTGGCAGGATTCGGGTACTCCTCCATCTTCCTGGTCTGTGCCCTTGTTACAGCCAGGACTTCATTCTTTGGTTCCTCCACCTCTCCTATGCCAATCAGGTTTATATTCTGTGTTCCACTGGTACTTGCCTTGTTCGGGCAATTAGCTTCCGTGTGGTTGCCTGGACCACACCATTTGCACATCTGCGTGGTATTCTTTCCACGATTGTTGTTTCCTGCATTCTGTGGCTTGGGGCAATTCTTTGCGAAATGGCCCCATTCTTGACAGTTCCGACATTGAATAACCGGTCGGCCCTCAGCGTCATATTGCAATCGGCTCTGGCCTCCTTGTCTTCCTCCCCGCCGGTTATTCCTGTATCCACCACTTGTTGCAGCTTGTCCATTCCTTCCTGGGTTTGGCTGTTCTTCTTGTTGTATGGCCAAAGTTTGATGTCGCTTGTTCTTAAGATTGAATGGACACTCAACCACTGGATGACCTGCAATCTCACATATGTTACAGTAGGCTTTCTTCGGACAGTCGATATTGGAATGCCCTTCCTTCTTGCAATCCGAGCACCAAATTTCCTTCCTGTCTTTTCGATTTTCATTTTTGGCTTCCTTCAATATTTTCTCCATTTCTTTCCGAAATGTGTGGATTGTGCTCTGCACCTTGTCTTCATCATCACTGTCCGATTCTTCGGTATGTTTTAAGTGACCTCCAATTCCGGCGGTTGTCTGCTTCCCTTCACTTTCGAAGTTCTTCGCCTTCTCCAGTGCTTCTTCATATGTTGAGGATGGTACTGCCTTCATCTTCTTCCTCCATCTTGGAAGTAGTCCATCCAGAAACCACCGCTTAACCATACCGTCAGCAGGTGTCATTTCCATCTTGTCCGTCAGTTGTTTCAATCTTCTATTGAAGCTCTTGATATCTTCATCCGTTCTCTGCTTCGTGCAGCAAATTTCTGTGATTATGTCAGTGTCATCCCTCATTGGTCGGAATTCTTCTATGAATGCTTCTTTGAGGTCTTCCCATTGTGCAAATGCTTGTATACTCTGTCTTTTCAAGTACCAGTCTATCGCCATGCCTCGCAATGTTGCTGGAAACAATTGCAACCATTGTGTGTCTTGATTCACCCCATTTGCTCCCCAAATGGTAGTGCAAGTTCCCACATGTCGGGCTGGGTCTTCTTTCCCTTCACCTGAGAAAGGTGGGCATTTTTGCTGTATAGTTCTATTGGCCTGATTTCCTGCCATAGTGTTCTGGTATACAGGTACTGTTGTGTGTTGAGTTCTTTGTGGTTGTCTATCAGCTGTTGGTGGTGCAAAATCCTCCTCAAATAGCCTTGTTTGCGTTCCCACTTGGTCTCTGCTTCGCGACCTTCTTCGCGAATATACCAAACGTGGCTCCGGTCTTCCTCCCCACGAACCTCCGCGTTGGTGCCTCGATACCAGGTTCTCTCCTACAGTATCCTCTGGCCACTCCTCTTCCGTCGGTTGGGGTGTTACCGTCCAATCGTCAACTATGGGTACTCTTTCCGCTATTTGTTCTTCCTCGTTCTCTGCAGTCACCAACAAGGTTTCTATGTGTACATTTTCCTCGTCTTCAGCGTTCCATACTTGTTCTATCTCCGGGTGAGACACCTCTGGGGCCTCGTTTGCTCGTAGGTTCGCCAGTCGTGCGCTTCGTCTTACTACTTTGCTTTGTTCCCTGAAATCAGTCATTCACCTAACTCCCTCAATCACTTTGCCTAGACTCTCCGGGTTTTTTGATTAGGCAACGACGCCAAATGTAGACAGGGGTGGGTACATTCCCGATACGGGTGATGACAATTAGTATCAGGGTTAGGCAAGGTAACAAATGGTCTAATTGATAGGCTAACTCTGGCTGTCAAGGGTCCAGACGTTGGATAGACAGGTGCAGACGTCTGGGACTATGTCAGACGTCTGGGAGCCAGACGTCAGGTTATGGCTGGACGTCGGGTGAAGGGGCTGACGGCTAGCCGTCTGGTGGTGACCAGACGTCCGGCTAGACGTCAGGCCTCAGTGAACGCTCAACCGCCATAACCGCTTCTGCTCCAGCACCTGTTCGTCAATACGCAACAACAAACCTGCAACAATAATTCACCAGTCGGAAACCTGCAACATAGCCATTAATGCTTCAAACCTGCAACAACTCCATTAATGGCAGCAACCTGTAACTCAACTCAACACTCAATGCATACACAGAATATGGATCAGAATAACAGTCTTTGTATTATGTTTCAATCACGATTACAACATACAATGGTGATCTCAGACAAAGTCTGTGCTCTCTCTCTGTCTCTGATGATTTACAAATGTTTGAAAAGGGGGTATTTATAAGGTTGGAAGTTGGTTATCCCAACCAACTTCCCCAACTTCCCCAACCAATTCCAAAACCAATTCTTTTAACAAATAACTAATCAGACGTCTAACCTATGCTAACTAGCCGTCAGGCCACTAGCCCAGACGTCTGGCAGTCAGACCAGACGTCTGACGGCTAGCCAGACGTCTGACAAAACTGGACGTCTGGTGACTTGCAAGACTGGACGTCTGACTTACAAACTGGACGTCTGATGTCAACACTTAGACAAAATTGCTCAGTTACATTCAAAATTGTTCAGTTACATTCAAAATTGTTTGGAGGATGTGCCAGTCAGTCCTAGGGCTTAGAACTGCTGTCTACATCTTGAATGAACGAGTCGATCCCAAAAAGACTCCACAACTAATTCAGAGTATTACACTCTTGACAAAAGAAGAGATTGATACGTTGTTATCAACACACGACAACCGAGGAGTTAAACAGACCTAGTTGGCAAATCAAGATTTACAGTGCATTATGAATGTGCTGATGGCCAAACTATTAGGAGAATAGCGGAGCTCAGACCTTCCAATTTGTCTAATCCCGTATTTGCAGGGGATCGAGCAAGGCATTGCCTACGATTGGGCCGCCTACTTGGCACTTCGTATTCAAAATTTTATGATGCGAACTACAAAGAATTTTTCGATGGTCTTTCATGCCATTGGACTACTCTTGGATGCAACATCTAGAGCAGGAGTGCAAGTACTAGATTTTGATCCTCCCAAGGCTATACCAGAGTTGGCACCAACGATTTTGCGATGGAAAGATGCAAAGCCACAAGTCAGAAGATAGATGCCGATGAAAAAGCCACGAGTGAAGCAGATCTTCCGCAAGGCTTCACTAGAAGAAGGGTCTTTGACCGACTCAAAAGGGGAGGCTATCGCACCACCATTGCTAGAAGAGAGTGCCAACAAAGGTATTTACTGCATCGACACAAGTGGTGACAAAGCCGACAAGGAAGAGGCGGAAGTTTGATCCACCATCACCATCATTGTCACCAGATTTAGCGACAAATATAACAGCAGAGAAGACAACTCGCAGCAAAGAAGCAACTCGGAAAATTGAGCAACAAATGAGATTGCACAGTAAGGGGACTGAAACCGCGGACGTTGATTTCGCAATCCCTTCTGTCTTTCAGACCATGCCAGCAGGACCCAGTAATGCTGTGTATGTGGGGTCTACGGAATATCTGGCAGACGCTCCATTTAGGGATTGTGAGGAGTAACCCGAAGCACTTTTGGAGTCCTTTTTTGCCAAGACCTCTTTTATCGACACTCTACGGGCTTACTCCTTCGAGGATATGCTCGCAACAACAGTAGCCAAGGCAACAGGTAACCTGACAAATCCAGATCCTCCCACAGAAACAGAAACACGCACGACCAATACAAAATTGCAGATTGTTATAAATCCGATGGAAGGGACAAAACAACATCCTATTTCAGTGGATGAGGTCTCTTTGGAGCATGAGACCAAAACAATACAAGGAGAGAATCCCCCACACAGCGAAGTACCTCAGCAGACTGTTGGGACAAAAGGCGAAAGCAGCCAAATACAAGTACCTAAGGAGCAACATGTAGTCATGGAAGGGAAAGTGACTAAGAGGGCCATTGATTTTTCCAAAAAAGGGAAGGAGCCTTTGCAAGAAAGGAAGGAGGAGGAAGTCGAAGATGCATGGTCAGAACACATAATGCTGGAAGTACCTAATTTCTTAGATCCACCAGAAATGGGTGCTCGTGTTGACCAACAAGCAGTAGCATGTTTCACCAAATTGACCCATGTGATGGACAACTTACGACTGCAATTTAACACAGCGTGTGTGGGTCAGTGGAAGAAATGGCAATTGATGGCAGAGGAAGAGTTGGATAAGTTGGTACAATGGGCAGCAAAGGGAACTTAGCGAACAGAGATTTCTAGTATTCATCAAGAAAAGCCATGGACCTTGCCTATCGAGTCCTTGACAACCATGGAGGGAATTGAGAAACTGCCAGAAAAGACGCCTACCCTCTACTTGGAACCAACACAGGTGTGTATTGACGGCCATGGTAATAATCCCCCTCCACCCTGATGCAGGTTAGCAATTACAAGTGGAGTTAGCACCTGAAATGATGCCGATGTATAGTCAGATTAATTTTATAGCCCACTTGTCGCGTTGGCTGGCTGAAGGTATTAAGCATTTGAATCTGGCTAGGCAGAATTTGGATAAAGATCTGCAATTGACAAAGGCTGAACTATAGGACAAAGATCGACACTTGGTAGAAGGGGTCACTCAGTTGGACGAGGCTTTGAAGCATATTTGGGAGAAACAACAATTGTCGAACCTTAGCTATCAACTCAAGGACAGGGAACAAATGATAATAGACATTGAGGCAGAAATGTTGCATCATAAAGAGGCTAAGGAATTGCTGGTGAAACAGAATGCAGAGTTAGTTGCCTAGAAAAGCTAAAATGTGGAGGCTTTGGCTAAATGAACGAGAGGCCTTGCGCAATGAATTGTTCCAATCAATGCAGCGCGAAGTAGCTCTCAAGACAGAACTGGTACGGAAGGAGCCATCTTCCTCAACCTTGACAACGCAACAGATGAAGGAGATCTTCATTCAGTGTGAATCAGAGTTGTTGTCTAAACTCCAGGAGATGGAAACTCGAGCCAATAATATGGGAGTAGAATGGGCCAAGTACTTCACTTATGCCAAGCGAGTTCGTGATGAACGCGAAGCTTTCCGGCTCAGGGTACAAGAACTGGAAGAAGCCCTTCAGGCTGCAGAACCTAAGGAAGCTTGGACCCCAACACGACAACGCAAAAGTCACTGAGGACATTGACTTCTTCGAAGGGAAGGATAGATATAGACAATAGTTTGAAGAAGTGACATTCCAAACTGTTTGATGAAATGTCTACAAAGTTATAACAATTTTGATAAACTAAGGTTTTGCAATGTAAAATCAGCCGACATTATGTAATGCGGACTGATTAATAGTATAGCACAAAAGGACAAAACTAGCCATCATATGTAGTTAAGCTTGTTAACACGTCTTAGATTGGTTGTTAGGACTGATTAGTTAATCAGTCTAGGACTGGTTTGTTAGACTGCAAGACTGATTTGTTAAGCGCTAACACAGGGGAAGTTGAGACTGGTTGGTTACAACAACCGCCAAGACTTGCCTTATAAATACCCCCTATTCATTTTGAATCCATTGTAATCCAGAGTGATCCATGATTGTCCATATGTGCAGATTCATTGTGAATACAGCAAGTATTGTTCCAGAAGCATGTGTGTTCTATGTGCTTGCATTGTGATTGCATTGTTGTGTTACAGGTACTTGATCAATGTTTGGTACGAGATAGACTGGTGCAGGCTTGTGTCGTGTTTGTATTGTGTAGTTGCAGGAAGGAGCGGTTGGAAGCAGTTGCAGACTGGAAGATGAACGCGAGTCACAGAACCCGTCTGGCCCTACCCATCTAGGCCTATCTGTCTAGGCCCTATCCACTGCATTACCCGTCTGAACCTGTGTGCTAACCGTCTGACAGTTCATCCGTTTGCAACTACTTGTTTGAGCTGGGCTACACGTTTGAGGGAACACGTCCTATTCATCTAGGCATACCCGTCTAGGATCCTACCCATCTACCCCAACTTGTATGGACCGTACACGTCTAGCCTGTAACCCATATGAGGTCGTATACGTCTAGAGTCTACCTGTCTGGACTGGTTTACCCGTCTCAACTAGATGTCTACAACAACTTACACATCTGGGACTAAACAGTGTAAGTTAATGTCAGGCTTAAAGTCAAGTCAATCAATCCTTCCTAAACTCTTGTCATTTCCTCGTCTCGGGAGGGCGCTCACCCTTGTCTACAAATGTAGGATCAGAATTTTGATAGGAGATTCAAAAGAAGCCAAGCATAAGCCTAAGAACAAAGGCAAAAGGAACAAGAAGATGATATGGTGAACGATGCACCATTGTCCAATATTGAAGTGGAGCCCCCAAGTTTTAAAGAAACAGCCCAAGGCAAGGTATGGACCATAGCCATGAAAAAAGAATTGAATGCAATTGAAAATAAGGATGTATGAGCTACCAAGGAACAAGGAGGTAATTAGAGTGAAGTCCATGTTCAAGGCCAAGTACAATAGTGATGGATCAATTGAAAGACAAAAAGCAAGGCCAGTGGCAAAGGGGTATGCACAACAAACTGACATAGATTATGATGGCATGTATGCACTTGTTGCAAGGCAAGACACCCTCGTCATCAAAAAATCTGTACATTGTTTGGAAAAATTGAAATCCATAGCTTGACAGTCAAAATGGGAAGTAGCAATGTCACATTCATCGTCTGGCAACCAACTGATTGTCAACCTATCACCTGTGGGAAGCACATTGGTTGAAGTGGTGATTCCACCGGCAAGAGTTCTGTCAGCAACTGCAGGTTCTGATGTCAGAGGTTAAAGAGCAGAGGGTAGAGGAGGATATGAAGGAGAGTTGGCTAAAGAAGTATTCAGAACAGTAGGAACAGAAGAAAATGCAGGAAAGGGTCCTCAAGAAACTTGATGTCTTATAGGGCACCTGCTTACTAATTGCCTCGTAGGCTTCTAGTTTGGCTGCTGCAGCAGCAGTTTCTCCTTATCATTGTTGGTGTGGTCATCATCTTCCTCACTGTGTGTGCAGATCTGCAATCTATCACCACAGCCACAAGACTGTGCATCCTGCATGTCTCAGCCTCCTTGAAATTAGAGGTTCTCTGGGATTCTTCTTTTTCCTGGACTGTCTTCAGCCTTGGCTTGTTTTGATTAGACAAAGTGTGCACATCATCAACATTTGGCAATTATTTCTTGCGTTGCATATTCAGCTTCAAGGGGTGGGGTGATGGAACATCTACTTCCATATGCTTTCATTTCAAAATTGCAGGGTTCTCCTTCAAAGAAGGTAGTAGAACATTATAATTACCTCTTCGGTCCTGCTTCATCCTTGCTAGAATTATGACATCGGAGAATAATTCCAATGCACACAATGTCACGTAGAATCTCTTGAAGCTTTTTTTCAAATATCTCAACTAAGGTTTCACCGACAAGGATTCTGTTCAATTAAATACTACACCCTCTGTTAATCCTCTGATATATGGACCCATAATGAGCAATAGATAATGAACACACTGCAGCTTCAGATTACAAATGTACCAATCTTTGGACGCCTGTTATCAATTAGCCTCTGAGACAAGGAGACATGGTGGGGTCATGCTTGCATTATTTCTTAGTATGCATAATATTGCCCTCTGTACTGAAATTGGTCAATTCAACCTTCTTCCTGTAATTACCCTCTTTATGTCATTTGAGTGAACACATCACAGCCTTCTTGTTATTGATCTTCAAACATATTTTTGACCAACTCGATCATGAATTATTAGTTATTTGTGATATCATGTCTTCTAGACCTGTGGCTTGATTTCATCTGCATTGGAATTCCAAGTTACTTTGATAGGTATCTGTCCAATCTGATATGTTGCTTCTTTTTGAAGCACTCCTGTACTCAGCAATATCATGCAATTTCTTCATAAGTTTAAAGAAATCATATTTGGTTTGTAGTAGACTAAATATATGATATCCTTGCATTGTGTCACCTTCTATATACCAGATGCCAAGAAGGTCCTGGACTTATACATTTTTTGCTTATCCTTTATTCACATAACTGCTGTCATTATCACAGGTCTTTTTCCTCTCCTTAGATCTTCACAACCCAAGTGTTTTTACGTTTTGTCCTTTTCTGTATTGCAGCTTTATGCAAGTCTCCTCAACTTAGTCCAGATGCAGCCATCTTCAAATCAAATTCATCTTTGAAATCAACACTTAGATGGCTTAGCTACTGTTTGATATCCCATGGACTCTCCTCCACTTGGTCTTAATGTTGGTGCTTAAATATCTACTATATCTGGTACATTTTGAATAACAATTAAAGATTTCTTGCCTCCACAATATTTCCACAAAAATTGCTTCCCAGCATTGTCTTGGAGATTCTTGTCATCCTATTCTCGAGTTTCTTTTGAACAATCCTACCAGTGCTCTTCATGGGGCCTGGTTTGTACTGGTCATCTGTTCTGTAGCATCTCCAATCAGATAAGATACTTCTTTCTTATCTTAAATCACAAGCAATTTATGGTCTGTCATCATATTTAAAATCTAATGCATATGTATTTTGATGTGTATGAACTTCTTTGCATCTTTTGAGGCATGTCCAGATCTATTTTTGTAAGTCTAATTTCAAGATCCTGGTATGTAGTGGCTGTATGAAGTTTAACATCCCTATTTATTGAAGATATTTTCTACCTTCACAAGATAATAATGCTTGGTTTTGAGAACTATTTAAAGTGCATGTTCTTTTTTACCAGGTAGACAAAAGTATGATGGATGAACTGAAGCAAGTTAAGAAGGTTGTGAATCCTACAGAGGTTCTGCTTGTAGTTGATGCAATGACTGGCCAAGAGGCTGCAGGTAACACCCCAGTTGCATTACTTTTAGAGGTAGAATAAGCCCTATGTTAGAGAGTTAACTATTTTTTTTCCCCTTAAATAAATAATTTGGCATATGATAAATGTAGGGCAGGTCATATTTTTACATATATTTTATGGTTTGTTTCCAGTTGTTCATTAAGTGATTTGATTGGTTATGTGTTGATACATGTTCATCAATCTGCAATACTTGTCCTATATCTTACACGTTTCAGGTAAACTATGATTGTGAAACAAAGTTGTAATAAGTACTTTTAGTTATTTATTAGGCTGTGTTTTCTTAATTTGTAGCATAACTGTATAGAACTCGATGCACAAAGTGATAAAATGCAACAGACCATAATATAATTCCATCATATAAATGAAGATGCACAATGGGAGGAACTTACATCTATCTATCTATCTATCTTCTCTCTATATATATGTATTCAAGTATGCAGCATGTGTCCTTTAGGTTCCAATCAAGTAGAATACATCTCGGTCTAAGTGAGTGTACAACAGGCAAACCATATAGGTGACAGACGTAGACGACCAACATCCTTAATCATCTTCCCTGACCAAGTTAGAGGCATACCTATAGGTGTCAGGAACTGACAGGCTGTTGGCAAGTGCCCATCTACCATTGAATTGCCCATATACATGAAATGTTAAATATGGCCCATAACACAGTACATAATATTTATTACAAAAATGTATGTTGCCATATACACATACAACAACCCCATCTGATGACAAAACACATACAACACTATACAACCTGTCATATGACACAATTTCATTTGATGGTTCATGAGATGTTTGTGATGACTTTGACGTTCATGCTCCAACTTATATGCCTACATCTACCCCCTCTTTTAGACTTGTTGGTGATAGCTCTGCCTTCTTCTTGCCATCCTACATGCCAATTAACAATCTTTAATATCATAAGAAATTAAGAACAACATCCTTGACAAAGGTGACTACACTCTTGAAGAGGATGATAAAGAAAGTGATGGAGGTGACAGCGACTTACAATTTCTTGGCAATGACAGCGTCTTATTTTTGGATAACACCTTTCTTTTTAGATGACTTTGCTGAAGACAAGTAAGGCATGGGTGATGATGGCTTCTATAGACGATACCTTCACTAGCAGGATGAAAAACATTTGTCCCCCTTCTTGATCTTTATGAGGTCTGTTTGGACAGCAGGTGGCATGATGTTGATGACACTCTGGTCTTGGATCACAACTCACCTGAAGATGTCAACTCTTGGTGTCCCAAAGTTAGACAACACTCCATGCTTGACAAAGTTGGTGTCTTGGGATTGGATGATATGCCACACAAGGACAGTAGCATTTATGTGGAAGACAAAATTTGCTTGGATAGCCACCATAATGGTTTGCTTGTCTTGGACAGCTGGCTCTTGTTAAACAATACCTGCAAACGACGACAATGCATAGGACATAGAAAAGTCCTGCCCCTCCTATTGGAATGATGAAACCACTGGGTGACATATTACTTGTCTTGGACGATTTGGCAAAGTTGGACTGCATTTCAACCTTTGATGGAATTTCACACTTACGGGGATTTCGATCCCATCCATTTACGATCAGATGATGACATACCTTTGGACAACAACTCATGGATGATAGTCTTTCCCTTGGTTGACCATGACAATAGCTTTGACATTCCCTTGGAAAACATTCACAATCTAATCAACACCTCTTATTTGGCTTGTGGTCCTAATTGGACGGCCTAGACTTGGATTTGAATGGCATGATCTCGGACTTTGATGACCTTGTGGAGCTAGATGACTATTTGAAACAAGTGGCTTCATGTGGACAACACCTTGTCATGTTGGGACAACACAATGTCAAATGCTTTGGATCATAGGGTGCTAGTAGTAGGGTTTTTGATGACAGGGTCCCAGATGCCATTGCCTCAAATGACAGGATTTTGGACAACCCCCTTCTAGACGATGCCTCTTGTGCAAATGACACTTCGTACATATGGTGCACATTGTATGGGTGACATGTGCTTATTAGACAATGTTCATCTCTTGCATGACAATAGTCATGACAAAAAGCCTTATGACGACAACTTGTCTGACAATAATGGACATGGCCTATTTGATAGCAAGGGACATGAGGACATGTATGACGATGTTCAATATAATGGCAACCTTTGTGACAACAATTCCAATGGTGATGTCATTCATGATAATAGCCTTAAAGGCAATAATCTCATTTTGGACAATATTCACCACTTAGACATTTGCCCCTTCTTTGGTTGGGGCAACGATAGCCTTGGCGATAACATCTCTAATTTTTGCTTCAAGCTTGACAAATATTGTATAATAGGTTTGAATGGAACCACTAGTTTGACAATATCCTTCCCTTCTCGTTTTATCGTGGTCAAACCCCAATCGTTTGTGTTGGTGAAGACAACAACACCTTGCTTCAGCTTGACTTCCTATGACCTGACGTAGACAACAAGACAACAACGCACTGCTTTAGCTTGATGATGTCTCCTTTGTCTTGTTTCCCTAGGGACAATTGCCATGAGTAGGTTGTCAATCTTGCCCTCATGCACTATTCTAGAAAATTCACCAATGGGGCTGGCCAAAGGGCAGAATTTTGTGTTTTGGAATTTGTCCTAGCATTGTTCTATGCATACTAGTGATGCAATGCTTGGCGAGCTCTTTTGAAACTCATCAAGTCTCGAGTTGAGTGGGCCCAAACAAGTATTTTGGACTCAAACAGAGAGTTTTGAAAAACTTGCCGAGAATTTTTTTTGAAACTTGTTAGACTTACTCCCCAAGTCTTACTAGACTCGTGGGTCTCAAGAATGAATCAGCTGTGTTGTTATGGGTTTACCAAGCAGCATAAAATGTAAAGAATTTGCATTTTGCCTCATTTAAGCATTTTCTTGTGATAGTAAGAGATGAAAAGAGGTCAAGACAGTGTTTTAACAATCATTTGCATCGCAGACACCAATCATTTGGAGTGTGGAAGAATCTATCAAGCACTTGAGATTAGATTTTTAGGTAAACAATGAAGTTTTCTGCTGTCCAATGTTTAAATCCTTTGTTTTTTTTTGGCTTCTGTGTTTTGAATTTTGAAATAATTATTCATCTCCATGTGCAGTTGTAGTTAAAAATCCTGAAAAGAAAGATCTAGCTTGGAAGAATGGGACAAAAGGTTCAATGAAGCAGGAGGGTGGTTATTTGCAACTCTTATGGGTCCTTGCTACATGGAGGCATGAAATACCTTAAGTACTATTTATTGAGGATATGTGGCTGAGATGCTAATGTAGTGAACCCTCAAGTTGAGAAATAAGTGTTTCAAATGTAATGTACTGATTTATATGGGTAGTTCAATAGTAGGTGGGTAGTTGCCAATTGCTTACCAGTCTCGTAATCCATGTATGTGGGTAGTGAAGTAGATGTTTGTCAACGTAGGATGTTTGCTGATGCTGGTCAAAGCAAATCTTTGTGTGTCATATGTTTGAGTGGACCATAATGTATTGCAAGAATATTGGATTATGAAGGATACATGTTGTGTGTGTAATGTATTCACATGTATTTGTAAGTTATTCCTATTGTGTACCTTGTTTGTTTATATAGTGAAATTATATTGTAGTGTGTTGCATTCTATTTCTATATTTTGGTGTCATTGCCTATATGAAGTTGGGTTGAACTCCATGACATGGAGTTGTGACGAGCCATCTCACTCAAGAAGGTATGCAAAGATGACAATGGAGAGATTACAACATGATTGATGAGCAGAGTAGTCCAAGGGTGCCCTTGCCCCCTCAAGAATAGGGAAGATGTGAGTTTGAAACGGAAAGTGTTGTAGATTTGTTTGTTGATGCTAACAAAGGGCAAAGCGATGGAGCTGTCCACGATGAAGCCATTTGTGATGAGAGGTGCGATGAAGGCATGTGTGGTGGTGCAAGGTGCAATGAAGGCGTGCTTGATAACACAAGGTGTGTGTGATGAGGCATGGTGTGCATGACAGTGCAAGTCACGACGAAGGGCCAAGTCTTCAGCAAGAAAGTTTGATAGTGATTGAATTGGGTTGTGTATCAAAGAGTGCATGAGACAAAAGTTCAACACTCGAGCAATTGTAGGTTGGCATGTTCAATGGTGAGTGGGATGAGTTAGATATTGGAACAATTGCGGGTTGGCGTGTTCGATGGTGAGAGGAATGGAATTTCGATATTAGAATAGCTGCAAATTTGTGTGCCCAATGGTGAGTAGGATGAGAGTCCAACATTGGATCAATTGTAGGCTGGTGCATTTGATAGTGCATGAAATAGGAATTTGGCATAGAAGCAATGACAATGTCGTGCCTTCAACAATGTTTGTGACTAGAGTGAGATATGCTTGCGATCATTGCCTTTTTGAATCAACTGTTCACCATAGTGACCAATTTTGGCGTAACACACAAGTGTCTTCACGTTTCATGGCTGTGGAACAAATGATTTAGTCAGACATTGGAGGATATGAATGAAGCAGATTGGAGAGGGTTATTCCCTATGACACTACATGGAATTGTTGTGGATTGGCACATGGGATTACCAATGGCCAAGTACTAGACATGGAAGGAGTTGTGGGAAGCTTTTGTGAAGGAATTTAATTTGTTTTCCAATGATGACAAGGTCTTTGTTAAAATCTATAGAATAGAGTGAAGTAAGACAAAGTCTATTCGATCCTATACTAGGAGGTTGAACGGGCTAGTCACCCATTTGGAGGAGCTATTAGAATCATTGAAGAAAAAGCGGGTTGTGAAGGGCCTTCTTCCTTCGTATGGGAAGAAAATCAGGGTGGTCCCTTGGATGTCATATGAAGAGGCCTTTGAATGGGCCATGAACTTAGAAAGTGATGTGAAGACATCATTGAAATGTTGGGTTGGACAAACAGTGATGAGATTGATTTTGATGATGAGTGCTTCCGGTGGTGAAAGCGATGATTCTAGGAAGAAGAGCAACTTAAAGGATGATTCAAGGACATCATCCAGATGTTGGAGTTAGAAGTCAGTGAAGAGAGTAATTTCGTAGATGGGAGAGACAAGAGCGATGGTTCTGAAAACAAGCGTGAAGGGGCAAAAAATGTCGCTATGTAATATTCATAAGGAGATGATGTGCCTAGTTGAAATTGACAAAGCAGAAAAGACATTTGGAAAAGGACATTTATTGAAGGAATGCCCCTTGACATTAGAGAACACTCAACGAGCATATGCAGTGTAGGCAACATATCTGATGTGGCACTAGCTCATGTGCCATCGTAGCTGTGACTTGCCTAGTATGTGTTCATGACACGTATGATGATGTTGGTTTTATTTTGTTATGCAACTTGGCTACATGAAATTGTAAATTAGCGACTAATGAGCTATAGACAATGTACACTGAATCTATATGGAAAACTTCTTCTTCACCCCCCCCCCCCCCCCCCAACACACACACCCCTCCCTTATTGAACAACTCCATGGTAAAAGGGTGTAAGTTATATGGAATTTTTTTTTGTTTTTTTTCCTTGCTGTATACCCTTTTGTCAAAACAGTGTATGCCCTTCCCTCTCAGACAACTTAAAACAGCTGCAATAATCTTAACATTTGCTTGAAAATATTCTCTAAGATCACTTTACCCATCATGGGAATAATGAAATGAGGCATATTAGAATCTTGACTGCAGAACTTTGGTTCAAAATATCATTCAACAATGAGTGCCACCCTTCTACCCAAAAACATTGTTTGTAATTCACAATAAACCACAACTAATGAGTCCTGTGCCATTTTGCTCATCAATAATGTACTTCTTATCTATTGTAATTCACTCTATAGCAGCTCTTTTCGATGAGTCCCATTGACCTACTTTGTCCATTTGTTGACATCAATAAAATTATCCTATCTGTAAGAAACTGAATTCAGTATACATTTAGTTTAACCTGAATTGAACTTTTTGACAATCCTCAATTCTCTTCAAGATCTTCCTCTGGAGCTTTTGTCTTCACAGTAACATTATCATTTGCCTACAAAGGACCCCCTGTTCAGCTTTTCTTACTAAATGATTTAACCTTGCTCTCCTTATATGTTGACCCCCCCAGGATCATATACCATGACAATGCTAATGATGCCTAAAAACAATCTCACATTTTCATGCCTACAATACCTTATAGTTCTAGCTATTAGCATGGCTGATGCTTGAGCTGTAGGAGTCGTCAGCATTGCATCTTGTTTATAGAAGCCGACTATATAGTTTCCTAAGAGTGAGCTTGAAAGTAAGAGAATTGGAGGACACTCCATTTTTTTTTTAAATGTCTTAGCAATGTGATATGCAAAATATTCTATCAGCTAAAATGGTAAGGAATAGTTTCTGAAATAGCAGATATTACATTTGAAGTTATGTAAATAACATATGTTGGGGAACACAAGGGTAATTGTCTTCACCTGATAACCTTAGAGCATGCATCTGCTAATGAAAGCCATTATCTGGAATTCAGAGCTGGCTGCTGCATTGCATATGTTTCTTTGTTAGAATATTTACTAAAGCTGCTACTATTATTGAATCTTGAGTGGTAATCTCTTACAATGGAATATTCTCTTGTCATATTAGCTTTGGTGACGGCATTTAATCTTGAGATTGGAATCACTGGTGCTATACTGACTAAGCTTGATGGAGATTCTAGGGGTGGTGCAGCTCTTAGTGTTAGAGAGGTTTGGTTCCTCATCTTACCTAAATTGTTCTGTTGATGTGCTTTATAGGCAGACCTATATTGTTCGTAGGTTTTGAACCGATTTATAATATATAATGTCAATGAAGGTAAAGAATGTGAAGATGTTATTGCTATAAGCTTGTGCAGCCATCTTTTATATGTTATTAGTGCTAATAATTTGTTGAGAATAGAATGTTTGGAGAGGTTTTCCTGCTGTCTTCCAAGTCAATTTTTTGGTCCCGGTGGATTTCTTATTTTGTTCAGAACAAAGCTACATCAAAGGAGACACATATTTATGAAGTTTTGGACAAGCTTGGTTTCACATTTTACATATATCTAAACATTATGTGGTTAGGAGGCAAGACGTTCTGTGGGGTCCTGAAATGAAACTGTACATCGTATGTTGGAAACTTCGTGTTTATAAATTTGTGCTGAGAAAGTTGTGCAGTCATCTCTGGTGCGTGGAAACCAGAAACTTTAGTAATGAGAAAACAAAAAAGTTTTCCTGAATAATAATTTTTAATGATCATATTTCTATTGTAAATGATGTTAAAAAGATTTTTAATCAAACTTAATTACAGAGAACCCTTTTTATAAACGAGCCTCAATTTCAACCTTTATTAGAACCAAGAAGCAAGTTGTAGTAAAGTGAAGCCCCGCTTAACAGTCTTTTGCTTGAAAAATCTATTCTTTTCCATTGAATTTATGCTTGTTTGTTTTCAGAAATGAAACTGAATTTGAGACAATATTGCACCAAAGTATGCCTTTATTCTTAAATGCATTTTTTAGCTGGTACAAACATTAAAATATATTATTCTATTTTTTTTTTCAAAGTATGTGCAGTCTGAACTGAATTGGCTTGGCCTAGCCAAAAGATTTGGTTTGGACCAAACCTGCATTACAGTCTGAACAAACTTGGTATCTATGACGATATTTTTTTTACTGTAATAGGAATAAAATAGTTGATCCTTCATGGAGAATGGTATATGAATATTTATATGACCAAAGGGAGTGCATGTCAAGGTGCAACAGGGGTAACAGAGTTGTTACAAGTCCTTCCTTTCATAAATGCGTTTGCACAGGAAGTGACGGGTGATTATTAACAAGGGGATGATTTTTCAACAAATCTTCTTCCCCTGCAACTCCTTTCCCTTTACCCAAGTTCTCAATAATTTTCCAAAAGTGTAGAGACTTGGTTCTGGTCTTCAAATTCTATTGGATTCCAATGGGACTACACCCTCCTAATCTAATACAGGGAACTTTGTTTGGACTGATAAAGAAAAACCAACTTCTTCAAACAAGGAAAAATAATGTTGTGAATACATCCTCTGTTTGGTAGTCTGTAAATGTCTATATTTATAAGTTTTTTCAATAAGTCTAAATAATACTTTAATTGTAAACATAGTCCTACATACTGAAAAATAATTTGAAAATCACATATTGTATAATGTTGAAAATAAAAAACTAATTAAAAACTTAAATCTAATAAAAGAAACCCTAGAGGACATATTATATAAAGCCACACCTTATGACATATCGACCTTTGAAATCATAGGGAAGAGAAAAAAATGATGCTTGCATTTAACCAGTGACAATGCATGACAAACTAATGACCTGCTGCAAATCTCCTTTCATACCATCTACAGGAAACTAAAACATGTAACAACCCACCCTATTCTGGATTGTTTCCTATCTATTTTGACTAGTAAAAAAACACAAATTTTTGCTCTTTTATTCAAATATATGCTCTCTTTTTTTGGGTATTTTTATGGGATTTAAACATACAGTATACTGCTGAAAGAAAGCTTCACAAACTGGAACAACTTAATTGCAAGGGAAATTACAATGATGAACAGCACTGAAAATACCCGATTTTCCTCAAGTCTGAAAACAAATCGCAGCAATCCACGTTCTGGAAATAGTTTGTGAATAGTGCCGTGAATAGTAATTTGCTACAGTGCCGCGTGAATAGTAACTGCTACAGTGCCGCTTGAATAGTAAACTGCTACAGTACCGCGTGAATAGTAAACTGCTACAGTACCACATGAATAGTAAACTGCTACAGTACCACGTGAATAGTGAACTGCTACAGCCTCCAAATAAGTACCGTCTACAGGTCTAAATCGCTGCTATCTCCCAACACACACAAGATATCAATGACGAACCAGAAATTCTCTTTGATCTCCAATTTGCCCTCTGAATGAAGACAATCAAAATCCAATAGAGCCGATCTTTCACAACCGTAGTGGATGTCCTTGCCGAGAGTTTCCGTTCTCAACAAGCTCGAATTTGCAAGCAAATTCTCCAGAATGCATCAAGCAATATATTCAATGTTCAAGGATGTTGGAATGAGAGCCCGACCACTTTATTTATTATTGACTCGGGCCTGGCCGTATCATAACATAACCAATGTGGGATAAAAAACCCCCTTTTTAATAAATCCTTGTCTCCCTAAGTCACTTTATCAAATAATTAATAATTCACTTAAGTGACTTATGTGCACACATAATATAAAGTCTATTTAATTAAATACGACTTTATAATTAAATAATTACGAGTATTAAAATAATTGCACCAGAAGACCCAAGCCAACATCTGATAGCATTTTTGGATACCCTTTTGGTCGAACTGTCCAAATATAGAAACTGTTCTGAAAAAAGCACGGCCCTAAAAAATAGGAAACTGCTCCAACTGACTTCCAAGATCCTTAAACTGCTCCCATAGCCTACAGGATCGCGTGAATAGGCTATGCACTGTGCCAATGCTGACGAGCTCAGAAAGGGGACATGACAAAACAACCCACATAGATGTATTTGGCAATTATGTATATATCACCTGGCAAGATTTGAACCAAGGTCTCTATCTTGAAAGGCCACAATTTTAACCATGTGAGTTCATGGCATTTGATGTTGACAGTAAAAATCTTACCACCAATTCTAAGATGAATTGCTCTGGCTTTACCTCTATTCACAGATTCGACACTCGCTTCGATTTGAGCAAATTTAATTGCAAAATTCAACAAGTCTCTTAGGGCTGCTTTTAGGTTTGTTGAATTTTGAATTTCATGCTTGAAATGCATCGAATACAGTAACATAGCTTTTAGCAATTTTTAATTGTAAGGCTGGATATGCACATAGACCCAATCATCGTCTTGGACTTCTTGTTCAAAACGCTGTTGATTGGCTTGCTGTTTCATTCTATTCCTATTCAAGGTTATTTTTTGATGTTTGTGCAATTGTTTCGAACTTTATGAGAAAATTTGTATCAAGGGAACTCTAAATTAATAAAAGCAATAATTGAATCATGGAGGGTCATATCCATATAACACCGTTAAGGAAGTCATGTCAGCAGACATGTGATATGACATTGAGCCAATTATAAACTTTTATACCACTTTTGTTGTTCATCTAAGGCAGAACATGATATATAGCCTTCGAGGCATTTATTAACTGTTTTCATCTGACCCTCTATATGGGGATGGTATGCTGAACACATTCTCTGCAAAATCCCTGTCTGCTTACTTAACTTCTTCCAAGAGTTATTGGTAAACTATGGGTTATGATTACTAACAATAACCTTTGGAAATCTATGAATTTTATATATGTTTTTATGTAAGCTTCCAAAATTTTTTGGTACAGAACAAGTTTTTATTGCAATAAAATGAGTGAATTTAGTAAGATGGTCTACTATATTAAAAATCCTATTATAAACATTTGAAACAGGTAATCCATCAATAAAATCCATTAAAATATACTCCTGGTTTTGTTGAGGCACAGATAAGGGTTAGAGTAACCCTGCGTATATAACAACTTTGCTTTTGATGCATTAATATTTATCGCATTCTGATAAAATATTTTTGTATATCTTCTTTCAAACTTATATAGAGAGACTGGCAAGTGTTTTAATGAGCTTTCTAAAATACCTACAAGATGTGTCTTAGGGAATTGTGACTTATCTTGTATAATATTTCCGATGAAATTGGAGTGTTAAGGCAAATAGATTCCATTTTTTATCCAAAGAAATATTATTTTGCCAATTAAATGATTTTGAAAACTTTTGAGTTGCTAAAACTGGTCTAGCTGATAATATTGATGGCGAAGCAAATCAAATTTCATTGATGCAATGAAGCTTATTTAATACATGCTATGGCGTTACAAACGAGGTGATCGATACTCATGAGGAGATTGTTACAAACAATGAAATTGATACAACCAATGCTTCTAGATATCTATCTAATAATGTAATAATTTTATCCTAACATTCCCCCCTTATTACATTATTTGGTAAACAAAGAGAATTGCAAAACAATTCAAACTTGACACGTGCAAGTGCCTTTGTAAAAATATCCACAACTTGTTTGTTGGTGGGAATGTATTGGAGCTGGATCTCACGATTCTAAGCATGGTCTCGAATGAAGTGGCATTGAGCTTCAATGTGCTTCATTCTTTCATGAAACATTGGATTCTTAACCAATTTCAGAACACCTTGGTTGTTGCATTTCAATAGTGCCAGATGTTTTTTCTGTACTCCTATATCTGAGAGAATGCAACGTAACCAAACCGCTGCACACACAACACCTCGTGCAACGCGATATTCTGCCTCTGTGGATGATAATGCTATTGCTTGCTGTTTTTTGCTGTGCCAGATCCTAGATGAAACACATATCCAGAAGTTGATTTTTTGTCATACAGTGATCCGGCATAATCAGAGTAAATGTATCCTTGTAAGAAGAACTATTCATTCTTCTTATATTCTAGGCCATATTCTGCTATACCACGGACATAATGCAACACCCTCTTTGCTACTTTCCAGTGACTTTCTTTAGGATCCTGCATGAATCTTGAAAGGTAACCTACAACAAAATTGATGTGAGGCCTAGTGTTTGTCAGGTATATGAGACTCCCAATCAGCTAACGTTATAGAATGCCAGATACCTGAGGAGACTTGTCATATTGGGACAGGTGTTACTGTAATGAGCCGAAATAGAAAAATAGAAACACACAACACGATTCTTACAATATTTGAGCAAATGAAATATTTTTGTGAATTTTAATTATTTTTCTTCAAAGACCCAAAACTGGAATTACAATAATAATGACTAGATCCACCATGCAAATACTTATAAAATTTGTAATAAACTCACAACCACAATTCTGATTATTATTCCTCACAAAATTACAATCAAACAAGCCAAATATGGGACGTTGGAACCTGGCACACTGAATTGCTTCAAATTAACATCCAAAATCTGCTGAAGATGCATGCACAATGGGATGCTGCCAAACTGGGGTCTTAGAAACCCTTTTTCAACACAAAATATATGCTGAGAATGCTGCCAGATGGGACGTGTGGCTATTGATGATTTACTCTGCCCAAATAACGCTCAGAATGCTGATAAATAACCTCCAATATGGGACGTCTCCTTTTCTAGACTGAAATTCTGCAATTCAACCTTGAAATCTGCCACTGAATATGTATAAAATCTGCCCCAATGCTGGATGTTGCAATCACAAGACTTACAAACACTGAATAACCCACAAACAATGCAATATAACTGCTGACAATGCTGAATAAATTCTCCTAAAACTTCCACGGTATCACCAAACCCTCAAGAAGAGGGAACTCCTCCTAGATAGAGAATTAGATCTGAATAATACTGGAAGCCCTCTGAAGCACAAAAGGTAAACCCTGGATGGATTTACTCCTCAACCACAATAGTTGAGCACCTCCCAACTACTGGATTGGAATCCCCTGCAAACTTTGAGCACCTCTCGAAAGCCACAGAAGAAGAGAAGGGTTTTGCCCTCACTCAATTTTCATAAAACATCAAAACATAATGAGAAATATGAGCGCTCATGTATATATAAGCCTCATGTTATAATCCTTCGTTGAGTTGGGCCCACATTGAAGTTGCATATATAAAATGTATTTTAATAATAATAATTATTATTTTCTCTCACACCACACATAATAATAATAATAAAAATAATTATTTCTCTCACACCACACATGATATAATAATATTTACCAAAAATATTTACATGACCCTATTTCTTCAAAAAGGGTCATGACAAATCTCCCCCTCTCACATTGCTTGTCCTCAAGCAATATGAGCATAACCTCAACATTTCCAAACTGATCCAAATCATAACCAACTGTAATTCCAGGGTCCCAAATCAGTCTCCAAGCAGTTTTGATGAAAAACCTACCATGCCCAAACTGTACTTTCTTCCCATTAATGTTTAGGATGATCAAAGTAGCTAATGTTTTAACCCATGGAAGGTCAAAGCAAATACCAATCAGGATTAGATCTGAACTTCTCATGGAGGAAGGGCTGGTTGGTTGTTCAAAACCAATCATAATTGTTGTCCAAAGATTCCCAAGGGTCTCTAAAGTGTCATTCACAGCCATCAAAACAGTCTCAAAAGAACCAACAACAATCCAAGCAATGTCCCTTTCTTCCTCATACTGAATGACAGTCCACTCACCATCCATTACAATCCATGACAAGGTAGAAACAACTTTCAAAACATCACTAGGAAAGACTATAATAGTCCTTTCACCCACAGCAGTCAATATATCAGCATATGCAGCCCAACAAATGGCAAAAGAAGCAATCCCCATAGTGTGAACAACATCCAATGATGTGCTAATTGCAAGGGTTGTTATGGTTGCTTTCATAGCTCCCCAATGATTTGCTAAAAATACTTTGCTGCTGTTCCACCAAAAACTGTCAACAAGTTGGTTGTAAAGTGTTGGCCTGATCTTAATCTTTGGCTTTGGAAAGACACCTCCATTTTCTGAGGTTTGGGCAGCTTCTATCATGGTACCATACTTGCTTTTGAAGTAATCTGCGTATGTAGAAAGTTCTTTTTCTCTACCTCCATTTGCACAAAAAAAGCTTCTTGAGTTTGAATCCTTTGAGACATGTGACATACAATAAGCTTGTCTGTTGTGTATGGTTATTATAATTGAATTTTGTAACAAGCCTAGAGGAAAATGTCCACCAGGTGTTCTTTGAATACCCCTTTCAGATGGTGAGAAAATTTGAAATACAACCGTAGTGATGCATGTCCAATTTATCATGGTTGACTTTAATGCTTCAAGTATACCAGTGGTTTTCATTGGCAACAACAGGTACATGATATGTGAATTTGATATTGAAACGGGGTGATCTAAATCAAGTAAATTGACTATGCTGTCCAAAATTCTCTCTCTCAAAATACTGAATATAATTTCTTGAAATTTCCTTGCAATATCAACCTGATTGTTATCCAATTTGTAAATGCCATCTGCTCTAATTTGGACTGTAACAGCACCAGTATCCATTTCCAAACACTGTCTCATGTTAACCACACTTGGAGGAATAGCATGACAAACAAGGGGTACCACATTTCTAGGTTTTGGATACAATCCAAAATTGCTTTCTTCAATTTCATGTTGATCTTCTTCATATACTTGTTCCTCTTCTTCAACAGGCAAAAGATTATCTGTCAAAGCTCTAGCTGCATGAGGTTCCTTGCAAGCTTTAAGACAGACTAACTTCCTCAATAAAGAAACATTTCCATGAGCCTTCACATGTAAGACAAGAGATTTCATCAGGAGCTCTAGGATGCAGATGCCATCTTCATTTTTTATACGGAAATAAGACCTTGGTTTGTAATACCTATCCTTTGGCGGTTGAGAGCAATAATAGTAGATTAATGGCAAAGAAGAATTTAATGTGACAATCGCTCCTATAGATTCCACACAATACATATCTTCTTGCTGTAGGTCTTCTCTGTAAGAATTTGAAGAAACAAGATCTTTGTTCAAGGCACACTCTCTTATTATTTCTCCCCTAGCAATGACCTTCTCAAGTCGTCTTTTTTCCAACTCATCGCCTCTTCTTGTGAGTATAAGATAGTCAGAACGTTGCATTTGCCCACACCCACAAGATTGTATATAATTCCGCAGTGTTACTGGCATATCAAAACAAATAATTAAATAGCATCCAAGGACATCTAAACCTTCTTCTAGAACATTAGTAGCAACAATTCCTGTTACCATTCCTTCACGAAATTGATGAATGATTTGGTCCTGTTGATGACGGGTTTGACTATTTTTCCCTGAGGCAGATGCAGCCAAATAATTAAAGTGCAAATATGAGAAGCAATCCATATGTCCTGAAAACATAGCAGTTATCACCCTCTCAACAAATATAATGCACCTCATCTGTCCAACATGCCTAGCAAATTCAAGAAAATTAACCATGCATGAACAACTACAAGTGGAAAAAATAGCAGTAAACAGTATAAATTCAGATTCGATGTGAATCACAGCCTCTAGAGATCCAAAAACAGTTTTATGCACCACAACAACAGTCTTTTTTTTTGTTGTAAGGACTGCTCCTGTTTTGCATTGAAGAATGGGTTCAAGGAACATCTGAAATGCTGTCCCCTTTGTTTCTAACCAAGTTGTCAATATTTTGCCTTCAATACTGTCTTCAACTGCTATCCAAGATGTCTCCAACTGTGCATTATCATCCTCTTCCTTAATCAGTTCTTCATCATAAACTCTAAACAGTGCTGATTTAGGTAAGATTGTTGAGACCCACTTAGGCAACTGATACATAGTAGTTTTATTTAGAAGGCAGGTGCAATATAGAAGCTGTGAAGCAAGATAAGTGTCAATTGTTAGAGCAAAATTTGCTTCTTCACCATGAGATCTAAACAACTGTTGATCATCACTCAATAGTTCTGAAAGCTCAGCTCTGGTTTCTAAAGACTGGGGATAAAACACATGAAGATAATCACCTTCAGAGTTTACTTCATCACAAATCTCATGAATGCAATACCCTTCATTCTTTCTAGTGATGCCTGGATCCCATGCATTCAAAGACTGAAATCTTTCTTTTGAAAGAATTTGCTCACTGTGAGACTCATGCTCACTTTCCAGATCAAAGAAACTGAAACTGCTGTGAACATTCATAGGCATAGCTAGCAAATTTATCCAACATCCATCAAAATTATCATTGGTAACAATTCTTTCATTGTCATCAATTTTATGAAAAATATTTTCCCTACATACCTCATGTGGCAAGGGAAATTCTCGGCCAACAATTTCTGGTTTTTCTCCACGATCTAAATCAGTTACTTCCATGACATGTTCTTTGCATTGCTCTTGAGACAAGGCATATTCTTTCAAATTTGGAACTGATGAAACTTTCTCTTCAGGACTTGTCCCATATTCACTGCAGGAATAATTCTGATCCAGATCAGCTCCATGCAGTAGTAATTTTGTTTTATTTTTCTTGGCATAATGTTCAAAATCAACAACATTGCACTCTTCTATCCCGTAGATTGAAGATAGGGCAGATTCAGACTCAAACCATAAATCATCCAATGGATGCATATCATCATCAGCAGCTATTTTTGCAATTGAAAAATAATTTTCTGAATTCTCTTCACACAATTCCTCTTTTTCTGAAACTAGGGCATCCATTTCTGAATTTTCACTCTGAACTGGTGGAGAACTCCTACCTTGATCCAGCTTTGCCAGTAATTGAGACAACTTATCCAATAGTGTATCCATTTTCCCTTTATCGACTTGAAATATCATGTCAAGAAATTTATCATTCCCCATAATCTGCAATTAAGTCCTCAAAAACCCTAGATCTGAAAACGACAACAAAACCCTAACTTCCGAATCTCTGAAAATTACTGAATCAATCCACAGGCTGGCAAGATCATGGCTCTGATACCACTGTAATGAGCCGAAATAGAAAAATAGAAACACACAACACGATTCTTACAATATTTGAGCAAATGAAATATTTTTGTGAATTTTAATTATTTTTCTTCAAAGACCCAAAACTGGAATTACAATAATAATGACTAGATCCACCATGCAAATACTTATAAAATTTGTAATAAACTCACAACCACAATTCGATTATTATTCCTCACAAAATTACAATCAAACAAGCCAAATATGGGACGTTGGAACCTAGAACACTGAATTGCTTCAAATTAACATCCAAAATCTGCTGAAGATGCATGCACAATGGGATGCTGCCAAACTGGGGTCTTAGAAACCCTTTTTCAACACAAAATATATGTTGAGAATGCTGCCAGATGGGACGTGTGGCTACTGATGATTTACTCTGCCCAAATAACGCTCGTAATGCTGATAAATAACCTCCAATATGGGACGTCTCCTTTTCTAGACTGAAATTCTGCAATTCAACCTTGAAATCTGCCACTGAATATGTATAAAATCTGCCCCAATGCTGGATGTTGCAATCACAAGACTTACAAACACTGAATAACCCACAAACAATGCAATATAACTGCTTACAATGCTGAATAGATTCTCCTAAAACTTCCACGGTATCACCAAACCCTCAAGAAGAGGGAACTCCTCCTGGATAGAGAAATAGATCTGAATAATACTCGGAAGCCCTCTCGAAGCACAAAAGGTAAACCCTGGATGGATTTACTCCTCAACCACAATAGTTGAGCACCTCCCAACTATCGGATTGGAATCCCCGCAAACTTTGAGCACCTCTCGAAAGCCACGGAAGAAGAGAAGGGTTTTGCCCTCACTCAATTTTCATAAAACATCAAAACATAATGAGAAATATGAGCGCTCATGTATATATAAGCCTCATGTTATAATCCTTCGTTGAGTTGGGCCCACATTGAAGTTGCATATATAAAATGTATTTTAATAATAATAATTATTATTTTCTCTCACACCACACATAATAATAATAATAAAAATAATTATTTCTCTCACACCACACATGATATAATAATATTTACCAAAAATATTTACATGACCCTATTTCTCCAAAAAGGGTCATGACAGTTACCTTGACTCCATTGGTGTTGCCTTAGGTTTGCAGTTTGTCATCCAATATTTTTCTAGTAGTGTCTTGGCATATTTTGTCTGCAAGATCACAATATGATTTTTCCTTTGCCAAACCTCTAAGCCAAGATAGTGCAGAAGTCCCAGATCTGTGATATTAAAAGACATTTTCAAGTCGTTCTTCACAACATCCACCAATTCATCTAAACTACTTGTAATGATCAGATCGTCCATATATAACACAAGTGTCACTATCTCAGATCCAACTTTCTGGAAATAGATATTTGCGTCTGAGGGACTTCTTTTGAAACTGTGTTGCAATAGGTGCTCATCAATTTTGATGTACCAGGCTCTAAGAGCCTGCTTCAACCCATAGAAGGACTTGATAAGTTTGCATACCTTTTGTTCTTGCCCTTTGATAACAAAGCCTTCAAGTTGAGAGTCATATACACCTCTTCTTGGAGATCACCATCAAGGAAGGCTCTTTTGACATCCATTTGATGCAGCTTCCAACCGGACCGTGCTGCCATGGCACAGAGAACACCGATGGTTGTCATTTTAGTGGTGGGTGCAAAAGTTTCTTCATAGTCAATTCCTTCCTTTTGTGCATAGCCCTTTGCAACGAGTCGTGCCTTATATTTGTCAAGTGATCCATCTGCCTTGTACTTGGTTTTGAAGACCCACTTGCAGCCTATGGGCTTCTTTCCTTTAGGCAGATCAACAAGCTCCCATGTTTTATTTTTCATCAGAGAGTCATACTCCACTTCCATAGTTGCCTTCCATTTGGGCGAGTTAAGTGCATCCTTCACTGATGTTGGTTCTAAATTCTCCATTACTAAAGACATCAATCCCATATTTACTTCCTGATGTGACACTGTGAGTACATGAATGAGTGGAAGTGAGATCAGGAGGTGCATCAACTTTGGAATCTCTGATGGTGCTTGTGACCCATTTTGGAGTTTTGCATTGTTGTACAGGAGCAACTCCTTCAGGTTCATCAACTACAGCTGCAATGTCTTCTTGGACTCCCTCATCAAACTCTAGGCTCATAAAAAGATATGTAGCATCTTGAGGCTTCTTAGAGGCATCAAAATTGGATTTAGGTTCAACTGTTTCATCAAATACTACATCTCGACTTATATGCAACTTCTTGGTAATTGGGTCTATCAAACGATACCCTTTTGATTCATCATGGTACCCAAGAAATATTCATGGCAGGGATTTCACATCCAGCTTGGTCCTCTTTTTCTTTGGCACATGCATGTATGCCTTGCTACCAAAGACTCTGAGATGTGAGATTGAAGGCTTCCTCCCAGACCAGGCTTCTTCAGGTGTAACTCCTTGTAGTGCCTTTGTGGGCTCTCTGTTGAGAAGATCCACTGCTGTGGTGATAACTTCAGCCCAATATTGCTGCTATAGATTGGCTTCAATGGGCATGCAACAAACCATTTCCATGATGGAACGGTTTCTTATTTGAGCAACCCCATTCTGTTGTGGAGTATAGGTTGTAGCATAGTAGAGAAAATCAAAATTGGGTAGTAAATCGGCTGGTTTAAAAAATCAGCAATGAATCGGAATCGGCAAAAAAAAAACCGAATTCAAATTTTTTTTTTGATTTTTTTTCATGCATATTACAATGAATTAACATTATGCAAATCAAATATTGCAATAAAAACAACAATTCAAATCAAGACATCATACAAGGCTCAAGCTTTAAGTACACATGAAAGTGACAAAACACATCCTGTATTGCTTATAATATGAAAATGTACAAATTACAAAATGTAGACAGGCATATTGAGATATCCTTAATTGCAGAACCAGTCTTGATATTATGTGTTTTATTGTAAATGCACGCAAAGTGTTTGACAAAACGCCCGTGCATATATTTTAATGTTGTAAGTGCAATTTAATATTGTACGTAAAGAATAAAGTCATGTAAAGTCATATTAAATCATGTAAGTCGGCTAAATAAGCTATTTCATCCTGTAGTGCAAATGAAATGTAAATGCAAAGCAAATGCACATAAAATGTAATTTGAGGGTAGTTGCAAGGTAGTTGGAGAAAGTAACTACTTGGTGGGTGTATAAATAAACCCCCCCTCATTCATTAGAGTGGCTCCAGATTGGTACGTGTGAGGATTGAAGTCTATGGGCAGAATGCAGTCTAGCATGATATGCAGCCATGAAGGATGTTCAGCCTAGGGTTGAATGGTGGATAGCTAGAGGAGATATTACAGGGCATTCATGTAGATTTATGGAAAAGTGCAGTCCAGTCCTGTGTACAACCATGGTTATGCTGGTTGTAGATTGTATTGATGAAACTGTAATGTTGTATCACACCTACCATTATTAATACAAACTGCTGTAATTACTGTTAACTGTTATTGCTGTATTTTCTGCCATTACTGCTGTTATTTAATGCTGTTGCAGAATTTTTGCGTATTATTATTGCTATACTACAATGCTTGCAGATCTGTAGATTACTTACGTGGAAAGGGAACTTTTGGGATATGTAAAAACCCTTTCTACACAAAATGTGTCAAAATGCCTCAATAGGCCCACTATCTATTGTTTTCCTTTGCCCCTTGTCCTAGCATAAGCCCTAGACTAAGGTTTTGGGTTTTAAATTTGAGAACAACCCTAACCTAATTTCAAACAGCCTGTTGGTTGTGGAGCCTGATTCTCTCTCTAATTCGGAGGTCTTGTTTTCAACCGCACTTGGACCCACTCCACGAAGGGGGGGTGTAGGGGGAGCAACGCCCCCCTACTAATGTCGCACCTCTACTAATAGATGCATTTTTCCCTTTGTAAATCTGGACTAGGGTTTTGGGTTTTAAATTTGAGAACAACCCTAACCTAATTTCAAACAACCCTAATCTAATTTCAAACAAGCCCTAATCTATTTAAAAAAAAAAGAGTTTTCAAAAAATTTCTGACCTTGAATGAATCTTCTTGGAGGATGTTGTTGGTTGCTTCACACCGCAATCGATCGCGCTCCTAGGATGCCTTGGCATAGTTGGTCGGGGTGGTAGCACAAGGTGGGAGGGTTTTTTTCTCTTTGCAAGTGCTTAGAAGAAAGAATGAAAAAATAAAAGTTACTTTTTCCTTTTATTGGCCGCAACCTCTACCCGCGCGGCTGCGGCCGATTCATTGCCGATTTTTTGAAAAAATTGGCAATGAATCGTCGATGCCGATTTTTTCAAAAAATCGGCAATGAGTCGGCAATGCAGCGATACGATGTCGATTGACTTGTTTGCCGAATGAATTGCAATTGAATCGCGATTCAGCTGATTTTTTTACAATTTTCTCAACTATGGCTAGGACTAAGAGGTTCTGGTTGGATAATCATGGGAGGACATGGATTTTGATCCCTCAAGACTCTTCTAGCATTTATGGCTGTGGAACCAATAGAATAGGACAAGAAACTAAGAAGCTGCACTTGTTTACAACTCCTCAGTATGTGAGGGGTGGTCGAAACCCGACACCGAAGAACTGCAATCTTGTCTTGTTGCAAGCAAGAAGAACAGAAGCCCTGGTAGCCACTCTTGTATGCAGACAAGGGTGCACAGATTTGCCATTAATATTTTGGATAGTTGTAGCTTCCAATGAACACTTATTATTCTCGACTATAGATATAATGTAAAATAATGAGGTGATTAGTCAAGTAGTAGTCTATCTCCCCTATAATAATTGATGTTGAAGAGTCATAGCTTATTTGAGGTAAAGAGCCAAGCATCTTTGGTCAGAATAGCTGAAAAAAGTGGCAAGCGATCTGCCTGTCTCTTTACAAGCAATAGTACCTACCTCGAATCTCATAATAAACAGGAAACCTGAAGATGAAATGTTCTTTAGTCTCCACCTCCCAAATAGAGCAAAGATGACATACTTTATCCTCTCGAGGAATATGGTGGTCCGTCTCCACCTGCAATTGATGTGAGTATACTTTGAGTTGATCAAGAGGAATCTTAAGACATACTTAGAGAACAGTTGAATACCATTTGGCGGACAATGGAAGAAAAAGACATGGTTGTAATAACCCTAAAGAGTTCAGCTCCATCGTATGAGTATGCTATTGAAACTCTTAAAGTTACATCTACCAACATTGACCTGAAGTTTGATGAATTGAGCACAAAAATCTTTCAGCAAGACAAGTGGAATAGGCGGTTTGGAAGTAAAATGAGGATTCAGATATGGCATTTGCAGCAAACTACAAAGGCAAAGGTATATTTGTTATGAAGAATGAAGGGTAAGATAGATGGCTTAGGTAACCAAAAGAACTTTAAATCATAGTTACCAGGTTCAGTCTAGTTTGGACTCTTTATGCTAGACGAAACTGGCTCGGTTTGGTTTATATATATATATATATTTGCAATTTTTTTTATATATTCAAAAAATTAAGAAAACATATAATAAGGCCTATAAAATATAACTTATACATTTGTAAAGTATAAAATATACTTGAATGTAGAAAAGATGGAAGTATCTTAACTTTTCAATGTTTTATTTTGCATATATTATGTGTTTTTATGAATAATTTGTATGGGTATCTATCTGTGTATGTATCTATCTATATATTGATTATCCAAACTTTTTTGAACTGAACTGAACCTCACTAAAAAACCGAACCTCTAAACCTTTTTGGCCTTCTGAACCTCCGAACCGAACCAAACCTGGTAACTATGCTTTAAATGTCATTATTGTGGAAAGTTAGGCCATAAGAAAGTTTTGGAGGAAACAGGATGACAAAAATAATAAGGGCATGAAAAGCAAATCAATGCTGCAAAACATAAGGAAGAGGAGAAAATCTTTGCGTTTATGGCCAGGGATAAAGCAGATAATGTACAAACATTTGCTTGGTACATAGATTTTGGAGCTTCTTATCATTATACTAATAGGAAAAATTGGTACATTAATTATGCTGCTAACATATCGCCTAATGATTCTGTGGTTTTTGTGGTGGGGAGGAATACAAAGTAGAAGGAAATGTGTAGATAACCTTATCAAATAAAAAGCTGGTCTTTCTTCATGTCACTATGTTTTAGGAATAGAGAAAAATCTACTTCCTATAAATGAGATCATGAAGCATAGCCTCCATTTAGATGTGATTTTCAGTAATCACAAATGCTATATTGTTGACAAGGGTAGCAAGAAGACTATTGCTCTTGGTATTGAGGATCATGGGATTTTTAGATTGGTTGATGCAGGGTATGCATAAGAGCCTGCTTTGATGGCTAAGAGTGGTCAAGATTGTAGTTCACTTTGGCATCAAAGGTATGGGCATTGAAATTTGAAATATCTTTCTTATTTGGCTAAAGAAAGTTTAGTTGATGTCCTTCCAGTAATTTAGAATCAGCAAGGTGTTTGTGAGGCATGTTAAGTTAGGAAGCAACACAGGAAGCCACTGGATGAAGGACAAGCTTGGAGAGCTAAGGAGGTCGTTTAGTTGATCCATGTTGACATTTGTAGGCCTTTGGAGAAGACATCAGTCTTTGGTGCCAAGTATTTTTTTTGTTCTTTATAGATGTCTTCACAAGGAAGATATGGATTATTTTCTAAAATCAAAATCAGATGTGTTTCAGGAGTTCAAGAAGTTCAAGGCTATGGTAGAAAAATATAGGCAACAGTTATGATGTGGTGCAGCTAGCAGCACCATCGAGCCCTAAGTTGGATGCATACATGTGACGGGTATGCATTTAAAGACAATTTTGGTTGTACATTGTTTATATTTCATGTTCGTATATAGTTGTATGTTGCATGTTGATGCACGACTTTATATGTTTTGTGTTGTTATGTACGGGGTTAGTTTGGTATTAGCTAAGTGGGTATGAGAGGTTGGCTATGCAGTCACGTATCTACCTTCCCCTTGCTCAACCACTATAAAAGACCTTACTTCATTGTTTTGATGTTGTATGGCATTATATTGTATGCACTATAAAAGATCCCTACTTCATGTATCTACCTTCCCCTTGCAAATGATTTGTGTTGTTCATTTTAGTAATATAAATCTTTGTGTGATTCCTTTACTTGTGCATATTTATGGATTGTTGTTAATGTTGCATTGATGTTTTGATACTTCTTGAACTTTCATTATGGAAATAGCAAATTGTTATGCTACATTTGGTTCCGTTGTTGGAACTAGTTTGGGTCGAGGACTATGACGACATTTGAAGTGAAGCTGAAGTTGGATGAATGACAATCTAATGCGGGGACAAGGATGTGGATGTGGACACAGACGGACAAGAGAAGAGCCAACTCGAAGATCACAAATATTTGTGCAACGTACGATGCTAGAAGCAGCTGATTGTGACAAAGAAGTATGTGAGGACTTGTGTGACAATTGATGGGACAACCTACGCAACAATTGATGCAGTAACTTGTGCAATAACCAACTTAAAGGAAATGTAGATGAAGGGGGTGCATATGTGACACAGTTGGAAGCATGCATAGAAGAGATGTGTGGACAACAACAATAATGGATGAAATATAGACGTGTGAGCAATAGTAGTGACGTGGGAGGAGTTGCATTGCCAAAATTGGAATGTGTTGTTGGAGAATATTACATTATTTGGTACATGCCAATGTACCACCTTGGTACATCATTGTAAATATTAGATTAGGGTTGTGTCTTAGATTAGTGAGTGAGTTAATATTTTATGTAATGTAATAATGTGTAGGAAATGCACAAGTGTCATGTAAATATGTGTGTAAATGTGCACGTGTCCATTATGTAAGTGTGCACATGTGTCCTTAGAATAGGAAAGTGAAGAGTTGTAAAGAAGAGTGAAGGTCAAGAGTGCAGCATATGAGGAGTCACATACAATTATATATTTGTGACAAAGTATTGTAATATCCATTGAACGTGCATAGCTTTATGCTTGCATTAGTAGACCTTTATTCAATAATATTTTTCAGTATTTTGTGTGCAATATTGTGAGCTTGTTTATATGATTATTCAGTGAGTATTGTTATTTATGAGTTATTATATTTGATTCATTATATTGCAACTTCATTATATTTGATCCTCTGATTATTTTCCTGTGAGATTTACATTAGTATTAAAGCTTCAAAAGCTTACAGTGGTATCAGAGCCACAACAAGATTGCTTGCACAGGATTTGCTAAGTTGTAGAAATTGGAATATAGAATATTTCCACTAGGTTGAAGAATAACCAGTGAAGAATATAGAATCATTCCACTAGGTTGAAGAATAACCAGTGAAGAATATAGAATCATTCCACTAGGTTGAAGAATAACCAGTGAAGAATAGGATTCATATTTTGGAAAACCAACTCAGAAAGAAAGTTGGTCATTCAGGGAAATAGCTAACCCTGTTATTGATTTGAAGATTGAGGCAGAACCAACTTAGGAGAAAGTTGGTCATTCAAGAAATAGCCATCCTGACATTAATATATATTTCAGGGACATCGACAAATTCTTGGCTTGGAAAGAGCTTCCCGATGATTGTATAGAAGCCGTTTATAAAAGATTGTAGGCATAAATATTTGTCTTGTATGTGCCCCAGGTCCATTAAAAACATCTGCAAAATTGCCTCATTGAATAAGGCAACAAAAAAGGTGATATCGATCTTTAAAAAAGTGGTTTCTTCATTTGATTAGATAAAGCCAAATTTCAAGTAGGATATATATCAAGCCATTTTAAGTGGCCCACGACATCTTCCTTACATCACACGCTCCACAAGTCACATATGGTGCCAACCAGTCTACAATGTGCTTACTTATGACATCAACCACGTTGCTTCAAACTCTCAAATGGTCAAAACATTACTTTAATGTCAAAAGAATTGTTTCCATGATGCATGTGGGAAAAATAAAAGACTTTTCTTTTACGCATTTTCCAGGTAAGTAACCAATCGGACAACCTAATGGCATCATTTGTCAAGGTAATCTCAACCATCAAATAGCAAAATCTAATAGCTAGGACCGCGACATAATAAGGTTTGTTCTAGGGTTTATTTTGAGCATCTTCATCTTCTTCTAGCATTGCATGACGTCGCAACCAATGCTTACAACTAGCACCATAACATTATCACCTTAGGAACTTCCCACGCGTTGAACATCATAGAAGCGCCTCTTCATAACACCTTAGGTCTAGGATTTAAAACTTCCTAGAAAGTGGCTTCAACGCCTCAACATTTTTGTTGCAGTAGCAAATACATTCAACACCTGTTTCGCGTTCAACACTCAACATTTCATATTAGTCACTTTGACGACTCTTGACAAGCAAACAACTCCACTTCTTAGGTGTCATGCACCCTTTCTTTCTGCCCCGCACCACCATGGTTCATATCATAGTTGAGAAAATCGGAATCGGCAAAGAATCGACATTTTTAAAAATCGGCAAAAATAGGGAATCGGAAAAAAATTGAGGAAAGAATCGGCAAAAACAAAAACTGAAGAAAACAAAAAAATTCATTGAAAAAAGTTTTTTTCATTCATATTACAATGAATTAACATTATGCAAATCAAATATTGCAATAAAAGCAATAATTCATGTCAAGACATCATACAAGGCTCAAGCTTTAAGTACACATGAAAGTGACAAAACACATCTTGCATTGCTTATAATATGAAAAGGGTACAAAGTTACAAGTAACAACAGGGAAAAAAAAGTTTTCATTTTTTATATGCTTGCACATAGAAACAAGTAACAACAAAGTTACAATCACTTGAAAAAAAGGGGAAAAAAACCTAAACCTTAAACCAAAAGGCTAGGGTTTAAAATTGAAACATTGACAGCTGAAAAATGGGCTTGCATACATAGTTATCAGGCAGCAATATTTACTTAAAAAGAGAAGGAAAAAGAAACCCTAAACCCAAAACCCTAGGGCCTAGACTAGGGTTTAGGGTTTAAACTTCAAGTTCAAAGTTTCAAATTCAAACATTAACAGCTGAAAAATGGGCTTGCATACATAGTTACCAGGCAGCAATATTTACTTAAAAAGAGGAGGAAAAATAAAACAAAACCCTAAACCCAAAACCCTAGGGCCTAGGGTTTAAACTTAAAAGTTCAAAGTTTCAAACATTAACAGCTGAAAAATAGGCTTACATACATAGTTATCAGGCAACAATATTTACTTAAAAATAGGGTTTCGGGTTTAAACTTTAAACTTCAAAGTTCAAACATTAACAACTGAAAAATGGGCTTGCATAAAAAAACCCTAAATCGGCCGCAGCCTAAAAAAAAATTGCAGATTTTTTGAAAATATCGGCAAAAAATCTTCAAAAAATATTTGCATCGCCAAGAGTTTGCTGATTGCATCGGCATTTTAAAAAATTGGCAAAAAATTGGGATTCTGCAGATTTCTCAACTATGGTTCATAGCAAGCACCATTCTGCGTAGTGTCATTCTCATCATCATTGCATTTGAATATCTCACTTTAAGACATCTTCAATGATAACGTCTCCAACAATGAAATGCATTATTGTATCAAACCTCTAGCAAGACGATAGGCATCCAACACTCGTGCCTTTAAAGACTTCCATGTCGTTTTGTTTGGCCGACCTTTGCCTTGGCAACTTTGTGGAAGTTTCGTGCATAGCAACTTGGAACGCTAGTAGATGACTCGTAAACATGTGTCTTGCCTAGTTAATTGATGGAGCCGCTTAGCATGCACCGATTGTAGCAAATAACGCATAAGACGACCTCTAGATGGCCTGTTCTTATTCACAAGATGGCATGATCATGTTGACATTTGCCTAGTAGACAGCCTGGAAATAGTAGATGATCTTCGGTGTCTTCTAATACAAAGTCTATTGCAAAACTTTACGACAAAATGCACATGGACAATAATTTCATGTGATATCGGACGACTTTTATAACTTGTGCATGGTTAGAGGACCTTTACTTTTGTTGACAACCCTATTCATAAGGATGACCTTGGCTTCAGACAACCATTTATTGGACGACCCCCTCTTCACTTCAAGATGACCCTACCATGACTTGATGATGACCTGACTCACTCATGATGACTCTATCGCTAAAGATAGCTGACATAGACACGTCTATCTCATTCTTGAACATCAAATCAACTTTGTTGATGGCTTGTTATTCACTACGCCCTGGTCTTCATGCATCTTTTACACGATGGTTATAAATCACTTAGACGACATGTTTACAACTTTGTAGATGACACGTCCAACTCTTCAACTTGCCATGCTTCAACTTGCAATTCAACTTGCAACTGGTGAAATTGGCATCCATGCAGAGGAAAACTTGAACATCTCTTCTCATGCTCAAACAATTTTGCAACTACATGGCATCCTACATGCAAGCCTACATAACAAATAACAACAAGATGGACAACAAACATCCTCTTCTTTATAACTAAGTCAACAATATTTGATCAACAATATGCAGTCTTCTTTGTAGCATTCCAATCAACGCACCATCTTCGATTTTCTACACCTATTGCATTGAGCTAGAATCTGCTTTTGCATGTCATGCTCTTTGGAAAATTGATGCACAACCTTCTCTAAACAACACTCGTGTCTCCATTAGTAAGGTCAAATTGCCAAGGAAGATTGGCTTCTTTTATGCCTCTTCAAAAACAAGAAACTCAAAATGATCAAGGAGCGACAAGAAAGAATGCACATCGACTCAACATTTGCAAAGAAAAGAAAGTAATGAAAAAATGCGGAAGACTCCATTGCTTTGGCATCCGTTGAATTTGAAATCCTATTTGGATAATAGGCTTTGGAATCCGTTTCTAATGCCACATGTTAAGACGAACATAGTTGGGGAGGGGTCTTGACGGTCACTCCTTTGGCTTGACAAACTAAGGGCCGTCTGGCTGGTTAGCCTCTCTAGGTAGTCAAGGAATGGTCCAGATGATCCACCCCTCTTGGTTGACAGCCTATGGGCCATCTAAGGCCTAGTAGGTTCCTCCAAATGGTTGAGGAGGGGCCCTGATTGCCTCCCCCCTTGGCTTTGTGAATTGTGTGTCTGCCTCGAACAACCTAAGGGGCCTGACAACCACCTTGATAGCTTAGGGTCTTGTTCACACACCCTAGACAACCTACCCAGATGATAATTAACTAATTTTACAACTTTTTGACTTGTTTGTCTTCTTCGTCAGTTGGGACTCCAATAGAGCCATATTGTTCTTGTCCTCCATCTATTTGTTTGTCGATTATTTAGTCCTCTGGACACTTCTCCTTTAGAGGCACTTTTGAGCCAACTTTCAACTTCTTCATGCCTTGTGCACTAATATTTGTTATTTGGTGGATGGGTTGTTACTTGGTCGTCGATAAACCTCCATGTCGCCGTCCTTGGCACTACATGAGGTAGTAGTTACGAACATGCAATAACTGCCCATGGCGGTTATTGTAACTATCTCAATTATTCTCTCTTTGCCTTCTTAAATCTGAGCTCGGGTTGGCATTGCTCCAATCTTCTTCATTGGTTGAACCTATCAAGGTTATGCTGCTATTCTCCATCGACGACTTATGTGTTCTACTATTCGGCATATGGCTGCCATGCAAGGGGTCATTTGGCAGCTTCCTGGCACGTTTCTGTTGTCATTGATAGTTATTTGGCACTTCATGCACATCTCTCTCTATCCTGCATCAATGCGTGTTGATTATGCCAAGCCTTCACTTGCCAACTTGCTCGTTGAACTTCTACTTGGAAAACTATTCATTGAACTATTGCTTGCTTGTCGAACTTTTGGTTGCCAGAATACTGGCCGAGTTTCTGCTCATGAATTATTGTCTGAGTTTCTTCTCACGAATTACGGTTAGCGTTTCTGCTCACAAAATTGTTGATTGAACTTTGGTCTCCAGATTACTTGTCGAGTTTCTACTCAACACATTATTCATCGAGTTTTGCTTGCTAAATTGCCCTTTGAACTTTTGCTCCTCAAACTTCTACTTGTCGAACTTTGGCTCACCAAAATTCTTCTCGTCGAACTTTGGCTCGCCAAACTTTTTCTCGTCGAAATTTGGCTCACCAAACTTCTCATCAAACTTTCACTCACCGATCTTTGGCTTATTGAACTTCCACAACAAGTTTTCTTCCCTCTAAAATTTTGGTTTTGCTCCGAGAAAACCTTCATTCGTGTCCTTCAACATTCAACACTTCGACTCTGGAAGAGACAACGTGGGTCCTAGCTCAAATGGCCAAAGTCTTGATGGTTAGATAGCCTTGGTAGACATACGTTGAACAACCTCCCTCTTTGTCGTCTTCATCACTCACTTTGCTATCTACACCCAACACTTGGTGAATTTTTGCTTTGGAGGCTTGTGCACGTCGTTCTTCCTGATTTGGACTGAGTTGCACAGTTACCACATTGTCCACCACAATCTCTTCATCTAGCACCACACAATTCCACCCAATTGTGCAGTTTTAACCACTTGCACAATCTCAGCCACTTGCGCAACCTCTTCTTCCTAGAAAGCTTCAACTATTTGCTCAGTCATCATCTCCTTGATTGTAATCAAGTTCACCTCCTCAATTGGAATCAGGTTCATCAAGTTCATGTTGGTCACGGATCTGCCACAGGAAAGGGTTTGGTTTGTCTATGCGCCCTAGACCCGTCCAACACTTTGAAAGGCCGGAAGGAAGGGATGCCTTCCATGCCAATCTCCAGAGAAGGTTGGCTCCTTTACTACACTACACTGGGGTTTCAGATTAGGGAACAGGAAAGAGATTGGGAAATTGCTGAAAGAGAGAAAATGACTGAAAGAAATGGGGAAATATGGCCACAGGCCTGATAGTTCCAAGGGGAAGAACAAGCAGCACAATCACTTACTTCTACTTAAATCAGCAGCAATCAATACTATGATTATAACAGAAACTAACACTGAACTTTTCTCTCATATGTATCCTTTACACATTCCAGCTTTTGTTCTTTAGCACATACTTAAATCCAGATTGCAGAATTACAGCATACACATAAAGAAACAAAGTTAATAGAAATAATGATAGAAGGCATCATACACAGAAAAAGAGTCCAGAATCAGAACCAGGAGACTTAGTATTGATGCAGAATTTAAGTACAACAGCTCTTTAGAAAAACGTTCCCCCTATTACATTACAATGAGTTGGCTTTTATAGAGGGATTTACCCCCGTAATCATTAATGTCAAAACCCTAAAACCGCTGGGGCAGCTGAGATTTGACCCCTGTCAGATGACAGAGTATCCATGGAATGCGGCTCACTTGTGTCAGCAGTTATGAGGTATGGCTTCGGACAGGTTTTACCGCTGGGAATGCTTGTCTCATTAATGCGGTTGGTGGAACTCGCCTCCAGAGGCTTTCCCGGTCCTGACAGCGCCGTCTTGATGGGATGGGAAGGAGAACCGCACTCGTGCGCCATGGAGGCGCATTAAATTCTCACCTACCTTCTCTTTCTCGGGAAGCGCGCCCTCCGGATGTAGCCTTGGCGCTTAAAAAACGCTCTGGAGAAGCTTCGCTGGGAATCGGGCCCGAAGTGCAGTCCTTCGCTTTCGGCATGGTCTGGCAGGGAGGGTTCGCTCGGATTGGGCCCGAAACGCAGCTTCGCCGGAGTTGATGCCCGAAATGGAGTTTTGCTGGAGTCGGGGAAATTTTCGTGCCAGAAATATGTGAAGCGAATTTTCGTTCCAAAAATCCCCCGAAGCTGAGGTTTGCTCCAGAAATCCCCGAAACAGAGCTTGACCTGGTTGACTTTTGCCTTAGTTTTTTTCTCGCCCGAGATGCCTCTTCGCTGGTGATGGGAGCTTCGTTGGAGACGGCACCCGAAGCGGAGGTTCGCTGGATTCCTGGGCGAAAACGAGCGTGATTCTGCCTTAGACTTTTTTCTGCGCCTGGAGTGGGCCTTCGCCGGAATTGAGTCCGAAGAGGACTTTCGCTTATATTGAGGCCCGAAATGCAGCTTTGCCAGAGTTGATGCCCGAAATGGAGCTTTGCTGGAGCCGGGAGGATTTTTGCTCCAGAAATCCCTCGAAGCTGAGGTTCGCTCTAGAAACCCCCGAAGCGGAGGTTCGCTCCAGAAACCCCCGAAGCCGAGGGTTCGCTCCAGAAATCCCCGAAGCTGAGGTTCGCTGGATTCCTGGGCGAAGTTGAGGCTGACTTTGCCTTAGAAACTTTTTCATTGCCCAAACTGTACTTCGCTCCTAGCAAGGCCCGAAGCTGAGCTTCGCTACCTTCTAGGGCGAAGTTGAGATTCGCTGGGTTCCTGGGCGAAGTTGAGCCCTGTCTGTGCCTTAGCCGATTTTTCAAGCCCGAAGTGGGCTTTCGCTGGTTCTGCTTCCCAAGGCCATAACTTTTGATCCACTGACCCGATCGCCTATTATAATATATCGGCGGAAAGCTTAAGAGAAGGTCTACAACAATGAAACATCAAAAGATTTATCATCTTCTTTTAGGGCCTGCTAAAATACCAACACCTCTGCATGGGTTTCGCCTTTCACACTTAGGCAAAATTTTGTCAAAAATTTTAATGTGGCAAAAATGTCAACAATTCACCTCCTTTGCTTCTTGGTTGGGGCTACAACTTTTCTGCGACTCTTCAAATCCTCTACACATCACTGGTTCGTCTTGCCTTGCAATACTTTGACATTCACGTGCAAAGTGCCTCCACAAAATGGCATTGCCGACATTGCACAATGGGTCTGCCCTCTGTATCATACTCAATTTGGTGTCTTCCAATTCACTAGCGATGGTCAAGGATTGCACCACCAATGGCATACCTCCTTGGTACAATCTCCCTCTATGTTGCAGATACTTGTAGTGATGATTTCATGCCTTTACATGCGTTTTCCATCTCGCACTCATCCTTGGAGTCATTTATCTTCTCTTTAGAGTCATTCTCTTCACTGACCTTTTGACCCCAACACTTGGATGATACACTTAAATCATCTTCCAAACTATTCTCATTCTCAAAAATCACTCTCAACGACAAAGTCACTTTCATCTTCAAGGGCGTTGTCGTCCTCATTAACATAACCCCAACATTTTAATGACATCTTTGCATCGCTTTTCAAGTTCAAGGCTCGCTCAAAGGCCTCTTATTATGATGTTGGGGTGATCACCTTTATCTTCTTTCAATAAACAAGGATAAGGCCCTCCACGAACCACCTTTTCTTCAATGCATTTGATGGATCCTCCTTTAGATGGGTAAACAACTCACTTAACCTCCAGTTGTAGGACCAAATAGACTCTTTCTCACCCTGTTCCATCATAAATTTCAGCAATGACCTCATCGTCATTGTAGAATAACAAAAATTCCTTCACAAATGCTTAATACAACTCTTCCCAAGTTTGGTACTTGCCCTTTGGCAATCTCATGTACCAGTCCATTGTGATTCCACAAAATGTCACAAGGAATAACCTCCTCCAATCTACTTCATTCTTTTGCCCATTGGCCTTCCACATTATGAGGTAGACTTTCCAATGCCTAGTTGGGTCCTTTGTGATTCCACGAAATGTCACAGGGAATAACTAACTCCCATTTGCTTCATTTTTTGCCCATTGGCCTTCCACATTGTGATGTAGACTTTCCAATGCCTATTTGGGGCCTTTGTTTCATCACCATGAATCATGGGACACTTTGTGCGATATGCCAAAATTGGTCGTTGTGATGATAGGCTGATTTGGCATAGGAAATGGTTGTTTGCATGTCTCACGCTCACAACCGTTGGATGCACCACTCCACAACCGATCTAGTGTCGGACTCATCTCACGTACCATGAAACATTGCAACTTGTAGTTGCTTTGATGTCGAACTCCTGTCTCACTCACCATCAAGCACACCAACCTACAGTTGCTCTAGTGCCAAACTCCCATCATGCACTATTGAACATGCCATATTATATTTGCATCGATGTAAGACTGTCGACCTGCTCACCATCGGACACACCAAATTTGGTGCCAAACATACACCATGCATACTATCTACTGCACCACCTGCTCCAATCGCTCCTAGCCTTTCTTGGCAAACCAGGTTTTCTTCTCCGTCAAACTTCTTGTCAGCTTTGTCATGCCAAACTTCATTGGCGTCAACTTCCATATCTGCACCCATGTCTTTACCTACAAGAACTTGTCCTTTTGGATGCATGTCTTTGCTTGTGCGAACTTGTCCATCTGTGCGTGTCTTTGTCACCTTAGCACATGTTACTGTGCACTTGTTGGTCTACGCACACACTTGCACAAACTTCTTGTCAGCACATGTCTGCATGATCATCTTCACTTGCTTAGACTTCTTCATCAGCATGCACACCTTCGTCATTGTGCACTTCCATGTTGGCATGCACATCTTCACTTGCACAAACTTCTTCATTGGGTCACACATTTGCTTCATGTGCAAACACTTGCACGTCACCTTTGTGCGTGAACACTTGCATGTCTCCCTTGTGTGCAAACACTCGTTTGTCTCCTTCGTGCGTGAACGCTTGCATGTCTTCCTCATGCACAAATACTTGCGCATCTCCTTCTTGCATGGACATTCGCATGTATCCATGTGTGAACACTTGCATATCTCCTTCATGCGAGTCCACTTGCACATCCAATTGTTCATTTGCTTCGCGTGTTGGTCTTTTGTGAGCATCAACAAATAGGTTTTTGTCTTCGTCTATTCCAACATTTATTCTTCCCTCCTCCTGAGGGAAACTATATCGTTCGTCAGCTGCACTATAATCATTCCATCGTTGCGTACCTTCTTGAGTGTCACATCTCCATGTCACCAAACTCAACCCAACTTCAAACAAGCAACAATGCCAAAATGTATAAATGGAATAAAACACATTGAAATACAATTCCTTTACCACTTATGTAAACAAAATACACGATGGGAATACTTACAAATGCAAAGGATGTAGACAGGCACATTGAGATATCCTTATTTGCTGAACCATTTTTGGTATTATGTGTTATATTGTAAATGCACGCAAAGTGTTTGATGAAAGGCACGTGCATATATTTAATAATGTTGTAAAGTGCAATTTAATATTGTACGTCATAATAAAGTCATGTTAAGTCAATATGTCGGCTAAATTATAAGCCATAGGTTATTTTTTCATGTAGTGGAAATGAAATGTAATGCAAAGCAAATGCACATGAAATGTAATTTGAGGGTAGTTGCAAGGTAGTTGGAGAACATAACTACTTGGTGGGTGTATAAATAAACCCCCCCTCATTCATTCAAGGATCATGGATTGAAGTGGTGAGGATTGGAATTGTTCTTGCACGGTTCGTTCACCCATAGGAGATGTGCAGACAGTAAGGAGATAATGCAGGGTGATTGATGCAGCCATGGAGATTAATCAGCCTAGGGTTTGCAGGCTGTATTGTAATGCTGAAACTGTAATGCTGTATCACTCATGCCATTATTAATATAAAAACTGCTGTATTTATTGTCTGCTGTATTTCTGTCATTGCTGTTGTTATTAATGTTGTTGCAGGTTTTCTACGCATTATTATTGCTATACTACAATGCTTGTAGATCTGTAGTTTATTACGTGGAAAGGGAACTGTTGGGAATATGTAAAATCCCTTTCTACATTCTGGCGCCGTTGCTATTACGAAATTGGGTCCAAAGTGGTGACATAGGGTTTGAAAAAGGGGAAACCTTGGGGGGGAGGGCAAACGAAGATCAACCCAGTGCGAAGACGGAGGGGAAGACGTATCGGAATTTTTTGTGTTTGCAGATTAAAAAGACGTGCACGCCAATTGGAGGGAAAAATCTAAGTGAGATTTTGCAGGTGGGAAGTCGCAGACGTCTGCAGTTTGACATCTGCAATTAGATGTCTCCAGGCCTGACGTTTGCTGGCCTGACGTCTGTAGGCCTGACGTCTGCAGGCCTGACGTCTGAAGGCCTGACGTCTGTAGGCCTGACGTTTGAGGCCTGACGTCTGCAGGCCTGACGTCTGCCGGCTAAGACCCCTACAGTGGAACGATGCATTGCTAAGAGGAACAATAGAGCAGGTACAAGGATCACCAAGAGTCGAGGAAAACATTGATGTAAGGAAGACATTGAGATGTTGAGTGGATGGTAATACCTGAACACGCGGCAGGAAGGTTGCAGAGGAGTGCAGAGGACGGGAGTCAGGCACCAGAGCAACAACACGCGAGGGCTCAGGAAGGAAGACCAAGGCCACAATCAACATCCCAGCGAAGGAAGTCGCGAAGTAAGGATACACAAGAAGTTGAGAGATGACTGTTTGGTGAAAATAAGATACCTAAGACTAAAAACACCCGACGAGGAGCAACATAGCAGAAACCCCACCAATGGATAACGTAGACACCCAAGCATTGGAGAATTTGCCACTTTTCACAGGAGAAGGGAAGGAAGACCCGATTAGGCATTGGAGAATTTGCCGTATGGAGTGGAAAGTGATTGGGCAGAACAATGAAGAAGATTGGAGGAGGTGGTTTCCTGCAACGTTTTGAGAATCTGCAATAGACTAGTACATATACTTACCACAAGCTAAGTTCCAGACATGGGAAGAGTTGCATGATGCATTTGTGGAAGAATTTCGATCATATGATACTGATGAAAATTATAACATTCAAGGAGAGAAGGAGCCTGTTTATTATTACAATCGAAGGGTGAGTAGGTTGTTTGACTATGTGGAGAAAGGCCACTCAGAGGAATCAAAGATTATGTGGTTCATAGATGGACTTCTCCCCATGTATGAAAGGAAGATGAAGGTATTTCCTCCAAGATCATACCAAGAGGCTTTGGATTATGCCTTGACTTGGGAAAGAGATGCAAAAACCTCACCGATGAAGGAGACTCGGACAACTAGAGAATGCAATCAGATGGCGATGAAGGAGACGTCTGAGGTGCAGACGTCTGAGCAAGAGCCGTCTGATGTGGAGATGTCTAAGGTGCAGACATCTGAGCAAGAGCCATCTGAGAAGAAGACGTCTGAGGTACAGACGTCTGAGCAAGAACCGTTTGAGGTAGAAAAGTTTGAAGTGCATCTGTCGGAGGAGGAGCCGTCTGAAGAGAACCCGTCTGGAGGCTACACGTATGAAATCTACCTGTTTGAAGGAGTTAGACGTCTGGCAAACCACTCATCTGGCAATCCGTCAGCATAGACGTCTGGCAGACGTCTAGCCGTCTAGCCATCTAGCCCAGACGTTGGCCATCTGTCAGTCCAGACGTCTGGTCACCCAGCCCAGACGTCTGGTCACCCAGCCCAGACGTCTAGCTGTCTAGCCCAGATGTCTGGCCGTTCGTAAGTCCAGACGTCTGGCCATCCAGCCCAGACGTCTAGCTGTCTAGCCCGGATGTCTGGCCGTCCGTAAGTCCAGACGTCTAGCCGTCTGACCCCGATGTTTGGCCGTCTATTTGGTCGTCCATCTGGCCACTCGTCCCAGACGTCTAGCAACCTGTCTAGACATCTAGCCCATCTATTTGCGACGTCTACCCTTACCCGTCTGAGACGTCTACCTGTGTGCAATCCGTCCGAGATGTCTATCCGTCTGAGCCGTCTAACCCGTTGTCCTAGACGTCTAGACATGGTACCTGTCAGACTTATCAATCCGTCTGAGGCAGAGCAGTTAGAGCAGTTGCCGTTAGAAGTACAATCCGACAAGGGAGATGTCTATTAGAGGTTGATAAGAAGCCAGTTGGATCAAGAAAGCAGTGAATTAGAGCTAAAAGAAAGCAGTTTGAATGAGTTGAATGAAAGCTTCCAAATGGTGGATGAGAAGAAAAATTTAGTTTGGATAGTGATGCTTTCAATGGTTTTGCCGTTGAGTTTTCGGGGCTCCGCGAGGGAGCACGCAAGGGACGCTGCCCCTCGACCCCGCAAGGGACGTTGTCCCTTGACCTTGCAAAGGGACTCTTGCCCCCTTGACCCCCGACACAAATGGCGTAGGGCACTATCGATCATGTTCATGATGTTGATGGCATTGCTCATGCTGATGATATGGCTTATTGCAAAAAGTGAAGTGCCTATTCAGAGAATGTTGATCATGCTGATGTTACAATTGCTTGTAGCAGAAGAAGTGCACAATCAGAGAATCAGATGTTGTGAGCAGTCTAAAGTAAAGTTTATTGCCAAAGATGTATGGAACAGGAACAAGAGGAAGGAGCGTGACAAGAGATCCTATTACATTGCTCAATACTTCTATTCCTAGTGTTTAGCTCGTGTCGTTGAGGACAACGACCAGTTTAGAGGAGGGGATAGATGTAGACAGGCACATTGAGATATCCTTATTTGCTGAACCAGTTTTGATATTATGTGTTATATTGTAAATGCACGCAAAGTGTTTGACGAAAGGCACGTGCATATATTTAATAATGTTGTAAAGTGCAATTTAATATTGTACGTCATAATAAAGTCATGTTAAGTCAATATGTCGGCTAAATTATAAGCCATAGGTTATTTTGTCATGTAGTGGAAATGAAATGTAATGCAAAGCAAATGCACATGAAATGTAATTTGAGGGTAGTTGCAAGGTAGTTGGAGAACATAACTACTTGGTGGGTGTATAAATAAACCCCCCCTCATTCATTCAAGTTGTTCCTGGACAGATGATCATGGATTGAAGTGGTGAGGGATTGGAATTGTTCTGGCACGTTCGTTCACCCATAGGAGATGTGCAGACAGTAAGGAGATAATGCAGGGTGATTGATGCAGCCATGGAGATTAATCAGCCTAGGGTTTGCAGGCTGTACTGTAATGCTGAAACTGTAATGATGTATCATATCTGCCATTATTAATACAAACTGTTATTGCTGCAGTATTTCTGTCATTGCTGTTGTTATTAATGCTGTTGCAGGATTTCTACGCATTATTATTGCTATACTACAATGCTTTCAGATCTGTAGACTATTTAAGTGGAAATGGAACTGTTGTGAATATGTAAAATCCCTTTCTACAAAGGATACACTACGCACACATGTATCCTACACAACAACTATTTGCAATACATACTTCGATGAACTATCTACCAACAAGTTACTCTTTGGTCAACTACAACATGTGCACTCCCTTTGCTTCTCTCACATAGATGCGTACTTATAGATAAATCATGACCAATAGACCCAACTACCTTTGAACTACCCGTTTACATAAAACATTAAAAATACCCCATTACATTACATTATTACAAACACTTTGCCATGTGTGCATTATTACAAACACTTTGTCACCTACACACACAACACTACATGACAACTTATTACAAACACTTTGTGCACACACATTTGCACATATACATTCATACACTCAAACATGCATTCATGCAAACATGTCAATTTGTCTACCTACATGATGAGCTCCTTCATATGAGCATGGAAGGAAAGACCAAATAGAAATAACATGTCTGGTACAATCAACTATGCTTTGATGGCTAACGTTCAACAATTATTTGAGCTTGAGGTATATGAGGAAGCCAAACGAAAACCAGAATGGGAGAATGCTATGAAAGCTGAACATGAGTTGTTGATGAAAAATCAGACATGGGCTCTGACAGAGTTACCTCTCAAAAGGAATCCCATTGGCTGCTAATGGGTCTATAAAGTCAATTACAAAGCAGATGGGATGCTTGACAAGCACAAAGGAAGGCTTGTGACAAAGGGCTTTGCTTATAAAGTAGATATTGATCACGAGGATACCTTTGCTCCTATAGCAAAAATGGGAACAATCTGTTTGGATATAGCCATGGCAGCACAATTTTGCTGGAAATGGTACCAAATGGATGTGACAGTGCCTTCCTCAATGGTGATTTAGAGGATGAAGTCCTCATGCACCTGCTGTAGGGATTTCAGGTTCTAGGAAAGGAAAATCTGGTTTGCATGTTGAAGAAAGTATTTATGATTTGAAACAGACTCCCAAACATTGGTACATAAAAATTGATGAAAGATGCCATTTGGACAAGGAGGCTTGTTGCTCAGATGACAGAGGATGTTGTGGCCTGGAGGCAGTTCTAGTGAAGATGAATTGGGCAAGATTGTAATATTAATTGCATTGAAGTAATAATGGTGAAGCGTGGAGTTAAGAGATTTGATTTCCAGCAATTGTAACGAAGGCAAAACAAGGAAAATGGTAGATGACATAATGATGATGGATCCCACGCGAGTTCTGGGGATTCCACTAGTGCAAAGAAGGTGGAACTTTGTTGATTGGGATTTTTAGTTTTCATGGGGTCGATATGGGGACTCGTGACACAGAATTTGTGATGATGGAGGGACTGTGAAGATTGCAAAAACAGATATAACCATAATCATAATGGTGTCAATTGTTTGAACCATGATTTAAAAATCATAACACTCATTAAAGATTATTTCCATCAAAGGTGAAAGGAGGAAACACAACCATCTACTGGGGTTTTTCAACCTTAAAACTGGAGAACATCGTGGGAGAAAGAATAAATTTCGAACACCATAATAGAGGAAGAAAGGATAGAAGGGTAGAATCAGAAATAGCCTTCCAAAATGTTGATGACTCTATTATATTTACTACTCAAAAGAATGCATTCATAGAAGAAAAATGAACTAGGGCACAAATTGGAAGGGTTAGAAGAAAAAAAATCGTTTGCAACTCAAGACCCTCTCACCAAAATGCAGGATAAAACAAGCGAGGAGTAGGCTATATGGATTTTCTTCTTGAGTAATTCTATCACACGTCATGGCAGAAGTTGTTTGAAGCATTGTCGTTTGGGACAAAGGGATCATTTGAGGGGATATGGTTGTTTGTCAAGGAACCGTTAGAGAAGGGATGAATATATTTTCTCAAATCTGGGACAAATAAGTTGTGTGTACATCTATAAGCTAGGGTTTTGTTTGCATGTTGTTTGTTTGCAAGTTGGGTGCCATCTAGGCCAATTGGGCTGTTTGAGTGGATTTGGCCATTTGGGCTGTCCAATCCATGACCTAGTTAGCTCGACCTACTAGGTTGGTTGGGCTGATGTTGTTGTCCAAGTTGATTGGTATCTAAGATGTCTGAGAAGGTTGGGATGAATTTGCAAACTAGGCCATCCAAACTGATTGGGGCTTTTAGGCCGTTCAAGTATATGGGACTGATAATTCAAGAATGAGAACTTAGCTTCTTATTTACTAATAGAATTAGGTTGGGACAACCCCAACGTGCTAATCAATTTGGCTTAGAATATTCATTTGACTGGTTAGGAATTATGAACTTCACAAGTTGGCTACACATAACCCTAATACAATTAACAATGATAAGTGATTGACTAGTGGCATAACAAAGAGGATAAAGATGACAAAATTCTATCACCTATGGAGGATGATGTTGGAATGGCAATGACACCAAAAACGCAGGTGTGCACACATGAACAATAACAGTAGAAACATATTTGGAGTAACAAAAACTATCTGCAGGAGTGTATAATAAGACATCATTGCCATCTCATTATAATAGAACACTACAAAATAAGAAAGAATGCCTTTGTAAGTATAAATTGCAAATAGACTTAAGATGGAGAAACCCAAATAACTGATACTACCATGTATGTATGAGAAAAAAGAAAAGTGGATACAATAGTTGGCCATAATGGTCACGAATGTTAGCCACCCTTATACCCAAACTTTACATAACTCCACACATCATGATAAAGGTATGACATTTTATATTAGGACATATTTCTTTGTTGGTCAAATATCTGCCTAATCATACAAAACTGCGTTTGTGCGCCCTAGACACGGCCAACATTGAAAGACCGAAGGAAAGAGATGTCCCCCGTGTCAATCTCCAGAGAGGGCTGGTTCCCTTACTAATTCTAAAATGGTTGAAGACTAAGGATGCAGGAAAGAAATCGGAAAATGCGTAAAGAAATGGGAAATATGGCCACAGGCCGACTGTGTAGGATGGGAATAGATTGATAGCAGGAATTCACACCAAGCTGAAAATAGCATGCAAATAGATGATCAAACAACAGAATTTCCGTACAACTTCGCACATGTAATCTTCAGATCAACACTCCAGCACTCACTCTCTCACTTGCAATATTTAAATCCAACTTGCAGAATTTAAATCTAACAACAAATAATAAAGTTAACTGTGTAAAAGAAATGCGTAATATAGAAGACCACAATACACCAAGTCATTTGCAAATCCAACTATTTTGAATTCACTATTACTGCAGAGAACTTGAAGTGTTTTCTCGTAGGAATATCTATTTTTTCCAACCCCTTACAATGCAATTTTTCTTAGTATTTATAGAGGTTTGCGCCTCTTTCATTGAATACATCAAATGAGTCATCATTTCTTGGAAATCTTCTTTCGGTAGACATGATCCTGAAAATGGTTTGAGATGATAGCATTCAAGCATCGTAGCATTAAATTTGAGTCACCTCCATCTTCTTAGAAATCAAACACGAGCTTCAACAATTTACTCCATATTCAATTTGCTTTGGAGAGGGAGTAAAACCTTCGAGAAGATGTTCTTGAAAATGACAAAAATGCTTCCACTTCGTCACCAACATTAAATTGCAGCAGTTACCCGAAGAAAATATTCAACTGGAAAAATCAAGCTCTAAAATTGCCGAAGATGATGGCAATTAATAATTAAAATTTACCCCATTTAATTCTACTCATGCCTCTGGAGAAATTTAATCACATGTGCTAAAAAACAAACAACATTCACCTTCAAAATATCTTCGCCGCATCTATCATGACGTTCGCCCCTTTTACCTGAGTGTAAGGGTGAAAACCATTTAAAAATTGTCGCCGCCCAAACTTTATCTCTCCATGCCATTCGCCTTTAAAAATAACGAACGGATCCATCGTGAATACTTTAAAGCGACCATGACGCATATTGAAATCATGTTCGCCCAAATGAGGGGCGAACACCCACTTAAGGGGCGAACACAATGTGTTCCTTTTATTCTCCTTTTTGTTTGGTGCATTCCTACTTTTGGGGCACGTTCGCCTTTTCAATGGGCGAACGTGACGTTCGCCCCTCCAATGAGGCGAACGCATTTGCATTTTTCACTTAGCCGATTTTCTTTTGTCTCAAAGCCTTCAATTTCTTACTGTCGCTTCGCCTCTGAAGTGAAATCATTTTTATCTTTTGATTGTTGTTGTGGATAATTTGACGAAGTGAATTCGAAGCGGATTTCCAAGTCACAATTTGGGGTTAATTTGTTTATTTTCAGAATGAAAAATTACATAAAAACTGAAATGACTACAATGTTTTTAAACATTATCGAGCAAAAATCTGAAATCATGAATTTTTACATTACAATCAATGATTTATTTAAAACCAATGTGGCATGTTGCAAAATGCCAATATTTCTGGCGGCTCTCGGGGTATCCAGCTCGCATGGATGCAAGCGATCCCAGGCCTTAATCCATTGGGTGATTTTGAGTCTTCTTCCCAACCTCCTTGGATGATGCTTTTGATGTAGATGCTTGATGATGCTCCTCCTCTTCATTTGCTTTCTCAGTGGCTTCTGCTTCCTTTTCTGCCTCTGCTTGTTCTTTGAGGGCCTCAAAGTAACCTCATAAACTGCAACCGCGGAATCCCATGCCTGTGTGGTAAACAAAGAAGGAGTGCTCAGGGACTCATATACGAAGCGCAAATTTTGAATATCTTCCAAACTCAGGCGCCTTGCTCGTTGGGCTAACTCAAAAAGTGAAAGCTCCATACGAGTATACTTCTGCATGAATGGTAAGACCTGAACATCTGTGATTGGCTCTTCCCACGCATCAATCTCCGAAGAATCTTCCACGAACTGCTTCCATGCTGCTTCCAATTGTGCTTGTGGAAGAGGTTCACCCTGTTCATCAATAAATTCTGGAAAACCCATGTCACGTAGAGCGTTAAGATGAGTCATTGAAATAGTATGTTCCCGCTCTATAACATTGAGAATTTTTTGACCTTCTCGCATTAGATCCATCTGCTGAAAATAACTGCGTAGTGTGACTTTTGCAGCTGACCAGGAATGATCCATTGTGCTCAAAGGTTTCACATACATGGTGGAATTCGCCAAGGCCTGTATTTTTACTGCCATCTCCAGATGTGGCGACAATAACTCCTCCGTGTTATCAATTATTTGTTGTCCCATTTGTATGTGTAGATGAGCCGCCCACAGATAGTGCAACACTTGAACTGCTTCAGGAGCTAGTTTCTCACAACTGTGTGCGGAGCGAAGGCGCATTTCCTTGATGTTATTACGAGAAAAACCTGCAGCCTGCGCAGCTTTCTCTACCAACTAACTCTGGACAGCTTCAAGCGTCTGGCGAAGATTGTGCATCTCAATGCGTGCTACATCTCTCTCTTTCAGGTGCACTCCAACCTGTCGCTTCAAATGCTCATTTTCTGTAGCAGTTTTTTCCTCTTGTGCTTTACTTTTAGCCAAGGCGGTCTCGAGTTCAATGATCCTATCGGCCTGATCAAAGTATTTTTGTTTGTAATGCTCACCATGCAGGTAAACTGAACTCATGTCCACTTGAATATTGCCCATATTTTCCACAGGATCAATCTTCGTGAGGTCTTCTATGATGGTCTCAAAAATAAGTTCATCTGGCAACAATTCTCCTTGCGGTTTCTGAACCAATGGAGTAATCTTGGTGATATGAGCCTCCATTGTAACAGGATCAAAAGCGACCCTCTTTAGAGGACGTGTTGGTTCGAGAGCTTCCTTTCACCGCCTACTTTTCAACCATTGGGATGAACTCAAATGTGCTCGGTTGATTTTCTCTACATCTGACTGCTTGGATGCCACCTGAATGTTAGGCAAAGATTGTAATTCCAAAAATGGGGTGAAGGGAATGAGGGCTTCAGAGCGGTTAGGCTATGAAACTTGGTGGTTAGAAGTGGTGGAATAGAAATGGTGGAATGGATGGGTAAACTGGTTTTAACAGCAGTTACGCTCACCCGAGGAGTTTGCGTACTTACAACTTCGGTAGAAATGGTAGAAGTGATAGATGGGGATGAACGCGAAAATGGATTCGGTCCTGACGCATATGAACTAAAAGAAAGGGAGGACAAAGAAAAGGGAACAAGAAGGAGCAGTAGTGACTTCGGGAATGATGGATGAAGAAAGTGGAAGGGATATGGAGGGCATACTGAAGGGTGGAGAAACGGACATAGAAACTAATGGAAGTGAAACTGACATAGTCACTACTTGCTCCAAAAGAGAAGAAGAAGAAGGGAGAGAAGACGTACCTTCGGGCGCAAGCACCGTGTGATGTGGTGATAGAAAGGGCTGCGCAAAATCCTCCTCTTGTTGCTCTAGTGCTACCTCTATTGGAACCTCAGTCACCATGGGAGCACTAACAACTATCGCCAAAATGACAGAAGTTACAGTAGTCATATTAACTGCAACATCACCTGAAGAAATAGTGATGGCACCAGTCCTTGGTTTCTTAGCCACCTTGGGAAATAGTGGCACCTGTTGTACATCACGCTTTTTTGGCTTTGGTACTTCCTCTATCTTTTGCTTTTCCCATTGAGATCTTCGTTGAAACACATATTGTGGTTCCTCTTCCTCAGGAGTTTCTTCTATGATCAATGGATGGTGTTCTTCTATCTCGCTTTCACCACTTTCTGACTGTTGAAAATTGTATGGCAAAATATTGGTGAAAGCAACTGGCTGGTAGGAATCCACATATTTATCATAAACCGCTGAAAAGGCATCATCAAGTTTGAGCCCGTAAGCAGTTGTAGGTTTTCCACGGTGAACTCTCATTATCCACCAATTCATTATCTTCTCTTCGGACCATTCGGGCTTACTGGCTTTTACTTGGTCAAACAAACCCGACGGAGGAGTTTGAGACTTGTACTCTACTTCCTGCTCATAGCAGTCATGCCAAGGGGGAAGTGTAGCCATTTTCTCAATATGCCAGTTCATGTCCGGCCCATTAAAATTGTTTCGATTACGCTCAATGTCCGGTCGAGGACAACAATGAAATGATTTCATTTTGACAAAGTCTTTAAACTTATCTAAAGGATCATACCTCCACCATTGTGGTAACTCAATCAGCCCCAGATCCTGCAATGCAATGGTAAGAAGACGATTCTGTCCAACTTGACTTACTGTTATGCCACCAAACTGAAATGACATATTGCATGTAGTCTTGCTTCCGCGCCCAGCTCCATATATGTCATTCACGTAATCTGACTGGCGCACTACTTCCATAGCAAAAACATGCTCTGTAGCAAAATATGGCAGTAGGAACGACTTACCCGTGAAACCAAAAATTCTCACGACCACGCCTTGGGTAAGCAGAAAAATGTCACCCTTTTCTTGAGTAACCATTATATCTTTCAATTCTCGCGGCACTCTTTCACAGGTACCGCAAAGCAACTCAATTGTCGGTCCCAAAAATAAACTATTAAAGCTATAACATGATTCTTTTTCAATAAAACAGAAGTCCATTGGTAAACCGGTAAAGGCTCATCCTTTTCATTTGTAGTCGAAACAACAATAAAAGGAAAACGACACTGCAGTTGGAAGAAGAAAAACCATACCAAAAATGAAGTATGCTTGAAAGATTTATCTGCTCCAGTCTGCAAGCTCTCCAACTACGAATTTAATCTCCGTGAAATATAATCAGCCCAATCAAAGAAAATTGGATTGGTGCCCTGTTTCATGGCTGAAGGAGAATAAAATTCTACACGACAAATGCATTGTGCCACAACCGCTTGCCATTTGTGAACTATATCATCTGAGGGCAAACCCACAACCCATGCTAGCATGGAATAAATATCCAAGCTTTTAAAATCTTTCAGTGGTCTAGGCAGGTTCGGAAGTTGTCCCATTGGTGGATCTTTAATCATCTGAGTCTCCATAAACTGACGCATGGCCACAGTGGAGACATATTTGTCTTCTTGCTCATCAATATGCAGCTTCTTATGGACTCCATAGTTGGGAGGCCGTAACCCATAGGCAAAAGCTTCTCGGACTTCATCGGGAGTAATGGTAAAAAGAATTTCCCTCTTCGCATTCCTGACAGCCCTGGTTGAAGGATCATAATATCTGGCAACAAGCAACACAAGCTCGGGACAAGGATGTACTGGAGGGCATAAATACCAAAAAAGCAGTGAGTGATAAGGTACTGTTAACCAACTTCCCGATGTCAATCCCTGCTGCACTACAAATTCGACATTTTGCCGTAATTTTTCTACTCCTTTGTGAGTGATGACGCAGTCACTGATTCCAGCCATCGAATCTTCATACGGGTCCAAATCAACATAATCATTTTTTCGAGCCTTCTTGGACCTCGTAGTCTCTTCTCTTCTTTTTGACTTCTTCGGATCTGAAGATTCTGAAACTTCTTGAGGCTCCTTGCCACGCCTTCCCATTTTTATTAAAAAACTTCGAGCAAATTTCCCGCACACTTTCTGAGCACTTCTGCAATAATCCCTTGAAACACACGGTAGCAGGAAAAATTAAAAAGAATAACTGCAAGGGTTACCTCGTCTTGTTTAAATAGACCCCTTTTCGACCGCCGCAATAAATACTGAGTTACTTGGTCGGCTTCGAAAAAAACGTCTTCCTTGGCCGCATAACTGTGTTGTAGACCGTGCCCTGGCTGCAGAAGCTTGCTTTGAAAAAATAAATTGGCCACTTGAACCAATTAAATGCTTCTTGTGCTTCCCCGAGAAAGAAAACTTCCGCTTGTCTGCATGCTTTCCAATAATTGCCACGTCTTGAAAGGGGCAATATGTCCGCACTAAATCTCGGAAATCAAAAGGAATGTTTGCTTACTGAAATCTGCTTCTCCTTCAGAACGCTTCCGATCTGCTTTGATAAAACTGGGGTGAAGGCTCTCCTTTTAAAGACTTTGATTCCTTGCCTTTTTTTTTTTTTTTTTTTTTTTTTTAAAAATTTAAAGCATTTTTTTTTTTTAGTTTTATTAATAGATTTTTATTACTTTTTAATATTTTATTATAACTTTTATTTTTTTATTTTTTATATTATTATTATTATATTTTTATTTTTATTTTTAAAGGCATGAAGGGGACAGATTTTATTTTTTTTTTAAAGTTTAATTTAATTTTTATTTTTTTTTTTTTTTTTTTTTTTTAATTAATTTTTTTAAATATAGGACGTTCACCCCTCCATTGGGGCGAACGCCCATTTTTTGTTTTTTTTTTTAATGTTTAAATTTATTAAATTTTTTTTTTTTAAATTTTAATTTATTAATTAATGGAGAGTCCCTCCATTAATTAATGGAGAGGGGGGAAGCGCTCACGTGGGCGCTTCCCCTTTATGGGAGGAGAGCGCAGTGGGGCTCTTTATGGGGATGCCCAAGTTGGGGGAACTATTATTAAAACCCGGGAATTTTTTTTTTTTTAATTTTTTTTTTTTATTTTTATTTTTTTTTTGAGTTCGCCCATGGGAGATCCATGGGCGAATTTTTTTATTTTTTTTTTTTTTTTTTAATTTTAATTTTTTTTTTATGGGCTAATGAGGCGAAATTTTTTTTTTTTTTTTATTGTTGTAAATTCGCCCAAGGAAATGGGTGAATTTTTTTTTTTGAAATGAATAAACTTAAAAATGAATATGTACATATTTACAAAGGTACCTCATTACGATTTCGTCATTGGATATAAGTCTTTAAATGAAGGTCGTTCACCGGAATTGGAAGCTCCCAACCCTCCATATCTTGCAGATGGTAAGCGTTGGCGGAATTCACAGCAGAGATTTGGAAAGGACCCTCCCAAATAGCATCGAACTTGTGATGCTCTCCGGGCTTGGCCTTCTTTGCATTCCACTTGAGGACCAAATCTCCGACTTGAAAACTGCGTTCGGTCGACTTCTTCCCGAACCATTTCTGCATCTCCTTGTTATGTTCGACAAACTCCTGGTAGGACCTTTCTCTATCCTCTTCCAACTGAATCAACTGTGCTAATCGTGCACTCAAGGGATCAAACTCTTCATCTTCTTCCTGAAATAGCTGCAATGTCTGAAGGACCGGAAGCTCAATATGAGCAGGCAGAACTGCTTCTTTCCCATACACCAAGGCATACGACGAAGTTTTAATGGACTTTTTAACTGAAATGCGATCTGCCCAAAGTGCTTGATTCAACAACAAATGCCAGCTCCGTTTGTTGTCTCCTAGTGTCCTTTTCAAAATTCGCAACAAATTCTTATTAGTAGATTCGGCCAAGCCATTCCCTTGCGGATAGTAATTGGACGAAGTCTTGAGATAAATCTCGTATTTGCTAGCGAACTCAGTAATCTTGGCCCCAATAAATGGAGTTCCATTATCTGTTATAATTGAGTCCGGGACACCGAAGCGAGTGATGATTCCCTCCAGGAAAGAGATTACAGTTGCTTGATCCGCTTTCTTAGTAGGAATGGCCTCCGCCCATCGGGTAAAGTAATCAATTGCCATCAAAATGTACTTATGTTCTGCAGAAGAATGCGGGTCAATAACTCCCACAAAATCAAGACCCCACTGCTGAAAAGGAGCTTCTACTTGAATCGGGCGAAGAGGCAATGCCCCTTTCTTGATTCTGCCAACATATCGTTGACAACTATCGCAGTGTGTACTTAGCTTATGTGCATCGACAAACAGAGTAGGCCAAAAGTAGCCTGCTCGAATGATTTTTAAGGCCATAGGCCTTCCCGCGTAATGACCTCCCGATAGTCCAGAATGAAATTCCTCTAAAATTTTTCTTTTTCGGAGTCCCTCACACACCTGAGAAGAACTCCATCAATGTTCTTGTGAAATAACCCCTCGGCCAACAGAGTATATCTGAGAGCTTGCAACCTGAATCTCCGACGTTGCGAAGCATCAAGGCGAGATGGACATCTGCCTGAGATAAAATAATCAATTAGCTCTTCAGTCCAATCAAGATCGTTGGCAGTATGATTTGCGCAAATGCTTTCGCCCAGGCTGTTCTCATGCACCACATCAAATGATTCGGAGGCCGCACTTTTGGCTAGCTCCTGGCATAGAGCTCTCCCACGAACCAGCTTCGTTGGTCGGATCTCCACATCATATTCTTGAATTTTTGTGACCCAACCTGCTCTCTTATCTCCTAATTCTCCTTGGAGAATAAAATTTCTTACATCAGGGTGTATGACATACACAATCGTTTTGCTCTGAGAAACAAAGTGTCAAAATTTCTTCAATGCTTTCATTACTGCATATACTTGTTTCTCAATAAAATTATATTTCTCTTGATGAGGAGCAATAACCTGACTCAAGAAAGCAATTGGCTTCTCATCTCCATCCTCTTGCCATTGTGTCAAAACTGCAACATAACTCTCCTGTTCGCCTACGACATAGAGAATGAAATCTTTAGAATAATCAGGATTAATCAATACCGGAGCTTGAGTAATCCTCTCCTTGATTTCCTTAAAAGCTTGTCTCCTTGTCTCAGTCCATTTAAACTCAACATTTTTCTTCAAAAGCTCAGTCATGGGTTTCACCACCTGAGCGAAATCAAAAATAAATTTACGGATGAAATTAATTTGGCCAAAGAAAGATTGCAAATATTTTTTATTAGCAAGCAATGGTAACTTCATTAGAGCTTCCGCTCTTGCAGGATCGATTGACAATCCTTCTTGTGAGATCACATGGCCCAACAACTTCCCTTCCTTGATAACAAAAATTGACTTCTTCGGATTAATAGAAATCCCGAACTCACGACACTTCTCAAATACCTGCCTTAGATGAGCAATGTGGTCTTCTCTACGATGTGAAAACATAGTCATATCATCAAGATATATCACAATAATCCTATTCAATAACTCACCAAAAGCGATGTCCATGGCCCTCTGAAAAGTAGCACCGACGTTTGACAGTCCAAATGGCATCCGCTGGTAGGCAAAAGTTCCCCACTTAGTGGTGAATGTTGTTTTATATTGATCCTCATCTTTCACCCAAATTTGATTATACCCAGAGAAACCATCAAGCAATGAGAATCTCTGAGCGCCAGCTACTACATGAAGGATTTGATCGATCTGCGGTAGAGGGTAATGGTCCTTAAGTGATGCCTGGTTCAGGTTGCTAAAATCTACACACAACCGAATGTCACCGTTCTTTTTCCGTACTGGGACCAGGTTAGCCACCCATGTTGAATGCTTGATTGGATAGATTATCTTGGCCTCCAACATCTTCAACAACTCTGCTTTCATGAGGACTTCAATCTTGGGATTGACAGGCCGTTGTTTCTGACGAAAAGGTTTTACCCCTTCCTGGAGTTCTATAGTATGTTGGATCACATTCTTATTGTAACCCCTCAAATCATGGTAGCTCCAGGCAACAATATCTGGATACTCGTAACACAATTTCTTGATATCTTCCAGTTCTTCTGGGGTGCCATCTATTCCAACCTTGATGATTTTCTCAGGCTCCAAATGCAATTCTTTATACTCCTTTGCATCTACTTTGATCCTGTGCTTCTCAACCCGATCACTCTGGTCGAACAGACTTTCAAGTGTAATCAGTCCCCTAGGGATGTGATTATTTTTTAGTTGAATCATCCCTTCTCTCTCTTCTTCGGCAAGAACTCTATCATCAGCGCTTGCAGTTTCTTTAAGTAGGAAGTTGACTATCTGCTCATCATTGTCAAACACTTGCCAATGGATATTTTTTTCGGGAACTGAGGGTCTATAAATTACCCTAACTATCTTAGGCTTTCTAACTACTTGCTCCACAGGAGAGTAGTTAGCACCAAGAGAGGCCATAATATCTGCATGTTTATTTAGCTCTCTCGAAATCGCCTGAACATTTAAAGTAGTGAAAGACTCAAACAAGTCCCACACTCTATTGCGGTAGGCCTTCAAGTAGTGTTGCTTTGACACACACTTGTTAGTGATCTGATTAATTATGAGTTCAGAGTCACCAAAAATCTGCAACTGCTTGATGCCCAACTTTTCAGCCTTCTTCAATCCAAGGCATAGTGCCTCATATTCAGCTGCGTTATTTGTGCAACCCCAAGTTAACCTGTAAGAATAGGTTTTTTGCAACCCTTCGGGAGAGATCAACACAACGCCGGCTCCTGCACCATTCTTGCACCTGGCGCCATCAAAATACATTCTCCATAACTGATCTGCAATAGGATTGGGAGAATCAGGAACCTTCTCTTCAATTTGCTCTGGCTTAGTTATAGTATAGCAACCAATGTCCGTTCCAACCATCGCATTGAAATCCATGAGTGAAAACTCATCCTCGAGGTGAAGCTCACCCAACGCCTCCTCCATTAAATCAACCTCTTCTATCTCCTCAGTCAACATGTTAACTGCTCCTGGAGATTCTTCTTCCTCTAGCTTCTCAATGTGAAAAGGTGAGGGCTTCTCATTATGAATGTGAATCCTCTTTCCCTTGAATGGTATCTCTAAATGCGAGTAGTCTAAGGAAAGATATCCTCCCAGCTTAGCTGTGAACTCCCTTGAGAGGCACATGCTAAAGTATGGTTCCAGGTCAACCACTACCACTTCCTGGATGACTGTAATTTATGGCATACTATGGAGGACAATGGGAATATCCTTAATTACTCCCACCATCTTGACCGGAGTTCCATCCAGCTGCAACACTCCTGGGCTACTCCTTGTATATTCCATCCCCATCACTTCGCATACTGCCTTTGGCATGACAGTAGTTGCAGCTCCAGAGTCGATCATACAGTTGTGTACAATCCACCCTTCCATTCTGAGTGATAAATAAAATGGGGGAGGTCTATTTTTTCCCGTAGCTGAAGTTGGAAGCGTTTGCACCAAGACTATTTGAGAAGGATTTTTCTTTTGATCTTTAGCAGTCTTCAAAGATTCTTGCAGCAGGTCAACCTGTCCTGGCAATTGAAGTGCATCATACAAACTTACTTTTGCAGGAATATTTTTCATCTCTTCCACAATATTATAATTCGAAACAGTCGGAGCCTTCTCTTCTACAACCCACTCATACTTGTCTCGGTACTGTTGGGTAGCTTCCACCCTTTGTCGCTTGGTCAAATATGGGTACTTGAGTCACTCTTTGGCTTGTTCTCTTGTTTCATCTTGTGTTTGAGTAGTTGTCACAGGTTGTGAGGAAGATGCTCTCATTTGTGCCCTTCCCTGAGTTTGCTTAGGCATCAAATCTTTCAACTTGATGGAATCTTGCTCTTTAGCTACCCCTATAGGCACTTTTGCTGGAGGCTGTTGTTTTTCATCCTGCACCTTTGGTTTCATTGGCACCTTTAAGGGTTCAAGCTCAACAGGATCTACTATTACTGGTTTCTTTCCGGACCGTGTGAGAACTGAAACTTGCTCTACAGATGACATCATGAAATTGTGACTGGCTTCCCTGATCATATTGACTTGTCCTCCAGTCGAACTCTCTGCTAGCATTTGTACATAATTCATATGCACCATGCACGTTTCTTCTCCATGAGGATCATTGCATGTTGAGCACCAATACGCCCTTTTTGTTGTGCTAATTTCTTCATTTGCTTGCACCGTTGTGCTCTTTTTAGGGCCTCTACTAGTAGATGCTTGCTCTCGAGTGATCGATGGAGTTTGGAATCTCCGTGATCGAAATTCAGCCTCCGCTTGCTTCTTCCTTACTATTGTAAGTTCATTTGATATCGTCCTTAAGGCTGCGTTATTATATTTTACCTCTTGCAACAACATCGTGAAAGGATCAGGATTAGAAGATGCGGGGGTGCAGGTAGAGGCAAAGGCGTTGGAGGCGCGGGCAATGGTAATGGAACTGGTGGTGTTGGTAGCACAGGAGCGGGAATAGAAGTGGGCAATTGTGGAAGTGACTGATTAGGTAGTTGTGGGAAGCTTGGAGCCGTATGTCGTGGAGCAGGAATAGGTGCAATTTGAGGCGGACCCGAGCTCCATGAGGGAACTGGGTACATGGAAGGCATAGGCTACGAAAATGAACTAGAATATAAATATTGTGGAAGATCAGGAACAATGGGCATAGTCATCTTCGGGGGAAGTCTACCTACAACAATCAGATCAGATTCGGCCTTCTGTGCCTGCGTATACAGGTCTAGGAATGTAGTCACATTGGCTTGACGCACGACCATACCGATTTCGGTGTTAAATACCCTGAGATAGTAGAAAGCAACTTGCTCATGTGTGGGACGTAGACCGTCGGGAACTCTTTGCCAGCTTCGGGTGAATCTGACATTAAAATCGACTATCTCCTCTTGTGGGTGTCTTTGAATCATTGTGAACTGGTGCAACAAGGAGTATGGATCAGCTTGTTCATGGAAATTCTTAATCAACAACTCCGCTAACTGATCCCATGATGTAATAGTACCCGGTTGCAGTGATCGGTACCAATATAGCAATTTCCCTCTCAGCGATAATACCAGTAATTTTATCATCACATCTTCATCTATTATGTCATGGATGGTCACCAATGAAGCTACATCTTGGATATGCTCATACGCAGTTTTTCCAGTACCATCATAGGTCGGCAAAGCCTTCAAAGCAGCTTGGGGTATGGCGAAAAGTGGCTAATTGAGGATGTTCCCCTAGCCTTTGGATATCAAGTTCGTAGAACTCAATTTGGTGATCTGGATTTTTGGCCTTCGATCTTGTATTCATGAGACACAACTTTCGTTGTACTCACGTGTGGAGATTTCTGAGTATAATCGAGTCGCTAGATGTTCTAATTCTACAACACGAAGGCAAACATCAAACCTTAATACTGTTTAAAGTGGAACTGTTGGAGGTGGGTTTGTCAACTTGGGATAATACTTGTTCCACCGACTATGGATCTTACTGGGACAAAACTGCTTGTCCCACCGAGCGTGCCAAAAACTGTTGGTCAAATATCTGCCTAATCATACAAAACTGCGTTTGTGCACCCTAGACACGGCCAACATTGAAAGACCGAAGGAAAGAGATGTCCCCTGTGTCAATCTCCAGAGAGGGTTGGTTCCCTTACTAATTCTAAAATGGTTGAAGACTAAGGATGCAGGAAAGAAATCGAAAAATGCGTAAAGAAATGGGAAATATGGCCACAAGCCGACTGTGTAGGATGGGAATAGATTGATAGCAGGAATTCACACCAAGCTGAAAATAGCATGCAAATAGATGATCAAACAACAGAATTTCCGTACAACTTCGCACATGTAATCTTCAGATCAACACTCCAACACTCACTCTCTCACTTGCAATATTTAAATCCAACTACTGAATATTAAAATCTAACAGCAAATAATAAAGCTACTTGTGTAAAATAAATGCGTAATATAGAAGACCACAATACACCAAGTCATTTGCAAATCCAACTATTTTGAATTCACTATTACTGCAGAGAACTTGAAGTGTTTTCTCGTAGGAATATCTATTTTTTCCAACCCCTTACAATGCAATTTTTCTTAGTATTTATAGAGGTTTGCGCCTCTTTCATTGAATACATCAAATGAGTCATCATTTCTTGGAAATCTTCTTTCGGTAGACATGATCCTGAAAATGGTTTGAGATGATAGCATTCAAGCACCGTAGCATTAAATTTGAGTCACCTCCATCTTCTTAGAAATCAAACACGAACTTCAGCAATTTACTCCATATTCAATTTGCTTTGGAGAGGGAGTAAAACCTTCGAGAAGATGTTCTTGAAAATGACAAAAATGCTTCCACTTCGTCACCAACATTAAATTGCAGCAGTTACCCAAAGAAAATATTCAACTGGAAAAATCAAGCTCTAAAATTGCCGAAGATGATGGCAATTAATAATTAAAATTTACCCCATTTAATTCTACTCATGCCTCTGGAGAAATTTAATCACATGTGCTAAAAAATAAACAACATTCACCTTCAAAATATCTTCGCCGCATCTATCATGACGTTCGCCCCTTTTACCTGAGTGTAAGGGTGAAAACCATTTAAAAATTGTCGTCGCCCAAACTTTATCTCTCCATGCCATTCGCCTTTAAAAATAATGAACGGATCCATCGTGAATACTTTAAAGCGACCATGACGCATATTGAAATCATGTTCGCCCAAATGAGGGGCGAACACTACGTTTGCCCCACTTAAGGGGCGAACACAATGTGTTCCTTTTATTCTCCTTTTTGTTTGGTGCATTCCTACTTTTGGGGCGCGTTCACCTTTCCAATGGGCGAACGTGACGTTCGCCCCTCCAATGAGGCGAACGCATTTGCATTTTTCACTTAGCCGATTTTCTTTTGTCTCAAAGCCTTCAATTTCTTACTGTCGCTTCGCCTCTGAAGTGAAATCATTTTTATCTTTTGATTGCTGCTGTGGATAATTTGACGAAGTGAATTCGAAGCGGATTTCCAAGTCACAATTTGGGGTTAATTTGTTTATTTTCAGAATGAAAAATTACATAAAAACTGAAATGACTGCAATGTTTTTAAACATTCTGAGCAAAATGTGAAATCATGAATTTTTTACATTACAATCAATGATTTATTTAAAACCAATGTGGCATGGTGCAAAACTGCCAACAGTCTTATAATGACATACACAATGATGATAACAAAGGCATACTCTATAGTCTAGACCATGTTTATGAGATGTCCCCCGTTTCTTAGCCTGGAAACATCTCTAAGTACAAGCTGCTTAAAATTTAGCTGAAATAGAAATGGATCACAATTCCATTGAAAACAACAATAAACATTTCAGGTAGCATTATAGCTCTTGGAAACATTTTGTGTCATTTTTAGCATGTTCTTGGCTTGGTAGATTATTTTGCTGCCTAGAAGAGGGTGATGCAGGAGGGTGAGGACTTTTCTTGTGTTTCTTTATAAACTTTATTTTAATCCACATCTAGGCAAACTGAATGCTATTATGTATGGAAATATGCATAAAAATGAGATTGACTTAAGTGATGATGGTAAAGAATGAGGCTACAAATCCTTTTCTTTTTTTAATGGAAGCAAGGGAGCTGAAGGTTTTGTAAAAACCCTACTACAAACGTTCCATATGGAAAAGGAACAATTGGATTTTGTTAGGCTGAAAGCAAGAAGTTTCCAACTGGGTCAAGGCTTTGAAAGGTTTAAACCACTTTGCTTGCAAAGGAACGGGAACTATTGGATCTAGTGATTCATCACATAATGATTTTGACATAAAGAATTCATTGCAGTAGTTTTTTATAAAGCATTTGACTTCTGCTTGTTGGCATAAGCAAATCCTTTTGCTAGAATTTATCATTTAGATAACATAACATAGGCACACTTCGTTAGCATTCCAAGTATAAAATTTCTCGAGTGCTTTAGTACATGTTAAGACTATCACAGTGGCTCACAATTGCGATGTCTAATATATTGCCACAACCTCATTTTAGATGGATCTTTAGAATATCTATTCAATTGTTTGATAATGTTCATCCATCGATTTGCCATATAGTTAGCTTAAAAGGGTAAAGTAGTTTTTAACATCTGCAAGGCCATAGGCCATATGAGACAACTCTCAAAGATGATGTTATTTACCTAATATATGGTTATTTAACCATATTCCGGTTACCAAAGCATGGTGTACAACCCTACCTCCTCACAGGATCCAAACCTTGGGCCTCTTTTCAGAGTTCCAAAGTCTCCACTGTTAAGATAGTTCTAAGCCTATTTTGTTTTAAGTCTCCACTATGATGTTTTGATTGTATTGATGGAAAGAACAACTGCAGTAATTCATGTTGCCTTTGGTATTAATTCTAGAGAACATGAACTCTAAAAATACATTATATAAATTATATAAATAATAACAAATTTGGAGCAAGGAGCAAGTGTGAGCAAAGTGGAGCAAAGAGCATGTGTGAGCCGACTTAGAGAGGAGCAAGTGCAAGTGGATCGAAGTAGAAGCAAGTGCAAGTAGAGTGTATACCAGGAGTGGGCCTCATCTTTGGTCTTTGGAGTTTTGCTCTAGATCTTCAGAGAAATTCGAAGAATCGAGGACTCCAACGTGGACATGTTGCATATAAAAAAAAATTGTTAAGGAATCCTTGGAATCAATGTTGAAATCATAGTTGAGAAAATCTGCAAAAAATCCCGATTTTGCCGATTTTTTCCCAAAAAATTCTGATATGCATGAAAAAAGCTTTTTTTTCAATGAAATTTTGTTTTTCTTCGGTTTTTTCAATAAAAAATGCCGATTTTTTGGCGTTTTTTCCCCGACTTTTTGCCGATTCCGATTTTTTTGCCGATTTTTAAACCAGCCGATTTACTACCCGATTCCGATTTTCTCAACTATGGTTGAAATAACTACGATCGACAATTTATTAGCAAGGCTTGGGAAAAAATGGATCGACAATTAATTGAGCAGAAAGACAAAATTGTGATTTCTTCACTTTTTGGGGGGAAAAAAGTTTGACCTTTTTTTTTAATTATTAAATTGACTACTTTCAAATAAATATTGGGGCTACAAAAAATCATGATATATGTGATAATTGCAAATTTTTTAAGTTTTTTCCAACATTGTTTGGAATTAAGTATGTTGTAGTTGAGAAATGTAATCTTTTGCTAGTCAAGAACAAAGGGAAGAAGGAAATATAACACACACCATCAACGCGACAAATGATTCACTGAAAGTGTTTATTAACATTGAGAGGATCGAGTATAATATAATGGTTCTTAAAAGCAAAGGGTTAATCTTTAAGTTTAATGGTTACTTGCTAGGTTTTTTGAAGATTCAAAAGAGGATTAAAAGCAAATGGATATTGAATTCGCAATATTCTATAACTTCTCCATAGGTTTTTTATTTCTATTTTTATTTATTTATTTTTAATCATAATCTTTTCCAATTTGAAAGTTAGGGACAATGTAATGGGTCATGGTCCATCTGGCTTGTATTTAAGACCATAGAGTATTTTTTTTGGTAGAGATAGAAGGTCTTGAAGGGTTCCAGTGTAGGTTAAGGTATTCGGACTTCTATATGAGCTTGTCAACATGGAGGTTTTGAAAAATATTGATAATAACCGAGGGAGTTCATCTAGGTGGCATAGACTTATATGTAGTAGAATCTAGTTGTATTTACACGGATATGTATTGTTGTGGATATTTAAAAAGCTTTTCCAAAATTAGTTATTATCAAATTGGAACAAGGAGGTGGGAGAAAATAGGTGGACTATGAAAACATTGAATTTCACTGTTACATATGCCATGAGTCTGAACACATGCAAGAGATTGCAAAATGAAAATAATTGAGAAATATGTGAAAGGTTCTGGTCATAAGACAAGTCCAGAGTTGAGTAAGGGGATCAAAAAGCAACAGAAGACGACTTAGACCAAGCATTCTCCACTCCTACAAATGTTGCAAAGACAGACCCCTTGGCTCATTAGATGGAAGAGGCCATCACAGTTCAATTGGAACAAACTTTAGGAGGAACCAAGAAAGATGCATTAGACAAACAAATTCAATGGAAAGATTGAATTCAAAAGTGTATAAAGTTGTGGAAGAAGTTTTAGGGTCATTTTCAAAGGGAAGAAGGTGGAACAGGGTGACTCTAAGTTAGGTAGATCATTTCCATTTTCTTTAAATGGTAGAAAATCATCTGCTTGAAATAAAAAAGAGTGCAATAAAAAATATAGTAGTGTGAAGGTTGCCCTTTGCATTTTAGTCTCTTCGAGTCAGCATAAAGATGATAATCAAATTGAGAACAATATGAAAAAATGAAAGAGATGGAGGAGGATGTAAAGAGTGGTGGGAATGGAAAAGTTAGAGGAAGAACCCCAAAATAGAATCAAATAGAAAAAGAAAGCCAAAGGGAGATGGATTTGTGATGCCAAAAGCAAATATTATAAATGTTAACAAGAAGTGGGGTTAAACACATAAATAAGAATAAAATATGATAATGAAGATAGTACCTTTGAATATCTATGGTATAAATATGGCCCTAAAAAAAAGAGTTAGCAAGAAATTAATAGGCTATCCTTGTCCTGAATTTGTTTTAACACAAGAAATGAAAACAGGTAGTGGGGAATTTAGGGAGGCCTTTATAAAGATATGGAAATTATTGGTGGATGCAGTATGTTGAAAATGTTGACTTATCTACAAGAAAGGAAAATGGGTGGCAGATAAACTAGCCAATGATGGTGTTGATCATCCACTTGACGAAGTTCAAACACTAGAAGTTACCTGGCTGGTAGAGATTCTATCTATCAGTGGAAACAAGGAATTGCCAAAGGAAAAATTCTGGCCTGAGAAGTAGAAAGAAAGGGAGCCAAAGAAAATATTCTGTAGAAAGGCAAGCTAGGAACGATTCATGGGAATTATGCCTGGAGATGGTCTGCCTGATCTAAGGGCAGATGCAATGTTTAGTTTGTTTACAGTTGACAATGAACAATGACAGTGCCCAACTCAATTCTTATTTTTATGTTAGTATTTCATGCCTTTTATATCTTGGATGCATGCTTGAGATTTATGGCTGCCCAACATACTATCCACTACAACTGAGTAATTTCATGCAACTCGTTTTTTATGCATGTTTGCTTTTATGGTGTTGCAATACAGACATCATACTTGTATTTTGGTTCCTGCAGTTTCTTTATGTTTGTCTATTTTAGAGACAATGGGCAAAAGTTTTGTATTGCATCTTCTGTGTTTTTGGCAGTTGAGGATCAATCTAAATCGAACATTGGGAAGTGTTTAGCCTGCTTTAGCTGTATCTTATTGTGCTTTCCTTTCTGTTGACCTAGTTTTTATTTTATTTTATTCTTTAATTAGAGATTTCAATTGACCTATCTGAAAACCTTTTGCCTGTCTTCTCTGCCCTTCCTGTATATTAGTTTATTTTTAAATTTAAACTTTCTTATCTATAGTAAGACGAGAATTCTTTTTGGGTAGAAAATAATCTGTTTGATCTTCATTCTGTACTTCTAAGAAAAGGACCACCTGAAATTGAAGCTGCTTTTAGAGCTTAGGGATGCCTGCCTGAAGAATATATTTAAGATTTTCTTCTTCTCTGCCCTTTCCTCCTTCACACCCTGGCTGAAGGAATTAAAAAGAAAGCTTTTAAAAGACAAACTAGTTTCACAGAATTTGTTCTATGCTATAACCTCTGACTATTGTTTTCAGTGGAATATGGCTTGTAATTCAGGGCCATTTTCCACTGCTCCTCTTTCATCAAAATGCTGATCCTTCCAAGTTCATGGTGAAGTATTGAACTGCATTTTAATTGAATATGATCGTGGATTTTGATTTTCCACAGGTATCTGGGAAGCCCATCAAATTTGTTGGAAGAGGTGAACGTATGGAAGATCTTGAACCTTTCTACCCTGATCGCATGGCTAGCCGCATCTTAGGAATGGGAGATGTTCTCTCATTTGTTGAAAAAGCACAGGAAGTTGTGAGTGTGTCTGTCGTCTTCTTACTTGCAATTATTTTGGATAGAGCACAGCACAATTATGGATGCAATAGCAGTTGGTTATTTTGATATTGTTAACAGATGAAACAAGAGGAAGCAGAGGAGTTACAAAGGAAAATCATGGAATCAAAATTTGACTTCAATGATTTCCTTAAACAGACCCGTGCTGTTGCACGCATGGGTTCTATGACTCGTGTGATTGGAATGATCCCAGGTATGGGGAAGGTATGCTACATTTCTTTTCTGAAAGTATTGTGTAGATAACTTTTATCGAATGGAATTGTGCTTGCAATCTTTGACAGGCAAGTTTTCCATAATCCTTTTACTGACTGAATGCTAGATGCATTTACTAGAAGGTAGAAGGTAAAAGCTCTTGAAAGATATATACTGCAGGATAAACCAGGGATAATAAATACTAAAGGAAATATATATTAATTAAAAAGATTCTCCAAAGTTGACTCTAGAACGTAGATTTTGAGGAAGTCGAGACTTGACAGATTCTTGTTATGTATGGTCACAGATTACCCCTGCACAGATTCGTGAAGCAGAAAAGAGTCTGAAAATTGTAGAATCTGTGATCAATGCAATGACAGAAGGTATGCTTTGTCTTGAGGCTCCATGCACTAAAATGTACAGACATTTATTGCTGTGTATAGTGCTCAAGTTGTCATGGTAGAATTGCAGACATTACTATAGATGTCATCTACATCTCCCTATAATGGTTTTCAAAGGCATTTTCTCACAGTTCAAACATTTAAGGTCTAGTTTGTTACTATCTATACAGAATAACTGCTACTATATTTGCAATTGTGTAAAAATGTCCAAGGTCTTTGCAATTGATGCAGGAGCATCAGCGACAACTATGTATTGAATGCATGTGGTTAAGTAGGTGGCACATTAAATAAAAGTACACAGCCAGTGGTTTCCCTGACCCTACTTTGTGGAATGTGTTTTTTAGAGTGAATTTTCTCTATAAAAGAGGAACAGAAGTTTGTATAACATCGGGGGCTGTTTATGAAGTGCAAATTGTAGGTTTCTGAAATATATAACTCTGAGATTTATTTTAGGAAGTTTGTTATCTGTATCTTGTTTAGATCACTGTTTGTGTTTCAGATCCATGCATATAAAATATGATCTCTTATGTTCTTAGTTTGTCCCTGCATAAGCAATTCTGAGGGAGCTAGAAATCAGCCACGGCATGTGAAAAATATAATCTTAGGGATTACTGCTAGCATGGAAGAAGAAAATACATAAATGTAGGAATATGGGAATTGAACATGGAAAAGGTGACTGTTAGAAACTGGGATGCTGGTTCTACACATTACTTTGTAACATCACTAATGAAATATCTCTGACCTACCATTTTTTTAATTTTATTTTGTATTTTTTAATTTAATTGATTATTAAAGCAATCGCATTGAAATTGAATAATGAGAGATTAAATGGGGAGCCATTAAATTCTTGAGCAGCGTTGTATTGAAACATGTCTGTTTGCATCACATCAAGAGGCTACAAGGTTTCTGAAGTACATGTTCCATCTCTTGTCTGGTTATTGAAAGGGAGATCACATCAAATTACCTAAACAAACACCTTAAATGTCAACTAAAGCTCAATGCAAATGAGAAATATTCTCAAAATAATACAGATTGAATGTTCATCATGGAGTTTAGTAATCCTAAGGGACAATTTTGAAGATTAAATGGCATTTCAGACATTACTATCCTGACAAGAGAATTGGGAACCTTTGAAATTAAGGTCCGGATAGTTGCCAATTGCAGAGTGATCCAGCTGAAGTCCAAGAAAACCAAGAAAAGTATAATAAGGAGGTGGTGGTAGTGGAGGTATATCACTCTTTGTAAACCTGTAATATATGTTACTGGCTAAGCTGCTAACCAATTGGATCTAGCTGATATCTCTAAGGGCTGTCCATCCTGACTAAACATGCTTCATTGAGGTGAAGATTCAATAAAGACAAATTTCAATTCTTTTTGTGGGGACATTAACTAGGCAAAAGAAAGAGGACAAAGGACAAAATTCCCTGATATTGACTGGTTTCATCTCTGTTCTCATCCTCCATATGTTAATGAAAACACTCCCCCCCCATAGATTCCCAAGGTTTCCATGTCTTACCCTACAATTTCCATGTCTAGGTGGCAAATACACAACTCATTGCACGGCTACCCTGGTGCACTGTACTTAATTAATTGCAATTGAGTTTTCATTGCCATTTGCTCCCCATCTTCGGCTTTGACACTCAACAATCTTGACCATTTACACACCATTGGCTCTTTGTTGCTGGCATTGCTCAGACAGTCTTATGCAAAGTTCCCCCAAAGATCATATCTATGGCATTGGACAATGAGTCTGCCCTTGGTATCATAATCGATTTGTCTTGGTGTTTGCCACAAAATGTACCATCACTGGCACCTCTCATTGGTATAGTCTTCTTTTGTGTCACATACACCTCTTGAGCATTCTTCATATTCAAGGAGCATTCCTTTGTTAAATGTCCTTCCTCTTGACAATTATCACAAAATATCTTTTTCTCTCCTTTGGACTCATTACACCTTGAGTCTTGTTGTACTTGTCAAATAGGCATATCATCTCCTTCTAGCGTGCAATTAGCGTTGTTCTTGCCTTGTCACACTGTTTCTCCGTGTCATGTTCATTCTAGAGACATCACTCTCATTGCTTTTCTCTTTGAAGTTGCTCGTCATTGCATCACATTCCAACTTCATGGCATGGTCAAAGGCCTCCTAATAATACATTGGAGGGATCACCCTAATCTTCCTATTTGAACTAAGAGGGCCTTCCATAAACCACCTTTTCTTCAATGTGTTTGACAACTTCTCCTCCAGATGGGTGGCTATCCCTTTCAACCTTTGGTTGTAGGATTGAACCAACTCTATCTCATTTTGCTCTATATTGTCTATTTCAGCAATGACTTCACTACCATTGCAAATTAACATGAATTCCTCCGCGAAGGCTTCTGTCAACTCCTCCCAAGTCTGGAATTTTCTTTCTGGAATTTCCATGTACAAGTTGATTGCGGTTTGATCCTGTGTTGCAAGGAATGACCGCCTTCAATTTGCTTCATTCATTTTCCCATTGCCCTTAACGAACGGAAGGCAAATTTTCTAATGTCTAACTAGGTTCTTTGTTTTACCACCATGAAACATGGGACGCTTGTATGTCATGTTACCATTGGTCATTGTCATGACTAGTTGATTGGGCACAGACAATGATTGCTTGAGTTTTTCACTCTCATAACATGCATATCGGATGCATCACAATGCAATTACTCCCATGTTGTATTCCTATGGCCATCCTTTCCAACCTTCGGTTGTAGGATTGAACAAACTTTGTCTCATTTTGCTCTATTCTGAATATTTCAGCAAGGACCTCGTTGTCATTGTAAATTGACTTGTATTCCTCCACGAAGTCTTCCTTCAGTTCTACCCAACTTCGGTACTTGCCCTATGGCAATTCCATGTACCAATTGATTGCGGTTTCATTCTGTGTTATAGGGAAAAACCAACACCAATTCGGTTCATTCATTCACCCATTGGCCTTCCAAATTGAAAGATAGATTTTCAAATGTTTGACTAGGTTCTTTGTTCCACCACCATGAAACATGGGACACTTGTATGTCACGTTAGTGTTGGTTATTGTCATGACTGGTTGATTTGACAAAGGTAATGGTTGCTTTCCTTTTCTACTTTTGTTACATGCATATTGGATGTACCACAATGTAGGACTCCCATTTTGCACATCAAATGAACCACCTTGCAATTGCTCGTGTCAGACTTACATCTCACACATTGTTGGACGCACCAACTTGTAGTTAATCCGATGTTGGACTTTTACCCTGTTGACCATCAAACATGCCATCCTGCAATTGCTTTGATGTTGGATTCCCATTCTGCACACCATTGGATGCACAATCCACTTTAATTGCCATCAACCTTTCTTTCCAAACTAGGTTTTATCTATTATCAGCCTCGTTACTTGGCCCTTCATCATCCCTTGTGTTATGCATGCTTTCATCACATCTTGCATCATCACACGTGCCTTTGCGCTTCGCATTGTAATGCACACCTATAGGATGCATTGTGCTGTCATGCATGCATTCAAGCCTTGTGTCATGCATGCTTTTGCCATCCCTTGCATCATCAGACATGATTTAGCACACCTTCTATCCTCACGTATGCCTTCATCATGCCTCTTTTCACATATGGCTTTGTGACACATCTCATCATGGATAACTTCATCACTTGGCGCTTAGTCAACATCAATGAAAAAGTATGCATCACTTTCGTTTGCAAACAAGCAGATTCCCTCCTCTCGAGGAGGCAAGGGAACCCTTGGACTATGCCGCTTGTCAACCACATTGTAATCATCCCATTGTTGTCGTTTTGTACCTTCTCAAGCCAAATGCTCATTACAACTCCTTGATACCATGTTTGACTCAACAACGAGGCAACAATGCTACAATTTAGAAATAGAATTCAACACTCTAGAACAAAATTCCATTAAATTTAAATAAATATGAACAATCAGAAGAACTTATAGATACATTTAAATATACAGAAACATGTGTCATTCACATTGCAATCAACTGCAGTACACACTGGTTTTGTTAAGCATACAATGCAAAGACCACACAAATGACAAACATAGACAACCATCATACCTCCCTCTACTATCATCATCCTCTTAACATCTACTTTCTTTACCAACATAAATGTATACATATAGGCATTACGAGACCGGTAAGTGGTTGGAAATTGACTCTTTACGTCCAAACTACTTGTAGACATTAAACATTAAAATTACTTCATAACACATTACACACCATTTATTGTAAACACTTGTGACTAATTACGCATGCGACGACACTATTTGATAACAACACACATATGGAAAACTCTACAACACAACCATATATATGTTCATGTCAGATGGTGCATGCGTTCATGCATTCATGCGCTCATTCCAATGTGATGTTCATTGATGAGTCAAATTGTCTGGCTAGAATTACATTCAGAAAATTTCACAAATCTTTTTGAGAATATTAAAATATTTGGTATAAGCAAATGATACAAATATCATTCTTATCATGGGAAATCAATTAACCTAAAAGGAAGCAATTGGATGTAGTGACATTGTATGACATGTCTAGATTTACCACTCATATATAATCTGCTCAACTACATGTTGTCTTTTAGAGTTATATCATGTATATAAAAATCATAAACTAGAATAACTTCCCTATGTCCAATAACACTAAACATAAGAATAATATCCACATAGTGCATTGGTTATGGTCTAGTCACAAGTTGGAGTGCATGCTGCACAAATAGCCCAAATTCAAATTTTGGCAAGGCTGCTCCTAGGTTGTAAGGGAGGGATGCTTGTTCGAGTTACTACAAATATAGTTCTTCCAAGACAGGAACTTTTGATGACCTTGGCAGTCTCTAGAATTCCTAAGGGAGGATGCTTAATCCAGTTACATGCTTTTGCTATCTGATTAATACTCTTGTAAAATATTTTGAGATAATGCTTTTAATTATCTCTCAATATGCATTTGAAAAATCTATACACCTTAATGTTATTTGCAGAGTTTTACATAATTCCCAAGGAAACAGCAGTAGACATAATTTTAATATTCATTTCTTAATGTTATTTGCAGAGTTTTACATATGGTTGGGTCCTAGTAATATTTTTAGTTTGTTTACTCCAATGGAGTTGCGGTTTATTATGGTTGTGTAATGTAGGCATTAGAAATAAATAATAGGACATGTTTTGTTGGTGTAAATTTATAAAACAAAGGAACAAACAAAAAAAATACATGGCATTAGTATTGTGTCTAGAACCTGAGTTATTTCTCGTTATCAGTTTCAATTTTTAAGTTAGCATCTCCAACATGTTGAGATCCCTTGCTTATATAGGTTTGTCATAAACGTATAGGAGTTCTCTCATTGCTTCTTGATGTCAGATTTAACAAAACTTTTCAGAAACAAACATAATCAGCACATTACCTAGAATGAATAGCTCATAGTTAAATGCAATGCAACATGAAGGGTGTCCGTAGACGCCAAAGTCATCTCACTAACGAAAGAAAAATAAACACCCCAACTGGTATGAAAATGATTGCTCTTAAAGGGTATAAATACCCAAATTACATGTGACCTTAGGTCAAGCTTAAAAGAACTGACCTTAAGGTTTTATTATTAGAATATTACAATAGACCCACCTATACAAGGTGGACAAATGTCTATAGGGCTATACAAATACATATAATACAAAAGTCGGTCGTGACCTTAATTGAAGCTTAACACCACATATTCCAACATATCCCCTTAAGCTGAACAAGGGACATAGAGAGAGACCTTTATCAGCCATCCCTCCTTAAGGGGCACTCTTCTACTCCAAGTTGCTCCCAAAATTGCATGAAGGGCACCTCGGGCATGACCTTGGTTAGGATATCCATTGTCTTCTCTATTGACAACACAGACCAGATGAAGCATCCCATGGGCATGAAGTCATCAAATATAGTGCATCGAAACCTCGATGTGCTTAGTTTGTTGGTGAAACATTGGAATGTAGACAAGCATGATGGAGCTCTTATTGTCATAATGAAGGGTTACCAAAACCTTTTGCGAAATACCCAGTTGCTCCAAAATCATGAGCACTCGTCAGAGATGTTTGACGGCCTTGTTCGGAGGACAATATTTAGCTTCCGTAGAAGATTGGGATACAGCGGACTGCCATCTACAACATCTAGAGACCGGTCTAGAACCAATAAAAAAGATAAATTCGGTGGTGTAGCATCACTAGTCCAAATCACAGGCCCAATTTGCATCATAGAATCCTTTCAAAACCAGAGGTACTCCAACTGTATAGTGAAAACCCATCTAATATGGATTGCTGATTTGATAAAGGATCCACTTGGTCATTGTGTAGTGGCTCTCACAGGGTGTTTGCATATACCTTGAACAATAACTGACAACAAATACAATGTCCGGTTGAGTGTGGGTGAGATAGAGAAGTCCCTTGACAAGTGACTAGTACAGAGTGGCATCCACCAAAGGGATAGTGCAATCTGCTCGAAGCTTCAAACCAAAAGCAAAGAGAGTCTGAGTGGGTTTGCATTCCTTTGTTTGAAACCATTGCAGAAGATCCAAGGCATACTTGGGTTGAGAAATGGTGATCCCAAAGGGTGATTTATCAATCTGAATCCCCAAGAAATAATGAAGGTGACATCTCAAAAGTGTCATGAAGCCTTAACACCATCTCTTGGATCAATGATGTTGAGCTTCCATGATGAGATCGTCAACATACAACACAATCACCAAAGTCTAACCATCATGCTTCAGGTTACACTGGCAGAATCTACAATTGAGGGAGAAAGAATGAGTCTTCTCATACCAAGCATGAGGAGCCTACTTAAGCCCCATTCTAGGACTTCTTCAGCCTACACACCAAGGGAATGGGTCCATCAAGCTCAAAACCATGTGGCTATCTCATATAGATCTCCTCTTGAAGCTTCCCATGAAGGCACTCTTCACGCCCATCTAATGTACCTCCTATCCATAATAAGCAATAATAAATAGAATCATTTGAATAGAGTCCATCTTTGCAATAGGAGTAAAAGTCTCTGAATAGTCAACTCCCTCCTTCCAGAGAGAATCCCTTAGCAATAAGGCATGCCTTGTGCTTCTCCACTTGACCATCAAAAGTGTACTTGGTCTTATAGACCCATTTATAGCCAACAATGTTCTTTCCTTCAGGAAGAGGAACAAGCTCCCATGTTTGATTCTTCATCAATGACTCATACATTGCCAACATAGCATCCTCCTACTCTAAACAAACCTTGGCTTGAGCATAAGTAATGGGATCTCCAGAATCATGTACTCTTGAAACTAGGGTTTGAGAGGGGGCATTTCAATGACAATCCTAAGAGAGAATGGGCTGAGCATCCCAAAGGAGAGTTTGGGCCCACTTGGGCATTGAATGATCTGTGTAAGGCAATGGCACATCCCACATACAAGTATCATTGGACAAAAGTGTTGGAGCATCAATCACATGCTAAACGTCAACCTCAACCTCAACATCCAACAAGGTCGCACAATGCATGGGAGGATCAATCTCGTTAGATGTAGAATCCAAATTTAGAGTAGAAGCTAAAGGAGAATTAGAGAGAGAAACAACCTTATCAATGAGGCCCTCAGATGGACTCAAGTTGATAGATTGAGAAGCTGGAACAATTGGAATAAAGCCAACAAGAATCTTTGAAGGAGCAATAGGTACCTCTGGAGTTGTGGGTGGAAGGGAATCAACTTGCGTGAGGATGGGAGGTCTTAAAGGAGTAGCTAGAAGCACCTCATCAAAGTTCACATCCTTGCGAACAATAACATCCCACTTAATACCCCACATGGTTGCAACAATGACTCTTTGAAGCAACCTTGTTCCACGTATCTTTGGGAATGTGTGCCCATATAGTAGACCCAAAGATACAAAACTTGGAGACATTAGTTTTGTTCCCTGTCAATCTTTCAAGAGGAGTCAGATCCTGAACGACTTGAGTCAAAATTATATTGATGAAATGCGTTGCACAAGTCACTGCTTCACACAAATTTAAGGAAATTCGAAGTAGAAAAGGAAAAGGATTTTTTTGAAAAATTCGTAAAATACAAATGAGGGTTTCAAAAAATCTTGAAAAATTCAATATGTTATTTTTTTTGCTAAGCAAATAGGGCATCCATTTGGTCATCCAACAAATCAGATTAAATATCAAGAGAGGAAAACAAAGAGTGAACCTATCGTTGAATATTTCTCTTGGAGCAACAAATTTGTTGCAAGACAGTAAGATCTTTGTGATCTAGGTCCATCTAGGGTTTTGGCATAATACCCTAGAAAAGAACTATCGACAACACATGAAGCTTCCACAAACTAGTTCCAAAATACGTCATTGCTTCTGGAACAACCTTAGAAGATACTGCACTAAAATCTTCGATCAATGGAGATTCACACCCACTCTGATACAATGTCAGATTTAACAATAGTTTCTAGAAACGAACGGAATAAGCACATTACCTAGAAAGAATAGCTCACAGTTAAACACAATGCAATATGAAGTGTGTCCGTAGACACCAAAGTAATCTCACTAACGAAAGAAAAATATACACTCCAATCGATAAGAAAATGGTTGATCTCAAGGGGTATAAATACCCAAATTACATGTGACCTTAGGTCAAGGTTAAAGAACCGATTTGAAAGTTTATTATTAAAATAGTACAATAAATTCACCTAATAAGATGTATAAAGGCCCATAGGTGTATACAAATAAATACAATACAAAAATCGGCCATGGCCTTAACTGAAGCTTAACACCACATATTCCAACACTTGAGTCCTTATCTATGATATTGGAGAGTTGCATATGACGTTGAAGTTAATGAAACTTATGGCCTATTTCTGGTTATGCTTCTTTCTCAGATTCTATCTTTGTTTTTGAAGATTCTCTTAAGTTAATTTCTAAGTAGTTTTTTGAGAGTTTCCATGAATTGTTTCCATAGTACATATTGTTTCTATATTAGAGCATAAGGCGATAATATTGAATTAATCATAATGCAATATATAATACAAAACTAGGACTAAATTAGCCCGTAGTTATAGGATCTGAGAAACAGATTAGACCCCGAAATGAAAATAGACTAACAATATAGATGCTACCCTATCTGCAATAATACGTTAACAACTATCAACAAAGTTGCGTAAGAAATAATGAAATAAACTAATCTATCCTATAACCAAATGAGGTAATACTATAGTTACTATGGAATAGTAACTCTAACATCCCCCTTATTACATTATTTGGGTAATACATATAACTGTCCCAATACAGTGAAGAAGAAGAGAAATGAAAGATGTTGTCTTGGGCTCTGGCTCTGGCTTTGGCTCTAAGGTTACCGCCGGATGAGTACCTCTGGGTCTATCTCAGGATTTGCCTGTGAATCTGCCTCTGGATCTGTCTGTAGATCTGCCTCTGGAACTTTGTCTCTGGGTTTGTCTCTAGGTCATTGCCTCTAGGACTGCCACTCGGTCTATCACTGGATCTGCCTCTGGGTCTACCATAGGTTTTACCTTTTTGTAGAATCCATACAACATTGCTTTCATCTTGGTCCATTGTGTGTGATTTGTCCATCCACAATCTATATGAACCTTGTTGGCCAGTTTCATTTTGTACCATCATTTTGAAGAAGAGTGATTTGTACATCCACATGAGTCACAAGGATGTAATTTCCAACACCTAGCTGCTACATGTCCTGTTCTACCACAATGACTGCAACAATGCTTTTTAGGAGTTGTAGGAGATTTATGGTTTACAAACATGGTTTTACTGGTACTTGCTTGTCCAAAATAGCCAAGGCCTTCATTCTTTGCCCTGACATTCAGCATTATTGGAGTTTTAATGCCTTGTTCCTGTTTACCTAACTCTCACCATTGAATCCCATTTTCTTCATCAGTTTGGATCCAAATCCTTTGGTGTGTTTTTCAAAACACCCAATTTCGTCATCTTCATCAATGGTTTTAACAATATGGCATTTGTCACTATTGATGAGATTATGGAGTTCATTTTTAGGAGGGTCAGTTTTTAAGTCACTAGTGTCACAAGCAAAATCTGCTACTGTGATGAGATCACCTGTGCTACAACTGATATCTACCATTGAAGGTATGAGGTCACTTGTATCACAACAAGCATTTGCCACAATGGGCTGAAGGTCACTCGTGTCACAACAAGCATTCGCCATAATGGGCTGAAGATCACTTGTGTCACAATAAGCATCGACCATTAGGACCTCTTTTTCCTCACTGATATCCCTTTTTACTTTACGTTGGGCAATGTCAAGTGAAACCAATGACATGTATACTGCCCTTATAACACCAATAGGGATTAGAACACCATTTGTCTGAATGTCTTCACAAGACACAAAATCATCGAGTATGGCATCTACACCACTGCGTAGTGTGAGAAATGTGCCATCCTCATAAAAATCTATCCCGTCCATGTATGGGGAAAAGTATGGGTCTTTAACTAATTTAGCAACATCAATTGATTTTGGGGCTTGCTTTTTCCTTGATCTGCCCATTTTCTTAAGGTGTCGGGTGCTGCCGAAAATGCACCTTCACAAAGGATTCTAGCAAAATGACTAAGGTGTCGGTCTCTGCCGAAAATGCACCTTGTACAATTGGTTCCCCCCTTTTTGCAAAATGAGCTTGGATGGAGAAAAAAATTGATTATCCCCCTTTGTTGCAAAATATGTTTGGATGGAGAAAAATAAGAATCCCCCCTTGTTGCAAAAATATTCTTTGACAGAATATTGCAAGAAGTTCGACTAAGGTGTCGGTCTCTGCCGAAAATGCACCCTTTTTAAGTCGTCCTCCCTTTTTAGCAAAAAAATCCTGTGAGGAGAAAAATAATGATCCCCCCTTAGTGCAAAAAATGCAACTATGAAGCCTAAAAAGCTTTTACAATGTGAGGTAGGAAAGAAATGTGTTATCCCCCCCTGACTTCAAGCAATTTTCAATATTTGTTGCTATCCTCTCTCTGTGCAAAAAAATGGTGGAGAAAAATATTATCCCCCCTTAGTGCAAAAAAATTGCAACTACGAAGCCTCTTGGGATTTTACAAAAGTTTGCCTCTTAGACAATGTTTCAAATGCACTCAAATGGAGTGATTACAATGTTTGTTGCAAAATTGCAAAAATGATGCAAAATAAAGTTCACCAAAATAATCCCCCCCCTTGATGACAAGGACTTCAAACAAAAATGTTTGCTATTTATGAAGCCTAAAGGGTTGCAAGGGAATTTCTAATGTTGTCATCAACAACTTTTTAGCAAGGTTTTGTTTTGCAAAAATGTTCACCATATTAGAGCAATTTTTTTACCAGGCAAAAATTGTCAAAAAAAAAAATTTGCAGCAAAAAAATTTTACTTTGTGGTCGGCGGGAATCCGCGCTGTCTCCACGTCATCCCGAGCGGAAAGTCTCTGCGCTGTCTCTGATTTTGTCAGGCTTATCTGCTGCTAGATCTAGCACAAATATCCGGAACAACAAACTTCACCCAGGATTGCGTCGCAAACTCCATTCGAACTGCAAACACCGTATCACTTGTCTGAATCTTAGGGTACGTGTTCAGCAGATTCTTCACCGGCTACCCTCCATGCCGCTCCAATGTCACCAGCAAAATGCAACAGATGGATGAAAAGCATATTTAAGCCGCAGTCAGCTCTTCATGGTGGCGCCACCGCTGCCCTGTGGTGGCGCCGCTGAAACACGTTGGTGACGGTGAACGCTGCAATCAGATTTTGTACTGAATCCTAGGCTGCAATGGTGGTTTGCTGAACATCCAGAGAAATCGAGGAAATGCTGCCTGCAGACACAAGTGCCTATTGAACTTGCAAGTTGATTGCAGAAATTGGTTGCAAATGCCTGTGTAATCAACTTCGCCAGATACAAACAAAGAAATCACCGAAAGAGGTACACTTTGACGCGCTTCTCCTGCAATGTCCAGTTTTCTGCTGCGTTTCTCTATGTATCTACGCGGATTGTCGGATTTCACGTCACACCAAGATGGTTGCTACAACTTGAATGCTGCACAATGTGAACCTTTGAAAAAAAAATTCATTACACCATTAGATTTTTGCGAGAGCCGCTGCGCGTGATGGAGTGTTCGTTTGCAACAGGAATCCTCCCAGGGCAAAGCAATCGATCTCCGTCAATTTTGCAGCTGGATATTGTTCCTCCAGTTCTACACAGCTATCGTGTCTTCAGAATCTTAATCGGCGTCTGTGATCGATGTTGTGATAGACTACATCTATTGCAAATCTTGTGAGCAACGTTCACTTTTGGTGAAATTTTCTGAATGCAATCTAAACTACAATAGCGTGATTGATGTCTGCAATGCTCCCTCAGACGTGTTGTGAATGTCGTCTGCAACAGTGGGCATATAAAAAAAATATGCGCATACATCCCACACGCTCTGTGTGGACAAAATAGAGGGGCTTATAAACAATAACCCTCCATAGGGTATTTGTCTGCCTTCGGGTAGGCTGTGCTCAACCCACCACCCCCTTTCATCCGTCCCTCGTGCGAACGCGTGCGTTGTCAAACCAATCACGTAAGTTTTGAATCAATCCACTCCAGAGTTGCCACGTCACGCGCCAAAGTCGCCACGTCAGGTTTTATGAGTCATCGCCAGATCCATGTAGGATGCTTTGAGTCCTGTAGCCCTCATACTTGCATCTAGGTGTCCACGTGTGGTCCAGCGTCTGCCATGAGTACTTGTGTCTAGATGTCTAGGTGTCCACGCTAGGCCATGTTATTTCCACGTCACGATCCAGGTGTCCACGCTAGGCCAGGTTACGTCCGCGTCACGATCCATCCGCAGATCCTCGTCTGTTAGGTCACCGTCAATAGGAAGTCCCGATCATCGTGTCGCTAGTCACAGATCCATTGTTGTCACGTTCCGATTGTAGTGCGCTGTCACGTAGGAGTTCACCCTCGGCTTACGTCACCCGTCCGTGTGTTGGATGTCAGGTTGTGATCTGTGACGCCACAACTGTGTTAGTCTCCCGTGTTCCTTTGGGTCACGAGTCAGCACATTCGACCCTGCGTGGGCATGCTAGTTGTCGGCGTCGTCCAGCTGGATAGTCTACGTTAGATTAGATGCTGGCTGCGTGTCCGTTGTCACACCCGCGGAAGTGGTCTGGGATCACACGTTCAGGTGAGAGATTGAGTTAGTCCCCTGTCGCGTGTAGCAGTGTGGATCTGGCTGAGAATAGTCAGATCTGTGTGGATCTGGCTGAGGACAGTCAGATCTGCGTGAGTCAGTGGCTGTCTGGTCCAGGTCTGACAGAGTCAGATCTCTGCGTACCCTCAGCAAATGAAATTGCGAGTCAAAGAATTTTGTGTGGCAGAACCAGGGTTGGAGAATTTCCAAATTCGCCTTGCCCTTCGCCTTGCCACGCCATTGGCTCTGATACCATATTAGAGCATAAGGCGATAATATTGAATTAATCATAATGCATTATATAATACAAAACTAGGACTAAATTAGCCCGTAGTTATAGGATCTGAGAAACAGATTAGACCCCGAAATGAAAATAGACTAACAATATAGATGCTACCCTATCTGCAATAATACGCTAACAACTATCAACAAAGTTGCGTAATAAATAATGAAATAAACTAATCTATCCTATAACCAAATGAGGTAATACTATAGTTACTATGGAATAGTAACTCTAACATTCTATACTTAAGTAGAATTGTTTCTGTTCTAGTTAGGTATACTACAATTATAAGTAGCATCAGTCAGCAGTTCTAGTTAGGGCAAAGTAAGCAGTTCTAACCTCAGGTATAAAAACAAGTTGTCATGTTGAGAAAAATGATGCTGTAGCATTTATTTGGTTAAGCACTAGCTAGTTGATTAAACAATAGTCATTTGCTAAGAGATTGATAACTCATGGCATACTTATGCGATCAGTCAGCAACTAAGCAGATGATGAATTGTTCCAGATTTTAATTAGAGAATGACATCAAAGCTAAATAAGCTTGTTTTTCCAGTAGTGGGTCTTTGAGGGTTTATTGGCCAGTTAAACACACCCATCCGCCATAAGAGATGTGGAAAACCGTACAACTTTGCAGCGATTAGAAGCCTAATTTAATCAGAGGAGATGGGGTTGCCTGGCCTCAGACACATTATGATCCTATTTGAACATAGTATTGTGTTTGTAGACAAGCTTATAAGAATGAGGGGAAAAAATAAAATAAACGTGGTCCCTGGATACAGTATTATTGTTGTAAACAAAGCACTATCAATTAATATTACATAGTGAACAATGGAAATTGCAGCTATGCAAAACATTCTATAACAGGTTGACATATAGACACAGTCCAACCCTCTGTAATCTGTTGTAATTTAGTACAGTAATGTATACTTATAGCTTGGATATTATCACAAATGAGCATCAAGGCAGCATCAGGTAGATCAAAAGAATGACTGGATGCTCCTACATATGGATTTATATCAGTCTATCTCAGAAGAGAGAGGTTCCCCTAGAAGGAACATGGAATCACCGGGAGCAGAGGCAGACACCAAACTATGATATTGCAGAAGACCAAGCTGTCTGTTCATCTCCTAAGTTTTAATTGCCAAGAAATGTGAGGATGCAGAATACGAGAGGATTTCCATTCCAACCTGTCAACTTTTCATTTACATAGTCTCTGACAAATTGTTTGCTCATGTATAGTATGCATAAATTCAACATCCTTGAGAATACCACAAGCATGCCACCTTACACCCCTGCCTTGGGACTATTACTGATGTGTCAACCAGTAAATTCTTTATGCACATTCTCACCATGCCACCTATTATTCTTTACACGTTACTGTTGGTTACGAATCTGCCACTAGGATAGGATTTAGTGTAATGCGCCCTAGATTCGCCCAGCAGATTGAAAGGCCGGAAGGAAGGAATGCCTTCCGTGCCAATCTCCGGAGGAGGCCGGCTTCCTATGTTTTCTCAATTGTTTATAAGCTCAGAGTGCAGGAAAGAAATTGTAAATGCAGAAAGAAATGTAAATGTGTTTGTTATGGGTGGGGAGGATAAGCAGCACAACAACAACCAATCACCACTACTAACAACAATTAAACACAAAATACGTTGCAGAAACTATCAATGCCATTCATCCTATGTATCCTCTACCTTTGCATTCCAGGAATACTTAACTATTAAATACCGATATCCAGAAAGCAGAATAACAGTAAGCAATAACATAAGCAACATGAGGCAGAAATGCTAAGTAAAGGCAGCATACAAGATAAGAACAGTCAATAGAGCCAAGTGTATTTTGTATTTAGAAGCAAACGCACAACTACAGTGGTTCCCTAGCAATATATCCCCCTTCCACCCTTTTACAATGATATTGCCGAGCTATTTATAGCGTAAATTTCCCCCCATTACATCATTGGGCACAGGATCCCAGACCTGACAATAACTGAAGAAGTTGACAAAGCTGACAAAAGCGGCAAAAGCGGCTGATGTTGACCTCTGCCGGCATGGAATGTGCTTGCGGTAAGGTCCACCTGAAAGATTGGCAGCTACGTGGCGGTGTGGGGATGATGCTCCGAGTCAGCTTGACTGAGGGCAGCTTAAGTACAATAATCCAGTTCACGCTCGCACACCACCCGTCACATCTCTGACTCGAATCCCGAGGCTGGACACCTGTCAGAATCTGATAAGGGGAACAAATCTGCCTTGGGATCTCGTATTTCTTTCTTGCCCGACTTCGCCCGGAATTGGAGCGCAATCAGACAGCGCAAGGGGGAAGTAGCGCAGTTGGGGAGGCCTCCGTGCCTTAGAAAATTCTTGGGCTGGCTTCAACATTCTGCCCGAGTGCGCATAAGTAAGTGGGCGCAGCCCGACTTCGCTGCGAAGTCGGGTTGCGCACCCAACACTTAGCCACTTCTTCAGCTGAGTCGCCCCGACTGCGCATGAACTTGAGGGCGCAGCCCGACTTCGCTGCGAAGTCGGGTTGCGCACTCAACACTTAGAATTTTTCAGGGCTCCACTGATGCCCAGGTGCGCACAGAAATGAGAGCGCACCCCGACTTCGCTGCGAAGTCGGGGTTCGCTCTATACTTAGCAAAATTTTTGTTCAGCTCTCCGCACTTTGGCTCCCCAAGTGCGCTCAAACTCAAGGGCGCAGCCCGACTTCGCTGCGAAGTCGGGTTGCGCAATACCAATACTTAGTCAATTTTAGGGCCTTTTGCCCTCTTGGAGAAACTGTCAGGAAAAAAGGAAAGGAGAAGGGGGGGAATGAAGGGAATGAAACTGATGGAAGGGAAGAAAGGGGATAGTGGAGAAAGGGAGAGAAGGAGGAGGGAAGGGAGAGCAACATCCTTACAAAAAAAATTGAAGACATGGCACCCCGTGCAAAATGTGGCAACATTCTTGGCGGCTCGCGGGGTGTCGAGCTCGCCTCGATGCAACGAACCAGGCCTTTATCCTTTGGGCGCAGAGGAACTCCCTTCCCCTGCATCCCGCTGCTCCTGCTGCTGCTGAGTCCCCTTTTTGGGTAACTGTTCTTCTTCGGACTCACTCTCAGCAGTCTCTTCTTCTGATTCTTCTTCTTCTCCTCTCTCTGAATCCGAATGCTCACCACTGTCGCCCTCTCGCTCGGCAGGTTGCTCCCGCTCGCGGACGTGATTGTATGCAGTCTTGGCCTGGTCCCAAGCTGCTGCCTGGAAGGGCTCTAAATCGCTGACATCTTTCAGCGCTGCTCTGAATGCCGCAACCATGTGCACATCAATGGTGTCATATCTCTCTCCCAGCTCCTGGAGGGAGGTGTTAATCTTGCAAAACCTTGACACCATTTGGGTTACCTGCGTCTCCTGGACTGGCTCAGTCCAGCCGTCAATTTCTGATGTATCTGCCTCGAAAGACAGCCAATCCAGCTTTACTTGTTCAAGGGGCAGAAACTCCCCATCCTTGACGAAGCTCGGGCATCCGAGCGCAGAAAGAGTGTTGAAGGGGGCCAGGTAGATATTCATTTCATGGTTCAATACGTCCAGCATCTTCCTGGCGGCCCTGGTCTTTTCCGTTTTTTCAAAGTAATTATGCAAGGTTACCCTTGCATCCGCCCAATCTAGGGCAATCCGGGACATAGGGGGAAATCGGAGGCCCTTGCGCGCAAACTCTTCAAGTTTTATTGCCAAGTCCAGCCACTGCTTCGCTTGGCGTTCGGCCTCCTCTACCAGAAGCTTTCCCTGGGCAGATACTTCTTGGATCCTGGATGCGAAATCCAGGACGGACAAGGACCTGACCACATTAGCCCTGCATCCCTGCAGCAAACCAGCCCGCATCTCCTTGATCTTGTTTTTCGAAAAGGCAGCCGCCTGGGACGCCTTCTCCTTCAGCTGAGATTGGGCCTGCCTCAACAAATCCTGCAGCTGGGATACATGTTCCAGTGCTGCCTTCTTCTCTTCCGACAGCTGTTCGGCCGTCTTCCTTTGTGCTGTAGCCTCCTGCTGGGACGCGGCGAGCTGAGCTTTCAAGTCTTCAATCTCTTTCTGGGCAGACTCCAGCCGCGTGGTGGCCTTGGCCAGATCTTCCTCCAGCTGTCTCGAGTTGTTCTGAAGCTGAAACAGCTTCTCTTGATTCTCGAGTCGCTTAACAAGGAGATTGTCAGTCCTGCGACGAATACCATTGATTTCGTATTCTTCGCTTATGTCATCAAAATTCTTCTCCTTGATCCGGTGTTCATAATCGGCCTCGGTCATTTCCCGGAGAGGCTTCTTAACTTTAGGGATCAACTTCTCGGTTCGCAGCACCCTCCTGTCCAAGTCGAACTTGGTGCGCTTCACCGGGGCGGCTATCTCCTCGGCTCTTCTTCGTTTGACGCCCTGGAGGAAAGAGGCGGAACACCCTACGGCCTTCGCGGCTAGAGGCTGATCGTCTGTAATCTGCAGCTGCTCCCCCATGAGGTCAAGTTCTGCTAGCATAGGGTACGCCGAGGCTAAATCCTGCTTGGCATCCTTCCTGCAAACAATGAAGCAGGAGATATTCCAAAAGATGAGGTCGCTTTCAAGGGCGACTGGGTCCTAGGGGAAACGGGCGGTTGAGTAGGAGGTGGAGACGGGGTCTTGAATAGTGTGGGTGAGCGGCGCGGCGATGTAGGTACGGCTTCGACACTGGCCGCGGATGAGGGGTCTAGGGTTTGACCCAGGGTTTGGAAAACGTTCAGGTCCTGGGCAAACTGTTCGAAAGAATGGGGACTACGGAAGGATTGGGAGATAGGCGACAGGGAAGATGCGACTAAGGCTTGCCCTGATACAGAGGGGGACGGTGTTACGGCAGGGCCAACTGGGATTTGGGTAACCGGGGAAGAGGACGTACCTGCGGGCTCCGCCTGAGCCGATGCTTGGAGGACGCCTGCTGCCCAGACTTCTGCTTCTTTCCCTGGGCTATCCAGAGAGATGATTTCTGGCGCGGCTGCTTCTGTTCGTGCCGCAACCGTCTGCTGCGCAGCCTCCTTTTTCGGCCGCTTGGTCTTTTCGCTCCTTTTTCTCTTCTTTTCTCCTGGAGCGGCAGTTTGCTCGGAGGAGGCGGAGGCGGTTGGTGCGGCGGGCAATGGTGCTCCCACGGTAAATTTGTACTTGGGCTTTGACGGAGGGACGCCTACTGCCGCTGGCCCACCGGTTGACCCTTCTGGCGCCTTTTCCTTTTGAGGCACTGCTTCACCGGTTGACTTTTCTAGCTCCTGTTCCTTTTGAGGCGACGCTTCGGGAGCTGGAGACAACATCGGGCCCACCTGACTGCTTGTTGGCGTCTTGCTGGGAGGTTTTTGAATGGACAATTGCTGGGGTGGGGGTTTCCTTTTATATCTCTTCCTGGCGCCTAGGGGAACGCAATCTCGAAACGCGAACGGCTCCCATTTGCCGGCGTATTTATCATATAAGGCCGAAAACTCATCATCTACGGCCAATGTCTTTCGGTTAGACTTATCGTGTTGCGTGCGACACCTCATCTTCCAACATTCAATGATTTTGTCCTTTTCCCAGCTGAGGGGCGTCACCTTTGAGAGGAATTTTCTGAAGCCCGCCGAGTCTAACCTGTGATCTGGATTGCGCTCCGGATCATACTCCACCTCCACACAGTAAAAGTCCTGCCATGGTGGCCATGATTGCATCCGCTCGATGTGCCATTCCAGGTCTGCGCCTGTTTTATTGCACCTCTCCTCCATGATTTCTGCTCGGGGGCAAATATGCACAAACTTTCCCCTGACCCCAATCGGGTCGTATTTCCAGTGCTGCGGTAGCTGTATCAAGCCCATGTTGAGGAGTTCCTGTTCGAGGTAGATGTGCTGCCCAATTTCATGCACTTGAATGTTCGCCCAGGTAATAGGATACTTGAAAATATGGCCCCTCTTCTTTCCCTGGCCGAATTCCTCTTCAACATAGTCCATTTGGCGCGATGTCTCCATACCGAACTGATGCTCAGTGCAAAAATAGGGCAGCAAGAACGGCTTCCCTTTGAATCCGTAGATTCTGATAACAATGCCCTGAGTCAACCGGAAGGTATCTCCGCATTTGTACTTCCTCAGGTAGTTCGTCATGGCCAGTGGAGGGCGAGATGCCTTGCCGTTGAACAGCGCCAGGGTCATACCTAAAAATTTGAAATTGAAGTCGTAGTAAGACCCTCTTCTATACAGGGCTTCCGTCCACTCGTACACCGGCAGCGGCGCTCCCTTCTCATTTACCCTTTTTAGATCAGGCACTTTGATTCGGTAGTGCGTATGGTAAAGGCACAACCATGTGAGGAATGAGCAGTGCCGGAACTCGGTTGTCTGCTTCTGCTGTATCCTGACCAGATTCGAATGTATGGCATACGCCACCCAATCCGCCCAATCAAAGAAAATCGGGCGCCTTCCGCTTCTTTGCGCAGTGGAGTCATAAAACTCTCCATGCAAGATACATTCCGCGAGTGCCAGCTGATACGGGTGCACCATTCTGTCCGTGCCGCAGCCGAGTACCCATGCAAGGATAATATAAATGTACTTGTTTTCGAACCTCTCCAGGGGTATGGGGCCTGACGGCCATTGTCCTGCTGGCAGTGGGGACTTCAGTTCTGAATCGAGAAACTCTCTCATCCTTCTGCTCTGAATGAATCTGCCCGCCTGCTCATCCAAGTTAATTCTTCTGACAATGGCATCGGGGTCGTACTGGAGCCCCGGGGCGAAGGCTGGCTGGACGCTTTCTTTGAAGAGGGTGAACAACACCCTTCCTTGGTTGTCGCAGACTTGCCGGGTAGCTGGTTTGTAATATGTCACAATAGACTCAACCAGCTCCGGGCAGTGGTGGACGGGAGGGCACAAGAACCAGTATAGGTTCGACTTATACGCAGCTCCGACATGGTGCGAGGGCGAGACTTTGCCTGCCCACTTTGCAATATTGGGCCGCAGCTTGGTGAGGCTAATGGAGTACTCGCCATCTTTATACCCGGCCAGGCGATTGACGGGCGGCGGCGGAGGACCTTGCCCTTTGCTTCTCTTCGACCTGGATTTTCTTGTCTGCTCTTGTGGCACTTCGCTCTCATGAGCGCTGGACTCTGTGCGTTCCTCAGCCTCCTGTTCTGTATCGCTGGACTGCGGCTGCATTGGCGCTTTTCCCTTGTCCATTTTCTGTTTTCCGCTCGTGGTGGCAGAGACGGGAATTTTAGTCACCACAGTCTTTAATTCTGCGCCTTTCTTCCTCTTAAACGCGCAGCTCGGATTTACCCTGATAATTCGGATGTTCTGAGTACGCCAGGGCCCTTTTCTAGGAATGAAAACATAGCATTAATGGCGCGAGGAGGGGTTTAAAGTGATTTGCCCGAAGTAGGTAGAAAGCGCCGTTATTCCTTGGCGGCCGCGCGTGGGATTTTTCCTTGGAAGGCGCACCTTGTACGCGGTTGGTCCTAATGCGCTTTCTTCTTAATGACATCTGCTTCGAAATCCGCGCAATCATTCCTTAAAAATTTTGAACCTCGTGCTTCCAATGACGTCACAGCCGCCGCTTGGGCACACACTTCGAGGGAGACTCTGGCCCAGGGCTCAAGAAGGAACGCGGCCTAACTTCGCGCTATACACATTGCGCCTCCTGGGGCCCACACTTAGAAACTTTTCGTCATGCCCCTTGTTCTCCCTGACGGGTCGTTCGAAGTGCGCCCAAAATCAAGAGCGCAATCAGACTTCGCCCAAAAAATGTGCGCAATCCGACTTCGCCCGGAATTGGTTGCGCAGTAGGGATTCGACACTTAGGCGATTTTTTTCTTCTTCCTGCTGCCGCTCCCAAGATGGTGCGCAGCCCGACTTCGCTGCGAAGTCGGGTTGCGCACCCAGCACTTAGAAAAATTTTGAGGCTTTTTTGTTTGCTCTTTTCTTTCAAACTCCCGACATCGCACAATTTATGGAGCGACGCCCGACTTCGCTGCGAAGTCGGGCGATTTTCTGCCTTGGTCAGACTTTTGAGCAGCGCAAAATTTTGCTCCTTTTCTCACACTTAGCCCATTTCGGATTCAAAGACTAAAATTGAACAACTGAAGGAAATATTTACATTCTGACATAAACTGAAATGCAGGAAATAAATGAGAAAAATATGTACAAGGAAGGACCTCTCGGGCACCTTCAGTGGTGATAGGCCTTTAGGTGGAAACCATTGACAGGGATCGGGAGAAGTTGTCCCTCCATGTCCCTGAGCACGAACGCGTTGAATTGGTTTACCCGAGCGATCTGATAGGGGCCTTCCCAGAGGGCATCAAATTTGTCATGGTTGCCCGGTTTCGCTTTGAGTGAGTCCCACTTGAGCACTAAGTCCCCGACTCTGAAAACTCGGGTGGTGGTCCCTTTTGCAAACCAGCTCTGAGTCGCCTCGGCATGTTTGGTAAAGGCCTGGTATGCCTTCTCCCTTTCCTCTTCTAGCTGCAACAGTTGACAAAGTCTGACATCCACTGGATCCCCGTCGCCTTTCTCTTCATCTAACAACCAGAGTGCGGGCATTTCTATGTGGGTAGGCAGAACTGCCTCCTTGCCATATACAAGCGCGTAGGGGGACGTCTTGATAGATTTCTTGAAAGATATGCGATCCGCCCATAACGCCCGGTCCAGAAGTAGGTGCCACGACCTCTTGTTCCTTTCTACTGTTTTTTTTATAATCTTTAGCAGATTCTTGTTAGTGGACTCGGCCAGGCCATTCCCCTGCGGGTAGTAGTTTGAGGACATCTTGTGATAGATGTCGTATTTGCTGGTGAACTCCGTGAGTACAGCACCTGCGAACCCTGGACCGTTGTCTGTAACTATTGCCTCTGGGACCCCGAAACGGGTAATGAGGCTCTCAAGGAACCCAATGACCGTTTCCTGGTCTGCATGCTTAGTGGGGATCGCCTCAGCCCACCGAGTGAAATAATCAGTGGCTGTAAGGATGAACTTATGTCCCGCTGCAGAGTTGGGCGTGATGGTCCCGACGAAGTCCAGACCCCACTGCTGAAACGGAGTCTCGGCTTGAATTGGCTGGAGGGGCAAGGGTGCCTTCCTATTCCTGCCGGCGAACCTCTGACATTTTTCACATTTTACACAGACTGCATGTGCGTCTGTGAAGAGGGTGGGCCAATAATAGCCGGCTCTGATAATCTTTAAGGCCGTAGGCCTTCCTGAATGATGTCCTCCAGGCATCCCAGAGTGGAACTCTCCGAGAACCTTTGGTTTGTCTGATTCCTTGACGCACCGCAACAGGATGCCGTCAATATTTTTAAAATACAGCCCCTCGGGGCGCAGTACATATCTCAAGGCATTCAGCCTAAACCTCCTTCTTTGTGAGGCATTGAGATGATCTGGACATCTCCCTGTGCTAAAATACCACACCAGGTCATTCGTCCAGTCACTCTCCTCTGATAAGGAGTTGGCAAGGTTAATTTCCGCCATTGGATCCTCCCACTGGCAGGCAGAGATTTCAGCTGCAGCACTTCGGGCCAACTCTTGGCACAGAGCCCGACCTCGGATCAGCTTCGTTGGCCGTACCTCTATGTCAAATTCTTGGATTTTAGCTATCCATCCCGCCCTCTTGTGACCTGGCTCCCCTTGTATAATGAAATTCCTGACGTCCGGATGTATCACAAAGATAGTTATCCGGCTCTGGGAGACAAAGTGCTTGAACTTCCTGAGAGATCTCATGACTGCGTGCACCTGCCGCTCAATAAAATTGTACTTTTCTTCATGCGGCTGAATCACCTGGCTTAGGAACGCTATGGGGCGCTCTTCGCCATCATCTCCCTTCTGAGTCAGTACTGCAGCGTAGCTCTCGGGCTCTCCCACCGCGTACAGGATGAAATCCTTGGAGTAATCTGGATTTATTAATACTGGAGCTTGCGCGATTCTGGCCTTGATCTCTTCGAAGGCTTGCTTCCTTTCGTCAGTCCACAAGAATTCAGCATTCTTTTTTAGGAGTTCGGCCATGGGCTTGATCACTTGTGCGAAGTCCGGTACGAACTTCCTCACGAAGTTGATTTGGCCAAAAAATGATTGTAGCCCCTTCTTGTCAACTGGGATGGATAAGCGAAGAAGAGCTTCTGCTCTGTCAGGATCAACTGCAAGGCCCTTCTCAGAAATAACATGTCCTAGCAGCTTGCCTTCCTTTACCGCGAAGACTGACTTCTTCGGGTTGATGGAAATGCCGAACTCACGACATCTCTCAAATATTTGCCGCAAGTGGGAGGCATGGTCCTCTCTCTTATGTGAAAACACAGTCATATCGTCCAAATAGATGACAATGACCTTGTTGAGCAGCTCCCGGAACGCCAAGTCCATAGCTCTTTGAAATGTAGCGCCGGCGTTAGAAAGGCCGAAGGGCATGCGCTGATACGCAAACGTTCCCCATTTGGTGGTGAACGCTGTCTTGTGCTGATCTTCGTCCTTTACCCATATTTGGTTGTATCCAGAGAATCCGTCCAAGAGAGAGAACCTCTGAGCTCCAGCAACTACGTGGAGGATTTGATCAATTTGGGGGAGCGGATAATGATCCTTCAGTGAAGCCTGATTGAGGTTTCTGAAATCCACGCAGAGGCGGATGTCTCCATTCTTTTTCTCACAGGGACCAGATTCGCGACCCAAGATGAGTGCTTGATGGGGTAGATGATCTTGGCCTCCAACATCTTCAAGAGTTCTGCTTTCATCATGGCTTCAATTTTTGGGTTCACCGCCCTTTGCTTCTGCCGGAAAGGTTTTGCATTATCTTCCAGCTCTATAGTATGCTGGATCATCTCTCTGTCATACCCCTTCAAGTCCTGGTAGCACCAGGCCACAATATCAGGGAACTCTTCGCATAAAGATCTGATCTGCTCTAGCTCCTTTTCAGTGCAGTCTGTCCCGACCTTGATCACTTTTCCAGGTTCCAGTTCTAGGTCCATGTACTGCTTGGGGTCCACTTTGATTCTGTGGGATATTGCCCTATCGTTCTGATCAAAGAGACTCTCCAGAGTAATCAGTCCTTTCGGGACATGATTATTTTTTAACTGTATCAACCCCTCGTATTGCTCGTCATCAGGGTCTCTACCTTCGATTGTACTTGCTTCGTTTATCAAAAAAGTGACGATATCCTCGTCACAGTCGAACACCTGCCAGTGGGTGTCTTTATCAGGCACAGAAGGCTTGTAGATGGTACGAACCGGCTTCGGCTTCTGGACAGTGTCATCAGCCGGGACGTACCTGGCTCCAACGGACGCCAGAATGTCAGCATGCTTATTCTTCTCACGAGATATGGCTTTGACATTCAAAGAGTCGAATGACTCCATCAGATCCCAGACACGGTTACGGTACGCCTTGAGGTAATGCTTCTTGGAGGCGCACTTATTCGTAATCTGGTTGCACACCAGCTCTGAGTCGCCAAAGATCTGCAAATGTCTTATCCCCAGTCTCTCCGCCTTTCTCAAACCCAAGCACAAAGCCTCATACTCCGCCGCGTTGTTAGTGCAGCTCCAAGCCAGCCTGTAAGTGTAGTCCTTTTGGATTCCGGATGGGGAAACCAGAAGTACACCTGCACCGGCGCCATTTTTGCATCGGGCGCCATCAAAGTACAGCTTCCATAGCTTTTCTGGTGCAGGTCCAACCTCCTTCTTTGCTGACTGGTCAAGTCTTTCAGGCTGGGTGACGGAGTAACAACCTTGCTCGGTCTCAATCATGGCATTGAAGTCTAGCAAGGAGAACTCATCCTCCACTTGTAACAGCTCGAGGGCCTCTTCTGCCATATCCACCTCTACCAGTTCTTCAGTTGTCAGCTGAACCATGCCATTCTGCTGCTCCTCTCCGGGTATCTTCTCTACCAGAAATGTGGAAGGCTTTTCATTATAGATCTTCAATCTTCTTCCTTTGAAGGGCACTTCCATATGTGAATAATCCAGAGACAGATATCCACCCAGCTTCGCAGTGAACTCCCTAGAGAGACACATGCCGAAGTAGGGTTCCAAGTCGACCACAACGACCTCTTGGATGACCACTATGTCGAGGGCTTTATGCAGTCGGATCGGGATATCCTTGATGACACCAACTGTCTTGACAGGGGTGCCGTCTAGCTGCAACACACCTTGGCTGCTCCTTGTATATTCCATACCAATCTCCTCGCAGACGGCTCTCGGCATGACAGTAGTGGAAGCACCAGAATCCACCATGCAGTTGTGTACTATATAGCCCTCCATCCGCAACGACAGATAGAAAGGTGGCGGCCTGTTTTTCTCGGTAGCAGATACTGTCAAGGGCTGAGCTAACACAGCAGGCTGCGTCGGCTTTCCATCTTTCACGCTCTTCAAGGATTCCTGCAATAGGTCTACTTGCCCTGGGAGCAGAAGAGCCTCGTACATACTTATCTTTGTCGGGGTCCTTTTGAGCTCATCAACTATATTGTAGGTTGAAGTGTCGGCTCCCTCTATCTCTTTCGCTGGCTCATACCTGGTCCGGTATTGCTGCGTGGCTTCGACTCTCTGTCTCTTCGTCAGCGACGGATACCTCAGCTTCTCTTGAGCTTGTTCTTTTGTTTCGGCTAGAGGTTGGGCTGCGGGAGCCTTCATCGCGGGAGCCTTGAGCGTCGGGAACCTCTCTTTGGCTGTAGGAGGCAAAGGTGACTTGTCAGGTGGTAGCCCAGCAGGCTGCGCCCTCTCTCTTCTGGCGTATACTTTCAACGGCTTTGTTTGGGCCGTGGCAGCCTCAATGGGCCTTCTGCCTTCCTTGGTCAAGAGCGACACAGGATCTTCTTCTGGGACTGCAAAGTTGCCTTCATCGTCCAGGATCATGTATGCTTCATCCTCCATGGCGCTGCCCGCAAGAGTCTGAAGATAATGCTGATGCAGCATGCAACCCTCCTCTCCATGTGGATCGTTGCATGTGGAGCACCAGTTAACCTGGTCAGAAATGCCAGGTTGAACCTCATTGGCAGCATTCCTTGCCGGGGGCCTTTGCGCTTGCGCAGCTTGATCTTTTGTTAGCGTCGGGGGAGGATATGGTCTCCTCGGAAGGAACTCCATCTGGGCTTGCTTCTTCTTCATTATTGTCATATCATTGGAAATAGTATGATAACCAGAGGCCAGAGCCCGTACCTCCTGAAGGATTTTATTCTGAATGTCATTATCAGCAGGCGCCGGCCGGGCCGGCGGAGGTATTGCAGCTAATGGTGGAGGTGCAGAATACGCCGCGTAATGAGGGGGGGCTGGGAGTGCGGGATACTGCGGAGGTGGAGGTGGCGGATTAGGATAATGGATCTGAGGCTGACCATAGGGGTTTATAACCGGCGCTGGATTCCATGGCTGCTGGGGGTACTGATTTGATGAGGATGGCATTACACCAGACGCCGATGGGTATTGGGACTGAGGGAAATCAGGGTAAATGGGAGGCTGCATTCTATGTGGAAGTCTGCCTATAGAGATTATGTCTAATTCTGCTTGCTGGGCAGCTTCATATAGGGCAGGGAAAGTGTCGACCCGGGCTATCTTGAGAAGTAGGCAAATATCCGAATTGAAAGACCTCAGGTAATAGTGTGCAGCTTGACCCGTCGGAGGTCGCAGTTCGCGAGGTACTCTCTTCCAGGACCTTGCAAACCTTATGTTGAAGTTTGATATCTCCTCTTGCGGGTGGCGTTGAATACTCTGAAACTGATGCAACAATGAAGAGGGGTCGGCAGACTCGTTGCATCCCTTTACGAGCCTGCCTGCCAACTGGGGCCACCCCGTGATAGCTCCTTCTGGCAAAGATCTCCACCAGTAGAGAAGCTTCCCTCTCAGAGAAAGAGCCAATAGACGGGTCTTAACACTCTCACTCGTAATAGAGTGCAGTGCAGCCAAGGCCAAAATGTCTTGGATGTGCTCATATGCCGTTTTCCCGGAGCCATCGTAAGTAGGGATGGATTTCAAGGCAGCGGGGGGCACAACCTCTTGTCCAACTAGAGCCAAGGGCCCTGTGGAGTCAACTGCTGGAAAGAGGTCGTCATCGTTTTGTTGGGCAGCCATGTCTTCTTCCTCTCCGGTCGTGTACTCGGTATCAGTGTTGTCCGAAGTTGTAGGTTGTTCTTCAATTTCGGCCTCTCCGACTTCAGCTTCTTCGATCTCGGCTTCTTCAATTTCAGCTTCGAGTTCGTCTATGTGAGCTTGGTAGTCAGCCAGCCTTACGCGCTCTCCAGGAGCGTTGATGTCGATTTCGTAGAGATCAGGCTGGTTTCTCGGGTTCCTTGCTCTCCACCTTCTTGTATGCATGAAGGCGCTTGGACCGGTCTCACGGACTCAGAGAATATTCAGGTACTTGCAGAGTCGCCAGGTGTTCTGATTTAACAGCAATGAAGCGAACACCAATGCTTCGATTCTGTTTTGGGGTGGGAAACTCCCGTGTCCCACCGGGCGTGCCAGAGAAACTGTTGGTTACGAATCTGCCACTAGGATAGGATTTAGTGTAATGCGCCCTAGATTCGCCCAGCAGATTGAAAGGCCGGAAGGAAGGAATGCCTTCCGTGCCAATCTCCGGAGGAGGCCGGCTTCCTATGTTTTCTCAATTGTTTATAAGCTCAGAGTGCAGGAAAGAAATTATAAATGCAGAAAGAAATGTAAATGTGTTTGTTATGGGTGGGGAGGATAAGCAGCACAACAACAACCAATCACCACTACTAACAACAATTAAACACAAAATACGTTGCAGAAACTATCAATGCCATTCATCCTATGTATCCTCTACCTTTGCATTCCAGGGAATACTTAACTATTAAATACCGATATCCAGAAAGCAGAATAACAGTAAGCAATAACATAAGCAACATGAGGCAGAAATGCTAAGTAAAGGCAGCATACAAGATAAGAACAGTCAATAGAGCCAAGTGTATTTTGTATTTAGAAGCAAACGCACAGCTACAGTGGTTCCCTAGCAATATATCCCCCTTCCACCCTTTTACAATGATATTGCCGAGCTATTTATAGCGTAAATTTCCCCCCATTACATCGTTGGGCACAGGATCCCAGACCTGACAATAACTGAAAAAGCTGACAAAGCTGACAAAAGCGGCAAAAAGCGGCTGATGTTGACCTCTGCCGGCATGGAATGTGCTTGCGGTAAGGTCCACCTGAAAGATTGGCAGCTACGTGGCGGTGTGGGGATGATGCTCCGAGTCAGCTTGACTGAGGGCAACTTAAGTACAATAATCCAGTTCACGCTCGCACACCACCCGTCACATCTCTGACTCGAATCCCGAGGCTGGACACCTGTCAGAATCTGATAAGGGGAAAAATCTGCCTTGGGATCTCGTATTTCTTTCTTGCCCGACTTCGCCCGGAATTGGAGCGCAATCAGACGACGCAAGGGGGAAGTAGCGCAGTTGGGGAGGCCTCCGTGCCTTAGAAAATTCTTGGGCTGGCTTCAACATTCTGCCCGAGTGCGCATAAGTAAGTGGGCGCAGCCCGACTTCGCTGCGAAGTCGGGTTGCGCACCCAACACTTAGCCACTTTTTCAGCCACGTCGCCCCGACTGCGCATGAACTTGAGGGCGCAGCCCGACTTCGCTGCGAAGTCGGGTTGCGCACTCAACACTTAGAATTTTTCAGGGCTCCACTGATGCCCAGGTGCGCACAAAAATGAGAGCGCACCCCGACTTCGCTGCGAAGTCGGGGTTCGCTCTATACTTAGCAAAATTTTTGTTCAGCTCTCCGCACTTTGGCTCCCCAAGTGCGCTCAAACTCAAGGGCGCAGCCCGACTTCGCTGCGAAGTCGGGTTGCGCAATACCAATACTTAGTCAATTTTAGGGCCTTTTGCCCTCTTGGAGAAACTGTCAAGAAAAAAGGAAAGGAGAAGGGGGGGAATGAAGGGAATGAAACTGATGGAAGGGAAGAAAGGGGATAGTGGAGAAAGGGAGAGAAGGAGGAGGGAAGGGAGAGCAGCATCCTTACGAAAAAAATTGAAGACATGGCACCCCGTGCAAAATGTGGCAACAGTTACATAACCTGAGTAATAACCTGTGCAAGAAAGATATTAGTAATCAGTTTATTCATATTAGTTTAGTCTCGTAAGATGTTTTAGGCATTCCCTCAATGGCTGTCCATTGAATTTCAGGTCACTTGAAAACATTAATATTATTTTTTTTTTGATACAATTTCTCATCTTTTCCTAAGAGAGCACATTCTGCAATGCATGCCTGTTCCAAATACTAGCTATATGAGGTGCATCTATCTGAAATTACAAGTTCCCTAGATATTGGGTAAGATCATATAATTGCTTCAAATACTATATATTTTGTTATGCCATAAAAATAACTAAACTTTGCAATTTCAATTGTGGAGTATGCAGAGGAAAGGGCAAATCCTGATTTGCTAGCACAATCTCCTGCTAGAAGAAGAAGAGTTGCTGTAGAGTCTGGCAAGACACAACAGCAGGTAATAGGAGGCATATACTTCTAATTCTTTTCTTGCTCTTACCAGTTTGAGAGGTGGAGTGGATATTGAAGAGGGGAGCATACTTCATTTCTCGCATATCTTTATTTTTCATGCTTCCTTCAGCTGTGAAATTGATAACTCTCTTTGTTTATACATTTGAAAAACATTTCCGTATATAGGTTTCTGTTTAGCATATGGAGGCTAATACTTAGACTCTCCTTTCAACTCATTGATATGTGCTTTGGATGATGGGGTTATTACAAAGGATTAAAAATTCCTTTCATATATTCTGATGCTTATTAGGTGAGCCAACTAGTTGCTCAACTTTTCCAAATGCGGGCTCGCATGAAAAATTTGATGGGTGTCATGCAAGGCGGAACTGTTCCTGGACTTGAAAACCTTGAGGAGGCTCTTAAAGAATCACAGAAGGTTCATACCCATGTCTTTTTATACTTGTCAGTGCACGTATTCATGTTTTAGTCTAGAATAACAATTTAATTTTGAATTGGCATTTATCTCATTTTGAAGTTTTCTTCATTGTTCTTGTGTTTCTAGTCCAAAATGTTTTTCAACATTCATGTTCTAGAATAAGTGATTTTTATAGGTCAAGGGCTGAAAGTTAGCTGGTTTTACAGAGCTATCAGCGTCTTAGGATCAAAATGGATTGAAAGTGCTAGTATAGCTTCATAGAGTTGTATACTAGCAACAAGAAACACTTTTCTCATTCCTTCACTTAAACATGTATTGCTAACTGACAAGAAAAATGCATATATGGTTGTGAGAACTCTAGACATCTTGGGGGAATCACATTGGCAACACATAGCACTAAAGGGTTTCAAATAGTGGTAGAAAATAAAATATAATTTGTCAGGCTGCTATAAGGGGACTGACAATTCAATGCAATATGTGCACTGCTTCTCTGAATGTAAATTCCTATTATTGGTTTATGTTGTAGAACACAATACCACATATGCAAAAAATTTTGTCATCATGATGATTAAGTATATTGTGTAATATGGTATAACAGCCATGCTTGTCAGCATGTCCTATGAATATGGATGAGGGGAATGTCTCGATTAAAAAAAATTAATTGTTTTGAATGAGACTTCAAAAATGTAAATCTTAAGTACAGTGACACATAAGCTGTAAATGCTAGTACCACTAGGCCTCATCTGCTCAGCCAAAGAAGGTGTCTTATGAGAAATACTTTCTGTTTGTACTTTGCATTTTGTAATTTATACTGCATTTGTGTGGGCTTTGGGTTGGCCCAAAATATCACCTTTGGCTACCTTTATTTTGAAAGGGAAACACCCATTAGAGGAATTAACAAATATTAATTTGGTACATAACATCTCTCTCTGTCTTAAAGAGAAGATAAGATTATTGTATTAATGTCCACAGATGACCAAAGTAGGTCAACAGGATTCACTGGGAAGACACTGTTATAAAGCAATGCAGTACTAACAGGCTAAACAACAGTTAATAAAATGGAGTAAGCACACTGAAGTGAAACTTTTGTACAGCATCTAATCACAGCTGCGAGGAGTGTACCTGAAAATGGGTAAATCCTAACATGTGGCAATTAGTGATGAAGAGATGAGAGAAACAGCAGGCGAGAGACTTTGGGGGGTTGGGGGGTGTCAAACGCTAACTCTAATCAGTGGTAGATTCAAATTAGAAGCAGAGCCATTGTCAATGCCCTTAGAACATAGGGAGAGCAAGACTTTGATCGGTGAAAGATTGTTTGTAGACGCTAGTACTGGACATAAACACCAAAAACAGAAGTAACATTGTCTGCAAAGGTGTTTGAGTGCAATATGCACTAAGTTTTGGTCAAAGTGCAATGTAAAGAAATGATTGGTCAAATGCCAATGAAATGTAATTGAAATGCAAATGTTATATTTTAGCCATCATAAGTTGGAAGTGTCTAATATTGCACATAATGTAAAGTTGGTAATATGTCTAACGTACATCAGAAGGGGGAAGTAGTTATGCGCTAGGTGTCCTGGAAGCTGTTGCCAACAACGTCCAGGACTGCGTTATAAAAAGGATCCCCCATTTATTGTTGCATATCACGAGACCACTACCATAGGCGGAGCATATGTGCATGTGCAGACGAGAGCATCTTTTGAGTCTGTATACAAGTGTTGTAATCTGTAAATGCCGTATAGGCAGATTATCAATGCAATCTGTCCATTCTCTATGTGTTGGATGTTTGTGTGTTGGTACTAGTATGCTAGATCATTAGACTTGTGCATTGTCAAGGCGCTATGGTTGCAAGTTGCAGTTAGGAGTGCAGGCTGCAATCAAATTTTGCTGTCGACAATTGCTGAGGACAACTGTTGTACCAGAATTGTCGTCTTGTTCAGTGCAATCGCTGTCTGGAGAGTTGTCATCTTGAAGATTGTTGTTTGGAGAGTTGTCTTGAAGACTGCTGTCAGGAGAACATGCCGTCATGCTGATGTTGTCATGTTGATGCCGTCTTGCTAATTGTAAATTGAGTTGAACTTGTCGTCTTATGCATTGCCATTTGAGCAGATGATCATGTGGACATTGTTCAAGTGTGCTGACTGCAGACTTGTTGGCCTCTAAACTGTCATTCTATCTTAATTGTTGGGAATCTCACCACCGTGCTACATTTGGCGTCGTTGCCATTATCCAATCGAAGTTGGGTCGAGAAGAACCAACACGCATGAGTAGGAAGGTGAATGACAGATTCCTTGCCATGAGGATGTGGAAGATGAGGCTGCAGAAGAAGTTAGATCCCGGTAAAAAGAAGCACAAGAATTGCTAATCAAAGAGGAGTGGATCAAACTATTGCCAACGAAGTACTGCAGTCTTGAAATACAGAACTTGAGGAACCTGTGGTAGAACGTGTGTGGAGTCCTTAGGAGGAGGAGAATCCAAGACCATTACACGAAAGGTGGCACATGTTATTAACAACAGAGGACGAGGTGCGAAGTGAGTTGCAACAACCAAACAAAGAAGATGTTTGCGTAAGTCAAGATGCCAACGTGAAGATTGCATGAGGAAATGACGAGTGGATGGAAATGCCGAAGCAAGCGCGGAGGAGTTTTTCAAAGGGTGCAAAGGATGGGAGTCAGGCACTAGAGCAACTGCATGTAAGTTCTTGGGCGAGTAGACTGAATCCAAAATATGTATATTCGTGAAGGAGGTTGCGAAGTGAAGGTGCACTGGAAATTGGTTGAAGATTGTTTGCGGGCAACAACACAAAGGGTGAGGAAGAACCGTGGGTCAAAGAAGTGCTACGAATAGAGGTTCCAAATGAAGAAGTACCAAGAATGGAGGCACCAAGTGAAGAAGTGCCGAGAGTAGAGATACCAGAAGAAGTGCCATTTGAGCAATCATCAAGTGGGGAGGAATCAAGTGAAGAGAATCAACCCCCAATGGCGAATATTGCGAACATGGTAGGAAAGCAAAAGTGCCCACCTTTTTCTGGAGATGGGAAAGAAGATCCCAAATGTCATATAGGGACGTGTACCACAATATGGAGAGCTAATGGGGTGCGTGACCCAAACGCATGGCTGCAATTGTTCCCAGCCACATTGAGAGGAATTGCAATTGATTGGCACTTGAAGAGGGAAAGAATGAACGCCTTCACAACATGGATAGACTTAGTGGATGAATTCAAGAAGGAATTCAGATTGTTGCGAGATGATACAAAAATCATAACAGAAATATATTCCACTAAGCAAAAGAAAGACGAAGATATAAAGTCCTACAATAGACTACTGAAGCAACTTATTGACAAAATGGAGATGCAACCGACAAATGGATTGCTGAAAATATGGTTCATTGATGGACTATTACCACGTTATAAGAAGAAGATGAAGATAATACCACCCACGACATATGAAGAAGCATACGAAAGGGTGAGAAACTTGGAAAGTGAAGCCAAGCAAACTGTAGCAAGAATAAGTCACTTTCAAAGTGATGACTCAGATAGTGACAAAGAAGACTTGCATGAAGCAATCTAGTCAATGAAGGAATTTGAGAGGATGATCAGTGAAAGACGAGAAGAAGGAGAAGGAAATTTGGTGCACATAATGTAAAACAAAGGGGCATAAGAATGTAACTGTTGCCACATTTTGCACGGGGTACCATGTCTCCAGTTTTTTTTTTGTAAGGATGTTGCTCTCCTTTCCCTCTTCCTTCTCTTCCTTTCTCCACTATCCCCTTTCTTCCCTGCCATCAGTTTCATTCTCTTCATTCCCCCCCCCCTCCTTCTTCTGACTGTTTCTCCAAGAGGGCAAAAGGCCCTAAATTTGACTAAGTGTTGGTATTGCGCAACCCGACTTCGCAGCGAAGTCGGGCTGCACCCTTAATTTTGAGCGCACTTGGGGAGCCAACATGCGGAGAGCTGAACCCAATTTTTCTAAGTATAGAGCGAACCTCGACTTCGCAGCGAAGTCGGGGTGCGCTCTCAGTTCTGTGCGCACCTGGGCATCAGTGGAGCCCTAAAAATTCTAAGTGTTGGGTGCGCAACCCGACTTCGCAGCGAAGTCGGGCTTCGCCCCGAAAGAAGAGCGCAGTTGAGCAGCCCATCATGGTACCTCCAGAAACGGCTAAGTGTTGCGCAACCCCGGCCTCCTCTGGAGATTGGCACGGAAGGCATTCCTTCCTTCCGGCCTTTCAATCTGTTGGGCGAATCTAGGGTGCATTACACTAAATCCTATCCTAGTGGCAGATTCGTAACCAACAGTTTCTCTGGCATGCCCGGTGGGACATGGGAGTTTCCCACCCCAAAACAGAATCGAAGCATTGGTGTTCGCTTCATTGTTGTCAAATCAGAACACCTGGCGACTCTTCAAGTACCTAAATATTATCTGAGTCCGTGAGATTGGTCCAAGCGCCTTCATGCATACAAGAAGGTGGAGAGCAAGGAACCCGGGAAACCAGCCTGATCTCTACGAAATCGACATCAACGCTCCTGGAGAGCGCGTAAGGCTGGCTGACTACCAAGCTCACCTAAACGAACTCGAAGCCGAGATCGAAGAAGCTGAAGTCGGAGAGGCCGAAATTGAAGAACAACCTACAACTTCGGACAGCACTGATACCGAGTATACGACCGAAGAGGAAGAAGACATGGCTGCCCAAAAAAACGATGACGACCTCTTTCCAGCAGTTGACTCCACAGGGCCCTTGGCTCTAGTTGGACAAGAGGCTATGCCCCCCGCTGCCTTGAAATCCATTCCTACTTACGATGGCTCTGGGAAAACAGCATACGAGCACATCCAAGACATTCTGGCCTTGGCTGCACTGCACTCTATCACGAGTGAGAGTGTTAAGACCCATCTATTGGCCCTTTCTCTGAGAGGGAAGCTTCTCTACTGGTGGAGATCTTTGCCAGAAGGAGCTATCACGGGATGGCCCCAGTTAGCAGGCAGGCTCGTAAAGGGATGCAACGAGTCTGCTGATCCCTCTTCATTGCTGCATCAGTTTCAGAGTATTCAACGCCACCCGCAAGAGGAGATATCAGACTTCAACATGAGGTTTGCGAGGTCTTGGAAGAGAGGACCTCGCGAACTGCGACCTTTGGCGGGACAAGCTGCGCACTATTACCTTAGGTCTTTCAATTCGGATATTTGCCTACTTCTCAAGATAGCCCGGGTCGACACTTTCCCTGCCCTATATGAAGCTGCCTAGCAAGCAGAATTAGACATAATCTCTATAGGTAGACTTCCACATAGAATGCAGCCTCCCATTTACCCTGATTTCCCTCAGTCACAATACCCATTTGCGTCTGGTGTAATGCCATCCTCATCAAATCAGTACCCCCAGCAGCCATGGAATCCAACACCGGTTATAAACCCCTATGGTCAGCCTTAGATCCATTATCCTAATCCGCCATCTCCACCTCCGTAGTATCCCGCACTCCCAGCTCCCCCTCATGACGCGGCGTATTCTGCACCTCCACCATTAGCTGCAATACCTCCGCTGGCCCGGCCGACGCTCGCTGATAATGACATTCAGAATAAAATCCTTCAGGAGGTACGGGCTCTGGCCTCTGGTTATCATACTATTTCCAATGATATGACGATAATGAAGAAGAAGCAAGCCCAGATGGAGTTTCTTCCGAGGAGATCATATCCTCCCTCGGCGCTAACAAAAGATCAAGTTGCGCAAGCGCAAAGGCCCCCGGCAAGGAATGCTACCAATGAGGTTCAACCTGGCACTTCTGACCAAGTTAACTGGTGCTCCACATGCAACGATCCACATGGAGAGGAGGGTTGCATACTGCATCAACATTATCTTCAGACTCTTGCGGGCAGCGCCATGGAGGACGAAGCATACATGATCCTGGATGATGAAGGCAACTTTGCAGTCCCAAAAGAAGATCCTGTGTCACTCTTGACCAAGGAAGGCAAAAGGCCCATTGAGGCTGCCACGGCCCAAACGAAGCCGTTGAAAGTATACGCCAGAAGGGAGAGGACGCAGCCTGCTGGGCTACCACCTGACAAGTCACCTTTACCCCCTACAGCCAAAGAGAGGTTCCCGACACTCATGGCTCCCATGATGAAGGCTCCCGCAACTCAACCTCTAGCCAAAACAAAAGAACAAGCTCAAGAGAAGCTGAGGTATCCATCGCTGACGAAGAGATAGAGAGTCGAAGCCACGCAACAATACCGGACCAGGTATGAGCCAGCGAAAGAGATAGAGGGAGCCGACACTTCAACCTACAATATAGTTGATGAGCTCAAAAAGACCCCGACAAAGATAAGTATGTACGAGGCTCTTCTGTTCCCAGGGCAAGTAGACCTATTGCAGGAATCCTTGAAGAGCGTGAAAGATGGAAAATCGACGCAGCCTGCTATGTTAGCTCAGCCCTTGACAGTATCTGCTATCGGGAAAAACAGGCCGCCACCTTTCTATCTGTCTTTGCGAATGGAGGGCTATATAGTACACAACTGCATGGTGGATTCTGGTGCTTCCACTACTGTCATGCCGAGGGCCGTCTGCGAGGAGATCGGTATGGAATACACAAGGAGCAGCCAAGGTGTGCTGCAGCTAGACGGCACTCCTGTCAAGACAGTCGGTGTCATCAAAGATATCCCGATCCAACTGCATAAAGCCCTTGACATAGTGGTCATCCAAGAGGTCGTTGTGGTTGACTTGGAACCCTACTTCGGTATGTGTCTCTCTAGGGAGTTCACTGCGAAGCTGGGTGGATATCTGTATCTGGATTATTCACATATAGAAGTGCCCTTCAAAGGAAGAAGATTGAAGATCTATAATAAAAAGCCTTCCACATTTCTGGTAGAGAAGATACCTGGGGAAGAGCAACAGAGCGGCATGGTTCAGCTGACAACCGAAGAACTGGTAGAGGTGGATATGGCAGAAGAGGCCCTCGAGCCGTTACAAGTGGAGGATGAGTTCTCCTTGCTAGACTTCAATGCCATGATTGAGACCGAGCAAGGCTGTTACTCCGTCACCCAGCCTGAAAGACTTGACCAGTCAGCAAAGAGAGATGTTGGACCTGCCCCAGAAAAGCTATGGAAGTTGTACTTTGATGGCGCCCAATGCAAGAATGACGCCGGTGCAGGTGTACTTCTGGTTTCCCCATCCGAGATCCAAAAATACTACACTTACAGGCTGGTTTGGAGTTGCACTAACAACGCGGCGGAGTATGAGGCTTTGTGTTTGGGTTTGAGAAAGGCGGAGAGACTGGGGATAAAACATTTGCAAATCTTTGGCGACTCAGAGTTGGTGTGCAACCAGATTACAAATAAATGCGCCTGCAAGAAGCATTACCTCAAGGCGTACCGTAACCGTGTTTGGGATCTGATGGAGTCATTCGACTCTTTAAATGTCACAGCCATATCTCATGAGAAGAATAAGCATGCTGACATTCTGGCGTCTGTTGGAGCCAGGTACGTCCCGGCTGATGACATTGTCCAGAAGCCGAAGCCGGTTCGTACCATCTACAGGCCTTCTGTGCCTGATAAAGACACCCACTGGCAGGTGTTCGACTGTGACGAGGATATCGTCACTTTTTTTATAAATGAAGCGAGTACAATCGAAGGTAGAGACCCTGATGACGAGCAATACGAGGGGTTGATACAGTTAAAAAATAATCATGTCCCGAAAGGACTGATTACTCTGGAGAGTCTCTTTGATCAGAACGATAGAGCCATATCCCACAGAATCAAAGTGGACCCCAAGCAGTACATGGACTCAGAATCGGAACCCGGAAAAGTGATCAAGGTCGGGCAGACTGCACTGAAAAGGAGCTAGAGCAGATCAGATCTTTATGCGAAGAGTTCCCTGATATTGTGGCCTGGTGCTACCAAGACTTGAAGGGGTATGACAGAGAGATGATCCAGCATACTATAGAGCTAGAAGATAATGCAAAACCTTTCCAGCAGAAGCAAAGGGTGGTGAACCCGAAAATTGAAGCCATGATGAAAGCGGAACTCTTGAAGATGCTGGAGGCCAAGATCATCTACCCCATCAAGCACTCATCTTGGGTCGCAAATCTGGTCCCTGTGAGAAAAAAGAATGGAGACATCCGCCTCTGCGTGGATTTCAGAAACCTCAATCAGGCTTCACTAAAGGATCATTATCCGCTCCCCCAAATTGATCAAATCCTCCACGTAGTTGCTGGAGCTCAGAGGTTCTCTCTCTTGGACGGGTTCTCTGGATATAACCAAATATGGGTAAAGGACAAAGATCAGCACAAGACAACGTTCACCACCAAATGGGGAACGTTTGCATATCAGCGCATGCCCTTCGACCTTTCTAACGCCAACGCTACATTTCAAAGGGCTATGGACTTGGCGTTCCGGGAGCTGCTCAACAAGGTCATTGTCATCTATTTGGACGACATGACTGTGTTTTCACATAAGAGAGAGGACCATGCCTCCCACTTGCGGCAAATATTTGAGAGATGTCGTGAGTTCGGCATTTCCATCAACCCGAAGAAGTCAGTCTTCGCGGTAAAGGAAGGCAAGCTGCTAGGACATGTTATTTCTGAGAAGGGCCTTGCAGTTGATCCTGACAGAGCAGAAGCTCTTCTTCGCTTATCCATCCCAGTTGACAAGAATGGGCTACAATCATTTTTTGGCCAAATCAACTTCGTGAGGAAGTTTGTACCAGACTTCGCACAAGTGATCAAGCCCATGGCCGAGCTCCTAAAAAAGAATGCTGAATTCTTGTGGATTGACGAAAGAAAGCGAGCCTTCGAGGAAATCAAAGCCAGAATCGCGCAAGCTCCAGTATTAATAAATCCAGACTACTCCAAGGATTTCATCTTGTACGCGGTGGGAGAGCCCGAGAGCTACGCCGCAGTCCTGACTCAGAAGGGAGAAGATGGCGAGGAGCGCCCCATAGCGTTCCTAAGCCAAGTGATTCAGCCGCACGAAGAAAAGTACAATTTTATTGAGCGGCAAGTGCACGCAATCATGAGATCTCTCAGAAAGTTCAAGCACTTTGTCTCCCAGAGCCGGATAACTATCTTTGTGATACATCCGGATGTCAGAAATTTCATTATCCAAGGGGAGCCAGGTCACAAGAGGGCAGGATGGATAGCTAAAATCCAAGAGTTTGACATAGAGGTACGGCCAACGAAGCTAATCCGAGGTCGGGCTCTGTGCCAAGAGTTGGCCCGAAGTGCTGCAGCTGAAATCTCTGCCTGCCAGTGGGAGGATCCAATGACGAAAATTAACCTTGCCAACTCCTTATCAGAGGAGAGTGACTGGACGAATGACCTGGTGTGGTATTTTAGCACAGGGAGATGTCCAGATCATCTCAACGCCTCACAAAGGAGGTTTAGGCTGAATGCCTTGAAATATGTACTGTGCCCCGAGGGGCTGTATTTTAAAAACATTGACGGCATCCTGTTGCGGTGCGTCAAGGAATCAGACAAGCCAAAGGTTCTCGGAGAGTTCCACTCTGGGATGCCCGGGGGACATCATTCAGGAAGGCCTACGGCCTTGAAGATTATCAAAGCCGGCTATTATTGGCCCACCCTCTTCACAGACGCACATGTAGTCTGTGTAAAATGTGAAAAATGTCAGAGGTTCGTCGGCAGAAATAGGAAGGCACCCTTGCCCCTTCAGCCAATTCAAGCCGAGACTCCGTTTCAACAGTGGGGTTTGGACTTCATCGGGACCATCACGCCCAACTCTTCGGCGGGACATAAGTTCATCCTTACAGCCACTGATTATTTCACTCGGTGGGCTAAGGCGATTCCTACTAAGCATGCAGACCAGGAAACGGTCATTGGGTTCCTTGAGAGCCTCATTACCCGTATCGGGGTCCTAGAGGCAATAGTTACAGACAACGGTCCAGGGTTCGCAGGTGTTGTACTTACGGAGTTCACCAGCAAATACGGCATCTATCACAAGATGTCCTCAAACTACTATCTGCAGGGGAAAGGCCTGGCCGAGTCCACTAACAAGAATCTGTTGAAGATTATAAAAAAGAGAGTAGAAAGGAACAAGAGGTCGTGGCACCTACTTCTGGACCGGGCGTTATGGGTGGATCGCATATCTTTCAAGAAATCTATCAAGACGTCCCCCTACGTGCTTGTATACGACAAGGAGGCAGTTCTGCCTACCCACATAGAAATGCCCGCACTCTGGTTGTTAGATGAAGAGAAAGGCGACGGGGATCCAGTGGATGCCAGACTTTGTCAACTGTTGCAGCTAGAAGAGGAAAGGGAGAAGGCATACCAGGCCTTTACCAAACATGCCGAGGCAACTCAAAGCTGGTTTGCAAAAGGGACCACCACCCAAGTTTTCAAAATCGGGGACTTAGTGCTCAAGTGGGATTCACTCAAAGTGAAGCCGGGCAACCATGGCAAATTTGATGCCTTCTGGGAAGTCCCCTATAAGATCGCTCGGGTAAACCAATTCAACGCGTTCGTGCTCAGGGACATGGAGGGACAACTTCTCCCGATCCCTGTTAATGGCTTCCACCTGAAGGCCTATCACCACTGAAGGTTGCCGAGAGGTCCTTCCTTGTACATACTTTTCTCATTTATATCCTGCAGTTCAGTTTATTTAAGAATGTAAATATTTCTTTCAGTTATTTAGTTTTCAGCTTTTGAATCCGAAAAGGGCTAACTGTGAGAAAAGGAGCAAAATTTTGCGCTGCTAAAAGTCTGACCAAGGCAGAAAATCGCTCGACTTCGCAGCGAAGTCGGTCATCGCTCTATGAATTGTGCGATGTCGGGAGTTTGGGAGAGAAAAAAGCAAACAAAAAAGCCTCAAATTTTTCTAAGTGTTGGGTGCGCAACCCGACTTCGCAGCGAAGTTGGGCTGCGCACCATCTTGGGAGCGCAGTCGAGCAGCAGGAGAAGCAAAAATCGCCTAAGTGTCGGAGTGCGCACATTTTTTGAGCGAAGCCCGGTTGCGCTCTCAGTTTTGGGCGCACTTCGAACGACCCGTCAGGGAGAACAAGGGGCATGACGAAAAAGTTTCTAAGTGTGGGCCCCAGAGGGCGCACTGTGTATAGCGCGAAGTTAGACCGCGTTCCTTCTTGGGCCCTTGGCCAGAGTCTCCCTCGAAGTGTGTGCCCAAGCGGCGGCGGTGACGTCATTGGAAGCACGAGGTTCAAAATTTTTATGGAATGATTGCGTGGATTTCAAAGCAGAGATGTCATTAAGAGGTGAGCGCATTAGGACCAACCACATACGAGGTGCGCCTTCTAATGAAAAATCCCATGCACGGCCGCCTAGGAATAACGGCGCTTTCTACCTACTTACGACAAATCACTTTAAACCCCTCGCGCCATTAATGTTGTGTTTCCATTCCTAGAAAAGGGCCCTGACGTACTCAGAACACCTGAATTATCAGTGTAAATCAGAGATGCGCGGTTAAGAGGAAGAAAGGTGCAGAATTAAGGTCGAAGGGCATGTGCTGATAAGTCGGGTTGAAAGGCCGAAGGGCATGTGCTGATATGCAAACGTTCCCCATTTGGTGGTGAATGCTGTCTTGTGCTGATCTTCGTCCTTTACCCATATTTGGTTGTATCCAGAGAATCCGTCCAAGAGAGAGAACCTCTGTGCTCCAGCAACTACGTGGAGGATTTGATCAATTTGGGGGAGTGGATAATGATCCTTCAGTGAAGCCTGGTTGAGGTTTCTGAAATCCACGCAGAGGCAGATGTCTCCATTCTTTTTTCTCACAGGTACCAGATTCGCCACCCAAGATGAGTGCTTCATGGGGTAGATGATCTTGGCCTCCAACATCTTCAAGAGTTCTGCTCATCATGGCTTCAATTTTTGGGTTCACCGCCCTTTGCTTTTGCCGAAAAGGTTTTGCATTATCTTCTAGCTCTATAGTATGCTGAATCATCTTTGTGTCATACCCCTTCAAGTCCTGGTAGCACCAGGGCACAATATCAGGGAACTCTTCGCATAAAGATCTGATCTACTCTAGCTCCTTTTCAGTGCAGTCTGTCCCGACCTTGATCACTTTTCCAGGTTCATGTCCTGCTTGGGGTCCATTTTGATTCTGTGGGATATTGCCCTATCGTTCTGATCAAAGAGACTCTCCAGAGTAATCAGTCCTTTCGGGACATGATTATTTTTTAACTGTATCAACCCCTCGTATTGCTTGTCATCAGGGTCTCTACCTTTGATTGTACTTGCTTCGTTTATCAAAGAAGTGACGATATCCTCGTCACAGTCGAACACCTGCCAGTGGGTGTCTTTATCAGGCACAGAAGGCCTGTAGATGGTACGCACCGGCTTCTGGACAGTGTCATCAACCGGGACGTACCTAGCTCCAACAGACGCCAGAATGTCAGCATGCTTATTCTTCTCACGAGACATGGCTTTGACATTCAAAGAGTCGAATGACTCCATCAGATCCCAGAAACGGTTACGGTACGCCTTGAGGTAATGCTTCTTGGAGGCGCAGTTATTCGTAATCTGGTTGCACACCAGCTTTGAGTCGCCAAAGATCTGCAAATGTCTTACCCCTAGTCTCTCCGCCTTTCTCAAACCTAAGCACAAAGCCTCATACTCCGCCACGTTGTTAGTGCAGCTCCAAGCCAGCCTGTAAGTGTAGTCCTTTTGGATTATGGATGGGGAAACCAGAAGTACACCTGCACCGACGCCATTTTTGCATCGGGCGCCATCAAAGTATAGCTTCCATAGCTTTTCTGGTGCAGGTCCAACCTCCTTTGCTGACTGGTCAAGTCTTTCAGGCTGGGTGACGGAGTAACAACCTTGCTCGGTCTCAATCATGGCATTGGAGTCTAGCAAGGAGAACTCATCCTCCACTTGTAACAGCTCGAGGGCCTCTTCTGCCATATCCACCTCTACCAGTTCTTCAGTTGTCAGCTGAACCATGCCATTCTACTGCTCCTCTCCGGGTATCTGCTCTACCAGAAATGTGGAAGGCTTTTCATTATAGATCTTCAATCTTCTTCCTTTGAAGGGCACTTCCATATATGAATAATCCAGAGACAGATATCCACCCAGCTTTGCAGTGAACTCCCTAGAGAGACACATGCCGAAGTAGGGTTCCAAGTCGACGACAACGACCTCTTGGATGACCACTATGTCGAGGGCTTTATGCAGTCGGATTGGGATATCCTTGATGACACCAACTGTCTTGATAGGGGTGCCATCTAGCTGCAGCACTCCCTGGCTGCTCCTTGTATATTCCATACCAATCTCCTCGTAGACGGCTCTCGGCATGACAGTAGTGGAAGCACCAGAATCCACCATGCAATTGTGTACTATATAGCCTTCCATCCGCAACGACAGATAGAAAGGTGGCGGCCTGTTTTTCCCGGTAGCAGAAACTGTCAAGGGCTGAGCTAACACAGCAGGCTGCGTCGGCTTTCCATATTTCACGCTTTTCAAGGATTCCTGCAATAAGTCTACTTGCCCTGGGAGCAGAAGAGCGTCATACATACTTATCTTTGCCGGGGTCCTTTTGAGCTCATCAACTATATTGTAGGTTGAAGTGTCGGGTCCCTCTATCTCTTTCGTTGGCTCATACCTAGTCCGGTATTGCTGCGTGGCTTCGACTCTCTGTCTCTTCGTTAGCGACGGATACCTCAGCTTCTCTTGAGCTTGTGCTTTTGTTTCGGCTTAGAGGTTGGGCTGTGGGAGCCTTCATCACGGGAGCCTTGAGCGTAGGGAACCTCTCTTTGGCTGTAGGAGGCAAAGGTGACTTGTCAGGTGGTAGCCCAGCAGGCTGCGCCCCCTTTCTTCTGGCGTATACTTTCAACGGCTTTGTTTGGGCCATGGCAGCCTCAATGGGTCTTTTGCCTTCCTTGGTCAAGAGCGACACAGGATCTTCTTCTGGGACTGTAAAGTTGCCTTCATCGTCCAGGATCATGTATGCTTCGTCCTCCATGGCGCTGCCCGCAAGAGGCTGAAGGTAATGCTGATGCAGCATGCAACGTTCCTCTCCATGTGGATCGTTGCATGTGGAGCACCAGTTAACCTAGTCAGAAATGCCAGGTTGAACTTCATTGGTAGCATTCCTTGCCGTGGGCCTTTGCGCTTGCGCAGCTTGATCTTTTGTTAGTGCCAGGGGAGGATATGGTCTCCTCGGAAGGAACTCCATCTGGGCTTGCTTCTTCTTCATTATTGTCATATCATTGGAAATAGTATGATAACCAGAGGCCAAAGACAGTACCTCTTGAAGGATTTTATTCTGAATGTCATTATCAGCAGGCGCCGGCCGGGTCGGCGGAGGTATTGCAGCTAATGGTGGAGGTGCAGAATACGCCGTGTAATGAGGGGGAGCTGGGAGTGCGGGATACTACGGAGGTGGAGGTGGCGGATTAGGATAATGGATCTGAGGTTGACCATAGGGGTTTATAACCGGCGCTGGATTCCATGGTTGCTGGGGGTACTGATTTGATGAGGATGGCATTACACCAGACGCAAATGGGTATTGTGACTGAGGGAAATCAGGGTAGATGGGAGGCTGCATTCTATGTGGAAGTCTGCCTATAGAGATTGTCTAATTCTGCTTGCTGGGCAGCTTCATATAAGGCAGGGAAAGTGTCGACCCGGGCTATCTTGAGAAGTAGGCAAATATCCGAATTGAAAGACCTCAGGTAATAGTGTGCAGCTTGACCCGCCGGAGGTCGCAGTTCGCGAGGTACCCTCTTCCAGGACCTTGCAAACCTTATGTTGAAGTCTGATATCTCCTCTTGCGGGTGGCGTTGAATACTCTGAAACTGATGCAACAATGAAGAGGGGTCGGCAGACTGGTTGCATCCCTTTACGAGCCAGCCTGCCAACTAGGGCCACCCCGTGATAGCTCCTTCTGGCAAAGATCTCCACCAGTAGAGAAGCTTTCCTCTCAGAGAAAGAGCCAATAGACGAGTCTTAACACTCTCACTCGTAATAGAGTGCAGTGCACCCAAGGCCAAAATGTCTTGGATGTGCTCATAAGCCGTTTTCCTCCCCTTCGGCCTTTCTAACCCCGACTTCGCTGCGAAGTCGGGTTGCGCCCTAACACTTAGCCAAATTTTGCAGCCACTGCTTCCCTAGTGCGCTCAGGAAGAAGAGTGCACCCCGACTTCGCTGCGAAGTCGGATTGCACTCCCACACTTTGTCAAATTCTGCTCCGTTTCAGCCTGCCTTCGCACTTCGCATCCCCTACTGCGCACCGACTTGAGGGCGCAACCCGACTTCACTGCGAAGTCGGGTTGCGCCCTGACACTTAGAATTTTTCAGGGAACACTTGCTCAGTTTTGGGAACTTGACTGGGGGAAGTACAAGGGAAAAAGGGGAGGAATGAAACTGCAGGAAAGGGGAAAAGGAAAGATGGAGAAAGGGAAGAAAGAGGAGGGAAGGAAGAGCAGCACACTTACAAATTTTGAAAACATGGCACCCCGTGCAAAATGTGGCAACATGTACCTTTTTATATTATAAGCAATACAAGAATATTTGAATTTTGGACGCATTAAAATTTCTTTATTTAAGATGTGTTTTGTCACTTTCATGTGTAGTTTAAGGCTTTAAGCTTGTATCACTTGCCACTTTCATGTGTGAGTTAAGCTTGTATCACTTACAGTATTAATATTTGATTTGCATAATGTTAATTCATTGTGATATGTATGAAAACAACTTTTTTCAATGAAATTTGCATTTTCTTTGGTTTTTCTTTTTGCCGATTTTTTCTGATTTTTTCTAATTCTTTTTCCGATACGATTCCGTTTCGATTCCAATTTTCTCAACTATGGGTAGACTTATGCTGGTCAGCCAGTTAGACTGTACAACAGTCAACAAATTTACGATTAAATTGGATGTTAATACTAACAAGATTCTAAATTGTATGAGTTTACTTGCTGACATATCTCCCACATCTACCAGGGATGGATCTTATTAGATGCTTATTAGACAGTTGAACTGTCATGAAAGTGTTTAATGTTCAAAAGATGAACCAATGCACCCATGATTTACAGTGGATTTTATTAGATGCTTATGACGAGATTAATGCACCCATGATATATTGAAGGGTTGTCAATTTGTTGACTTTCTACCAGTGTCATAATACTGCTATCATTACTACAACCTATCATTTTTTATTTGTATTTTTATTTTCCATTAATAAAATTGTCGTGTGTATTGTCCATTGTTTTTCCTTTTTTATGCTGTTTCTTGTAGGCCATTGCGCTAAAAAGGATTTGAAGAGAGGGGTACTGGGCATAGCCTTCACATCCTCAGATTGGAACTTCAATAATATTTTCTATTTATGTTTTGGTTCAAACTTTTGAATTTGTCAATAGATTTCCAATCCTTTTTTTTAGAATTGCTTAGGTCATGTCTTTGCAAGGAAGGTTTTTAAATGTAAACATGATGATACTAGTAGATCTTAATAATGACATGTTATAATGCTCCCACATAAAACCAGGAATTTGTATCAAATATATTGGATATTTTTATTCAATGTTAAAAAAATGCAATGCTTTGTTGGATTAACTTTGGGAAAAAGTGCTGCTTGACTTCTATCTTCAGAATTTTCTTGTCTCTTTTTATTTCAATTTCCTATCTGAGGTGTGATTTTGGGGTTTCTACAGGTGCCCCCAGGAACAGCAAAACGAAGGAAGAATCGAACAGAATTGAGAAAACAACTGGACGATGCTGCCTCATCAAGGGCTGCACCTCGAGGATTTGGTGCGAGGCAGTAGATAGTAGTCTACAGTCATCCTGTTTCTTATTTCAATGGAACGATAATCTTTCCCCAGAAGCAATCAAGTTTTTCTTTTCATTACGTTTCAGTGAAATACTAACAGTGTTCTAAGCCCATGATGAGGGCAGTCAGGGACAACATGAATAATCTAACAATATGCTTGTTATGAGTACAAAGGTTAAAGTTCAAGACAAATATGTATACATCCCAGGCCTATTAATGAATCCCATATCTATTGGAAACCAAAGAAGAGTCCAAAACACAAAACTGAACTAATATGTCAAAGCAATATCATCTAAAATGACTCTGTCAAGTCAGAATTCCGATTAGTTCCTATCCATGTGAACTTCCATTATTATTTCCGCTATGAATAGAAACAAGTCTGTCATGAGATGTGGAAGGAGGAGTTAAAGGTTCACTATTAACTATAGCTGGCAGGGGAACAGCAGGAAGGATTCCAACAATCAACAAAGAACCCAAAGATATATTAACATCACCATGTGAGTTAGTGGAAGTTATTTAACCCACTCTAGCAACCAAGAGTTGCCATATCAAGTGCAGCATTATAAATGCCCATAACAATTGCAGGAATCCAAAAGCAGATGCTGAACCAGCTACAGAAGGCAAAGTAATTGCTGCAACAAGTTTTAACATAGACACCGCAGACCATGTAACAGGCACTCTAACAGATTGAGCTGTAATAGACATAGGAAATCTAGTAACGGATGATAAACCAACTTCTGCTGTTAAATAACAAAAGAAAGAGAGAAATCGATCTTAGCAATGCCCATGGATGACTAAAGAAAAAGCTGTATGATGTGTTAATACAGATTGAAAGTAGTGCAACAGATTTTGAGAGAAAGCAATGTGCACATGGAACATTGACATCTAAAGCAACTTGGCCCCCTGAAGGATCTATAGTGACATTCACTAAATGATTCCCAGGATGAACCATATAACTCTCAACATTAACCTTTATTAGTCCAGGAGAAACCCATGGACACAAAAGCAATAATCCCCATATGATAGTTATGATGGGTTACTTAAACAACCTCATAATCATAAACATGTGAAGAGCTACAAACCATATCCTATTTCATCGCCTTCACATCTGGAACATCATAATTAAATTATCGTCCATCCTTTTTGAATTACATATCATGGTTGTTATTTTTATAATATTGAGGAAGGGTCATGGTAATTTATACAAGCATGTCTTTCTATAAATACAAGTCTTTTTATTGTTATATTTCAAAGATCTCTTCCATGGGTTGTTCCTCATCGGACTTGCAATGTACCAGTGAGGTTGTTAAAACAACCCAGAATAATACCGTCTCTCATTGGAAGTCTCTTTTCTTTATAGTTTGTTTCCCACTAGTTTGTCTTTGATAATTTGAATATTTTATCAAGCATAATACACGACTTCGAATCCTTCTCAACAATATATTAGAGTTCTATTCCATGCCATTTATGTAGACAAGCTATTACAACTAAGTAATTAGAAACATGAAGAACTACTATCATCTCGATTAACAATTACACCAGGTTAGACTCAATGTTGTTCAGTACTGTGTACTTGTTGCCAACTCAGTTCATTTTTCAATATAAATGATACTCACTCAAATATCCTTTCATGTGTGCTTCTCAACTTTTTCCTTCAAGTTGATCTTTCTAGTTGCTGATCTATTAGTAATCTTATCATTTTTGAGCCAGTAAGTCTGATCAGGATCTCTAAAATATAGTTGCCCTCACATTTTTCCAGGAATTTACACATAACACTGAAAAGGAGAGAAGCCTAGGAGTCGACAAGAGAGTTTTAGAAAGCCAGTCTCCATCCTTTGCATGTCCAACAGTGTGATAACCTAAACCCACAGCATTAAGAGCACAAGCTATTATGAGAAACTTAAGAGGCTGAGGATCTTCTAAACAAAATAACAATACAATACTATTACCTCTTTCATTTGGCAACTTGCATCATACTGGTCCCTGTTACAATCTACTCCAACATGCAGGTCTGTGTGTATGAAATTACCATTTTCATCCACTTTATATACCTATAGTGTATAAGTCCCTGCCTGCATCCTTTCATTTGCATTTTTAAGAAGAACAATAGTCACTTCACCCAATTATGAGCACTATCTCCACTATTCAATGCCCCAGCATTTGAGTGTGAATTTCCACAACCGAAACGATACATAAAAAAGATTGCTCCAAACGATCCCATCCAGATTAACTGGGTAATAAAGCCTTCACTTTCCACATTATTATATTATTCGATTGCAAAAATGAGTTATGCCATGAATAAATGAAGAGGCAGAATGGTATTCCCATCCATTCCTATTGAAAGCTACCTGCTAATATGTCTGTCTCCAAACACAATTTGAAGTGACACTATGAAGAAGTCAACCCCTTCCTTTATTTCCATCTCAATCATTTAAGAACCTGAAAATATCCTTCTCTGAAACACAAGCAATCAGGTCTCTGTTGAGTTGATCCTCTGTAAGCTATTGAGGCCCAGGATTAATATTCAGATCTGTCCTACAAGCAGGACAAGTAATTAAAATCCTTGTGGCCATTGTTATAACCAGTGAATCTGAAATAATACTTGTTTGGGTTTTAGAGTATAGTTCTTCAAATAATTCTTCATGGTTGAAAAGGGTTTGGAAAAAGGTCTACTTTTCATTGAAAAACATAAATACTTTAAATGTGGGAATGAAAAGTTGTTTAAAAATAAAAATAAAGAAATTTATTCTTAAAATGTTTGAAGCTTGTTTTTAAATAAGCAAAATAAGAGAGGCAAATCCAAATTTTAAGAAACAAGAAAGTACTCAAAAGTTCATAATATTTTTCAGATGAGGATTTGAATCGAATGCAACAAAAGGAAAGAAGTGTAGAATTCAATAAAGAAGATCATGGAATAAAGATAAATGGGCATCGTTGTAAAATGGGGAGGATTACATCACTAGTTAAAATTTCTAAAACACTTCAATGCAACAAGAGATGTGGAGGATTACATCACTAGTTAAAAGTTCTAAAACACTTCGATGCAACAAGAGACGTGGAGGGAAGTGGAGAAAGTTAGGACAACACATAAATCAGCATGGTTGGCAAAAGAAAAGGCTCATATTACTAATCAAATGTCCTATTGAACTCTTGTAAAGGTAAGCATGTGCAAGGTTGTATTTTAAGGGAAAGGATATATTCTCTCCGGTCTTTATATTTAGGTTGGCTTCCCATAATCAAGTTAAACAAAACTAATAGTGTGGATAAGTAAATTTGGAAGGGAAAGGGTTCGAGAAATGTAAAGTAAATGCAATTAAATAAATAGTCATAACAGTAGTAATATTAGTGTCGATCCATTAACACATTTGGAGGGAATCGAAGAACATCAATGTGACATAATATGCAAATAATCCACCATAATAGGAGGCATAGTTGAGAAAATCTGCAAAAAAACTCGATTTTTCCCATTTTTTGTTGATTCCTACCCTTGTCGATAAAATCCCAATTTTTGTTGAAAAAATCTGCCGTGGCAGCATGGGTAGAGGAAACGACATAACTAGCTTGTTTTTTTCATTTTGCTTGTTCCAAATTGGAGAGAGAGGTCTACCTACTTGCTACCACACCAAACAAAACACTAAAGCGCATTTTAATAGTGGATTTTTTGCAGTTTGAAGGAATCGACATTTTCTTCGGGTTTTTTTTTTTTTGCCAATTCTTTTGCTTTGCCGATTTTTTTCCAATTTCGATTTTCTCAACTATGGAAGAAAGGACTAACAAAAAATAAAAAGGTAGTGCCACAATCGCTATTCATCCACAAATTAAAAGGTCAATGACAATCAATTTGGAAATGGCATGCATAGTCTTTCTATTATTGGTAGAAAGATCACATAAGTACAATTAAGATTCACAAAATGTAGCTCTGATTTTCTCAAATGGTCAAAAAGATGTTTTCAATAGATCCCCTAGCTCCTACTTATTGCAAATTATTCACCTAAGAGTAAATAAAGGTAAATCTTTTCTACTCTTGGTAAAATCTCTAGTTTAGTGGCATCTTTAGCAAAATGATGCATCACTCAGCTTTACATGCCTACAAATTGCCTCTAAAAACATTTAGTAACTTTCTAACTCCTCCTTGGTGCCATATTAAGAAAAATGCCACTTTTTGAGTCCTTTCCTCCGGTCCTGTGCCAACCTTGTTCGATTCCAAGCCTTGAATTTTAATTTTCCCTTTTTGAGGAGTGATTTGCAATTTTAGCAAAACTATGAATTGCCTTTTGTTTTGAGCGAATCACCTTTTTGAGCAGGTCACACTTTTGAGACTTGGCCAAGTTTCTAGGAAATTTTCCAAAATTTTCTATTCAACGTTGTTACTTACAGAGTTGCAAGAGTCTTTTTCCCTTGCCCTCCATGGTCGATTCCTTGCTAAAATTCAAAGGTAATAGACCAACTACTACATTTATAGCAACTTCACAAGGTGCCAAGTTTGATTGGCAAGAGACCCCATGTCCTACCTTTGTCCTTGGGTGGAAAGACTTCAAAATTGGGACCATTCTATAACCAAATTGTAAAATTGTTGGTCATCTTTATTTAGCTCTAGGGCAATAGGTTCGAAAGTACTTGTCATTCTGCATCAGAAGGTAGGTCCAGATCATCCAACATCTCACCATATAATGCAAGTTCCTCATATTTCTCCTGTGAGAGGCCTTCCCCTTGATTTGCTATGCCCTTTAGCTTATCTAGTAGGTTTTCTAACTCAGTGACCTTGTATGAAACATTGGGTGCAACACCATCTTTTGCTTTGGCCTTTCCTCATCAAAGATCTTGTTTATTTGCTCTAGAGCAAAGAGTTGTCCCTAATCAAAGAATAGTTTGGACAATTACGTTTGCTTTTTCATCTCTTCATCAGGCAACTTAAAGCATCATGAGTAGCCTTGCATTTTTGTAGTCTTCTATGTTTTTCTAGTATGTTCTTTGTTTGCTTGACTACTATCATTTTTTAGACACACTTGGTTATTTTGCTTGCTTGTTGGACACTTTGTGTAGAAAGGGAAGCACTTTTGTTTATATGGCTTTGATAGCCAACTCATTTTCCACTTGTTGGGTTGTTGTAGTTTGATTAAGTAGGGCTTCACATTAAATAATATATGCAAAGTAGGTTTTGTCATGGACAACCTCAATATATATTTGGTCCCATAGGGACTTGACTTGTTCAGGTGATGAGGCTTGGGCTTCCTTGTTCTGCGCCTTCTTTTCTAACTCTTCATTTGTATTTTTCAACTTAAGAATCTCATCTGTGTTTTGCATTGTTGCTTTTAGTTGGTCCAATTAAAGTTGTAGAACTTGCTTTTCTTTCTTGAATTATTACTTTAATTGATCTTGCCCCAATGCTAGGTGCTCTTTCTATTTGTCCAATTTTTTTTCTATTTCTTCTTTCTTTATTGCTTACTCCTTCAGTCATTGTTTTCCTTCTTTAATGCTTCTATTGTTTGTTGTAGTTGCATCACATGTGTTTGCCCATTTTGTAGGAGTTGTTTCAATACATGCACATTGTCTAGGACTTGATTCTTGTACTTTTTTGCTTCAACAATTGCTTGCACACATTCAATGGCTATTGCCTATGGCAACTATCCTATCAGTAGCATCATTTGGAATGGATCAACACTTGACAAATCCAATGTCGATAGTCTAGCAGTGTACTGTGTAGTTGGTTGGGGTGGTTGTGGGCTTGCTTGGACCCATGGGGAGTGCTTTGTGACTAATAATTTTTTTCACTTTGTCACTTGTAACCATAGGACCACATGCATCATAGAAACCAAGCTTTTATGCCAACAATATCTTGTTTTACCTGCTTGCCAACCTCTTTTATTACACTTGCAATCTCATTATGAATCCCCTAGGGTTTTTTGTTATTTTCCAAAGGGAATGCCTGATTGACCTTTGTGGTGGTTTGTTTTTGTTGAGTGGTGTAGGTTGACTTGGTCATCCTTGTGATGTTTGTAAAGATGACATCATAGTCATCTCGAGCAATTGTTGTATAGTGATCACAAAGGGTCATGGTGATATGGTGGGTGGTGCAAATTGGGTGGTGATGGACAATGAAACAAGTGGAGGTAGGGATTGTTGAATTGCAAAAATGTCTAAATTCAATTGTGTTTGCAATTTTGTTTCAACAATTGGATAAAGGTAAATTGTGTCCCCTTCAACCTTTGGATTTAGGTCAACTCCCTATTAAATTGAAGAATTGTCCGACTTTTTATGTGCCATCAATTCTAGTTTCAACAAAGTTGGATGGAAAGTAAATGTGGAAATTAAAATGCATGAAAGTAATTTGTAAAGTTTAGCGTGCGAGGGATTAAAATTAAATATGACCAAAATCATAGTATGGAGAGTGTGTGAATCAACACGAGAAATTCAAATAACAATATGTTCCCATTCATAATGAGTTGAAATTGTGAGAGGAATGACAAGACAAACAAAAGGGTTATGCCACAATAACCACACATTCTGCAATCTAGGAATGTAGTTCCACTGATTCAAAGCAAAAGACTTATCATTTCCTCACTAATCTTATGAATTACAAGAGCACAATGTGGGATTTGCAAAGTGTAGCTTGGAATTCCTCAAGGCCAAAAAATATTTACATTGGAGTCCATGGATCTTATTTATAGGAAAAGTTTACCCCTAAGTAACATGGGTGAGAAACTATTACTCTTAGTAACAGTAAATATTTGGGGGCATCTCTAATAAATGCACCTCCAAATGTTGCAGGCTTCTAATTATGCCCCTAAAGGGCTTAAAAGACTTCTAAAATGAGTCATGATGCCATTAAATGCAAAAATGTCAATTTTCGAAGATCGTTATTAGGATTGCACTTCTCTTCTTACCTCTCTATTGATCCATGAGTGATTTGCTCCAAGAGGTGAGCGAATCATTCCAGTTTGTTAGCATTTTGTCAATATTTGCTTAGTGCTTTGATCTTGCAAGCCAATTGCTTCATCTTACTAGTAGATCACTCTTGAAGCAAATTGATCCTTGTAGAGCGAATTGTCCTTGACTTTGCAAAATTTGAGGGGCTCTAGAAGTTTTATTTGATAGATTCCAACTATTTTGTAACCTTCCAAAATTGCAAAATTCCCAAGGTAGTGACTTGTCACTACATTTAATGTGGCTTCATGGGGGTGCCAAGCTCGATTGGCAATAGATCCTAGAACTTGCCTTTATCCATGGGCACAAAGTCTCCAAAATTGGGACCTTTGTTGTAAAACTACAAAATTGTGGTTCTCTTTGTCTTGCATCTATGGTAGAAGTCCCAATAGCTTCTGCCACTTTTCATTGCCTAGCAAGTGAATGTTGGTGAGGCCCTCTACATCTTTTGTCAAGTCCTCATAAGGGTTCTCTAACAATCTATCTTGTTTTCCCACCATTTCTTATAGCTTGGCAAACAACAATTCTAGCTTTTTGACCTATTTTACATCTCTAGCTTCAACCTTGGCAACCTTCTTTTCATCATGGAATCAATGATGTCCTCATTGAGGAGTTTTTTCTAAGGATAAAAAATGTCAGGAAATACAACAGTGATGAGCCTTTGAAACAACAATGATGAGCCTTTGAATTTCTTCAACCATTTCTTGTACTAAGGCTTCCAAAGAGACTAACACATCTTTGTAGGTGACATATTTGGGCATAAGGGATTTTCTTCAAAGTCTTTACCATGTCCTTCTTGTCCATCCTTGACTCTTGGACCTGTGATGATGACATCGTAGCGAATAGTTTGAGTACATCTCCTTTGTAGCTAACTCTTCTTCAGCTTGTTTGATGATTCCATCCACTTGACTAAGGTTGCATTGTGTGTTGGTTTCAAACTTGAAGTACCTTTTGGCACTTGGTACTTTAGCTTTGATGCTATCATAGAGGGACTTCACTCTTTTGATCTTGACCACTTGCCCTTGATTTGTTGATGCTCCTTTTAGTTTGACTATCTCTTCCTAGTGTTCCAAGATTTTATGATCTCTCGCTTGTTGGGCTTCTTGCAACTATTTAATTTGATCTTCCAATTTGGATTTATCTTGTTTATTCGTTTGGTCTTTGCCCCTGTGCAAGTTGTGAGAGATCTTCTACATGTTGCCTTTTTATTTTTCAATCTCATCAAGTTGGGACTTGAGGTCCTCAACTTGTTTCTATAACCGATCTTTCTCTATGGCATCCTTCTCCAAGGCTTCATTGTCTTGTCAGAGTTGTTCTTCATCTGGACCATTATTGTGTCTAGTTTTGCATTCTTTCTCTTCAAGGTGTCATTCTTCACCACTAATTGGCTAAATTACATTGCAACATCAATTGATAGTTGATTTGCGTGTTGGATCATTTGAAATGGATCTATTTTGCTTAGATCCAATTCTAACAATCTAGCGGTGAAGTCAGTAGATGATGTAATAGCTTTGGAAGGGTCAATTTTGAACCACTTTTGGAATTAGGACCTTGGTTACACTAGATGCTAACTATGATTGTATTATAAAAGAATCCTATGAGGTTTTGTATTTTAACTATTTATACTCCTTTTTGACCTTTCTCTCATCTCGAAGATAGTCAAACATCTCCTAGACATATGTCTCCTTAGGCTCAATGGTAATATTCCAAACAAAGGCATGGCTAGGCCTTGCACCTACACTACTATCCAAAGTTGCTTTTGTAGGCTTTATTTTAGAAATTGGCATGTATGACATTTTTGCTTGCAGTAGGAGTTGCTTGGCTTGTGAGATAGGGGGATGTGAATGGGATGACGTGGTAGGCACAAAAAGTTGTGTAGATATGGGAGTGAATATTGATGTGAAGGTGGATGTCCCTTATGTTAGCTATGCTAATGTTTTAGCTAGCAAGGAGATCAATGAGGGGGTCAATGAATATGATACTAATGGATGTGAAGTGGAGACTTGGATGGTTGGGGAAGGGAATGAGATGATGGACATTGTACCAATAATGAAGGTTGTAGTAGGAGGTGGGGTGCCTCCAGGAGAACCATGGACCACACTAGTGGATGGTGAAGGAAGTGCAACATAAGAAGGGATGAGAGAAGAGAAAGAAGCAAGAATAGTAGTTGTAGAAAAAGAAGCATGAGTGATAGAAAGAGAGAGGGAAGTGGTGGTGAAAGGGGAGGTAGCCATCGCTTTGGCTATTGCCAACTTAGAAGGAGTTCCTCCTTGGGGGATTTCCCCCTCCTCAAGTTGGGGCACTTGTTGTTGTGTTGTTATTGGTCCTTTCTTGAACATTAACCCATGAGGGCCACCCTTAAGCTTCTGCAACCTTTCTTTTGTAATCTTATGTATTGTGGTGCTTATGATGGCCATTGTAGTTAGCATTGTAGACATCACAATTTTTGACACAAATGCGGGAAGTGGGCTTGGGGGCTCTCTAGAGATTCTCCTATTGTTTTTGCCCTTTTTGTACTCCTTGGGTGCCACTCATCCCAAATTGTCAAGAACTTTTCATCAAAGGGACCATCTCACATTGGCCTTTTTATTGCAATGGTCTCATATTGCACCCGTTGCTAGGCAAGGATCTTTATTTTTGAGTATCTCAACTTTTCTAAGGCTCCCAATGTGTGATGATTAGGCTTGACATCTAGGTTGAAGTCATCTTTCACTTTAGCCTTGACATAAAAGGAATTCCACTCTAGGGGGTTGGTGTACCAAATTTATAATTCATCTTTATACCCCTAGGCACTTCCCAAAGTGATTTGGGTTAACTTTTCAGTCGGGTTCACCTCCTCCTTGATCTCATTCCTCTTTTCACGTGTAAGGAAGGTATGCAAATCCTTATCATTCAACTTCTTTCTAAAGTATTTCTTTGGGTTGTAGGACCACATGTCTTGGAGTTGTTCCAATCCCATATCTCTCAACTTATCCTATATCACCAAGTGGAACCCTCACAACTTCGATGTGATCCTCATTATCAATTGCTTAAATAGGTATAAAGTGGTCTTCTTCTACCTTTTGAAATACCTTAGGTCCATGTAGTCAAGCTACTTGACATAACTAAGTGGTGCCTCTACATTTTTGGAAAATTTCATTGCGCTCATTAAGTTTTTAAATATGTGTTCTTTTTAAATTGTAAGTAGTTAGAACCATATGTTGAAACTCGAAGGACATGGTTGAAAAACCGAACTGGATGAAATACCTTGATCTTCCTATAGGTAATAATATTTGTTGGGTCATTCCTTCAACCTCAACAATTCCCTTATCTCCCATGACAACCAAGGTGCCTTCCCTTTAATTTTCTCCATTATAACATTGTACACTTCATCATAAAAGTGGTATGATATCTTCCCTTCTTCTAAGCAAGGTACATCTATACATGTGACCACTAACAATGGTTGCTTATCTAGTCCTATTAGGTCTAGTTGGAAGATAGGGAGCTAGTCTATCTTCTGATACATGATGAGCCAAACCAAGTAGGAGGTGTAAGCGAACTTTCTTTACTTAGACTCCAACTAGTTGCTAGTTTGATCAACAATGTATCTAGTGTCGTCTATCATCTATGAATTCCCAAGGTAGTTCTCAACTGTGTGAAGAAGGGTAACATGTTCTCCATACACCTTTGCATCTAATATTTCCACTAGTACAACCAAAATCCCAGACAAGACCATTTGGATGTCATCTTTGAAACAATCCAATTCCAGTGGGATGCTGAAATTAATAACCTTGTTTTGGTCAAATCCTTTAGATTAGGGATTAAGAAATCCCACTAGTACTTTTGATCGAATCTATAACAGTCCTTCTATGTCTTTGGGTTGCATGTTACCCACATGGTCAGATCAATTGTTGCCTTTAAAATATTCCCTATATCTCCCTCCCAATTGTAGAAATATTCTTAAGCCCACTAGGACAATCTAATGCTTCTTCTTATGAAATCATCTCCCCCATAGGCTTCTATCACTCTAGACAACTCCAAACTTGTGGGACCATGTTCATTGCTAATCCCAAAGTCTAATTCTTGCTTATACTCCATGAATTAGTCAATGGGTCCAAATTGAATCTCCTAAAGGCTTCATTCCTTACATTTTTAGGGGAGTGTTTATATTTGCTTTCCTTGACCCTTTTGTATGGTTTGCTAAACAAATCCTCAATTATTTGAGAAGGGCGAGAGGAGTTCTTCTATTTTAGCTTCTTCTTGCCCTTCTCCCCAAAGGGTATTGCCTCTTGTGTTAATGTTGGATATGGTTCTGGCGGAGTTGCCATGGGTGGGGCAGCGATGGTGGAAGGCAAAATTACTAGGATAGCCTTGTGCATGAAAGGACTTATGGAGGCATTAAAGGTTTCCATGATGACCATAATGGAAGGTAGATGAAATTTGGGGCTATGAAGAAAAAATACAAGTTTTGGACTAGTGAGCGATTCACTTAGTTGGCTAGGTGAATTACTCACCTTAAGAGAGTGAAACTTTTGTTGTTGGGAGCAAATCACTTGGTAAATGGAGCAATTTTTTTGACTCAGCTAGTGAATTGCTAATGTGAGAATACTTGGATGGTTTTTTGATGGTTCAACTAGGGTCTAGCAAGGGATGAACACTTCACTTAATTATTCGAGTGAATCACTATTAGTGACCGACTTTCTTTAAGGTAAATTGCTTTGCTTATTAACATTGGTAAGATTTTTTGAATCAATTGATGCATAGAGGATCCCTCTTGGGGTTTGATCCTACTGATCCAAATGTTGTACAACCTTTTCATCCTAGCTAGTTAAGGGAACCTCCATAAGGTCATTATGAACCTTGCAGTAAAATAAAAGCACATCCACAGAATATTGCAATAATAATAGAAAATGAGCTTGAAATTAACAATATTGCAAGATGAAATGGAAATGCAACAGATTATATTGCAGAAAGCAAGAACACATTACAGAATCGTAGGCCTCTTTGAGGGGGCAACCTCCTTAGAAGCAGAGCTTTGATACAACAAAATATGAGATGCCTTCATCTATGCCCCCTTGCCTTTTTAAAGGCTCTTCGTAACCCTAACTATAACGCTCAAGGGTCGGCTTCACATGCAAGTGGCCACCCGAGCTAGAATCTTCTACCAAACAAGCAGTTACATTCTTTATAACAGTTACATTAAATGGCCCCACTTGTCTAGGTGCCTCAAGTGCCACATACACATTACAAAACATTACATAATATCATTAAGATGGGGTCCCCATGTTAGGAAGGGGGTCATTACATAGTAATGTTAGGATGGGGTCCTAACATGCCCTTCCCCTTCAAAAAGCTTTGTCCTCAAAGTTGGAGATGAGGAAACTGCTATTGTAGTTGTTGGAGAGGCTCCCATGTGGCATCTTCTGGTTGTAAACCCTACCACTGGACCAAAACTTCAGTGATGGTGCGGTTATGGAGAGTGCGGGTTCTTCGGTCCAAAATGTTGTTAGGCTCCAAGATGACCGAGCCTTCATCATCTAACTCAGGGAGTGTTGATTGGACTTGAATGCGGTTGTCGAGTACCTTCTTGAGACAAGAGACATGGAAGACTAGATGGATCTTGGAAGAAGGTGGTAACACAAGCTTATAGGCCACTTGTCCAATCCATTGCAATATCTGGTAGGGTCCATAAAATCGTGCTGCCAATTTTTTATGAGCATGAAGTTGCATGGAAGATTGCTTGTAGGGTTGGAGTCGAAGAAAGACCATATCACCTACATTGAAGTTGCGCTCAGAATGGTGTTGGTCAGTCTGTTGTCACATCTAGTTTTGAGCCATCACCAAGTTCTCCTTCAACTGCTACAAAATTTGGGTACGCTCTTGAAGAGTTGCATCCACCACCTGAACTTTGGAGTTTCCAGGAACATATGAAGAGGGCGATGGAGGTGGGTACCCATAAACTACCTCAAAAGGAGTCATTCTGGAAGTTGTGTGGAATGAAGTGTTGTACCACCATTCAGCCAAAGGCAACCACTTAGCCCATTGTGTTGGGTGTTCAAAGGTAAAATAATGAAGGTAGGTTTCCAAGCACTTGTTGACAATTTCAGTTTGCCCATCCATTTGTGGATGGTAGGCTAAGCTCATTCGTAGTTGCGTTCCCTACAGTTTAAATAATTCTTGCCAAAATCGACTGGTAAAAGTGGGGTCATGGTCAGACACAATGGATTTGGGCATACCGTGGAGTTTGAAAATGGAGTCCATGAATATTTGAGCAATGGTGGAGGCATGGTAAGGATGGGTGAGGGAACATAAATGAGCATACTTTGAGAGATAGTCCACCACCACAAGAATGACCGATTTTCCTCTAGATTTAGGAAGCCCTTCAATAAAATCCATGGAGATATCAATCCATACATTGTCTGGGATTGGCAATGGTTGTAGAGTGCCTAGAGTACAAATCGTTTCTCCTTTCATCCATTGGAAAATTTCACATTTGGCCATAAAAGTTTGAATATCTTTTTTCATTCCCTCCCAATAGAATGACCTTTTAGCTCTCTCATATGTCTTCAAAAATCTTGAATGGCTTATAGTAGGTGAAGCATGCATTTCCTTCATGATATCCTCATGGAGTGATGAAGTTTTGGAAACCACAATGCGACCTTGATATCTTAACAGGTGTCCATCCCATGAATACCCAACATGTGAATTGGGATCCCTTTGGAGTTGTTCCTGCAAAGTCTATAAGGATGGGTCCTTGGTTGCTTCTTCTTGAAGTTGGGAGACCCATTGGGGAAGTGGGGATGAGAGGGCACACATTGTCACTTGATCCTCAAATTGATGAGAGAGGGCATCTACCATAATATTCTCCTTTCCTTTCTTATACACAATGTCATAATCATACCCCAACAATTTTGAAACCCATTTCTGTTGTGCTAGAGTAGATACCCTTTGTTCCAAGAAATATTTTAAACTCTGGTGGTCTATTTTAATAGAGAAATGTCTCCCAATGAGATATGGTCGCCAATGATTAACAACATGGAGGATGGCCATCATTTCTTTTTCATAAGTAGATTTTCCCAAATTTTTTCCTGATAGTGCCTTACTAGTGAAAGCTAAGGGTCGCCCTTCTTGCATTAATATGGCCCCAATGCCATGACCCGAAGCATCACTTTCAATTATAAAGGGTTTGGAAAAATTAGGAGTGGCTAACATTGAGGTCGAAATCATAGCCTCCTTGAGATCTACAAAAGCTTTTTCTGCTGGAGCTGACCACATAAATGAATTCTTTTTCAACATGGCCATTAAGGGGGGGCTATTTTTCCATAATTTTGTACAAATCATCGGTAATAGCCTATGAGACCCAAAAATCCGTGAAGCGCCTTGAGAGTTTGTGGCTTAGGCCAATTTTGGATAGCTTCAATTTTCTTGGGGTCAACCTTAACTCCCTCCTGTGAAACAATATGCCCCAAGTATTCGACCTCTTGCATGCCAAAGGAACATTTGGATCATTTGACAAATAATTGATGGTCCCGCAATAATTGCAAAGTTTGATCTAGATGTTGTAAGTGCTCGGCCCAAGTGTGATTGTAGATGAGAATGTCATCAAAGAAGACCAAAATAAACTTGCGAAGGAATGGGTGGAAGACATTGTTCATGAGGCTTTGGAATGTTGAAGGGGCATTAGTTAGGCCAAAAGGCATGACTAAAAATTTGTAATGGCCCTCATGAGTTTTGAATGTTGTTTTTGGAATGTCTTCTTCCTTGATCCTTATCTGATGATACCTAGAGCGGAGATCCAACTTGGAGAAAAAATTTGGCACCATGTAACTCATCCAACAACTCATCGATCATAGGAATAGGAAATTTGTCCTTAATGGTGAGCTTATTGAGCTCACAAAAGTCTATACATAGCTACCATGACCCATCTTTTTTTTTACCAATAGGATGAGTGAAGAATAGGGACTATTACTATGTCGAATTACCCTTGTTTTCAATAACTCTTGGACCAACTTCTCAATTTCTGATTTTAGCGCATAAGGGTATCTGTAGGGTCTGATGTTAGGTGGCAAACTTCCTGGTACCAACTGGATTGCATGGTCATGGGAACGACATGGAGGTAATCCCGTAGGTTCTACAAAAACAACATTATGTTTAGTCAAAATGAGTTGCAAATCCCCTTGTGGTTTGTCTGCTTTAGTATTCTGGGGTTGAATTGCAAACAATTGGCTACTACCCCATGTGAGGATTTTTTAATAATTTCTCCATTCGACTTGAACTGATAACTTGTAGGGATCCTGCATGTGAACCATGGAGAGTGTATGACCTCCCATTCTGAGAGAATTGCATCCACAGTTCAGCAAAGTTCCAGGCTACTATTCCCAATGTACGGAGCCATTGTGCCCCCAACACAACATCACATCCTCCAAGTGGAAGTGCGAACATATCAGTTTTAAGTTCATACTCCCCTATCTTCAACTTAACATTTTGACATTTCCCTTTACAAGGTAATGTTCCTCCATTTGCCACCATGACTTCAAAAGAATTGCAAGAATGTATGTAGTAGTTTTCTTGCTTAGCTACTTGAGGATCAATAAAATTATGTGTACTACCTGAATCAATAAGAATTATAATTCTTTGCCCCTTGAAATATCCTACTACCTTCATAGTTTGAGGGGTCGAGATTCTTGCAAGTGCATGAACTAAAATCTCTGGTTGTGGTTCTTCTTGTGCTTCACCCTCATCCTAATGCTCTTCCTCCTATGGTTCTACTTCTTTGTCATGTACTTCATTTACTACAAAATCATCCACATCCAACAAGTACAATTTTTGTTGTACACATTTATGCCTTGGGACATATTTCTCATCACAATTATAACATAACCCTTGTGCTCTTCGAGCATCCATTTCCTCTCTAGTCAATCACTTCATTGTTGGGGATTTACTTCCTATGTTTATTATGTGATCTTGGATGGAAATGAGGGTTTGGCTTATGGAAATTTAGATGATCATCTTTGAGCAGAAAAATTTTCCTCCGCTAACCTAGCCAATCCTATGGCTTGCATCATGGATTGTGGTTTGAACATTTTAACCTCTGCCTTGATGTCATCCTTCAATCCACTGATAAAACAACTCTGAAAAAATCCTTCATTCAAACCCCTTGTCCTATTAGCCAACTTCTCAAACTGAGTCTGATACTCTCGAATAGTAGAGGTCTGTTTCAATTTTGTTAAGGCTCCTGTAAAGTCCTCATACTCACTAGGGCTAAAATGAGTGAGTAATTGGGACTCAAATTCTTCCCAAGAAAGGTCAAGAGTCATGTTTTGTACCCATTGATACCATTGTAGGGCCTCAGATTCAAAGTTAAAGGATGCCATGGTGACCCATAAATATCAAGGGACATTATGGAGTTTGAAGAATTGATCCACTCGACACAACCAACCATCAGGGTCCTTTCCATTAAACTTGGGAAAAGTCTAATTTGGGCATTTTAAATAGGGTATTAGTGTCAAAAAGAGCATGATGGGTTTCTTCATCTCTATTTCCTGAACTGCCACCCGGTCCTTCATTGTTAATCTGTTGGTGTAATTTTGGGGCTCCCTTTAAATGCTCTTCAACCTCAAGGAATTTTTCCTCAATCCCTATTTTGACTTTAATCTGTTCAGATTTCATGACCTGCATGTGATCTTTCAAATGTTTAACTTCTTGTCCAACATGTGCCATTTGGTTTTGTAGGTTACTAAGTGTTTGATTTATTTGTTCCATGAATTGGTTTTGTTCCATCTCCCTCATTGCTCCTCTAGTCCCTCCAACCATATACTTGTGATTTGGACCACCCTAACTGACTTACTAAAAATAGAAGTGTTGTTCTAGGGGTTACTATTTTTAGTAATGGTCCAAAAAAGTGTTTGGGTGCTATATATCAAAATGATTAGTTTGAAAAGACGAACACAATGGACTAGGTCTCAAATTGACGTTTTTCAGCACCCATATTATTTTTTAGTCAAGTGTTATTTATTTTCCTCCTAAAGCTTTTCTTCACCTAAAAAATGACTTTCTTCTCTAGTCCTTGACAACTTCCATATCAGTTACTAGTCAGTCTGTTATCCCTAACTACCTTGTCAAACTCTATCTTGTCTATCATTGTCACTACCCTGTCTGACACTATTATTGACTGTTACTGACAATTATCCCAATAGACTATTTTGACTGTTACTAACAATTGCCTTGTCTGACACTGTTTTCTTTTGTCATTGATAATTGCCCTAACAACTACCTTGTCTGACTCTTTTCTTGACTGTTACTAACCCCAATAGTTTCTTCTTTAGCCAAGAATTTTTAAAGTATGGTCAAATTTGTGATAGGTGTAGTCTCCTTAGTATGCTCAAATCTGTGGTTAGGGTTTTGGAGGTGTAACATATTAAGATAACACTAGGCCAAGGTGTGCGCATTGTCCATAGCCCTCTATTATACCGCAATGATGAATGATAATTCTTGGACCAATATTTCAGGCCACTACTCAAGGAGGGTTCCACACATACCCTTGAGCACACTACCCACCTCTCTAACAATATTGTAGGCCCAAAATGGCCACATACTTAGGAAAATTTTGAAAATTTTGCCTAAGTCATGAAGTTCTCAATCCACACACTTTGTAGTGTATTTTGGAGCGGATCCACAACAAAGGCCATGAGTCCACCCAACACTTGGTAAATTTTTGCACTTGGAGCGATTCCACAAAGTTTCTTTTGTTCTTGGCTCTAGACTGGTGACGCATCCCGAATCCACAAAACTTTTTGAAGAAGGATGATGTCAACATAAAATAAGTGTGGATTGGCGACCACTTGATATTTTGAATACTTTGTGAGTGGCTAAGTGTTGGAAAGCCCGATTTCGGAGAGCGCAATGAACATTTTTACCCAAAATGGTGACAGAAGGTGGAAAGCTAAGCATAGAAGATGCGGATTCATGACAAAGCATATTTTTGACTAACTCTCTTCCGGAATGACAACAAGCAACGATGTACTCTAAAGTCAGTGCGGATTGGAGGAAGAGTCACTTTGCATTGCAATAGGCCCGGAATGGTGTTCACTGACCAATGTACTTGCTTCGATCCAGAATGGAATCCATAGAAGTTTCAAAGGAGATATGATATCATCAACTTTTTTGTGCGGATTGGCGAATGTTTCATCACCAAAGAAGGAAAATGAAGGATAAAGAGCGGATTTCATCCCACTTCACTTTCAGAGCATTTTAATGTCGGATTGGCGTTCCATAGTTTTTGAGGCATAAAATATGATGTCATTAGTTTTTTAAAGTGGAATGGCATTGTGTTCTCCCCTACCATTGTAACAAGCTTATATCAGATTAAATCATAGCCATACGATGGGGGAGATCAATGATGGAGATTTTTCTAAGAAATCTGAAGAGTATAAAAGCAATCTCTCATCGAAGCTATGATAGTCAGTTGGAGGAGGAAGCTGAAGCATCGAGGGTTTCAAGAAGATAGAACTAGATATGGTTATAGATCGATGATGGTAGAGGGCTTCCAAGAAGGATCAATGATGCATACACACTCTCCAATGGCTAGAACTCTAGTTAGCATCGAATGACCAACAAGTTGTAGATAGTTCGAGCTGCCATGGCGGTCCACTTGCAATGGATTTCTCGGAGGATGAACCAGTAAGAGAATGCCAGCAAGAACTCTCTACTGAGCTATCAAATTTAAATCTTTGTAATGTTCCTTGTAATTTTAATTTTGCAAAACTATAAATAGAGGTCAAACCCTCATTTCTAAGGGTCGGCTCTAGTGTGTTTGCCTATGCTACTATAAATATTCCCAAGGGCTAATGAAAGGAGCATTACATTGATCTTCACCTCAAATTTTGTGTCTTCATATTTTGATATCAGAGGTTCGAATTCTTTAGTTGCATTTCTATGAATACTTGAATGGTTAGTTTATGCCAAATTAATGGATTACTAGCTGCTAGGGTAATTGAAATCTGCTTCTGAGTTTGATCTTTATTGTTAGGGAGTGCATTTCTATAAAATCTAGATATTGGTGAATTTTGTTATTTGGATTATCATTGTTTAGATATTGAAATTGTTGTCTATAATATTTCTCTATTGTTCTTTAATGAATGAAAGTACATTTAATTTGGGATAATGTTGATCTGAGTAATGTGTCTTTAATTTGGTTTTTTGGAGCTTTTTGTTGTAGTGCAATGTTGTTAGCCTATCCATCCACTATTTTTCACATCTCTCTAACCCTAACCTTTTCTTACCCTAATATCAAAACCCTAAGTGAGCATAATTGTGTCAACATCCTATTTAAGTTGACAAGGAACCAACCTACTCTGGAGGTTGGATCAAAAACTCTGTTTTGGTCCATCCAATGTTGAGTGTTGAGTTGTAGCTATCGGGTGCAAGCCTGGATAGAAAGTAGGAAGATAGACAATTATAGTATTGAGTAAAACTTGATGCAATTCAGTGCCCAATAGTTTTTGGCATGCCTAGTGGGACCAGTTCACAAGGAACATGAAACCCATCATATGAGTTATTGTTTATCTCTACCCGAAGGAATCAAGATTTGGTGAATTGTCTTGACCTTATAAGTGGAGAATAGCAAATTCACCTGGTGACTCCCTAGTCCTTAAACCCAAAAAATAATTACCCCTGTAGACTAGTGTCCTTTCATGTATACCAAGTCTTTCAAAAGGAATAACCCTGACTCCTATTTTTATTGTGAATTACCTTATAGAGGGTCTATGTTATCAGAAGTTTGAATCAAGACTTCCTCTCAGAAGAGGAGCTTCCTAAAGAAAACCTTACAGTTAACCTAGTAGTCCCTCCAATAGGATCTGCACCTAGAAATATGGCACAAAATGTGGCCCCTAATCAACCATTACAGAAATACCCTAGCTGGAATACAGTTGGTCCCCTGAGATTAGCCCAAATGAATGCCATTCCCTAGGTTGTATCCAAGGCTATCCCCACTTATGATGGATCTAGGAAGACAGCCTATGAGCACTATCAAGATATTTTAAATCTGGCAGCAATTCACAACATAAAAGAAGAGGATATTATTGTAAGAATCTTGGCCCTATCCTTCAGAGGAAAGATTTTACATTGGTTTAGAACCCTGGAGGATAATACCATCACTTCATGGCAAGCATTGGCTGAGCCTTTTGTGGAATAATTTAATGAATCTGCTGACCCCTTCTCCCTGCTTAACTAGTTTACATCCATGCAGAAAACTCAGCAAGAAACTATCTCAGATTTCAATTTGAGATTTAGTAGAACATGGAAAAGAATTCCCCCACAGCTAGACCAGCTACATGTTTGGCATATATGTATTATATCCGAGCTCTTGGATCAGAGCTAGGGTTGCAAACACAACAATCTAGAGTAGAGACCTTCCCCCAAGTTTATAATGCAGTAGTTCATGCTGAGAACATCCTAATTAATGTGGGAAGACTCCCCCCAAAACTGTGCTACCTTATAACACAGAAACCACTAGTAGCCAAAGTCAAACTACAAACCCTTCTTACATGGATCCCCTTTCTTTATCATCTCCATCTCCACAAATGAATGCAATCCCTCAACCAAAGCCAACATCCTCTATAACTCCTTTTCCTCCCCTTCCTTCTCAACCATCTCAAGAGTTTTCTACTATTCTTGATATACAAAATACTCTAAAAACTCTGAGTAATAGAATGAATTCAATGGAAAAGAGAGACCAAGAAAGGTTACAATAGAGGAGGTTTCCATATGTGAACAAAGATCAGAGACCTGGTCCTAGTAACAGTACTGGGGTCAGAGTGAATGCAACATATGAGGAGCTAAAATGTTCTTCAGATACTACTCTTGCTAATGTTTGGTGTTTAGTATGCAATGATCCCCATGACTCACAGTCTTGTGTTATGTACCAACACCATGTCCAACAAGCTATGGATCAAGCTGAAAGAAATCAAAATGGGAGAGTAAACATGTTATGGCAGTCTGATCAAATCATGGTTGGAAAAGAGTTGGATGAAGAAGGCCCAATTGTTGTTATGACAAGGTCTGGAAAGAAATCCTTACAAGTAGATCCCCAAAATATGGGGCAATTCCAAGTCCCTTCTCAAAAAATGATTGATCCCCTTCCTCAAAGTAGTGATACTTTCCCCATCCCTCAAGCTAAAGGTAAAGAGAAGATATACAGTCTTCCTAGGAGGTTGGATAAGGAAACTGAAAGAGACCAAATAAAATCTAAGGATGAGGCTCAAGAAAGGCTCAGATTCCCCTCTATTACCAAAATGTAGAGAATAGAAGCCACTCAACAGTATAAAAGGAGATATGGTGAGCTAGAAAGAAGGCCTGAAAGACCTTCCCTGACTAAATCTGAGTATAATATTATTGAAGAGATGAAAAATATTCCATCAAAATCTAGCCTGTATGACACTCTGTTCATTCTTGGTCAGATCGATCTGCTTAAGGCTTCCCTCAACAAGTATCCACAAAATAGGTAGGCCACTACAATCCTTAGTATGCCATCAGAAAAGAAAGAAATATCACCTACTATTTTAAAGAATAAGCCCCCTCCTTTCTATATATCCTTGAGGATGGAAGGTTGGGTAGTCTAAAATTGTATGATTGATTTAGGAGCATCAACTACAGTTATGCCTAAAGTAGTCTATGAAGAAATGGGTATGGAGTATACTCGATCTTGTCCTGGAGTATTACAATTATATGGGACACCTGTTAAGATAGTTGGAGTCATAAAATATGTGTTAATGAGGCTGCACAGAGCCCCTGAGGTAACAATAGTACAAGAAATAGTTGTGGTTGATCTAGAACCCTACTTTGGATTATGCCTTTCAAGGGAGTTTACTGCAAAACTAGGTGGATGTATGTACATGGATTATTCTAGTATGGTAATTCCTTTCAAAGGAAAGAGAATAAGAATAACACCTAAAAAACTGGTAGCTTATCATATTGAAAATATTGAAGAAGACATGTGTAATATTAATCCCCTTGAAGAATTTGAGCTGGTGGAAAATATTGAAGAGTTGGATATTGAGGATGAGTTGCCTTTCAGAGAGGATTACAGTCAGTTTGGAACTGGTATGGGAACATATAGTATCTCAGCTAAATCAGAGAATAAAATCCTTGCTATATCCAATCAATCTTTGAGAGATAAAGAAACATGGATCATGCACTTTGATGGTGCTAAATGTAGAAATGGTGTAGGAGCTGGTGTGGTTTTACAATCCCAATTAGAGGGGACAAAGAATTTTGCCTACAGACTAACATGGTCATGTACAAATAATGTTGTAGAATATGAAGCCCTGTGCCTTGGATTGATACAAGCAGAAAGCATGGGCATTAATATTTTGAACATATATGGTGATTCTGAGTTAATAGTCCATCAAGTAAGAAACAGGTGCAGTAGTAAGCACCATTACCTAAAAGCTTATAGAAATAGGGTATGGGATCTGATGGAATCCTTTGATGCCTTAAATTTAAATTTTGTTCCTAGAGAAAAGAATACTCTGGAAGATTCCTTAGCAATAAAGGGAGCTAACTTCAACCCTTCCGTAGACTATAGGATCAAGAGAGCCAAGGGAATCAAAATGATTTTTAGACCTGTAGTACCAGACAAGCAGATTTTTTGGTAGGTTTTTGAAAGTGATGAACAGATAATTGACTTTCTGGTAAGAGAAGCATGTCTCTCTACTATCCAAGAAGAAAATCTAGAAGAAATTGACCAACAAGATGTCATTCAACTAAGGAACAATCACATTCCTAGAGGATTGGTCACCCTAGAGAGCTTATTTGACAATGAGGATAGGAAAAAGACCAGAACCATGAAAGTCAGTGAAAAAATCTATAAAGAAGTTGAAGTCGGTATTGAAAAGAAGCTCAATGTTGGAGTTAAATGTTCACTAGAGGAAGCAGAAGATATCAAAGCTTTATGCTTAAAATATCAAGATATTGTGGCTTGGTCATATGAAGACCTCAAGGTGTATGACAAAAAGGTTATCCAACATACTATTGAGCTAGAGCCTGATGCCAAGCCTTTTAGGTAGAAGCAAAGGCCCGTAAATCCAAGGATTGAAGCCATCATGAGAGAGGAGCTCTTAAAGTTATTAAAGGCTAAGATCATATATCCAATAAAACATTCAACCTGGGTAGCCAACTTGGTACCCGTGAGAAAAAAGAATGGTGATATACGCTTGTGTGTAGATTTCAGAAATCTTAACCAAGCATCCCTTAAGGATCACTATCCCCTCCCTCAGATTGATCAAATTCTATAGGTAGTGGTAGGGGCTGAGAGGTTCTCATTACTAGATGGTTACTCTGGATACAATCATATTTGGGTGAAATATGAAGATCAGTATAAGACAACATTCACCACAAAATGGGGCACATTTGCCTACCAGAGAATGCCTTTTGGGTTGTCCAATGCGGGAGCCACATTTCAGAGAGCCATGGATTATGCCTTTGGAGCACTGATCAACAAAGTCATTCTGATTTACTTGGATGACATGACTATGTTTTCCCATGATAAGCAAGATCACCTATCGCACCTAGAGCAGGTTTTTCAAAAATGCAGAGAATTTGGTATTTCACTCAATCCTAAGAAGTCATTCTTTGTAGTTCATGAAGGAAAGCTGCTAGGTCATGTGGTCTCAAAAGAAGGTATGGCCATAGATCCAGATAGAATCAGATCCATTCTTGCTCTTCCATTGCCTACAAATAAGAAGACTTTGCAGTATTTTCTAGGCCAGATCAATTTTGTCAGGAAATTCATTTCTGACTTTGCATAGAAAGTCAGGCCTATATCTGAGTTACTCAAGAAGAATGTTGAGTTCAAATGGACTGAAGTTAGGAAATAAGCTTTTGAGATTATCAAGCAGTCCATTGCAACAGCCCCAGTGTTGATAAATCCATATTTTAGTAAATATTTTATCCTTTATGCATATGGAGCTGAAGAAAGTTATGCTTCAGTGCTTACTCAAAAGGATGATCAAGGTGAAGAGCATCCTGTATTCTTTTGGAGCCAGACACTCCATGACTACCAGGTCAAATATAACTTTATTGAAAGACAAGTATTTGTTGTGATGAAGTCATTGAAGAAGTTCAGGTAGTACTTGGTATAGAGTAAGACCCTGGTATATGTGGTTCATCCAGATGTAAGAAGTTTTATCCTACAGGGTGAACTAGGAGATAAAAGGGCTGGTTGGATTACCAAAATCCAAGAGTATGATGTAGAAATACATCCCACCAAGTTGGTGAGAGGCAGAGCCCTATGCCAAGGTCTAACAGAGGCTGCAACATTAGCAGAAGTGACAGCTTGTCAGGTAGCAGAAGAAGATCATATGGAAGGAGTACAAACTAAAAACTCTGATTGGGTAGACCAGATGATCAAATATTTCCAAACTGGAGTATGCCCCCCAATATAAATACATCCCAAAGGAGGAGATACAGGCTTCATGCTTTGAAATATGTATTACTACCAGAAGGCCTGTACAAAAGAAATTTGGATGGAGTTCTTCTAAAGTGCTTAAAATATGATCAACAAAAGAGGGTCATTGAAGAGTTCCATGGAGGACCAGTTGGTGGACATAGCTCAGGCAGGATTACAACTTTGAAAATCATAAGGGTAGGCTATTATTGGCCTACTATATTTACTGATGCTTTCAGGGTCACCAGGGCCTATGACAAATGTCAGAGATATGTTGGAAGGACAAGGAATGCTTCATTTCCCCTCAAGCCCATACAAGTTGAAGAACCTTTTCAACAATGGGGACTGGACTTCATAGGGGTTATTAACCCTAATTCCTCAGTAGAGCATAATTTTATCCTAACTACCATATATTATCTTACCAGATGGGTAGAGGCTATTCCTACCAAGAAATCAGATCAAGATGTTGTGATCAATTTCATGGAAAATTTGATTTCGAGATTTGGAGTTCTAGAAGCCTTGGTGAGTGACAATGGCCCAGCTTTCATAGGAGCCAAGTATATTGAGTTTTCCAGCAAGTATGGCATTACTCTTAAAAATACTTCAAATTATTATCCATAGGGTAATGGACTTGCAGAATCTACCAACAAAAACTTGTTAAGGATTTTGAGGAAATCACTTGAAGGAAATAAAAGAAGTTGGCATCTATTGTTGGACCAAGCTTTGTGGGCTGATAGGATTACTATAAATAAGTCCATTAAGACTTCCCCTTATGCACTAGTATATGGCAAAGAGGTAGTGTTACCCATCCATTTGGAGATTCCAGCACTTAAGCTTGTCAATACAGAGGAGGAATCAGAAGAAGATCCGGTAAAAACTAGGTTGACTCACTTACTACAATTGGAAGAGAATAGAGCTCAAGCATATAATAATTTTCAAAAGCATTCCTCAGATATCAAGGCATGGTTTGATAAGAAAGCCAGATTCAGAAAATTCTAGGTTGGAGATGCAGTTCTCAGGTGGAATGTTGATAGAGCAAAATCGGGCAAGCATGAAAAGTTTGATTCTTTTTGGGATGGCCCATTCAAAATAGTAGAGGCCAAGGAGTCCAATGTGTTCCAGCTTGAAGATCCTGAAGGGAACATACAACCGATTCCAGTAAATGGTTTTCATCTCAAGCTCTACTATGTGTAAAATATGAGCTCATTGTAACATATGTATATACATTTTATTTTATTTCTCTTTCTTTCTAGACTTTGTATTTCCATTTCTTTTTGCACTTTGTACAAGTTCAAATAAAAATTCTTGAAAAAATGGCTAAGTGTTGAAAAGTATTCGGCAAGGTCCCATTCCACACTCAAATACATGTATATTCTAGTGGAATGGTGAGCGCTTCTGAATCCACATCAAAATGTATTGAAATCCTAGTAGAATGGTGCAAGCATCCTTTTCTCATGTAATGAAGAGTGCCAAGTATCAAAAGAAACAAAAGGGTTTCCAATCTAGGGATTTTCCAAGCTAAAGTGTAGCGGAGCGGAACCAAGGTGAAAAATCATGCATGGAATTGGCTAAGTGTCAGCAGAATTAATGACTTCTCTTATTCACCAGTTTCAAAACCAAGGTGGAGCCAAGTAGTAACTTCACAACCATGCCATATGGAGAGGAAAGAATGATCCCACATTCAATTCTAATGAACTCATGCTCGAACCAAAGAGTAGCCGAAGAGACGTAGTGAGGTGGCAGCAGTTTGAATTTTTGACCAATGAAAATTTAGAATGCCATCGTTGAGCCATCGAGAGGAATGAGTGGAAGTTGGAAAGTGTGCCAATGGGTAGATTGTATAGCAACTACATTAATGGTGGAAGATACGTGTGCTCCAGGAAATAAAAGAAGTAAAAAGCACACACAATGTTCATTTAGTAGCTAATTGCGTCCATCGAGTGGTAAAGTTTGAAATAATACTTTGAAGTTTTTTATGAATTATAGAGAGAGCAAAGTTTTGTTGCTACCAATATGGCTTCAGAGGATGTCCAAGAGTTTAAAACTCTAGAGATAAAGGTAGTGCCTCCATACGTCGATAGAGTAGAAGTTGTGGTAGATACGGAGATGGTCCTCATAGAGAGAACAAAGCTCAGGAGGAGCATTAATGATAGATACAAGAAGAGAGTCACTTTGTCTGTGGAAGGTAGATGTGCTATCCTTTCTTACTTATCCTTTTACATTTGTGATTATGTTCATCCTTATCCAGAATTAATAGTTGCAATAGTTAAATTTTATGACCCAATGGCCAAAGTAGTGAAAACTCACAAAGGGAAAACCCTCTTTAGTATCACCGCCTCCTTCTATCACAATATTTTCACCCTAGGGTTAGAACCAGCTGTAAAACCTAAGGAATTTAAGATAGCTAAATAGTTCAGGTATTATTACCTAGAGTAGCACGTGAATGAGAGAGTAGTTTAGGATATGGGTTTACAAGCAGCTCAATGCTAAGCTCAAGAAGAAATTACCTGAGGTCCCCATTCTTATCGATGAATTTCCAAACCCTGTACTATTCTCTATGTTAGCCTGTATGGAGGGTCTAGATTCTGATATATGGGTGTATGACTGGAAAATTGTCGTAGCCTACTACATTTCCAATGAAAGAATGTATGAGAAAGGTGTGGAGGAAAAAGGGACTAGGGTGATTTATTTTGATTGGCCAACTTTTCTTGCATAGAGGATACATGAACAATTGGTAAGAATGAAAAGGGGCTCTGATGCTCCTAGTTTTAGGCATTGCTCGAGTCTGGTATGGATGTTTTATGCTACCATTAAGGACTAGATGCCTTGGATTCTGATCAGGGACAAAACCAGTGATGGAGAACCCCTATCGGTTTATTACTGGATAAGTCATTTGAGAAGTAGTGAGTCTTTTTATAGATTCAACTTGGAATTTCTTGGACCTACCTTGAAAATAATGTATGGAGAGTGCCCTAGATTGCCACCCTTGGCAAAGCAAATTCTGAGAGTAAAGGGTGTTGAGGAAGGAGATTGGTACTTTTTGACTGAGGGCACAGTTATCAGATTGTATGGTTTCATGGGTAAACCTTTTCTCCTGCCCCATTTTGTTATAGAAAGGCTCTTTGCCTTAGAATATTTAAGGTAGGTAGAATATATTGATTTGCATTATGGTTTTAGGAGAAAGAGAAAATCTCTGCTTACATATCACACTATGGAGGACATTACCATCACAAAGAAGGGGTAGAGTCAGCTAATTGACCAATACCTTGATAGGTTAGGTCTATTTTATATTCCCCAAAGATGGAGTTATGACCCTGATGGTATCTTCACTACAAGAAATGTAGCCCTAAATGGAGAGAAGGCTTATAAATTTGAAAAGAGGCCTAGGGCTCATTTTGAACAAGGTAAAAATAATGATGAGACCACTCTTTTAGAGTGGAATGTGTCAAATATGGGTCAACTACCTCCATGGTTGGATTTCTATGAGCATATTGTTGATTATGACCCTGACCAGAAGAAGAGTCATCGGCTTACAGAAGCCACCATTCATGACATTGAAGGAAAAACCTCAAAGAAAAAGGACCCTCAACCCGAGGAGGATGCTATCAAAGAAGTTGAGGAAGAGGAGCAATGGAACGTAGCTAAGATATCAGATTGGTGGAGAATGAGAATTGAAATTGGAAAACCTAAGTCTAAGTTTGACATGAAGATTGATAAAGAGTTTTCCAAGAAATATAATGAAAATATCAAAACCTGGAAGTAGAAGGACATTAGAAACATAGTGTTGATAGTTGAAAGGTCCCAAGCTGGTTCTGAATCTCTCTCTCCACCCACAGATCAGGAAGCCCCTATAGAGGAGTAGGAAACTCCTTTGATAGTAGCTGAGGTCTTGAAAAATTTTCATCCTACCACTGAACAAGTGGAGAAGTTTCCTAAAGGAGCACAACTTCTGAGTAAAATGCAATATTCTAGTGAAAAAGTTGTCAGTACTCCAGTCATCGAAGCAGTGTCTAGGCCTAAATGCTTAGCTCTGGGGGTCAGCCTCTAGACACAGATATTGATTGGAGGAAGAAGGATGAGAGTTTCAGGTTCACCCCCTTTCTTTTACCCCTGCAGCATCAGTAGAATTGCATCCTATTTTTGAGCAAGTCTTGCTTTCTGGAGTAGTACAAGGAGATGTATCAGAAGAATATTTTGAGAGTGAGATGGCTTCCTTTCAATTGATCCATAGAAGAACTAAAAGATCCCCAGAGAGAAGGGAAAATGAGGTTTCAAAGAAGTAGATATTGGATATGGAGGAAATTGCAAAAGAGGTAGCTATTTCTACTAGAAGAATTGACTCACCAAGAGCAGCAGTAGGAAATAGAGGTGGAGCAAGAGCACCCTACATCTGTAGGTGAAGGTATGGTTTCTAATCCCTCTTCTCCTCTACATCCTCTTGAATCCCCAAAGAAGTCTCCCTCCCTTTCTGGTCAAGAGAATGTGACAAAGGTACCTTCTCCCTCTCGTAGTCCACCCCATATTTCATTGGTTGTCACTGAAGCACAAGTCACCTCTGTTCCCCCACAGTCACCCCAAATCCCACTTCCAGCATCTGAGGTTCCCACTTCATCATCTCCCATCATTTCATCTTCATTATTACCACCACCATCAAAGGGACACAACATTCCAAGTACCACCATTCATTCAGTTGTTAGTCTTGCATCGGTTCCTATGAGTCTACCAATAGCAACAACAATAGTAGTTATAGAGTCCATTATCATTACAGAGACTACTGTGAGTACTCCCACACCTCCATTGTCAGTAGTTTAGTCCACCCTTTCATTTCTGGTATCTTCATCTCCCCTGGCTACTAGTTTTTTAAGTCCTATCACTTTGCCAAAAGAGCAGGCAGCCACATAGAGAGAAAATGATTTCTGGGCAGAGAAGCTTTCTAAGCCTTCCAACAGGATGGTTGTTAGAAGAAGAAGCATGTATGTTGATCCAATGTCTCACCAAAGAGTATCTAGATCTATGACTCCACTTGTAAATAAGCCTAAAACTGAAATGACTATCCAAGATTATCGAGTGGAGGAGGTCATAGAAGATATTGAGAAGCTTCTTGAAGAAGATGAGTTGATCATAGCCAAAGCCCACTTAGACACCTTCTATGTAAAAAATGATATATTTAGAGAGAAGGTGAGAAAACTGGAGAAGTAGATTGAAAAGCTTTAGAAGACTCTGAGAAATCATAAGGAAGTAGAAAAGGCTCTAAAAAAAGAGGTCAAGGGCTGGCAAGAAAAATTCCAAGAGGCCAATAAGCTCAAGGATCAACTAGGAGAGCAAATGAAGTTGAATGAAGAACAAGCAAAAGAAATTCAAAGTTTGAGACATCAGCTTCAACTTGAGAAAGCTAAGTCTTCTAGATTTTCCAAGGCTGATTTGAAGAAGATTAGAAAAGAGATGCTCTCCGAAGTCCAAGAGAAATGTTCAGGGCTTCAGCTCATGATTGATTATCTTGATGATGCCAACCACTTACTCCCCAATGTTCAGAGAGATCTAGATCAGATCACCGGAGAGTTGCAGCCTATGGTGATTCTAGTAGAACAAATGTACAGGTTGGTTGATAGCAGACTCAGTGATTCTACTAAACCAATTCCCAATAAATAATGGAATCTCACCAGAGTTGCTACTAGAATTATGGTTGAGAAGCACAGGGCACTTCAGAAAGCCTGGTTGTTGTTTGACAAGATTGAGGGAGTGATTAGGGATGTTGTTGATATGAATAAAGAAATGATTCAAGTTGGCTTCAAAGGCCTATGGATGGAGGATCACAACTTGTTATCCATGGAAGAGATCCAGAAAAGCATCAATGAAAATTTATAGGATGAATCTGGAATTGATTCTCTTGAAGAGCCACTACCCCAAGAGCAAGTTGTCCAATTAATTGTTAATTTTACCATATTAAGAGATCTCATGGAAGATCTAGTGAATAGAGGGAATGCTGCTAATTATGAGGACATTGGAGAATTACAATATGTCTATAAGCAGCTCAAAGAGACATCAAACCCCTCTGAAGTAGCCTAGAAATAGGCTTTACAATCTCTGAAATTGATGATTCAGCTGTTTGGTGATTCTTCTGGAGGAAGGCATCAAAAGGAACCTTCTCTAGAAGAAGAAGAAGAAGAAGAGAATGAAGAAGAGGTCGAGGAAGAGGCCCATGAAGAGGAAGACTAGGATGGAGCTATTATAGGCCCGAAAGGGGCCCACACTTAGTTTGTTTTTGTTTTTGTACATATGTGCAAGTTTTGCATTTTTGTTTTTTGCTCTGACAATTGTCAGAAATAAGCAATAAAGGCATGAAGCCTAGAGAGGCACAAAGAGCAACAGATTTTGTGTGAAGGCATTTTTGCAATAAGGCCTTATAAAAGGAGTAGAGTTATACCTAATTTTTGAAGACAATGGCAACATGCCTGTATTTTTGGTATACTCTCTTTATAAGTGGATGAGTCATGATGTTTTTGGCATCATCTCTATATGAACCTTTACCCTCTAAACAAGTTGTTAGATTTTTTAGAGGGTAATGTTTGTATGGAGGTTATTCTTTAAAGCATATTTTTGAAGATGAGCATTTTTTACTCCTAAGGCCCAATGGATAAGACTCTGAGTTCTATGGCTTTGCAAGCAAATCCACCTGAGAGGCACTAGAATGTAGGCCCAAAATGGCCACATACTTAGGAAAATTTTGAAAATTTTGCCTAAGTCATGAAGTTCTCAATCCGCACACTTTGTAGTGTATTTTGGAGCAGATCCGCAACAAAGGCCATGAGTCCACCCAACACTTGGTAAATTTTTGCACTTGGAGCGATTCCGCAAAGTTTCTTTTGTTCTTGGCTTCGAAACTGGTGACGCATCCCGAATCTAAAATTTTTGAAGAAGGATGATGTCAGTATAAAATAAGTGTGGATTGGTGACCACTTGATATTTTGAATACTTTGTGAGTGGCTAAGTGTTGGAAAGCCCGATTTTGGAGAGTGCAATGAACATTTTTCCTAGAATGGTGATAAAAGGTGGAAAGCTAAGCATAGAAGATGTGGATTCATGACAAAGGATATTTTTGACTAACTCTCTTCCGGAATGACAACAAGCAATGATGTAATCTGAATTTAAGTGTTCATTGACCAATGTACTTGCTTCGGTCTGGAATGGAATCCATAGAAGTTTCAAAGGAGATATGATATCATCAACTTTTTTGTGCGGATTGGTGAATGTTTCATCGCCAAAGAAGGAAAATGAAGGATAAAGAGCGGATTTCATCCCACTTCACTTTCAAAGCATTTTAATGTCGGATTGGCATTCCATAGTTTCTAAGGTATAAAATATGATGTCATTAGTTTTTTAAAGTGGAATGGCATTGTGTTCTCCCCCGCCATTGTAACAAGCTTATATCAGATTAAATCATAGCCATACGATGGGGGAGATCAATGATGGAGATTTTTCTAAGAAATCTGAAGAGTATAAAAGCAATCTCTCATCGAAGCTATGATAGTCAGTTGGAGGAGGAAGCTAAAGCATCGAGGGTTTCAAGAAGATAGAACCAGATATGGTTACAGATCGACGATGGTAGAGGGCTTCCAAGAAGGATCAATGATGCATACACACTCTCCAATGGCCAGAACTCTAGTTAGCATCGAACGACCAACAAGTTGCAGACAGTTCGAGCTGCCATGGTGGTCCACTTGCAGTGGATTTCTCGGAGGATGAACCAGTAAGAGAATGCCAACAAGAACTCTCTGCTGAGCTATCAAATTTAAATCTTTGTAATGTTCCTTGTAATTTTAATTTTGCAAAACTATAAATAGAGGTCGAACCCTCATTTCTAAGGGTCGGCTCTAGTGTGTTTGCCTGTGCTACTATAAATATTCCCAAGGGCTAATGAAAGGAGCATTACATTGATCTTCACCTCAAATTTTGTGTCTTCATATTTTGATATCAGAGGTTCAAATTCTTTAGTTGCATTTTTGTGAATACTTGAATGGTTAGTTTGTGCCAAATTAATGGATTACTAGCTGCTAGGGTAATTGAAATCTGCTTCTGAGTTTGATCTTTATTGTTAGGGAGTGCATTTCTGTAAAATCTAGATATTGGTGAATTCTGTTATTTGGATTATCATTGTTTAGATATTGAAATTGTTGTCTGCAATATTTCTCTGTTGTTCTTTAATGAATGAAAGTACATTTAATTTGGGATAATGTTGATCTGAGTAATGTGTCTTTAAATTGGTTTTTTGGAGCTTTTTGTTGTAGTGCAATGTTGTTAGCCTATCCGTCCACTATTGTTCACATCTCTCTAACCCTAACCTTTTCTTACCCTAATCTCAAAACCCCAAGTGAGCATAATTGTGTCAACATCCTGTTTAAGTTGACAAGGAACCAACCTACTCTGGAGGTTGGATCAAAAACTCTGTTTTGGTCCATCCAATGTTGAGTGTTGAGTTGTAGCTATCGGGTGCAAGCCTGGATAGAAAGTAGGAAGATAGACAACCGTAGTGTTGAGTAAAACTTGATGCAATTCAGTGCCCAACAAATACAAGAGGGTAATATTTTCAAGTGATGTGCTTAGTGCACTATGGATATGTAATGTCCCCATTTTTTGGCCCTCTTGCATTGTAGTTGGCACTGACCTTCTGGGTGCATGTCAACCTTATCAAAGGGATGATTTGATGTTACCAGTGAGCTCAGATGGTCTAGAGGACCCATATGACACTTTTTGATGTTATTTCTGACTTTTGGTGTGTTCTCCAAGATTATTGGAGATAGCATCTTTTTATAGTAAGTCAACCAATCGGGTCCAATGCTCTTTATTCATCATCGGTATCACTCTAGTGCAATTAGTTTATGATTTCGATGTTTTTCGATCATTTTCGCAACTTGGGTGTTATATTGAGCTATATTTAATTATTTTGACTAAGGTTGCTATTTTAATTAAAATAATTTATTGGGCACCCTTGTATTATAGCTCGTTGGAAAGAGAACGAAAAGTTCTAAATGATGGGATGCGGATAAAGTGGGTTTTAATGCCGAAATAATTTAAATAATGGAATAAAGCACTTTTCGGGGACAAGGTTTATTTAATTAATAAAGTGATTTATTAATTGTGCTTTCTAGAAAGTTCGATGGAAAAAAGTATTAAAGGCACTTGAGGGAGCTCATTTGGGATATGCTTATTCTAATTTCTGGAGGTGGATTTGGAGAGCTTTTTCGAAAGCAAAACCCTCGGACGAAACCCCGTGGGCAACCAAGTTCGGCAGTGAAAGATTCTGCCCTAGTTGGTTTGTTGGAGAGATTGTTCGAATTTCTCACAGTGCGATTAACAACAGGGATCTTCCCAAATTTGTGAAGTCTCATTTTGAAACAAATTTGCAGAATAACAGATATATCAGCCGTTTACCTCATCGACCGCGTGGAGAATATAAAATATTATAGCGGTCGCTTGGGTGTATAACACACCCGATATCGAGTCATTGTTGGGCGAGTAGCTGACTAAAGGTTGCGCGATGCATATTTAGTGCCGCCGTAGCATATTCCGACTCATTTTCTGTGTGTCGTGGACCTGAAAGGAGGTGACGTGGATTGCATGCTTGTCATAGCCGCCGCCGACCTTGTGACTCCTTACCGTTGGCTGCCGAAGACCTCCTACACTAATCGCGCCAGCATATGCATTAAGATCGTTGCAATCAAAGTATGGACGGGTATTTGTAGGTCGCGCGGAATATTGTGACCGCGACCCCTCAATCGTTCTTCACCCCATTTGTATTTAAATCGACCTATCTGCTGGTCGGATCAGCGCATGGTGTATATCAGGTCAGAATTTATGTTGAATATGAATATGCTTATAACTCTGATGATTTAAATATTTAAATCTGGAATTTGCTCCTTTATTGCTTTTGGTCTATTCGTTTGCTTTTATCCATGTATGCAACTCGAAACCCTCAAACAAAAATTAAAACAAAGCAAATTGCAAACACATCGCATTCCGGTAATTGGGAAAGAAAAATTTAAGTACTATACCTGCCAAGGATATTACTAGATAGACACACGGTTGAAAAGCTTCCTATGGCTAAAGGTTTCTCCTAAACCTAGGGGTCTCCCAATATACTCGAAGGTACATGGGAGCTCAAGTCCATATATGGGTGTTGTCTAAGGCCTAGGTATTGGAGTTTGATCACCCCTCACTTCACTAGACATTTTATGGGCAATCTAGATTAGCCAATAACAACTCCTCCATGATATTTTAAAACCCCCAACATAGGTTTTCTAACCTATTAAACTAAAATAGAGGGGAAAATGACTTGATTTTTTTCCTTTTTAGGATAATAAGCAAGAAAATAAAAATAAGGAAAATTTATACCTAACAACTCAAAATGCCAGGACATGAATTATTTGCACTATAGTAGGACGTGACACTAGAAAGCACTCTTATACCACTTTTTATGAACCTTGTAGTAAAATAAAAACACATCCACATAATTTGCAATAATAATAGAAAATGAGCTTGAAATTAACAATATTGCATGAGGATCATGAAATGGAAATGCAACTGATTATATTGCAGAAAGTAAGAACACATTATATAATCATAGGCCTCTTTAAGGGGGCAACCTCCTTAGAAGAAGAGTTTCGATATAAAAAATATGATATGCCTTCATCTATGCCCCGTTGCCTTTTTAAAGACTCTTCCCTAACTATAATGCTCAAGGGTCGACTTCACATGCAAGTGGTTAGTCAAGCTAGAATATTCTACCAAACAAGTAGTTACATTCTTTATAATGGATACATTAAATGTACCCACTTGTTTAGGTGCCTCAAGTGCCACATACATATTATAAAATATTACATAATAAATTATTAAGATGGGTTTCCCACATTGGGAAGGGGGTCATTACATAGTAATGTTAGGATGGGGTCCTAACAAAGGATTGAATTGATTGGGTTATAAGTGATGCATAGAAGCTAATGGCAGGTTCTGATTCACTTGTTATTACTATTGTCTAGTGTGGGAAGTTCCTAGTAGGTGTGCAAGGGTGGTTGTCGAGCTCGTGTGGTTCATGAGGTGATAGTAGGGAGTATGTAGTTTGCTTGAGTCACTTGGCAAGGGTGTGTGTGCTAGGCGAAGTAGGATTTATTTCATGGGAAGACAATAGTATTGGTTCATAACATAAATGAATCCAAGTTGTGGGATACCCCCAACTTACCTACATCCTTCATTAATAGATTTGACAAGTAGTTTGGCCCAAGGTGGGCCGATTTATTGCATGGTCAATTGGCTTGTGGGTGAGGCTGTCACTGAGTGCTTCACTCAGTTTTACAAGCATATCACTTGTCAAAGTGAGAAATTCACTCATGGATCTTTTTTTATTTATTTGAAGGAGTAACAACCAACTTACTATCATCAATAAAAGATAAATCAAGAAGGGAGGTCAAAAATGAGATTCTCACCGAAAGAAAAGGAGATAAAAATGAGAATAATAGTTGGAAAATGCAAGATAAAAAGGGTTTATGCAAATAATTTACATTATTTTGGCTTTGATATTTTGTTCAGATAGGTCAAATATGTTGCGTATTCACTGAAATCAATAACCTCCTTCCATCCATCATGACAAGCTTATAGGCATTTGGGCTTGGGATCTATAAGATTTGATATGACCCACTCCATAGAGAGTCAAAATTCTAGTGATGCTCTAGATTAACTCTATCCTTGTCCCATTTGAATATCATCACTTTCCTTGTAGTCTCTCTTAGTGGCTTATTTATCAAACCATATTTTAATTACCTCTTGATATTTTTTTATTGGTAAGAGGGGTTTTGGAAGGGTCTTGTAACCTTTTATAAAAAGGAGATAATTAGGGAAATCTCTCCTAAGCAAAAATAAACCAACACCAACCCTCTATGGATCATCAAGTAACTCCAAAAAAGAAGCATGAAGTCCCATGCAGGGGCATAGGAGAGAACCCAGAAAGGATGCAGAGGAAACCCACACAGGGGTGGACTAGGAATAGGAAAACATGAAGCTCTACAAAAAACAAAAAGTAAAAACCTCTACAATCAAAACCACACAATTATTTGCTAGGGTGTCCAATGTCTCGGCCTCCAGCAGTGCGATTAGTGCCTAAAAAATGCTTAAACTCTTCTAGGATTTTGTACTGATCCTTATACTTGTGTAGGAGAGCTCCCACCTAAGAAAGAAGAGAAGAGGTCATTTTGGCCACCCTCTCGAGGGCTTTCATGATATCATGGAGGTCCTGGAGATGGCCTCGATTAGAAAGGTTTGGCCAGCAAGACACCTTAGAGGCCAACAAGGGTGGTCGCATGGAGGTTCCTTCCATAGGGTGGCCTTTTTTGGATGCACTTTTAGGCCTAAATTAAAATGACAAGGATTCATATGAATTGTCATTATTGTTGATAAGGATTAGAACCTTACATTTACAGCTGCCAGTCTTGCTTCTGGTAGTATAGCACTGGGGTTCAAACTTCAAGGGACCTAGGGTCCCCTCCACATTCACGTTGAAATCCAGATCACGATTGATTTTGGGATATAAAGAACCATCGCCATCAACGTCATCCACAGGTCCAAAAATAGAATCCACAACCCTTCTGGTTTATCTCTTCAAAACATACCTATAGATAACCATGTGGAGACCTTGGTGAAGAGGGAAGGAAGAAAATCCCCTCTTGACATTCACCATAGATCGCTTGATGGATCGGAAGAGATATTACAAACTATTGAAGGACTTCTTCCCTTACATGTGATTGAGGAAATCCAGGTGGAAGCTCCTTAGAATCGCACCAAGGTTATCCAGAGTGAAATACTGTAATAGTGATCATGACTAAGTTCCAAGGCTTGGGGAGCATTTCTCTGAGAATACCTCCTTTTTCCCTGCCTAAAGTTTCTCCCTATCTCTAAAGAGTGACAACTCACTCTAAAGGGAGTGCTTCTCTCTGTTGATGCTCTCTCCATTGTTCGAAAGCCTAGTAATCTCGGCCAGAAGATCTGCAGTAACGGTTAAGCTCAACCCACAAATGGAAACATGGCCCTCATCCCATGTTTGAATGAACTCCGTGGAAAAATTTGAGTCACTTTCACTGAATAGTTACAAAAAATGGAGGTCATGATCCCGAAAGATATCCTCAACTAGGGTAATAATATGGAGGGAAGAGGGTTCAATTTTGACCATGGAAGCAGAAATTGAACATGATTGAAAAATAGAATTGGATAGCACCAAATAAAATAAGGGAATAGGGATGGAGCATGAGGTGTAAAGTGGTAGGCTAGATAATTTAAGGACAAAATAGCATTCCAAAATCTAAGAAAATCTCAGACCACGAAGAACCAAAGCACGTCTTATTCATGCCATAAAACCAAGGTATAATTGCAATCAAGAATGTGTCACTCAACATGGGGGGGTGACTTGAGCATGAAGTACCCAATGAAAAAGTAGGACCGAATTCCATGGATCACAAGTTGAGAGGATTGGAACTATCAAGGAGAGGGCACTTGATTTGAAATCAAACCCTAAATTCAATGGTAAGGAAATGTCCCAACGGTGATATCGAAGAATCAACCTGTGTCCAGTCACATGGTGGGAGGTTTGTTGAAAGTATTGATTCTTTATGTTTTTGGCACATTTAACAAGATCTTTGAAGTTAAATATGTTGGAAGGATTGCCATTATGGTAAATAGAAATTGTATTAACCATCCACCCAAGGTGATGAGTGACCATCTCGAAGATAACTCCCTACAACTCCACATAAAACTACAAACTAGAAATGGAATACCACACAAGAGTTTTAGGCCACCAAGTCTTCCACTGAAAGTCCAAATGTCACATGTGACAAAGCTAGAGGTTGTGAAAGAGTATTCACACAAGGTACAAGATCCTTGATAGTAAAATTTCATAATATCCACCTTTTATGATGATTTATCTAGTGCTAAGTACATCACTAGCGATTGAAGTTGACATTCGCCTAGAATCAAGTCTATTGTATGCTAAAGTATGTGGTACCTATGTCATCTATGCTGGAGAAGATCCACCATGCGTGGCATCAACTAAAAAATTCAAAATCCCACTAATGACAAGCCCATTGGGATTAATATTGAAAGACACCTATGACATTATTGTGAGCATGATGAGTCATCCATACATGACATCCACACGACTATGAGATTTGCATGTTATAGTAAGAACTTGAAACTTGCCCCACATGGAATTAAGAAAAACTCAGGCTTGAGGAAATACAGAGTCCAGAAGATGATGTTATTGGTCGACTGCCTGTGATAATCAATCACATATATTCAATAAAATCTTCAAAAATGACTTACAACTTATAGAGCTTGATCTAACAGACCATAACTCACAATGCATGCAATACGTAACAAAATCTAACTGTAGACTTTTTCTAACCTTCTCCTATAATTTCTCTCAACAACAAATATGCTAACCTACACTTAGTTACATAGATACGGTTGCATTCATACACACATTACATATAGGGTTCAATATTCTTCCCCTTAAAGTTGAGAGGGCTGACTATACAGTCTCTCAGCTTTTAGCAACTCCTTTGGTGAAGATATCCACCATGTTGTCCAAAGTGTTTCAATATCATAGCTCAACCACCTGTTTCTCCACCATGTCTCGAATGAAGTGATACTTCATATCAAAGTGCTTTGACCTGCTATGGTGGATAGGATTATGTTCCAATTGGATGGCACTCATATTGTCATAGTATAATCTTGTAGGACCACTTTGTTTCTCTCCGATTTCTTCAAGAACTTTTCTCAACCATAAAGCTTGAGTACTAGCATTTGTGATTGCTATATACTCAGCCTCAATAGATGATAATGCTACAACAGTCTACTTTTTGGAACTCCAAGTAATTAGTCCTGACCCAAGACTAAAACAATTCCCTGAAGTAGATTTTCTATCATCTATATTGCTGCCCCAATCACTATCACTAAAGCCAACTAATTTTACAGAATTACATTTGTGGTAATGGATTCCAAAATCCAATGTACCCTTTACATATATCAAAATTCTCTTAGTTGCTTGTAGATGAAGTTTATATGGATCAACCATATACCTTGAAACAAGAGAAATAACATACTGAATATCCGACCTTGTGTTGGTGAGGAACATTAGACTCCCAACCATGCTCCTGTAAGTGGTCATGTCAAATTTTGGTGCTCCATAATCTTTGCTCAATTGGATCCCATGACCCGTTGGAGTTGCAACAGGCTTGCATTGCTCCATAGAAAATTTCTTGATCATATCTTGAGCATATTTGTGTTGACATATGGAGATACCTTTACCTGTTTGATGTACCTTTATGCCTAGGAAATAATGCATTAAACCTAGATCTTTCATTTGAAATTCTTTCATCATGGAATGTTTGAACTCCTCATTCATCTTAGCACTACTACCCATGAATATTAGATCATCCACATATAAGCATACAATGAGAATATATTTACCTTGTTTCATGTAGTAGAGAGTAGGTTCACTTTTGATCCTAGTGAATCCATACTTATGAAAGTAGCCATCAATGCGTGAGCACCATGGCCTTGGTTCTTTCTTGAGGCCATACAATGTTTTCTTTAATTTGTAGACAAGATGCTTCTTACCTTGTTCTTCAAATCCTTGAGGTTGTTGCACAAAAACCTCTTCATTCAAGTACCCATTAAGAAAGGCACTTTTCACTTCCATGTGCTGAATTTTCTACCCTTTGTAGGTATCCAAAGAAATTACGGATATGATTGTCTCCTGTCTAGCAACATGAGCAAATGTCTCCTCATAGTCAATCACATACTTCTGAGTGAACCCTTTTGCTACTAGTCTTGCCTTGTGTCTTTCAATGCTTCCATAAGCATTGAATTTGATCTTGTAGACCCATTTGCATCCAACACATTTCTTACCCTTAGGAAGCTTCACTAGATCCCAAGTATCATTCTTTTTTATAGAGGTCATTTCCTCTTTCATGGCTTGTTGCCATACATCAAAATTACATGCTTTTTCATAACTAGATGGCTCTAGCTCAACACTAGTCATTAAAGCATAATTTACAGCATCACCCTTAGGTTCTTGAGAATCATCATCAACATAAATATGCAAATTTTCAAGTCTTTTCAAAACTACATTCATTTCACTAGCTTGATTTCTAGTGTATATTTTCTGGAAATTCTTATCCAGCATTTGAAAAAATGGATGATGCTAAAGTGTTCTCTTACCTCTAGATGGAGAATCAAGATCCATTGGTGAAAAACTTACTAATATTTGTGGAGAAGGACTTGGAGTAGCATCCGTTGTACTTGAATTAGTACTCATACTTGGGCTTGGAGGACTTCCTTTGCTATTTTTGGGCTGCACTTGCTGCACTTGAGAGGAACTTGCATCATGAGATCCATCATCAACAAAAAATTTTTGATGACCCCATTCTCCCCCTTCATCAAAAATTACATCCCTGGAGAGTATAATTTTATGTGTTTTGGGATTGTAGAGCCTATATGCTTTTGAAGACTCACAATATCCAACAAAAATACATGCTTGACTTTTGGGGTCAAGTTTCTTTCTTTGCTCATCAGGAATGTGGGCATATGCAAGAGAACCAAAATACTTAAAGTGTTTTACATTTGGCTTTTTGCCATACCAACCTTCATAAGTAGTGATCCCATATAAACTAGAATTAGGGCTCCTATTCAAAATGTAAACATTAGTTCTAATAACATCAGCCCAATACATGTTACTTAGATGCTTAGTTTGTAACATTTATCTAGCCATTTCTACTATAGTGCGGTTCTTTCTTTCAGCCACACCATTTTGTTGGGGGGTATAGGCAGTTGTGAATTACCTTTTGATCCCACAATATTTACAAAATTTTAGAAATGCATTAGAGGAATACTCTCCTCCTCTATCAGTCTTGAGACTCTTTACAACAAACTCACTTTGATGGTCCACATTATTTTTGAAATAAATGAAACAATCAAAAGCTTCATCTTTAGTTTTCAAAAAATAAATCCAACACATCCTAGAAAAATCATCAATGAAAGTGAGAAAGTAAGAGTTGTTACCAATGCTTTTGGTTTGCATTGGATCACAAATATCCGAATGCATCAATTGTAGTGGATGGTTAGCTCTCCACGCTTGTCCTCTTGGAAACTTAGATCTTGAGTGCTTTCCCAAAGCACACCCTTCACACACCTCCTTATGTTCATCAACTTTTGGAATTCCACTCACCATAGCTTGAGAATTCAACATTTTTAAGCTTACAAAATTGAGATGCCCATATCTCAAGTGCCAAAGCACACTTGGATTAGAATTAGCTACACTAGCAAGTTGAGCACCGCCTTGTTCCCAAAACTTAAGAGAAAACAACTTATTTTTTGTCATAGGTACTTGTGTAATAACTATATTACAATTGTTCTTATCAAAATTTACACATTTGCCTTCATAAAAAAAAAGCCTATAATTTTTCTCCGTCATTTGTCCAACACTAAGAAAAATATGTTGGAGTTTAGGGGTGTAATGATGTCATTTACCTTCTTGGTGCCTTCTTTTGTTGGAACCTCCATGGCTCCCATGCCTTCAACTTGTAGTGTTTTGTCATCTCCCAATTTGATCTTTGATTTGTAGGAGGAATCCATAGTAGCAAAAAGCTCTTCTTTTCCACTCATATGATTGGAACAACCAATATCCAAAATCCAAGTTTTATTAAGTTTTTGATCTGATTTTTTATAGGTTAGAAATAAATTTGAAGAACCTTCTTCCTCTCCATAGTTCCCATATTGACCTCTTCCTCCTTGAGAAGTCTTGGACAAACAATATTACCATAATTGTAACAAGCTTTATTTGATTTGTCACCTCCTCTTCCTTGATTTCTACCTCTTAAGCTACTTCTTCCTTTGCCTCTCCTTTGTCCTCTTCCTTGGCCTCTTCCTTTTCCTTGTCCTTGTCCTCTTCCTTGTGCATTATCACCTTATTTGGATGAGAAGGCTTTCTCATCACCTCCATAGCTTGTAGATGTAGCACCCTACAATATTTCTTCATGAGACATCAAAGAACCAATAAGAGCATCAAAAGTTAGAGTAGACAAATATTTAGGCTCATCGATAATGATTGAAATATGGTTTCATTTATGAAGAAGTGTTCTCAACACTTTCTTCACAACCACTTCAGTTTTGATGTCTTCTCCAAGAGTTTACATTTTGTTTACAATGGCTTTCACTCTAACACAATAATCACCTACATTTTCCTCATTTTGTATTTTTATATTCTCAAAATCCCTCTTCAAGGTTTGAAGCCTTACTTGCTTCACTTGAACACTACCTTGATAACTATATTTCAAGGATCTCCATGCATCTTGGGTTTTTAAACAAGAAGCAATCCTTGGAAAGATGCTTTTATCCAAGGCTGCTTGGATATGGTAGAGGGCAAACAAGTTTTTCTTTTGGGCATCCTTCATGTTGGTTTTATCTGCTGCACTCAAGGTTGTCCAATTAGTAGGTTCGGTGTAGCCTTCTTTGACTATATCCCATAGTCCTTTTCCAATGAGTAAGGTCATCATCTTGATGGACCAATACTCGTAATCAAGCCCAGTGAACTCAGGAATGGGTAAATTATTATTGGTTGCCATTGATGTCTGTCAATCAAAAATATTCTAACAACAGACAAAAGCAGGTTTACAAAGGTTGAAAACTGGATTGTATTAAACTTACAACAGTTGTTTTGAAATGCCTAACAACAGATGTTTCAAAAAATGAACAATAATCAACATGTTACTGTTGGTCACGAATCCGCCACGAGGAAAGGATTTTGTCGCTATTGCGCCCTGGACCCGCGAACCAACATTGAAAGGCCGGAAGGAAGGGATGCCTTCCGAGCCAATCTCCGGAGAAGGCCGGCTCCTTTTGGGGGGTTTCTGATTTGAGCTAAGGGTACAGGAAAGAGATGAATGTACAGAAAGAAATAAATGTACAGAAAGGGATTACAAATATATTCAGAGGTTGGTGGGGGGGAACTAACAGTACGGGAACACACCAATCAACGCTACTTGCTGCATCATAAATACAAAAGTATGACAAAGAACTGCAAAATCTACGCGTACTTCCGATACATAAGCAGTGTATGCACCATTCAATGATCCCCTAGCAAACATTCCCTACAAGGAACTAACAGCACGGCAATGCATCGATTAACGGATACGTACACTGACATAGGTAGAAAGCAAGCCTAGAGATATCAGGGCCAGGTATATGTGTTTATGTAGAGAATTTAACCGCACTGTTCAATGGCTCCCAGCAAACATTCCCTACAAGGAACTAACAGCACGGGATCGCATCAATCACCGGATACGGACCAGCAACAAAACACATAACTGATGGAACTGCCACCATATCTATTCTATAAATGCTTTAAATTAATGAAGTACAAAAGTGCTTAAACAAGCAATACTAGAGGAACCTGATCGCCAAACGCCGAAGTGAATCAACGAGCTGCGACACAGGTGGGCCTAAAGCATATAATGAAAGACAGCATAAAAGAATAAAGACAGCAGAACAGAACCAGGCATACAGATTGTATTCATTAGCAGAAGCACGGTTACAATGGGTACGGTGATTCCCTAACAAACATTCCCCTTCCACCACTTACAATGAAAACGTGGTGGCTATTTATAGCCCAAAGTTCCCCCCGGTTACATTAATGGGCACAACGTCCCAGTCAAACATTAGCTGACAAAAGCAGCCGCGAAACTGCCGATGTTGACTTGTCGAGCTGGACTGTACTCTCGGCATGGTCTCCCTGAAGGTTGAACAACCACGTGACAGCGCGTTGGGAAGAACTTTAAATTGACAGGAATGCGGGTAGCTGAGGCAGGTGGAAACTCACGTCAGTCTTAAATGAGGCAGCTGGCATAAGTAGTGCGGCCCATGCTTGTCCTTTTGCTCGGCATGTCTTGGCTCGGATCCCAAAGTTGGACACTTGTCGGATGATAATGCTTGACACGTGTCTGCCTTGAAAGGCAGTCTATCCAACTTCGCCGGGATTAGAGCACAATCGGGTAGCACAGGTGAAAAACAGCGCAGTCGGGTAGCACTATTTCCCTACTGCGCACCGGTCAAAGGGCGCAGTCCGACTTCGCTGCGAAGTCGGGTTGCGCACCGGCACTTGCTGATTCTCACCGCCGTTCGGACTTCGCACGGACACTTAGTCATTTTTCTGCCAGCCTGCCAACCTACCAGTTACAAGGTGCGCCCAGAAAGAGGGGCGAAGTCGGACTTCGCACCAAAACTGGGCGAAGTGCGCACTTCGCACCAAAACTGGGCGAAGTGCGCACTTCGCACAAAAAACTGGGTTTCCTGGTTCGGCTTCCCGGGGCCATAACTTTTGATCCGCTGACCCGATCGCCTATTATAATATATCGTTGGAAAGCTTGCGAGAAGATCTGCAATAATAAAATATCCAGGGCTCATTTTGTCCATTTTATCGCCCCTGTTTATGGCCCGAAAAACCCGAACACCTCAGCATGCCCTGACACTTAGCCATTTTTCAGGGCAAGTGCTGTCAATTTTGAGAAGAATGAGAATGTAGGGAAGAGAGAGAAAGGGGGGAGAAGGAAGAGCAGCTCTCTTACAAAAATTGAAAACATTGCACCCCGTGCAAAATGTGACAACATTTCTGGCGGCTCGCGGGGTGTCGAGCTCGCCTCGGCGCAAAGAATCCATGCCTTCATCCATTGGGCAACAGAGTCACCCACGCTGCAACTGCTCTTCAGATCCACCTCCGGCAACTGCCTCCTCGGAACACTTAAAAAGAAAACACTGCACAGACTGAAAAAGGGAAACAACTAAAACTTTGAATAATAGCCGGATTATTTACACAAAATTTTGCGGCATTACTGGCATGCCGCTGACACAAATCTAGCTTCGGTTGCCTATCCGGTAAACCTGCAGTGCCCGGACCAGATCTGGTTGTACTTCAGATGATCTTTGAAGTCCGGCTGGCCTCCCAAAGCTTGCCAGGTCGCAAACATGGTGCAACGTGGCAGATTGTGATTCATGCCGGTACCCATACAATTGATGGACGATGTGGCAAGGAGATTTTTCAGACGGGAGCCCTCTTCGGGTACCGGTTGCGGTGATGGTTGGAGCCAACACCACCACGGTGGAGACTGTAGGTGAACATTCATTTCTCCGCTTGTGAGGTCAAGGCTGCTCACCAAACCTTGATTCCTCCGGGGTGTCTTCTATTAGCTTAAAAAAAGGGCGCTTGCGATCAAGAAATCTGGATCTTCAGCTCAGTCGGAGTCGCCAGGTGATTTTGCCAGATGAAGGCAAGCCAAAGATTCACCAACTCGGGCCTCCTTAAAATATGGAGACTGTTCGTCTCACCTCACGGATTCGTCTATGCGAGCTTGGTAATCAGCCGGCCTGACGCGCTCGCCTGGAGCGTTGGTATCAATTTCGCAAAGTCAGGCTGGTTTCCCGGGTTCCTCGCTCGCCACCTTCTTGCTTGAATGAAGGCGTTAGGACCGGTCTTTCGGACTCAGAGAATATGAACGTGCAGAGTCGCCAGGTGCTCTGATTTTGAACAGCAATGAAGCGAGCACCAGTGCTTCAATTCTGTTTGGGGGTGAGAAACCTCCTTGTCCCACCGAGCATTCGGAAAGAAACTGTCAGCCCGAACAAGGACGAGCTTGAGATCTTCCAAATGCGAGACAAAGAGTCCCACCGAGCGTGCCAAAAACTGTTGGTCACGAATCCGCCACGAGGAAAGGATTTTGTCGTTATTGCGCCCTGGACCCGCGAACCAACATTGAAAGGCCGGAAGGAAGAGATGCCTTCCGAGCCAATCTCCGGAGAAGGCCGGCTCCTTTTGGGGGGGTCTGATTTAAGCTAAGGATACAGGAAAGAGAAGAATGTACAGAAAGGGATTACAAATATATTCAGAGGTTGGTGGGGGGGAACTAACAGTACGGGAACACACCAATCAACGCTACTTGCTGCATCATAAATACAAAAGTATGACAAAGAACTGCAAAATCTACGCGTACTTCCGATACATAAGCAGTGTATGCACCATTCAATGATCCCCTAGCAAACATTCCCTACAAGGAACTAACAGCACGGCAATGCATCGATTAACGGATACGTACACTGACATAGGTAGAAAGCAAGCCTAGAGATATCAGGGCCAGGTATATGTGTTTATGTAGAGAATTTAACCGCACTGTTCAATGGCTCCCAGCAAACATTCCCTACAAGGAACTAACAGCACGGGATCGCATCAATCACCGGATACGGACCAACAACAAAACACATAACTGATGGAACTGCCACCATATCTATTCTATAAATGCTTTAAATTAATGAAGTACAAAAGTGCTTAAACAAGCAATACTAGAGGAACCTGATCGCCAAACGCCGAAGTGAATCAACGAGCTGCGACACAGGTGGGCCTAAAGCATATAATGAAAGACAGCATAAAAGAATAAAGACAGCAGAACAGAACCAGGCATACAGATTGTATTCATTAGCAGAAGCACGGTTACAATGGGTACGGTGATTCCCTAACAAACATTCCCCTTCCACCACTTACAATGAAAACGTGGTGGCTATTTATAGCCCAAAGTTCCCCCCGTTACATTAATGGGCACAACGTCCCAGTCAAACATTAGCTGACAAAAGCAGCCGCGGAACTGCTGATGCTGACTTCCGTCGGGCTGGACTGTACTCTCGGCATGGTCTCCCTGAAGGTTGAACAGCCACGTGACAGCGCGTTGGGAAGAACTTTAAATTGACAGAAATGCGGGTAGCTGAGGCAGGTGGAAACTCACGTCAGTCTTAAATGAGGCAGCTGGCATAAGTAGTGCGGCCCATGCTTGTCCTTTTGCTCGGCATGTCTTGGCTCGGATCCCAAAGTTGGACACTTGTCGGATGATAATGCTTGACACGTGTCTGCCTTGCAAGGCAGTCTATCCAACTTCGCCCGGGATTAGAGCACAATCGGGTAGCACAGGTGAAAAACAGCGCAGTCGGGTAGCACTATTTCCCTACTGCGCACCGGTCAAAGGCGCAGTCCGACTTCGCTGCGAAGTCGGGTTGCGCACCGGCACTTGCTGATTCTCACCGCCGTTCGGACTTCGCACGGACACTTAGTCATTTTTCTGCCAGCCTGCCAGCCTACCAGTTACAAGGTGCGCCCAGAAAGAGGGGCGAAGTCGGACTTCGCACCAAAACTGGGCGAAGTGCGCACTTCGCACCAAAACTGGGCGAAGTGCGCACTTCGCACCAAAACTGGGCGAAGTGCGCACTTCGCACAAAAAACTGGGTTTCCTGGTTCAGCTTCCCGGGGCCATAACTTTTGATCCGCTGACCCGATCGCCTATTATAATATATCGTTGGAAAGCTTGCGAGAAGATCTGCAATAATAAAATATCCAGGGCTCATTTTGTCCATTTTATCGCCCCTGTTTATGGCCCGAAAAAACCGAACACCTCGGCATGCCCTGACACTTAGCCATTTTTCAGGGCAAGTGCTGTCAATTTTGAGAAGAATGAGAATGTAGGGAAGAGAGAGAAAGGGGGGAGAAGGAAGAGCAGCTCTCTTACAAAAATTGAAAACATTGCACCCCGTGCAAAATGTGACAACAGTTACCTTCCTACAATAGAATTTCCCAACCTTTACAACAACTTTCTCTCAGTGGTCTTCACAACATCAAACTGTTTTTCTCACCAGCACATCAACATATTCACTTCACAAAAGTCAGTTGACTTAACATCACAACACTCTAGCAAACGTCACAACACATCACAACTCTTGGACGTTTTTCCAATCATGCAGGCGGCTCCAACATCAACATATCTCAGAAAGCATATTTGATTTTTCATGTCTCTCACAGCATTCCAAACATTTTCTTCAATCGGATAGAAAATTGGTCATCTAGAAAATTAGTATTGGTCTCCTGCAATCAACGTCACCAATCAATGTTGGTTTCCTACACTCAGCACCCGTGGACAAGATGCTTCAACAATGATTTTCTCCCGTTGCGATCTGTCGCTATCGTGTCTGCAACACATAGGGCAATAAACACCTGCACTTGTGTTCAACTACGTCACACTTTAGAGATCTTGATTTTTGCTACGTCACACTTCACATTTTAGCTATGTCTGCCTTTTTCTCAGCGATCACATAGGACATCATGCACAACAATCTTCAAAAGAAAAAACTCATTTGCTTCTTCAAACGAACAACACTTTCAGCACAGTGTTCTCCAACATTTTGGTAGGCTTACCAAATTTTGTATTTCTACGTAAAGCACGTATTTCCACATAGCAATCTCAACGGCTCCTCTCCGGTGCTATCTCCATTGGCTAACTCCAATCAGAACGTCACAGACTCCACATAGAATGTCACAGCAAAACAGCCATGATTAATCATCACCTCCAAACGAACGTCCTCCGCTGTCCAAAGACGTCTCCTCTTCAACGAGCGAAGTCCACCAAGTTTTTTTTTTAGATGATGTCTTCAACACCACGTTCTGGCTTAACATTATGGCTCCTTACGATCTTACGCAATCGCGCCAAGCTCAAATCGTGCCAATATCCTTTCTCCTTAGGGTGCCAATCTCAACATGCGTTGACTCTGAAAGTGATTCACCATGCAATATAGCCTCACAGAAAATCCTTTCTCTTTCCTGGAGATAAACTCGTAGACCTTCATCCAGATCTTTCACTACGCGTTTGCTTGACACGTCCTTTAATGGGTTGTTTATCTCCTTGCTATGTTGTAACTGGTACGAATTGCTAGTTACATGACAACGAAAGCGTGTTGTTCACAGCACTTTAAGAATAAAATTTTTCCATCGTTGGCTACACGACTTCTTCAGCTTCTGCTACACAACTCCTTACAATATTTTTCCGCACATTCAACATCATTCAATCTCCTTGTACATTTGTAGGAGTGCTCTCAACAACAATATGCAGGACGGTAGTTTCTACCTCACCAAATAGAATGTCACGTCAAAGCTTACGTGAATCACAACATTATTCTACATATCTAAACTCACAATATTGGTGATGGGGAGATCCTTCTCCTCTCTCTACTTGATGCTCTGATACCATATGTGATAATCAATCACATATATTCAATAAAATATTCATAAATGACTTACAACTTATAGAGCTTGATCTAATAGACCATAACTCACAATGCATACAATACGTAACAAAATCTGACTTTAGACTTTTTCTTACCTTCTCCTATAATTTCTCTCAACAACAAAGATGCTAACCTACACTTAGTTATGTAGACACAGTCGCATTCATACACACATTACATATAGGGTTCAACACTTCCATGAGAAAAAAGCAATAGGGGTGCTTCGCCAAAATTTCCAACCAAGCACAAGGGAGTTAAAGGAAGAAAACAGGTAGAGGATTTCCATCTAGAAGGGGAGGATGGAAATGATCGCTCCAAATGGTGAGGTTGGACTCTGAAACACCCAGGTTCGCAAGAAAATTAGTTACACGATTCCCTTCACAGAATATGTGTTGGAAGGTGATATTGATGGAGGACATTAGAAAACTTTTGACTTGAGCAATTAAATTAGAGATGTTTCAGGAAACATGCTGGGTCCCTGTAATACTCTGGATAATGTTTTGTGAATCCCCTTCAACAATTAAGTTGGAATACTAGAGACGGTGTGAAAGAAAAATTCCTTGTAACAGGGCTCGAGCTTTAGCAAAATGACTTTATTAAATCCCCAAATTCTCTGCAAACACCAGAAGGATCTTCCCTGTGTGTTTTTTAAAATACCCCTAGCATCGACCGGGCTTGGGTTACCTTTTGTAGCTTCATAAAGATTTAATTGGACTATCCTCTTGATCACATTTTCTTGTTGCTCCTCCTTGGCTAATAGTGTATTTAATTGTGCTTGTGTTGGTTCAATATTAGTGTCTTCAAACTCCAATTGTTGCAACATTCGGAGGGAAGGGAGTTATAAATTAATTGGCAGTCTAGCTTCTTTTCTGAAGACCAACTTGTAGGGTGATGATCCTATTGAGGCTTTAGATGTCATATGTTTTTTCCAAAGTGCTTTTTGTAGTTTGGTATCCCAATACCTTTGTGATTCTGCTGTGATTTTATATAAGATCCTTATGATGTTCTTGTTATTAGATTATGCTAGTCCATTTCCCTAGGGATAATAATTAGAGGAATTTTTTAGTACAAAGCTATATTCCAAAGTGAAATTCATCACTTTAAATAAATGAGGTGACATTGTCAGTGATTACAATAGATGATGTTCCAAACCTAGTAGTGATAGATTCAAGTAGTTGTATGACTGCTTCCTAATTAGTTGATTTGATTGATATTGTTCCCACTTGGTGAAATAGTCTATTGTTGTTAGAATCCATCCATGTCTTGCACAAGATAAAGGATTTATATTGACAATGAAATACAAACCTAACTATTGGAAAGGTTCTATGATAATAGCTAGTTTCAAGGACATTGGTGTCTTTCTCCTTCCCATAAACATATAACAGGATTTGCAATTCTTGACCCATTGGAAGCAATTAGAAAAAATGGTGGGCTAGTAATATCCTATCCTTAGGATTTTATGTGTTGTGGTTGGCATATAATAATTCCCTCCTTAATTGTGGTATTCTTTGATTAGGATTTCTATCATTCCTTCTATGATACATCTCAATAAGACACCTTCATGCTTTTTCATGAACAATACTTCATCTAGCCATGCATAGTGCATTATATTTTGCTTGAATCAGGTCCTTTATTTGTATCTCAATCCTTCTAGGATCTATCTAGTTGCCATGTACTTATTAATATCTCCCAACCATCTTGTTTGATTATCATGTTATATTTGGTCCACTAGGGCAATATGGTTCTTTGGAGCAAATATTACAAGGTTCTATCATAAGGTTCTACCCTTGATGAGTTTGGTGGGTTTAATTTCTATGTCAAACTATTAAATTTTGTTTATCCATATAACTCTTATCTCCTATTTTACCATGAAGCATTGCAAATCAAACATCAGGGTAGAACTACAAAGATGGTAGTCTTGCTTTGGTATAGTTAGTACCTAAATTTTATCAAAGCTTTCATAATGGAAAACACATGTTTCTCAACAAGTGGTATCTTTGTAGTTGTGAAGGACCTAGCACATGAAGGAGATGGGTTCTTCCTTGTTCTTATCATTCTTTTGGGTCAGTACTACAACAATGCTTTTATTTGTCTTGAATACACAAAGCCTATAATTTTTGGAGAAATCTAGGTTGATTAGGATTGATGCTTTGGTGACATCTTTAATGTCTTGAAAGGCCCTTTTCCTTCAATGGTCCATGCTAGGTTACACCCTTTTTCAACATTTTGATGATTGGCTTGACTAGTTGCCTAAAATTGGTTATGAACTTAGCAATGAATTGGATTTGACCTAAGAAAGACTAGATTCCCTTGATGGATGTGGGTAAGGGGAGGTCTTGGATTGCTTTTATCCTATTGGGATCTTTAGCTAGGACATCTTTTGACACCATACATCTTAACAAATTTTCTTCTTGGACCATAAAGATGGAATTTTAGATTTGAGTGAGATTCCAAACTCTACTTGTTTAAAAGACTAAATCTAGGTGCTCAAGATGCTTATTCCTTTCTTTTGAAAAGATCATTAAACCATCAAGGTATATGATAATGATCTCATTGACTATTTCTCCAAAGATGATGACAATGGCTCACTAGAAGATGGCCCTTGTATTAGATAGCTCAAAAGGTTTTCTTTGGTAGGTGAAGGTTCCCCATTTGATGGTGAATATTGTTATATGTTGATCATTGTCCTTGACCCAGATCTAGTTGTCACCATAGATAATTTACTTGATGTCACCATTATTTTTTTGGAATAGCATTAAGTTGGCTACCTAGATGGAGTGCTTCATTGGAAAAATAATTTGTGCTTGTGGGAGTTTCATGAGCTCCTTTTTCATCATTGAATCAATTTTAGAATTGATGGGTCATTATTTTTTTTAGAAAGGATTTGCATCAAGCTTCAATTCAATGGTGTGATGTATAATATTTATGTCATCCAACTTTAGGTCCTCATAGTAACATGCAATGATATCTCTAAATTCTTCACAAAGCTCCTTTAATAGAGAGATTTATTCCTTAGTTCACTCTTTACCAAGCAACAAAATCTTGCTTCAAAAATCTTGATAGGGTGGTAGGAAGAGTCTTTCACCTTGATGTTGCACTTTTTTGTACTATAATTTGGATTGAATATACTTTCCAAAGTGATACACCCCTTTTTCAATTGTTCTATATATAACTAAAATACCCTGTCTTTTATGGCATCCCCATATTCATTTTTGTCTTCAACATGATGATCTTCTTTGATGAGGAACTCGATGATTTGCTTATCATTGTTAAAGTCTTGCCAATAATAATAATTGTTAGGGATTGTTGGTCTAATTACCACCTCTAGTTCTCTTAGTTTATTACAAATGTTGATAAAGGGGTCAAATTTTGCTACCATTGATGCTATCTTATTTGCTTTGGTGTTTAACACCCAAAAAGTTACCTTGATATCATAATGTTGAAGCTTTCTAGAAAATATTAAATCTAATGCTTGTATGACTTTAGGTATTTGTTCTTGATGCACATTAGGAATTAACTTGATTTATGACCAGCTTGGAGTCACCAAATATTTTAATTTTAATTTTTTTTATATTTTCATTCTTCCTAAGGTCAGTGCACAATACTTCGCATTTGACCACTTTATTCATGCAATTGAACAATAACCTACATGCAAAATTAATATGTACTCTTTGTGGATTGATGAATTGAATGTATGTGTCTACTCTAATTTTAGTTCTTGCATCATCAAAGTACATTATCCAAGATTTATCTGAACCTTGTGTCTACTGGTTGGTTAGAGCCAAGATGTAAGATGGTTCTTTTGATATTAGGTAGTTCTTGAGATTGGTTTCATTGAAGTTTACATCTTGATCCTTATCAACTTGAAGCATACTAACAATCATTTCTATTTCAAACAACTTGAAGCATACTAACAATCATGTCTATTTCAAACATTTGATCATCCCCTAAGACTTCAACATCCATGGATTTCATTCTAATTTACCTCACCATCTTCATCTAATGTGTAGCAAGTAATTGCATGGAGACTCATTCCCAATCTGGATAATATTTCCATATTATGGTACTTTCATGTGGTATAGTCCATTGGCAAGTACTTGTCCCTGGATATCTTATGCTTTCATTCTCTAGACAACATACCAATATACGAGAAAATATTGAATACTATTACCTCATATAACACTACTAACTCTGGATGCTTTTCTATGGTCATGATCAAATCTTTCAGAACCTCCATGACATTCACCTTTGTACCATCCATATTAATTGGATGCCTAGCTATCTAGGTCTAGGCTGATCCCATTTCTTCATGGATGACTTTTGGAATTACCATTACAATGACCTCTAAATTGACTATGCAACTCCTTACAAAGTAATTTTTAATCTTTAAAGTCACATATAACAATGATAACTTTAGAGTTTTAGGCTTTGGTGTATTCAATAAGTCTATCATGCTAACTTGAATATAAAATATATATTCTACTATTAGGTTTTGTATTTCACCTTGGTCCAGGCTAAATAGGTTTTGGTTTTCTTTTTTTGGAATAGCACTTTTATTGCTATTTGAGAGCCTCTTGTAGTAGATACCATTGGCTAGGAAGTGATAGTGTTTCCAACATGTTCACCTTGGTAGGGTCTTCTTCATATATTTTGCAATTTTGAACCTAAACTTGGTAGAGCTATTGTATCCACATGTTATATATTTTCTATACTACCTCGCAACCATCACACGTCCGTAATTGATAAGAGACGAGTGTTTGAGATATTGTTCCACCTCCTTTTGAATTATCCCTCTCTTTCTCATTCTTGTTTTCTTTGGACTTGTTAGCCCCTTCTAGACTTCATGTTTCAATTCCCTTTTTCTTTCTCTTATTTGTTTATTCATCCTTACTGGCCTGTGCATCTGGCTATGGCATGCCATTCATGTTCTTACCAATGTTTTTACTTTATTTTACCTTTTGTGTAGTTGTTACTAGCCCCTTATTTGTTAGGTTAAATGATGGTCTTCCTCTTCTAAGTATTGTGGTACCTTTACTTGTCTCAACCTATTTCTACACTAACACTTTCTATTATAATGCCTTCCTTTTATCCCTAGCCCTAATTCCTTGTTTATTTATGCCTATGAAATTATCTTTAAACACAAAATTTTCATTTTCTTTAACCACATTGAAGACAGAAAAATTGCATTGTTAAGATTTGGCAAGGTAGGAACTGTTTGTTGCACTTGAACCTAGTATGTTGGTTGATTTGGTATAGGCTATTGGCAGGTTTGTTAATTCATTATTGATGCCATTTGACCCAATATAATGAATTTCTAAGCTTGAAATTGATGATCATACTAATTTTTCTTTGAGGACCTAATGGCTATCACACAATTTATAGGATCATGCCTCATATTACATGGGAAACATCATAACTTGTTAATTTTTGAATTGTCATTTACCATATTATTTTGAACCTTATTTGCACCTTGATTAGCACCTTCTCATGATACTTGGTGTTTGGTGAGGTAGGTTATCTTCCTGGGATGTTGATTTTGATATTGTTAGCACCCAGTATTATGCTAGCACTACTTTTCAATATTATTCTAATTTAGCAAACTCTTCACTACATCCAATAGTTCTTTCATGTTGAGCTTGTATTGATCTATAAAGGTTTTAATATCATTATTGGTTTGTGATGGATAAAGTAGGGTTGGAATATGTGGTTGGAAGAAAATAATTAACGATGAGTTTTAACCTAGATACATTACGATATATAGAGAGGGGGTTGAGTTAGCAGATGATTGGATGCTCATAATGGTGGAAATGGGAGTGTAGATCTAAGATTTTACAAATTTTAGGCTACATAGAAAACATAGGCCATGGTTGGAGAAAGCAATAACTTTCCAACCCTAATTAGAACATCTTTTCCATGGGTTGCTTCTTTCAAGGTTGTAGTTAAAGTGATGTGGTTAGCATTACAAACCATTAAAGCTAAGTTAGATTGTAAACCTTTGATATAATATGATAATGCATGTTCTTCATTTGGTATAAAATTTGACAGAATCATATTCAAAGTCCTCAAAAATCTAGTATTGTAATCATTAATGTTTTCCTAAGGATGCCTTTGCATAGTGTGATAAGTATGAGAGTGCGAGGTGCCTTTAAGGGGATCTAATGTGTCTTTTCCTTTTCTCTTGTCACCTTCGGATCAGGGGAGATTAAGTGATCATAGAACTAGTTTGATGGGTTATTTTTCAAACACCTATGTTTTATAGGAAGTTAAGTTTCCTATTTAGATTCCTTCTATCTAGCCTTAACGTGATCTATGATGTACATACAACAATACAACACACAAAGATCTAATACAATGATATATATAATTTAAATGAGAAATGAAAATAAGTAATTTTCTTTTTGAGCAAGGGTTCAAGAAGAGATGCATCAAACAAAATTTATCCTAGGATTCAAGCTACGTGTAAGTACAATTGATGCCTAAAACTAAAAACTAAATAGATGCGACTTATCGCTTGTGTGTTTATGTCTAAGCTAGGTTCAATATTTTGCCTTTGTCAAATTAAGAGACAAAAATCTAACTATGCATACATAAAAAAAAATGAGCCAAATTACTAAAAATGACAGAGGTAGGGACTGGGAGAACCTATTTATACTACATAAATAGAAGCGCTACCTATGCATAGAAGTGTCACCAGTGCTATCACCTCCTATCAGTGCTTTTGCTAAGAGCTACAAATTTGACAACAAATCCTACAAAATAGACAACAAAAAATGAAGATAAATGTAGAGGGGTCTATCTAATCTAGCAAAAGTAATGCACTTTCTTGTTGTAATTATTATACCCTTGTTTTAGTGATAAAATCCAAAAATATGACTAAAAATGACAAATTGTTGCTAATAGAAGTGCCACTAGTGCAATAGCACCACTGGTGCTATTACTTTTTTTCTTATGCTCTATGTAAAATAGAAAGTAGTAACCCCACCAACCTGTAGTTTGGAGATATGATTGCTTCTATTAACAAGATAGAGATAAAATGCAAACTAAAAATTTATGATGACAACTTATGATGAAGGGCTTGATCTAAAATACCAAAAACCCTACTATGCAACTGAGAAATAAAAATTGAATTGCTCACAATAAGATTAATGGATTACACATAAAATATCGTACTAGATGCATGCATGAGATACAAGATAAGCTAGGACAATAAGATTAAAGACACAAGTTGTAAAATAAATAATATTAAAGAAATGAAGCAAAGAAAAGTTGATAAATGGAGACAGAGGGAAAGGGCACAATCCAATGTTTTCCCTCCTCAATGGGAGCTTATTGAAAAGCTTGTTAATTGCTCGATGATAGCCTTCCAAATGATTGATGCTTGATGTATTTGGATTGAAGATCAATTACTTGACTTGTGAGCTAGATGCAATATTGAAAAAGATGAGTTTAGGGATGCTTGAAGGCCTAGGGTAATTTTAGCAGCATCTTGGTATACAAAGGACTTGAGCTAGAATGATTTTGGTAGTTTTTTCGTGCATCCAGAATTCCATATGAAATGGCCTCCCTAAGGGGTGGATTTATAGGTAACCAAGGCTTCCTTGGGGGATTTACAAAGGATATTCTGAGATTAGCAAGTGGAGGAGGTGGCACACTTGCATGAAGTGGATGAAGTTGATTGAAGAAAAGACTTAAAAATATCAACATGCAACTAGGGATGAGGAGATCAAGAAGGTGATATAATATTGGCTCTTGCAAAATATGGTGCAACTGGATTAGTAGATCGATTTGCCAAGATCAAATTCATAAATCATGGGTAGAATAGGGAGAAATAAAACCAAGAATATTGGATTTGGTAGAGATAGGACACAATGCTAAGATGCAAATGGGTCGTTGGTGTTATCATGTTTTTCATTATTGTCATATGACCATTAGAAGTCAAAAATGGATGGAAAAGGGTCAATAGTCAAATATTGAAAAAATCATGGTCGAGGTCATGGTAGCGCCATTAATGCTATTGCTCATGCCCTGACACTTTTGCTTTTGGAGCAATAAATACTTTGATCTTGGACACAAATATTATTGAGTTAGTTTGGTTGATTTAAAGGTTAATTTATGAGGGCTATGACAATATTAGCAATTAGCCTTGTGCTCAAAATTGGGTGTCTACACATAGCATTTAATTGAAATAAAATATAGTACCTATTACCTATACTACCAAATCCATGCATGAAAGTCTCTATAATTAATGTGCAACTTGTAGCAAAATTATTAGGTAATCCTCTATACTACAAAGCAATATTATGATGCAAGGAATAGACAAGTAAGCATACCATGATGTCTTCCTCCTAAACACGATGAATTAACGTAAGTGTAGATAGCTCATTCAAGTGTTCCAACATAATATTATTCCCACTACCATCAGAGGTAGGTAATAATTTCATATTAGTAGGTGAGATAGGGAAATAGAACCTTATATTTAATGGTCCTTGATAGGTCCAATCAAGAAGCTATTTTTGGGGCTTAGATGGTTGAGGTGCAGGATTAGCTTATAGAGGTTGATCATATTGCATTAGATAAGTGTATACCACATAACCTTAGGGTGGATCTACACATGGTGGATACAAAGGTAATTGAGGGTATTGATATGCAACATAAAATGATGGAAGAAAGGAGGGTTTGGATTTTAAAAAGGAGAGGTGGATTAGGACACTCCCATTGCTAGTTTAGAGGAGCTTGTATGTTTTGAACAATGGAGGATTTTGCAAGCCCTGTGGAGGAATTTATTGATTTTAAAAAGGTAGACATTGGTATATATACTCTATATGATAGTTCGGAAGCAACATTTGACCCAAGGATATTCCTTGTGTACTTTTCACTCCTATTTGATCGACAAATATTTGTAAATTTTGAGTAAAAACTTGTCTCTTGGTAGGAATAAAAATTTATCCTAAAGAACTTATATTTGGTAGCATAGGATACCTAGATGAAATATTTTTTGTGTTGGACATACTAGATATAAGTGGTCTTCAAGATGAATTCATGCTCATAAGATGTGTATGAGAGTGTTAACCACTAAAGGTTGACTCACATTATTTGGATTATGGAAGGACATAAGGAATGAATTATTTGTAAGATTATTTAGATCAAATGGTATTATATAGAGGGGATTAGTATGTTTAAGGTAGGACTCATAGCCCAATTTTGATTTACAAAAGTGGAGGAATAACTGTAAAGGAAATCAAAAGAGACCATTTCTTGGGACATATAATTTTAACTTGTTTGATTGGCCATTGGATATTTTCCTTTTGTCAAATCATGATTAGGCATATAATTCTCTTTGAATTTGTCATCTTGATTTACCCACACATCTATTTTCTCTTTCCTTTTCATTTTTTCATTCCTTTGTTGATAAACAATAACTCTGCTAATTGAAGTTCTTTACCCAATTGTATTTTTTAACATGTATTTATAAGCTTGGTCTCATGTGCATATGTACCTACATGGATAGAATTTGGTTTATGGGTTGAATCATACTAAATAAATTAAATCACTTGTAAACTAAAATTGGAAAAAATATATAAGTAGAGGGGCTAAGCGAATAGCTCAAATAAAATCACTTCAATTCCAGGGTGAATCACTTGGTGGATTTAGAAAAAAATAACCTTTCGAGTGAATCACTCCTCAAAACCCAGGTGAATTGGTCTTTGAATTCTACTTGAAGACATTTTATTATTCTGGAGTGAATTGCTAGATGTATGAAGTGAATCACTAGATGGATTGAACTCTGGCACTTTTTTCCAAATACCTTTTGCCTATGACAGATGCAATATTGGAGCCAAAAGAGTGAGATTTTGCTAATTTGATATTTTCTCTCTTACTTTGCAAAACATATGATTCTAAAGTTTGTAATAGAGTTGTCACTCATAAAGCACCTACAAAAATTGGGCATAAATAACAAGAAAGTTGTGAAATTCAAGGTCAATTTGGGACTAGGTTTGATAAATCAAGTCCCTTGTCTTGACAAATTGCTCTAGATTTAAGTTGTGAAAATTTTGTAGACTTAGAGAGAATTACTAGCTTAGTGGAGTGAATCACTCCCAAAATTTGGCTTAGGATATTTTTGATCTCTTTTAGGTGATTGGTCCCAAGTGGATCGAATCACTTCCTAAATTGCCACTTGGCATAAATTCCTTAAATTTAGACCAAATGCTTCCAACCTATGATAGACTACAAATTTAACGTCAAAATAGAGATTTTTTTGCAAATGATGGACTAAAGGACTAGGGTCCCACTAGGCATGCCAAAAACTATGTTGAACTGAGGAATTGTTTGACTTCTTATGCACCATAAATTCTAGTTTCAAAAAAGCTAGATTTAAGGGTTTAGGGCCTATTCCAAACTCTAGATTTAGTTTGGCTTGCTATATCCTAAATATAGTCTAATTGCATGAAAGAAAATTGTAAATTTTAGGGAGTAAGAGATTAAAAGTTAATATAGCCAAAATCATAGCAAGGAGAGTGTGTGATCAATTAATGCATGAAAATAACAATAGTATGTTCCCATTCATAATGAGTTGAAATTATGAGAGGAATAACATGATGGAAAAAAGGTTGTTCCCTAATCACTATGCCTTCTGCAATATAGGAGGGCAATACCTTTGATGGAGATCAAAATACTTGTTAATTTCTCACCAATATCATGAATTACAAGAGCACAATATGGGTTTCACATAGTGTAGCTATGAATTCCTCAAGGACAAAAATAAATTGTAAAGTTTAGGGTGCAAGAGGATCAAAACCATAGCAAGGAAAGTGTATGATCAATCAACATATGCAAAATTTGAATAACAATATATTCTTATTCATAGCAAGTTGAAATTGTGAGAGAAATGACATGATAGCTAAAAGGGTTTTGCCATAAGCACCATACATTCCACAATATAGGAGGGCAATACCATTTATGAAGAGCAAAAGACTTATCAATTTTTCATCAATCTCACAAATTAGAATAGCACAATATTGGCTTCACAAAGTGTATCTATTAATTCCTCAAGGCCAAAATATGTTTACAATGAAGTCCATGGCTCTTATTTATAACAAAGGTTTTCCCTTGAGTTACTTGGGGGAAAAACTCATGCTCCTAGTAAAAGTAAATATTTGGGAATATATCTAACAAAATTTTGAACCTCCAAATATTACATGCTTCTAATTGTACCCGTAAACGAATTATAAGAATTCTACAATGAGTTATGGTGCCATTACATGCCAAAAAGTCATGTTTTAAAGATCTTCCATTACATGTCAAAAAGTCACGTTTTAAAGATCTTCACTAGGATTTGCACTTCTATTTTTACCTCTTTGTTGCTCCATGAGTGATTCACTTTAGGAATGAAGTAAATTTTATTTTCTAGTGTTTCACCCAAGTTTTCTTAGTGCTTCACTTTTTCAAGGCAATTACTTGATCTTGCTAGTGGATCACTCTTGGAGCAAATTGACCCTTGTAGAGGTAATCAATCATTATCCTTGACTTAGCAAAATTTGAAGGATTTTGGGTATTGTAATTGATTGATTCCAACTATATTATAACCTTTCAAAATTGTAAGATTTTTAAGGTAGTGACTTGTCACCACACTCCCCACTAATCATGCTAATATAATCTAATCTAAATGTGTAAAAGTAAATCTTGAGATGCAAGGGTGCAAGAGATTAAAATAAAATACATTCATAATCATAACATGTTTAGTATGCAATGAGTTAATGCATAAAAAGAAATAGATAAACATTATTGTGCTCTAATACATATAAAATTGGGAATAATAGAATGAAATGACTAATAGAAAGCAAGTGGGTTGTGCCACAATCAATATGCATTCCATAGATCAAAAGGGAAGTGGTATGATTGAAAAGAAAATGTCATGCACAACATTTATATTATTTCAAAGTGAGTTTAAGAGCACAATGTGGAGTCCATAAAGTGTAGTTATGATTTCTCGAAATATCCAAAAGATGTTTACAATGGAGCCCCTAGCTCATATTTATAGGAAATTATTAGCATAAACTTTTATCTAAATTAATTAATTTTTACTCCTACTAAAATCACTAATTTAGGAACATCTTTAGCAAAATGATGCACCAATAAATATTACATTCTTCTTAAAAATAGATCTAAACTATTTAGAAACCTCCAAACTATCATTTGATATCATATAATGACAAGATATTATTTTCCTAAAGTTTCCTTAGAGCCCATGTTGTTTTTGTTCCACTTGGCATAAAAATTGGTATTTTCTTGATTTAGGAGTGATTTACTATTTTGTAAAATAGTGATTTTCTACTTTGGAATTAATCACGCTTTTTTGATGGATTTATTAGATTTCATACGTATTTATAGAAATAAACAAAAGCAATTCATCCACTCAAATATTATACAAAAGCATAAAAAATGATGAAAGAGAGAAATATATCATGGAATCCATAGGCACCATAAGTAATCACTATGTTATCCATAGATAAAGCTCACTATACTCCATATAATATATAGAGTGGTGTGGGTATTTATACCAATACCAAAACCCCAATTACATAAACAAGTTTAACCTAAGTTGATATAACAAGAGAGCTGCAGGTTAATTATAAGTTGTAAGGTGAGTTTAACCATAATAAGGTTAACCATGTCCCATAGGGATTATATAATTAAATAAAAAATAAATTAAATACATTTGTACAATAATTTCCTATAAGCCTATACAAGATTATATCATACAATGTTGGCCTTGGCCATAAGTCAAATTACACTTTCAATACCCCCTCATAATCTGAATAGAGGGGCCAAGGATAGAAGACATTAGTGATAATAATATCTTCCATCCATAATGGATTCTCTAGTGGGCCTTTGCATTTGAGAAAGACTCAAATGGATCCTCCTTATAATCTAGAAATTTGGTTATGTGAAGTTGCCTTTGCACGAGAATTTACTTAGGTTGGATTGTAGTCATCATTGCCAATATTCATACTCCCACACATATCCAAAGAACACCTCTACTATGACTCCATAAGAGGAAGACATGCTAAGATTTCCTCTAAAAACTTCTCCAATGTTTTATAGTTACATAAGGCAAGGCTTGGAAGCATAAATTTTTCTTTTACAATATACATCACCTTATTTGGAAACTTCAACTTGTCCTTAGGCCACCTAATTTTTGTTACCAAAAGAGGCTTTACATGGACTTGTTTATGGGAAGATCCATTAAAATTTTTTAAGATAACTTAAAAAAATAAAAGAAGAAATAAGGTATCATGAAGAATTTTATCTTCATGCATAATTTGAATTTAATAGCCCAACGGAAGAAGGATTAACTAGAACATATTGTAAATCTCTTTTTGTATGCCTCCAAATGAATGAATAACTCGTATAAATGTCATACATTCAACTGTATCTCCCATAAACATAGACCAAATATTTTGATTACATAGCATATTGTAATTTTTTTTTAGAAATAAGGTAATAGGCTTTGAGGACTATCACACACAATTTGACCCCCAACACTGTAATAAGTTGAACTAAATCATGTAATTTAAAAAAAATGGGTTCAAAATAATTATGTAGGAAAAAGTTATGGAATTAAAAATATTTTACCTACTAGACCTCTAAATTTTGAAATATTAAACCTTCAAACCTTAGAAAATCAGTGTCTAGTCATAGCTTGCTACATCACATTTGCTTAGTTAACGACTGCTAATTATATTGTGTTGCCTTATCACCACTAGAATGTTAACAAAAAACATAGATTTGGCACTTGCTCAAATTTGATTGGTTTAATAGGTGTAAATAGTTTAAAAATTATATTAATAGGTTTAGAAAGAACCACATCAATTGCCATGTTGGCCAATGTAAATTTCTAGTCTAAAATGTTTGGAAAAGCAATTAAGGGATTGAGCTCAAATATCTTGTAGGTTAGACACATTGCTCTAACCAACACGTCCACCTTATAGTTGTGAAGAGTGAATGACCAATTTGTTAACAAAGTCTCTATTCTATCAAAAAAGGTTTAGTCAAAAGAGTTGCTCCTTGCCACAAATAGAACCTTGGTTGTTTGGGTTGTCAATGCCTTAGCAAAGGTAGACCAACCAATTGAGAAATGTGTATTCTATGATAGAAATTAATCATTCCTCATTGAAATACATTGAGCACATTGTTTAGAATAAAAAAATGGTACTACCCATGTGTTCGATTACTAAAGAATATGGCACCATTTCCTATTCTTAGGTCTAATTGACAATAAAAATGATGATATAGGGTTTCAAACCTATGATCCATTGTGTTGTTCTCTCTATCATACTTTCACCTAGCTAACTATGTGCTATCAAAACCTAAGTAGCCAAGCATGTGACTACCTTGGCAAAGACTGTACCCAATTGCAATGGTGCCAAAGATGCAAAATGAGAGTATGTACACAATGATAAGCTAGCACATTTTTTTTGAGGCACCAATTTAAAATTCAAATAATTTGGCACCAAATTCAATTTTGAATTCAATTTTTTCTTTCACACCACAATAAAGAATGAGAGCAATATAACCGAATTGAAATTATAGACAACATAATAAAATTACCTTGATAATAAGGAAGTAAACAAGAATTTTCAAAACATTTTAAAAAATAAATAATAAGCTATGAAATATGATGTCCTCTTTGCCTCCTATTCCCAATGCGCTTACGAAGCTATTGGAGGCTTGAAGCTAACCTTTTGTATGACCAAGTGATGTCACTCCATACCCACTTTGGTACCATGTTGGATTTCACACCTACTTCCAAAAGTGAATAAAAGGAATCCATCCACTCAAATATTATAAAAAAATGTAAAAAATATGAGAAAAGAAATATATAGTGGGCACCCATAGGCACCATAAATAATCACTATATTATCTTTAGATAAATATCATAACACTTCGATACAATGGATATAGTTGTGGGAATTTTTTTACCTATACCAAAACCTTAATTACATAATCAAGTTTAATATAAGCTAATATAACATTAGGGCTTTATGTTAATTACAAGCTATAAGGTCACTTTAACCATAACAAGGTTAATTGTGCCCCATAGGGATTACATAATTAAATAATTTAATAAACTAAATATATTTGATTCTTGCAGGCCTATAAAAGATTACATCATACAATTTTGACCTTGGTTGTAAATTATATTACACTTTCAATAAGATCACATTTTTAGCTAATCACACTATTGTTGTTTCCACACCTGATTTTTTGTTATTCTTCAAATTTGAGGGATCAAAAAGGTGTTATTGGGGTTGTAAAATTTTGCTTTTTATATTTTATGGTCCTTAATTGGAGGGAATTTGAAGGTAGTAGTTGAGATACTACATTTTTGGTGATTTCTTTAGGCATCAAACTCGATTGAAGAGAGATCTCAAGTCCTATATTCATCTTTGGGTATGATTGAAATTGTCTCACTATACAATTACAAAATTGATGGTCCCCCCTGGATTCGATGGAAAAAATCTCATCAACACCTACTAATATGCATCACTTGATAACTCTAGGTTTGTCAACATATATACTTCTCCAGTAAGATCTTCATACTAAATTTTAGAGATCCCTTCTTTTCACCTTACTATTTTTTGAGTTTTTCCAACAATGATTCTAGCTTGGTGACCTTGTCAAATGAAGTGATTTTTACATTTTTCTTTTCCTTGATAAATATTTTATCTATTTATTTATTTTTAAGGAGTTGTCCTTGGATGTCAAAGACCATAGGTAGCCTGACACCTACTAGTCATTGTACTACTTTCATCATCTCTTGTAAGGTTGTCTTTAGGGTGTGATGAGTGTTCTTGTATTGTTATAGTGTCCTTTGTATACATAGAACTATATGCAACTGCTTGGTTATAGTCTTTATGTCAAATGCCTCTAACTACTTAACTTAGTTGACATCTTGGAAAAAAATTATAGTATTTTGAGATACCTTCCTTTTACAACTAGCTCCTCTTCTTCTTGCTAGATTGTGCTAGACACTTGATCAATAATGTCTCCTAATGCAACAATGAAGTCAATGTATGATTGGGATTTCATTACTTTGAGTTTTATTATATGCCATAAGTAATTAACTTGTTTGACTACCTAGTTCTACTCCTTTGCTACGACTACCCTCTTATTTTGATATCCATTTAGTTTCTTAAGTTAGGTAATTTATTTATCCTTTTTTATAGTAGGTTGGTTGCATCTATTCCAACTATAGCACTAATTATTTCTTTTGCATTAGTTGGTTTTGCCTCTATGTCAGTTGCACTAAAAGATCTCCTAACTATTTCTTTAGTTTTTCATTTTTGTTGGTTGACCCTTTAAATCCTTCAACTACTCATTTAGTTGGTCCTTTTTTATGACCTCTTTATTCAACTCCTCTATTTCTTGCTAGAGTTATTATTTGAAGTAGGGAAAAAATGGTGCACCTAAGAGTGCTAAACAAGATGCATCTATATCTGGTATTAATCAAGCATTATAAAAGGACAAATTCAAACAACCATGGAATCCAAATAAGTGCAAGAAAAAGGGGTGTTTCTATTTATTTTATTTGATAAATCAGAACATGGTTACAATAAATATCCCCTTGAGGGCTCTTATTTTGATACACTTGTTTACAAAAATGGGTGCCCAAGGATCAAGTCCTTTCAAACAAGCTCGTGTGCACTTCCAATGTTCTTCCTCGTACCCACAATTGAGGTGGGCAAACCTATGATGTCGTTGCTTTGTTATTTGATGTTATGATCTTGTATTCCTTCCTAATGCATTGTAAAAACTGCACCTGCACACAAGGAAACCAGATTTGTTAAATAGCAAGTGTGTAGAATGTGAAACATGCAAAAGCCATACATGCAACTATAAGCTAGAAAATGTAAATATGCAATGCACCTATCTAAAACAACAAAAAATGATATGAAATTTAAGGTATATGCATAATATATGATTTTGGTATGATATATTGAAAACAGAACAGAAATTACCTCCGAATTGGTGTCGCATTCGCAGTGCACCTACGAAGCCTACAAAACCCAAAACAAGCAATTTATGGACCAAAACACCTCCAAATCAAACCAAAATTTTATAGTATGCATAAAATGATATTTTAAGAAGACCCATGTCAGTGGATTAGCAAGATAAGTCACATTTTCATGTGCATCTTCAGATGGTCCCCGGAAGCCTGCAAAACCTTAAAATTACAATATCTCATTCAATATAACTCCAAATTGCATGAAATTTGGACAGCATGTTCATAATATAACCTAGAATATGCCTAATTAAAAATAGTAGAAAAATTATGTATATATCTATCACCATCCCTTTTAGGGACGGTGGTGACTGTCACAAAATGGGGACCGTCTTGGGGTGGGACGACCACTAGTTTTGCACCTAATTTATGACCAATTCCTTTGTGTATTGGTCAAAAAACCTATAAAGAGTGTTTTTCGTAAAATTTGGTGGTGAAATTCACTCAGATGATTCGATTTTGCAGATAAATTGCGCCTCTTGAATCACTCGCAAACCTCCTTCACTAGGTAGAGATTTCAAGGGAAAAGGGCACAAAAGGGTGAGGGGAAATCTTGGCAACACTTCGTTGCTATGTCTCAAAAATCCTCTCTATATTTTGGATGGAAAATGGATCCAATTTATAGCCAAAGGAGCCTTTGGGAAAATGGGCATGCAAGGGCATGCAGGGCAAGAGGTGCCACTTGTCAAAAACTAAGCATGCATTGGAAGGGGAAGAGAATCTCTTATTTTGACCTCCATTATGTAGCATGTCATAAGGATTTTGCGCCCTTAGGTCTTGCATGCTGAAATAAGTGGGATAAATGGCCACTTTTGGGTGCCATTTTTCCAAATTTGACTTTTTGGGAGTCAAAGCTTGTGGTCGTCCCACCTAGGGATGGCCGCTATGCCACCATCCTTGGGTGGGACGACCATGAACTATGATCGTCCTAGGGTGGGATAGTCATGCCTATGTGGCCCAAAACCTCCCAAAAGTGGGGTAGAGCCTTCCTAGAGTGGTTAGGACCACTATTAAACCTTTTAGGGTTGCCCAAGGGGGCCATATGATGCCAATGCTTTCGGTCGTCTAATTGGATTGACATGATTTTAGTGTCTATATTATTCTTTTGTTGTGATATGTATCATTGCTTGGGTATGGTATAGTTCCTATTTATTATAGATATCAACATCTATTATCACTTGAGCATATCTCATGGTTGTCATCTGCTACAATTTACCTATCGGTCACATCATTTGAAACAAGTTAGTCCTAGATAAATCAAGCTCTATAAGCCTTGTGATATAGTCAATAGATGTTGTAGTCAACTTTGTTGGATCTAGATGAAGGGCTTCTTCTATCACTAAATTTTTCCACCCTCTATAAGTTATGATCGAATAACTATAGGTGAATTAGGGGATGAGGCTTTGCATTCAACAACTTCTTTTATTTGTCTCTTAGCTTAATTCATGGAATCAACGACATACCTAATTTGCTTCTTACCTAGGGCATATTTTTTTGCCAGATGATTATCTAGCTGGGTTCTAAAATGACTTGTTGTTGGGTGGTTTGAACTAACTAAGTCATTTGTGGTGAAGTTTGCATAGACAACATTATTGCTATTTTAAGAAATTTTGTTGCAAAGACATAAGAAGTTGAAGAAAAACATGATGATGTAGTAGGCATAATGAATTGGCTAGTAATGAATATTAGAGACAATGAGAGCATGGATATTGATACTTACATGGTGATTTGTATTATTGTGGTGGATAATGGATACATGAGCAGAGATGTGGTGGGACTCATGGAATATGAGACAAGTGGTTGGGTTGTTATGATCTCCATGGTGGGCATGGATGAAGGGAAGGAGGTCTCATTATTTGAGATGGTGTTCCTTAGGGGACCCAATTGCTACCTTGGTATCCTATATTGGAGAAGATCTATTTTTTTATTGGATGGACATTCGGAAAATAGTAGTAAGTATATTTTTATTAGACTATGTATTGATTACTACCACTAATTATTTCTTCAGTAGAAGTACTAGCACACATAAAGGAGCAACTTCCTGTTTGCACTACTTTCCCTTTGTTACTAGGGAAATTCCTAATGTTTGAGGGGAAGAAGGAAGGCTAGGTCCACTTGCAATTTTTTTCTTACTATTATTTGGAGTTATATTTGGAATTTGTTTATTATTAATTGTAGTTATATTTGAATTTTGTTTATTATTAGTTGTAATTATATTTTGATTTTTAGAGATATGTAGTGAATTTTATGCATCAGTGCTTGGAGACTCAAAAAATAGATTTGATAAATTATTTAGATGAGATATTTAAAGGGGAATTTGTATTTGTGAGTTGAAGACAAAAATTGACCTTTTTATCTCTAACTTCAATTACTTTGTAATATTTGAAGGTTTCTGGATTAGGATGGATGCTATAAGTCTAGCCTTTATACTAATATTTTAAACATTGATGTAAAGTGGATGAAACAACATATATTTTATGAATCTAGGGCCTTTCCAAAATAATATTATATAATAAATCATAATGCATGACAGAATAATGTGTTTAATATTGTATAATTTGTTAGAGTATATTACATTATTTGGTTGCATCATTAAGCTCCTACAAAAAATGAGGCATATTGTGCCTTTAGAAAGTATTAATATATTACAAACTATTGCAATGTTTAAATAAAATGTTATTTACCCTTCATGAGGAATCAAAAAAATTAATTATGGCCTTGTTGGAATTTTCTATTTTTTTAATCAATATTCTTTTCCTTCATTTTAATCCTCTCCATGTATATCCTCTAATAACCAAGTCACTCATTCATTTATTTTTTGTCTAGAACTTCAATATTGAACACTCCAAGTTGGACAACCAATAATCTTTCGTTGTTGGACCAAGGGCCATTCGTGCTCCCTATATACAATCTTCTATGAAACCAAGCTTGTTATAAATTTTAATAAAAATTTCAATATTTTTTTTTTATATTCCTTGAAGTTGATAACATCAGTGTTCCAATATTTTTCCATTTATTCTACCTTTTTTCTAATCAAGTTAATCAAATTTTTAATTGCTTTACTTAAATTACATCCAATTAATTAAAAAAATAGCATTCTATTTGTTTTGTCCATCTCTAGATGAATTTCATCATAAAGAGCAACAACCTTCATGAACATTGTATCCATGTTTTCAATAGCAAATCATAGTCCATAGGATTTTTAAAGATTCTTTGCACTCTAGTTATGCTTCTAACTATTCCTATTTATTGGCTACAAAGACACTCTTCATTTCCTACATAAATTGTAAATATTAATACACTTACTCATGATATCCATTTCAACATCACCCACCTTGTTTTTTAATTATAGAAGTTGGAAAAAACAATGCCAAGCCTCTCTCCTAAACTGATAACATCCTTCTATTTTCTAACCACTTCAATGAAGGGTTTAACTCATGCAACAATGTGATCAACCTCACAATAGTCAATATCCACTTTACCTTCTTATTGAGGTATTTTAGTTGGATATTCACTTGAATGAACTTGTTCTTGACTCTAAAAATTTGAATGAAATTCTATTTCATTTACTCCTTGAGGATTTTTTGTAGTGTAGGGAACACTTAAAGACTTGGATAATTTCTTTACCAATTTAAGACAATCATGTTATTCCCTAAGTTGATTAACTTCCTCCTCAAATTCTATAATTATCTCCTTAGTGGTCTAAGAACTTGCATCCTATGGGTGAAATTTTGTTTGTATCCACCCACATAAATATTTTGGGCAAACAAGATGATTTATAGTTTAAAAAGATGATTTTGTAGACTTGACCAACAGTCACTTCTAGTATGGATAATTTTGTTCATGCCCATTTGATTTAACATTCAAGCAAAATATAAGGCTCAAAGTTGCAAGAAATCGACTAAGTGTTACGCTTGACAAAAAAATGGGTTGCTAACAGACCCATAATAGATTTGTGTGAAAGTGGACTAAGTCTTAGGTTTGGCAAAGAATTGGGCATCATTCGAACTCAGGATGGGTCCCAAAAGTCCACCACATATGAAAATGCCCAAAAACCCATCATTCAAGCACATGGTGAAAATATAGGTAGCTTCCAGACCCCGAATTGGTCCTAAAAACCTGTCATGAAGGAATGATAAAGTTGCCCGACAAAAAATGAATGAAGGATAGCAAAAGGGGAAAACATTTGGCTATGTCATGCCTAACAAAAATGGGTTGTTGGTGGACTTCGGATGAATCCTAAAGGCTCATTAGGCTTGGCAGGGAATTGGGCATCATCCAAACTCTGGATGGGTCCTCAAATTTTGCCACAGATAAAGACATTGACAGGTCCAAATTTTTGTCAATGGTAACAATTTTGATAGAGCCCAGAAACCCCTCATGGAGGGGTTCGAAAGAGAATTGAGTCGTTACCAGACTCCCAATGAGTCGCAAAAAAATTTCCATGCTAGAAATATCACTTATTATCAAAGCATGTAGAACCCATCAAGGAGAGATAAACTAAAAATCTAAGTATCAAAATACCTCGAATTTGTAGCATCTAACTGGTAAAAGGAGCATGACATTCAAATAGCAGGAGATGGAGGCTATTTTCAACACGGAAGGAGTGGTCAACATCGTATTTTAGGTTACATGAGTTAACAACCCACTACCTACAGGTGCATGTGGACAGACATAGTGGAATAATAGAACTGTCAGATGCATCAGATGAATCAAGGGACCAGATGCAGCCAGTAAAACCCACTCCCATTTATCGTGAGTATTCAGTTACCATGTATAAGATGATAGGAGAAATATACAACTTGGTTAATCCCCTAACACAATTGCATTCTATGATTAGACATCATGATTATTCGTAACAAAATTCATTGTAAAATCTATATAGTAGAATGTTGAGCATTCAAGAGGATTGACTCTTTAGATTTTACAACTTACATGTAAAACCTCTATTGTTCAAGAAATGCAAGTGGATTCCTGTTTGACCTCCATGTTGTCTAATGTATATATGTATGAATGTTTGTTTGCTTATTTCTATTAAAATTGGGTGAATTATTAAGCTTTAATTTTACAATATGTATTTTGTGTGTTTCATTCCCTAGTTCTAGAATTTGCTTTCGAATATACGCGATTAATGTTGAATGAGAATGAACTGGTTAGTTTGTTAGGTAATCTTTCTAGTGTCTTGTGATAGTGTTAGTTTAACAATGCATGTGTTTTGATGCGGCTAAATTTGTACCCTCATAATTTATAGTTTTAGTTATATTTCCTTCTTTCAACACCCTTTTCTCCCCCGTTAATCTTCAACAATTAGCTAGGACTCCCAAGGAATCGACCTCCTCTGGAGATTGACCAAAAAGTATCACAGCTTTAAGGTCATTCAATGCTAGTCAAGGTCTATGGGCGCATAAACATTTCCTTAGATTTTTGACCAACAATCCATTATGTTGATTCTTCTTAAGAGTCCATCGAAGGGAGAACAATGGTAGTAATCTCACAATATTCCTTTATTGACTTCTTACTTCTAGGTATCCCAAATTTTGTTGTACAAACCTAAACATCCCTTTTCCAACTAAGTCCACTTTCCATTTAGTCTTAGATTTCTACTTTTTTTTTGCCTCTTTAGGATCTTAAGAAAATAGAGTTGAAATGTCAATAGATTATTCCATTTGAGCCATTTGTTTCTCCATTTTAAAATTATTGTAAAGGGTAAAAGGGTAAAGTAGTTTTTAACATCTGTGAAGTCATAGGCCATATGAAATTAATCTCAAGGAGGATGTTGTTTACCAAATATATGATTATCCAACCATACTCTAGTTACTAAAGCATGGTGTACAAACCTATCCCCTATAGATTTTAAACCTTAGACCTCTATTCAAAGTTCTAAATTCTCCACCATTAGTCCACTTAGGTTGCGAAGAACTCATCAAATTTTGATGATACCATAAATTTTATTTTCTCTTATATTACTTTTCTTGAGTAAAGGTATTTTCTTGAGTTTCTTCAACCTAGTGCTCTAGAGTATGTATAGCTTTTGTTCTTTAGGCATATAGGGTTTCCTTATATATATATATATATATATATATAGTTTGTTTACCTCTTCTTAGCAAAGAACAAATAATACTTCAATACGAGTTTCAATCCATAAAGATTTTACTTGTTCCATAATATGATGCAAGGGTCAATTCTTCAAAGAGCAAAATAAAAATAGGAAGTCAAATAGGACTTTCTTTCTTAAAGGACATTTATTAGTTGCTCATAGAATTGTCTGTTGATTAAATAATACTAGTTAAATCGTGGCTTCTAAACAAAAACTAATTCTAGAAAGACAAACATCCAAATCTAAAACTTGGATAAGGTCCTTTCTCCATCTAATCTATTCAATAGAACTATTGCATCGCCAACCTCTTTCATAATTTGACTCTTGTGCATACTCATTAGAATTCTATACATAGTAATATTAAATCTAAATTTCACCCATTTATTGCTCATATACTTTAGAGTATAACTTCTATGTTTATGTCATAGGTTCATACCTTCTTTGTGTATGAGACTAAACCTTGAATGAATGTTATACAAAAAATGACAACAATCATAGTTGACCAAAGATTGACCACTTTTTCCCTTCTATATATAAGATATCAACTACATTTAGATTAAAACCTTTGTCACATTCAAGTACCAATTTTTAGAAAGGAAAAATTTATTCAAATATAAAAGCATTGCTTATTTATAATTCTTGAACCTCCTTATAACTCCTCTCCCTGGTAGCTATCCTAGTCAAATCTTCATAGTTTGTTATTTCCATCCCTATATCCATGATTTTTGACAAAGTAAAAGTCAAAGATGAATAATACCTAGGGCTATATTTGTATTTCATCTTCATGGTTGAGAAGGATGAGGATTGTAACAACCCTCCCTAATAGGGTTTTTTGATCGTCTTTAATACTTTTTTGATCATTTTTGTTTGCTTGAATTAATAACTACTTGTTAGTAATAATTAAGCTTTAATGCTTTGGACATGATACTACTAATGAATTTTGTGTTACAGGTAAAGTCCACGAAAAATAAAATAGAAAATGACGACAGTAAAGATTTTCACCTTGGATGAATTCTATCGCCAAGAAACCAAGTTTTCAAATAGATGCATTCATGTAAATTTAATACAATTTTGTTGAATGCCTTTTTCTTTGTATAAGAATTGCTTTACAAATAAAATAATAATTAAATAAATTATAATTTAAATAGATAATTAAATAAATTCTATTGCAAGTAAATTAAATAAATTTTAATCTACATGATGAGCTAAGATTTAAAGGAATAATTATATAAAAAGTTTTTTAAAAATCTAGCACCACCCCGCAAGTGGGAAGCCGGCTTGGTGCATTCCTTAAAATATTTTATAAAAATAGAGGTGGAAAATGAGCGAAGGAATCCGGAGGGGTTGGTTTGGCCACCTATGAAGTCCTTCCAAGTCTAAAGGAAAAATTTCAACAAGAGTACTGTATTTCAGATTCTGAATTGGATTTAGTAGATAGTTCATAACTCAAACCTTGCAGTGTTTCCCTTGTTATTTTGGGGCTTAAAAGTGAATTAATTACTATTCAAGTTTCACCTCTGGCTTCTATCTACCTTGAAGCCACCTTAAATTAGATGACTATCTCTTTGAAGCCTACGTCTCTTCTTCCATTGCTTTATGTGCTCTGTCTACGTGCCACTATAATATTCACATGGGTTGAAGGATTCATTCTTTGTTGATCCCAGTTTGAGAGTCTCTCTTAAGAAATGAGAGGAACTGTTCGTTTTATTTGCTAATATCTTAATGTAGGAAAACGCCTTGTTCGGGCAGATTTTCAAGCTAATTGATTGTTTAGAATTTTTGGAAATGTCTTTAATCTTCCTGTGCCTTGCTTGAGCGGATTTTTGAGCTAATTGAGCATTTAGAATTGCTGGAAATATCTTTTAATCTTCCTGCACCTTACTCAGGCGGATTTTCGTGCTAAGTGATAGTTTGAAAATTTGCTGGAAACATCTAACATTCTTCCAGCACCCTTGCTTGATAATTTTTGTACTAAATAATATTTTAAAGCCGCGTTCTTCCTTAACCATTTAACCATTCGTTGGTTGCCAGTTTTTAGTTACTAATGGTCTTTTCGGTTTCTCTGAAAGATTTCTCTTTTTGCTATTCTTATGTTAATATATTTAGATATCTTGGAAATTATCTCATTCTTATTTAAATTAATTTCTAGAGGCCCTAGATATTAATCCGTCCTTATTTTAAATATGTTTTAATGTCCAAGCTATCAACAATTTCTTATTAAACGCCTATTTATTAACGATCTCTTAAAGTATATGTTTTGGATGTCTTAAATTATCAGTAATGCATGAGTCTTGATGTCCCAATTATTGATATTGCACCAATCTTTAATTATAAGTATTTCATATGTCCCATTAAATATCGATGCATTTAATTTCACCTATAAATGCCCAGATATCCATGACAAATACAAAGAAACACTTACGAGTTTATTACAGATTTATTTGAAGACAGTAAAATAAAAAAAGTTGGAGAATTGCTAACACAAATCAGCAGGAGAAACAACAACCTTCTCAAAAATATTAAAGATCATATGATATGATTTAAGTAATTGTACTTCAGGTCCCATAGACCATATTTGGGTCTAGCGGACGTAATTAAAATCTTTCATTCATTCATTCTTATGCACCCGTTTCTCCCGAAGTGAGAGTGAAAGATTTTGCACTCATTCATCCACTGGCTTTTCCTTCTCGTAGCAGGCACCTCAACCATACCATAGATCGCGCGGAGATTTCCTTTGATTCGCCGGCCCTGTTCGCTGCTTTTTGAAAATAGAGAGCTCTGGTTTCCGGGAATAAGCGCAAATCCGGCGATCTATTGTAGAACAAGAGCTTACCTCACCTCACCTAAGGTTTAATTTTCAAAAATTTTATTTTTTATTTATTTTTTTGTTATTGTGAGAAATCTTTATTATGAGTGTATAGGGTGAGAAGTCTTCTCCCAATCAACTATGATCCCTAGTAAAGTCAACAGATATATTTATCAATAGAAAATTTAACACAAAGTCAACACACCCACTCCTTAATACAGTCGCCCACGCCCATGCCAAAGGTAAAGGTCAAATTTCATTTTAATAAAAAAAGTAGGGAGGCACGAGGCATCTCGTTCAAATTATTTCACATGCGTGTTTTGCAGAAACTTAATAATCAAGTTCCTTAAAACGTCGTCAGATAAGCTCATTTGAATTTATTAAATTATTTTATTTTGTAATCTGAAGTTGAATAGCTTTCAATTCGTTGCATAACCTTCCCCATGGGTCATCTCATCACATTCAATCTCTGCTCAGGCGTAGCAAGGACAAAGCGGTCAGCCAATTAATTAAAAGTTGTGATGTCGGGTCCAAAACTTTAAAAGGAAGTATTTTAGGAAGACAACTATTGTTTGTGCTCAAGATGCCTGGTATGAAAGCTTTTAGAAGAATGTTATATCATTTTAAAATATTATTTCTCTAATGTAAAAGGTGTTTTCCTTAAATTCAATTAAACATTGATGTTCCCAACATAATGTGCGCTGATTTTTTTTTAATGAAATGTAAGATTTTAATTACTTCTGCAAGACTTAAATATGGTCTATGGGATTTCAAATATGGAAGTACAATTACTCAAATCATATTATATGATCTTTAATATCTTTGAGAAGGTTGTTCCTTCTCCTGCTGATTTGTGTTAGCAATTCCTCAACTTTTTTTATTTTATTGTCTTCAAATAAATTTGCCATAAACTCGTTTTCAAGTGTTTCTTTGTATTTGTCATAGATATCTAAAAAACCCGGGCATTTATAGATGAAGTGTTCCTTTGTCTCTACTGCCCCTGTGCTGCATAGAGTACATATCCTTTCTTCCCATCTTTGGGCGTTGTCCATCTCCTTGTTTCACATCTAAGCCGCAATGAGTATTTTTTCCTTCCACTTGATTTCAGCACCTATATACGTTTTTTCCTTGTGGTCATACGTTGGGTTATAAAACAATGATATTTCATGTCTAACAAAATAATATTATCTTTGTTAAACCTTTGGTTTATATATATATATATATTTTTTTAATGATTATAAGTTTTTTATTTCTTTGGTTTCACAAAGGAATGATAGAGTGTAATTAAATATAATTTTCTCTTTGGATGTTTTTAAATTAACCATATGTACCTTTAGATGATTATAAGTTAAGTTTTTTATTTCTTGGGTTTAACAAAGGAATGCCAGAGAGTATAATTAAATAATATTTTTTCTTCGGATGTAGCTAAATTAACTAAAATTATAAATTAGAAATAAATTAATGAAGTATTATTGAATTAGATTTTTTCCTTTCAATAAGTAAAAAAAGGAATATATAGAATTAGAGGAGGAATTGATAAAAGGAATATATAGGATTAGAGGAATGGAGAACTAGTCATTTATACGTTCTAAAATTTTGGAATCATTTGAGTAAACTTACTTCAAACATATTTTAACTATATTAATATTGTTCTTTCAAATCTAATAGAAGTAGAACCATTTTTTAAAAAGGGAGATTATCATAGAACCAACAGATGAATAATCGAACTAGATGAATCGTCTCCCAATAGCAACTTAAGCAAATTTAATAACGTGCTTAAAAGAGATTTACTTAGAATTATCTTATGAAACCTTGAAAAGCATACCTAAATATGGCTGGATCACGAGAAGGATAATCAACCCAAGAAATAAAAATACCCAATATCGGTTGTATTATGTGTATGTAATCAACTGTGATTCAAGAATGGTCATTCCTAACAAGATATGTCAGGACGAGTTATGTAAGGTGGGATGGTATGTGACACTCCACTAGGTCATTAAGCGAGCAATACAATGGTGGCTCTTGAGAAAATTTATGAATAGAAAGAGTCTAGTAGGAAAAATGAGAACATGGGGCTAGACAATTCTACGATGGTTGGTATGAGATAACTCATCACATTATTTATAACTTTGACAAGGGAGACCATGACTAGTATCAGGGTGAATGGCATGGCCTTAGTTGTATTCAAAATGCAAGAAAACTATTCTATGAGTGTGGATATCAACTAAGCACCAAGGTATTTATGCTAAATAATCTTGTTATCTCGACAATTGATGAGATTAATTAAACTCAAGATTCCATTTTAATATAACAAGTTAATATTGGGGAAGCACGTCCCCCCTCTAAGTATTATGGGCCCTAAAGGATAACCCCTAAGTCGTGGTCTTATGAGTTTTATGAGCTCATACCAGGTATGAGGGAGAGGAATGAGAGACCACTAATTGACATATTTTATAGGATGTGGCCATTCCTATCCACTTGGGGTTCGACTGTAGTGACCATAATCAAAAAGTGGCTTTTTATGCCTTGTACTGATTAAAAATTGGATGAGCAAAAAAATTTTAAATTTAAAAAAATATTTACCTTTGGTTAAGTTACCCCTCCTCTTCGGTAAGTTGTCATTGAACCAATGAGTCAAACTAGGTTGTTACAAGGATGGTTGGTATTTAGGTAATTATGCAATGTTAAGATGTTCATGATCAATAATGATGCTAAGTAAGACTTTTGAAAATCCTCTTAGAAATTATGATTTTTAAAAACTCTATTAATATGGAGAATTTAAAAGAAAATTTTGTTGAGTGTTGAATACTATAGAGGACATTTGTGTATACCTCAAGGTCTCATAGGAACAAAAGACAAACACTTGACTTTTCATCTCAACACCCTAAAGAGAAAGGGACTTAGAAATTTTTTAGATATATTGGTTGTAGAAGGGATACATAAAAGAAAAGATAGCAGGTAGTAAACATAGCTTAGCATTTTGATATCCATGAAAGGTAGATACAAAAAAATTAAAATTTATGGGTTGTGATAGATGAAGACCCATCAACTAGGAGTACCATTTCAAAAAACAAGACCTTACAAACCAATATTTTAAAACTCATAGATTACTTGTGAGTAGTACCCACGAAACTTGTGAGTTAGCGAAGCTTGTGAGTTTTTTTTCAATCGAGCCAAGTAACTCATTAAATCGCTACGAGTTACCCATCCATTACTCATCAATACTCACACATGTAGAGGTAGGGTAGGGGAATTCATTTAAAAGTAATTTTGGGGGTAGCATTTCATTTTTTAATCTTCTTCCATAGGCAATGAAATTGTAAATTATCGAACCATCGCAAACAACAAATCTAAACTATATTTCAACCTCAGATCAAATATTGGATACTAGCACAAGGAGATTTCACATTGTTCCTATTTATGGTGGGAGTAAAATGGCTTTAAAACACCTACCCTATATAATATGGTTGTTCTCATCTTGAGTGAGCCTTGTAGTGTTTCTAGGTGTGAGTACAATTGGTCTCTATTTGAGGCCATACACACCAAGAAGCACAACATGTTGAGCCAAAAGTACCTCAATGACCTTATATTTATGTAATATAAGCTTAGACTTCATACAAGACAAGTGGAAGGTAGTGAATCCTACGAGGAAATTCAATTGGATGAGCTAGATCCACTTTCTAATTGGATTATCAAGAGTTTTATGTATCTTAAGTTTATTATAGAAGACCTTGAAGCACTTAAGGAGGAAGAAAAACATTTAAGAGGAGTGGAGGAGATATACCATTATGATACTACACTTGAGCAACCTCCAATTTTCCCACCAATTTAGAGCCAAGGTCGACCATCAACACCAATTATAATGGGAAGAAGGAGAAAACAAAAAGCAGTTTAAAAAATGCTTTGCATTTCAAAATGTTGCATTGTTTTGTTGTATTTTCCATTTGGGTTGAATTTTTTTCATAGACTGTAATTGTACTCATTGCAAAATATATCTGATACAAAATCGAATCTCCAATTGTTGCTTTATTTTTTTTTGTTTATTGAAAAAATGGTTTTTTTACAAGTTTTCCTAAGTTGCTAAGTAACTCTCTAAAATAATGCTTAAAACTATTTCATCCACTTAAATATATTTTCATTACACATATTACAAGGAGTAAATATGAAAGAGTAAGAGCTGGATGAAGGGTATGATTTTGACTTGACCCTTTCACATCTATAGAAGAAAAGGACTTACATTATTTTTGGGAGGACTACAAGTTGAAGGTGAGAACCCTCTATAAAAAAAAACAACTTTATGGAAGTAATTCATAGGAGTTCTATATTTATAAAAGGGTAGCATTTAGAAAATTTTATGATTATTATAGACTATAGAAGGTATGGCCTCAAAGAATAAAAATAAGGACTTAAAAGTTACTTGTAGTTATGGCTTCCACTTTCATAGAGGAAAGGATACTTGAATAGCTTGTGAAGTGTGGACATTCACACCATATATTTCCTTCATAAATGCTCTTTTGTTTGCAAAGATAAAAAACTTAGAAAAAATCAAAGATATTATAAATTGCGGAACTACAAAACTTAAGGGTTATATAAGTATTGAATGTTAAGCTTGAATCCCTATGTCTACATAGGTGACACTTAGAAATTGTAGATCCCATAAAAAAACCAAGACCAAAATCATGTTCTTTCTTAATGGTGGTTTTCATTTTGCAAGAAAGATACTTGGACAATTTTTGGGAATTATGAACTATGGAGTACAAAACCCAATTCACAATAGCCAAATGACATGCAATAGGTCTAAGTAGGAAAGTGGCATAAAAATTAAAAGCCTAACTTTCATGTTAGAAACAAAAAAAAAAAATCTTTGAGAAAAGAACTTATATAATTCTAGGGCGAAAATGAAAAATTTGAAATCACAAGGTAACTCTTTTAAATGATCTTTTTATAGGGATATATTTTTTCAAATATTAAGACATTAAAATTTTATTTTCAAATACAAATTGAATCTTGAAAATGACATTAAATTTAATTCTATTTATCCATTTAAAATCAATAAACCCTATTGAAAAGATAATTTAATTTCATTCAAAGAAAAATCCTTTACATAAAAACTCCAAATCAAATACTATGATTCCACCTTTTCTAATTTGTCCACATTCAAGATTTAAATTTATAAAATTTCAGAATTCAAAAGGTATGCTAGACAAAAGAAAAGGGAGGTTATCATCATAGCAAGTAAAACTTATTTTTTTCAAACAATCAAAATTCTAACATATAGTAAAGGCATGACAACTATTTCATTCAATTGGTAGGAAAGAGAAACTTAATAGTGAGTTTATAGAATCCCTCTCTTAAGTTTGATGACTAGGTGAATACTAAAATTAGGGAATTCCATGATAAAAAACATAATCCAAGTCCATTGTTAGATTCAATAAATGGGTTAGAAAAAATATGAACTTTACCGATGCAAATTTATATAATGAAGATGACAAATTCAACACAACGAAATAAAAAATATAAATTTGTATAATGAATATGGAAAACTCAACGCAACACAATAAAAATATAATAAAGATAGGTAAAAATGAGGTTAATATTAGTTTTGGTAAGTGTTAAACAATTTCATTAATGTCATTGACTAACAAGAAGTAAGATAGATTAAATGCTACACGTTGTGCCAATAATAATACATGTTTAAACGTTATGATGTGGCTTAAAGAATGACATGAAAGGTGACCTAACACAGTGATGCAATTAGATGATTTAATTTAATAACATCCCCAAGTTCCACTTGGAAAAAACCAATTGGCAACACACAATGATCGTGAAATTCAGTAATCTTTTATGAACTCGTGGAACTAGAGACTGTGGAAATCATGACTAGTGGAGGAATTGTTTGAAATATTATTTTGTTTGGAGTTTTTGCTCCTACATACTTGGTAAATTTAGCTAATTCACAACATTACTTATCCAAGAAAAATGTGGAATCTAACATGGTAAGAATTGAAGGAAAAATTAGAAGAGATCCTTGCACCCACAAAGAAGGGGACTTTGAAAATGCTTTCTCTCTTTTGTAGAGTGCAAAAAGCTAAATAGCAAAGGAAAAAAAATAAATGTTGAGTAGTAATTTATAAAGTTCCTCTCTATAGTTATCAATTCTATAGATAAGGGAAACTTGGACACTTATAATCATTTTTTTTAATTTTTAAATTTCAATCATCAATACTCTAACGGAAACTAAAATGCTAATTTCTTAAAATTTGAATTTAAATAACTAAAACAATAAATTTTTTAATCAATAAGCAAAACTTAAATCTCCCACTTTACCCACAAAATAATATCATGCATTCCAAAACAACATTCCATATAATATAAGTATCAAACTATAGACTATATACATCCAAAAATACCCTCATATGTGTCATGAATATGCAAGTGTCAATTCATTGTTGTGAGGGCGCTTGAGAGAGTTTCAAGTTAGAACTGTTACCTACACCTACAAAGTTTCTAGTATGAAAAGAGGTGTGCTATCCTCTTGGTGACATGATGCAAATATACTTCATATAAGGGTGATCTATGATGTATACATAGTATAAAGGATCTAAATTGATTCATGGTAAAATGGACATGTCCAAAAATTGGGTTCATTGAATATTACTTTATACTATCTTTAAAGAGAGTTTTATGGAAGTAGATAGAGGTGGTGTTTTTTGGAATACTAATGGAAAAAATATCTTATCCACTCAAAATTGTATGAAACCTTAATAAATAACTATGTAAGGGTTAAAGGACTTCTTACAAAGATAGGGATTGTCATTGAAAATGGATGGAGATATATTTCAATTGAGAGGATCATAAATTATTATTATTGGTTATGTAAATAATAAGAATGGATGTGAAAATTGAATCAACAATGACATTATTAATAAAATCCATTATTGAAATTCCAAGGCATATAGAGAGAAGGAAACAACATGACATATAATTTAACTAAGTGCAATGTAGCCCTTTGTTTTGGTGACAATCAAATTTTGGAAGATATTTGGTCAAGGGAAATTCAATATTCAAAATTTAGAAGGTAATTGGTCAAGGGAAATTTCATCCTTTAATAAAAGTGATATAAGGTTTTCACACCATATTGAAACGAAAAAATAGATAACTTAAACAATGCAAGTTGAGAGTGGCCTCACTTTTCTTCTTTTAGATCTTTGGGGAAGAGCAAAGAGAGTGATTATGAAGCAAGTGCAAGTAAGAAGGCCTCGTATTTTCTTACTTCAAATCTTTAGAAAATTTCAAAATAAAGGATTTGCAGTAGAAAAATCTAGGTAACATGGAATGAAATTCATGTTTGAAAGCCCTAATTGGAAGTAATGATCCCCTATCTAGAAGTATGGATGCCCAATTTGAAGATAAGAGGAAGAGAAAATATATGGTAAGTTTAATATAGCGATCAAATGTTACATTAGAATTGATTATCAAGGATGAGAAAATTGAGCATGATATAAAGTTTTTAAAAGAAAAGGTTAATATGTAAGTTCCATGGGTAATGCTAAGGTTTTAAAATATTCAAATTTGGAAAGTAGAAGAGGGGATTGAATTTAAATTACTCCATAGCTTTTCTTCCTAAAGTTTTTTCCTCATCATATATTCAAATTAAAAAATTAGAGGTAAATTAATTGGTGGTAACCCATGATTTAGGTGGACAAATACTCTATATTTAAGTCTATGGAGTGAGAAATTTTCTATCAAGATAAAAACTATTAAAAAATTTCTAGTGTGGGTTAGGCTTTTTGGACTTCCATATCCACTTATCAGTAAGGATGTTTTGAAGGATATTTTCAATACCCTAGGGGATTTCATCTAGGATGTACCAACTACTAAGGAAAGAAATTTTATTGTATATACCCAAATATTCGGTGCTATGGATATTTTAAAACCTTTACCATAAGTCATTAAGATTGAATATAAATCAAGAGAATGGGATCAACAAATGGGTTATGAAAGCATAGAATTCTAATGCCAAAAATGTTATGAGATTGGACATATGGCAAGAGATTGAAAAATGAAAATGATGGAGAAAGAGAAAATTTTGGTCATGAGATAAACTACAAAATGAAGCAAAGAGATCATGTTATAGTATAATTTGTATTCGATCAAGGATATACCACTCCCTAACAAGAGGTAAATATTGTTAGCATATGTCTATTATTATTACATTAGTTAGTAATATTGTTAGTTGTTAGCTTTATTCTATTGTTAGCGAGTATATCTCCTAGGTTATTGTTAGTAAGCATCTAGTTGATTAGCTCCACATTTCATGGACTAATCTAGGCATATCATGTTGTATAAATACATTCGCTTATTCAATAATCAATATTGCCTATTCTATAGTCTTACATGGTATCAGAGTGGGTGTGAGGAGACCTCACTCCAATTAAACCTCACTCTGATTCTGGGGCATTAGGTTTCGATCCAGGTCTTTGTTGGATGCGAACGGATGCAGTTGTTTATGGTCGCATCCTTGCTAGACGTGGATGTAGCGTACACTGTACACGCTCGTAGCTACCAAGGATGAACACCTAGACGTGACAAGCTAGCGGACTAGCCAGCGAGGGGACCCTAGACGGGTGGAAACTCGACCCTGACTTCGAGGTCTAAGCGTTGAACAGTGCGAGGACCTGACGGACTTGGCGACGCAGATGCGTACCTAGGCTTGGAGGACTGACAAAATCGATGACGTGGACGCGAACCTAGGCTTGGAGGACCTAATGGACTCAATGATGCGGACCTACTGACAGACTCGACAACACCCATGGGGATCCGGTAAAACTTTGACAAATGGCGAAGTGTGATGGGTACTAAGGGTTCGGGTGATAAGACTACCCAAAGGTAGTCGAATTAATAAGTGAGGATTTTGATTTTTAAACCCCTAAGAATTTCCCACACATCGAATGTGGGATTAGGAGCTCCAAACAGAACCTGCACCAGCACTGTGAAAATCGTCGATCTCTACTCAGCGAGATTCGACACAAGTTGCAGACTTCACTGGGCCAAAAGCGTAGCCGACAAAAGAAGATCTTGTGGACGTGCATAAGGGTGAAGATCATTGTTTGCTGGATTTGGTATATTTGCATTTGTTGACATATCATTGCCTGTTTTCAATATGGTGATGCAGCTGATATATCTCTTGCAACGAATCGATGATTTGCAGCCAGCTGGAAGTTTTTTTTGAGATATGGTAATGCAAACGTCTCCCAGCAACACAGTCGAGTGAACGACCTATGATTGCATTCGTGGACCCGTTTTGGAGCTAGCAGGATTATTTTTTTTGAAACGACTCATCAATTGCTTACCGATGTGAGATAACATCTGTTACATTTTGATCTGAGAAAAAAAAACATCTTGATTTCAGAAAAAAATTAGCTTGTTGTTTTTCTGGTCCGTGTGGTGCACAGCGGTCGTGCTGAGGAAGAGGACAATCGCAGCAGATTTTATAGTCTGGATGCGATAGCTCAACATCCTTGGACGAATAAAATTTGTAGGCCTTCCATAGTTTTACAGATCAAAGCCAAAGATTTTATTTTGGAGATGGATCATTAACCAGCAGGTTTCATCATTTTTGGTTTGGAGCAAACACTGAGTGCAGAAGTCACCGTCGTATGGAGGAGATGCATTGGTGGTAGCATAGATAAGACGCACCACCCACAGGCAGCAGCGTCACCCAGTGGAGCGACGTCGAGCGTTGGAGAATTACCACCATGGAGGAGCCATCGTAGCACGTCCTGGTGGAGGGCGCCAAAACATAGAGCACAAGGTGCTCTTTATGATCCATGGGCAGTGGTAGCCCGACTGGCTGCAAGCCAGGTGCCAAGGCACTTGAGGAGGAAAGGTCGGGGGTTCAAGCCCCAACCGACCCAAAAGGTATACACTTTTTTCATTTAAGTTTGATTTAAATATATTTTTAATGATTTTAAAAATTAGTTTAAATTAAATATTTTATTTTTTCTTAAATTATTTTTTTTTAAAGAAAAATAATATTTAATTAAACTATTGTTTTTACTTCATTAGAAAATATTTTTTTTCACAACTTGAATTTAAAAATACCTTTGAAAAAGGAAAACAAAGAGGAAATCAAACTTTGTTTAAAGGCAATCAAAGAGGCATAAAATCATCAAAATTCAAACTTGTTTTTTTAGGCTTCATAAACAACAAACTTTGTTTGTTTGAAGTACTTCACACAGGGGGGAATTTTTTTTTTTTTGATGACATTTTTGTGCTAATCTGCCTAAGAGGCAAATATTGTAATTTATTACAAACAAGTAAAAAAATCCTTCTGGAGCGCCCATTTTGCGCTTCCAGAAAATTTTGGACTCATGCCAGGGGCACCTGCCCCTTGGAACCCCGTACAGGGGAGATATAATTTTTGCAAAACCAAGGGGGGAAGACTTATAAGGGTGCATTTTCGGCAGTGACCGACACCTTAGTCAAATTATTTTGCAAAATTTTATTGTAAAAGGTGCATTTTCGGTAGAGACCGACACCTTAAGAATGGGTAGATCAAAGAAAAAGATAGCCCTAAAAACTGATGTTGCTAAATCAGTTAAAGACCCATACTTTCCACCAGAGATGGATGGGTTGGATTTTTATGAGGAGGGCACATTCCTCACACTAAACAATGGTTTAGTAGCTCTCCTCGATGATTCTGAGTCTTGTATAGACCTTCAGACAAATGGTGCTCAAGTTCCTATTGGCGTTCTAAGGGGCATATACCTGGTATTTTTTGCACTTGACCGTACCCAAAGTAAATTGGAAATAAATAAGGAAAGCGAGGTCCTAAAGGTGAACGCTTGTTATGACACAAGTGACCTTCAGCCCATTGTGGCGAATGCTTGTTGTGACATGAGTGACCTTCAGCCCATTGTGGCACATGCTTGTGATATAGGCGACCTCATACCTTCTATGGTAGATATCAGTTGTAGCACAGGTGATCTCATCTCAATAGCATATTTTGCTTGTGACACTAGTGACTTAAAAACTAAACCTCCTCAAAAAGAGCTCCATAATCTCATCAATAGCGACAAATGCAATATTGTTAAAAGCATTGATGAAGATGATAAAATTGGGTGTTTTGAAAAACACACCAAAGGATTTTGTTCCAAAATGATGAAGAAAATTTGATTCAATGGTGAGAGTTTAGGTAAACAGGAACAACGCATTAAATCTCCAATAATGCTAAGTGTTATGGCAAAGCATGAAGGCCTTGGCTATACTGGACATGCAAGTACCAGTAATTCTATGTTTGTAAAACCTAAATCTCCTATAACTCCTAAAAAGCATTGTTGCAGTCACTATGGAAATACATGACATGTTGCAGCTAAGTGTTGGAGATTACATCCTTGTGATTCATGTGGATGTATGAATCACTCTTCTTCCAGTTGTTGGTACAAAGTGAAAATGGCCAACAAGGTTCATATTGATTGTGGATGGATAGATCTCACACAATGGACCATGATGAAAGAAATATTGTATGGCTTCTACCGAAAAGGTAAAACCTATGGTATACCCCGAGGCAAATCCAGTGACAGACCGAGTGGCAGTCCCAGAGACAATGACTCAGAGACAAACCTAAAGACAGACCCAGAGACAAAGTTCCAGAGGCAGATCTACAGGCAGATCCGAGGCGATAGGCGTTCACGAGCGGATCCCGAGATAGACCCAGTGGTACACTTCCAGAGGTATGCTTAGAGCCAGAGCCAGAGCCGAGCGGCGAGCCGAAGACAAAGCACGAGCCACCATTTTTTTCATTTCTCTTATTCTTTTTCACTGTATTGGGGCAGTTATATACTTTACCCAAATATTGTTGTATGGGGGGATATTAGCATAGTTAGTAGTTATTCAATTACCTAAATCATGTAATAAGGGGGGATGTTAGCATATGTCTATTATTATTACATTAGTTAGTAATATTGTTTTTTTTTTAATTTACATGGTGGAATCGGTAGCCGCCACGAATCCAGGTATGCTGTCCAGCTTTTATGGCTGCCACAGTATTCTGTGTTGTCTGCCCCAGAAGCCACCACATAGATCTTCGCGCAGTCCACCCCTATAACCACCATGCCACAATCATTTTAAACCTTTTACGCTGCTGAAAGCACCAGGAAAGGGACAAGCATTCAGTCCGACGATAGTTAGTAATATTGTTAGTTGTTAGATTTATTCTATTGTTAGCGAGTATATCTCCTAGGTTATTGTTAGTAAGCATCTAGTTGATTAGCTTCACATTTCATGGACTAATCTAGGCATATCATGTTGTATAAATACATTCGCTTATTCAATAATCAATATTGCCTATTCTATAGTCTTACAAATATATTCTATCTACAACATTAGTTGACAAACACCGTCATAGTTCAAACAGATCAATAGTTAGATAAAACAAAGAAGGATACAAGGGATGAGGAAGTACAATGTGCAAGTTCAAATTCAAAAGAAATTAAAGATGTAAAGGAAAAAATGGAGAAAAATTTTAAAACAGAGGAAGAAGAGGTCATTTTTATTTTAAGGTTTCCAAAGAAACATAAACAAAAAAGTGTTTTTAAGGTGATTCCTTGCACTTCAAATACTTCAAATCAAGACAAACCTATAGGTAATAAGTCTCACTATGAATAGTATTAAATAATTAAAGCGATTGATGAAGATGAAAATGTTGGTGGGAATAAAAAAGGAGAGGAAGACCCAAGAAGCAAAAACAAAGATAAAATAAAACTCATATGGATATTGATATGGGAAAATAAATGCAAATATCGCAAGTGTTAACAAGAAATGGGGCTAAACCTACAAATAAAAACAAAAAAGTGATTATAAAAATGATATCTTGGAATATTAGGGGCATGAATATGACCCCTAAAATGAGTTGTTGAGAAATTGATAGGTTGTTATAGCCAGTATATTTATATAAAAAGGAAACCAAGTAGCATATATTTTAACCATTTGTAGTGTTGATATTTGTCTTAGCAAAATTTAAATTTTAGAAGGTAACTTCTTAAGTGATATTTTATCTCTTTATGCAAATGATATCAAGGAATTGAGTGCAAAAACTTAAAAATTTAAGGAATATGAATAGTAATTTTGATAGGAAGGCAAATGAAGAATATTTTTGACAAAAATGCAATTTGGATATGGTTTTATTGACTTGAAAACAATGTAATATTTTGTTATTTTGATGGGAAAGGCCTATAATAGAAGCCACGTATTGTTGGAGATATTAAATTATTTGGTAGCATGTGGTACATTTGTAAATATTAGATTAGGGAGTGTGATTTATATTTTGTCTAATGTATGTGTCAATATGTGAGAAGAGTCCATGTGTTATGTAATAAAGTGTGCAAGGTATGAGGTGTGAGTTGTGAGAGTGCAAAGTGTTAAGTAAGTGTTGGTCAAATATCTACCTAAAATACAAAACATGCGTTTGTGCACCCTAGAAATGATCAACATTGAAATGCCGAAGGAAACAAATGTCCTCCGAGCCAATCTACAGAGAGGGTTGGCTCCCTTACTAAATCCTATACTAGTTTGAAGTTTAGAGTTGCAAGAAAGAAATGGAAATAACGAAAAGAAATGCAAAATATAGCCACAAGCCAGAAGATGTAGGATTGGGGATAGACTAGCAGCAAGAATTCAAATCAAGCATTTGAGCAGCATATAACAGAAATAAGGTAAAGAATCCACTTACGATATCGTGGAGATAACTTCCAGAGTTGCATTCCAGTACTCACTCCCTCACCAACAGTGTTCAAATCCAGATACATAATTTAAACTTAGTAGATAATAGACATGAATATAAAATAGAAATAATTAAAGTAGAAATAAATCACACACATAAATCATTTGTAGAATCATAATCTAAGCTCTTTCTATTTACGCAAAAAAAATGGAAGTGTTTTCTTGTAGAGTGTCTATCCTCCTCTTTTACATTGAAAATATCTAGTATTTATAGAGGTTTTCGCCTCTATCCATTTAATACACAAGACAAAATTTCCTTGGATCAGAGACTAGCAATAGGGATCTTCTCCTTGGAAATCCTCCGTAGCAGCGATCCAGCTTTTAAGGGAAATTCCTAGAAAATCAACAAATTTGGGCATCGATGCACAAAAAACTGTAAATATGGTCATTGACTTGACACCTCCATTATCCTTTGGAAATTCATCCTTATCTAGAATGTCTTGAAACTCATGAAAGTGACCCTATGGTATTAAATCTTGTACCTTTTTAGCATAAAACTGGGAAAAATAATCTCTTTCACCCCCATCATTAAATTCTCATCATTTGTCTGATTAGGTGCCTTTGAAAATTCTTTTTTGATGCTTGAAATCAATTTCACCCGCAATAGAGCAACAAGTGAAGACAGGCAAAAGTGCTCCATTTAAACTCCTTCACTTCCTTCTTATCCATGCTTCTAGGTGGAGAGAGCACCCACAAAACAATAACTTTTATAATTTCGCTTGAACTGCACCTTCAAGTTATGCTTTGCATCATTCCTTATAATTTTGCCTAAGGGAGAAGAAAAATATGGTTTAATTCACCATTGAATCGCATATCTCAATTATCACATAATTGCACTCAATGCACAACCCATAGATTAACTCATTTTAAAACTCTTTTTGTTGCGTCCGCCCCGTAATCGTGACAGTAATAAACCTTGAGAAATATGGGCAAAAACACCTTATTATATGCCTTTGATTTCAATTTCGGTTCTTCGAACCACCTTCGTATCGTTTTGCCCCTAATAGGGATGATTGAGAGATTCGCCTCTCTCAGGGCGAACACTATCAAACATTCTCTCCTTAACTTGTTCAATAAAAAGTTAAAACTGCTTTCGCATTGCGCTTCACATAAAATATTTTTCTTATTAAAATACACGTTCACCCCAAAAAGAGGTGAAAGGTATTGTCGCCCTTTACCTTAGGCGAACGTAGCTTTGACTTTTCCAAAGCCTATCTTGGAATTATTTCGCTTTTAATGTTTTCCTGAAGTGAAGACAAAAATACTTGACACATTCGTGGGACCATCTTCATGTAGCTTCACCCCTGGGAGGGGCGAATGGGACTTTCACCCCTCACCTGGGGCAAAAGCACTGCAATTTTAACTCCTTTCAACACATTCTAATGTGGGTCTTGTAACCTCTTCCTTCTCTATACGCTTTCGCCCCATGGAGGGGAGAATGGGAGTTTCACCTCTCTCTTGGGGTGAAAGCCCAGTTGACTCTTTCAAAGCTGACTTGGTAATTTGTCACCATTTTCTTAATGAGGTTCGCCCCAATGTGGGGTGAACGATGCTTTCGCCCCCCTTTGGGGTGAACGTACTTCTATTTCATTGCCTTCAAACCTTGACTTCGGGCATATCATGAATATTTCTCTCAGGCACACTTTCACCCCAAAGAGGGGTGAAAGGGACTTTCACCCCTCACTTTGGGTGAAAGCACACTTGCCGAACTTAACATCTTTCCCCTTTTTAAATTTACGTTCGCCGGTGAATGAGTTTTTTACCCCATTTTCGGGGCGAACGTATTTTTACCATTATTCCAAAAACAAAGACGTCTTCACCCTGAAGAAGGGCGATAAATATTTTTGCCCTTCTATTGGGGTGAAAAGGCTGTTATGTCCACTTTACCTTTAGTCTTTTAGGCATTTTTATTGATGTCTTTGGGTAATTTCAACTGATTTATCACACCATTTTCTTCAACCATTTTACCTTATAAAACCCATGATTTCCAAGCATAAAACCCATGAAAAATAAAAAGAAGATTAACATGCAAAAATGAACTGCAACACATTATAGAAAACACTACAACATTGATTCATTCTATTTTTTGCTTTTACAATCAAGAAAAGATTCAATAAAATTTGATCAAAATTTTAATGTGACATGGTGTCAAAACTACCAATATTTCTGGCAGCTCATGGGGTATCCAACTCGCGTGGATGCAAGTGATCCCAAGCATTTATCCATTGGGATTTTAGTGGTCATTTTTATGGGCTACCTTGGTTGGTGCTTCTGGTTCATATGTCTTCCCTTGCACCTGCTCAACTGCAGCCTGCTCTATTGTGGCTTCTTCTGCTGCTACCTGCTCTACTACGACATGTTCTTCCTGTTCCTTCAAAATTTCACAGGCAATTTTATAAATTGTAACTACTTCAACCCAAGCATCTGTGGTAAATAAGCAAGGAACACTAAGCGATTCATAAATGTACTGTAGGTTCTAGATATCCTCCAAGCTGATGCGCTTAGATCTATAAGCCAATTCAAACAAAGACGACTCCATGCGAGTGAACTTTTTCATGAGCGACAACACTTGCTCTTTCGTAATTGGCTCTTCCCACCTATCAATTTTTGAGATGTCTTGCACAAAATTCTTCTAGGCTACTTCCAACTATTCGTTCGATAATGGCTCGCCCTATTTATCTATAAAACATGGGAATCCCATATCAACGAGAGCATTAAAATGAACCATTGAAACAGAATGCTCCCGCTCAATCACACTAAGGAATTTCCTACCCTCTTTCACTAGGTCCTACCTGTAGAAATAATGACGTAGCATAACCTTTGTGGTAGACCATGCTCGATCCATGTCATTCATTGGGCGAATATGCATATTGGACTTATCCAAGGCTTGAATCTTTATTGCCAACTCCAAATGTGGCTCTAGTAGTTCCTATGTACTCTCTATTAACTACTGGCCCAATTGAATCTGTATTCAGAACTCGAAGAGGTATTGCAGAACCAGGACTGCTTTCACCGCTAGCTTTTCATAACTTTGAGTCAACCTAAGGTGGGCCTCCTCAGTCTTCCAAGAAAAACCCATAGCCTATGTAGCTTTCTCTACTAGTTGGTTATGTATGGAATCTAGCTACATCTTCATCACCTACGCCTGCTACTTCATTACTTTCCTCGCTGTTTGGTGGATATTTACTTCTTGTCACCATTCTTCCACCTATTTTGCACTATTTTCTACAACGCTCTACTTTCGGCCAAGGCTTATTCAATCTTGGTAATCTTGACCTCGATTTCATAGAATCTCTGCTTGTAGTGTTCACCATGCAAGTAAATTGAGCTCATATCAACATGGATGTTCCCCATTTTTTTAGTAGGATCAATCTTTGTCAGGTCCTCTATCATAATTTTGTAAGCGTAATCGCTTGATGTCATTTCTCCTTGTGGATTTCAGACCAGGGGAATCATCTTAGCAATGTGAGCCTCCATAGCAACTGGATCGAAGGTAACTTTCTTGAGTGGCTTATCTGGAGTGTGTGCCTCCTTTCTCCTGTGACTCTTCAGCTACTAATATGAGCTTGACTAATATTCTCTATAACTGGCTGCTCTAGCATCACCTTAATCTTGAGTAGCACCTACATCTCCAAGAATGGGGTAAATGGGAACAAAGCCTGAGAATGGTCTATCTTAAAAGAAGAAGAGGAAATAAAAATTAGAGGGACCGAAATAGCAGAATTAATGGAAGCACCAAGCTCGACTGTAGTTACGCTCACTCATGGAGGTGCTTGCATACTTACAACTATAGTGGAAGTAGTGATAGGAATGGAATGTGGGGGATGCAAAAATAGATTCAAACCTGATGCAAATTAACTAAAAGAAAGGGAGACCAAAGAGAGGGTAAGAGAAGGAGCAGTAGTGACTTGCGGGTGAGAGTTAGGGAGCGAAATAGAAGTAGAGGGTATATCAAATGGAGGGGAAAAATATGTAGCAACGAAAGAAAATGAAGTGACAACCACTACTTGCTCCTGAATAGAAGAAGAGGGAATAGGAGATGTACCTTCGGGTGTGGGCATCATGTGAGCCAGTGATGGAGGCGGCTACGTAACAAGTTCCTATTATACTTGCTATTTCTCCACCTCTATGTTGAGATCTATGATCTTCATTTGTTGGTCCAACTGCTGCTCTTGCATCAATAGAGGTTCTTGCGAAATATTAACCTGAGCAGCTGACATCAGTAGAGGAGGATTAATTGCAGTTGTAGTAACATCGTGGAAACTGCAACATTGGTTGAGGAAACAACATTGGTTCTTGGCTTCTTTGCAACCTTAGGGAAATAAAATACCTCTTTTACACTTTCCTTCACCTGCTTAGATCTTCTCTTAAACACAAACTGTTGTTCTTCCTTATGTGTAACTTCCTCAGCTATCGGGTGTTCTTCTTCAACCATGCTTTCTTCGTTGACAGATTTTTGAAAGCTTCGAGGTACGACCTTGGAGAAAGCAATAGGTTGATAGATGTTGACAAATTGATCATATAACTTCGAAAATGCCTCATCCATATTTAACTCGTTGGTAGATGTAATTTTTCCACGGTGAACCCTCATAATCCACCAGTTTATGATTTTTTCCTCAGACCATGTGGGCAACTGTTCTTTCATATGGCTAAATAGCCTCGGTGGAGGAATGTGATCTCTGTGCACTACAGGATTATATTTTACCTCTTGTTCATAAAAATCATGCCACGGTGGAAGTGACCGCATGGCTTCAACATGCCACTCCAAATCACTCCCTTCAAAATTATTGCAATTTTGATGAATAAATAGCCGTGGGTAGCAATGAAAATTCTTGGCCTTAATTATTTCCAAAAAATGACCCAATGGATCATATCTCCATATTTGCAACAGTTCCACCAGACCCAAGTCCTGGAGAGCCTCTATGAGTAATTTGTTTTGACCAACCTAGTTCACCTTGATATTGCCAAATTTAAAAAGCATCATGCACATTGCTCTCTTACCGTACCCTGATCCATAAACACCATTAACATAATCATCCTGGTGCACCACCTCCATTGCAAAAACATGCTCGATGGTGAAATATGGAAGCATGAATGGCTTACCCGTGAAGCCAAAAATTCGCACAACTACGCCTTGAGTCAGCAAAAATATATCATCATTTTCAACTGTAATAATCACTTCTCTCATTGCCCGTGACACCCTTTCACTCTTGTCGCAAATCATATCAATTATGGGGCCCAAAAATAAGCGGTTAAAATTATAGAATGACTCCCTTCTTGATAGAGTAGGAGTCCACATATAAACCGGTAAAACCTTGTTTTCCTCATCAACTTGTTTAACAACTATAAATAAAAAATGTTGATGTAAATGGAAAAAGAAATACCAGACAAGGAATGAAGTATGCTTGAATGAAGTTGCTTCTCTTGTATTCAATTTTTTCAACTGGATGTGCATTTTCCGATATATGAAATCAGCCCAGTCAAAATAAATTGGATTTGTACCTACCCTCATTGTCATTGGAGCGTAGAACTCCACCTGGGATATACACTGTGCAAGAACCGCATACCACTTGTGAACCATGGAATCCGCTGAAAGACCAACAATCTATGTCGACATTGAAAAATATCTGGGCTCTTAAAATCTGAAAGTGGCTTCGTCAGATTTGGCAACTGCCCTAGGTGCAGCTCTCTAATTAATTACACCTCCATAAACTGGTGTAGTGTCACCGTAGATACATTTATTTTCTCCTATTCATTGAGGTGCAGTTTCTTGGAGATCATGTCAAAGGGGGGTTTTAACCCACATGCAAATGCTTCCCTCACCGCGTTGGAAGAGATAGAGAAAAGCACCTCCCCATTCGCCTTTTGAATAGTCCTAGTAATCGGGTTATAAAATCGAGCAATCAACTTCACCAACTCTAGGTAAGCATGTATGGGTGTGCACAAATACTAGAATAATTGTGCATAGTATGACACCATTAAAGGGCTCTCCGACATCAACCCTTGCTTAATTGTGAATTCCACATCTTACCGAATCTTAACGACACCCTTATTGGTGATGATGCAGTCTCCGATTTTTGCCATTGTGTTAGAGTATGGGTCTTAATCCATATTTTCATTTCTTCGAGATTTCTTGTATTTCTTCCCGCCCTCTAATTTCTTTTTTGATTGCTTGTTTTCTACGGTATCTTTCACTTCTACACTTTTCTTGCCCATCGTGCAAATTCTGGAAACCTTGAAAGCACTCTACAACTTCTACAAACAACAGCTCGAAAATACATCGACAAAATTTTAAAAATTTAATCTTTAGAAAATTTTACCTGTTCTATTTATAGAGTGTGCGCCCACCTACCACAGTAAATGTGGCGAATCGATTTGATGAATTCGGGAGGTCGTGCGCCTTGGAAAACTCACTCAACACTTTTCTCCATGATTTAACGGTAATCAACCTTTATTTACCATGATATATTTTTTTAAAACTGTGACTTTGCCATGTTATGCCCTCGAACAATGTGCCCTAACTCTTTGACGTCTACTTTGAAAAAATAAATATGCTACAAGTAATCCAATTAACGCCTTTCGAGAATACCAAGAGATTTTTCCCCTTGAAAATGCCAAAACGTAGCTTTTAGAAGATCCAAGCGAAAACATCCTACTTGGGACAATTCAAAAACATGAGGAAAATTCACGCGCCTGTCATGTGCCCGAAAAAAAATCTGAGGAGCGAAATCACTTCGATGGTGCACTTTGTCTCTTCTTCTCTTGCTCCTAAAAATGCCTTCAATGTTTGATTTACTTCCATGGCGAAAACCCTCCTTTTCTTTCGCTTTTCTTTTTCACCCCATATTTTTAGGAAAAACATTGATTTTCTTTCCTTAGACAATCCTCTAACTTGGAGCTTTAATTTTGCTTTTTCTTTTTCCCCTTGTTTTATTTTCGCCCTCCTCCTTTTCTTTTATAATTTTAAATTATTTTTCAGCACTCACTTAATTGGGTAAAATAATAATTTTAAAATCTTTGTTCCAATTGGTACTCATAAAACAATTTGACCTTTGCTGAAAAAATAATTTAAATGATTTGTTGAAATCTCTTAACGCCACTTTAGAAAAAATTTCTGGGGCGAATTTGATATTCAGAGGGAGAATGGGCGAAAACGATTTTCCTTTTATCTTTTTTTTATATTATATTTTAATAAAGCAATAAAAATACTGGTGGAAAATGAAATCTATACATATTTACATACTCACACCCCTGATCATGTTATTGAAAATAAGCCTTCAGATGAAGGCCATTAACTGGAATTGGAAGATCCCAACCATCCATGTCTTGAATATGATATGCATTCGCCGAATTTACCCTTGAGACTTGAAATGGACCTTCCCAGATTACATCAAACTTGTGGTGCTTCCTTGGCTTGGCTTTGTTCTCATTCCACTTGAGGACTAAATCTCCAACCTGAAACTTACGTTATATCGCCTTCTTGTCGAACCACATCCATGTCATTATAGCATGTTCGGTGAAAGCAACATATACCTTTTCTCTCTCCTCTTCTAGCTGTAAAATTTAATCCAACGTCGCACTCATGGGATCGAATTCGTCATCTTCATATCTAAATAATTGCAAGGTCTGGAGAAATGGGAGCTCGATGTGAGTGGGTAAAACTGCTTCCTTCCCATACACCAAATAGTAAGGGGAAGTTTTAATAGACTTCTTAACTGATATACGTTCTGCCCATAGATCTTGATTTAACAACAGATGCCAATTTCTTTTATTGCTTCCAAGTGTCCTCTTCAATATTTGAAGGAAATTTTTGTTCGTGGACTCAGCTAGGTCGTTTCCCTGCAGATAATAATTGGAAGAAATCTTTAGATAAATCCCATACCTGCTTGCAAATTCAAAAATTTTGGCCCCAATAAATAGAGTTTTGTTATCTGTTACAATGGCGTTTGGTACACCAAAATGGGTAATCAGTCCTTCATGGAAAGAGATAACCGTAGCCTAATTTGCTTTCTTAGTTGGATTGACCTCTACCCACCGAGTAAAGTAATTGGTCGCTATCATAATATAATTGTGTTATGCAAAGGAATGAGGATCGATAACTCCAATGAAATCCAAGCCCCACTACTAAAATGGTACTTCTACCTGGATCAGATGTAGAGGAAGAGATGCTTTCTTATTCCTACCAACATACCGCTGACAGTTATCACAACTTTGGCTCACTTTGTGTGCATCTGCGAAAAGGTTAGATCAAAAATACTCAGCTCAGATGATCTTCAAGGCCATAAGCCTTCTTGCATAATGCCCATCATATAAGCCAGAGTGGAAGTCCAATATTTTTTGTTTCTAATATTCTCAAATGCATCTGAGGAGTACTTCATCTATGTTTTTGTGGAACAACCCACTTAGCAACAGGATGTACCTGAGAGCCTACAACCTAAATCTTCACCGTTGTAAGGCATTAAGATGTTATGGACACTTTCCATATGTGAATAATTCAACAAGATCCTCTGTCCAATCACGATTACTTGTAATTTGATTGGAAAGATTACTCTTGCCAATAACCTCATCCTGTAATGGGGCTAGCGATCCGAAAGCTACGCTTTTAGCCAATTATTAGTAGAGGGCCCGATCATGAACCAACTTAATCGGTCAAATATCCACATCATATTCCTGAATATTTGAAACCCAATCTGCTCTTTTATCACCCATCTCTCCTTAAATGATGAAATTTCTAACATCTGGATGGATAACATAGATAATTGTCTTACTTTGTGAAATAAAGTTCTAAAACTTATTTAAAGACTTCATGACTACATATACCTGCTTCTCAATGAAGTTATACTTTTCTTGATGCAGTAAAATAACCTAACTTATAAAAGCGATCAATTTTTCATCTCCATCATGTTGCTTTTGCGTGAGGATAACAACATAACTTTCCTGCTTTCCCACTGCATAAAGGATAAAATATTTTGAATAATATGGATTGATTAACATTTGTGCTTGGGTGATTCTCTCATTGATCTCCCAGAATGCATGTCTTCTTACTTTTGTCCACTTGAAGTCTGCATTCTTCTTTAGAATCTCAATCATCGACTTTACTACCTGAGCAAAATCAGCAATGAATTTTCAAATGAAGTTAATTTGTCCAAAGAATGACTGCAGGTCCTTTTTATTAACTAGCAGAGGTAACTTAAAGTGAGCTTTAGCTCTTGTAGGATCAATCACCAGCCCTTCCTATGAAATCACATGTCTCAAGAGTTTTCCCTCTTTGATAGTGAAAATAATTTTTTTCGGGTTGATGGAGATTCCAAATTCTTGATACTTTTCAAACACTTGTCTCAGATGAGAGACATGCTCTTCCCTACAATGTGAGAAAACAATCATGTCATCAAGGTAAATTACAACAACTTGTTTCAACAACTCCCCGAAAGTGACATCCATAGCTCTTTGAAAGGTGGCACAAACATTTGAAAGGTCTAAAGGTATTCTCTGATAGGCGAAGGTGCCCCACTTTGTAGTAAATGTCATTTTGTGCTGGTCCTCATCCTTCACCCAGATTTGGTTATAGCCAGAGAAACCATCCAACAATGAAAATCTCTGCGCTCCAGCAACTACGTGAAGAATCTAATCAATCTATGGTAGGGGATAGTGATCTTTCAAAGATGCTTGGTTCAGATTGTGAAAGTCCACACATAGGCAAATATCTCCATTCTTCTTCTGAAATGGAACCAAATTTTCCACCCATGTTGAGTGCTTGATCGGATAAATTATTTTTGCTTCCAACATTTTTAACAACTCTACTTTCATAAGAACTTCAATTTTTGGATTAACAGGTCATTTTTTCTACCAAAAAGGTTTCACCCCTTCTTGCAACTCAATGGTGTGTTGTATTATATTTTTATCATATCCTTTTAGATCATGGTAGCTCTAGGCGACTATATCAGGAAATTTGTAACACAAATTTTTAATGTGCTCAAGGTCATTTGGCATACATTCTGTTTCGACTTTGATGACTTTATCAAGCTCTAACTACATTTCCTTGTACTCCTTTACGTCCACATTTATCAATCTATATGAGAAGCTCTATGACCAATCCTATTGCATAAGAAGCAATGTCCCTGAAAACCATACCTTCTTCCTTTGAAGTTTCTTCTAGAAAAATCAAACTTCTTTGATCCATGGATCCTATAGTGTATAGCCTTGTGTCCAAATCCATTACAAGAAAAACAATGTCCTTGAAAATCCCTTTGTCCATGCCTTGGTTCCTCATACCTTTCTTGATCATTATACTTGTAATCATATTTGAATTGTGCATTGTATCCTTGAATGTTCTTTGTAGCATCTAAATCCTCTTCCTTAATTTCTTCCTTGCTTTCCTCTTCAAGAATTTATTTTCCTTTTGAACTTGATTCACCTATCTCAAAACAATATCCAAACTGGATGTTTGGAGCCATAGGAACTTTGGAAATTTCTTCATAAATATTAGGTGCTTCCTTGCTTTCATCTTTTAGAACTTCCTTTCCTTTTGAGTGTGACTTTTCTTGGAAATAAGATACAACTTTAAAATAAGTTTCCACTCCTTTTTGAACATTTTCATTTAATGTGTCATGTCTTGCCATTATTGTCCTTAATTATTCATTCATCCTTTCCTCTATCCTTTTTGCATTTTGAAGCTCATCTCTTAGATCACTGATTGTCTGAAGTTGTTCTACTCTGATTTTTACATTTGTTCGAATCTTGTTTTCAAGATTCCTAATTTCTTCTTTTAGCCTTTTGATTTTTGTTTTTTGTTTTCTTGGCTCATCCTCTTCTTTTTCTATTACCAAAAGTGAGACTTCTTCTGTTTCTTTTATCCCATAGAAAAACCCTTCTTCATCTTCACTGTCACTAAGATCATTATAATATTCTATAGCAAACAAACTCTCATGATTTCTTTGACCATACCTGTTTCCTTGATGTGTCATCTCATATTCACTATCACTGAAGCCATTGCAATATCCTGATCTGTGATCTCTTTGACCACACACAAAGCATTGTTCTCTTTCATATTCTATTCCTAGGAATAGATGTTCTTCCTTTTCATCATTTGACTTGTCTCTATCATTGTGATCTGAGCTATCACTTGCTTCTACAATGTAGAAGGTTTTCTTTGTCTTATGAAAACTTTTCTTCTTCTCATACTTGCTTTGCTTGTATCTGTCATATTTGTCATGCTTATGCTTTCCATCTTCTTTTCTTCTGTGACCCTATTTTTCATCATCATTGTTTTCTTCATGTGGACACTTGTATGCATAGTGACCAAAATCACCACACTTGTAGCATCTAACTTTCTTCATATCCCTATAATTTCTTAAGTCCTTTTTCCTTTTGATGAAGTTAGCTTCCTCATCATTATCTGAATCTCTATCTATCTCTAGAACTTTCCCTTTATTTTTCTCTGAAGCCTTGAATGCAATTTCTTTTATTGGAACTTGATGCTTACTTCTCCTCATCTCATAAGTTGTGAGAGTTCCTTGTAGTTCTTCCATTGTTAGCTTGTTGATATCCATTGTTTCTTCTATTGCTGAAACCTTTGCATCATACTTCATGGGAAGTGATCTCAAAACCTTTTGAGTAACTACTGATTCTTTCATCTCAAATCCTAGACCTCTCATGGTGTTAGCAATCTCATCAACTCGAAGTAAAAACTATGCAATATCTTCAGAATCTTCCATTTTCAATTCCTCAAATATTTTTCTATGAGTTTGTAGTTTTGCCAACTTTACCTTGGAATCTCCTTCATAGGTATTCCGCAACTTGGTCCACATTTCATTTGTTGAATTACATACCATGACCTTTGCAAAATCTGTCTCACGTAGCCCACTCAGAATACAATTCATTGCCCTTGCATTGATCTCAACCAATTTCTTGATAGTCTTATCTGCCTCGGGATCACCTTCAACCTTATACTCTTTTGCAACCATCTGCCATACCTCATATCCTTGTGATATCAAGTAGTTCTTCATTCTCATGCTCTAGAAAGCATAATTTTTACCATCAAATAGTGGAGCCTTATTTGTAGATGATCCATTATGTGAAGCCATCTGTGTTCTTGTAGAATCTGCCCTCAAGCTATTAGCCTTTCCGAAGGAACCCGCTCTGATACCAATTGAAGAACACAAGCTTATACTGAGAGGGGGGTGAACAGTATAAGACCACTTTTTACTTTTCTTTTCAATTCAATATTATGCAGTGTATAGATAGCAGTATCAATAGCAGTAATCAAAGCAATGCACAAAACACCATACACAATAGAGACACCACAGTTTACGTGGTTCACCCAATGTGGGCTACTCCACGGAGAAAATATTTTACTAAAAATTTCTCAATCAATCTCTTTGGGAATCCTTCCCAATTACAATGTTTATGGATCTCTATCCAAAGGAGATGTTGATCCCCTAATCTCAAGTTCATGGATCTCTTCCATAGGAGAACTCTTTCCCCTTCTGCTCTGGCTAGTGATCTTCTAGAAGACTCTGTCTCTCTATTGCACTAACTGGTGGATCTCTCTCCACTTGAAGACTCCTCACTCAGATCTGTCTTCAATTATCCTGGCTATTGGATCTCTATCCACTGAGACTCTATCCTCTATACTCTATCACCTCCAAAGCTCTATCAATAGGCTCACTCAGAACCTGCTCAATAGGCTCACTCAAAACCTTCTCAACAAGCTCACACAGAACTTGTCCAAATCTGCTCAACAAGCTCACACATAACTTGTCCAAATCTACTCAACAAGCTCACATAGAACTTGTCCAAATCTGCTCAACAAGCTCACACAAAACTTGTCCAAATCTGCTCAAGCAAGCTCACCAAGAACTTGCCCAAATTTGCACTAGCAAGCTCACCAAGAACTTGCCCAAATCTGCACTAGCAAGCTCACCAAGAACTTGCCCAAATCTGCTCTAGCAAGCTCACCAAGAACTTGCTCAATAATTCAATCTCATAGAAGCATAAAGAGAATTGTTAGAGACTCAATATGTTCTATACTCAAATCCCAATCTCAACTCAAATCAATCTTATAGAAGCATAAAGAGAATTGTTAGAGACTCAATATGTTCTATCCTCAAATCTCAATCTCAACTCAAATCAATCTTATAGAAGCATAAAGAGAATTGTTAGAGACTCAATATGTTCTATCCTCAAATCTCAATCTCAACTCAAATCCAGAATATAGAATAGTTTGTTTCATGGAACTTGAACAACCACTTCACACAATCACTTGACTAGGCTCAAACAACTCTTCTCAACCAACTACCACAAGGAACAACTCTTTCTTACAAACCCTAGTCCAAGCATGTATCAACCAACTCAAATGTTTCCAACAATGCTCAACCACAAATCTCACATAACAATGATACTCATGTTCTTTTCAAGTTCAAGTTCTTTGCATAACCAATGGGCTTCAACAACAATGCTAATAAAACATTCTTCACATAACAATGATACTCATGTTCTTCTCAAACCCTATCTCAGGTTTTTCACACTACTAATGGCTTCAACAACAATGCTTATAAAACAAGGTTTAATAGCAACTCTCAACCCAGAAAACCTTGAGGCATTCAACCAACTACTTTCGAAAAGGAAACCACAATTAATCCTTTTCTCTCCAATGATATTTCAGAAATCAACCACCATAAACAATCAATAGGAGAATGTGCCCATACCTTTTATGAAGATGAAGAAGCCTTTTGGTTGTCCACAAAATCTGTCTCACTCAACACACTTTCTTTTTCAACTTTCAACAAGGGTTAGAGATCTTGATTAATAACACAACAATAACATCCAAATAACACCTTATTACTCCTACTCAATAACATACACCATGTCACTTCATAAATGAATTAATCTCTTTTGAAAAAGAACAAAGCAACCTTCACTTTTGAACCTCTTTACAAAATCAGAAATATCTCTTTACACACACCTTATTTCTCCCTCTAAGCAAGTTAATCAAATAGCCCTCGGAATAAGCTTTCCAACGATATATAATATGATATACTTTCAAAAATTAAATCACCAGAAATCTCTCCTTTTTTAAACATGCATCATAACCCTTATTCCTCCTAGGGCAACTTTAGAAAAATAAAATATATCTAAAAATTATTAACTTGCCTCTGTCCTTGATGGGATTCGATCTCGTGACCTTCCTTGCTCAGCGCCTTAACCACAACCAACCTGTCATTGGGCCACACGCCCTCACGTGCTCAAAAGGAGCACACAACAAAACCTTATGCCGCGAATATCTGCGCCCTTCGAAAACAAAACGTGCTTCACGTGTTTCAACACAGCAAAACACCTCCGACAAGAATCGAACGTAGGACCTCCTGCTTCACACACAGCGCATGAACCACTAGGCCAAGGAGGCCTATACGTTTGGCTTTACTCCACAATAGTCTCTTCAACGAACGCGAAAATCGTAAGCCTTTTAAAACCCTTTTCACACACACTTCGACACACGATGCGCAGGCTCTTTTACCATTCGAATCCAAATATCAAATCGAGCGCTTAGAGAAATAAATCGAAACTTTGGGCATATATATATATATATATATGTCCTCCTCCTTTCCTTTGACGTCGGCGCTATAATTTAAATATTAGTTTTATGCCTTTTCCTTTCTTTGACGTCGGCGCTATAAATTAAATTTTAATTTTAATTTTAAATAATTTAAAATTTAAACTTAAATATTTAAAATTAAATATCTCCATCATCGGGGCACCTTTTTCGATGAAACGAAAAGCCAACCTGGGTTTTAAGAAAAACCCATTTCAAATCTGCCATCCATGGTTTTAAATAAAACCTTTTATTTTGCCTGCCTTGGTTTTCACAAAAACCCTGTATATATCCATGCTCTCCAAAATATCATAAATGCTTATTTATGAAATGCTTTGGCCACCAAAACTCAATGTGATCCATGTGACATCAATGACAACATAAAATCACTCAAATTTCCAACAATCTCCCCCTTTGTCATTGATGGCAACACCTCTATTGTAAATCACCACAATCATTGCAAAAACCATCTCTGAGAATCAAAGTTGCTCCCCCTGACTCAATACTCTCTATGGAGGCTGCTCCCCCTAACTCAATGCTCTCTTTGGAGGCTGCTCCCCTAACTCAATGCTCTCCCCCTTACTCAAATCTCTCCCCCTTTGACATCAATGGCAAAAGGGACACCTATGGGGCTAAAAGATATGACTCTTAAGCTTAGCCCCCTCACCACCTTCTCTATTGAGGTGATTAATTTTGGGGTGGGAGTACATTTACTCCCATATTACATTGTTTCTTTCCTCTATCAACTTCCTTCCATATTTTTTTGATATCCTTCTCTTGATGAATTACTTGATCTTCTTGTCTTGAACCCTGTTTGACCTTCTTGCCTTGAAACTTCTTGACCTTCTTGTCTTGAACTTGTTTGGAATTGAGTCCTACACCATTTTGCAATATGTCCAAAGTTATTGCAATTAAAACACTTGATATTGTAGCCTTTGGATGGTGCCCATATCCTGAATTCTTTCTTGAAATAATTTCCATATCCATTCCTTTCTTGAACCCTGTATTGTGAAGTTCTGTTTTCATGACCATTATGACCATGACTTCTGATTTGTGTAGCTCTAAAACCAAAACCATGTTGCTCATTTTCTTTGCACTTGAGAAGCTCTATGACCAATCCTGTTGCATAAGAAGCAATGTCCCTAAAAACCATACCTTCTTCCTTTGAAGTTTCTTCTAGAAAAATCAAACTTCTTTGATCCATGGATCCTGCAGTGTATAGCCCTGTGTCCAAATCCATTACAAGAAAAACAATGTCCTTGAAAAGCCCTTTGTTCATGCCTTGGTTCCTCATACCTTTCTTGATCATTATCCTTGTAATCATCTTTGACTTGTGCATTGTATCCTTGAATGTTCTTTGTAGCATCTAAATCCTCTTCCTTAATTTCTTCCTTGCTTTCCTCTTCAAGAATTTCTTTTCCTTTTGAACTTGATTCACCTATCTCAAAACAAGATCCAAACTGGATGTTTGGAGCCATAGGAACTTTGGAACTTTCTTCATAAATCTTAGGTGCTTCCTTGCTTTCATCTTTTAGAACTTCCTTTCCTTTTGAGTGTGACTTTTCTTGGAAATAAGATACAACTTTAAAATAAGTTTCCACTCCTTTTTGAACCTTTTCATTTAATGTGTCATGTCTTGCCGTTATTGTCCTTAATTCTTCATTCATCCTTTCCTCTATCCTTTTTGCATTTTGAAGCTCATATCTTAGATCACTGATTGTCTGAAGTTGTTCTACTCTAATTTTTACATCTGTTCGAATCTTGTTTTCAAGATTCCTAATTTCTTCTTTTAGCCTTTTGACTTCTGTTTTTTGTTTTCTTGGCTCATCCTCTTCTTTTTCTATTACCAAAAGTGAGACTTCTTCTATTTCTTTTATCCCATAGAAAAACCCTTCTTCATATTCACTGTCACTAAGATCATTATAATCTTCTATAGCAAAAAAACTCTCATGATTTCTTTGACCATACCTGTTTCCTTGATGTGTCATCTCATCTTCACTATCACCGAAGCCATTGCAATATCCTGATCTGTGATCTCTTTGACCACACACAAAGCATTGTTCTCTTTCATCTTCTATTCCTAGGAATAGATGTTCTTCCTTTTCATCATTTGACTTATCTCTATCATTGTGATCTGAGCTATCACTTGCTTCTACAATGTAGAAGGTTTTCTTTGTCTTATGAAAACTTTTCTTCTTCTCATACTTGCTTTGCTTGTATCTATCATATTTTTCATGCTTATGCTTTCCATCTTCTTTTCTTCTATGACCCTATTTTTCATCATCATTGTTTTCTTCATGTGGACACTTGTATGCATAGTGACCAAAATCACCACACTTGTAGCATCTGACTTTCTTCATATCCCTATAATTTCTTAAGTCCTTTTTCCTTTTGATGAAGTTAGCTTCCTCATCATTATCTAAATATTTATCTATCTCTAGAACTTTCCCTTTCTTTTTCTCTGAAGCCTTGAATGCAATTTATTTTATTGGAACCTGATGCTTACTTCTCCTCATCTCATAAGTTGTGAGAGTTCCTTGTAGTTCTTCCATTGTTAGCTTGTTGATATCCATTGTTTCTTCTATTGCTGAAACCTTTGCATCATACTTCATGGAAAGTGATCTCAAAACCTTTTGAGTAACATATGATTCTTTCATTTCAAATCCTATACCTCTCATGGTGTTAGCAATCTCATCAACTCGAAGTAAAAACTATGCAATATCTTCAAAATCTTCCATTTTCAATTCATCAAATAATTTTGTATGAGTTTGTAGTTTTGCCAACTTTACCTTGGAATTGATTGAATTCGATGAAGGCACTAAATTAAAAATTATATTATATATATATTTCCCCTTTGCATTTACAAAGTATTTATAGGAAGGAATGGAAGGGGAGTTAGAGAGAAAGGAGGAAGGGAGGCGAGCGTGGAGGGATAAGGGGATAGGGAGGATGCGGAGGAATAAGGAGAGAATAGTGGTGGAAGAATAGGGAGGAAAGGAGGCGAGGGAGAGAGGGAATATAGGGAGAGATTTAAAAAAAAAAAACTTGCCGACATGGTGCCGACAGATTTGGAAGTGTGTTCACACTATGGCCAAAAATCAGGATATTTTTGAGCTACTTAGACAATAACCCTCTTCACACTTGCAACATTCTCCCCCTTAAAGTTGAGAGGACTGACTACACAGTCTCTCAACTTTATAAATTGAGCTTTAGCCATCGCTTTGGTGAAGATATCTGCAACGTTCTCCAAAGTGCGGAAAAATTTAAGCTCAACAATTTCATGCTCCACCATGTCTTGGATGAAGTGATACTTCATATCAAAATGCTTCGTTCTACTATGGTGGATCGGATTGTATGCCAACTGAATGGCATTGATGTTGTCATAGTAGATTCTGGTTGGACCACTTTGCTGCTCTCCAATCTCTTCCAACACTTTTCTTAGCCATAAGGCTTGAGTACTAGCATAGGTGACTGCTATATACTCAGCTTCTGTAGAAGATAAAGCTACCACAATTTGCTTTTTGGAGCTCCATGTTATTAGTCCTGATCCCAGACTAAAATAGTTCCCTAAAGTTGATTTTTTGTCATCAATATTGTTGCCCCAATCACTATCACTGAAGCCTACAAGATTGATAGTGTTACATTTATGGTATTGGATTCCAAAATCCAATGTACCCTTCACATATTTGAGAATTCTCTTAGCTGCTTGCAAATGCAGTTCAGATGGGCTAGCCATAAATCGAGAGACAAGAGAAACAACATACTGAATATCAGGTCTGGTGTTGGCGAGAAACATCAAACTCCCAACCATGCTCCTAAAAGTGGTCACGTCAACTTTTGGTGCTCCATCATCTTTGCTTAATTGGATCCCATGTCCAACTGGAGTTGCAACTGGTTTGCAATGTTCCATAGCAAACTTCTTGATCATGTCCCGAGCATATTTATGTTGATAGATGAAGATCCCTAAATCTGACTGATGGACTTCCATTCCAAGGAAGTAGTGCATTAAGTCGAGATCCTTCATCTCAAACTGCTTCATCATGGAGCGTTTGAACTCCATATTCACTTTTTCATTACTACCCATGAATATGAGATCATCCACATACAAGAAAACTATGAGGATGTCGTTACCTTGCTTCAGGTAGTAAAGGGTGGGTTCATTTTTGCTTCTGGTGAACCCAAAATCTTTGAAGTACCCATCAATGCGAGAGTACCAAGCTCGTGATGCCTGCTTGAGGCCATAGAGTGCCTTTTTCAATCTATAAACAAGGTGCTCCTTACCTTGCTCTTGAAATCCTTGAGGTTGCTCAACATACACTTCCTCTGTCAAGTACCCATTGAGAAAGACACTCTTCACATCCATGTGTTGGATTTGCCAACCCTTGTGAGCAGCTAAAGCAAGAACTGTTCTGATGGTCTCCTGTCGGGCTACAGGAGAAAATGTCTCTTCATAATCAATACCATACTTTTGTGTAAATCCTTTTGCAACCAATCTTGCTTTGTGCCTTTCAATGCTTCCATCAGCATTGAATTTGGTCTTGAAGACCCATTTAAATCCAACATACTTCTTTCCTTTAGGAAGCTCTACCATCTCCCAAGTATCGTTATTTTTTATAGAGGTTATCTCCTCTTTCATGGCATCTTGCCATATTTTTTGAGTACATGCCTTCTCATAACTAGAAGGTTCAAGTTGTGCACTAGTTAACAAGGCATAGTTAACTACATCTCCCCGAGGTTCTTGGGAGTCATCATCACCATACAAATGCATATTTTCAAGTCTTTGCAAAACAGAACTCATTTCACTAGCTTGACTTCTAGTATATCTTCTTGAAATTTTTTTATCCAACATCTGATAAGATGGATGATGCTGGAGAGTTCTCTTACCTCTGGATGGAGAATCAATATCCATTGGTGAGGAACTAACTGACCTTTGTGGAGAAGGACTTGGTGAAGATGATGATGAACTAGAAGTAGAATGTCTTCTTGGGCTTGGAGGAGGCGACTTCTTGCTTTTTTGTGGTGCTTGTTGAATTTGTGAAGAACCTGCATCATGAGATTCAACATCACTATAAATTTGGGGATGTCCCCATTCTCCCCCTTCATCAAAAATCATATCCCTGGAAAGTATTATCTTTCGAGTCCTAGGATTGTAGAGTCTGTAAGCTTTTGTGTTCTCACAGTACCCTACAAAAATGCATGCTTGACTCTTAGGATCGAGCTTCTTCCTCTGCTCATCAGGAATGTGTGAGTAAGCCAGTGAACCAAATACTCTGAAATGCTTGACATTTGGTTTCTTACCATACCATGCTTGGTAAGGAGTTTTCCATTTCAAACTTGAAGTAGGACTCCTATTCAAAATATACACACTGGTCCTAGTTGCATCTGCCCAATACATATTGCTCAAATGCTTCATTTGAAGCATAGATCTTGCCATATCTACAATGGTGTGGTTTTTCTCTCAGCCACACCATTCTGTTGTGGAGTGTAGGCAGTAGTGAACTGCCTCTTTATTCCATGTGCTTTACAAAAATTCAAAAATTCATTAGAGGAGTATTCTCCTCCTTTATCTGATCTGAGACACTTAACAGAATATCCACTCTCATTTTCAACTCTTGCTTTAAAATCTACGAAGTAGTCAAATGCTTCATCTTTATGCTTCAAAAAATATATCCAGCACATTCTTGAAAAATCATCAATGAAAAGAAGAAAGTAAGAGTTGTTACCAATGCTCTTGGTTTGCATTGGACCATAGATGTCCGAATGCACTAGCTGGAGTGGATAACTGGCCCACCATGCTTACCCATGAGGAAATTTGGACCTAGCATGCTTGCCCAAGGCACAACCTTCACAAACTTCCTTATTGTCCTGAACTTTAGGAAGTCCGGTCACCATCGCTTGAGAAGTTAACATCTTCAAACTGGTTGAATTCAGATGACCGTATCTCAAGTGCCACAACACACTTGGATTTGAAATAGCAACATTTGCCAATTGATCTCCTCCTGGCTGGCCAAATTTCAAAGGGAATAACCTATTCTTAGTCATTGGAACTTGTGTAATGACTCTATTACTATCATTTTTATCAAAAATGATACATTTACCCTCATCAAATAGCAACTTATAGTTTTTCTCCATCATTTGACCAACACTAAGAAGATTGTGTTGGAGATGAGGTGTGTAATAGATATCATTCACATGTTTGATGCCCTCTTTTGTTGGAACCTCCAAGGCTCCAATACCTTCAACCGCCAATGACTTGTCGTCTCCCAACTTGATGCTGGATTTGTAGGAAGAATCCAGGGTAGCAAAGAGTTCTTCTTTACCACTCATATGATTTGAACACCCAGTGTCCAAAATCTAGGTGTCATTCAGGTTCTGATCTGACTGGCCATATGAGAGAAAGATATTTGAGGTCCCTTCCTCTTCTCCAAAATTGCCATACTGACTGCTCTGGCTGCTGCTACTCCCTTGTGAGGGTTTTGACCAGCAGTCACGAGCGAAGTGGCCAGGTTTGCCACAATTGTAGCAAACTTGCTTTGACTTGTCACTTCCTTTTCCTTGGCCTGGATGCTTTCCTTTATTCTGCTGACCACCTCTATTTTGACCTCCACCTCTATTTGAAGATCCTCCTCTGCTTGGAGTTCCACCTCATGGACTATTCTTGCCTCTTCCTCTTTGTTGACCTCTGCCACGACCTCTACCTTGGTCTTTTCCTTCTTGAGAAGTGAAGGCTTTGTCATCACCTCCGTGGTTGGTGGAAGGAGATTCCTGCAATCTCTCTTCATGTGAAAGGAGAGAACCAATTAGTGCATCAAAGGAAAGTGTGGTCAAATATTTTGACTCTTCAATAATGATTGCTACATGATTCCACTTAGGAAGAAGTGTTTGCAACACTTTCTTCACCACAACCTCAGGTTTAACCTCTTCACCTAGAGTGACCATTTTATCTACTATGGCTTTGACTCGCACGCAATAGTCTCCTACTTTCTCATTCTCCTACATTATGAGATTTTCAAAATCTCTCTTCAGTGTTTGAAGTCTGACCTATTTTACTTGATCACTACCCTGAAAACTTTCCTTTAAAGCCTTCCAAGCATCTTGAGCTATTACACAGGATGCTATTCTAGGAAATATACTTTTATCTAGAGCTACTTGTAAATGGTACAGGGCAAAGGAATTATTTTTTTGGGCTTCTTTCTTGGCTTTTCTATCGGTAGCACTTAAAGCAGACCAGTCAGCAGCAGAGGGTTCTGTGTAACCCTCTTCAACTATTTCCCATAAACCTTTACCAATCAACATAGTTTTCATATTTATTGACCAGTATTCATAATCACTACCATTAAATTCAAGAATTGGGAGATTTGAATTTGAGGCCATTTCTACTACTTGAAAGTAAACTTTGATTTGACTAAAAATAGGAAGTACAAAGCAATTATAGATTCAAATAAAATCTAGATTTCTTAACTCTCTCACTGATTTCACGCTCCTCTTGTTGTGGGTCACCCAGTACTGGAGGTCCAAAGTTGTCTGCAATGGAATCCTCGTCGTCACTGATGACGATGATTTCAGGAACTGCTTCTAGATTGGCTCGGGCTCGCTGGCTCAGGCTTTGCTGGCTCAGGCTCTGCTAGCTCAGGCTCTCTGGAGAGCGTGGGGTATAGCTCTCACTGGATTGTTCCTCAGGCTCAAATGCAACTGAATCAGACTCCTCCACTCATTGTCCAAAAATATTGTCCTCTGAGTCAGCCTCGTATCCTGAATCGGGCTTCCTCTGGTGGGCTATTACTGAATTCTGCAGTTGACTGAATACAGTATGTATTCCGTCTCACCGGACCCTCTCATCAAAAGACTCAGTAGATTCTCTCCTCAGTAGAGAGCATAGGGCATGGTAACATCCGGTTGACCGGATCATCTACTCATCATAGCAAAAAATTTAGCTGAGTTGCATATGTCAATGTCCAGATTGCACAAAATTTTTAATCTCCAGGAAAAACAATTTTCCTTTTTTCCACAAAGTTAAAAGATTTTCAAAATTTTTTATAAAGTCTTTATAAAAAAAATTTAATAATTTTTTATATCTTTAATTATTTTTTAAATAAACTTATATTTAAAAATAATTAAAAATATAAATTTAAAACTATTAAATTAATTTAAAAAACTTTAAAAAAAAATTTAAAATATTTTTTTTAAAACAAAAACCTTTGTTTTTTTTTTTTGGAGCGGAGGGGAATCGATCCCCCGACCTACCGCTGTGCACGAGAGGAGGTTAGCCGCTACACCATGTGGCCACTTTGAGAAGAAAGGCTACACCACGTGCCTTTATTTTGCTACTGGTGACTAAACAACAAAAAAAATATAAAAAATCTTTTATTTTTACCTCCCGTCGGGTTTCAAACTCGGGACCTCACGCACCGCAGCCAACGCGCTTAGCCACTCGGGCTACTCGGCCGACGAAAACCAAACGCCGCGAGTTTGGCTTTAGCATGCAGGGACACGTGAGATTTTTTTTTTTAAAAACAAAGGTGAATTATCCCACATTCATTGGGATAAAGAACTATGGGGGTTTAAATACTCCAAAACACGAGTATTGAATCGATTACCTTCGAGAAATCGTTCTCGCCCCTTTTGCACTCAATGACCAATCAAATGTTGCCACCTCAACACTCCTGCCAACTCAAACCTCTGCCACGTCAGCTGCACACTCTGCCTCACTCTGTTGCCATGTCAGCTACTGCAGCTCAATGCCCGCCACGTGTCCACCACCTAGCACCTCGAGATTCATGCTCAGGTCCTGCTGGCTGCTAGCTCAGCCCTATGTCAGCTACCCAGTCAATGGCTGCTCTCTACCTATCTCGAACTACGTACCACTAGTCAGCATCCACGCCAGCTCAGCTCCCTATGATCTGCCTTAGGATCCATGCCTTCGGATCTGCCTCAAAGTCTACGTCCACCTCCCAGCTCACCATCTCCATCCTCAATTTTTGTGCCCTCTTAGTGTTGCCTCGATTCCGATACCAATTGATTGAATTCAACAAAGACACTAAATTAAAAATTATATTATATATATTTCCCCTTTGCATTTACAAAGTATTTATAGGAAGGAATGGAAGGGGAGTTAGAGAGGAAGGAGGAAGGGGGGCGGGCGTGGAGGGATAAGGGGATAGGGAGGAGGTGGAGGAATAAGGAGAGAATGGTGGCGGAAGAATAGGGAGGAAAGGAGGCGAGGGAGAGAGGGAATATAGGGAGAGATTTAAAAAAAAAAAAACTTGTCGACATGGTGCCGACAGATTTGGAAGTGTGTTCACATTGTGGCCAAAAATCAGGATATTTTTGAGCTACTTAGACAATAACCCTCTTCACACTTGCAATAGGAATCTCCTTCATAGGTATTCCGCAACTTCGTCCATATTTCATTTGTTGAATTACATACCATGACCTTTGCAAAATTTGTCTCATGTAGCCCACTTAGAATACAATTCATTACCCTTGCATTGATCTCAACCAATTTCTTGATAGTCTTATCTACCTAGGGATCACCTTTAACCTTATACTCTTTTGCAACCATCTGCCATACCTCATATCCTTGTGATATCAAGTAGTTCTTCATTCTCATGCTCTAGAAAGCATAATTGTTACCATCAAACAGTGGAGCTTTATTTGTAGATGATCCATTTTGTGAAGCCATCTGTGTTCTTTTAGAATTTGCCCTCAAGCTGTTAGTCTTTTCGAAGGAACCCGCTATGATACCAATTGAAGAACACAAGCTTATACTAAGAGAGGGGGTGAACAATATAAGACCACTTTTTACTTTTCTTTTCAATTCAATATTATGCAGTGTATAGATAGCAGTATCAATAGCAGTAATCAAAGCAATGCACAAAACACCATACACAATAGAGACACCATAGTTTACGTGGTTCACCCAATGTGGGCTACTCCATGGAGAAAATATTTTACTAAAACTTTCTCAATCAATCTCTTTGGGAATCCTTCCCAATTACAATGTTTATGGATCTTTGTCCAAAGGAGATGTTGATCCCCTAATCTCAAGTTCATGGATCTCTTCCACAGGAGAACTCTTTCCCCTTCTGCTCTGGCTAGTGATCTTCTAGAAGACTTTGTCTCTCTACTGCACTGACTGGTGGATCTCTCTCCACTTGAAGACTCCTCACTCAGATCTATCTTCAACTATCCTGGTTGTTGGATCTCTATCCACTGAGACTCTATCCTCTATACTCTATCACCTCCAAAGCTCTGTCAATAGGCTCACTCAGAACCTGCTCAATAGGATCACTTAGAACCTACTCAACAAGCTCACATAGAACTTGTCCAAATCTGCTCAACAAGCTCACACAAAACTTGTCAAATATGCTCAACAAGCTCACACAGAACTTGTCCAAATCTGCTCACACAAAACTTGTCCAAATCTGCTCAACAAGCTCACACAGAACTTGTCCAAATCTGCTCAAGCAAGCTCACCAAGAACTTGCCCAAATCTGCACTAGCAAGCTCACCAAGAACTTGCCCAAATTTGCACTAGCAAGCTCACCAAGAACTTGCCCAAATCTGCACTAGCAAGCTCACCAAGAACTTGCCCAAATTTGCTCTAGCAAGCTCACCAAGAACTTGCTCAATAATTCAATCTCATAGAAGCATAAAGAGAATTGTTAGAGACTCAATATGTTCTTATACTCAAATCCAATCTCAACTCAAATCAATCTTATAGAAGCATAAAGAGAATTGTTAGAGACTCAATATGTTCTATCCTCAAATCTCAATCTCAACTCAAATCAATCTTATAGAAGCATAAAGAGAATTGTTAGAGACTCAATATGTTCTATCCTCAAATCTCAATCTCAACTCAAATCCAGAATATAGAATAGTTTGTTTCATGGAACTTGAACAACCACTTCACACAATCACTTGACTAGGCTCAAACAACTCTTCTCAACCAACTACCACAAGGAACAACTCTTTCTTACAAACCCTAGTCCAAGCATGTATCAACCAACTCAAATGTTTCCAACAATGCTCAACCACAAATCTCACATAACAATGATACTCATGTTCTTTTCAAGTTCAAGTTCTTTGCATAACCAATGGGCTTCAACAACAATGCTAATAAAACATTCTTCACATAACAATGATACTCATGTTCTTCTCAAACCCTATCTCAGGTTTTTCACACTACTAATGGCTTCAACAACAATGCTTATAAAACAAGGTTTAATAGCAACTCTCAACCCAGAAAACCTTGAGACATTCAACCAACTACTTTAGAAAAGGAAACCACAATTAATCCTTTTCTCTCCAATGATATTTCAGAAATCAACCACCATAAACAATCAATAGGAGAATGTGCCCATACCTTTTATGAAGATGAAGAAGCCTTTTGGTTGTCCACAAAATCTGTCTCACTCAACACACTTTCTTTTTCAACTTTCAACAAGGGTTAGAGATCTTGATTAATAACACAACAATAACATCCAAATAACACCTTATTACTCCTACTCAATAACATACACCATGTCACTTCATAAATGAATTAATCTCTTTTGAAAAAGAACAAAGCAACCTTCACTTTTGAACCTCTTTACAAAATCAGAAATATCTCTTTACACACACCTTATTTCTCCCTCTAAGCAAGTTAATCAAATAGCCCTCGGAATAAGCTTTCCAACGATATATAATATGATATACTTTCAAAAATTAAATCATCAGAAATCTCTCCTTTTCTAAACATGCATCACAACCCTTATTCCTCCTAGGGCAACTTTAGAAAAATAAAATATATTAAAAATTATTAACTTGCCTCTGTCCCTGATGGGATTCGATCTCGTGACCTTCCTTGCTCAACGCCTTAACCACAACCAACCTGTCATTGGGCCACATGCCCTCACGTGCTCAAAAGGAGCACACAACAAAACCTTATGTCGCGAATATCTACGCCCTTCGAAAACAAAACGCGCTTCACGTGTTTCAACACAACAAAACACCTCCGGCAAGAATCGAACGCAGGACCTCCTGCTTCACACACAACGCACGAACCACTAGGCCAAGGAGGCCTATACGTTTGGCTTTACTCCACAATAGTCTCTTCAATGAATGCAAAAATCGTAAGCCTTTTAAAACCCTTTTCACACACACTTCGACACACGATGCACAGGCTCTTTTACCATTCGAATCCAAATATCAAATCGAGCACTTAGAGAAATAAATCGAAACTTTGGGCATATATATATATGTCCTCCTCCTTTCCTTTGACGTCGGTGCTATAATTTAAATATTAGTTTTATGCCTTTTCCTTTCTTTGACGTCGGCGCTATAAATTAAATTTTAATTTTAATTTTAAATTTTAATTTTAAATAATTTAAAATTTAAACTTAAATATTTAAAATTAAATATCTCCATCATCGGGGCACCTTTTTCGATGAAATGAAAAGCCAACCTGGGTTTTAAGAAAAACCCATTTCAAATCTGCCATCCATGGTTTTAAATAAAACCTTTTATTTTGCCTGCCTTGGTTTTCACAAAAACCCTGTATATATCCATGCTCTCCAAAATATCATAAATGCTTATTTATGAAATGCTTTGGCCACCAAAACTCAATGTGATCCATGTGACATCAATGACAACATAAAATCACTCAAATTTCCAACAGAAGATGTAGGATTGGGGATAGACTAGCAACAAGAATTCAAATCAAGCATTTGAGGAACATATAACAAAAATAAGGTAAAGAATCCACTTATGATCTCGCAAAGATAACTTCCAGAGTTGCATTCCAGTACTCACTCCCTCACCAATAGTGTTCAAATCCAGATGCAAAATTTAAACTTAGCAGATAACAAACATGAATATAAAATAGAAATGATTAAAGTAGAAAGAAATCACATACAAAAATCATTCACAGAATCAGAAGCCAGGCTCTTTCTATTTATGCAGAAAACTTGAAGTGTTTTCTTGTAGAGTGTCTATCCTCCCCTTTTACATTGAAAATATCTAGTATTTATAGAGGTTTTTACCTCTATTCATTTAATACACAAAAGAAAAAATATCCCTAGATCAGAGACTAGCAAGAGGGATCTTCTCCTTGGAAATCCTCCAAAATCTTCCTTTTGTAGCGGTGATCCAACTTTTAAGGAAAATTCCTGGGAAATAAACAAGTTTGGGTGTCGGTGCACAAAAAAATACAAATATGGTTGTTGACTTGATACCTCCATTATCCTTTGGAAATTTGCCTTGTCCAGATGTCTCGAAACTCTTGAAAGTGACCCTATGGTATTAAATCCTACACCTTTTCAACATGAAATTGGGAAAAATAACCTCTTTCGCCCCATCATTAAATTCTCATCATTTGTCTAATCTGGGAACCTTTAAAAACTCTTTATTGATGCTTGAAATTGATTTTGCCCACAATAGAGAAATAGGTGAAGACAGGCGAAAGTGCTCCATTTAAACTCCTTCACTTCCTTCTTATCCATGCTTCTAGGTGGAGAGAGCACCCATAAAACAAAAACCTTTATAATTTCGCTCGAACTGCACCTTCGAGTCATGCTTTGCATAGTTCCTTATAATTTTACCTAAGGGAGAAGCAAAATATGGTTTAATTCACCATTGAATCGCATCTTGCAATTCTCACATTATTGTGCTCAATGCACAACCCACAACTTAACTCATTTTTAAACTCTTTTCGTTGTGTCTGCCCCATAATCGTGATGGTAATCAACCTTGAGAAAATTTAGGCGAAAACACCTTATTATACGCCTTTGATTTCATTTTTGGCATTTCGTACCACATTCGTATCATTTCGCCCCTGAGAGGGGCGACTGAGAGCTTCACCTCTCTCCCGAGGTGAAAGCGTTGTCAAACATTCTCCCCTTAACTTGTTCAAGAAAAATTCAAAACTGCTTTCGCATTGCGCTTCACATAAAAAAAAATTCTTCTTAAAATACACGTTCACCCCCAAAAAAGGCAAAAGGTATTGTCGTCCTTTACCTTAGGCGAACATAGCTTTGAATTTTTCAAATCCTATCTTGGAATTCTTTTGCTTTTAATGTTTACCCGAAGCGAAGACAAAAATGCTTGACGCATTCATGGGACCATCTTAAAGTAGCTTTGCCCCTGGGAGGGGTGAATGGGACTTTCACCCCTCACCTGGGATAAAAGCATTACAATATTAACTCCTTTCAACACATGCTAATGTGGGGCCCACAACCTCTTCCTTCTCTATATGCTTTCACCCTATGGAGTGTCGAATGGGAGTTTCACCTCTCTCTTGGGGTGAAAGCCCAATTGACTCTTTCAAAGCTGACTTGGCAATTTGTCACCATTTTCTTAATGAGGTTCACCCCAATGCGGGGCGAACGATGCTTTTACCCCCCCTTTGGGGCGAACGTACTTCTATTTCATTGCCTTCAAATATCGACTTCGGGAACATCACAAATCTTTCTTGCAGGCGCACTTTCGTCCCAAAGAGGGGTGAAAGGGACTTTCGCCCCTCACTTTGGGTGAAAGCACACTTTTCGAACTTAACATCTTTCCATTTTTTAAATTTACGTTCGCTCCAAACCGAGGTGAATGAGTTTTTTGCCTGAATTTTGGGGTGAACGTATTTTTACCATTCTTCCAAAAACAAAGACGTCTTCATCTCGAAGAAGGATGACAAAGGTTTTTGCCCTTCTATTGGGGCAAAAAGGTTGTTACATCCACTATACCCTTAGTCTTTTAGGCATTGTTTTTGTTGACGTCTTCGGGTGATTTCAACCGATTTCTCACACTATTTTCTTCAACCATTTTACCTTATAACACCCATGGTTTCCAAGCACGAAATCCATGAAAAATAAAAAGAATATTAACACACAAAAATGAACTGCAACACATTATAGAAAACACTACAACATTGATTCATTATATTTGTCGCTTTTACAATCAAGAAAATATTCAATAAAATTTGATCAAAATTTTAATGTGGTATGGTGTCAAAACTGCCAACAGTAAGTCAGTCAAGAGTCATAGATGTTAGGTGTCAAATATTCAAGTGAATAGTCGTTAAGATGTGGCAAGATGTAAAGTAAATATTCATGAGTTTTTCATATGTGAAGAATGTGAAATGATGTATCTCTCAGATATTTGAGGAGAGCAATAGTTGAGTATTGAAGAGTCATCTTGTAAGGTTATATAATGGAGACAAAGCTCCATGCATTATATTGAACATGAATGAGAGATTGTATATTTTATGATTTATGAATAATATTGTGAGTTTGATTATTATGAAATATTGTTGTTATTCTATGAATGTGATTTATTGATATTGACCATTGAGTTGAATGCTTTAATATTATGATTAATATTTGATCCTAGAAAAGAGACCTATGAGATAATCTAGGAGAATTCCCAAAATTCGTATTAGATCTGCACTCTGGCCAACTTGATAAAATTGAGAAGTTAGTTGATATTACACCAAGAAGAAGTTGACTTGAGAAATTGAAAGTTTAAAGAGATTTGTTGCTACAAAGGTTGGGTTGATTACACCCTAAGATTGTTGGAGTCAAAGCAAATTTGAGACAATGTTGTGAGGATATATTGGCTACAAAGAGAAGATGTTTGCAAGAAAAAAAATGAGAATATATGCTAGTTTGAAGATGAGGACAAGCAAGAAGCCGAGGAAACGAGTTGATGTAGAAGCAAACTGCAAGAAGTGAGAAATTCGAGTTGTGAGTTATGTGAGAAAGTCGAAGCACCTATGAGGAATCAATGTTTAAGGAGTCAAAGTATCTACGAAGATAACCAGTGAATGAGACAAAGTGAATTGAGCCTATGTATGAGTGAGAAGAATCTCCTATGACTACCAAGGCATGTTGGGAATCAACTTAGTCAAGTTTCACCTAAACCTGAGAAAGTGAGAGTGTATTCAAGCGAAGGCGTAACATTTTGTAATTGGAAAAAATTAACGAAGCATAACACTCAATTTAGAAGCGTTATAAGAAGATTCTATATTATCACATATTCATAAGGTGAATGTCTTGAATTTACCTGTGTATTGGTTGCATTATTTTAGGAAAGATTAAATTTTTGGGGCATGATAAATTAATAAAAGGAGTTATGAAGTTGATTGAATCTGATTTTTGATAATTCAATGGTTAAAAGAAAGGGATTTATTATTTGGAGACATAAAGAGATAAATTATTGATGAAAGAATTAAAATTTGAAGAAATGAATTAATGCAAGGGATATATATGAAAACAAAGAATTTAAAATTTGCATTGAAGATTTGAATTGAAATAGGTATTTATTAGAGTAAAGGTGAAATTGAAATTTGAAAGTGAATTTGGGAGATATAAAAATTAAATGAATTAAATTGGGAGATGTAAAAAGATAAAAATTGATTTTATAATTCAAGAAATGAATGATTGATTGATTGAATAATAATGATTGAAGAATTATCAAGTACCATTAGCTCAATTGGTTAAATTCCTCAACATTTCAAGGAGGAGACCCAGGTTCAAATCTTGCCAAACAATACATGGATAATATCCAAGCTTTGTTGTAATACAACTATGTGGTGATGATGTCATACGCGTGGGACACGTTTTAATCCCATATAACCTAAAAAAAAATGATTGAAGAGTTTGTGATTTGTGAAATTTAAATTTGGAAGTTAAAAGAAGTGAATTTAAAATTTGATGAAATTTGAGAATTGATTAATGAATTGGGAGATATAAATGAAGATTAAAAATTATGTGAAGGAAATAATTTGAAATTAAATTGGGAGTTATAAGAAGAAAGAATTATTTTGGAAGTCAGAAGAAAATCATTGATTGCTTGATTTAAAATTGAAGGCTTGAAATTGATTGAAGAAGTTAATTGTTTTAAGATTTTGTTTGAAGAAAATGTTTAATTAAATTTGGGAGAAGTAAGGCATTCTACAAAAAAAATAATTTATTTAAAGGAAGTTATATCAACATGGAAATAAAAGAAAAAAAACAAAGAAAGAAGATCAAAAATCTCATTCTTATCTGAAGAAGCTATTGAAGACGAAAAATATGTGTCAAACAAATTGATGGGATATTTACAATCTATTCTTAAAGAAGCTAAAAATGGAGATTTTTTTCTTTCTTCAACAATGCATGCGAAGTGTTCTTGATGATGCCAATGATTGTTATGAAAAATTCATTACAATACATGTGAGTCTAAGGAAAACAACATACAAGGGAATAATCACTCTAAATATTTTCAAGAAAAAAAAAAGGGAAAAATTTGAGGAATTGAAGAGAAAGCCTATAATGAAAGATGTTTATTGTGACACAAATGATTTAAGACCAAATATACCTAATGCATGTTGTGATACTAGTGATCTTCATAAAAATAAAAATGAGAATTGTGATGTAAGTTGTGATACATGTGATTTAAGATCCACGACAAATATAGAACTTGTTCCAAGAACAAACATTGCGTATGACACAAAGGATTTATACATGGTTCGTGAATACAAAGAGTTAGCACAAATTTTATATGATAATAGACATTGTAATGATATTGATAATGGTGACAGAGAGATTGGCATACAGTTTTTGACAGGATATAATTTTGAAAAAAATGGCAAGAGAATATTGTAAAGGAAGATAATGAAGATCTTAAATATTAGATAATAAATATGGATATTGTGGTAGGCATGGACAAAAAATAGAAAGATGTTAGAATCTTCATTTTTATTAAATCTTAAATCTGTGGAGGTAAAAATCACTCTAAAAAATATTATTGGTACAAAGGAAATATGAATTTTGGATGGATAAGCAAGATAACAAGAAAAACACTAAATGGATTTCTTCAGAAATGTTTTTCAATATCCAAATATAGCCAGAAGAAAGGTATGAACTTCTTCAATAACCAATTAAGAAGAAAATCAGTACCAGTAACAATATCAAAGTCATAATTGAATAACGAAGACAAGAAGACTAAATATTAAAGACTAGAAGTCTTCACACCAAATAATGTAATAGGGTGGGTGTTAGAGATATTACATTATTTAGTAGCATGTGGTACATTTATAAATATTATATTAGGGAGTGTGATTTATATTTATCTAATGTATATGTCAATATGTGAGAAGAGTCCAAGTGTTATGTAATAAAGTATGCAAGGTGTGAGGTGTGAGTTGTGAGAGTGCAAAGTGTCAAGTAAGTAAGTCAAGAGTCATAGATGTTAGGTGTCAAATATGCAAGTGAAGAGTCACATGAGATGTGGCAAGATGTAAAGTGAAGAGTCATGAGAGTTTTATCATATGTGAGGAATGTGAAAGGATGCATCTCTTAGATGTTTGAGGAGAGAAATAGTTGAGTATTGAAGAGTCATCTTGTAAGGTTATATAATGGAGATAAATTTTCATGCATTGTATCAAACATGAATGAGAGATTGTATATTTGATGATTTATAAATAATATTGTGAGTTTGATTATTGTGAAATATTGTTGTTATTCTATGAATGTGATTTATTGATATTGACCATTGATTTGAATGCTTTAATATTGTGATTAATATTTGATCCTGAAAAAGGGGTCTGCGAGATAATATAGGAGATTCCCAGCACGTATAGCTTATTAAGAAAGAGAGGGAACAAATATAATAATAAAATAATAATTCCATAAACGAATAATAATAAGAGAAATCATTGATAAATAACAATTACGATAGAGAGGGTATAAAGAAGTGGGTCACAAATATACAATAGAAATTTTGATAATTAGTTTGATATAGAACACATAAATTGAAATAAATTTATTGGAGTAATATCTTTGATACAAAGATAAGCTGAAATCATTCATGGAAATGTTGCTTGGATATGGTCTAATTAACCTAATAGCAAATGTAATACTTTGATATTTTAATGGAATTGTCTCTAGTAGATCCACATATATTTTGTTAGATAAAATCATTTGAAATACATTAACATGAATCATGATTCCCTCTATTAAAATGTAAACAATTTAGAACTAATCATTTGTATTAATTGGATTGCTTTTTCTTGTAATATCTATTTAAAAATGAATAATCAAAGCATGTTATGTTTACTTCTAGTTTGTTTTAACTTATGAGGATGACTCCTACTAATGAAGGACAATTCTCAGTTTGATATTATTTAAACTTTGGCAAAATCCAAATTTTACCATCATTGGAAGAAAAAATCTTTTATTGAGTACAAAGTGGTGGAGTTTTCTCATTTTTTAGCCATTTTAACTTTGGACAAAATGCAAAATTTGTTATTACTTACTACACTTCAAATTTACATCATGAATATGGAACACTACATCTCTCTTTTTTCATTGAGACCATTAAATATTGCTCAATCACCTCCTAGATTGCATTCTTCTAAAACTCATGACACAAGATCAATATTGTTAAGAATATTTTTTTTACACAAACATATTTAATGTATGGATATCCTTGTGTAGTAAAAATCCTCTTTCAACAATATATTGTTCCATTAGCAATACAAAGTGGGCTTATTGACATTACATGTTCTAAAAGCTTTGCCAATTCAAAAGCAAGTATTGGATAAAATCCTTGAGACATCTTACTTTTATTTAGTATGAACATTGCTTAAGGTATTTGTGGGCTTTGTGGATCTCCACAAATTATAGTTATTGTAAATTAATGAAATTTAAAATGATCATAAAAGTTAGTGAAAATTATTTGAAAGTTAATTAAAGAAATGATTAAATATTTAACTCAATGAAATGAAAAGCCCATGAAGCACTTGCTTAAAAGATCACTATTCCGGCTTTGCAAAAATTAAAGCATTGCTCTCCAACATGTTGGACACGAAAATGTTTAAGCCCCAATGATGGAGTAACATAAAATTTAAAGTAGTATCATTTTGTGCTCATAAGTTATAAGTTGCACAAAACCATTATAAGGCCATTTATCATTATTATGTTGCTCATTTTTAAGAGCTTGAGCCTTGAAGGAGAAAAAGTTACACAATAGCAAATGCAATATATTGTAATAAATTATAATACAAAGTAATAATACTTTGCGTGATCTATGTAAAAATGGGATTAGAACAAAGGATTTATATTATCTATGGTAAAATAAAAATGTCTAGAAGTTGGATCAGTCAAAATTAATCCAAATGATGCTTCCAAAGGAAATATGAGGAAAGCTAGTGGATTGGTATTTTTAAAAATAATAAATATAAAATTCTCCTTATCTACTAAGAATCACATGGAACTTTAACCAAATATTTTGCCAAGGCCAAGGTATTTCATATAAGGATCAAGATTGCCATTGAAAAAATATGGAGATATATTTCAATTGGGGCGACATATATATTTTTTAAATTGGTTATATGGGATTGAAACAAACCCCACATGTCTTACATCATCGCCATATTACCATGACATTTTAATGAACCACATAGCGGTAGTATATCCATTAACAATATTTTAACCTAGGTCTCCCATTTGGTAGCCCAAGTTTTTCAACTCTTGAGTTGATGTCATTTGATGAAGATTTCACATATTATTATTAATGCTATCAAGAAATTTAGATGTGGGGATGATACCCAATAATAGCATTGTTTTTTATATCAATAAATTATTAATGGAGATAGTATATTGAACATTTTAGGATATCACCAAATAAGTAAACAATTTAGCCAATCATGGGGTCAATTTTTGTCTTTGATGGAATTCAAATTTTGTAAGGTAACTAGCCAAGAGAGATTATCTCTCTTAATTAAAGTGATATCAAATAATTGACAAATAAACAAACCCCACCTGTCTTACATTATCACCATATTACCATGACATTTTAATGAACCACATAGCGGTAATATATCCATTAACAAGATTTTAACCTAGGTCTCCCATTTGTTAGCCCAAGTTTTTCAACTCTTGAGTTGATGTCATTTGATGAAGATTTCACATATTATTATTAATGCTTTCAAGAAATTTAGATGTGGGGATGATACCCAATAATAGCATTGTTTTTTATGTCAATAAATTATTAATGGAGATAGTATATTGAACATTTTAGGATATCACCAAATAAGTAAACAATTTAGCCAATCATGGGGTTAATTTTTTTTTTGATGGAATTCAAATTTTGTAAGGTAACTAGCCAAGAGAGATTATCTCTCTTAATTATAGTGATATCAAATAATTGACAAAGAAAATATATTAGTTTGAAGAAGATTAATAATTTTGTACAAATGTAATATTCTCATATTGTGATGGAAATGTCCCTTACTAGAAGCTCCATGTATTTTATTTAAAAAGATGATACTTTGCATGATCATCTTCATTGACTTATTTTTATATATCTAAAAAAATTAGAAACTATAAGCCTTATAAATGTGTTTGAACCTTATGCAAAGCCCTATAATTAATTAAAATACCATCTGTTGAATCAATAATTGTGCTAACTTTTAATTAGGATTTGTGTCCCAATTCAAGTTTCAACAAAATTGGAAGGGATTGTCAATAACTTCTCCCAATCTCCAAATATAGGTTGGCTTCCCATCATCTTTGCAGAATACTCCTATGCTAACCTACACTATTTTGCATTAAAAGTAAATGTACGGAAAGAAAAACACAAAAAAAGTAAAGTACAAAAATAAAATGAATGAATGTGAGTGATTCAAGCAAATACAAGTTTAAACCATAGAGAGGAAAATGTGTGATCAATCAACACATGAGAAGTCAAAAAACATCAATTTCCATATATTCATTAGATTATAAAATTGATAAGCAAATGATAAGATGGGCTAGAAGGGATATGCCACAATTGTCATGCACTTAGCAAACCAAGAGGTTGGTGCCACTAATAGAATACCGAAGGACTTACCAATTTATCACAATCTCATAGGGTCAAATCACAATGAGGGTTTTACAGAGTGCAGCTCTGAGTTCTTATTACCAAAATATAATTACAATGAGGGTCAAATCATCATGAATATGGAACACTACATCTCTCTTTTTTCATTGACACCATTAAATATTGCTCAATCACCTCCTAGATTGCATTCTTCTAAAACTCATGACACAAGATCAATATTGTTAAGAATATTTTTTTTACACAAACATATTTAATGTATGGATATCCTTGTGTAGTAAAAATCCTCTTTCAACAATATATTGTTCCATTAGCAAGACAAAGTGGGCTTATTGACATTACATGTTCTAAAAGCTTTGCCAATTCAAAAGCAAGTATTGGATAAAATCCTTGAGACATCTTACTTTTATTTAGTATGAACATTGCTTAAGGTATTTGTGGGCTTTGTGGATCTCCACAAATTATAGTTATTGTAAATTAATGAAATTTAAAATGATCAAAAAATTTAGTGAAAATTATTTGAAAGTTAATTAAAGAAATGATTAAATATTGAACTCAATGAAATGAAAATCCCATGAAGCACTTGCTTAAAAGATCACTATTCCGGCTTTGCAAAAATTAAAGCATTGCTCTCCAACATGTTGGACACGGAAATGTTTAAGCCCCAATGATGGAGTAACATAAAATTTAAAGTAGTATCATTTTGTGCTCATAAGTTATAAGTTGCACAAAACCATTATAAGGCCATTTATCATTATTATGTTGCTCATTTTTAAGAGCTTGAGCCTTGAAGGAGAAAAAGTTACACAATAGCAAATGCAATATATTGTAATAAATTATAATACAAAGTAATAATACTTTGCGTGATCTATGTAAAAATGGGATTAGAACAAAGGATTTATATTATCTATGGTAAAATAAAAATGTCTAGAAGTTGGATCAGTCAAAATTAATCCAAATGATGCTTCCAAAGGAAATATGAGGAAAGCTAGTGGATTGGTATTTTTAAAAATAATAAATATAAAATTCTCCTTATCTACTAAGAATCACATGGAACTTTAACCAAATATTTTGCCAAGGCCAAGGTATTTCATATAAGGATCAAGATTGCCATTGAAAAAATATGGAGATATATTTCAATTGGGGCGACATATATATTTTTTAAATTGGTTATATGGGATTGAAACAAACCCCACATGTTTTACATCATCGCCATATTACCATGACATTTTAATGAACCACATAGCGGTAGTATATCCATTAACAAGATTTTAACCTAGGTCTCCCATTTGGTAGCCCAAGTTTTTCAACTCTTGAGTTGATGTCATTTGATGAAGATTTCACATATTATTATTAATGCTATCAAGAAATTTAGATGTGGGGATGATACCCAATAATAGCATTGTTTTTTATGTCAATAAATTATTAATGGAGATAGTATATTGAACATTTTAGGATATCACCAAATAAGTAAACAATTTAGCCAATCATGGGGTCAATTTTTGTCTTTGATGGAATTCAAATTTTGTAAGGTAACTAGCCAAGAGAGATTATCTCTTTTAATTAAAGTGATATCAAATAATTGACAAATAAACAAACCCCACCTGTCTTACATTATCACCATATTACCATGACATTTTAATGAACCACATAGCGGTAATATATCCATTAACAAGATTTTAACCTAGGTCTCCCATTTGGTAGCCCAAGTTTTTCAACTCTTGAGTTGATGTCATTTGATGAAGATTTCACATATTATTATTAATGCTTTCAAGAAATTTAGATGTGGGGATGATACCCAATAATAGCATTGTTTTTTATGTCAATAAATTATTAATGGAGATAGTATATTGAAAATTTTAGGATATCACCAAATAAGTAAACAATTTAGCCAATCATGGGGTTAATTTTTTTTTTTGATGGAATTCAAATTTTGTAAGGTAACTAGCCAAGAGAGATTATCTCTCTTAATTAAAGTGATATCAAATAATTGACAAAGAAAATATATTAGTTTGAAGAAGATTAATAATTTTGTACAAATGTAATATTCTCATATTGTGATGGAAATGTCCCTTACTAGAAGCTCCATGTATTTTATTTAAAAAGATGATACTTTGCATGATCATCTTCATTGACTTATTTTTATATATCTAAAAAAATTAGAAACTATAAGCCTTATAAATGTGTTTGAACCTTATGCAAAGCCCTATAATTAATTAAAATACCATCTGTTGAATCAATAATTGTGCTAACTTCTAATTAGGATTTGTGTCCCAATTCAAGTTTCAACAAAATTGGAAGGGATTGTCAATAACTTCTCCCAATCTCCAAATATAGGTTGGCTTCCCATCATCTTTGCAGAATACTACTATGCTAACCTACACTATTTTGCATTAAAAGTAAATGTACGGAAAGGAAAACACAAAAAAAGTAAAGTACAAAAATAAAATGAATGAATGTGAGTGATTCAAGCAAATACAAGTTTAAACCATAGAGAGGAAAATGTGTGATCAATCAACACATGAGAAGTCAAAAAACATCAATTTCCATATATTCATTAGATTATAAAATTGATAAGCAAATGATAAGATGGGCTAGAAGGGATATGCCACAATTGTCATGCACTTAGCAAACCAAGAGGTTGGTGCCACTAATAGAATACCGAAGGACTTACCAATTTATCACAATCTCATAGGGTCAAATCACAATGAGGGTTTTACAGAGTGCAGCTCTGAGTTCTTATTACCAAAATATAATTACAATGAGGGTCAAATCATCATGAATATGGAACACTACATCTCTCTTTTTTCATTGACACCGTTAAATATTGCTCAATCACCTCCTAGATTGCATTCTTCTAAAACTCATGACACAAGATCAATATTGTTAAGAATATTTTTTTTACACAAACATATTTAATGTATGGATATCCTTGTGTAGTAAAAATCCTCTTTCAACAATATATTGTTCCATTAGCAAGACAAAGTGGGCTTATTGACATTACATGTTCTAAAAGCTTTGCCAATTCAAAAGCAAGTATTGGATAAAATCCTTGAGACATCTTACTTTTATTTAGTATGAACATTGCTTAAGGTATTTGTGGGCTTTGTGGATCTCCACAAATTATAGTTATTGTAAATTAATGAAATTTAAAATGATCATAAAAGTTAGTGAAAATTATTTGAAAGTTAATTAAAGAAATGATTAAATATTTAACTCAATGAAATGAAAATCCCATGAAGCACTTGCTTAAAAGATCACTATTCCGGCTTTGCAAAAATTAAAGCATTGCTCTCCAACATGTTGGACACGGAAATGTTTAAGCCCCAATGATGGAGTAACATAAAATTTAAAGTAGTATCATTTTGTGCTCATAAGTTATAAGTTGCACAAAACCATTATAAGGCCATTTATCATTATTATGTTGCTCATTTTTAAGAGCTTGAGCCTTGAAGGAGAAAAAGTTACACAATAGCAAATGCAATATATTGTAATAAATTATAATACAAAGTAATAATACTTTGCGTGATCTATGTAAAATTGGGATTAGAACAAAGGATTTATATTATCTATGGTAAAATAAAAATGTCTAGAAGTTGGATCAGTCAAAATTAATCCAAATGATGCTTCCAAAGGAAATATGAGGAAAGCTAGTGGATTGGTATTTTTAAAAATAATAAATATAAAATTCTCCTTATCTACTAAGAATCACATGGAACTTTAACCAAATATTTTGCCAAGGCCAAGGTATTTCATATAAGGATCAAGATTGCCATTGAAAAAATATGGAGATATATTTCAATTGGGGCGACATATATATTTTTTAAATTGGTTATATGGGATTGAAACAAACCCCACATGTCTTACATCATCGCCATATTACCATGACATTTTAATGAACCACATAGCGGTAGTATATCCATTAACAAGATTTTAACCTAGGTCTCCCATTTGGTAGCCCAAGTTTTTCAACTCTTGAGTTGATGTCATTTGATGAAGATTTCACATATTATTATTAATGCTATCAAGAAATTTAGATGTGGGGATGATACCCAATAATAGCATTGTTTTTTATGTCAATAAATTATTAATGGAGATAGTATATTGAACATTTTAGGATATCACCAAATAAGTAAACAATTTAGCCAATCATGGGGTCAATTTTTGTCTTTGATGGAATTCAAATTTTGTAAGGTAACTAGCCAAGAGAGATTATCTCTTTTAATTAAAGTGATATCAAATAATTGACAAATAAACAAACCCCACCTGTCTTACATTATCACCATATTACCATGACATTTTAATGAACCACATAGCGGTAATATATCCATTAACAAGATTTTAACCTAGGTCTCCCATTTGGTAGCCCAAGTTTTTCAACTCTTGAGTTGATGTCATTTGATGAAGATTTCACATATTATTATTAATGCTTTCAAGAAATTTAGATGTGGGGATGATACCCAATAATAGCATTGTTTTTTATGTCAATAAATTATTAATGGAGATAGTATATTGAACATTTTAGGATATCACCAAATAAGTAAACAATTTAGCCAATCATGGGGTTAATTTTTTTTTGATGGAATTCAAATTTTGTAAGGTAACTAGCCAAGAGAGATTATCTCTCTTAATTAAAGTGATATCAAATAATTGACAAAGAAAATATATTAGTTTGAAGAAGATTAATAATTTTGTACAAATGTAATATTCTCATATTGTGATGGAAATGTCCCTTACTAGAAGCTCCATGTATTTTATTTAAAAAGATGATACTTTGCATGATCATCTTCATTGACTTATTTTTATATATCTAAAAAAATTAGAAACTATAAGCCTTATAAATGTGTTTGAACCTTATGCAAATCCCTATAATTAATTAAAATACCATCTGTTGAATCAATAATTGTGCTAACTTCTAATTAGGATTTGTGTCCCAATTCAAGTTTCAACAAAATTGGAAGGGATTGTCAATAACTTCTCCCAATCTCCAAATATAGGTTGGCTTCCCATCATCTTTGTAGAATACTCCTATGCTAACCTACACTATTTTGCATTAAAAGTAAATGTACGGAAAGGAAAACACAAAAAAAGTAAAGTACAAAAATAAAATGAATGAATGTGAGTGATTCAAGCAAATACAAGTTTAAACCATAGAGAGGAAAATGTGTGATCAATCAACACATGAGAAGTCAAAAAACATCAATTTCCATATATTCATTAGATTATAAAATTGATAAGCAAATGATAAGATGGGCTAGAAGGGATATGCCACAATTGTCATGCACTTAGCAAACCAAGAGGTTGGTGCCACTAATAGAATACCGAAGGACTTACCAATTTATCACAATCTCATAGGGTCAAATCACAATGAGGGTTTTACAGAGTGCAGCTCTGAGTTCTTATTACCAAAATATAATTACAATGAGGGTCAAATCATCATGAATATGGAACACTACATCTCTCTTTTTTCATTGACACCGTTAAATATTGCTCAATCACCTCCTAGATTGCATTCTTCTAAAACTCATGACACAAGATCAATATTGTTAAGAATACTTTTTTTACACAAACATATTTAATGTATGGATATCCTTGTGTAGTAAAAATCCTCTTTCAACAATATATTGTTCCATTAGCAAGACAAAGTGGGCTTATTGACATTACATGTTCTAAAAGCTTTGCCAATTCAAAAGCAAGTATTGGATAAAATCCTTGAGACATCTTACTTTTATTTAGTATGAACATTGCTTAAGGTATTTGTGGGCTTTGTGGAACTCCACAAATTATAGTTATTGTAAATTAATGAAATTTAAAATAATCATAAAAGTTAGTGAAAATTATTTGAAAGTTAATTAAAGAAATGATTAAATATTGAACTCAATGAAATGAAAATCCCATGAAGCACTTGCTTAAAAGATCACTATTCCAGCTTTGCAAAAATTAAAGCATTGCTCTCCAACATGTTGGACACGGAAATGTTTAAGCCCCAATGATGGAGTAACATAAAATTTAAAGTAGTATCATTTTGTGCTCATAAGTTATAAGTTGCACAAAACCATTATAAGGCCATTTATCATTATTATGTTGCTCATTTTTAAGAGCTTGAGCCTTGAAGGAGAAAAAGTTACACAATAGCAAATGCAATATATTGTAATAAATTATAATACAAAGTAATAATACTTTGCGTGATCTATGTAAAAATGGGATTAGAACAAAGGATTTATATTATCTATGGTAAAATAAAAATGTCTAGAAGTTGGATCAGTCAAAATTAATCCAAATGATGCTTCCAAAGGAAATATGAGGAAAGCTAGTGGATTGGTATTTTTAAAAATAATAAATATAAAATTCTCCTTATCTACTAAGAATCACATGGAACTTTAACCAAATATTTTGCCAAGGCCAAGGTATTTCATATAAGGATCAAGATTGCCATTGAAAAAATATGGAGATATATTTCAATTGGGGCAACATATATATTTTTTAAATTGGTTATATGGGATTGAAACAAACCCCACATGTCTTACATCATCGCCATATTACCATGACATTTTAATGAACCACATAGCGGTAGTATATCCATTAACAAGATTTTAACCTAGGTCTCCCATTTGGTAGCCCAAGTTTTTCAACTCTTGAGTTGATGTCATTTGATGAAGATTTCACATATTATTATTAATGCTATCAAGAAATTTAGATGTGGGATGATACCCAATAATAGCATTGTTTTTTATGTCAATAAATTATTAATGGATATAGTATATTGAACATTTTAGGATATCACCAAATAAGTAAACAATTTAGCCAATCATGGGGTCAATTTTTGTCTTTGATGGAATTCAAATTTTGTAAGGTAACTAGCCAAGAGAGATTATCTCTCTTAATTAAAGTGATATCAAATAATTGACAAATAAACAAACCCCACCTGTCTTACATTATCACCATATTACCATGACATTTTAATGAACCACATAGCGGTAATATATCCATTAACAAGATTTTAACCTAGGTCTCCCATTTGGTAGCCCAAGTTTTTCAACTCTTGAGTTGATGTCATTTGATGAAGATTTCACATATTATTATTAATGCTTTCAAGAAATTTAGATGTGGGGATGATACCCAATAATAGCATTGTTTTTTATGTCAATAAATTATTAATGGAGATAGTATATTGAACATTTTAGGATATCACCAAATAAGTAAACAATTTAGCCAATCATGGGGTTAATTTTTTTTTTTGATGGAATTCAAATTTTGTAAGGTAACTAGCCAAGAGAGATTATCTCTCTTAATTAAAGTGATATCAAATAATTGACAAAGAAAATATATTAGTTTGAAGAAGATTAATAATTTTGTACAAATGTAATATTCTCATATTGTGATGGAAATGTCCCTTACTAGAAGCTCCATGTATTTTATTTAAAAAGATGATACTTTGCATGATCATCTTCATTGACTTATTTTTATATATCTAAAAAAATTAGAAACTATAAGCCTTATAAATGTGTTTGAACCTTATGCAAAGCCCTATAATTAATTAAAATACCATCTGTTGAATCAATAATTGTGCTAACTTTTAATTAGGATTTGTGTCCCAATTCAAGTTTCAACAAAATTGGAAGGGATTGTCAATAACTTCTCCCAATCTCCAAATATAGGTTGGCTTCCCATCATCTTTGCAGAATACTCCTATGCTAACCTACACTATTTTGCATTAAAAGTAAATGTACGGAAAGGAAAACACAAAAAAAGTAAAGTACAAAAATAAAATGAATGAATGTGAGTGATTCAAGCAAATACAAGTTTAAACCATAGAGAGGAAAATGTGTGATCAATCAACACATGAGAAGTCAAAAAACATCAATTTCCATATATTCATTAGATTGTAAAATTGATAAGCAAATGATAAGATGGGCTAGAAGGGATATGCCACTATTGTCATGCACTTAGCAAACCAAGAGGTTGGTGCCACTAATAGAATACCGAAGGACTTACCAATTTATTACAATCTCATAGGGTCAAATCACAATGAGGGTTTTACAGAGTGCAGCTCTGAGTTCTTATTACCAAAATATAATTACAATGAGGGTCCTAGGCCCTTATTTATAGTAAAAGTTTACCCTTGAGTTAACTAGGGTGAGAAACAATTACTCCTAGTAAAAGTAAATATTTAGGAATATCTTTATGTTAGGAACCTTCCAATTAAAATAAACACATCCACACAAATATTGCAATAAATAACAAAATTAATGGAAATAAAAATAACAATATTGCAATACGAATGGAAATGCAACAACTTTATTGAACAAAATAGATTCACAATACAAAATCGTTGGTCTCTTCGAGGGGGCAACCTCCTTAGAAGCAAAACTTCGATACAATATGAAAAGACTTGATACATTCCATCCATGCCCTTGCCTTTTTAAAGACTCCTATCAACCCTAACCCTAATGCTCAAGGGTCAGTTTCACATGCAAGTGGGGACCCGAGCTAGAAACTTCTACTAAAGAATCAATTACATCTTTTATAATGGTTATATTATATGGGCCCATATGTCTAGGTGCCCCAAGTGCCACATACACGTTACAATGTATTACATGATAATGTTAGGATGGGGTCATTACATAATAATGTTAGGATGGGGTCCTAACATGCCCTTCCCCTTCAAAAAATCTTTGTCCTCAAAGCTTAAGATGAGGAAATTGTTGTTGTAGCTGGTGAAGTGACTCCCATGTGGCATCTTCTGGTTGAAGTCCCTACCATTGTACAAGAACATCGATGATGGTATGATTACAAAGAGTGCAAGAACATTGGTCCAAAATTTGTTCTGACTCCAAAATGATGGATCCTTCTTCATCCAACTCAGGTAATGTTGATTGAGCCTGTACCTTGTTGTCGATGACCTTCTTCAATGAAGAAACATGAAAGACTGGATGGATCTTGGAGGTGGGTGGTAGGTCAAGTTTGTAGGCGGCTGAACCAATCCATTGTAATACCTGATAAGGACCATAGAATTTTGCTGCAAGTTTTTGGCATCCATGAAGCTATACTAAGGATTGTTTGTATGGTTGTAGATGGAGAAAGACCATATCCCCTACATCAAAGCTATGCTCAAAATGGTGTCGATCAACTTGTTGATGCATACGGTTTTGGGCCATCTCCAAATTCTCCTTGAGTTATTGGAGAAGTGTTGCATGTTGATGAAGAGTGGTATCTACTGCCTAAACTCTAGAACTGCCTAGAATGTAGGAGGAAGGTGTCAGTGGAGGGTGTCCATATACTACTTCAAATGGCATGACCTTGGTAGTTGTATGATACAAAGTGTTATACCACCATTCAGCTAGAGGAAGCCATTTAGCCCATTGTGTAGGATGTTTTGATGCAAAATAGTGGAGGTATATTTCCAAGCATTTGTTGACAATCTCTGTTTGACCATCTGTTTGAGGGTGGTATGTTGAACTCATTTTAAGGTGAGTGCCCTACAATTTAAATAGTTCCTACCAAAAGTGACTGGTAAAAGTAGGGTCCCAATCAGAAACAATAGATTTGGGCATACCATGAAGGCGAAATATGGAGTCCAAGAAGATTTGGGCAACTACAGAGGTTGTATAGGGATGGGCTAAGGAACAAAAATGAGCATACTTTGTGAGATGATCCACTACCACCAGAATGACTAATTTACCCCCAGATTTTGGCAGTCCTTCAATGAAATCCATAGAGATATTTGTCCACACCTGTGCTAGAATTGGAAGAGGTTGAAGTGTGCCTAGGGTGCAAACCATTTCTCCCTTCATTCGTTGGCATGTATCACATTCTACCACAAAGGTTTGAATGTCCTTTTTCATTCCCTTCCAAAAGAAAGTGTGCTTGGCCCTTTCATAAGTTTTAAGAAACCCTGAATGTCCTATAGTGGGTGATGCATGCATTTCCTACAATATGAATTCTCGAATTTGTGAATTTTTAGGAACGACAAGACGATCATGATATCTCAAGTGTTGTCCATCCCACACATATCTAGGGCATGAGTTGGGATCATCTTGGAGTTGTTGAATCAAATATTGCAAACTTGAGTCCTTAGTCATCTCTTCCTTGAGTTGATTGGCCCATTGAGGAAGTGGTGTTGATATGGCATACAACATACTCTGATCTTCATACTGGCATGAAAGTGCATCAACCACTATATTCTCCTTTTATTTTTATAAATAATTTCATAATCATACCCCAACAATTTAGAGACCCACCTTTGTTGTTCTGGTGTGGCTACTTGTTACTCCAAGAAGTACTTGAGACTTTGGTGGTCTGTTTTGATTGAAAAGTGACACCCAATGAGGTATGGCTACCAATGATTGACAACATGCAAAATGGCCAACATCTCCTTTTCATAAGTTGATTTTCCCAAATTTCTGCCTAATAGTGCCTTGTTGGTGAATGCCAATGGTCTTCCTTCTTGCATCAAAATCACCCCAATTCCACTACCTGAAGCATCACTCTCAATTACAAAAGGTTTGGAAAAATTGGGCGTTGCTAACATCGGTGTTGAATATCATGGCTTGTTTTAGATCTCGGAAAGCTTGTTCTGCTGGTTCTAACCACATGAACGAGTTTTTCTTCAACATAGCTATTAATGGGGCTGCAATCTTCCCATAGTTTTGAACAAACTTTTGATAATACCCAATAAGACCCAAGAAACCTCAAAGACCCTTGAGGGTTTGAGGCTTTGGCCATTCCTATATAGCCTAGATTTTCTTTGGGTCTACTTTAACTCCTTCTTGATACAATGTGACCCAAGTACTCTACCTCTTGCATGCCAAAAGAACACTTTGACCACTTTGCATAAAGTTGATTCTCAGACAAAAGTTGCAAGGCCTGATCTAGATGTTTGAGATGCTCCTCCCAGGTACAACTATAAATCAGAATATCATCAAAGAAGACTAAAATGAATTTGTGTAAGGGTCAAAATATTGCATTCATCAGACTTTGGAAGGTGGAAGGTGCATTGGTCAAACCAAAGGGCATGACCAAAAATTTATAGTGTCCTTCATGAGTTCGAAAGGTAGTTTTAGGAATGTCTTCTTCCTTAATTCTAATTTGATGGTAGCCTAAATGCAAATCCAACTTTGAGAATTATTGAGCACCATTCAACTCATCCAACAACTCATCAATTACAGGAATAGGAAATTTGTCTTTGACGATTATTTTATTGAGTTCTCAAAAATCCACACACAACTACCATGACCCATCCTTCTTATGTACCAACAACATTGGAGAGGAATATGGACTAACATTGGGTCAAATAACCCTTGCTGCAAGCAATTCCTACATCATTTTCTCGATCTTTGATTTTTGGACATATGGATACCTATACAAGTGAACATTTGGTGGAAGGCTACCTAGTACAAGTTGGATGGCATGATCATGAACATGTCGAGGTGGTAGACCCTTAGGCTCCTCAAAAATATATGCATGTTTCTCTAAAAGAAATTGTAATTCATCTTGTTGCTCTTTGTATCATTATTATTGGTATTTGTATAGCAAAAAATTGTGTCACTACCTTGTGAAATGGCTTCATTAGGAGCTTCTCCATTCTGTGAGAAGAAACAAGTTGGGTAGTGCTAGCATGCATCCTCTAAGAGTGTATTATATATTTTGTTGACTGAATTTCATCCATAGTTTAGAAAAATCCCATAATACTAGACCCAAAGTTCTAAGCCATTATGTTCCCAATACTACATCACATCCTCCCAAGGAAAGGGCAAACATGTCGATCTTAAGATTGTATTCTCCTATTTGCACCTTGACATTTCTACATTTACCCTTGCAAGGCAAAGTTCCTCCATTGGCTATCATGACTTCAAAGGAGTTATAAGAATTTATATAACAATTTATTCTTTTTGCCACTTGAGGATCAATGAAGTTGTGTGTACTACCAAAGTCAATAAGGATTATGATTCTCTCACCCTTGAAATGTCCTATCACCTTCATAGTTTGGGGAGTAGATATTCTTGCTAGAGTGTGGACTAAAATTTTTGGTTGAGGTTCCTCTTGTGCTTCACCCTTGTCCGGATGCTCTTCTTCCTAATGTTCCTCTTCCTCTTCATGGGATTCATTCATTGAAGATTCATCCACCTCCAACAAATATGTGTGTCTTGTAGAGTATTTCTCATCATAGTTAATACCCTTGTGCTCTACAAGCTTCCATTTCCTCTTGATTCAATCACTTAATGGTTGATTTATTTACTATGGGATTAGATGAAATTGGGGGTTGGGCCTGAGGAAATTTGGACGTATGTCTCTGAGCAGTGATTTTCCTCTACTATCCTAGCCAAACCTATTACCTACATCATGGTTTATGGCTTGAACATTCTCACCTTAGCTTTGATATAATCCTTCAATCCACTAATGAAATAACTTTGAAAAAATATTCACTCAAACCCCTTGTATGGTTGGCCACTTTTTTAAATTGATTCTAATATTCATGAATGGTGAAGATTTGATTCAATTTTGTGAGAGCTCCTATGAGGTCTTCATACTTACTAGGGCCAATTTTGTTGAGTAACTATTTTTCAAATTCTTCCCAAGAAAGTTCTAGATACATATATTTCAACTATTGATACCATTGAAGGGTTTCAGATTCAAAATTAAAATATGCCATTGTGATCCATAAATGTCGAGGAACATTGTGAAGCTTGAAATACTTATCAGCCTAGAAAAACCAACCATTTGGGTCCTTCCCATCAAAATTTAAAAAATTGAGTTTGGGAGTTTTTTGTGTTAATAAGAAAATGGTATTGTGTACCTCCCCTTCTAAATTCCCTAAACTACTAGCCTTTCCTTCAATATCACCATGGCTAATCTAATTGTATGCATGCATCACTCCTTATAAGCAACTTTCAACATCATGAAATTTTTCATACTCCCTTAGTCAGGGTTATGCATAGTGGTGAATATTCGCAAAGTGGAAGAAAATTAGGATTTCCAAAATTAGAAATTGGCAAATATGAGGACCCTCGACGTAGGCCCATTCACCTAAAATTTTCAGGATCAATTTTTTCTTAGGGTCAATTTGCCACAATATATATCCAAACATAGGCATATTTGTACTCGTTGGAAAGCTCTTTTCAATCCTGATCTAATGGTGGTGTTTTTATGAAGTTATAAGATAATTTAATAGGTCAAAAATGATCCCAAATACGACCTTACATTTTAGGACTTCAAATACCCAAAATTTTGGTGTGAAGATGCTCGATTTGATTTGCTTAGGATTCTCCATGATTCACCTTGATTTTGATTAGGATTCGCCATTTTTTACAAGTAAATTTTGAGTCCAACCCCTTATGCATAACCCTGCCCTTAGTTTATTTTGCTCAACCACATAACACAGATTCTTTTGTTTGTTGGATGTTATTTTGCATTTTGGTTGATATTTCATTAAATTGTTGATTTAATTTTTGACTTGATTAACTCAATATTTGTTCACTCAATTGATTAGTTTGCTCCATCTCCATTACATCACCTCTAGTTTCTTCAACCATGGATTTGTGTTTTGGGCCTTCCAAAAACTCTTATGGGTGATATATACCAAAATGATTAGCTCAAAAGGATGATCAAAATGGTCCATACCCAAAATGATAAATTTTAGACTCCAAAAAAATCTTATGGGTGTTACATATCAAAATGATTAGCATGGCAAGATGATCGCAATGGACTAGGTATCAAAATGATGGTTTTGGCACCCCAAACTTGTTTTATCTTTTTCTTGTCTTCTCTTCAACAAACAAGATGTTTTCTGCACTTTCAATGTCCTAATGGTTTAACTGCTCATTTTCTAATAACTATCTATTTTGGCAATTGTCCTATTTTTTTATTGTCCCTGTCTATATTCCAACCATCACTATCCTTGAATACTATTGAAACCATAATTTTGTTCTTGACTATTAAGAACTATTATTGTATCATCAATTATGTGATAAGTGTAGTCTCCTTAGTATGCTCAAGTCTATGTTTAGGGTTTACAAGTTGATAGATGACTAAAATAGGGTTACTTTAGGCTAAGGTGTGTTTGCTACTATGGACTCTCCAATATACTTCCTCGATCATGATTAGTGTCCAACCCATATCTTAAAGCACTAATTATAGAGGGATTCATTATACCTGTAACCATACTATCTATATATTTTTTAGCATACCTTGAGAGTAACTTCCTAGTATGTTGTGTACCGATGCACCATAGAAGACAAATAGTTAAAGGATTCATAGGGCTAAAGGTATCTCCTAAACCTAGGAGTTCTACCAAGGGTACATGGGAGCTCGTCGTCATATACAAATGTTGTTTAAGGCCCGAGTATTATTGTCTGATCACCCCACTTCACTAGACACTTTATGGATAATCTAGCTTAGCCAATAATGACAACTTCTTTTTGATATTTTAAAACCCTTGATACAGGGTTTCTAACCTATTAAAATTAACTTGGGTTTTTATAGGGTATTTCATAGAAGACAACAAAATGAAGGAGAATTATACCTAATAGGAATGGAATGGTAAGACAAGAACTATTGCAGCTATAGCAAGATGTGGGCCTAGAAACTGCTCTATTGCCACTTGTTAGGAACCTTCTAATTAAAATAAGCACATCCACACAAATATTGCAATAAATAACATAGTTAATGGAAATAAAAATAGGAATATTATAATATGAATGCAAATGCAACAACTTTATTGAACAAAATAGAAACACAAAGAACAATCATTGATCTCTTCGAGGGGGCAACCTCCTTAGAAGCAAAAATTCGATACAATATGAAAATAATTGATACATTTCATCCATACCCTTGCCTTTTGAAATAATCCTATGAACCCTAACCCTAATTCTCAAGGGTCGATTTCACATGCAAATGGGGACCCAAGCTAGAAACTTCTACTAAAGAATCAATTACATCTTTTATAACAATTACATTATATGGGCCCATATGTCTAGGCAACCCAAGTGCCACATACATGTTACAATGCTATATAATAACATTAGGATGGGGTCCTAACACTTTAGTAAAAAAATGCACCATCAAATATTACATGCCTCCAATAATACCTCTAATAGGCTTTGAAGGCTTCCAAATGACTTAGTGCACCGCAAAATGATAGAATGTTGCTTTCTAGAAGATTCACCTAAGGATACATGCCTTCAATTTACTTGTGTGACCATCCAAGAAGTTTTATCTAGTTTGGTGAGTGAATAACTCACATTTATAAGCAGATCAACACCTTTTTCTAAGTGAACCACTCCCTTGAGCCAATCGATGCAAGCAAAATAATGGTTAAAGCCAATTGGTGAGTTATTGCAAGCAGATAGGTCCCTATTTTATACTTGGTTAAATTTTGATAGATTTTGTGAGGCATCTACTATCTAATTCCTCTATCACGTGCCCCTTCAAAATTTGTAAAAATTATAAGGTAGTGCAAGATACTATGTTTATGGGAATTTCATGGGGTACCAAGCTCAATAGACCCTACATTTATCCTTGGGCATGAAGTACAAATTGGGACCTTCATGACAAAATTGTCAAAAATATGAGTTCTCATTCAATATTTCATGGCAACAATCCCAACAATTTCTACCAATTATTGTCATTTTGGAACTACACTAATTTGAGGTCTTTTGTTTCCTTTGTAAAGTCCTCAAAAGGAGTTCAATAATAATTCCCCTTGCTTCACAATCAACTCTTATGGTTAAACCGTAGCGAGGAAAGTGTGTGTTCAATCAATACATGAGAAGTTGAATAGCATAAATGTCCACCTATTCATTAGATTATAAAATTGATAAGCAAATGACAAGATGGGCTAGAAGGGCTATGCTACAACTATCGCACAATTAACGAACTAGGAGGGCAGTGACATTGATGGAAAGCCTAAGGACTTGCCAATTTCTTACAATCTCATGACGTTAAAGCACTAGGTGGGTTCCATAGTGTATCTATGAATTCTCATGGCCAAAATATGAATATAATGAGAGCCCTAGAACCCCTATTTATAATAAAAGTTTCCCGTTGAATTACCTTGGATGAGAAACATTTACTCCTAGTAAAAGTAAAGATTTAGGCACATCTTTAGCAAAATGATGCACACCAAATGTTATATGCCTATAATTATGCCTCTAATAAGCCTAGAAGGATTCCAAAATGACAGTTCACCACTACATGCAAAATGCCATTTTTTAGAATATTTCCCTCAATATTCATGCCTTCAAATTTACCTTTCAGCTTGTCGAGTGTATTAGTCCATATTATGAGCGAATCACTCCTCCAAGTCAATCGATCCATTTTTGTGAGCAAATCGCTCTTGCAAGCCAATCAATCCAGTTTACGAGTGAATCGCTAGTATTCACGAGTGAACTGCTCCTACAAGCCAAATTTTCCTTAAATGAATTAACACTTGATCAAATCAACACTCGAGCAAATCGAACCACTTTGAGACGACCAAATTTTGTCAATTTTGTAAACCTTTGTTATTTTGCAATGTTTTTCTTGGGTTTGCAAAATCGATTTTCTATGGCTAATTCCTTGAAATTAGAAGGTAGCAACTAAGACTACATTTTTGGCAACTTCACAGGGTGACAAGCTCGATTGGTGGTATTGCCTTCATCCTTGGGCATGGAGTCTTCAAAATTAGAATCCCTACTACAAAATTATAAAATTGTGAGTCACCTTTATTTAGCTCAGGGGTGACAAGTTCAAAGCTACCTGTCAATTAGTATGTGAAGGTGCACTTTGATCATCTACATTTTGGTGTTTAGTACCAACTATTCATACCGATTCGACAAGGGGATCTTCTCTTGATCCTCTTCAATTTCTTGAGTTCCACAATTGGCTTTCTGGTTCAATTATCTCCTTTGAAGCACTAGGTTGTTTATCTATGGACACCTCCACTTTGGCTTTCTTCATGAATGGTAATGGTATCATTTATAGAGGTGTCCTTGATACAAAAGTACCTCACATAATCACTCACTTAGCAATTTTTGCATCTCCTTTCTCAATTCTTCAACTGTCATTCTAAGAGCATCATAGACAACCTCCATTGTTCGGGCCTCCCTTCCATGTAGGATGTCCTTAAATTGCGCGATTACATTCTTCTTATCTAACCTACTTATCTAATTCATATGTTTCATTGGACGAGGATTTATTTAGTGTCCTTTGCCTTGGATGTTAGATCCTCTTACACCTACCTAGTTGTCTTTGAAGGGAAAGGTCTCACACTTATTGAGATATGTTGGGTGTGCCTTAGGATAAAGGGACTTGACCTAAAAAATGTTGAGTGTGCCATAGCACACTTGGTCCCAAAGGGACTCGACTTGTCCCACCCTTAATATCTTGCCTTTCATATTCTATACTAAATTTGCCTAAACGACCAATAACTCTCCTCTTCCTTTCATCAACCAAATTGGTGGATCACAGGTGTAGCGGATGCTAAAGCTCTTTTCACCGATGTCATCTTGATCAATCTTGCTTTCTTGCCTTTTGCATGGTGTTTGATATTTAATCTCTATATTTCCTCTATAGGGCTCCCTTTTCATCAAGAAAGGGAACAATTGATAAATTAATGTCAATGTACTCCATAGTGTGAATTACCTTGAATAGATTTGATGCTCCCAAAGGGAGGAATATCATTGTACATGTAGTGAATAGTAAACTAATGAAGATGATATCAGCTTGATACAATGACATGGACGATGGTGTGGACTGAGTGGTGATGAATGATGAGAATGATTGAAATGATGACACAAGGGTTGACACAATGACACTTGCAACATGTTGGACCAAAGGATGGTTGTAGGGGGATTGAATAGTTGTTGATGACATGAAGGACATGTAAAGGATGGGTGTGGGGGGGTTGAATAGTTTTTGATGGCATGATTGATGATAGGAAAAACTAGAGTGTAGATGATGTATAAATCAACCCTACATTTTGCATAGGCAAACATGTTGGTGACCTTATGACTAGGACTATGATTACTTGAGGTGGGATGGGCACAACAAAATAATTTAGAGGGATTAGAGAAGCAAGGGTATAATAAATAAGAAGGAAAGATAGAAGAGAGAGGGGAGTAGAAGAAATAAGGGATGGAAGTGAAGGGAAGATGGTCATGTGAAATATGGTAGAAGAAATTTATGCTTCTTAATTAGCAGATTCAATTTTTGCCACTCTTTTCCTAATTTGTAAACCTCAACTATGGATTTCTTCATCAATGGTATATCATCTATCAAGTTGTCCTTGATATGAGAGTATCTCACATAATCCCTCATTTAGCAATTCGTGCATCTCCTTTTTCAGTTCTTCAACACTCATTCTAAGAGCATCATAGGCAACTTCCATTGTTGGGGTCTCCCTTCCATGTAGGATATGTCCTTCAATTGTGCGATAACATTCTTCTAATATGATCTACCTATCTAATTCATTTGTATCATTGGACAAGGATTTCTTTAATGTCCTTTGCCTTGGATGTTAGATCCTATTCCTCCTACTTGGTTGTCTTTGAAGATCAAGGTCTTACACTTATTGAGATATGTGGGGTGTGCCTTAGTATAAAGGGGCTTGACCTAAAAAATATTGGGTGTCGCATAGCACACTTGGTCCAAAATGGACTAAGCTTGTTCCACCATTAAGATCTTGTCTTTCATATTCTATATTGAAAGTGCCTAGCTGACCAATAACTCCCCTCTTCCTTTCATCAACCAAATTGGTGGATCATAGGTGTAGTGGATGCTAAAGCTCTTTTCATTGATGTCATTGTAATCAATCTTGCTTTCATGTCTTTTGCATGGTGGTTGATATTTAATCTCTATATTTTGTCTATGGGGTTCCTTTTTCATCAAGAGAGGGAATGGCTAATGGATGTTAATGTCAATGTGCTCCTCCATAGTATGAATTACCTTGAATAGCTTTGATGCTCTCAAAGGGGGAATATCATTGTACATATAATGAATAGTGGACCAATGAAGATAAGGATATCGGTTTGATACAATGACATAGATGATGGTGTGGACCAAGTGTTGTTGAATGACAAGAGGGATTGAAATGATGACACATGGGGTGACACGATGACACTTGCGACATGGGAGGACCAAAGGATGGGTGTAGGGGGATTGAAAAGTTGTTGATGGCATGAATGGTGATAGGGCAAACTGGAGTGTAGATGACGTATGAAACAACCCTACATTTTGAATAGGCAAACTTGTTAGTGACCTTATGACTAGGACAACAATTATTTGAGGTGGGATGGGCACAATAAAAGAACTTCAAGGGACTAGAGAAGCGAGAGTAGAAGAAATAAGAAAAGATAAAAGAGAGAGAGGAGTAGAAGAAACAAGGGGTAGAAATGAAGGGAATATGGTCACGAGAAATATGGTAGAAGAAGTTTACGCTTCTAGATTAGTAGCTTCCATTTTTGCCACTATTTTCTTGATTCGTAAAGCTTTCTTAGATTCCTTCTCTTCAAAATTACTATAATTTCTCTTTATTCTTTTATCATTAATTTTCTTGAGTCATCGAAGGTCTCATGGACTGAGTCAACCCTCATGTTGACAATCATTTATAAGACCATATTATCAACAAGGCCTATCTTAGACTCTACCTTATCCATTGGGTTGCTAGGTCAAAAGGAAGAAAACTCCTACTTACCCTAAAACAGTCTAGATCCTAGGCATTGCCTTGGTATCTTGTATTCCTAGGTTGGCATCTCACCTTATCAACTTAGTGAAACCATTAATCTTGAAAATATCTTCAATCAGTCTTAGAGAAAAGGGATGCAAATAAATAGGGACCCAAGTGTCTCCTAAGAGATTTCACCCAAGTGAGATGGAGAGTTTTCTCTTTCTTTCATTTTTTTGAGAAGATAATTTATAGAAATATATAACTCCCTCTAAGCAAAAGATAGACCTATTTATTAGCTCAAAAAAATAAGTGCCCACCCTATTGAAGTTGATGTTCCAGCTTAGGATTTTTCACCACCTATGTAAACATAGTAAGTTGGATAGCATTAATGCAACTTCCCAATTTAGAGCCTCATGGGGATATTATGGGAGATAGTATATTTCTTCACCAAAATAATTGAGACCCTAAGTAGATGTCGTGATCTGGGAAGCTAAAACAAGATTGTCTCTTATTATTCTTTCCTAATCTGCCTTTTGATGCCAACTATCTTGGAACCGATACCTTCCTTTAATTTTGAAGTGGTAGGAAGTATGGGTGGGCATTGGCCTTCTCCGATTGTGATCATCTCTCTACTTTTTACCTTATTCAAAGATATAATTTGATGGCAATTATTGGTTTACATAACCGACTTTATGCAACTAGGCAACAAAACATCACTTAACGAAAATGGTTCCTTTTGTTGTTATCCCTAGACCAATTCAATATCATCCTTCAAAGCACCATACTGTTGGATTACAATTTTACCCAAGTTGTACTTCCTAGGATTGTAGGAAAACATCCCATTTTTAGAATCATAGCTTCTCTATTACTCAATGTAGCCTATTTATCTGGAATCACTTGAGCAATCTCAAGAGTCAAAGGTGAATCCTCCATGTGTTGCATAGGATGTGCTTCTAGGCTTTTGTCCCCAACCTCTAGTATCAATGTCCGCTTTGATAAAAGTGCCTCATGCTTTGGTTAAGCCAATATTTCACCTTTGATGATTTATAAGGACCGCACATGAGGACATCTTATAAATGAAGATGATATTTGGTAACCTCGAGTGCTTAAGGCATCTTAGTGATTTGAATCTCACATGGAATCCCAATAATTTGATCTTTTACTTCTAAAATTTCTTCTTCAAATATTTTGGCCACAACCTTTATGCAACAAAGCAACATAGCATCATGCAACAATGATGGATCCTTTTGTTGTTCTTCCTCGACCACCCCAATGTTGTTCTTCAAAGCATTTGATTGTTGGGGTACAAAATTTACTCTAGTTGTTTGTACAAACATGCCCTATTTCTAGCATCATGACTTCTCTGTCACGTGTAAATTATCAGGAATTACTTAAATAATCTCAAGAGTCATATGTGAATCCTTCTCTCTTTGTTGAGAGGTGTCTACTTTTGGGCTTTCATCTTTAAAGAGTATCACTCCTTCAAATAAGGGCTCCCATGAGTTTTCTCCAACCCCTATGAACCCTTGTTCAAAATGAAGTACATTTCATATGTTGGCTCACTTTCCTCTATTTTGTCCTTGGCTTGCAATTTATCATTTAAGGGAGGTGGATTTCTCTTAATAACATAGTAATGGCTCCAAAAAGTGGATTGTTAGCGAGGTTATTTACATCAACGGGTACACAGTTTGTATGCATTGGTGTAGGGCTAGAATTTGACCAAGGTTGATTTGCTAAGGTGGGTGTGTCACTCATTTGTTGGCCTAAGTAACCAATTTCTTGCAACATGAGGTTTTGACTGACAAGGTTAGCCATTGGGTTCTTGCCTTTTAAGGAGATGGAATTAGACACTAGAGTTGATACTTGATGACCTGATTATATTTTCACCTTCTCTCCATAAGTAGGACATCCTCAAAGGGTAACCCAAATCCCTTGTATTTTGACTTGATTTATGCTCCTATCATAGGCTCCTCTTTCTAGGGGAAGGTAAACACTTCACATTCTTCTATGGACTTTGATTTTGTATTTAAGGATCAACCGATTCACAATCTTCTTCACCCTTCATTACTTTGTCTTTATATCTTTTATTTCCGATCCCAAGGCTCGCTTCAAACCATAGGAAAGATGCCCTTTGAAGGCAAGTCAGGAGTTTCACCATAAGGATCGCTAACCTATTGTTACCAAAAGCTTCCCTTGTCATCTTAGGTTTCTTCTTTATTTGAATTGGGTTCCTACGAAGTAAGTTGAGGACACTCGATAATTGTTCACTACTACACTATGGGTAGGAAGGCAATAACTACTCATTACAGGTGCTTCAAGAGTTGCACAGGCTTGTGCCATATTGACTTAGGGTGCAATCACATGATTTGTTGGTGGTGGGTTTATGATGGATTAACTAGTCATTATTTGTTACTTTAGGCTAACTTGACACTAGTTGATGCGAAGGTGGACAAGGATACATTGCATACCCATTAGATGGATATAAAGGGTATTGAGGATATAGGTACGAAGGATAATAAGATAAAGAATAATGAAGTGATCAATTTTGATAACCCCATTGTTGTTTTAGACGAGGCTATATATTTGGTTTCGAGTTCTGTAGAGATTGTTGATAACCTTTGGGAATTTGTAGGTATTGAGGTATTGAGGTATTTGAGGACTCTGAGCCAATGATATATTTTGCACCATCTGAGAATTCCCCCATGGTTGAATTGCCATAACACTGCCCACACTTCGAATATGTTGGAGGGCTTTTTTGGGAAGAATATTGTTTACTTCATTTTGATGAAATTTGTAACAATTGCCAACCCACAAAGCATTATCCTAGATCCTCCACTATATGTACTCGTGTAGATAGCATTTCGAGGTCAAATTTTGAAAACTTCAAAAATCTGCTTGTGAAGTGATTCGCTCGCAATTTTAGAGAGATTTGCTAGCAAAAAATGACTTGGAAAAATCTTGCATACATAGCGGTTCACTCAAAAAGATGCAGGCAATTCACTTGTTATTTTCAAGCAATTTACTTGCTAATTATAAACTTCGAAAAATTGTTAAGGGTCCAAGCAAATCATTATCGAAACTAGAGCAAATTGCCTTCCCATTAGGGAGGTAGGAAGAAACTTGTCTAACCCAGCAAATAATCTCTTAGATTCAGATCGAATTGCTCGTTGAATTTGCCTTGGAGGGATTTTATTGTTTTGGAGGAAATTGCTCCCTGATTTCAAGGGAATTGGTTGTTGATTTGATGCTTTTGGCAAAAAGACTTAAAATTTGTCTTCGTAAAAAATTCAAAATTATGGAGTTCATGTTGGAGTTGCCATTCACAAAGCACTCGTAAAAATCTAGCACAAATAACAAATATGATAAATTTCAAAATAAATTTAAGACTTAACTGAACAAATCACTCTAGACTATAAAAGTGCAAAATTCTTAGAGTGAATAGCAAGTGAATCAATCGCAAATTTTGAGCAATTTGTTCACTCAATTGCCTTAGTGAATTTTCCTGCACTTTGCGAAAAACGGAGCAAATCGCTACAACTTTCAAAGCAAATCGCTACAACTTTCAATGGACTTAATATATATTTTTTTCAATTTTGAGCCAATCGCTTCTTCAATCAATGATGGATGCAATTTTGACACAAAAACTAAGGCATCAAGTACAAATTGAGGAATATTGAGGATTGTGTTACACTAGGCATGCCAAAATATATATTGAATTAAGAAATTGTCTCAACTTATAATTAATATTTGCTCCCTAATTTGAGTTTCAACAAAGTTCTAAGGAATTGTCAATGGCTTCTCCCAACCTCCAAATTTAGGTTGACTCCTTACTGTTCCTCATAGAATACTACACTAACTTGCACTGAAAGTAAAATGCATAAAAGTAAAGTGCGAAAATAAAAATGCATGAAAGTTTAAAGGTGCGAGTGATTCAAGCAAACATGGATTTTAACTATAATAAGGGAAGTGTGATCAATCAACACACAAGAAGTCAAAAAACATCAATGTCTACCTATTCATTAAATTATGAAAACGAAAACAAATGACAAAATGGACTATAAGGGCTATGCAACAACCATTGCACAACGAAAAAAACGAGCTCTGGCGATTTGGCGGGAAAATTTATGTGACGGCGTCTGGTGTTGCTCGAGGGATTCTGGCCCGAAGATCTTGCCTGGGGCATTGGGGGGTTGATTTTGTTTTCGTGCGAAGGTTCATTAGTGGTCCGGGAGGGCCAGATGGGGTCTCCTCCAGTTTCTCCTGTTGGGAGAAAGACTTCATATGTTGAGAAGTTGAAAGATAATCCCTCGCCTTCCACTGATGGAGCTCAGCGGAATGCTTTTCAAACGATACTCAAGAATGTTGCCAATGGCCCAAATGCTCACCGCGTTAATGGATGCCTCCCGCAATCCACTTCCAGGCCTAAGATTGTAATAGAACCAATGCTGGTCGAAGATACAATCGTCTACCGAGCTAATCACGACTTGATCTGCAAATTCATGGGCATCCGGCCCACACTGAATTTTCTGCATACCTAGGTTCGCCAGAACTGGGAGCCACACGGTGAGTACTCTTTATGGCCTATAAGCAATGGGTATTTCATCATAAGTTTCTCTTCTTTAGCGAGATAGAAACAGAGCATTTGAATCAGAAAAGAGAAACCACGGACCGGCAGGGTTATTTGTCCAACCCTGGAGAGTGGGTTTCGACCCCCGCATCGAACCCACGGCTGTCCCGGTCTGGATCCGGCTGTACGCTCTCCCGATGGAGTTTTGGGGTGAGCAGGTGTTGGAACTAATAGGTAATTCCCTAGGCAGATTTTTGGGAGTCTCCAAAGATACCATAGAGGGTAATACTGCTGTCTTTGCTAGAATATGTGTAGAGATGGACATTAGTCAGCCTCTACCGGTGAGGTGGAACTTGAGCTTGCAGGAGTACCCTGGATCCAGCAGCTAGACTATGAGGCCCTACCTTTCAGGTGCCGAGTATGCCATAAGCATGGACATTTGGCAAGGTTACGCCCAAACGTAGTGAGCACAAAAACGGAGGCTCCGAGCGGAATGTCAAACCGCCCTAGAGAGGGTAAGTCCAGTCCGGTCAATGAACCCTCTAGCAATTCTCCAGGTCTTGATGCTCAGCAGGATGGCTTTGAACAGGTGAAACGAAAGAGAAACAAAAAGAAAAATGGCAAGGAGCAGGTTCAGCTCAAGCCAAACAATCGGTATGAAATTTTTAAGTCATTAGTGGATCAGGAGGACCAATCTATGGAGGGAGTGGTTGGGAATGGTGAGAATGTCAACACTCCACCTCTTGTTTCTCCTTCCTTCACTCCTGTAGTAGAACAGGTGACTGTGCCAGCTGAGAACCTGCAGTCAGAGAATCCAGGGGCATTGGTTATACACTCCCCAGCACAGTCGGCTATCAAAGATGTCACCATGGGAAATGCAGATAAAAATAGAGAAAGGCCTGCTTTAGGGATTACCCAGGTGGAAAAGAGATCTAGAAACAATAACTCTCAAGGAGCGGGAAGAAAATCCAATAAGGAACTACTAACAGCGCAAGGAGATAAGCTAATCAATGGAGGATTGGTGAGGACCATTGATTCTTCCTGCTCTCAAGGTTTTCAATGATTATTCAATCTTGGAATGTTAGGGGTTTAAACAGTAGAACCCATCAATCTGCTATTCCAAGACTCTTAGAAAACCGTAAAACGAGGACTTTTTGCTTCTTCAGGAGACCAAAATGTCTTTAGATATTATGAGTAAAATTGCTACTAAAATTTGGCGGGGAGCTGGGTATATGGACGTGGCTGCCCAAGAAGCTTCAGGTGGAATTGTTACCCTTTGGAACCCTCTAGTCTGGACTTCTTTAGAACATATAGCTTGCGGGGGTGTTCTTACTTCTCTCTTCGAGAAATAACTTCAATTACGAGCGAGGTCCTAATCACCAACTTTTATGGGGCCCAAGATCTTGATGGCCGGAGGCTCCAATGGGACGTTGTTCACAACATGAGAGCATACGGGGAGTGTTATGGCTGGATTATTGCGGGGGATTTTAATGCAAAATTATACGTTCGGGACCGGGGAAGGTGGCACCCCTGTTTTGGATCCGGGGGACCGGCTTCGATTGCCCAAGTTCGGGCCTTTAATTTAGTGGACGTTCAAGGCCCTAGTGTTTTTTCACTTGGACAAACAAGAGAAAGGAGCCACATAGCGGGGAAGGTCAAGTTAGATCGCTTTTTGGTCTCGGAGGAGGCTTTTGTTAAATGGACTTTTAAGTTCCAGATTTTGGAGGGCCCTATTTCGGATCATTTTCCCATTTTGCTTGAGGGAGGGACTTCGAGAGGGCAGCACCATAGGCCTTTTAAATTTGAGAATTTTTGGTTACAAAAGGAGGACCTTCGACGAGAAAATTACTCAATGGTGGACGGAAGGCCGTCCACCTTTTGGGACAGCAATGTTCAAATTTCATAAACGACTTCAATTTGTCAAAATTCAATTGAAGCGAGTGGAGGAAAGGAAACAAGTCGGATTTCCGGTCCCAAAGGGCCCCCTTGGTGGCTAGATGGGAGGAGGTTCGAAACTTTTTAGGGAAGGATCAATTCTTGAGCAACTCAAATTTGAAGATGATGAAGCTGCGTAAAGCGGTTGAGGACATTGACAACCAAGAGGAGATATCTTTGGAAGCGAGAGGGCTAGAAATACTTGGTTATTAGAGGGGGACAGAAATACCAAATTTTTTCATCGGTCGGCTTGTGCTAGGAGACGGATGAACAATATGGAAGTTCTCAAAGATGAACATGGAAATGTCTTCGATACTCTTCTGGCATGCATTCCCATGCTATCGATTACTTTTCTAAACTTTTTAAGGAAAGTATGCGGCAAGATGTTGAGGCTCGGAACGAAGTTCTTAATGTTATTCCTCCTATTATCTACTGAAGAGGACAATCGAGGCCACTGCTTAGACCCATTGAAAGGGATGAGCGAGAAATGTGGTCTTTGGTATGAGTCTTGGAAAATCTCCTGGTCCGGATGGCTTTCCTATTGAATTTTTCGGGCTTTACGGGACACCTTGGAGGAGGATGTTACGGTCATTCTTGAGGAATCCAGATCCAATCGAAGAATGCTCGGGGCGATCAATCACACCTTCATTGCTTTAATTCCAAAAGGGGAAGTGGGGACTCATATCTATGATTTCGGGCCTATTGCTTTATGCAATGTGATCTACAAAATCATCACTAAGATAATGGCTGAGAGGCTTAAACCCCTTCTTCACAGCATCATTTCTCCTGAACAGGGGGGCTTTGTTGAGGGAAGACAAATCTTGGATGGGGTGGTTTTGGCCCAGGAGGCCATCCATTCAATGCAAACTTCGGGCAACAAAGGAATGTTCATTAAACTGGATATGTCCAAGGCTTATGACCGGGTGGAGTGGTGCTTCTTGTCGAAAATGATGGCTGCCTTTGGCTTTTCTCAGGAATGGATTGATTGGGTTATGAGTTGTGTTTCTTCTCCCTCTTTTTCTGTTCTCATCAAGGGCCTTCCCTCGCATCCTTTCGGCGCCACACGTGGTCTCCGCCAGGGAGACCCTTGTTCTCCCTATCTCTTCCTTCTCTTGGCTGAAGGTTTGGGCAGATTGTTTCTGAGGAGAAGGCAACAAGGTCTGCTTTCTGGTATCAAGGTTGGGGAGGAAACTCTGACTCACTTGCAATTTGTGGACGATACTGGCCTGGTTGGTGCGGCCACTCTTCGGGAAGCTAGAGGAATCAGAGATACTTTGAATTTCTACCTAAGGGCTTCAAATCGGGTTCTAAATGACGGGAAGTCCAAAGTGGTCTTTTTCAATCTTGACCAACGGCTACGGGGAGCGTGTTATTGAGATCCTGGGCTTCACAAGGACTTCTCTTCCAATTGTTTACACGGCGTTCCCCTTCATTTCAAAAAGTTAAAAATTGACATCTGGAAGAATACGTTAGCAGGCATCAAAGACGAGAATGAATCATTGGGCCCATAAATGGCTAAGCTACGGGGGTAGATTAACCTTCCTGAAGTCGGTTATACGGGCTTTGCCGATCTATAAATTCTCAATCTTGGCTGCCCCTCATACCATCTGGAAAGAGCTGGACAAAATGGCTAGAAGATTTTTATGGGAAGGCGCAAAAGGGAAGAAAAAATGGGCCTTGGTTGGGTGGGACAAAGTTACCCAGCCTAAGGACAAAGGAGGGCTGGGCTTGAGAAGTTCTATGCTTAATAACAGAGCTTTGGCTGGAAAAGCTGTATTGGAGGTGGATTTCTCGGCCATCCTCCCTCTTGACGAGAATTCTTTCCGGTAAATATTTGGGGCATGTTCATCCCAATGAGGTGGGTCGCTTTCCCTTGGAAGGTCTTTGGATCCTTAGTGTGGCGAGACTCTCAAGCTTGGGTCCCAGATTATCAAAGATCAATTATTTTGGAAAGTGGGGAGAGGAGACAAGGCTCGTTTCTGGACTGACTCTTGGGACCAACATCCGCCCATTATTGTCATGTTCCCCTGAGCTACAACCAATCATGACCGCCTTAGAAGCCCAGGGCTGGATCCATATTGATAATTATCTTCTTACCAGTCAATTGGGGGGTATAAATTTAAAAAGTTTAAGCGGTGGGAGGAGTGGCCAATTACTGTCTCTCCGGAGTTGGCGCCCATCCTGCAAAAAATCTTGTCAGAAAGGTTCCTCACGGGGAAGGATGAGGAAGATGAATTAGCCTGGGGCTATGGAAGCCTTGGGGTCTACTCAGTTAAGGTTGGATATGAAGAGATCCTCCCTGAGCCTCCCCCACACTCTTTTCCGGTTCAGCATTGGAGAAGGATTTGGCATTCAAAGGGTTGGCCGAAAGTGAATTTCTTCGCTTGGCAACTTATGCATAATGGTCTTCTCACCTTTGACAATCTCAGACGTAGGGGTTTCAATGGCCCCTCTCAATGTGCTTTATGCCTCCAACATGAGGAAACTGCAGATCATTTGTTTTTTGAGTGCCCTTTTACTCATCAGATTTGGGAACGCTGGTTCTCTCAATTTAAACTCCAGGCTAATGGTGTTTTCAACCGTACCAATATTTGGGAAAAATGGAAAAGGGGCAGGTTCAATTCCATAGCTCTCCGAACTGGTTGGCAGTTAGGCTTTCTCTTCATTTGGTGGCAAGTTTGGTTGGAGAGAAACGCCCGGATCTTTAGAAACACTTTCTCCTCGATTGACGGCGTTTGGCAGGTCATACGGAGCAAAGTCACAGAAACTGTTGCTATTTTTGTTGATGAAGAGAATCAGGCTACTCTTGGGCATCCTGAAGAGGGGGTTGAGGGACATGAGAGGCCAGGCGAGCATCTTTGGAAACCTCCCCCTGTAGGGCTGGATCAAGATCAATGCGATGGGGCTGCAAAAGGCAACCCGGGCAACGCGAGGAATTGGTGTTGTTTGTCGGGATCACTCGAGTGCGGTTCTTTCCTGGGAATTGCGGGGATTGGGCGAGCCACGAACAATGAAGCCGAAGCCTTTGCCATTAAGTCGGCGTCTATACGGGTACATTAGCGGGGTTACCGGAGGATAATTCTTGAATCGGATTCTCAAGTCTCGATCGGCGCTCTAGATTGCTTGCGGAATTTCTCATTAAAAGCACGGAGACTACGGATGTTGATATCCCAAATCAAGGAGTTATGGAGGGAGTTAGATGATGTTATCCCTGTGTATGTGAGTAGAAATCTGAACACGGTTGCTGACTTCCTTGCGAAGATGGGTCTTTGAGAAAGAGGTAGGTGTTCGATTGCACGGTGATATGCCTATGATAGATGAAGAGATTCGGAGTGGTGCAGAGCGATCCCTGCATCCATGAGCTCAAAAATGACTAAGGTTAGTTTATGTCGCGATATCGCGACATATTGCGCCGTCGCGACCTTGTTTGGAAATCTATCGCGATTTCGCGACATGTTGCTCTGTCGCGACCTATCCTGGATAACTGTAGCGATTTCGCTACCCTTTTTGTTGCCGCGGCCTTGGGAGGAAAATTGTAGCGATTTCGCGACTTGTTGCGTCGTCGCGGTCTTTGATGAGAAGGTGTCGCGATGTCGCGACCTTTTTGGTTGGTTTTCTTCTTTGGAGGAAAAGTGTCGCGATATCGCGACGCTTTGAGAAAAATTGCGTGAAGGGGAAAAACCGTCGCGATATCGCGACAATTTTTGTGAAAAGCTACTCTAAGGAAAATTTGTCGCGATTTCGTGCCTTTTTTGAGGAAAGGACGCAAAGGGGCATACCTGTAGCGATTTCGCGACGTTTTGAGCAAAATTACGTTAAGTGGAAAAACCGTCGCGATATCGCGACCTTTTTTGTGAAAAGCTTCCCAAAGGATAACCTGTCGCGATTTCGCGACATTTTTAAGGAAAGGAAGCAAAGGGGCAAACCTGTAGCGATTTCGCGATAGTTATGGAGAATAAACTGCATGAAGGAAAAACGTCGCGATTTCGCGACTAGTTTAAGAAAAGGGCACCATGGGGGAGAACATGTCGCGATTTCGCGACACTTTTGCAGAAGGGGCGCCCATTGGAATTCTTGTCGCGATTTCGCTACACTTCCGACCAACTGGGGCTTCAAGGAAAAGTCGTCGCGATATCGCGACACTTTCTCAAAGTTGCTGATTAAAGGAGAACTCGTCGCGATTTCGCGACAATTTTGGGGAGCAGGTGCCTTCAGGCTTTCTCGTCGCGATTTCGCGACGTTTTTGGCGTTTGGGTGATTTGGTGCTGTGCTGTCGCGATTTCGCGACATTTTTTGAGTGTTGTGGCTTCGGCGCTTTTTGTCGCGATGTCGCGACATGTCGCGTTATCGCGACTGGTTGTTGTGGCGCGGCGGTTGTTAGGTTAGGTGTCGCGATTTCGCGACATGTCGCGTTTTCGCGCCCTTTGTTCTTCTGGTCTCTTTGCTCTTGGTTGGGATGCCCTTTCTCCCTCTTGTAACTGTAATTTGTTTTAATGCAAGCTTTTTTCAATTTTTTCAAAAAAAAACAACCATTGCACACTTAGCAAAGTAGAAGGGCAATGCCACTGATGGAATGCCAACAATCTCATGAGGTCAAAACACAATGTGGGTTTCACAATGTAGCTCTCAATTCTCATGGCCAAAAGATGAGTACAATATGGGCCCTAGGTCCCTATTTATAATAAAATGTTAACCCACACGTTTCTTGGGGTGAGAAACAATTACTACTAGTAAAAGTAAAGATTTGGGGGCATCTTTAGCAAAACAATTCAACACCAAATGTTTTGTGCCTCTAACACACAAGTCAATAAGTCCATTTTTGCATGTGAATCACTCCTAAAAGCCAATCAATCCATTTTTGTGAGTGAATCAAAGTCACAAGCAAATCACTCCTACAAGCTAATTGTTCCTTAAACAAATTAACACCTGAGCGAATCGGCCCACAATGGAGACTCAGCCAAATTTTACCAATTTTGCAAACAATACTTTGCATAATATTCCTTGATGTTTTCCTTTTGATATTTTACAACTCAAAAAAAAAAAAAAAAAAAATATAGGCTTTAAGGAGATGTTTAGCCTTCTGTTCACATATACCTCTAAAATCTAATTAAAATACATGTAAAATAAAAATATATATATATATATATATAGGCTTTAAAGAGATGTTTAGCCTTCTGTTCACATATACCTCTAGAATCTAATTAAAATACATGTAAAATAAGACTCTTGGATTAACTTCTATTGTTCAAAGTGATAATAGAGTGAAATATGCATCAATTTGATGTGATAAGAATATTCCGAGTGATTAACCTTAGAAAAAACTCTTTTCCAATGTTATTCATTGCCATGCTTATATCCTACAAACCGAGGATAACAATAGATATTTTACTTGTACGAGAATCACCCAAGAAAAGCTTTTGCCTATATAAAGGAAACACTTGTTTTCTTCAATGTTATTTTTGAAATATTTTTATGAGACAAGTTGAATTGATAAATAATTATTTCAACAGCCAAAATTTATTACAATAACTACTATATCTGTTACATCTAACACATCCAAAAGGTTCTAATGAAAGTTGAGATGCAGACCTGGTATATTAATGTTGAACAATATATGCTCTCACAAAAACAAATAAGTTTTAAACAAAATTCAGGGTAGCATTCAAGATTGCATATAGCCTCTACATTCACAATAAACCTGAAAATAAGATGCATGTTGTTCAAACTAAAAAGATATTGAAATGCAAATAAAAAGAATTGCAGAACATACGACTGTACAATATCTGTGAATGTTTTGTTAAATTAAATTGTTAAGCAAGAGCAGCTCTAATATGAAAAATCAATTCAGACATAGAAGTGTATGAAATAAAAGGCATTATAAACATAGCATATATCAGATGCTTTTGCAAAATGCTTAAAACAACCATCAGAGTTCTACAAGACCAAAATGTTGACAAAGCTTCAGGCCTACCAACAAAAGAGATTGAACAAAATTACTATTTCCATCATTTGTCAAGGCATACCAAGCCAATTTCAATTTATAAAACAGCACAAAAGTATTCCAGAGTAAAGATACTTTCAACTTCAATCAACAGTATGCCAATGATTGCGAGATCTTTAAGCAATGGAATTATTGACCACCATATATACATAGATATGAAATTGAAAGTGCCCAGAAAAGCTACAAATTGTTATTGTAAATTTTTGATCTTCAGCACTAGTTCCACACATCAGTTTTACTTTTGAACGCATGGATTGATCTTTGATCATGTCAATAAAAGAGCAAATAAGAAAATGATATGCTAGATGTATCATTGGAGAACCTATTATGCTGACACATTTTTGGCTGAAACACAAGACCAGCATGACCCAAAATATCACATGCACAGGATGCTTCATTTCAGGCAGTCAGATAAGATAAAGAAAGCTGCATATAACTCAGCCACTCCACCAGCATCCAACAGATTAGGTTCCTCTACACTTGAACGGAAGTGTGCCAAACAGCCACATGCCAAGGGAGATTTGAGCACTTTGACTACTCTTATTTGCACAGTTTTTTTTAACAGTCCATGAGTAGATAAAATGAATGGAGCAACTCTGAATTAATTACCACAGCTCATGAATCTGGATTCCGCTCTCCATAAAGACCTACAGAAGATAAGACCTATATATATCAGGTCTTATGCAAGATATTCTAAGATTGATATTATTAAAACAAAAAGTAGAAATTTTAAAAATTTTGGATGTCTTTAAGTGTTTCATATTTAATTGGCTGTTCCCAATAACAATTATTTCTGTCACCTGAAGGAATAGTGTCTCAATTATTGGAAAATCATTGCTAGAATACACTTATTTTTTCAGTCACAGAAGAGAGAGAGAGAGACTTTGCCACAAGTCTCTAACTTCTAGTCTTCTCAATGTGACATACATACCATACCTTCAAACAGTTTGTAATAGAGTATCAATCATGAGAACATCTGAACCTTAGCACCAATAACCATATATTTGATGGAACAAGATATGCTAATGCTACTAAACAATAGTTTTTAATTTTGGTGCAGACTCACAAATTCACAATCCCTTAGAAGTTCTTAATCTGTCATAAAGCTTATATTTACACTGAGCCTCAGATTCCATACAATCCACAATTCCACTGTCAAAATATGCATGTGCACTCATTGACACTGATCTTCCATATAATGGTAGAACTCAGAACAAGTTCAAATTGAATTACAAAATTCCATAACAATAGGTCAGAGTCTTTAGTGCTGATCTGGTAACTGCAACTGACAACTATTATGAAATGAAAACGCAGCAGCTAAGCAGAATACTCTTTCATTTGTTATAGTAATTTCTAAATGCTCAGACTGATGCTAAACTGTCAGAGATATTTTTAAATTAGAACTTGTAGCATTGCTTGGGATTTCTGCTTTATTACACATATACAATTAGATCTTATAGCAAAGTTTTAGCTAAGAGGATTGTCATTTGATATACTCTAATGCTTCTCCACTTAAATAATCATGCTTTCCATATCTCTCATGTACATGATTTCACAAATCAAAGTTCTACCTCAAAAATCCACATGGGGGATATGGACCATTAGTTGAGCACCCTATGTTAAGACCCTTGGCAGGGTCACATGGTGCCATATCAACTCATCAAAATTTGCAGATAGAATAATTATGATGTTGTAATGTTGTATATTTCCTTTTGTTGTAATTCGATTAAAGATATAATGTCTATTTAAAGGGAATTTTTAGAAATATCAACATTGCAAATAAAATTTGGTTGGGCAATTTCTTTGTATGTGCATACTCTCGTTTTATGGAATGTACATTCTGAGGGTTGTGGTGTTTATATTGGATTACATATAACTCTATATAGGTGCCATTCTGCCACCCCAAAATTTACCTGCAACTAAATTAGATATGACCGCATACTACCTATATTATTGAACATCCTTCAATATATGTATCATGCACTACAAAGACTTGGTTTAATAATACTATGAACTAATATGTATAAATAAAATACCTACTTGTTTAGATCATTAGTATTTTTCATTTCAAACTATCCTTCAAAAGTTTTAAAATTTTGGGTTTTATTGCATCAACTTCTAAAGGTATAGGCAAAATAGTTTTTAATGTTATTTACCCAATATATTTTTATCCAACCAAACTCTGGTTACTGAAGTATGGTGTACAACTCTACCCCCCATTGGATTTGAACCTTGAACCTCCTATTCGGAGTTCCAAAGTCTTACCATTAGACCCGCTCAGTTGTACAACTAGAACTACTAGACCCCCACTCAAGTCTCAGACCTTGTCCCCTAGATATAGAAAACTAGTATCTGAACCTACCAGAGAAAGGATGGCCTAAAAGCCAAGATCTTAGTTGGCCTGTAAAAGTCAAAACAATCAAAGACAATGGACAAGCCTAAGGAATAAATATATTATGTACACATTTTCGAAAAATAAACTGAAGCAAGCCATCTTCTTTTTATAAGGCGATATAGAGAATGACATTCTATGTGTAGATGTGCATGCCTATGCTATTACAATACCCTATAATCTCTAGCAAATATTTCTTTAGTTTCTAGATGTACAGGAGTTAGAGAGAATAACTTGTACAGGACTAATATGTTTATAATCGGGCAAAGATCATCAACAGAGATACTTGGTCTCCACCAATGAGGACCAAAATACTATAAGCCCTTGCATTAAGCATCAATCACGAGCTTTGAAAAAAGAAATACTGAATGACAACTACAGTGAACAGAGTAGCCTCTCATTCTGGATTTTTCTTCAACCCAAATCAAAAAACGTTAAGCCAATATTAACTGTGGAAGTGTAAAAGGGAGCTGCACTTGCGTAATAACTGTGAAGCAAATTATTATGAATTTATTTGCGTAACACCCAAACCACCGCTGTGGATGCAGAAGAACGGTGACAAAGGAAAGGAGGTGGCATCTTCACAGAAAGGAAAGGGAAAGGAGAGGATGCAGATCCCTGACAGGTGAGATTTCATGGAGATGATGAGACGACAATCCCTAGAATCCATTGAAGTCAATGTTTCATGATGCCTTGGTACACTTTATTATGTAGGTACCTAATTTTGACAAGGACTTCTTCAAACCCCACCTCCTACAAATACTTGAAAAGTACGACATGGACAGGAGTAAATTTCTGATTGGGAAGACTACGTGAGTAAATTTTGATGCGAGTGACTTCAAGAGAGTGTTCAGATTGCTTGGTCTGAATAGCAAACCTGTCAGCAAGGAGGAAGTGGGACCATCCCAGCTAAAGAATTCGTCAACAAGTACTCAAACTTGTCAAACAACAAAGCTTGTCAAACAACAAAGTGAAGAAGCTGATGAAGCATAGCAGCCAAAGGCCGAAAATGCATCACTTAGAATAGACCAGTTGAAATGCACAATTTGCATCGTGTCAAGACTATGAGGTGAACAGCAAACCTCAGATATGCCCTCTTGGCTTGTTCTGCACATGCAAGGGACTATGGACGACATCAAAAATGATTAGGCCACACACTTGGCAGAAGGAATTCACAATTTCATGCTGAGTCACGAAGAACTTCTCAATGGCATTTCATGTCATTGGGTTGTTAATGGATGATACAGCAATGGAGAGGGTTCCCATACTTGGAATGGGGTCTGCACAATCAATTGCCGAGGGTAAACATCTATCTTTCAATGGTCATTTTATGCACCCATTGCAAAAATTCATACCCGAGGGCAGGTGATGTTGAAAAGGAAGGCAACACCAGTTGTGAAGTCAGTAGAACCATCGGAGGAGGACAACGGTGATGATGCTGATGCACTGACGGAGGAGTCAGAGACAACAGAGAGTGAGGAGGTAGCAGTACAGAAGCAAAGGCAGCAAACGCAATCTGAACCACCAAAGCCAATGGTAGGGATTATACCTCCAAGGCAGCCACTAGGTTATCTAGAGCGTTGTTCTGCCAATGTTGGAAGCGGAGGGAAGGTGAACCCACCACAATGGGTTGTGCAGGCAGGCAATGCACAGCAAGGGCAACAACAGAGACAGCAAGGCCAGGAGAGACTTGTACATGTTTAGGGACAGCTACATATTTAGTTACAGGTCACTCCAACAAAAGGCCAAACATTAATTGCGATATCGACAACATTGGTGATTGTGCAAAGTGTGGTGCAGAATTTCCCAAGTGTAGGAGGCATTGCACACAACACCAGTAGAGGATATGGGCCCACCAGGATTTGAGTTGGGTACATCTAGACTGGGAGGAAATTTGAAGCCCTGTAGTTCAGACAAGGCCATTAATGTTGTAACAGATTTGGAAGCGACACCTCCAACATACAATCTGGAGGATTAAGACACGCCTCTATAGGAATTTGGAGACGAAGCAGCGTTCACATCTTCCTTGGAGTCTATACAAGAGGGTGTTGTTCGAGCAGCAATGCAAAGGGTTCTAAATGTTGGCCAATCAAGCCAAGCAGCGGCAAATGAAGAGATGCAAGAAGTAGAGGAATAGCCATTGATTAAAAACAAATCAAAGGGGAAAGCAATCAAGGAAAGCCATGAGAAGGAGGATGACGAAGCTCCAAGTGATGATGATGACAACAAAGAGGAGGAAGCTGGTTGGGAGAGAAATTACAATGAAAACGTGATGATTGAATTGCCCAAGTTAAGCTAGACACCACTAAATGGTAACATAATTGGCGAACAGTCTCACAATTTCTACAGCAAGGTGGTTGGGTTGATGGATAAGATGAGGAGAGACTTTGATGCCATTTCCATTGGACAATTGAGGATTTGGCCACTAAGGGTGGAAACCAAGGTTGCCAAATTAACCAATTAGGCACAGAATGAGTCAAGAATGAGGTAGTTAGCCCAAATGGCACATACTCATCCATTGAAGCTAGGTGAGGTCAGTAACATTCAAACCATGATAGGGGTTATGGATCTTTCGAAGGGTACAAGGGTTTTGTAATGTCATCCACCGTGTATTTATGTTTCAGAAGATAAGTTTGATACTTATCCAACCCTTGCTATAGTGAAGAAGTTCAAGCTGACACTGAAAATGGAGTTAACATATGCCAGGTTGAACTACTTGGCTTGCTTCATAATATGTTGACAGTAGGGCTGTTCCAACAAATGTCCAACAGTTCACAGCTGAAAATGGGGATGCAAGCAGTCCAAATGAAGGACTTGGAGGATGGGCCTCACCAATATCTAAGAAGAAAGCCGAAAAACTAGCATGGACAAGACATGGGATGGTGGAATTGAAGAAGTATGAAGAGCAGTTTGAGCAATTTGAGTAGGAAAATTAGCTAAGGATCAGCATATCACAACATTGAAGGCAAATATTGTTGAGTTAGAAGGTAAATCACATCACTATGGAGTTTAATGGGTGAGGTATTCAGCTTATGCCACCAGGTTGAAGGATAAAACTAAGCCACTCAAGGCACAAGTTCAAGGGTTAGGTGCAGAACCTATCAGGGTTCAGCAACCATCTCCTACACAACAACCTATTTCCCAAGAGCAGCAGACACAGTTGATAAGGATGTCGACCAATCTAGAGGGGAGGGTGGATGTAGCTGCCAATTCTGACGTGGCGCCATCCCAAGCACCACCTCGTGCTTAGGATGATGCGTACAAGCATAAGTACACATACATTTTGTTTATATAGTTTTTTTTAATAGAATGTAAATAATAAAGTATGTGTGCAAAGTGTTTGTAGAAAGTCACCATGAATGTCATGCATGGCAAGTGTTTGTCATTACGCATGCACTTATGTTATTCATCATTTAGTAATCAATTGTCATGTAATGAATGGGTCGTTAGTTGTTAGTTAGAAGACAGGTATGAGGTAGTTATGTTATGCAACCACCTCTCCTGTCAGGTTCCTTATTTATAGGCCCCTTATTGAGTAGCATATATGTTGGATATATGCCAGATGTATGTCGAATAGAGATGATATTTGCATATGTGGTGATTGTTACTTGTTGAATGTCATTGTTGTACACATGCTTCTTGGTGATATTGTTGTTTTGTAATTGAATATATTAATGGCAATGTGCAGTTTCTATTGATATCTTGTCTCTGATTATTTCATTTGTAAATGTATGAATTGTTATTGTTGTTAACCCTTGCTTTGTCTTTTACTTTCCTGTTGCTTCAAATTGGAATACACTTGTTGTTCTAGAGTTGCTTGAGCTCATTAGATAAGATAATTCTATTAATGTCCACTAATGGCCAAAGTAGGCCAATGGGACTCATTGAAAAGAGTTGTAACAATGCACTCTAGTAACCAAAAAGTACGAAAATAAGCTAAACTAGAGTTAAGAATCTAGTGTAAACTACACTAAAGTGGAACATCTATATGGCATAAAATTACAGCATCAAGGGTTATCCAAAATGGAAAAATCCTTACATGCTAAAAATAACGATGAAGAAAGAGCCAAAGGTCAAAGTAAAACAAAGATTGAAAGAAGCTCTAGTGTATCCACACACCAAGACTAATCTGTAGTGGGATGTAAAGTACAAGCATAGTCATCATCATCCCCAATTACCCCATAAGCGAAAACACAAGATCTCATGATACCCCAACTAATGTGAGCACAATCTTAGCTAATCAAGAGGTATTTGAATGTAAATATCGATGCCTGATTATAGTAAGCATTTTATTTTCAAGCATGGACAAAATCTTCATCGTATTCATTTCAATTTCTAGGTTGTAGAGAAATTTACAAGACTTTGAGTTTCTTGTCATCCTAATCAATTGTGTGTCAACTATTGAGAAAAATGAGTACAAGAGTTCCTCATTTATTCCAAATTAAACAAGGTGTTCTAAGGAAGCTTTGAGCTCTTGAAATTCTTAACTTTGTGTTACAATTTTGTCAATAAGTTGGGGTTGCAATCATTGAGAATTGTAGTATGTAATATAAATATACTCTACTTGACAAAGTGTTCCTTGTCTTTCACCTATTATTTCTTTCATTTCTCCAAAGGGAGATATAAGCAATCCATAGTATATTTCAAATGGCTTGCTCACGCAAATATTCTCAGCCAAACATAAAACAACACAAAATGCTTTGTCTACTAGCTTGGAGCAATGGAAAACATAGCAAAAACTTGTTCATAAAATAAACCAGCAATGTAAACATTGGCAATGAGATTAAGCATCACAAAATAGCAAAGATACAAGAATTTACATGGGAAACCCTCCTGGTGAGGGTTAAAACATCAACAAAAAAATGCTACTCATACCTTGTATTGCTCAAATGCAATGATAATATAACACATAGGAACTAAACCAAAGCTCCTCAAGATAATGAGAGCATAAGACAGCTTACATAATGCAAACCTCTCAAACTCCAACCTTGTGGACGGTAGAAAATGCAGCAGCAACCTACACTTAAGCTTTTCCACCAATAGGAAAAGAGAAAGGGGCATAAAAGGTTAAAATTCATGTCCTTTGCTCTTCGACTCCTCTAAAGCCCCTTCATTTTCCATTCTTTCCTCATATCCAAAAAATAGACTTTCTATTTGACCCAATCTTCAATTTGGATCACACCTTCCTAAAGAAAGGCCTTTGGTCCCTTAAAAGCTCATTTAAAAGAAAGGCCTTTGGCATCTTGTATCCTCTTTGCTTAATGAAATGACAAAATGGCTACCATGCACCATAGATGCAAGCATTAAGCATAGAGGCATCTGGTGTACAATCTCATCACATGAAGATAAATGTCAAGCTCTTACCCAAACTAGAAACCTTGCTCTCTCTCCATGCTCAACTGAACTATTTCTTGCAAGGAAAATAGGTTCAATGTGCAAGTCAACAACCAACTATGATCAACTCATGCAATAGCTGATTGCGGTGAATTCAAATTCTTCTCTCAAACTCATCTTCTTTATGTACAATTTATGAAGAAATATGATAAACCCCTTTTCAAGATATTTGGGAAGATATTTGAAGTGAACTTGTATTCCCTTATTTTTTATCCCTTCCATTTTGGGAAAACAACCCTACCAAATAGTAAAGGGACACCGCTAGTTAGCAAAGTAACACCATTGATTAACATGTATTGTTGCTTGACTAAGAAACATCGTTGATGTAACCAGTGTTGGGTCCCATGCTTTGCAACAGTCAATCAACTTGGCATTGCAAAAAATAGTCTCCAAGTGCCAAATGGAAACCAAATTCATGTCCACTCAATTGAACCCTGTCGCTATCATCTTGTGATAAATTGTGAACACAAAAGGAAATCAAAACTTGATTCTTCAAATGAATTGAGTGTGCACAAATTACTTGTCAATGAAAAGTACAATTGGCTGCTCGATGGCTGGATTCTTCCAAATTATTTGGCTGAAATGACCATACCATTTGCAGGTTGAAAGAAACAACTACTAATAGGATGAAACATATATACCTCAGGTGCGAACTTTCCAATGCTACATAATGAACATGTGAACGGTTGCAAATGCATCTAGACCAATAAAGAAAAAACATGCTTAAGAATACCATGATTAATGACTTTCCTTCATCAGGTCACAAGAATGTAATGCATGGCTTCTTTCTCATAAATAACAAATAGTTGAAGCAGTTGAAACATCAACTAGCATAACTTATGGTTACTTTTGATTCTTACTTGCAAGTGGAAAGGTGGAACCACTTAATCACATTCCTCTCTCGGATTTACACAAGACTTATGAAAGTGCAACCACAAATTCCTTCCTTCTCCTCCAATAGAGGAAGCCAAGCTTTCCTTGGCATACTTCTCTTTAACTTCAGGTGCTTGAATTTTGAATCAATGAAGATGCCACAGTCCTCCTTCACTACCCTCCAATGCAACTAGAACTGCAGTGATGTTGCATTTTTCCCTTCCTCAACAAAATTAGAATGTATCACTCTCTTGAAGTTGCATAATTCCATACATTTACTCCACTATATCCTTGCTCAACATAATAAAATATCAGCTAGCACAAATAGAATAAGATATTGTCCTCTTATACCATTCTTAGATTGAATTACTTATTGATTTCCTTAAATTGCTTTAAAAAATTCCTGTATCTCCTTCTAGGGTAATCACATGCTCACAAAGCTAGACCCCTTCCTTGGTTGATGAGTAAAATGCAATTCTTTGGCATGCCAAAGTGAAAACTTGTTGTCCCTATTTATGGGCCAAATACTTCATGCTTCAGGTGGAGATTGAATTTTCCTTCTACAACAATTTGCTTGGAATGTTTAAACTCACAACTATAAACAACTTGCTTGGGTTGGCACATGTGCTTGACAAATCGCTCACTCTCTTTGATGAATAACAAACTTTCTCCTTCACTAACATACACTCCTTCATGGATGGCAAACCTAGCACATTAGGGGTTTCACAAACCATAGTAGCAAAACTCGGACTCGAGACTCGGCAAAAAGAAAATAAATAAATAAATAAATTTATTGAAAAGATAAAATTTTTCATGCATATTACTTATTAGTATATTCTAACACACTCAACATTCAACATTATACAAATAAGAAATTAACAAGAGGAAGGGGCATATTCTTTCTTGTATTCATCAAATATAGATATTATTTCTATTATTTAAATATTTTGTTTTTATAATTATTTTGTCAATTTTTTAATGTTGTTTATTTTACCATTTTAATATTTTATTTTATATATGTTTTTAATATTAATTTTAAAAAATTATATTTATATAATATTCTAGTGATAATAGTGACTAAATAGTTGATGTAGCCAACACCAAGGTTCAAATCTTGATGACACCAAGTAGCTCAATGTACTAAATCGATGTAAAAGGAAAAGGGTAACTCTTTCAAAACCCTACTTTTATAATATATATATATATATATATATATATATACTAGTGATAATAAATGTATCTCACTTTTATCAAATTAAATACACGTATATTTGTCAAATTCTTATAACATTATTATATAGTCATAATGTAATAAAATGAAACCATTTAAATTCTATATAATTAATTAAAAAAAATTATTTTAATTTTTTAAAATGTTAATATAATTTAAAATAATTAATAAATTTTAAATATGTTTAATTTGTTCCTTATATTATATTACATTATGATTAGATAATAATGTTATAATAACGAGTAACCCTTTAAAACTCTTTTTTATAATAATGTTAAGATAATTAAAAATTCTATCAAAATAAAAGAAAAACGTGGGTTTTTAACACAGCTATCAATTATTACATGGTGACTTTCGGAAATTATGCTTTGTTAATTATCAAATTCTTAATTTCTCTTAATTTCTTATAACATTATTATATAGTCATAACAGCTAATAATTTGTTTTGCGGCGAAGTGTTTTTTGCGGTGGAGTGCTTTTGCAGAGCAAGGAGGGTTTGCAGAACAAGGAGGGTTTGCGGCGGAGTGTTGTATTACACATCTATCTCATCGGGTAAGCACATTTTCCGTCCTCTTTCGATTTATAAAACAATTTAAGTAGATAGGAGAAATACGTGGACATATAGTTCCTTCATTCAACACCCCAGTTGCGAGCTCCACTAGCTTTTAGCTAGAACAAAAAATTTGAAAAGGGTTTTAGTCACCCTCAGAAAAACATACGGCAAAAACAACAACGCAAAACATACGACAAATATTTTCCCGTCACAAAACAGTGAGGGTCGAGTCTGTTTCAACGGGTTTGCAGTGGAGGGTTGCAACAGAGGAGGGTTTGCACAAATATATATACACAAATTCGTTCAACGGGTTTGCAGCGGAGGAGGATTTGCAAAGCAAGGAGGGTTTGCGATGGAGGGTTTTATTATATATATATTTCATCGGATCAATAGTATAGGGGGTTCGGCAAGGGTTTGCAGTGGAGGAGGGTTTGTAGAGCAAGGAGGGTTTGTAGCGGAGGGTTTTATTACACATCTATTTCATCGGATCAATAGTATAAAGGGTTCGACAATGGAAGAAGGGAAGCAACAATTGCAAGAACCGATATATGTCAATGAGAAACAGTACTGGAGGATATTAAGGCATCGACAAGCTCGAGCAAGGGCAACAACAATGAAGAGGACATATCAAAAAATAAAAATAAAAAATATTCTACCACATAAACAGGTGGAGAATAAGGAACAATCAAAGGCACTAACCATCATCAAACGAGGAGATCAATTAGCCCAACAGAGGGGACAAAAGAGAGAAGATAAAAGAAATGAAGGCAAAATGACAACACAAGAGAATACAGAAGGAAAAACAAGCGAGGAGAAAAAAATCAGAAATAACCGCAAGAAAGCATTCAACATGGAAAATGGAGGTCACCAAAATGAGTTTTCAGACGAGGAAGAAACTTACAGTCCCACAACCACACCACTCATGTGGGCACCAAGACTTTATGTGCAAGAGCTAATGAAGATGAAAGAGAAACTTGAAAGCATGGAAAGGAGGGAGAAATTAAGAGATACTAAATCAGATGAGGTTATAAACACCATTCGGAGGTTGGAAAAGGAAAACAACCAACTCAAGGAGCAAGTGTCAAAGCTACAAAACCTTGCAAACATGGGTCAGCGTGAATGGCATGTCCTCAAACAAGCCATCCACCCCCAATCAATGATGCAATAGAGGTGGAAAAAACAAATGCAAATCAAATAAAAGAGGTACGAGAAACACTCCAAAACATGGAAACAAGAGAAAATGAGCTACGAAATGAATTAGCAAAGGCAAAGACATGGTCTCAAGTAGTAAAAGAACCAGTCAATCAACAAAAAGAGTTGATAGAGAAGCAAGTAAAAATTCAAATAACAGAAGAGAAAGAAAGACATGAGAAGTTATCAAATATAATCATCAAAGGGTTGAAAGATTATGGGGATAGGGAAGACACAAATCGTTTAACCAGGGACTTCTTGTCAGATCGATTACAATGGAAAGGTCAGATAAAAAAGCAAGCAGAATTGGCAGGTTGAGAGAAGGAGGTAGAGATAGGCATATTCGGGTCACATTGATGAGCTACGAGGATAAAACAAGGTTACTAAAAAACAGAGGCATGCTGAGAGGGTCACAATTCTATTTAGATGACGACCTAACATTTTTACAATAGGAAGAAAGAAATAAGGAATGGGAAAAGGTGAGGGCAGCAAGGAATGAAGGGAAACGGGCATATTTAAGAAATGGAAAGGCATACATCACATCTAAACAAACCCAAAACAAATAGGGAGTATGGCCCGCCCGGGAACATCTTACGATGGTAAGTTGGAACTGTAGAGGTTACCCTTGGAGAAGAGGACCCGGGTTAGGGCCCATTGCTAGAGACAAAGATATAATCATACTGACGGAAACACATGAACACGATGGATGTAGGACTCCAGAATTTGTGGGATACAAAAAAATAGCAATATGGAATAAAGTAATGGAAAATGGCAAAGGGCATGGGGGTATTATGGTTTTAATAAAAGAGGAATGGGATAGGGTCATTAAAATTGAAAAACAAGATGAAAACAAAAAGTACATCTGGATAAAGATCCTAGAAAATAAGTCAGTTATTAGCATAGCAGCATGTTATTTTGCTCCCAAGAATTCTAAATTCTATAAGAAACATGACCTTAACAGAGAAGACCCATACTCCTCCCTAAAAAGAGACATTTCGATATACAATAAGTTGGGGGAGATTATATTAATTGGAGATTTCAATGCAAGGACAACAAATAAGCAAGCTAACATTCTAGAAGGTAGCGAAGATATTGAGATTAATCCTCTTTGGATGCCAGAAGAGGAAAATCAGCAAGTGGACCAGGACTTCAGAAGATGAGCATGGGGCTATCACGCAATATGGAGAAGAGTTGTTAGGCCTCTGCAACATACACAACTTGATTATTTGCAATGGGATGAACAAATGGAAAAATTCAGGAAAGTATACATGCAAAACATATAAGGGACAAAGTGTAATAGACTATGTAATATGCTCACAAAATTACATACCAAAAATAGAGGAGCTAGAAGTGGAAGATTCTCCAATGGAACTTAAGTCAGATCACAACCCAATTGTTATGAAACTTCGAATGCATGGAGACAAACCAAGGGAAAAACACTTGCAAGGCAATCAAAATAAATATCCTCACAAGGGAAACATTCTCTTAACAGATGAAAATCGACAGAATTTTAGAGCAGTATTAAATAACAAGTTACAGGAAAGGGAAGAACTACCTCACAGTAGCAGAGATTACAATAAGAGTGAATGGTTAATGCACGTTATCCAAGAAGCTCTAAACAAATGCAAGAGAGCTAAACCTAAAAAGAAAGAAAGGAATAGCTTCCCAACCAACCCATGGTTCGATGAAGATTGCAAAAAAGTGCGAAGATTACTAAAGGAACCAACGGGTAAAACAAGAGCAAACAGAAAAGCATATGAGAAACTGGTAAGGGCAAAAAAAAAAGAATACACTAGAACAAGGAGGAAAGAATTGATTTACTTAGGGAAGCATGAACCAAAGAAATTTTGGAAGGAACTAAGCGTGAAAAGGATGCAAACTGAAAATAGCATAACAGTTAATCAATGGTTGGAGTATTCAAAACAATTGTATCAACGTAGTAACCAGCAGGAGACACCCCCTACTATCATTGTCAAGAAAGAACTTTTCACAAATGAAGACATTATTCAAGGGATAAAAAAGTTAGCAACTGGTAAAGCCCGTGACATAGACAATCTTCAAGCAGAGCATATAAAATGGGGGGTAGATATTCTGGCACCGCAGATCAAAGAAATTTTCAATGAGGTCATACAAAATGGCTTCCCTACCGAGTGGACAACTAGCTTGACCATTCCTTTGTTTAAAAGTGGAGATGTAAATAATCCCTCAAACTATCGAACTATCATGATCAACCCTCTCTTTGCAAAGTTGTTTGGGAGTATGATAGAGCGTAGGATCAGCATATGGGCAGAAGAAAAGGGAAAGAGAGCAAAGGGGCAAGCAGGTTTTAGGCCCAAGCACTCAACTATTGATCACTGTATCACGCTCAGACACATAGTGGAAAAAATATGGGACAAAAAAGAGGAGGCTTTTTGTTGTTTTGTAGACTTCAAAAAGGCATTTGACACAGTGCCAAGGAAAAAATTATGGAGCAGAATGGAAGAGCTAGAGGTTCCAATTCACTACAGGGCAGCAGTTCACAGACTATATGAGCATGTAAAGGCTAGAATCAGAACACAGGAAGGGTTATCTAGAATGTTTTGGTAGTGACATAGGTGTCAAACAAGGTTGCCCTCTATCTCCGACCTTATTTGGGTTGTACATTGACAAGTTAGAAGAATGGATAAACAAATTTGGGGGAGAGGGTGTGCACTTAGCCAAATATGTGGTAAAACTCCTCATGTATGCAGATGATGTAATTCTTGTGGCCAAAACAACCAAAGATCTAGAAGATCACCTTCGAGCTCTAGAACTCTTTTGTAAGGAAGTTGGGATGCAGGTGAACACGAGCAAAACAAAAATTATGATTTTTTCAGCAAAAAAGAAGCAACAACTCGAATTTTAGTTTGCAGGAGAACCGCTTGAGGTAGTAGTAGAATACAAATACCTGGGCATAGACTTTCATGACAAACTTAATTGGAATACATGTAGGATGAAAAGAACTCAAAGTGGTTGGAGAGCACTATATGCACTTCAAAACAGGTGTAGGAATGCCGAGTTGTGGGACTGGAAGACCACCAAGGTCTTATTTGGCCTACTTGTTACACCGATTTTGTTGTATGGTTGCGAGGTGTGGGCTAGTGGCACAACAAATGCAAAATGGAGGCAAATAGAAAGGATTCAAAAATATCTAATCACAAATTTTCTCAAAATTAAGGCCACAACCCCTTATGAAATTATTCTAGCTGAAACTGGAATGTTCCCTTTAGAAGCAATTGCTATGACCAAGTTGTTATGTTACTTGAAAAAAATAGAAAACATGAAAAATGATAGATGGCCTAGGGCAGCTAGGGACGAAGAGTTGCATAGGCAGAAGAATACATGGATGAAACAAAATAAAAAATGGATGAAACGTTGGGAAATCAACATAAATGAATGCCCAAATGTCAACAAAGACATAAAAAATTATGTGAATGAAAAGTTTAGAAGTGGAATGTGGAAAAATGCAAGCAGGAAAAGACAATATTATATTGCAAAGTTTAACCCAACGTATGACCACAAGGAAAAAGCGTATATAGGCGTTGAAATCAAGTGGAAGGAAAAAATCCTCATTGCTCAGATAAGGACTAGCTCTCATAGGCTTAGATGTGAAACAGGGAGATGGACAACGCCCAAAGAACAATGGGAAGAAAGGATATGTACTCTATGCAGCACAAGGGCAGTAGAGACAGAGGAACACTTCATCTATAAATGCCCGAGTTTTTCAGATATCCGTGGCAAATACAAAGAAACACTTGGAAACGGGTCTATGGCAGAGTTATTTGAAGACAAGTAAAATAAAAAAAGTTGGGGAATTGCTAACCCAAATCAGCAGGAGAAGGAACAACCTTCTCAAAGATATTAAAGATCATATGATATGATTTGAGTAGTTGTACTTCCATATTTGAGGTCCCATAGACCATATTTGGGTCTCGCGGACGTAATTAAAATCTTTCATTTCATTTCATTAAAATATAAACTTAAAAATTTTATCAAAATAAAATAAATAAAATGAAAACGTGGGTTTTTAACACAACGATCAATCATTAAAATAAAACCATTAAACCATTATTTTTCAAAAAAATTTAGAATCACGCCCCTTTTACCTTTTATATTTTTCCATATAAAATGTAAATTAACCATTAAATTTATTTTATTTTGATTCTATGATTCAGGCTTTGTTCAGTCCACCTAGTTTGGCGCCAATCTGAAATTGGACCAGCAACGAGAACGATTGCAGACAAAACTGCCAGAGGGGTCAAAGCCTCGGAACTTTTGGAAGGAAGGCGATTGACTGACGTGAATGTTTTGTAATTTCATACTTCCGTCTATTTTAAATTTAAGACTCTAATCAAATTGACGTATTACATTTCAAAGCCCCCGACCACTGATATATATTCTTAATTATGACAATGCTGACTTACTAAACTCAAAGAGACACCAATGTATTGTTGTCATTTCGCGTAAAACATGTGAAGGCTGACCAAATTCCACGTCAGCAGATACATTTCAAAGCCCCCGACCGAATTTTTTTTATTTAAACTTTAATTTTTGTTGGGCCAGCCGAGTCCTGAAGTCGGGACTCGGACTTGGCCCCGAACTCGGCTAGACTTGGCTGAGTCCAGGAAAAAAACGAGTCCGAGTGGACTTAGCGTAGCTAAGCCCACTCGGACTTGGACTCGGCCGAGTCTAACAATAGAGTCACAAACTATTGGCAAAAGAGGATTTGATTGCAAACATCGTTCTAAAAGATGTAGCTATCACATCCAAATTGCTTGAACTAATCCAATCATATTCCAACCTCACAGGTTTTGCAACAACACCATGGACATCTTCAACCTGTCTTTTCCCTCAAAAGAAACCAAGAGCTTCTTTAGCATGCTACTATCAAGATTCGTCTTGCCACAATGTTCACATTGGTGAAGGCCTCAACAAAACTAAGATATATGACCACCTCTTCTACAATAATCACAAAGAGAATGAAGAACTATAATGCTGGTGTTTATTCATATCTCCATATACACATGATAACTTGTGCTTGCCTTCTTAGGATCTTTTATTACTCTTGTCGAATGTGGGATTTGCCCTCAATCTTCTTCGTCCTTTAGAAGGTTGCTTTCTTCTGGGATTTGCATTGCATATTTGTTGGAATCCTCTAGGGCAATGGTGGCCTTGCCTTCTTCACAATGGAAGACCTATCTTTACCCAGGTGTTGTAGGTGAGTTGGAGAGGAGAGGGCAATCCTCCAAGGGAGGTCCCAGGTTCGAATCTCCACCCTACCAAAAAGCTGAATTGGGTACCCAAAATCCAATTGATAATGTTGGTGCGGGCAGGGCTGGGTGCAACCCCCGGGTGACTTTGACGGTGTAGAACCCCCTGTTCGTGGTCTCTTAGACCAAGGCGGCCCCGCAAGGGGTTTTTCGCTGGGAAAAAAAAAATGGAAGACCTATCTTCATTCTTCAATGAAAACTCCCATTTTTCAAAGCATCCATGACCCATCTATTAGAGCCTTGAGAATCGAAAAAATTTGTGCTTAGGGAGAAAGCAAGACTAAAAGTTATTGAGCACTTTACATTATTTATTTATTTATGTTACTTATTTAGCAGCATGTACTTATTTATTTTTGTTTTAAAACAGGGAAGGAAATGGGTTACATATATGAGAAAGAAAGAGAGACGAAGGTAAAACTGTACAATTTTAATTACTCACCTTCTAAGACGGAATTCACTGCAGGATTTGGAATATGAAGGCCAACTATTCGGCGGTTCTCAGATGTAGTCTCCAATCGCACAACACGCAATCGTCTATGACTTAGTCGGACCTTTAACAAAGAAAGAAATATTAAATGTTATAGTTACTTCCATGTCTCTATGCATTAAGTAAGAACTGAAAAATGTAAACTAATCTGATCAAAAGCATATTCCATACATGTGGCCAATTACAAGCATTGATAATTAAAAAGATCTTGGATTATCACCAAACATGCTAGTTGATTATATTTTTGAATCAAAATCTGGTAATATTTGTTGTTGAAAAAGCCCAGCATTCAATATCATCGCTAAAGGTAGAGCAAATTTCTCAAAATAAACCAAAAAAATCCTTATTGTGCCTTCTAAATAATCTTCAAAATCAACTAGATATATACACAATCAGAGAGTTTTATTCATTAATTTATCAAGTGATATCAAACAGTTTGTTTTCTTTTTCCTTAATTAATAAATATTGTTGGCCATTGACCTAATAAAAATAATCAATAATTTTCTAAATGACGCTGAATTATGTCTATGCTAACATTTCTTATAACTCTAGCAGTGAAATGCTTATTCAAGTTAAATGGATTCGCAGAAGGTTGTCCATATTGGTAACTAGACTCATGCATATATGTTGTTGTAAACAGTAACTGTTGAAAGCTGATTACAGTGAATTTAAGAAATTTATTAACTTGGTTAAACTTTAATCCACACAACAATGCATATACTGGGATTCCAATATTTAGAAATAGTAGCCCGAAATTCCACTACCCATGATGTAAACTTTAATTCAACTGCTTTTAAGGACATAAATCTTACAATACCCATGATGTAAACTTTTGAGCAAATAGACCACTCAATTCCTAAAACAGAGGCCTTTCAACTACCCATGATGTAAACTTTTGAGCAAACAGACCACTCAATTCCTAAAGCAGGCTTTTGAGGTGATGAAGTTGCACAATATACTCATCTCAGCATAATATTATTTAGAAATTAAAAAAGGACCTTTCAAGATATAAATTATAGTCTTCGGAATTTTTTAGCAATAATCAACAGAACAATGATATGTGCTTTATATGCAATTATAATTGACAAGAGGTCCAAGGCATTGTGGATCAATGGTAAATGAGATGCAATCATAAGAGCACAACTCAAATTCTCCCTACATTGTGATGGACATTTAGTAGGGTTTATTGCAATACCATGACAATGCTATCATGATGTACTACTAGTGAGACCTATTTCAAACCCAAATAACCAAACTAGAAAAATATAAAACAAATCACATGAGAAGAAGAAATATGAATCTTCGATAAAAGAAGAAATGATAGTGATGGTACAGGAACACCACCGATTTTATGATAGGACTTGGAATCTCCACCAAGCTGTTTCCAGCTTTACATGCTGTTAGCACTTCCTTCCAATAAAGAGCTCCAAGTTTTATCTTCTAAACATTAGGTGATAGTTGAAATTCATAAGCTACTTCATTATCCTTCCTATCACTATAAATGGACCACACGTGGACAAGAAATTGTTAGGTTTAACCCTTCAATATTCTGGCTTCAAATGATTGTGGAGTGCAAAGTGACCTTGATATACTCTTCCATATGATTCCGCTCTTTCCATGTACTATGATTGCTCTTCTATCTCCTCTAACATTTAGGTTAACACCTTAGCATTGCTTTTAAAATTGGAATATTCAATAAGATTGGTACATATAGTTAAAATTCATACATTCCCTTTAATGTTGTCATCTCTATGGCTGAAGGATTATTGTTATGAACAAATTTACAAAGGTTAGATTTCCTTCCACAATATTTCCTTTGTTTCCCCATGCAATTTAAGCGTCTCGCATGAGTTACATTGCATAGTCCATTTTCCCACCTGATTACAGGTCATCTCTGCAATTCAAGTGTAAGTGTGTTTCAATATTGTACTATATACTACCATAACAGGGTCTCTGTGTCTAAGAAGGGGAGAATAAATTCCTGGGATCAATATGGCAAGGGATGCAACAAGGATCAAGACATTGAAGTGGATAAATTACAGAGTTAAATAGAAGATGCTCATATAAGATAATTCCAAAATGTCATGATTTCTATGGCTTATAAAGTAGCAATCTAATCTCTCACAACAAAACTGACAAGCTTAATGTCAATAGAAAAATGTGTTTATGACTTATAAACAAGTGTTTATTTGTGGTTAACAAACACCAGTGTAGCACTTAGATGGGTTAACTTATATATTATTCTAATACCTCCAAAAAGAAATCTGCAAGGTTCAATGTAAATCAAAAGTATTTTGTATTAGATATCGACAATCACTCATGGGAAGCACAATTAGAACATCTCCTTGCCTATGTAATTCATGCATGTTAAAATTGTTCTCAAACCTCCCAAATATATTTGCCTAATTCTAACTTAAGAACATTTGAACATAAAATATTTTGCACACCATATATGCACAGACACTCTAATACAAAATATATATACATATTTGTGCATAGGATAATTATTGAAAAAATTAAACAGAAAAACCTGCACAAAATCAGTTAAATAGAAATGCTTTCATTATTCATATGTATAGAACAGATGGTCTCAAACATATTTAGGCCATAATAGTAAGTACAAATAGTTGGCCATAATGTGCTCACTACCATAGCAACTAGACTCATGTAGTGCCCCCCCCTGTTCTGATATTTTTAATATTTGGAACACTATACTGTTTCTTAAAATTAGAAAATACAACTCTAGGAAACAAGAAATAACTGACAATTTTATTTTTCAAATTTCTTTCAAAATAGGGTTCAGATTACAATATTTTAAAAATATAATCTTTCCACAATATGTCTGCAAACCCTTGAAATATACTAAATCAGCAAACATGGAAAGATACCTCTGAAGACTGATGAAGCTTCAAGTGTGAATCCGGTGTGAATTCACCAACAGAGAACTAAGGTTTCGTCCAGCTCCAAAAATCTGAGCGGTTTCATCCTCAGCCACACCGTTGGGGTTTCCATCCCTTTGGAGAAGAAGTCTCAGCCACTGACCTCAAACTCCAGAGAAAATAACCAAAATCCAAAATATGAAATGAGACCAAGCCACCGAATAAATAGACTCCTCCACAACAAACTCCTTTTGCACGCTCAATGTGGGATAAGTCATGAAACATAACTCTTTTTTAAGTCCCACGTCCCCTTTTTATAAAATAAAGTTTTAAACTATATAAAGTATTTAAATAATTTAACTTTATATAATTAAACCTTCGCACATTAAAAACTTGGCCTTCTGATTATCCGATCCGCAAACTGAGGATATATACGGACACCCATTTCGGTGAAGAATATCACTGCACCGTTCGTTTTGCCCGAAACCCTAAAAAATGACTTACTAAAAATAGTAAGTCCATTCTCCAATGTCCGAAATAGCTCCAAATTTTGGTAACTAAAGGCTCACAACATTCGGTCAACATCTCAACTACCTCTAGTGGGCTCCCCAACCTCTGCCATAGCCTACGGGAACCTGTGAGTAGGCTAGGACACTTTAACCTGTTGACGACGCAGAATGGGGGCATTACAGTCCGCCCTCCCCAAAGATTGCTTGTCCTCAAGCAATTCTCAAGCATATCCCGGTCAACTGTCTGCTCCTGATTGCCGTCACATAAAATGCCAAGATCCCACATAATCCTGACAAATGTCCCATTACATCGACGTTGCTCCTCTGATAAAATTGTTCCCAACTCGTCTGTCATTCCGCAAAACCTGGTGAAGTAGACCTAAGATCATACAAATCCCTGGATCTCATATCCTGATGTTATCATCCATTCTTAATCCTGAATCAATAAGTGTCTCCATGTCCCATCCAGACACTCCTGGATAACTCGGCCTCATAGGGAATTTGACTTCCCCACTACCTGAAGAATACTGTTGGGCTAATCTGCACACAGGTGGAATACTGCTCGGCCACAACTTTGTCCCTGCATAAAATCCACCCTGAAGAAGCAAACAACCACCCCAACAAAAAAACTTCCCTTCTGACAACGGAGGCATCTCATATCCAAGTGAAGTATACAACCCATCATAACAACCTTTCCCCCATTTCATATATGCCATGATAGAATCATTAACATGAGGGCTGAAAGAAAAACTATGAGCATACCTCACAATGCAGTCCATAAAAACTTCACCATCTGGATCCCTACGAAGCTCCAAACAACCCTCTGACTTATGACTCTTATTATCACAACAAGAATCAAGAGGTGTATCATCATCCACATCACCAAATGATGAATGAGCATCTACAAAAGTAGGCTCTTCACCCTGATCATACTCATACTGCTCTACCTGAGTGATTGTGGAATCATCACTGAAATCAGGAAGTGCTTCATTACCCAATTCAAAGAGTGGGTTATCAAAAGTGGACTCTGCATCCCACTCAAAAAGAGGATTACCTACAAATCGAAAGTTACCTCTATTTTCTGTTTTATTCGGAGAGAAATTAAACTTAACTTGAGGTTAAGTTCATCAATTACTTTCTCTTTCTCTGTGAGTCCTTGAAAGGTCTTATCTACAAACTGAAAGGCCTGATCTCTATCGGATAACAACCTCAAATAATCAGATTTTATCACCTCTAATGCCTGCTTGATAGCTTGCAAATCGGTACCAGTAGCTTACTGTCAACTTCTGTCTCTCCCCGAACTGGGCTACCTGAAAGAGGCAATCGACAACCTCATGTGTGCTATCCAAGTGAGTTAATGTTTGAACAATTTACTCTTTTGTGACCAGCAACTGGCCCTTCCAACCTTGCAATGGATTGGAATCAGCATCACACAACAAACTTTCAGATTTGCTATCCCACACACAATGATCAAAATCAGCCTCCTTCACAATACTGCACTCCCCAATTACATGCTCCGAAGTTATGACAGACCTGTCCTCATCCTCAGAATCAACAACTGCATGAATACTATCATTTATTGCTGATTTGACAATATCAAAATCAGCATGCTCACCATATTTTTGATGACCAATGCCTAATTCTCCATTCGTCGAAGCACAGGATGAATTAACTTCATCTTCATTATTTTTGTCCTTTTGTTCTTCCCTGCAAGTTTCTTGACTAGAAGGCATGATCATAATCTGATTTTTACTCATCTCATCAACTAGGTCAGTCTCATGCTCAAGTGGAAATTCATCAACAGTCGTATCTTCTTCTAAATCTGGCATAGTCTCCAACTCCTCGGAGAAATCACCATCCAACAGTTTGTTAATTCTTTCCATTTCAGTTTTCAACGAAGAATCCTCTTCATTCATAATCATTTCCTCATCAAATATGGGATCTACGGACACTTCATTATGGAAGATGCCATCATGCATTAATGAAATGATGATAAGAAAATCACAAGATTCATCATACCTTATATTAAAGATTTCACAATCCACACTAGATTGTTCTAAGTGCATATCCAAAACTGTTGTGTTGTCTTCCTCATCATCACCAACATCATTTTGGTTCCTTGTTATGCATGATTCCTGATATGAAGCATCTTTCCCAAACTCTAAGATTTCAACTTTACTGCTGTCCTCTTCTGCACTTGGCTGCCTTAAGTCATTCTCTTTATCGTCTTCGCAATTGTGACCAAGTGACCATTCCCTTTTGCAAGTGAAACATCGCCCTTCTCTCCTCAACTGATTTTTGCTTTCGTGAGGAAGTCCTGTAACCTGCAGATCACTCGGTTTCCTTTCCTTTCTGTTAACTGTTGTTTACCCTTGTCAATCTTCTTTGGGACAGCAAACTCAACTTTATTAGCCGCAATATTAGCTGCAGTTTTAGGAGCTTGTAAAGTATTTTGTTCAACTTCTTTCTTCGGCAACTTTATGAATAAAAAAACAACCTTATCCTGAGAAAAAACTTAAGGTAGAGAGATTTGCATCATTGCAGTTAATTGACTGATGGATTTTTGTATCTCACTCTGAGTCCTAACCCAATCACGCTGTCTCCTAAACCAATCATTATAAGACTCCATGAATATGAAATTTAATGAGGCTTCCACAGGCTGGTAGAATAGACCTTGGGCTTTGATACCACTGTAGTGTCCCCCCCCCCCCCCGTTCTGATATTTTTAATATTTGGGACACTATATTGTTTCTTAAAATTAGAAAATACAACTCCAGGAAACAAGAAATAACTAGCAATTTTATTTTTCAAATTTCTTTCAAAATAGGGTTCAGATTACAATATTTTAAAAATATAATCTTTCCACAATATGTCTGCAAACCCTTGAAATATACTAAATCAGCAAACATGGAAAGATACCTCTGAAGACTGATGAAGCTTCAAGTGTGAATCTTGTGTGAATTCACCAACAGAGAACTGGGGTTTCGTCCAGCTCCAAAAATATGAGGGGTTTCGTCCTCAACCACACCGTTGGGGTTTCCGCCCTTCGGAGAAGAAGTCTCAACCACTGACCTCAAACTCCAGAGAAAATAACCAAAAATCCAAAATATGAAATGAGACCAAGCCACCGAATAAATAGACTCCTCCACAACAAACTCCTTTTGCACGCTCAATGTGGGATAAATCATGAAACATAACTCTTTTTTAAGTCCCACGTCCCTTTTTTATAAAATAAGGTTTTAAACTATATAAAGTATTTAAATAATTTAACTTTATATAATTAAACCTTCGCACATTAAAAACTTGGCCTTCTGATTATCCGATCCGCAAACTAAGGATAGATACGGACACCCATTTCGGTGAAGAATATCACTGCACCGTCCATTTTGCCCGAAACCCTAAAAAATGACTTACTAAAAATAGTAAGTCCATTCTCCAATGTCCGAAATAGATCCAAATTTTGGTAACTAAAGGCTCACAACGTCCGGTCAACATCTCAGCTACCTCTGGTGGGCTCCCCAACCTCTGTCGTAGCCTACGGGAACCTGTGAGTAGGCTAGGACACATTAACCTGTTGACGGCGCATAATGGGGACATTACAACTCAACAACTTTAAATGACTTGCCGAGCTGCAAGCCAAGTCACAAAGAACCTCATCAAATTTTTCTAAACATGCCGAGGCCAAATTTTTCTAAAAGCTGATCCAAACTTCCTAGCTCACAAGTCCCAACAATTAAAAACTAGATGCATTTGACCAGGTTGACCTGGAAGCAGGAAACCTGAATCAATATTTTTGACAAATTTTTGCACTTTTTCAATAGGGAGAGCTAAAAGGAGATCAAACCAGCCAACATAAACAAGATTTTCTACGTTAAACACAAATCTCTGCGATTAGCCGATTACATAAGAAATTAAAATGCATCCAACATTTAACAAGAGGTTTTTCACCCTAGCTTATTTATTTGATGTTTTTACTTCCTAATCATTTGTTATGTATTTCTATGTGCAGTTGTAGTTAAAATGTTTGCAAGGAGAGATCCAACATGGAAGCATCGGATAGAGAGTGTGAATAAAAGGAACATTATTTTCCACTATTGCGGGACCTTGGTCCATGGAGGCATAAAACTATGTCAAATATGTAACAATATCATTTAGCAAGTATCCCTAGTCATGTTGCAACATTGCATCAAAAAAAATGGAGCCTAGGGTTGAGAAGGAAATAAATGCCCTCTTGAAGACATTTTAGGAGAAGATGAAAAAGAAATAAAAAACTAGACGAGACAAATTTTCTTGCTCCTATAGAGGTTAGCAACATCGGCCCTATGGTCTGTCATGCTAGGTCACAAGGAGGGTCCTATACTACTACTTTTCGTCTCCCATTCTACTCTAGGTTCACAACCCTCAGTTAAGGGCATGTGTACATAGAATCAGGACAACCACAGTGCTGCAAGGAGGGCCCGTGTCTCCCATTCTACTCTAGGTTCACAAGCCTCAGTTCAGGGCATGTGTACATAGAATGTGGTATTTTTCTGATATTCCCTACAATGTAGCAAGGTCTGCATTGTGGAAACGGCAGAATCCTTCATTGTTTGTGGCACAAGATTTAAGGCCCTTACTATCTGATTATGATGATTTTAGAGGCCCTTTTTCTGAACAAGCTTGTAGAAGAATTACAAATTCAACATGAGATGCAAAAGAAAATTTGCATAACAAATTTTCACATGATCATGTCCAATGTATGGATCAACAGGAAAGATCGGACACGTTCAATATTTTCATTTCTTCCCAAGGAGAGAGAGTGTTCCTTGAATCATTTATTGCATTAGCAGAAATTATATGCGTCAAAATGCTTGTCAAATTGTTAGAGCATGTCGTTCATGAGGTGGGGGAGGAGAAACTTGTCCAAGTTATAATGGAAAACACATTAGCATATATGGTAGGATCAAAGATTTTAGAGGAGAAATTTCCCATTATTTTTTAGATTCCATATCCAACCCATTGCATTGATTTGATTTTTAAATATAATGGGAGATTCACCACCCTTAAAGCGTTGGTTTTTCATTATTTTTTAGACATAAATGTATCACAAAATTCACCTACAACCATACATGGGTCCCTCACCCAATGACTCAGTTCATCAAAAAATAAGGAGCTTGCGCAGCCGAGGGTGACATAGTTTGCAACAGTCTTTCGAAACTCGCAACTCACAACTTGCGATAAACTCGGGAGCCTAATTTTTGCGAGTTATCGGCAACTCGCGATAAACTTGGCAAAAACTCGAAAAAAAACAATCAAGAAATTTTAAAAAAATAAATAAACAATCAAATAATTTTTTAACCACGCTGCTCAATCCCGTCGATCTCGTGTCCTTGGCATTGGAAGGAGACACATAATATCACCGTTTACCTAATTTAGCTTGCGGAACATTCGGAAATAGATTTAAGGAAATAAATCTCCGCCAACGCCCATTGGCATGACGACACGACGGCAGCTGGCTCGATAGAAATTAGCATTTAGCGATAATGACTCACCTTTCTAATCTCAGCGTTATAGAAATTAGCATTTACTTTCTAATCTCAGCCTTGGCCCTAAGAATTCTTTGACTTAGAAAACGGACTCGTGTTGCGATCCCAATAAGTAGAGGCGATGAGTCTCTGCATAGCTGCACACAGGTGTCTCATTAAGGGTAATGTCTCTGCTTAATGAAGTTTCTGTTTCTCGGTGTGGATAAATCTCCTTTTTGTTTTTGTGTGAGCCATGAAGTGGAGACTTGAGCTTATGACGTATTAATGACCTTTGTCTGGGGTTTGTGCTTTGTTTTTTTTGTTTTTGTTTCTGTGCTGATTTTGAGTCAGTCTATGTATAAATCGTGGATGCAGCTGTTGTAGGGCCTTTGTATTTCGAGCACTTGGAGTTCAAAAGTCTCAGGCCAAAGAGCATCAGCATCAACCTATGAAGGCCAACATCTCTCCCTCTTCATCCTGAAATGGTTAAATGCTGGTTAAATGCATACAGATTATATGTTCTTTTTGTTGGTTTCTAATTTGATTTAGATATAGAACGCCAAGCCCGTGGAAGCGAAGAAAATATAAATGAGTAGTGTTTCATAGCTGCGTCTTGTTCATCTCCAAATCACAAGCCAAAATTGCAGCAAGCATAGAAACAAAAAAGACAAGTTTAGATGGTGCAAATGTAGTTATTACAACAATTTTTTTTTTAATATTTAATTAGAATTTATGTGTATGCCTTTCCTATCTCGATCCCTCCTCTGCCTTTCCCTGTTTTTCCCCTGCATCGGCCCCTGCCTCCCCTGTCTTTCCCCTGCGTCAGCCCTGCTTCTCTCCATACGAGTCTCGACGAGTATTTTCTGAGTACTCGGCGAATAATGGGCGAGTAACTCGCCGCGAGTCGACGAGTTACCAGGCCCGAGTTTTTAATTGGAAAAACTCGCAGACCTCCCTGACCTGCGAGTTTCGAAACACTGGTTTGCAACTATGTTCATCGCATTGCAAAGCTCATATGAATCAAAGAGGGCCTTGAAGAGGATGTTTATGAGTGAGGAGAGTGGAACCACCAAGCATAAGAAACCAACCAGCTTTGAGGCAAGAAAGCAGTCAAGTATGTGTTTGAGAACCCTTTTACAATGGACAGACATAAGGGTGTTCAACTCTATGCATGTTCATAAGCATTTTTCCCCCCCTTACATTTGCAAAAATGTTAATATTCATCTTCTACTTCAAGATACAAATAGTTAACCAGAATCTTTCATTTCATTTCATAAAGGTGGGAGAGCCTTTGGTGAGAGTTTTTCACCCCATTGATGGAGACAAATCATCTATGGGGTGTACAATATGGGAGCATACTAATGATGCACAAAAGTATACAATCCATGAGACTACCATACCCTGAATTTGGATGTTATTGGATTTTTTTTATGGCTAATAGATATTTTGTAGCACATATTTTATTTTCTATTTTTTATTTAGTGTATATCTATAATAATTTTAGTTTTTTGTATTTTCTAGAACCAAACTGAACTTTTTTCACAATCCCAAATTTCCAAAAAAAAATTCACCCTCTGTTTGGAATCTGGATAGAACTTTCCAAACATAGTACCTATGTTCATGGGCATATTCCACACAATTTGATGGTCTTGTCTCTCATCATGTTCTTCCACCAAAGCATTCTCAATGCTTGCTTGGGCCTCCTGATAAATGGCTAGGTTGGTGTATTTGGCCTCCTCTACTGCTTAGGCCCAAATGATGACCAAAACATGCTTTGTCCCCTTTTCCAAATCAATCATTTGTTCTTCCATATTAATCAAATTGACTAAGGTAGCATCCTTCTTTGCTACTTGGGATAACGATCTTCGTTGTGGTCTTCAAGCCCACACCATCTGCATATCATTGGCACGTTCAAACCAACATCATTCATGCAATCATGTGCAATGTGTCCCCACTCCTGACACTTGCAACATTGTACGATAGGCCTTAAGCTTGCGTCATACTTAGCGCATTCACACCACCTTCGTTTTTGTTCTTTTTTCCTTTTTATTGGTTACATGAGATTGAAATAGCCTATACCCATATTACATCATGAACACATAGAGGTATTTAACCGGTTGAGCTCAAGCTATTTGATTGGTTTTTGTTCGTTTTTCCTAGATGTCTATTATGATATCCACTACTCATGGCACCTCCCTTAAGGCATTGGTTTTTCATACATCTCCTTCTATAGTGCTAGTGTTTGATGCTTTTCACTCTTCACATAATTGATACTTTGATGATGAGTGTCTATGCACCTTGCAGATGTTGTAATAGTTGCATTGAGGACATTGGGCACTAGTGTGGCCTTCGGGATTCGCACTCAATACACCAAATGGCCTTATATTTTACCTCTTTCATCTTTTGAAACATCCTCATCATATTATTCATGAGTGCCTCATTTGACACTCCCTCTTTGCCACTATCATTGCCAAAGTTGCTCATTGGCTGACTCCAACTTTCACCACCCACCATTTTGTATTCACTCTCCACATTTAAGGCTTTGTCAATAGCCTCCTAGTACATTGTGGGGGGTTTGACTTGCATCCACTTCCAAAACCTCAAACAAAGTCCAACTTGCTTAGCACCTTCTTCAATTGGCAGTTGTATAATATTGTCAAGGCAATCCATAGACTAAAGATCAAAATAAAACATTGTTGAGACAAATTAAAAGTTTTGTAAAATAATGTGAAACTCATAAGAAACAACTACAAGATTTAAATAAGATATTGTTAGGCAATGATAAAGAATATACTCGATAAAAGAACCATCAACAAATCCTACTTATAGAATTAAAAAAATTGAAGAATGATTAGAAGTTGCCTTCTAAAGCCAAGTTATATTATGTCAATAAAGAAACATTTACAAGCGATATTAAGCATGTCAACAAGTTTGTTTCTACTCGTGATGAAATTTCAAACAGTATGAAAAGCCTTCAAAATACACCTAAAATAATTGAGGATGCTCAAATTATTCCTCAAAACCATCTTAAAATTCAACCTGACAAGCATTCTAATCATGGGATTCGCCATTAGAAATATGTTTTTCAAGATCCACATCCTCTTGAAAGACAAAAGTTTTTGGGTTGTTATCAAAACCAATCACACATTTCAAATTTTCAAAGACACTCAGGGATTAAGATTGGAAGTTGCTACTCAAATTTGAAGCCTCTCAAAGTTGATCTGGGAAGGATAGTCCCAATTCAATGAGGCAATACTTACAAAATTTGCAAGGTTCATATCATCATATATATTTTTGTGTTTCAAGGAAGAGTCAATATTTTCTCAATAATGTTTTGAGGGAACCTTGCTAGGAATCAACTCAAAAAAGAATATATCCATTGGTATTTGAGGATTGCAATGATGATTCAAGTTCAAAGATTGATACTATATTCTTATATTATCCTCTTATATATACAACCTACCTTACTAATAACCGACAAAAGGGTTATTTAGTAAAGGTAGGTATAAGGGCTAATGACTCTTTATGTTATACCCCTTGGATTATATATATATTTGGTGCTAATCATTTCTCTTTTATATACAACATTGTATGGTAAATCCCTTATGTACTTTACATAATTGACCTATTGGTCCATTACAAGAAGTTGCCCTCCTTACATAGCTATTAAGTCCTCCAATGCATTTTAACACCATTGTCCTCAAGTAAGTAGCCTAAAAATGGTTTATGTTTGGAACTCCATTGTACGATCTTCCAAACCTTTTGCCCTTCATGTTGATTTGTCCTCCATTCTCAGAATCTTCTTATTTCCTGGTTGCACCCAAATGTGAGAACTTCTTGCCATTCTTCTCTATATAGTCTATATCATAGTAGTGAAAATTGACAAAGAATCACCAAAATCGCGATTATGTGGCGATTTTTTGACTTCCCAAGTCAAATCGTTGAGTCGAGGATTCTTTACCGATTTTTGGCAATTTTTTGAAAAAATTGGGATCGCCGATTTTTTGACAATTTTTTGAAAAAATTGGAATCGCCGATTTTTTGAAAAAAATGGAACCGCCAAATTTTTGAAAAAATTGGAACCGCCAATTTTTTGAAAAAATCGGCAAACAATCGACCACAACTGCACGGGTAGAAATTGTGGCCGATTTAAGGGAAAAGTTCATTTTTTTCCCCCTTTTTTCATCCTGAGCTCTTCCAAACACGGAAAAAACTATGGCTAAAAAGGGCATCCTAAGAGCGAGCGATTGCGGTGTGAAGGAATCCGACAGCCAGCAACAACCGCCAAAAGATTTATCCGAGGTAAGAAAATTTTTGAAAACTCTTTTTTTTTTTTTTCTCCAAGTTGGACAAGGTTTAGAATCTAGATTAGGGCTGTTTGCAAATAGTTTTGTCAGTTTTCAATGTTTGAACTTTGAAGTTTAAAACTTTAAACCCTAAACCCTAGTCTAGGGTTTCGGGTTTAGGTTTTTTTTTTTTCGTCCTCCTTTTAAGAAGATACTAAATAAATAAATATTTTTGCCTGATATATGCAAGCCCATTTATTAGCTATCAATATTTCAAGTTAAACTTTAAACCCTAAACCCTAGTCTGAAAAATCAGGATTGGACAAACAAACCTGTGCCCAGTTCAACCAGACCTTATAACTATTTTGGCTACTCTGAGTTTTGTCTGAGCATCTGCCACACTTGCTCAAGACGCTGCCAAATTCTCCAAACAAATGCAGAAAAATCGCAATGGATAATTTATCAACAAGGCCGAAAAAGATTAGTTTCGGAATTTATTGGCAAGTAATTGGGAAAAAATCAGTAAAGTTTAGAATCTATTTTAAAAAATAATAAATTCGAAAACTAGTTCTGATCTTTTACCTATATTTTCCCAAACTTTCCTATTTTTACCAACTTATTGCACTTTTTCCTTTTAAAACACATCAGTGATTTTTTCTTCCTGACTTTCTTGATGTTTTCCCCCAAATTGTTTTCCTTACTATTTCATATTTTCCCTACTAAATATTGGCAATGCTAAAATAAATACGATTTTCACAATTTTGACCAGAACAAATTCCCAATTTTGGAACATCACTTCAAATGGGACTCCATTCTTGTAAACCTCTACACAAAGCATTCCATTTTTAAGTCTCCATGATTCTTATACGAGGTTTCCACCTCCTACTTTCAATATCAAGTTGTTCTCACTCCAACGAAGTTCAAACAATGCTTTTCCTACTTCCATTTAGTTGCATACAATCCCACAAGTCAAGACATAAATAACTACGGCAGTCTCTAAAATTACCAAAAACTTAATCACCAAACAAATATTTCAGAAGTAAAACATCTACATTTCAATTCACCCATATTCACTAGTTCATGTATAGGAAAAATAAGTCATCTCAACTAGAAATATGGAAAACAAAATCCATAAACGGATTGCAAAAATCACACATAACAGAATGACACCATATTAATAAGAAAAAAAACACTCCTTTTTTTGGGATGGGTCCTCAACAATGCAAGAATATCTAATTTCTTCAAAAACAATGGAACTTGCATGCACAAAAGATACTCTAGGGCATCATCACAAACAATATCCTGCTTTGCTGACTATGCCTTCCAATGCTCCATAAAAGTTGTCTTCTCTAAAACTTGCCCAAAAGGATTCCAAACATCCCCTCTAACTTGTAATATCATACATTAATGGATTCCTACTTATTTTTAATTCTTCTGCTGGCGATGGAAAGCTAAGGGATGAGACACTCAAATACAAGTGGGCACCACATCATGTTGAAAGATATGGAAATAATTGCTAACAGGCTTCTAACATTGAGATTCGTGTAGGTAGCTTGTTGGTCGCTTGCTGGGATTAGTCAAACAACAAAACAATTTATCATTTGCTGGTAGCATGCTCTTTTAATAGACAAGTTTGGAGGGAGGTCATTGCGCAGTTAAAGCTTCCTGTAGGATGGCAGAAAGACTCCCTAAGAGAGTGTTTGAAATATTGGATTTGAACACAGGTCATACAAAGGTTTTATAGCTCTCATGGGGAGTATGGATATCAAGGAACGCAGAAATATTTCAGGATCAGGAAAAGCCTACCTGGCAAGTCTCCTCCCAAATCATCGGAAGTTTCAATAAGGTTTCGGCAGCAGCAAAGGTAATCAGGCAAATCATCCCTCAGAAAATCAATAATTCAGGGGCCTAGGGCATTTTTGATGGGGCTAGTCAGGGGGTCCCTGGAGTTTGTGGGGCGGGAGAATTACTATATATTACAGTCTCTCATTACTTCAAATTCAAGACTGGACTGGAAGAGGGTTCTAATAACCATGTTGAAATAATGTTACTTAAATTGTTGGTTCAGTTGGCAGAATCAAAAGGATTACAAAAGTCCAAATTTACAAAGACTCACAGGTGGTGATAAACCGGATACTTGGTACTTCTAGAATGGAAAACATGGCTCTACAACCCATATTCTCTCAAATAAAAGAAGCTGTGGACCTAAGTGAAGATTTTACATTCAGACATATTTATCAAGAACTGAATAGGAAAGCAGATGAACTCTCAAAGGAGGAACTACTAATTGAACCAGGTAGGTGCTTAGTACAGGAATTCAGAGAAGGCTATTCACAGCAGCTAGTTCGTATTTCTACCTAGGGAGATTAATCCACTCCAGCTGAAACATGTAAATCCAAATTCCCTACTACATATTAAATTGTTGTGATACTAATAACGAAATATTAGTTTCTAGTTTGGCATGTTCACAGATTTCAGATGTCAGTGTTTTAAAGGATATCGTTTGACAATATGGGAAGGTGCCTAAGGATAGAACTTAGTTTGTTGGAGATAGCTAGCTATGATGTATAAGCGACCTGATTTTTAGGTCACTATTGAAGTTTTGAAGAAATGCCGGAGAGGCATCTGAAGAATGTAATTTCATATTTGCTTAATATAAAATTACAACATTTTTTTCCCAAAAAAAAAAACATTGGGATTAGTCATATTTAGAGACCATTAGTAGTATTTAGTAGTTAGTATTAGTAACTAGCGATAACTGTAATTAGTATTAATTAATTGTTGTTATAATGGTTTAAGGGTAAGTACTTGTAATTTCCAATGCAATAGCCAGTTGCATAAGAGTTGCTGTAAAGTACTGAATTTGATTGGTGCATTTGAGACATTAGGATCATGCATTCTTTGCATATGGCATGACTTCTCTATAGGAAACTCAAAGTTGTAATCCTCTCACACCGTTTGTTATCCTGTTGATTAGACCAGGAGCAAATCTCTAGACACCAAGTTAAAACCATTTGAAAAGTAGTTAGTTCCAATAGCATTGTCAAATACTTGCCTACATGGGAAAAGGAAAACCAAAATAACCATTTCCACAAAAACAATATCAACATGATCAAAGAAAACGAAAATTGAATTTTAACTACATCATTAGACAGAAAGACTATTGGTTCGGATAGTACGCTATTTGTAATGTTTTTAGTCTATAAACAATACTTATACTAAATTCTTTACCAAAGGTAAAAGGAAAACAGTCAAGGATTATTAATGCAAAGCTTAAATACAAGATCATTGTTCCTTTATCCAATAGCCAGATTTAATTATCAAGGCGGTACCGCCGCAAAAACAAAAAATGAAAGAACATTCATCAAAATTCATCCATGAAAGAACAAATGGTGCACAACATAACCAAGCGAACAATGTTCATATTCTTCCCTGATAAGAATATCAATGATATATAAGAAAGCATGGTTTTAGAATAATATATGAATTTACTAACAAAATAAATTAAAGAACATACACCAAACACTCATACTCTACCTGTTTAGAAAGAGACTTTTCCACTGTGCCCCAAACAGGAAGAATAAGTCCACCTAATATATGGAATTCTTGGACTCTCCTACCAATAGTGCAGCTCACACCAACTTTACATTTAGGTCCATGCATGCACTGCATAATTCAAAAAACAGGTAAGTAATCTTAATTTTGCACAGTTGCCCAGCACGGTGAAAATGAAACCATTTGTATGCTTACTACACGTTCATTCCATTAAGATACCACTGCCTCTCAATTGCCACACACACTAAAATAATGACCAAAATAACAAAGAAGAAATTTAAAATGTATTTGCTTGTACCTGAAAAACAGAATGTATGGTTAACATATAGGTATCTTTTGAATAGTTTCAAAATGAGCCTGGCTTTGGCAACACACAGCCAAGAGTTGCTAAGCATTAGTTGTATAATTTGTATAAGCATATTCTGCTAGAATTTCTTTTTAAATTATCACGTATAAAGTCCTTATGGTTTACTTAAATCATAATTTATTTAATTCCAAAAAATTACCAATACACATTGGGTTCCGTTTCTAATATGACGGCACAGCTTTCAAAGGTAAGACACTAGCTTGAATTTGTATTTCATACATTTCTATTTCTACTATGAATCCACAAGTAATAGCATCCAAATAACCCCATTGAGTTATTTTGACCCTTGCCAAGTCTCTTTTTCTAGAATCTACTAGAATTTGTATTTTTTCTTGTTTGCTAAGTCATTGCCGATTTTTACTTGAGTTTTACCCCCAGCCTAAGTCCAGGTCAAAAGCAACATACTTGCCGAGTGTGAGACAAGTCCGAGCCTCGATACCACACTGGAAGCATTCTCCATAAATTTATCACATGTACTTTTTTAACATGACAAAATAAGTAAAATGCAGAGAATGCACTCCATTTCTTCATGCATCCATGCATTATGCTGCATTGTTGACTGACAGTTTGAAATCCTGTAAAGTTGCTTATGGTCCAACTCTTTTTTTCAGTAGAAGAGTGAATAAGAGATGCTATCTATCCAAACATACCCATTTATACAAGAACCACATAGAAAAACACCAATGGTTATAACCATAAATCTATTCTATCTGTTCTTTAGTGAGAGTAAGAAACAACTAACCTATCCATGAATATCCATTTCTACAACTTGAGTGGGCCCAATGGTGAAGACTTAGTTGTCTCTTACTCTCACTAACAACTAACCTATCCAAGAACCACATAGAAAAACACCAATGGTTACAACCATAAATCTAATCTATCTGTTCTTTAGTGAGAGTAAGAAACAACTAACCTATACATGAATATCCATTTCTACAACTTGAGTGGGCCTAATGGTGAAGACTTTGTAACTCCAAATAAGAGGTTTACGGTTCAAATCCAACAAGGGGTAGGGTTGTACACCATGTCAGGTAATCAGAGTATGATTAAATAAACACATATTGGATAAGCAACATCCTCCATGAGGATCATCCAATACGGCTTATGCCCTCCCGAACTTCTAAAACTACTTTATAAGTACCACAAAGAAAGAAAGAAATTTAAAATAAGAATATACTCGTCTCTCTCTCTCTCTCTCTTCCTCTCTCTCTCTCTCACACACACATACATGCACACACCCACCCACACACATAGAAGGCAACCATGATCAGCAAAGTTCAAACCTCTTGGTGGCAACTCCTCAGGACAATAAGCTCTTAAATGGAGTAACTGCATCTGAAAGCACCTCGAAATGCCCTAAATCTACACCCTAGAAATATAAGGTCAGACCCCAAGCTGGCATCAATAAACTAAGTTGAAGGCTTTTGCTCCTTAGCCAGAGATGTAAAATCCATAAATATTGCTGGGGTATTTTATCGAATGCAGAAATGTTTTGTTCATCCTCCAGACCTCAAGACTGGGAATCCAGTATTGTTCATGTTGTATTTGCCAGTGCCATCCAAACCTGCTGGAACAAAGACATGATTCACACGCTACTATGTCAGACATTTTCCACACTGTCACGTATGCACTTCATATGCGACATAGTAAACAACACTATTAATGTCTTGGGTTCCATCAATGGTGAACATGGTTAGAATGTGGTAGTTTGTGAAATTTGAGACTTTCTGAGTATTTTCAGCATGTAATCCATCTAATCCCTTTTATAATTCTTGTTTGTTTTGTTTTGAAAATTTTGTAGCTAGCTTTCTGCCTATAATGCCCTTATTTAGCCTCGAACAAGTTTGCCTCGTACCTGGATTCCATCTCATTCATTTGAATGATCAATTAATGATTTACTCAAAACAGTTTATTGTATCACATGTAAAGGACCCGGTAATATTTGAATATTCCTGGATTTCTTCTACCATAGTTCTTAACTGTCTCAAAGGCAGTGTTCAATCAAGGTCCTGTTGATCCTTCACAAGGAAAATGTATACCTCTGTTTCAAATGTTCTACAACTTGATTGTTATTTTCAGGTTTTACAAGCCAAGTAGGAACACACTCAGCCGAGGAACAAGTGCTCAAGGAATCAGTGATCCTACTCATTGGCACTAGCTGGATTGTTCAGGATCAGTCTTCCGGTCCCTCAACCTGGATATGCCCTCTTGGGGTATACATCCATTACTTGGTCTCACATCATGCAGCATAACACAGTTGTCAATCCATTGGATGCAGATCTATATGCTCCAACAATTAACCTTTTGATAAGGTCTGGGTTTACCATCACCCCAAGAACCACTCCATTTGAGGATATAGGGGATTGAGGGAACCATAAGAGATTGCATGTGAAATTGCAAGACAGAATGCTCGGTGGTTTTCAGCCAACAACCCTTCCAAAAAGTGATGTTTCCAAAAATGAATTCCTTGCATTGGAAGTCATAATTAGAAAACAAGGATCATAGTAACACAGGCAGACAAAGGGAATGTGACAGATATCATTAGAAAAATATTAGAATATTTAGATAAAAACAGAAGCTATAAGAAGTTGATTTCCAATTGGGTGACCTAGGCTATCAAGCATTCTTCAGTTGATATGAGGACACGAGAAACAAGCTGATCCTCAGGAAAGAGGTAACCCCCAGAACTTATAGCCTTCTTGGGCCACAAGGTTGATCCACATTGAACCAATTCTGAATGGAATGGGCTGATCCGCTGATCCACATTGAACCAATGATCCCACATATTCAGCTACTTTTATGGGATGCATGGATTCTTTTACTAAGGGTTCTTACCAATTTGTTGATTTCATAAAGTATAAGAGAGTCAAAGAAGCAGGCAATTTTTGACGTGGTATCACCTAGATTCCGTTGTCATGTGCTATTAATGTGGTTAAAGAAATAGTGGACAAGGAAACCCAGTTAGTGAAAATCTGCCTAGAATCAAAACAATTCAATTTCCAACGGTGTGTCTATGAACAATCGGAATGGGTGGCAATAGCTGCTCTTCTCTCCCAAGTGATTGCTAGTTTATTTGTAGACACATTTCAGCAGAAGGCTCTTGCTTATTTCCCACTTAAGGAGGTAAGTGAAGCACAGTGGTGGTATTCCACAGTTGGAGGAACAATTATGAATGACAGGTAAATTGACTAAACCACTTCATCAGCATGCAGTCCAGACTGCCTGTGACACAATTCGCCCACAGCTCTACACAAGACGGCCTCACACAAAAGTCATACGGCTTTCCCTTTAGGTCAGATGGCCCAAGCTTGCATGGGACGACCCTGTATGGACAGAGTACGGCAAACAGAATCTGAAGGGAAACAATTTGAAATATCTATCTATAACACTAACATCATATATAAACACATTCAAATAACATACTCAATAGCAATGGCTGAATTGTGTTATTTATATAAACAGAGATTCATCTATGTATTACACATATGCCTATACGGATGCATTCTCCAGCATCTCCTTTGCATACAGAATCTACAATATATGTGCTCTCTCCAGCATGTACAGAATCTCTCCCATGTGTATACAATGTCTACCCAATGTACTGTGTCTCCTCTATGTGCGTACCCGCTCAAATGAATGAGGGGGTCTTATTTAAACTTGTGCAAAGGTAGTTATTCCCAACTATCAACCCGACACCTCACCATTCACATTACATTTGTCATGCATTTATATTTCCTTTCATCTCCAACTACAAGACAAACTGCATGACAACTACCAACCTTAGTTATCAAATTCGTCGAATTTTTTAGATAAAATTCGAAATTCGTCGAATTTTAAATTTTAGCGAATAAGTTCAGGCCAATAAATTTAAATTTGGCCAAGAAAAAAATAGGGCAGAAAACACTATGAGAAGGAAAAAAATGCATATGGAAAAATTTTAGGTGTTTTCAACCCTAAATTGGGTAGGAAAAAAAATGGGCAGAAAATTTTTTCATGTATCTTCAACCCTAAATTGGTTAGGAAAAAAATATGGGCGGAAAACAAGCATCGAGAAAGTGTGAGTTGTAGCTAGGTTAATAAATTTACTGTTTTTCTATTAATTTTTTCATATTTTTACTTTATATATATTTTAAATAAAAAGTAAAATTAAATAAGATATTTTATACACAAATTTTAATGTTTTTATATTAATTTTTCATTTGAGCATAAAAATAAAAATCCCATTCACACTGCATTACCAGTCTATCTAAGAAAATAAAAATCCAGCAACAAGAGCAAGTGCAGTTAGAAAATATCCATTATGTGTTTTCCAAACTTATCAAAAGAGTTTGAAGTTATTTATTTTAATAGTGGAAAAAAAAAACGGTAAGCAATGTTGCATGCAAATGGCAGAGAACCTCACTAAAGTTCTGGCAATGAAAACTGTAATTTTAATGTTTTTATATTAATTTTTCATTTGTTTATATATATATATATATATATAAAGTTATATATTATAAATATAAGAAGTAAGTTCCCAAAAATTATTTAAAATGGCACCATTAAAATTTACTGCAAAAGCTGAAAATTTCCTGCAAAAGCTTAGAATATATGACAATGGAATTATTAATGTTTGTTTCGAGTCTTTGTTTGAGTTTTGTAATTATTAATTTATTTACATAACATTGAAAGGATATATGTATATTTATAATATATCGAATTTTATTCCGAATTTTTAAACATGTCGAATTTCTTTTGAACTTCAACAATATCGAACTCGAACACAAACTCGAACTTGATAACTAAGCTACCAACTAATGACTCATCCATACATAACTAGCACTTCATTCAACTTACACATTATTGCATAAAATATTACCAAATCAAGAGCAAGGGAAGGCTCGACGTAAACAAGGGCATGCGCGAGAAACAACACCTGAAAGGAAGAGTAAAGAAGTGCAACAGTTTGAAAAGGATCAGGTACCAATCGAGGAGATCACATGGATTCATGTGAAGGGAGATTTTTGTCGGCAATGGTGGGAACAGGCACCAGTAGATGATCCAGTTAAGCAAAAGATCAAGGCAACTGTAATACATTTCATTCTATAGGTCCCCAGTTTTGACAAAGACTTCTTTAAGAAGTACCTAATACAGATGTTTCTGACCTATGATCCAACAAAGAATGTCAGCAAAGCACGTGTGGACAATAAAGACCTAGTGGTCGATTTTCTCAGCCGAAGCCTTTCGAAGAACTTTCGGATTGTCGAGAAAAAGCCAGCCTGTATTGAATGAACGAGTCGATCCCAGGAAGACTCCATAGCTAATTCAAAGTATCACACTCCTAACGATGGAAGAGGTCAATGTTTTGCTATCAACACACGGTAGCTGGGGACTAAAGCAGACTCAGATGGCAAATACAGGGTTGCAGTGCATCATGAATGTGTTGATGGCCAAGCTATTCAGGGAACAAAGGAGCTCGGATCTCCCAATATGGCTGATTCCGTATCTGCAAGGGATCGAGAAGGGAATTGCCTATGATTGGGCAACCTACTTGACACTTCGTATTCAAAACTTCCTGGCAAGGACCACCAAGAATTCTTCGATGGTTTTTCATGCCATTGGATTACTTCTAGATTCAACATTCAAAACAGGAGTGTAGATTCCTGGATTTGAACCTCCCAAAGCATTAGCGGATTTAGCGCCGATGATTTTGTGGTGGAAGGATGCAAAACCACAGGTAAAGCAGAGTACGCCTGTGAAAAAGTAGCAATTTGATAAGGCTTCACTAGAAGAGGAATCGGTGGAAGACTCGGAAGGGGAGGATACTGCACCGCAGTTGCCAGAGAAGATATTACCAACAAAGGAAGTCATTGCACCTGCACAAGAAGCAATCAAATCGACAAAGAAAAGGAGGAAATTTAATCCACCGTCACCGGAATCAATGGTAGGAGAAACAGCAGAAAAGATAGCATAAAGTCAAGTCGTAACCCGAAAAATCGAGCAACAAATGGAGTCACAAAGTAAGGGGACTGAAACTGCAAAGGTAGACTTCGCAATCCCTGCTATTCTTCAGGATATACCATCGGGACCTAGTACTACTGTATACGTGGGGCCTACTGAATATTTGGTGGAAGCATAATTTCGAGATCGTGCAAAGTCACTTGAAGTACCCCCGGAATCCCTATTTGCAAGAACTTTTACAAAAACCCTACGGGATTTCTCATTTGAGGATATGCTCGCAACGGCAATAGCAAAGGCAACAGGCAAACCAGCAAATATAAGCACCACAAACGAAGCAACGGTAGATACGATAAATAAGAAGCTGCCACTCATTCCGCTAGCCACTGGAAATCTGCTAGAAGGAACACAACAACATCCGATTTCAATGAAAAAGGAAGTGTCTCCGGAGCATGAGACTAGAACGGTGCATGGACAGGGCTCACAGAAAACTGTAGTACCTCAGCATGATGTTAGGGCAGCTAGCGAAAGCGGCCAATCGTAGGTATGGCATAGCAGCCTATGATCACGGAGGGGAAAGCGGCTAAGAGGCCCATCGATCTTTCCGAGAAGGGAAGGAGCCTCTTGAAACGAAGGATGAGGAGGAATCTGAGGATGGATGATCATAACACATAATGCTAGAAGTGCCCAATTTTTTGGATCCACTACACATGGGTGCCCGCATTGATCAGCAAGCAATAGCATGTTTCACCAAATTTACCCATGTGATGGATAGCTTGCAACTGTAGTTTGATGTAGCTTGTGTTGGCCAGTGGAAGAAATGGCAATTGATGGCAGAAGAAGAGCTAGACAAGTTGGTGAAATGGGCTGGAAAGGGAACCTGGCGAGCAGAAATTTCCAGCATTTACCAAGTACAACCATGGATCTTTCCTACCGAGTATTTGAAGACTATGGACGGAGTTGAGAAATTGCAAGATAAGACACCCACTCTCTACTTGGAGCCAGCACAGATATGAGTTTTCGGCCATGGTACTAATCATCCGTCCCAACACTCCACAGACCAAAGGCCACAGGTGGAATTGGTACCCGAATTGTGGCCAATGTACAATCAGATGAATTTTCTAGCCCACTTGTGTTGGCTAGCTAAGGGGATCAAGCACTTGAATCTGACAAGGCACAATCTAGACAAGGACCTGCAATTGACGAAGGCAGAATTGCAAGAAAAAAAAAGACAGTTGGCAAAAGAGGTCATACAGTTGGACGACGCTCTACGGTGGATTCAAGAGAAACAACAGGAACTCTCGGACCATAGGGACCAGCTTAGAGGCAAGGAGCAAGTGCTTATAACCGTGGAGGCCGAAATGTTGCGTCAAAAAGAAGCCAAGGAATTGCTTTTGGAATAGAACACAAAATTCGTGGCCCAAAAAGCGTCAGAGTGAGGATGCCTAGCAGAAGGAACGGGAGGCATTGCATAAGGAATTGCTTCAATCACAGCAGTGTGAAGCAGTTCTCAAAACAGAGCTGGCACAATGGGAGCCATCATCCTCAACCCTGACAACAAAGCAGATGAAGGAAACCTTCATTCAACACAAATTGGAATTGTTGTCCAAACTCCAGGAAATGGAAGACAAAGCCAACAATATGGGAGTAGAATGGGACAAGTATTTTACTTATGCCAAGTGAGTTCCCGATGAACCAGAAGCCTTCAAGCTCTGGGTATGGAAGGACGACTTCAGGCTATTGAGCCAAAGGAGGCTGACACCCCGACTGGACAACACAAAAAGTCGCTGAGGACATCGACTACTTCAAAGGGGAGGATAGATGTAGACAACAATTCTAAGAAGTGACTATTCAAAACTGTTTGATGAAATGTCTACATAATGTTTTAGAATTTTGATATAAAGTAATGTTTTGCAATATATTTTGATGTATGTAAATTAGCCGTCATGAATGGGTACGGACTGATTAATAATATTGAATGTAATGACAAATTGCGTAAATTAGCCGTCCTAGACTGATTAGTTAACTAGACAACTGGTTTAGTTAAGTCAAATTGATTGTAACGACCTAGACTGATTAGTTCTGAGCGGTTGTTAGTTAAGGTTGTAACAAGTAGACGGTTGGGGACATTGGCGCCTAGTTGGTTGCAGTAACCGCCAAGGCTATCCTATAAATACCCCCCCTACTCATTTTGTAATGATCGATCCACCATTTATGAATCAATACAACAATCAGGATTGTTCTAGTGTTGTGCAAATCTGCATGTGAAGATTATTGTTTTGCGTTGCAAGCATAGTTGAGAAAATCTGCAAAAAATCCCGATTTTTCCCATTTAACTGGTTAGCCAATTTTTGCCGATTTTTTCCTGAAATTTTCTGATATGCATGAAAAAAGCTTTTTTTCAATGAAAATTGCATTTTCTTTAGTTTTTTCAATGAAAAAATGTCGATTTTTTGCCGATTCCCGATTTTTCCCGATTCCTTTCCATGCCGATTCCGATTTTCTCAACTATGGTTGCAAGTATCCAAATGATGCATGTCATGGAGTAGGTTGGGAGCAGGCTTGTATTGCCAATGTTGTGTGTGTTGTGCAAAGTTGAGGGAGGAGTGATCAAGGACGATTTAGAGGGTTGCGAGACACAAGGCAAGTGTTGTTGAAGACCCATCTAGGCCTATCTGTCTAGGCCTACCCATCACCCGTCTAGGCCTACCCGCTTGGCGCTCACTCGTCTATAACTTGCAGTCACCCGCTTGGCGCTCACTCGTCTAAGCCTTGCACTACACATCTAGCACCCAACCTATCTAGACTGGAGGCACCCGTCTGGAAGCACTCGTCTGGAGGTAACTCATCTAGAGTTACCCGTCTAACCAGTTACCCGTTTGGATCTACCCGTCTAGCAAGATACCCGTTTGGAATTACACATCTAGCCAGTCACCCGTTTGAGGAGTCACTTGTTTGGAAGCTACTTGTTTAGACTTGTCACCCTCCAACTTATCTGTTTGGATTATCACATCTGCAGTCATCAGTCACTGGTTACTCGTCTAAGGATATACAATATAGCCTAGTACCATGGTTAGTAGCCAAGTTTGCCATTCCTTTCCCTCCTAAAACACCTGTCATTCCCTCGTCTCGGGAAAGTACTCACCCCTGTCTACAATATTCACATTCAATTTGTCATGAAATAAAAAAACATAAACTGCCTATGTGTTCATTCTGCACAAAAAAATAATTCACTTCTCGTCGAGCAACGTCGGATGTGCTTGATTTCCTGCTAGACGAAGGCATCGATTATGATAATCAAGAAACAAGTTAAATGTTCTCTTTCATTGCCATATTCTTATGATGGAATTTGTTCCACTCTAATACCCGGTAATACCAGTTTCTCTTCATTGCTTGACATTTGCCACTCAACTTCATGATCAACTACTGTTTTTTTCCTATTTTTATTTTGTTTAAATTTTCCAAACTTTAAGCTTGATTGCAAGATATTGGCAACTACTGTGGATGATGATTATTATCACAAAACAGAAACTTTGTAAAGATGATAAGAGGAACAGAAAAATATTGACATCAAAACAATTACTTAATCTTACAACCTTTACTGTTCTTGACAATAGTTGGCTCAAGTGTGTCCATTAACTTCATAAAGACAATTGCCCGCACCGATACATTCATGAACCTCACTAAATATTCTACAGCTTAATAAACTAGACACCAACCTAAGGGTCCTTGCTTTGACTTTGCTGCTTTGATCTGTAGCGCAGCAGTGGTATTCCACGATTGAAGAAACATAGAGGAATAAATGGACGCATATCTCATGCGTAAATGGATTGCCAGCAGTGTGAGGACGTCGACGAAGGGATGTCGTCGGGGCTGGAGAAGATTGCAACGTTGCCGTAATTGTGGATGACCTCGGAAGGGTTCAACGGAAGCCAAAAAAAATGAGTCGATGGCCAAAATTTATTCAAACCTTAGCTTTTATCTTTAAATTTTATTTTATTATTATTTTTTTTTTAAATTCATCGTTTTCGTGGGTCGCTCACCAGAGACAGTGTTTTTGCCTGGATTGGTTCAAAAATTGTCTGCTGATGCAAATTTTTGCACGTAGAAGACCTAAAAATCATTTATAACTTCAAAAACTTACTTCCTCCCCTTCGAATAATTACTGAGCGTCTATGAATTCTTTGTTTGATCAAAATGATTTTATTGTGTCTCCGCGTATGTCGAATTTTGGCTGGGTGAAACAATGATAGTGCGTGGCGTATGGTTTGAACAGATGAGATTGCAATTGCTTGAGTGCTTAAAAAATGACGGTGAAAGTGGGACTGCGGTGTTTTAATTTAACAAATGAGACTGCGAGTACTTGAGTGCTTCACAATAGATGACAGTGAATGTGGGTTCTATTGCGCCTATGTGCAACGTTGGTTAGTAGAGACACGAACAACCTAAGAAAACGGTGACTTTTAGCTTGGTTGGGATGAAAGGCTGCAATGCCTTTTCTCTGGAAAATGGACGTTGTTTTACAAGCAGAATGATTGCAGGTGAAAGGTGGATGCAATAGGTGCAGGTGAATGATACAGACGTGAGGTTCAGGGATTAACCGCTCTGATACCAGTTGGTAGGTACCCAAGGTACCTAGCAGTCTGTAAAATAGAAACGGAGATATAATGCAAGAAATGAATAATAGAATCACCTTTTATTAGAATCGCAATTGCACTGATGGTAAAACCAAACAATAGAATTAAATGTATTTTCTTCGATGGACGGTTTATGACACCCAACGAATGCATATATATAACTTATCAAGAGTTGCGAGTCTAATGAAAGGACATGTTGGTCCATAATTATAATTAATGAATTAAATACTAAAGTTTAGGATTAGAATCCTAACAGACTGAACAACTGAACCCGCGGAATGAATGAGGGGAGGGCTTATTTATACACCCAAAAAGTAGTTATGCCCTCCAACTACTTGACACCTCATAATTTCCTCAAATTACAATTGATATGTATTTAATCTGCATTTACATGACATTTCCCACTAGAGGACAAACTAGTTTATAACATGACTTTGTCGACTTACATGACTTAACATCACTTTATTATTACATACAATATTAAATTGCACTTTATAACATTATTAAATATATGTACGCACATTTCGCAAACACTTTGCGTACAATTACAAAATAACACATAATACCCAAAACTTATGCATCAAATGCTGACATCAATTTGCCTGTCTACAACATAAACTTCATATCTTGCCCATTGGAAGCCATAAGGTTGTGACTTTTGTTCAATCTCCCCCTCTTTTTCCTCTACTAACTACTAATCTCTCTCTGCAATCATCTAATCACAATGAGCTACCTCCTACACCTTGGTTTCAAGAGCCTGCTCTCTCACTGCACACTTTGACTTCAACTAACCAAACAGTTGATTTTGTCCTTCTCATTCTTTACTCAACTGATCCACTTCTTGCTGCAACCTTGTCGATCGGCCTCCTACTGCACTTACCAAAGCTGCTCCTATGTCTCCTGCAACTAGAATGACTATTCTTCTCTTTACAACTTCAAGTTGTTCACCATCTCCTAAAATGTCTCCAATCCAACTACCAACCACTATATCATGTAGGCTTCTAGCATATAAAAATTCCAATTCGGTGGTGATCTCTTCCTTTTCCTTCCCAGCAATTCCTCCTATGGTGATCTTCCCTTTGTCAACTTTACCCTTATCCCGAATCAGCAGCTGACTGTTTGTATCAACTATAGCTTTATTTCCTTTCACCACTTCATCTCCCTATGCTACCAATTGACTACTTTGACATTTTTTCACAAGACAAGGTTTGATACAGGTGTTTTCCCTTTCTCTCCCAACATCGAAGGTGTCTATGCTATTGTGTGAACAATGGTAGATATAATTTCAAACGGCTCATTGTCCAACGACGAAGAACCACATCCCTCTACTTCCTCTACAAATTGTTGCAATGGAGTGGTGGCAAAAATTTCTTACTAGCAAGTCGATATGTTCACCATAACTCCTCCTCCATACAATCCAAGTGCCCCAGATTGAATCACTACAACTGCTTGAACTTTGTTGGAAGTGAGGTATCCATCACCTCCAATGCAACATCGATATCCCCATTATCATTTACCACAACTGGTGTTGGTTCCACTACTTCTTGCACAACTCCTCTATCCTTTCATGTCGTCTCCTCTACTTGCATCGCTTCCTGCACAGCTATTGGTTATGGATGTTTTTCTCCTTGTGCAGCCTCCTGTGAAGCCTTTACTTTGATATTCCCAATGGTACTTATGGTGCCTCCTTGCACAATGTAGCTCGTCGAATATGCAAGAGTGCCTTGTTGCATTGCAATGTATGTATGACCCTCAAGTTGATAGCGCGACACTTCCACAAACTGTACCAACTATCACAGTCTAAAGAGGTCCTTTAGGCAGTTTGATCTTCACCACTTGTCTCGACTGTTGGATTGTGGTTGGAGTACAAAGAGTGGAGATTGGGATTGTAGTTGTTGCTCCATCTGCTGCTATTGTTGGTCTAGCTGCTTCTACCTCTTTTCCTCTCTCCAAATCCTCTACAATGGATAGTAAATCCTTGCCCGTAAGACTCAGACTCCTCTTCCGCCAACGTGTATGTATAATCTCCCTCATCATCTTCTTCCAATGATTTGACTGATTCCATAGCTAGTGTCTTCCCCTTCTTCGTTGTCATGGCCTTCTTTTTCCCTATTAAGCCCTTATTGCTTTTCCCCCTGGTCTTGTTCACATCATTAGGGCCATATAAATCCAATGGAAATTAGTGGTTGGTCCTTATGGTACTAGTTGTGGTAGGCCCAAACCTAGAAATTGGACCTTCTCATATGCTATCATGTCTAGAAATAGAACCATGGCATCAAAAGCCATTGGGAAATTTTTTGTGAACCATAACAAAAAATTATATATGCACTCAGACAAGAATGATTCCAAGTCATACTTTACAACGCCCATGATCCCTTCCATGTACAGTACAAGCCAGATCCGCTACTCTCCAAACAAACTAGACATGACCACGTTCATGGCACAACGTAGCTCTTCTAACTTCAAGTGATGCATATTCAATCTGTGCCTGCCATGCTTCATCAATTTCCCAGCCTCTTAAAAATGCAGGTTGGCAAATTTGTCCATGAACACTTGCAATTTGTACGGCTCTATCCCCTCCTCCTTCATCGATTTGTAGTTCTTCGCAAAAAGTAGCCCAAACACTTCTGAAATTATTGGGGGAAAATGACACTCGTACTATAGCACAATGGTGAGCACTCCAATCTTGGAGGAACAATTTGATATAATTCATCTACTGATCAACAATGACTGCAATCAAGTCAATCTCAACACTTCAGTCTGCGAATAGGAAAGTCTATCCTGTTCTCGACTATTATCCTTTAGTATGCAAACTTATCTCTCCTCTCGTATGACAACTCAATACAAAACTTGTCTACAGAGTGATGACAAAAATCACTTGTACAATGTCACTTGTACAACAGCTCACGTCAGCACATCTCATATGGCACTCTTGGACTGCAATTTCAACCCTGCATACAGAACTTGGAAGGAACAATCTACAGATCTACCTTGCTACAACAATCCACAATGACAACACATATCACAATAGATGAAGTATGAACTATGTAGATATTGCATTCACTCTTGCATTACATCATTGTTTGCAATACTACAAAGAGCATCTCTTCCAAGGACAATATTTGTGCAAACATATCTACTCTTTCTCTACATGGTATGATATGTTGGGTACTATCTATTCTGGATTACCCACTCAATGAATAGGGGGTCCTATTTATTATTTTGGGCTAGTAGTTAATAGCAACTACCACCTAGGACACCACCTCTAACTGGGTGATTAATACCCTATGTTTGTACATACACTTAATTACATGAATTATACCGTACATATTACAAACTTTGACATCACAACCTATGATGTCATATATTATTACATTAGCACAAATTTTACAATATGTGCACCTGACTTTAGAGCATTTCTTTAAATTTTCTTATTCTATTTCTTTGGCTTAGACACATTGGAACTAGCGCCTACATCTACCCTCCCCTCTGAATTGGTCGACATCCTCATCAACAGTTGTCTCTGCTCCTGGATACTCGGTTCCTCCTGAGTTTAAGGCATGGGAATAGGTACACTACTAGCTCCTGGATCTGCAGCTTCAAGGCCTCGGTCCCTCCCTTCAACCGCTTCCCATAGGCCTGGTATCAAGCCCACTGTAAGCCATAGTGATTCAACTTCCTTTCAAACTCTACTAGCCTAGCCTTCAACCCATCCTCTCCCTTGACTGCTTTGGCTTCTCTCATGGTTGCTTCAGCCTCTCTTCTTGTCGTTATTGATAGTTGCTCATCCTTTTTCCATATCAGTTGATCCCAATGAGTGATTTCATGCTTATTTGCTTCTAACAATCGTTCCCTCACCACACACTCTGACTTCAACTACCCAATCAACTGATCCTACTCCTCCTGTACCTTCGTCTTAGCCTCTACATCCATTTTCAGCTCTAATTCGGCATCCTCCTGCACTTGTCGAAGTTGTGCCTCCACCGTCTGAAACTGGTTAGCTAGTTCTTCTTCCTTTAACTTCCAGTTAGAAACTGCCTGCAAAAACTTCTCCAATCTTGTAGCTAACCACTGCATCACATACCAAGAAATTCATTATGGCATATGTCTTAACCAATTCAAGTGCAAGTTTGAAATACTTGACACCCAATTCCTCCTCAGGATGGGCCACCAACCTTGCCCCATCCACATACACACGTGTTGGATGTTGGTAAAGTACCTAGGTTCCTTATAGTAAGTTCTTCAATCCCAACATCAGCTTTACCTTGCCAGTTTCCAACTCCCATTGTTGTATTTGATGAATCTCAGCAAACTTTTACATGTGCTCTTCATTGCGAGACCAATGCACTAGTTCACCTAAATTATTTTCTACCCTCAACTGCCACAATCGCTAGTCTCCTACAAAACTAACTCTGAACTCAATTCCTATTCTCTCCAACACTCCAGTCAGCTTGTCAAAAAAAATGTCAACCTGCTCATTTATCCTTTTCTCCAAGAAGCGGTAGTCTTCTCAGGTTTGGCACTTAAAGGATGAAATGTTCACCAGTCCCTTCACCTAGTTCCATGCCAATATCGTCTCCGATGGTAGTTTCCTCCACATCCTCCCCACCGTGACCTATCAAGTTGATTTGTCATTTGACTGCCTTGCCCTCCTGAATCTGCCTAGCTACATCAATTTTCCTTGTTTTTGCCACTGCCTCTTGTCTTATTTCTTGTTCTTCCTCCAACGGTTGACTACTTTCACCTTTCTACCACACTCTAAAATCTGATGCATCCTACTTCCCCTTATTCCTCCTTTCCTCCAACATAGATGGACTTGGTGTCGTCTCCTGTGTTGTAAATGTTATTTCTATGTGTGGTCCCTCATCCAACAGAGTCGATCCACATGGATCCATTGCTTGTACAAACTACATTAGTGTTGCATCAAAACTATCAGGTAAATTGACATTCTCCACTTATACTAGAACATTATGAGCAAAATCTTGTCCTCCATTTACTAGTGGTGATGCTTGCACCACATCCACTACAGTCTAAATTTCTTCATCAAAATCTACAATCAATATTGGTTCTTGCGCCTATTGTTGTGTATTCCTTTCTTTCGGTTGTTGTGCACTCCTCTCCACATCCTGTTCTTCCTACGCAATATACTCCTTAGGCTGTTGTCCTCCCATGACAGCCCTCTCTGAAGTCATTTTCGTGGTACCCAAACCGATACCTGCAATGCCTCCTTGCACAGCCTAACTTCCTAGTTGTGCAAGAACTTCCCTTTGCACTACCTCCTCTGACATTCCACGCATTTCATTATGACCCTCCACTAACTTCTGTGCATTCCTACCTTCTATCCTCCCTATTGTGGCTTGTTGTGTAGGTCCTTCGCTCTTTGACTGTTGTTGCTTTTCCTACTGATGTTGGGTTGCAGTTGACTTTGATCCACTACTACTCCAACATTCTACGCCTCTTCTCCCTTTGCACCAACTCCTCAACAAATGGCTACTCCTCAACTCCCTTTAACTCCTCGCATTCCTCGACTCTTGAAGCTTCCTTTGCTTTTCTCCTCTTCAGGATACTCTTCTTCATCTTTGACGGAGTGCTTGGCTTTGTCAATGGAACCACATGTATCCACCTGAATATGTAGGTGTATGATCCAGAATCACTCGAGGGGGGTTCAGTCCTGGGAGCTTTTCCTGAGTCATAACATTCATCATCAATGCAATGGCGTAGAAAGCCATTCAAAATTTTCTTGCGTACCATATCAAAAAATTTTGAATGCGGTTTGATAAATACGATGCCCAATCATATGACACTCCTTCCATAACTCCATATATGGTATGAGCCAAGTGGGCATCTCCTAGGCTCGTTGTTCACAAGACAATTTTGACATATCATGTTCATAGCTCACTACAACTCCTTTGACTTCAACAGTTGCATCTTCAGTCCGCGACTCCCAAGCTTCATAAACTTTGTTGTCTCTTGTGGATTGAGATTGGTAACTTTGTCCACCAAGTTTTTCCACCGATGATGCTCAATCGCTTCCTTCTTCACCACTATATCTGAATTTAGCAATCCAAAAGTCTTTAGGAAATGCTAGGGGAGAATACCACATGAATCTCCTTGTTACCAATCATTATTCTAATCATATTATGCTCAAGATCATATTTTTGCAACATCTGCAACAAGAACGGTTTGAAAATATCCTTGTCGAAGTTTGATATCTGCAAAATATGGTGTATTCCAGCATTCTTGAATGTGATCTTCAAGGGATGGTCTGGCAAATTCTCTTGCCACCAGTTTCTGCAAACTCTCTGACTAGTCCTATCGATGTCATATCTTGCAACGGTATCTGCATTCTCTCCTTCCACTTCCTTTTCCTAACGTGAAGCTTTTGTTTCTCTTTCCTCAGAGGTGCTAGTCCTTGGCCTTATTCTTGGCTCTCCTCCATGTTGCATCATCCTATATCGCCTAACATCCATACCGCGTTCCCTCTCTCTCATGCACGCATTCTACTAGGCCTCTCTCGAAGCCAACTCCAATACCTTCTCATGAGCGAGGATCTGATTGCAACACTACCTCAAGTGGAATCCTCTTTTGTTGTTCTACCAATTGTATCCTCTCCACAATCCTTGGCCTTCTTTGCATCACGCCTGTAGTCAACTCACTTCTAGCAATTCTCGATCGTATAGCTGCTCAAACTCCTGCCATACCTTATTCTTTTGTATAGCATTTTGTCGTACAACCAATATCTATACGGCGTTGTCTTGTCGTACACACCCTCCACAAGAGAAATGTACCATACACACCTCTGCTACGATAATCAGCGAGGTTTTGAAAAACTTGACGAGTCCGCATCCAAGTCGGCCTTGCCAAGTTAATCGAACTCGATTTGACAAGTTTTTTTGAGCTTGCTAAGTTTTCTTTTTCCTACTCAACAAGTTTTTGGGGATCATGAGTAAAAAAACTCATCGAGTCCCAACGCACAAGCACAGGAAAACTGCCTAAATTGTTTATTTTCCCAAAGTGCCCTTATATTTGCAGTTCCTAGTTCTAGAGAGAGCAAAGATATGGTGAAATAAAACTACCAAAATGTGGACATGGAGAAAAATTCAGTTCAGATAGTGAAGGTATTAACGGTTTTGTCATTGAGGTTTTGCGACATTGCCCCTCAACCCTGCAAGGGGGCTCCCGCTCCCTTCACCCCCGACACAGGTGGCGACAAGCGTTGCCCATCATGTTGGTCATGAAGGTCATGTTGATCAAGTTGATTATACAGCTGATTGCAAGAAATGGAGTGAGCAATCGAAGAACAATGTGTTGTGCAAAACAATTTGAAGTGATGCCAATTGCAAATGTCTAGAAGAGGAGAGAGCACAGGACAAGCAACAACAAGAACATCTCTAATCAAAGGATGATTTTGAAACTATAGAAGAGGAGTTAGCAACGAAGGCATAGGAAGAGGCACGAAAACAGGCACAAACAGGTAGGATTAGAGCTCCTGCTAAGGCAAAGGGCAAAGGCATTGCAAAACACTAGATAGTGGGCCTATTGAGGTATTTTCACATATTTTGTAATTTGTACCTTTCATATCATAAGTATTTGAATTTTTGAGGAATCAAAATTTCTTTGATTGAAGTGTGGTTTGTCCCTTTCATGTGTCGTTTAAGGTTATATAACTTAAAGTATTAATTTTGGATTTGTATAACGTTAATTAATTTTGATATGCATGAAAAAAACTTTTTTCCAATGAAAAATTGCATTTTCTTCGTTTTTTTTGTCAAGATTTTCCGATTTTTTTTCCCAAGTCCAAGTTTGACTCCTGATTCGGCCTTGCTGAGTCCAAGTTTCTCTACTATGGTACACACTACTCATGTACGACAATGTGGCATACACTCCTCAGTTGTACAATGCTTTTGTACACTCCTTATGCGCATGCCTGTTGTACACCTCAACTCTGTATGGTCCTCTCCTAACATATAGCCTATTTCAAACAGTCTGCGAACAGGAAAGCCTATCTTGTTCCAAACTGCTACTACCCACTGGATGGCATTGTTTGTACGACGTTTTGTTGCAGTACCCCATCATACAACTTCCAAACTTCTACACAATATGTCGTACGGCAACCTTCACACTTGCAAAATCTCCTAATTTCTCTTGTCTGCAATAGTCCATACGACCTATACAATCCATACGCTTCAAAAAAAAGTCTTCCGCACAAACCTCATCGGGCAACTTCAATCTCGTATGCACTCTCATCCATCTAGATGTCTTCTCCTTTTGGCACCACAGCTTGCTCCTCAGGGCACGTCCGTACAATTCTGCAATCCTCCTCTTCAATTTCGTATGCTAATCTCCTTCTCTCCGTTAGGCACTGAACGTTGAAATGTTCTTGGCCCTCCTCCAACATGTTTTTATAAGATTGTTGGGGTGGGGAAGACAAGTGAGTTGCATGCTTTAACTACCTCCCAACTACCACTTCGTCACCTTGCATGTAACTCTATGTTGTGCTTTTCCCTTCTTTATTTTTTGCAACCGAGTCATTCTTGCCATGTCAGTCGTATGAAATCCAAACATCCAATCCGATCATCTGTGTTGTCGACTCCTACTCATCCTCCTCTTTGTGGCATGCACCTTCAATCCGCCTAGGTGTTATACAACGACTTGTCGAATGACATTGAATTGTACGACGACTTGTCGTACATCCTTCATCTGTATTGCAATATTTCATACGCATTCCATTTGTACGGCATCTTGTCGTACAAGCTCCATTTGTATGGCGGTTTGTCAAGCTCCATTTGTACGATATTTTGCCATAGTTTCTTGCATGTTCACCTATCATCAATGTCTATCACTGTACCCTGGCCTAGGTAGTCTGATTGCTTTCCAGCCCTACTCCTTGGTCATCTTGTCTGTTGTCTCCTCCGTGACAATCTTCAAAACTCAGATGTACTCATTTCTCTCTTGACTCCTCCCAAACTGTCTTTAATAACTTTTGACAATCTTTAGAATTGTCCAAATATCGTCAAAGGTCTTCTGTTTTCGTGACAGCCAAGGAGTGATCCTGATGGGCCATCCTACTGATTGTTTGGTATCAGGTTGCTTTCTGCGTGGCTAGGGGGTGGTCCTAACAGGCCACCTCGTTGACTACATAGCCTAGAGGCAATTTCAGGGAAAAATATTCCTCTCAAACAAACAGGTCCTGAATTGCCTAATTCACACAAATGTCTTGGGTTGTTTAGTAGTCCTTGCGAACCTCTTCGACTTCCCACAAATCCATTCAAATTTAGTGTTGCTTCATTATCTCCCTTGGACGGCTTTGCATGATCTCCAAATAGCTCGACATCATCTTCCTCCCAAACATGGCTACAAACGGCCTTGCATGACTATTCGACAGTCATGATCTATCTTTAGACAACTCGAGGTGTTCATCTGATGGCCTAGGGGCAATCTAAGTCTCAAATGGCCTAGGGAGGGTCTAGACGGCCCTCCCTCAGGATAGACGAACAAAGATCACTCAGGGACCTGTTGTGCTCATTAGATGGTCAGGGACCCAACTCAAACAACCTAAGCATTGATAATCAGGGCTTGGGTCCAGATGACCCAAGTCTAGATGGCCAAAAGGCCCTAGCAGACAGCCAAATGGTGGACAATCTCTCTTCATCGTCTATATCATTCACTCCATCTACATCACTCACTTCGTTGTCTACATCAACCACTTGTGCAACTTCAACTATTCACTCCATCTCTGCCTCTTCAATTGTAATCAAGTTCACCTCAATTGCAATCAAGTTTATTAAGTTCACCTCCTTTGCTTCCCGGCTAGGGCTATGACTCTTCTCCAATGCTTCAAACTCTCTACACATCACTGGTTCATCTTGACTCGCAGTACTATGACATTCCCGTGCGAAGTGCCCCCATAAATGGCATCACCAACATTATACAATGGGTCTACCCTCAATATCATACTCAATTCTACATCTTCTAGTTTTCTTACGGTTGTCACAAACCGCATTATCAGTGGCCTATTCCCTTGGTACAATCTCCCTTTGTGTTGCATATTCCTATAGCAATGATCTTGCACTCTCCAAGTCACACTCATCCTCGGAGTCATCGTTCTTCTCTTTAGAGTCACTTCCTTCATTGACTTCTCAACCCCAACACTTGGACAATGAACTACTCTCATTCTCAAAATCATCACTCTCATTGTCAAAGTCACTCTCAACATTAGAATCACTTTCATCTTCAAGGTCACTCTTGTCTACATTAACATGACCGTAACACTTTAATGATGTCTTTGCATCAGTTTCCATGGTCAAGGCTTGCTTCAAGGCCTCTTGATATGATGTCGGAGGAACCACCTTGATCTTCTTCTAATATGTACAAAGAAGTCCCTCTACACACCACCTCTTCTTCAATGCATCTGATGGATATTCCTCCAAAAGAGTAAACAACCTTCGGTTGTACGAACAAACAAGCTCTTTGTCAGCTTGTTCCATTCTATAAATTTCAACAATGACCTCATCCTCATTGTGGAACAACCAAAATTCCTTCACGAATGCTTCACACAACTCATCCCACGTCTAGTAATTGCCCTTTGGCAATCTCATGTACCAATCCATTGCAATTCCACGAAATGTTGCAGGAAATAACCTCCTCCAATATACATAATTATTCTGCCCATTCACGGTCTTTTGTTTCTCCTCCATAAAACATTTGTCATTTACATGATATGCCAAAATTGGTCTTTGTTGTGAAAGGTTGACTAGACATTGGCAATGGTTGTTCGTGTATCTCTCCTTCACGCACATCATTAGGCACATGGTAAGACCCCAAGGTCTTATTATAAAATTATTAACAAATTAATGTAAATGTAATCGCAGGCCACTCAAAGGGGGGTCCCTTGTAATCGCTTTGCCACTATAGGGGGCTCCCTCATTAGAATCTATGTTTATTATTCTTCTTCTTGGATGATTTGATATGGATGGCCAACCTAATATATATATCTACCCTAAAGCTACGTTGGTGAAGAGACATGATGGTTCACGTATGAAGAGACGTGATGGTTCACGTTATGAAGGGTTGTGATGGTTCACTTTATAAGTTAATAATATAATAATTAAATGATTAATAATACTAACTAATACTAACTAATAATGTTAGGATTGAGGATCCTAACATGCCACCCTCCTTAAAAAGAGCTTTGTCCTCAAAGCTCAAAGTGAGAAGCTTTGTCCTTTGTTTTCCAAGAAGGATTTGTCCAAGTTCTTGGACTCTTTTAATGGCATCCTTTCGTAGGCAGGGATATCGAGAAGGATGAAGCATTAGCGGGGGGTTGCCAAGAACAATAGTAGAATCTTCCTTAGGAAAATGATGATGATGATGGGAGGGCAACCCTTGGGGTTCCTCAAATACTTCAGAATGATGCATCAAAAGTGATGGTAATGATTTCATATCTTTTTTTGGTTCCTTGGTAGAGCCAACGGAGAAGGAGTCTTTAGTCACTCTGCGTTGGTTCCGAATAGGTTTGGTCATATGGCAAGAACTCACTAGTGGTGAGGAAGGTATGTGTAGGTATTGTAGAGTGCATCTTTGGCTAGCATTGATCACTTTGGGTATGTATACCTCATCCTTGCTTGGTACTTGTTGGTTACGAATCTGCCATGAGGAAAGGATTTTGTGTTAATGCGCCCAGATTCGCCCACCAGCTTGAAAGGCCGGAAGGAAGGAATGCCTTCCGTGCCAATCTCCGAAGAAGGCCGGCTCCTGTGGGTTTTATGGTTTGAGATGAGGGTGCAGGAAAGAGATAAAAATGCGGAAAGGATTTACAAATGAGGTTGGAGTTGGGTGGGGGGAACTAACAGTACAGCAACACATCAATCATCGCCACTTATCGCATTATGAATACAAAGCATAACCAGGAACTGCAAAGTCTAAGTGTACTTTCTGTATAAAGCGAGGTACGCACAACTACAATGGCTCCCTAGCAAACATTCTCCCTACAAGGAGAACTAACAGCACGGCAGCGCATCAATCACCACTACGGACGAGAGACAGAAAGCAACCAAGAGATGTCAGATCCAAGTATGCGTGTTGTGCAGAGAATTTGTACGCACAGCTACAATGGTCCCCTAGCAAACATTCTCCCTACAAGGAGAACTAACAGCACGGCAATGCATCAATCACCACTACGTACAGCAACATAAGCATAACACACAAACTGAAGGAACTGCTACCACATTTATTCTATGTATCCTCTAATCAATTAAGTTCAAGAGTGCTCGGCCACCAAATGCTGAAATGAATCAACAAGCCATGACACAAGCAATGCCTCAGGTGTCCCTGATCACCAAATGCTGAAACGAATCAACGAGCCGTGACACAGGAAAACGTAAAGCAGAAATATAAAGGAAAGGCAGCATAAAAAATAGAAGCAGTAGAACAGAGCCAGGCATATACTTTATATTTATAAGCAGAAGCGCAATTACAATGGTTCCCTAACAAACATTCCCCTTCCACCCCGTTACAATGAAAATGCGGTGGGTATTTATAGCCCAAAGTTCCTCCCGTTACATTAATGGGCACAAAGTCCCAGTCAAACATTAGCTGACAAAAGCGGCGACGGAGCTGCTAATGCTGACTTTTGTCGGACAGGACTGTATCCGCAGCATGGTTTCCCTGAAGACTGGACAGCTACGTGACAGCGCGTTGGGTAGATCTTCACATCGGCAGGAATGAGGGCAGCTGGAGCAGGTAGAACCTCCAATCAGCCTTAAATGAGGTAGCTGGCATAAGTAGTGCAGCCCATGCTTGTCCTTTTGCTCAACATGTCTTGGCTCAGATCCCGAAGCTGGACACTTGTCGGATGATGTTGTTTGACATGTGTCTGCCTTGAAAGGCAGTTTATCCAACTTCTCCCAGGATATGAGCGCCATCGGGTTGCGCAGGCAGAAAACAGTGCAGTTGGGAAGGCCTTCATGCCTTGGTCAAATTTTGAGTTTGTTTCCCTCTCGCACCTGTCAAAGGGCGCACTCCGACTTCGCTGCGAAGTCGGGTTGCGCACAGGTGAAAGCTGATGTCTGCCGCCGTACGGACTTCGCCCTGGAAAGGGGGAGCAGTCCGACTTCGCTGCGTAGCCGGACTTCGCCCCAACACTTAGTCATTTTTCCTGCCAGCCTACCAGCCTGCTACAAGGTGCGCTCAGAAATTTGGGAGAAGTCGGACTTCGCTCCAGAACTGGGAGAAGTACGAACTTCGCACCAAAACTGGGAGAAGTACGAACTTCGCACTTTGTGTTCCTGCTGCGCTCCATCTGGAGGGCGCACTCCGACTTCGCTCCAAAACTGGGAGAAGTACGAACTTCGCACCAAAACTGGGAGAAGTACGAACTTCGCACTTTGTGTTCCTGCTGCGCTCCATCTGGAGGGCACACTCCGACTTCGCGCGAAGTCGGAGTTCGCCCTAACACTTAGCCATTTTTCAGGGCAACTGCTGTCAAATTTGAGATCAGACTGAGGGGCTCAAAAGAAAGGGGGGAAAGAATGAGAATGCAAGGAAGAGAGAGAAAGGGAGAGAAGAAGAAAGGGAGAGAGAGGAAGAGGGAAAAGGAAGAGCAGCACTCTTACAAAACTGAAAACATTGCACCCCGTGCAAAATGTGGCAACAGGTACATCAATCACTTCTTGCACATCGACCTCATTGTCTTCATTGCAGTGAGTAGGTGCACTGGTCGCTTCGGACACAACTACCTCATCTGCTTGCTCTATGGAGAGACAGGGATCAACTTCCTTCAATAAATACAATGTTAGTGTACCACATTTATGGTGGGGTCCAAATTGTTCATCATAATTATCACAGAGTCCTTTTGCTCGTCGTTCCTTCATCTCCTCAAAGCTAACATGTTTAATTTGTAAAGTTTGGTTAGATTTGGGGGTTGTGTAAGTGCTTTGTGCCCTTTCATTATGCATAGGTTTGGGAGCGATGTAAGTGGTCGACGATTTTTCCATAAGTGGTTTCCCTAATCGTTGTGCATTGATTTTATCTTCAACTAATTTTGCCAATCCATAGGTCTGCATCATGGTATAGGGATTGAACCTTGTCACCTCCATTCTAATTTCCTCTTTTAATCCCCTAATAAAGCCATTGATGAGAATTGATTCATCCAATATTGTGTTGTGTTTGGTGATATCCTCAAACCGAGTTTGATACTCACGCACATAAGTGATTTGATGAAGATCTTTGAGCAATTCCCACATGACTTGGGTCCCACATGGCTCTGATACCAAATGGTAAGACCCCAAGGTCTTATTATAAAATTATTAACAAATTAATGTAAATGTAATCGCAAGCCACTCAAAGGGGGCTCCCTTGTAATCGCTTTGCCACTATAGGGGGCTCCCTCCTTAGAATCTATGCTTATTATTCTTCTTCTTGGATGATTTGATATGGATGGCCAACCTAATATATATATCTACCCTAAAGCTACGTTGGTGAAGAGACATGATGGTTCACGTATGAAGAGACGTGATGGTTCACGTTATGAAGGATTGTGATGGTTCACGTTATGAAGGATTGTGATGGTTCACTTTATAAGTTAATAATATAATAATTAAATGATTAATAATACTAACTAATAATGTTAGGATTGAGGATCCTAACAGCACACCCCACCACAATTGCTCTCATGCCGAACTCCCGTCCTGCACACCATCGAACACATCAACTTGCAATTACTCCAGCGCCATACATCTTTCATCACCAGGCAATTCCTCACCACCGCGTAACTTACTATCGTGTGATTCTCCACCAACTATCAGGTCACTCTTCGTTGTCATCACCTAATTCACCACTACATATATTTAACTCTTTGTCGTTGGCAAGTAACTCTCAGTCATCAACAAGCAACTCTTTGCCATAGACATGCAACTGTCCACCTCCGTCACGCAACCCTCCACTGAAATACAACAAACCACCTTTGTTGCACCTCTCCACCACTATCACAAAAATTTCCACCACCAACATACAACTCTCTATGACTGTCACATGACTCTCAATACACAAACCCTTGCCCATCTCCGTGCATGTCCGCTCGCATGTTTGGTTGTGCATCCACTTGCACATTTGCTTCATGCATCGGCCCTTCATCAACATCAACAAACAAGTCTACATCTTCATTTGCTTCGTTGGTTGCATCGTAATCATTCCATTGTTGTCATAGTGCACCTTCCTAAGTAATTTGCTCATCACAACTCCATGTTACTAGGCTTGAGCCAACTTCAAATAGGTAACAAAACCAAAATGTATAAATGGAATACAATGTACTACAACACAATTCCAGTACCACTTAAATGAACAAAATATACAATGTGAATAACTTACAATCAAAATGCATACACTGTGCCCCACAACATATTTCAAACGACCAGACATAGTAGTTCAAATGGCCTAGCACAACAGTTTAGACGACCTAGCAAAGCAGTTCAAATGGTCCAACAAAGCAGTTTAGATGGCACAGCATAGCGTCTCAAACTGCCTGGCACAATAGTTTAGACGGCCTGCAACAACATTCAAAAAACTTGGTAAGACACTTCAATACCATACCAAGAACCTTGATACCTACATACCATGAAAACCTTTCCTTCCATGCCAACAACCTCAATGAATGAATGAGGGAAGCGACTTATTTATACAACTAAGGAGGGAGTTGCATCCTCCAACTTCAACATTCAGAAAACTTGATAAGACACTTCAAGACCATAGCAAGAACCTTGATACCCACATACCATGCAAACCTTTCCTTCCATGCCAACAACCTCAATGAATGAATGAGGGAAGCAACTTATTTATAAAACTAAGGAGGGAGTTGCATCCTCCGACTTACTAACTACCCAACCCCTCATCATTTTCTTAAATTAAATTTGAGATGGATCGACTTACATTTATATTTCATTTCATGACTCACTTTATGACTAATGACTTACCCGTAAATAACTAAAACTTCACTTAACATTACACATTGTCACATACAATATTACATCACAACTTTATAACATCAAATATATCAAAAACTCTTAATGTGCGCATACTTGACTTCCAATGCATTTATTCAATTTTCCTGCCTATAGTTTTGTCGCCATCTTTCCGATCAGCTCCTTCAAACGACGATTGCATGACTATGTTTTCATCCTTCTACTCCATGGAAAATATTTCGTCAATGATTTGTGTCATCCCGAAGCAGTCAAAACTCCTTGTTAAATTATTGTTTCAACTCAACTCAGTTATGTTCTTGGGAATAATCACCAACATATGTCTTCATTTGTGATTCCATTTGCTTTCCAAATTGTCTCACGTTCCGATGAGACAATGAGCTTCACACATTTCTGCTTGTCCGCAACCTATTGTTGGTGGTGATTTTTTGTTGGTTTCCTCTCTACTCAACAAAATGTCCACTGACGACCGGTCCTCTTCAAACAATCATCAGTCGCTCCCTACTGCACTTGTACTTTGCGATCTCCATGAATACAGGAGCATTAAATCAAGTCTTTCGAGCAAACTCCCGCAATTGCCTTTATGCTTGACTCTCATCCTCCGCACCTCTAGGCACTGTCCCTTGCACTTGAGCTAGACCTACGAGTTGCTCGCTTCATCTTGTGCACACTCTATGTTGGCATTCCTTCACCACTTGCACAAACGTTCTCCTCAACACGAGTCTCATTTGCTCGTCACACCTCCACTTGTGCGTCTTCCTCCATCGTCAAAAACAATGTTTGCCCTTTTTTTGCTTGCTCTTTGTTTAGATTGCCCTCCTCCAGAGGGTTCCACACACATTCCACTTTTGGTGCACAGACTTCCTCACTAGCAAGTTTTGCAAACACTTTGTCAATATGCACATCGCCAACTTCATCGTCATGCAATTCCTTGTCGTCGCGTAACTTGTAGACACCTGATTCCTCGTCGTTCACACATAATTTGACATCACATAACTCTTCGTTGTCGTTACGTAACTCTACAGCAAGTCACAATTCTTCTACAGGCACTACACATCCAGCAATCCTTTGTAGTTGTTGCACAATCCTCTAATCAATACTTCACTCATCCCTGCACGTCCACGTCTCCCATGTCCTCGCATCACGTTATCTGTCATTCACTTCCTCCCTTCAATTGTTTGTGTGATCAATAGTTCGAACATCAAATGGCAATGGTGCCACTTGTAGCATAGCAATGATATTCCACAATTGAAGGAACACAAAGGAATAAATGAAAGAAAATATAAATAATAAACAACATTTACCAGGTAAGAGAAGAAATACTCAGAACTGAAACGGAGTGAAACTGCACTCTGTCATTTGCATTATGTACGAACAGCAATGTACATTCAATTACAACAACAATATATTCGTTCATAGTCACATGCACAACAAAGATATGCTCCCAAGCACACACAACTAGATGGTTGAATGATATGTGATTATGTCTTTATGCAGAAATGTAAGGGGTCTACTTATACTTTTCCTAGGAAAGGGGAGGTAGTTGCCAACTTCCTCATACCTAACCCTAACTACCCCAACACTTCTAATTACATGACATTTGAATTACATGTACATCCAAATTACATGAACATCCGAATTACATGTACATTCTAATTACACGTACACTAATAATCATTTCGTCAAGCATTTAGCATACAATCTACAAAATGACAAAATTGTATGTACGATCAAAATTGCTTTCACATACTTGGCTTCGTACACACTCTATCATGCTTGAGGTGCCACCACATCAGAAATGGCTCCTCCATGATTGTCCAACATCCCTCATTCTATCTTTATTGTGAGTCACTAATTTTATACAGTTTCCTAGAGAATTTCAAACTTTGGGCTCCCCTTTTTCCCTTACTTTGGCCCATTGTCATTTTCATATGACCTTTCAAACATCCTAGACAGACGAGGCTGCCTTCTACCTCAAAAAAATGGGTTAAGAGACCTCCTGCAAGTATTCCTCACTAATGGCCCTCCTCTCTATCAACCTGCTTCCACTGTATAACCCTCTCGAACATGGCCTTGTTTGAGTAAAATATAGTCTCCTCACCCTATTACATGAGGCATTGTGCCCTTCTTTTTGTGTTGGATAATTTTAACAATATATAACGACTTTACAACTCAATTGTTGAACATTTAACATGGATTTATGACAAAACTATCATTCCATGATGCAAATGATGCATCAAGTCCTAGAACTTTGTTCAAGGGCATAGCCATGCAATTTATGAAAGTGAAATGGGTCACAATAACATTGTCATTATTTTTTGATGATATAAGGGAAAGCATTAGGAAAGAAACTTGTCGCAAAAGTGCGAAGGATGAATATAATCAGATCCAAGAAAGTTGCCTCCCTGTATAACCAAAATACATTAAATACATAAATCATAAGCGGGTAAAGTTACTGCGATGACTCGCTACAATGCTTGGCCCTTGAAGACTTGAGGACTTCATGATGAACCAACACCGTGAGAGATTCAAATAATTCATATAATAATGCTCCAAGAAATTCAAGGAACTTTCACATCAATGCCTTGAAAGACTAAAGGTTGTAATTCTGAGAATGCCCACAAAAACTTGAGGACACCACAATATAAATCAATGATTGTGAAATTTGTCCCCAACATAATGGCAAAAGAAACAGTGATAATAAAGGAACCATAATTCACTAATCATCAGCTAAGGGTGGAACAGCAAGACCTCTACTATCCACATAAAGCCTTTTCAAGCAGGCACGCTCTTTTCACATAATCACCTTCAATTTTATCTACACTAAATCCATTAACAAGTGAATATAAGACAAGATATTAGCATGTTGTTTCATTTATATGCTGTTTGACATGTTTGTACCCAATCTATTCCCTTAATATATTTCTCATTGCTAACTTCGCATCCTAATATTTTCAATGCGACAGAGGGCATAGTACTGTTTTATTTATATGGATCCATGACAATGTAAACTAATAGATCAAAATAATATGACTACTTTGGCTTTGCTTAGAAACAGGAAATGGAAGCAATCCTTTCATGGATTAGTCTATTATTAGTGATGAAATTACAGTAGAATCTCACATAAACTTGTAAGTAGGGAATTTAATTGTGTTTTCATTAATATTTTGCATGCCCACTATGCCTGCAAAATGGATAAATAAATAAATGGCTCAAAAATAACTAGCTAACATGTGCAAGCAATATGTCCATACACACACAAAACAAGGATTAGAAAACAAACTGACTGTTACTTTAGGAATTACGACAGTTTTCACTCTATTAGCAATAATTATGTGTACAATATGCACAAGGGATGGCAAGACCTGTTCGGCTGATATGTCAAACTCCTCTTTCCAACGCACGCTTGCCTTTTCTAGTGAAGTGATTTTTTTATACTTGCTCCGTAGCTCAGAAAGAGTCATTTCTCTGCTGACAACCCCAAATATTTTGAACGATAAAAATGCAAAAACTTTCAATAGATATGTGGGCATATATCAGCAAAAGGGCTTAAACGTAAAAATCCCTTTACTAGTTTAAGAAGGTATTTTGCACTATGTGATCTGAAATCATTTTATTACATTAACTAACCTTAGAGCTTCCCCACTTGCAGGTCGCAATATTTTAAATGCCCGTGGTGAGGATCCTGGACTGCCAAAAAGAAAAAGGGTAACAAGGATAAGAAAATTAAACTTTAATATATGGGGGCTTGTGAGTGCACCCATGTAACAAATCCCCTCCACATAACATTCTTGATGTTTAAGAGCAACAAAAATAAATGAAATAAAAAAGCATAACTATAATAAATGTTCAATATTTGCTCTACAATAACAGTCATATATATATATGGTGTCTCTTCTTGCTTGCGATGCATAATTGTCGAAAATTGATGAACAATATTTTACAAACATGAATGCATCTGCATCAACATGCAACAATTATTTTACTGAGAAAATTGATAAGCAACATTCTTATAAGATTTCTCATAGATAAAAAAAATGATTTGTAGGAAATACGAAGGCAAGTCAATCAATGAGCAAAGAATGCGGCTTCACACTTATATTGTTGCTAGCCACTAGAAAGCAAAATAGACCTGTATCAGTTGTCTATGCTTAAATTGAAACTCAACAATTTCACATCCATAACCTCGCAGATCTTGTTCTCTCAAATCAAATTTATGAAAGGTTATGTGAAAACCTAGTAAACTCTATAGCCACAAAACCACCTTTTGTCTCAAATGGATGTTCCAAAGTGAGAGGCAAGAAGGTTTCGATAGAATTTTCCCGACAATCAACCACATCTCCATTTATTGAGGAAGCTCAAACATGAACTTCTAAAGATTTTATGTGGCTTTCTAGACTTAAAAAAGGCTGTTGAGTGTTGACATAACTCTCACACGAATGTTATTCAAGAGGTTAGGGGACATTGGCATCTCTAAGCCATTGATATCATAAAACTTAACGATATAGTCATTGGTTGATTTCGGACAGACCATAGGTTCTTTTGGAAGGTCAACAATGCTATTGGTCTCGAGCAAAAGCACCCTTTCCCACCAAGTCTCTATGCTATATACATTGGTGGCCTAAAGTGTCATGTCGCCTTTCTGAGCTCGTCAGCATTGGCACAGTGCATAGCCTATTCACGCGATCCTGTAGGCTATGGGAGCAGTTTAAGGATCTTGGAAGTCAGTTGGAGCAGTTTCCTATTTTTTAGGGCCGTGCTTTTTTCAGAACAGTTTCTATATTTGGACAGTTCGACCAAAAGGGTATCCAAAAATGCTATCAGATGTTGGCTTGGGTCTTCTGGTGCAATTATTTTAATACTCGTAATTATTTAATTATAAAGTCGTATTTAATTAAATAGACTTTATATTATGTGTGCACATAAGTCACTTAAGTGAATTATTAATTATTTGATGAAGTGACTTAGGGAGACATAAGGATTTATTAAAAAAGGGGTTTTTTATCCCACATTGGTTAAGTTATGATACATTCAGGCCCGAGTCAATAATAAATAAAGTGGTCGGACTCTCATTCCAGCACCCTTGAACATTGAATATATTGCTTGATGCATTCTGGAGAATTTGCTTGCAGATTCGAGCTTGTTGAGAACGGAAACCCTCGGCAAGGATATCCACTACGGCTGTGAAAGATCAGCTCTATTGGATTTTGATTGTCTTCATTCAGAGGGCAAATTGGAGATCAAAGAGAATTTCTGGTTCGTCATTGATATCTTGTGTGTGTTGGGAGATAGCAGCGATTTATACCTGTAGGCGGTACTTATTTGGAGGCTGTAGCAGTTTACTATTCATGCGGTACTGTAGCAGTTTACTATTCACATAGTACTGTAGCAGTTTACTATTCAAGCGGCACTATAGCAGTTTACTATTCACGTGGCACTGTAGCAAATTACTATTCACGCGGTGCTGTAGCAAATTACTATTCATGGCACTATTCACAAACTATTTCCAGAACGTGGATTGCTGCGATTTGTTTTCAAACTTGAGGAAAATCGGGTATTTTCAGTGCTGTTCATCATTGTAATTTCCCTTGCAATTAAGTTGTTCCAGTTTGTGAAGCTTTCTTTCAGCAGTATACTGTATGTTTAAATCCCATAAAAATACCAAAAAAAAAAAAAAGCATATATTTGAATAAAAAGAGCAAAAAATTTGTGTTTTTTTTTACTAGTCAAAATAGATAGGAAACAATCCAGAATAGGGTGGGTTGTTACATAAAGGACTTCATTTGTTGACATACTCATTACACATTCATGTAAATGATGCATCTTTATGCATCATATCTTGATTGTTCTATTACCCTTTGCCAACAAGGTGGTTCTTGTTGCTCACTACCTCAAGGGTTTCCAAATATAATTGCATGTGCTCGCTCATTTTTGTGACCTTCCATCACTTAGAGTCAACTATATTAAGACTAAGATTATTACATATAACACCCAAGTTACCAGGTTTGAGATTATGTTCGAGTTCAACAAGGGTAAATTCAGAAAAAAACTAAAAAATGTCAGCCATTTTATTATTTTTCAATATTCTAAACATAATTGCAATTTTCTTGAGGAAAAAAACTAACTATCAAAATGTGAGCATTGTGCCTTACTTATATTGGCAGTTGTACTTCTCTATATCATGTTTATGTATTTTACTAATTATATCTGTATATAACCAGAAAAATCAATCTTTTACTAATTCTATATGTGGTCTTAATTAATAGAACTATTTTGAAATGAACCAAACCTTTTCAAAACTCCTAAACCTCCTAACTCCTCGCCCTTGTAGATCAAACTTGTTGAATGTCATAACTATGGTTTAGAGTATGTTGCTCTAAGGTATGACCCATTACAGGCAAATGGTTCCTCAATGCAAAGTCCAAGACTCATTTGCACCCTGCTCACTTGCATAGGAGTTTGTGTGTTACACTGGAAGAAAGATCCATACCCACCCCTTTGTTATGTAGAGAGACTTGCCTCTATGAATGATCTTCATCAAACATGAGATTCATATTTGAGTACTAACTTGTTGCTCCAGACAATTAGGATTTCCATAGATTGGCTTCTTCCCTTTTTGTAATCGTTGAATGCACTCACTAATCTCCTTGCAGTTGATCTGCAAAATCATTTGATACGATGTATCATAGTTGAGAAAATTGCCAAAAAATCGCAATAAAATCGGGTTTCAATGTCGGGACGATCAAATCGGCATCTTATCGCGATGCAGGCAATTTTTTTGCTGCAGCCACGCGGTTAGACGCTGCAGCCGATAAAAGGAAAAAGTTAAGTTTTTTATTTCATTGTTTCTTCTAAGCACTTGCAGAGAGAAAAAAACCCTCCCACCTTGTGCTACCACCCCGACGGGCCCGACCAACTACGCCAAGGCATCCTAGGAGCGCGATCGATTGCGGTGTGAAGGAATCCGGCAGATTGATTGCGGTGTGAAGGAATCCGGCAGAAGATTCATTCAAGGTCAGAAATTTTTTTCAAACTCTTTTTTTTTTAAATAAATTAGGGCTTGTTTGAAATTAGATTAGGGTTGTTTGAAATTAGGTTAGGGATGTTCTCAAGTTTAAAACCCAAAACCCTAGTCTAGGGTTTTGGGTTTTTTTTTCTCCTTTTAAATAGATACTAAATTGATATATGCAAGCCAAATTATTAGCTATCCTGATTCCGGGTTTAGGGTTTTTTAATTTTTTTGAGGGTTTTTTTTTGTAAGGGCTTAGGTTTTTAGGATTTTTTTTCTCTTTTAAGTTTTAAGTAAATATTGCTGCCTATCAATATTGTAATTTTGTTTCTTCTATTTTTTAGGGTTTAGGGTTTTTTTTAGGGTTAGGGCTGTTCTAAATTAGGTTAGGGCTGTTTTAAATTAGGTTAGGGTTTAGGGTTAGGGCTGTTGTAAATTAGGTTAGGGTTTTTTTAGGGCTGCTTGAAATTAGGTTAGGGCTGTTCTAAAATTGTAGTTTTTTTAGGGTTTATTTTTTTTCTTCTTTTTTTAAGTAAATTACTAAATATTACTGCCTAATAACTATGTATGCAAGCATATTTTTCAGCACCCAAACCCTAGCCTTTTGGTTTAGTTTTTTTTTTCCTTTTTTTCAAGTGATTTGTAACTTTGTTGTTAATAAATTGTTTCCATGTGCAAGCATATAAAAAATGAAACCATTGGATCCAGCATGGGCGTATGGAACGGCACGTCAAACAAAAAACAGTTTTAAATGCAATTTTTGTGGCAATCATTATACTGGAGGCGTTTATCGCCTCAACTTCCATTTGGCACGGTTAGCAGGAAATAATGTAGCAATATGTGATAAGGTGCCAAAAGATGTAAAAACCAAAGTAAATGCCATGATATCTAGCCGTTGTAAATGCCATGATATCTAACCGTTGTAAATACCATGGAACGACATTGAGGTTGTGTCATTGTGCTTGACTAAATTAATATATATAATTATATGAAATGACTTTTTTTTTATATTTATTAATATGATAAAATCAATATGCAATGTGCATGACTAAATTTTTTTTTAACTTTAGGTTGTGCTTGACAACCAGCGTCAGGTGTGGAGAACCAAGGGTTGCACTATCATGTCTAATGGTTGGACAGATGGGAGGAGAAGAACCCTCATTAATTTTTTGGTTGCATTTGCAGAAGGGACTGCATTCCTTAAGTCAGTAGATGCATCGGCACATGTTAAGAGTGCCGAAATGCTTGCAGGGTTGTTGGAGGAGGTTGTCTTGGAGGTTGGGGAGGAGAATTTGGAGGTTGGGGAGGAGAATGTTGTCCAAACCATCACGGACAACGCAGCAGCATATAAGGCAGCCGGGAGGATTTTGGACGGAAGTTTCCCCACCATTTTTTGGACCCCATGTACAACCCATTGTCTTGATTTGCTCGAGGACATTGGGAAAATACCTTGGGTAAGAGAGGTTGTAGGGAAGGCTAAGCCCATAACAAAATTCATTTACAACCATTCATGGGTCCTTAGCCTCATGAGGCAATTTACCAATGGGAGGGAGCTAGTGCGGCTTGGCGTTACACGCTTTACCACAAACTTTGTGGCATTGCAGAGCATTTACAATGCAAGAGGATCAAAAAAACAAATGTTTGTGAGTGATGAGTGGAATTCTGAAGCAGCTACAAGATACCGCACATCATCCGAAGGGCAAAATGTTTATACTTATTTATTTGAGGAGGACTTTTGTATGGCCATGGATGAGGCCATCAAGGCACAACTACAAGACTACGCTTATTATTTTGTTTTATTTAATTTATGTGGTAAAATATTTTTCTTTAAATTATTTTTCTTTTTTTTAGGTATCAGAGCCATTGGTGAAGATTCTTCGTCTTGTTGATGGAGAACAATTCCCAACGGGTTTTGTGTATGAGGCTATGGATAAGGCAAAATAGGCCATTGCTGCATTTTATGAACATAACCGCACAAAATATGATGCCATTTGGACCATCATTGATAACAGATGGACATCACAACTCCATAGCCCTCTTCATGCAGCGGGTTACTATTTGAACCCCAAATTTTTTTATGAGCCCACATTCCGTGTTGATTATGAGGTCAAGATTGGCCTTCAAGATTGCATTGACCGCGTGTTCTCCAAGACACCACAATTGTGCGATGAAACTCGTGTCGAGATACAAAATTATAAGGCATGTCGTGGTCGCCAATTCCCATCTATGCAATGCAAAAATGCTATTAAGAAATTGAGGCCAGGTAAACCATAAACCTCATTGAATTACTATTTATTGTCTTCTGATTTTGTTTTAAAATTTAAACTTTTAAATTGTTACATGTGAAATATTAATTTTTTTTTGGTTGTTATTTCTAGATTTATGGTGGGAGGACTTTGGTGATTTTACGCCCAATTTGCAGCACATGGCGGTTAGAATCTTATCCCAACCATGTAGCTCTTCAGGTTGTGAGCGCAATTGGATTATGTTTGAGCACATACACCCCAAGAAGCGCAACAGACTTACACAAGAAAGGTTAAATGATCTTGTGTTTGTGCACTACAACCTTCGTCTCCACCAAAAATCTTTTGAAAAAACAAATATTGAGCCCATTGACCTAAGTGACATTGATCCATCATCTGAATGGATCACAGATGCAGAAGCACAAGAGCAGCAGGTAGTAGTTCAAAACTTCAAATCTTGTTGGGACCTTTTTCTCCTCTCATCCTCTTCGTTTAAAAGCATATCTTATAGTTATAGTATTTTTTTTGTCCCTTTCCTCATCTAGTTGAAGTTTTGAACTTCTAGGTACAGCAAGAGCCTCTATTCAGCATGGAAGAATTGCAAAACTATGAGACCCTAGCGGAGGAGATGGCAGCAAGGGACCAAGAAGAGGCCTTAGCACGAGAAGCACAAACATCTACAAGCACACATCAAGCAAGAGAGACTAGGGCTTATGTTAGGACAAGGGGTAAAGGAAAACAATAGATAGTGAGCCTATTGAGGCATTTTGAGACTTGACACAGTTTGTAATTTGTAATTTTGTACCTTTTCAAATTATAAGCAATACAAGATGTGTTTTGTGAACTTTTGTCACTTTCATGTGTACTTAAAGCTTGAGCCTTGTATGATGTCTTGACTTGAATTGTTGTTTTTATTGCAATATCTGATTTGCATAATGTTAATTCATTGTAATATGCATGAAAAAAAAAAAAAATCGTTTTCTTCAGTTTTTTTTTTTCCGATTTTTTCCCTGATTCCGATTTATTCCCGTCTTTTTCCCCAGCCGATTACTACCCGATACCGATTTTCTCTAATATGCGATGTATACATCTGCACAAAAGCAGTTCAACATAGAAAGGCGATCAAGTAAGGGTCAGCTCTCGACTAAACTAATATAAGTAAAGTCAAAGGAAAACAAATGCAAGAATGTAACTAAAATGCAAATAAACAACAAATACGATTTTCGACTATAGCAGTGTGAGTGTTGGCAATGAAAACCTTCACAAGTGACCAAATATCTTTCATGTGACCAGATCCACAAACAACCTACAATAACAAAGCGAGAGGACTAACAACACATGGAAAGACAGGGATGCAAGCATCATACATACAAGAATAATGTTATGAACCTCTCTTCCCATTAACAATAAACCATTCACCAATGTGCAGAAAAATTAAACATGCATCCACAATAAATTCCCCACAATAAAATAGAGATAGATAATACCCTTGAGGTATGGTAGAACCCTGAAGGTTCTAGCTAATATTTAATAAATGAATAAATAATATTAAAAAGAATCACTTTTAGGGTTGAATCACTGTTGCACTGGAATGGGAAATCCCTCCAATAGGTTTAAACAAATATATATTCTTCTTCTTGGATGATTTGTGTGAATGGCCAACCTAGTATATATATCTACCCTAAAGCTACGTTGGTTAAGAGACGTGATGGTTCACGTTATGAAGAGATGTGATGGTTCACTTTATGAGTTAATAATATAATAATTAAATGATTAATAATACTAACTAATAATGTTAGGATGCATCTGCTTGTTGTGGTGCAATGGTAAATGCCCTGGGTGTTGGTAGAGGCCGACCCAGGTTCCATTCCCCTTGTCTCCATCCTACAGATATATGGTATAGTTAGGAATGTCCTATGTTTTGGTAGAGGCCGACAAGGCTCCATTCCTCCTATGCCCAACCTATTGAAAGTGGCACCTCGAAAGGGGTGTTTTCCACTATAAATTAGTTTTACCCAGGTGTTGTAGGTGAGTTGGAGAGGAGAGGGCAATCCTCCAAGGGAGGTCCCAAGTTCGAATCTCCACCCTACCAAAAAGCTGAATTGGGTACCCAAAATCCAATTGATAATGTTGGTACGGACAGGGCTGGGTGCGACCCCCGGGTGACTTTGACGGTGTAGAACCCCCTGTTCGTGGTCTCTTAGACCAAGGAGGCCCCGCAAGGGGTTTTTCGCATAAAAAAAATAAATAAATAATGTTTGGATGGAGGATCCTAACATGCCACCCTCCTTAAAAAGAGCTTTGTCCTCAAAGCTCAAAGTGAGGAGATTTGTCCTTTGTTTTCCAAGAAGGATTTGCGTAAGTTCTTGGAATCTTTTAATGTCATCCTTCCGTAGGCAAGGATATCGAGAAGGATGAAGCGTTAACGGGGGATTGCCAGAAATATTAGTAAATGTGTGATGATGAGGGAAGGGCAATCCTTGGGGTTCTTCGAACACCTTAGAATGATGCATAAAAAGAGGTGGTAAAACTTCTACATTCTCCTGTTGTTCCCTTGGAGAGGTAATGGAGGAGTGTGCAGTCACCTTTTTGCCTTGTTTTTTAATAGGTTTGACATTGTGGCGATAACTCACTATTGGAGAGGAAATTAAGTGTAGTTCTTGTAGAGTGCATGTTTGGCCATAATGAGTCACTTTGGGAATGTCTACCTCATCCTTGCTTGATGCATCGATCACTTCTGGCATATCAACCGTATTGCCTTCATTGTTGTGATCAGGTGCTTTGGGTATTGCTTGCTCATTATCCTCATTTTCCACATCTTCATTATATTTCTCATCTTCCTTAGCTTCCTCATCTTCCTTATCTTCCTCACGTGCAATTTCTTCATTTTCCTATGCTTCCATAAAATTTTCAATGCACTTACTAATAGCATTTTCTATAAATTTTCGAAAACGTTGCACACTAAAAATATTTTCTATAATATTTTCTAAATGTTGCACACTAAAAATATTTTCTAAACGTTGCCAGTGTGGTTTCCCCAATTCCCAAAATTTTGCCTTCAATTTTTGAACTTCTTCCTGAAATTTTTGGTCCCACATGGTTGGATCCATAATGCTTTGATACCAGATGGTAGGAACCAAGGGTTCCTAGCACAATAATTTAATAAAGGAGAAATAAATAAATAGAATCGCTTTTAGATATGAATCGCCTTTTGCATTGGTTTGGGAAATCCCTCCAATGGGTTTAAACAAATATATATTCTTTTTCTTGGATGATTTGTGTGAATGGCCAACCTAATATATATATCTACCCTAAAGCTACGTTGGTGAAGAGACGTGATGGTTCACGTTATGAAGAGACGTGATGGTTCACGTTATGAAGAGATGCGATGGTTCACTTTATGAGTTAATAATATAATAATTAAATGATTAATAATACTAACTAATAATGTTAGGATGGAGTATCCTAACATGCCACCCTCCTTAAAAATAGCTTTGTCCTCAAAGCTCAAAGTGAGGAGCTTTGTCCTTTGTTTTCCAAGCAAAATTTTTGCAAGTTCTTGTACTATTTTAATGTCACTTTTTCGGAGGCAAGGATATCTTGAGGGTCGGAGTGTTAGTGGGGGGTTGCCAAGAAAAATAGTAGAATATTCCTTAGGAGAATCATGATGACGATGGGAGGGCAACCCTTGGGGTCCCTCAAACACTTCAAAATGATGCATCAAAAGTGGTGGTAACGCTTCCAAATCCTTTTGTGGTTCCCTAGTAGAGCCAATGAAGAAGGAGTGTGTAGTCACTCTACGTTGTTTTCGAATAGGTTTGGCCATGTGGTGATAACTCACTATTGGTGAGGAAGGTGTGTGTAGGTCTTGTAGAGTGCATGTTTGGATGGCATTGATCACTTCGGGTATGTCTACCTCATCCTTGCTTGGTGCATCAATCACTTCCAGCATATCAACCCTATTGCTATCATTGGTGGGATCAGGTATTTCAGGTATTTCTTGCTTATTGTACTTGTTTTCCACATCTTCCTCCTCTTTCTTATCTTTTGTGGCTTCCTCATATTCCTTACCTTCCTCATCATTGCCATCTTTAGTGCTATCTTCAGGTGTATCCGTCACTATGTCTACCTCAATCGCATTTTCGTCGTTGGGAGAACTACAAGGAATAGTTGCATCCGAAACATATAGTGCAGGTGTAATACATTGATGATTGCGAACAAATTTCTCATCACAATGAAAACAAATACCCTTTTCATGTCGTGCCTTCATTTCCGCAAGGTGAATACATTTAATGGGTAAAAGTTGGGTAATTTTTTGAGTGGTGTACATATTTTGTGATTCCCATACAGGTGGTTTTGTAATTGGGTCCTTCCATTGGCAAAAATCCTCCTTTGTAATAATTTTATTTGCAAGGTCATCCTTTTTTAGGGTTAACTCTGCTATTTTTCTTGCTATTTTTGTTTCAAAATCATCTTGCCATTTATTCATTACTTGCAAGATTTCTTTCGAGATGTCTTTAAAAAAACTTCCCCACTTGTGTCCAGAATCGATGCTCTGATACCAAATGGTAGAACCCTGAAGGTTCTAGCTAATATTTAATAAATGAATAAATAATATTAAAAGAATTACTTTTAGGGTTGAATTACTGTTGCACTGGAATGGGAAATCCCTCCAATGGGTTTAAACAAATATATATTCTTCTTCTTGGATGATTTGTGTGAATGGCCAACCTAATATATATATCTACCCTAAAGCTACGTTGGTGAAGAGACATGATGGTTCACGTTATGAAGAGACGTGATGGTTCACGTTATGAAGAGATGTGATGGTTCACTTTATGAGTTAATAATATAATAATTAAATGATTAATAATACTAACTAATAATGTTAGGATGGAGGATCCTAACAAGGTAGGGCAACACCAAGAAGACTCCTTAAGGAAGGAATCACTCCACAAGATCTCCAAGCTCCACGAGCCAAGACTCTTACAAATAATACTTCATATGACTTTCCTTTTACAAGGGGGTACATCTATCTTTTATACAAGAATGTGATGGTTCACCTTCCATGAGTTACAAAGCGCAAAATATTATAAAATGACAACATGCTATATATTATTCTATTATAATATTATGTGTGACCCATGCCATAAGACCCATATACAATATTATATTATATCCCCACAAATAGCAAGGTCAAAGGACACAGTTGATCCACAAAAGCCATGCACTGTCTCTTCATTAATTGAAGTTCAAAATCAATATTACAATCCTTGATCACAAGGAGTAACTCTAGTATTTTGAAAATAGCCAAAGGGTCCCTATAAAGGAGCTCTTAGCTCCTATTTATAGGAAAAATCTAATATAACTTTTAAATGAGGTCAAAGTAATTATACTCCTAGTAAATTCTAATTTGGCAACATCTTTTCGTAAAATTGGTGTTTAGTCAACCAAAATTGCCTCTAAACTCATCCTACATGGCTTTAGTAGCTCCAATTCCTTCACTAGCAAATGAGACAAAAAGGTCGCTTTCCAGGTTACCTCAAACTTCGAGCACCAAAATGCCCCATTTTCGAAGATCTTCCTTTAGGGAGCAATTCACTCTCTTAAGATGACAACGATTCACTCTTAAGTCAGTGAATGAATCAGTCCTATCCAAACTTGGGCAATTTTGCACTCAGGGACAAATAGTTTCACAAACGAATCGCACTTGTCATGACTTGGTCAAAAATTAAAATCGTGCCTTGCTCTCCTTTTAATTGATGTTGTCTTCTTGACCTTATTTTCGGTGAAATCATTGCAATTTTTGTCCCCACCTCTTTCTGCACAATAGTTCTTAATGTTGGAGTGCAATGGTGTAGTCGAACTATAACACTTCCCTAGAAAGGGTTAATTGATAAAGGAAATTAGATAAGGCATTTAAAGACAATGCACTTAAATCACTTGGGTTTCTTTTTCCCCTACAAGATTTTGACCTCGCATTGGTCTTTTATGCCAAGCACCCCATGCAAATTATCTACAAAACTATTACATGAGGTTTAATATATCCAACCTCTTACCAAACCTTTGTACATTTTCCATCAAGTCTTTGGAGCACGTGTCTTGATATTGGACAGCTTACTTTGGGTGGGGCTCCAAAAGAAAGATAAAATGTATTGGCACACCATGATCCGATATCCTCCATTTGCCATATCATGTCCACATCTAGCTTAAATAGTTGCATCCACCTTTGAAATCAAGTCTCATGGCTATCAAAGGTTTCCTACTCACCAATGACAAGCACCTTGAGATGTACTCCAACCAAATGACAAAATCAATATACGCTACTTACCACTTAATGTAAATGCACTAGCCTTCCTTGCTTGATCATGGCAACCAATCTAGTAGTCTATGGCTAAATAGTACAAATGATAATGTGATTTCCTAAAGCCCTTTTTGTTTGCTTTGCTTGCATCATTGTTTTCTTGCATGTTTTAAAACTTTATAATCTTCATGCCTCAACCTACTTATTGCTCTCGAGTTGTTAAACACTAGCTTATATGAATTAGGCAATGTTGCTCACAAGTAGATGATTTAATTCCACATGAACTAATTAGGTCACTCGCGAATATTAATATAACAACTTTGTTTTGTTTCTTGACATGGAAACAAATATTCCTCCCTTGTGTAGTGTACACCTCATGTATCATTTTTTTCAACTAAATGGTGGTCCACATTGTTGTGATCATTCCTAATCCCTATAAAATACAATTCCCTCATATGTGGATGTCACTCGGCTACATGGAACATCCATGGATTCCATGCTTCAATACAGTTTTCATTCTGCTTCATATAAGTGATCAAATGGATCATATTAGTCAAAAGGATATCAAGTCAGCTTCAACGCCACCCAAGTGCATTGCACATAATTATTTTGTTGTACATATTTTGTTTGTGTTTTTGGTAGTTTGCGGTATCATATGTCACAAGGTGTCATATGTACATGACGCTCCCACTTAATAATAATGTATGTCAAGATTAGTTTTAAAAAAAAAATTATGCATGGAGGTGAGCATGGGAAATGAACTGGTTAGGTAGTTGTAACCACATGGCACTCTCGAAAATTGTATATTATTCAAATTAGACCAATCTGAGGGTATCATATGAAGAGACAAGATCTATTTGTTTATTCATAAAAGTTGATTTGTGTTGTATCGATCCAAGAGATTATGCATCTATGATGTGATTGGTTCATTGTACATATTAACAAAAGTAATGAAATGATTTTTGTTGTCCTATTTTTCATTGTTCATTTATTTATTGTTCTTGTTATCTTTTGCTCTATTTTGTGGAATACATAAACTATATCACATTTGGTGTTGCTCCCGCAATGAGTCTAGATCAAGAGAACGTGATGACAAAGAGTGAATATGACAAGAAATGAAAAGTGATATACCAAATCATGTCCTCAAACTTAGACACACACAACGATCGTAGAAAGATGAACAAACACACAAGTCTCAATGCATTGCATTATGTATAAATAATGTACATAATGACTAATTGCACATACAAGCGAAACAATGTCTAACAAACACCCTCTCAATAGCAAATCAAAGTGTAAATGCATGCCTTCTACAAAGCCCTCTTGTCATAGGGGAAGATACACTATGTAAACACCGCTACCCATTCTTTTTTTTAGACGAAGACATGCAAATAACGACAAGGATGTTGTCCCGACTATGTAGGTGACAAAGAGAGTCTTATCGTCAAAAATTTAATGCATGTAGCCACTCAAAAAGAGGAATGTCGTCAGACAAAATATTTGGTCTTCGACAAGGACAATAGAGTGAAGCAAGAAGAAGCCTCAATAGAAACACTCATGTTATTGGCAAAAGGTCGTGTAAACAAAGAAGGTGTTGTCGATGACAAAGGTTATGCAGACAAAGGAGGAGCTATCGTCAATGAAGGTTATGCCGATGAAGATGTTGTTGACAATGAAGGTTATACTAAAGACAAAGGCGCTACAAATGATGAAGGTCATACCTAAGAGGAAGGTGCTACTGACAAAGAAGGTCATGTTGATGAGAAACATCATGAAGATGGAGAGGGCGTTGATAACAATGAAAGACGTATTGTTGACAATGAAGGACATATTGATGAAGATCATGCAAATGATGAAGTTTGTGAACATACAATACGCAACCAATGGGAAACTTTAACATAAAGTGCAAGAGGGAATGTCTTAAAGTGCACAAGATGAGAGTTCAACACGAACACAACCGCAAACAAGCGTGTCTAGAAGTGATGGAGCCTTAGTAATCAACCGGAGTCATCAACAATTTATTAATGAAAAATGTTAAGAAACATCAGCATGGAAATCAATGCATCTAAGAACCAAGTTTGGAAGAGTACTTGACAAAAAAAATCATCTACATACTTAGTTAAAAGAAGCACTTAGCACAGAGACATCATCAACATATGAGACATTCAAATGGCAAGCAACGAGCCAAGCAATAAACTAACGACACCAAGGGTAAACAAAAGAACAACACAACCAACAATGGCTATACCGAGAGTGAGCAAGCAAAAGTGCCCACAGTTTCACATAGATAGAAAGGAGGATCATGTTCATCAATTCGAAACCTATTGTACGATTTGGAAAGCAAATGAAGCAACAGACAAAATGGTATGGATGCAATTATTTCCTACAACACTCAAAGGTGTGGTAGTGGACTAGAATTTATTTTTGGCAGATCCACTTCATACATAGGACAATCTTCAAAAATCTTTTGAGAAATAATTTCATCTTTTGTGTGATGATCTAGAAATCATTGGAGAAATATACATTATGAAGCAAAAGGACAACATGAAGTCCTGCTGCCAACATAAGAAATTGATCAACAAGATGGAGAACCAACCTGTTGACAAGTTGCAGAAGCGCTGGTTTATAACTGCCTTTTAGAAAGAGATGGTAGTTGTTCCTCTGACACCGTATTCAAAAGCCTTTGACAGGGTTTTAAACTTGGAGAGAGATAAATGCTACAATGGGTGGCCGGAGTTGGAGTTAGGCAAGAAGTGACTTTGACAGCAACGAAAGTGATAGGAAGGCAAGAGCATAAATAGAGATGCTCAAGAAGGATATGATGCTCATGATGCATAAAATGAGGAAACAAAGAAGAAAGACATCAGATGTGTGCTATACAAAGTGTCATATAAAAGGACACCACTCTGGATTCCTCAAATCGAAGTTGTTGTCACATTTGTGAAGTGTACAAGCATTCAATGTCAAAGTGCCCATTCATTGTGAAATGTAAAAAGCATCAGACCTTGGCACTCCATAAAGAAGCCGACGAGAGGCCCATCACTTCAAAAAGTGTAAGTACTGCAACAACAAGTAGATATTGCAATAACTGTCAAGGGAAAAAAATGCTTGTCAAATGAGTGTCATGCAAGTGCAAAATATGCATATAACCACATTCGATATGATATGGCTGAAAGACCAATCGTTCAATGCCAAAAATGGGGACACTAAACATATAATTGCACCAATAATACAAGCACCACAATGCAAATGATGTGTAGTTGGTGCGGGAAAAGACAACCACCCAAAGAAACTAGGAGGCAGCCAAAATTGTCAACTTGCTTGATATTTACGAAACAAACTTAAGAGCAAAGCATATTCTCATTATAACTTGGTCAAAAACATAGGATGCAAAATATCTTGAACCATCTCTGGAGCGGAAGATATGGTAGGAGGCTAGAGTTGACATAAAGGAAGAAATGGCAAAAGAACAGGATAATTGAGACTTAAAAGGAAGAATGATCAACATGGCCATATCAAATGATAGACAACATTCCATAGCTTGGCCACATAGTTATTACAATCAAGCATACCATTCAAAGTGACAACACTACCAAAATCAGTATCAAACCCACATGTAACCATGGGGGAATTGACACATGGATCGAGGAAAGAGGAAGGGAATTGCAGGACATTTTTATCAAAGACAGTGTTAAAAGATCAATTTACAAACCCGATTGTCTTGATGATTGATGCCAAAAAGCGACCTATGTTGCTACATAAGGATATGCTAGGTCATATGTTGACTAACTCACATCATAGTGGCTAGCAGATGAAGTATAAAAGTACTCCCATAATGGACATGGAGAGGTGCTTCGACCTTTTGTCCACTAAACTTATTGGGAGCATATCAATATGACATCAAAATGAAAGGTGTGTTGATAGGACAAAACGTCACTATCCCTGGACAGACCTTCATATTGGACTTTGTGATCATTACCTTGCAAAAGACAGCCTATGATGCTTTGTTGAGTTGAGAATGAGTTATGATGGCAAAGGTAGACCACAACTACGAGGACTATGTAACAGTCAAGAAAGAGATAGGCCCACCATGACCATGTAAATTGACCGTTTAAAACAAGAGAGTGAACAACGGCAACGTCGGATAGAAAAATTGAATGGGCAACATTGAATTAGAATTATCAAGCTTTACAATATCATTCAACAAAATTGGAACAAAGCAAAACAACAAGGATCGAAGACGTAATGTTAAACTCAAACATCATACTAAAATTGTGACTAAAATGGATGACAAGGGTGATAGTAAACTTTTATAAAAGTTAATGGTGCACAAAATAAAAATTTTAAAAACATTTACTTCAGGGAGTTCAATAGGAGAGTGGAAGGTAAAGCCTAATAAACTTAGGTGGGATGCAAACCATTCACCTTACTTGGTGACATAGGACCCAAATGGGAAATTTCAACAATAACACAAGATGGAAGAGAAATTTATGGAATAAGACATAATGGCTCTTTTAATGGTTTTAACCGTTATTGAAGTAAAGAATCAGAGGATGTTATTTCACAGCTCAACAACATGTTCCAAAGAAAACGATGGGAAGGGAAGAATATACCTTCTCCAATCCGTCACACCAGTAAGAGTCGAATTGGAAGAGACAAAAGGAAGTGATAAATTATAAAATCTTTCCATTATGCAAATGATGTCATGGAAATTTCATAAGCCAACTTTAATTGTAGATGTTGTCATTAAAGAAGGAAAATATGGAAAAGATGAAACCATGAGGCATTTCCATTCATGAGTTTTAGGAGTGTTGAGAGGCATCAAAGGAGATTGGAGAGACATCATTCAGTAGAAAACAAGTGAAGGTTTTGTTCCTAGGGCAATGCCCTCGAACTATACGAATGAACTGCAAGTGTATTTGTAGCAAAAAACAAAAAAGGAGAGATTGTTGTTTGAGGTCGAAGGAGAGACGACCTGGTTTTGGACGCCAAATTTTCTATTGTTGGATTTCCTTCACTCACCATGGGACTTATTTTTCAAGTGCTCAATGGCCATACTCTGAGGATAGTTGTCGACAAAGTTACTCAATTCGCCGACGGCATACTAGATTTGACCAACGATGAATCACACATTCACGTTGTTGGCAAGGAACGTGTTGCTGCCACCGGAAAGGTTCCATGTCACCATCAACAGGGTTTGTGATGTTCTTATCAACAAACGTCATGTGGTCGTTGTTGGCAGATGAGAAGGTATCAGCAGGCTATGAGACAATTGTGCATAAAAGATCTTAAAATTCACACGGCCAAGATTTATGCAATAACCTGAAAATTAATCAATGCCTGTAAAACGTTTTCTAGCCACTGGTTTAAATTTTGAATTATAACTGAACAAACAAAGCATGTCAACAATCTCATCTCATTGAATTTATCATAAACATTAAAGGAATAATTTTTTAAGAATAGCCATCTCTCGTGTCTCCTCGGCCTACTTAATGTTATAACTGTTGACATAAGTATGTCAAAATAAATGTCTTCTAAAAGGCAGGTTTCCTTAGCTTTGAAACAAGCAAAAATACTCAGGCAAAAACCTTAACAATATCCTTATAATCCACCATAATCAAAGTTATTGCTATCCATTTTCCTATTATGTCTCTATCCCAGCCTTCTGGGATCTGTCTGATTATTATCACAGGAATTTGGGCATAAATAGGATTTATAAACAAGAGCCTTTTTACACATTTTTAACAACAAAAAGACAAGCAGTTTAATAAGCACATTTAGAAAAATTCTACTTGAAACCATCTTCAACTACAGATTTGACATCCTTATTTTAATATTTTCTAACACAATTTCTTCCACTTCCACCATGGGCACTGAGATATCAAGGGATTTAGATTCCCTCCTGAAGACAACGGCAGGAACATGACAGCACTGCCTTTGCACTCATCATTTTACTAACCTTGCTCCAAAAGAAAAATATATTCTAAAAACAGTAATGGAAAGCTAAGGAACTCAAGATGAACAGAAGATTCAGAACCTATGTAACATAAAAATTGATATGCACCACCATCCAAATTTGTCCACTGTAGCCAAAATCCCAGACACTCCTTTCTGTTTTCTTAACACAGAAACCAACATGACTTATCCCATGTTTCTATTTCCATACTGCACAAGATCTAAGTTACCAGGAATAGTCAAGTACAAGGGTCAGCATCTTTGCACACAATGGGTATGCCCTAGATGTTTTCATGAATTGTATTCCATTAAGGCATCTAATAGGTCCAAAGACTCCATCACTGATCATGTTACTTAATAGCATGGTTTTCAAAAACTTCCTTCAAGGCAAATATTTCCGGGATGAGCTGTGTTGAAAACGGGTTATGCCCTAAAGTTTTGATGAATCATATTCCATTAAGGCATCTAATACTTCCAAGGACTCCATCACTGATCGTCTTATTTAGTAACATGGTTATGAAAAACTTTCCATTAATGCAAAGATATTTCTGGAACAAACCATGTCAGAACAAGGTTGATATTATTGATTTGGGTGAAACCACATAACCCACCATCAGGATGAGCAATGATGCAGAAAATTTGAGATCTCAAGTAGTTTCACCGACAGCATCAATTGGAAAGTCGTTCTAGCACAGTTCATTCCAGAAATACTTTGCCTCGACAACAACTGTGGAACCCTCATGTTATCGAATTTTTTTTTACCAAAAATGTCTCATGAGCTAAATAGAGAATGAAATTTTAGACACTGATCTATCTTAATTGTACCATGGAGGGAACATTGTTGGCTCTATATTAATAGGTAGTGCCATTAACAAAAAAGGAGTTTGAATATCAGAAGAATCATACCATTCGATGGCTAGCAAATAGTGTCTCCTACCAAGCCATTCACGTCTAGATTCATAAAAGCCATCATCTGCATGGTTTACAGAATTCTTCATATTTTGATCTAACAACAACCCTTTTACCGCCTGCAAAAGAAGGATCAATTATTTTTCCATTGATAAATTGAACCCATAGGTAACAAGGGAAAAACAAATCAGAACAACAAAAATTGCCATGTGAAGGTCAAGCATGCTATACGGATATGCCATTGAAAATCAATTGGAAAGGAAACTTTCCTATAGCCAATACATTCTAAAAGCATAATAATATAAATTTCACAGGCATACCTCCCATGCCATTCCACGATCAACTTGTAATGTGAATAGGGTAGTTGATGCACCAGACATTCGATCCACGTGTACAGTCTGCTCAATTAAACTATGCATTAATACAATAGGACATAACTAACCTGATAACATAAACCCTTAATAAAAGGCCACAAGAAATTTCTCAAACCTCCAGATTAGACAATACTCACCTTTGGAGAACCATGTAACTTTATAAGGTTGGCCTTAATGTCAACGATTCCTGAATCAAACTCACCTTCTTTGCGAGCATCATGCACCAGACTATCTAAAGTGCTACTAAAATACTCGAATATCCTGCAGACAAGAAAAACATCATTTCTCACAGTAGGCAGAAGTTTAGGATTCTTAAAGCTCCAACAGATTCACAAAGTAAAGTGACCCATATACCAGTTTTGCATATCAGGACGTATACCCAAAAGCCGATTCAAGAAACGCCCAACATCATGCATATCTGTGTCATATATCCGGCCGGATGGTTTGTCTGTATCTGTTTGGGAAAATAACAAGGCATCTTAAATTGGAATCTCACCCAAAACACAAGGAAGACCTTAGATGATGTTTGCTATAAAAGAAATAACTATTAGAAGTAAGCAATCAAGCAACCACATTCTTCATTACTTGAAAATTAAAACCAAGATTTTTAGTTGTTAGACGATAATAGTCTTTCAAAGAATAGAAAAGCCTGTTAGAAGTCAATGGTGATGTCATGGTGTTAGAAAATTATTTGGTATGTTATGATAACCATAGTTATGAAACTTGGTGAGTTTTTAAAAAACTCAACGAGTCTGACTCTGAGTCCGAGTTGGCCTCGCCAAGTCACTCAGATTCAACTCAGCAAGTTTTTTTCTTTTCTGAATTTTATTTTGCATTTTCTTTGGGTTTTTTTTGCAGTGTTTTTGCCAAGTCCGGGTCCGAGTCCCAATTCGGCCTTGCTGAGTCCGTGCCAAGTCGGAGTTTTTCTACGATGATAATAACAGTGCCTTATCAATGTGTATACTCTTTATTAGCAGATACATTCTGTACCTTTTCATATTTATAATACGACAACCTATATTTTTCTAAATAAACCCACACATGTAATTGGCAGTTACATGCAATTAGAATAGAAGCTCTTCAAATTAAAAGGGTCAGCTCTCTTTTAGTTTTCTCTTAAAATTAAAAGAGTCAGTTTAGTTGCAGTTTCCTTTGAGGAAAACTCCTATATAAATCTAGCTGCTACGTACTACATTAAAAAGAAATGTGAGTAGTTTTAATTTTCCTCTCAGATTTTCATTGCTCTGTTTTCCTTTTCTTGGGTTACTCAGCATTTGTGACAGCTAAGAATTTCTAACATGGTATCACAGCTCAGATCAGATGGTGACAACATACAAGGGCAGATTCATCATATGCAACTGATTTCTATTGAATGAAATATTTCTAATTTCTTCTCTCTGTTGGACTGCAGCCCTCCCCCCCTCTGCTCTCCCTTTTCTTTTCTTTTCCCTTTCTCTTTGGCCCGTTTGTCGGGTTTGATCTTGTATTTTTCTTAGTTCTTTTATTTGTTGGGCTTTTTAGCCTGCTAGCTGGCAGTCATTATTGTACTTCTTATAGTCCCTTGGGTCTTATTTTGGCCCACCGCGGACATTAATAATATTTCATTTCATTTCATCCACATGAGACCCTATATGATTTACGAAACACAGGAGAAAAGAGAAAAAAATAGATTAGATACTTAAGCTACCCACCCATCCTTGTAGATGATAAATATGAGAACTTGTATAAGCTGCTCAAGTCATCATGTTACAACAAATGCTTTTGTCTTAAATGCTGTATGCAGGACAATCTAACATCACATTTTTTTCTCATCCTCAACTCCTTGATTGCAAAGTAAGTAAACAATTTATTCTTGATTAATATTTTTCCACCTTTTATATTGCAAGATGATGGGAACTTAGTATAAATTGGCTGATAATATATCTTTTTTGAGGTGACATCTTCACTTTAAGATGATTTTACTCTTTCTAGTCGATCGTTGGATTGATTTTACAAAGGCAAAATATCCTTTTCTTTCACTGGGATCTTACCAAAGATTCTTGTGTTTTGTGGGTACAAAGACTGAAATTCTTGATGAGTCTTTTGGTAAATCACTTAAATAAATTTTCCATTTTCAAAATCATTTCATGTCATATGGGTACCAGCCCTTCTCATGAGTTGCAAGCACTGATAGGTGTAGTGATCTACTTTTATCCATATACATTATTTTGATTATACATCAAAAATTGGGGAAATGCTTTTCTTTCTAATGGCAACATTCCTGTTCCTGCTAATATCATGGGGAAAGGAGTTTGAACCTTAACCCCTAGCTCTTCTAGCAAAAAACGTTCTTGGACTCTCTTAACCTTTTCCCAAACTTATTTTGATAGGCCAGGACAACATATAAAACTATTACTTGTACCAATGTATTAAAAAGGAATTTTCTTAATTTCCAATTCCATAATTGAATACATCCACATTTATTTAGAATGCCATGACAAGTTTTCATACCTCCTATTAAGCGTTTCTCTACATAAGCCTTCCAATTGTAGCTAGAATCAAATTCAAGTCTCAAATACTTGTACGAAGGAACCACCTCCAACTTATCACCCTTACATGTGATATATCTTTACTTCGAGAACAATGACTATTATCATTGTTTTGCTTTCATTAACTTTCATTTCACAGTAGCTGCAAAATCTGCCTAATGTTGCCAAATATCTTTATAAACTATCTATAACTTTTGCAACTACTACAACATCATCTGCATAATCAGCAAAAATAAAACAGTAACTCCATTCAACATTTCATTACAGTGAATGTCCCCGAGTCGATTTTTTCTTTTTAAAGACCGTTTTGAATTTTGAAGAAGGTTTAACTCCATTACACAAATCAATACATTTCAAGAGTGATAGGTGTCCCCGGATTATATAACCATAACTGGGTCAACATTCACAACCACTGCTGTCATTAGGGAACACGTATCACACTTGAAACATATTAAAAAAATGTTTGCTTTTACAAAGGGATGCTTTAGCTGATTAAAGAAATGTTGGAGTTTTACATCATTCAGAAACTCATTTGATATAAAGATTTGAAGGTAACGGTTTAAGCTTATCAAGTTACAAGCTCTCACTGTTTCTCAAAGAAAGGGGACTATAGGGTGTTGTTAGCAGCACCGAAGTCGAGCATAGGGGACTTTCAAATAATGTCCAAGAGTGGGTGGGAAAAAAAATATCCCACGCTGCAATTATGTTGAATCTTATGAAGACTTTGAATACTCTTTATGAAACAAAGAGTATGACAACCCAACTAGCTCTTCACCAAAAGCTCCTAATAAAGGGAATTTTTGTTAAATTATACAAACAAGGTGAAGGAATTTATTGATCAGTTCGTTGCTAGTGCCTCTAAAATGGAGGAATAATGCAAGATTATAGGTGTGGAATACAACATACAGCAACATTATTCCACTTCTACTTAAATGAACAAAATATAAAATGTGAATAACTTACAATTACAATGCATACACTACACATTCAACATATATTAGACTGCTTTGATCTCAGCTTCAGACAACTCTCTCTTCGAAGAGGAAGGTCTATCCTTTTCCGGACTGCTAACCTTCAATGTACAAACTTATCTCTCTACTGTACAGCAATTGTCTTCAATGTAGGGCAATTTCAATACAGCAATCAAATGTACGACAATCAGTATATGGCAATCACAGTACGGCCTTTGTCTTCATTGTAAAACAACTACTGTATGACAATAACTATACGGCATTTTTCTTCACTGTACAGCAACTATGATACGGCAATAACTGTACAGAAATCGCTGTTTGTCATTTAGCAATGTACAGCGTTTGGGCAATGCATTGTATGGCATTGGTTGTATGGCAACTCTCGTACAGCGACTTCAAATATGACAACTTCACGGTATGGCAACTTCAACCCTGCATAACAGAACTTGAAGATACAACTTACAGAATCCATCCACTGCAACAATCAACAATGATAACATGTGCTATGTACATACAAATAGAATAGACGAATGATGACTATGAGCAGATATTGCATTAGCATTTGCCATTACGATGGAATGCGTACGGCACTAACTTACATATACAGCCTGTGAGCCTGTGCAGAGTATCTCCCTAAATACAATGTCTATGCAAACGCTTCTACTCTCATGCCAACCACTCTTTGGCCAACAATACATTCCGCCAACCAACCACTTTGGCCAACCATCTATTCAGCCAACCATACCAATAAACCCAACAACACGAATGAATGAGGGAAGGGTCTTATTTATACAAATAAGGAGGTAGTTGCATTCTCCAACTTACTAACTACCCGACACCTCATCATTTTCTTAAATTAACTTTGACATGCATTGACTTATATTTATATTTCACTTCATGACTCAACTATACATAACTAATACCTCACTTAACATTACACATTATCGTATGAGACTTTACATCACCCCTTTATAACATTATTAATTATACATACGCACACTTCGTCAAACATTTTGCATATGAACTACAACTTAACACAAAATGACAAATCTTATACACTAATTACAGAAACATGTCAATTTGCCTTCCTACAAATATTATGAGTTTTCTTCATTAGCTTCCGAGATCATATAAAAATGTAGTCATCCATGCCAGTACTCAAAATTCTCTTAAAATGATCAAAGTTGTAAACACTAAATACATAGTTGTAAGAAGAGACTAGACAAAATCAGTTTAGTATAAACATAGAAGTTTCACCTGCTTTTGCTGCCATCACAAAGAAAAGACACCTCCCCTGTAAGAACTCATATACAAATGCAAAGAACGGGGTTGGCAATTCTATGGGCATGAGCAAATAGTCCAAGAAGAAAAAAGAGTGCAGTTATTGGGGCAGGATTGGGATTGTTGGAAAACAATTACTGAAGAAGTTTAGAAAATCCAGCAAAATACAATTCAGACCTTTGCCTAAAGTTCAGAAACCACATTGCTAATGCCTACAATAATCTAATCCTATAGCAAACAATGTAGGCGCTACTTCTAACTTGCCTCCTCAGACTAGGTCGTTTGACGTGTGTTGTGCAGGGCCGTCGAAGTGGAGTTGATGTAGGCCATCAAAGTTGCATCTTGTAGAGTTGTTGAGAAGTAAATTTGTCATTCAAAATTGTTCCTCCAAGTGTAGAATACCATCATTGTGCTACATTTGGCATCGTTGTTGTTTGAAGTTCGAACCAATATCACATGGAGCTTGGAGACAAGAGAGGGGTATGACAGATAACTTGTCGAGAGGACGTAAGAGACGTGGATGAGGAAGAAAGAGAGACCAACCAATATAATGGAGTTTGAGGATCGTACAACAGCAAGAACGAGAAGAATGTGGATGTGTAGAGCACAAGGATGACTTGCATGTTGCTCACAAAAATTTGCACGACGATGGAATATTGATAGAGTTTGCTAGCAAGGAGATACAAGCACCAGAAGTTGAACGTGTTTGGAACCCTCAGGAGGAGGGAAGTTCGAACGAGGAACGTGAAAGGTGGCAAACATTGTTCCTAACAACAGAGGACAAAACGCAACTGGAGGTGCAACATGCAAACGAGATTCAGGACAAGGAGAACATTCGTGCAAGTGGTGAAGAAGGCACCAATGTGGTTCGAGCCGAGGAGAACATTCATGCAAGTGGTGAAGAAGGCACCAATGTGTTTGTGCACAAGACAAGGCGAAGCAATTGGTGACACCAGCACAAGTGTGGGGAGAGTGCCAAAAAATGCAAAGGATAGGAGTCAAGCAAAAGGTCAACCATGGGAGAATATGCTTGGGAGACCAAATCTAACACTCGTGTATTCACAAAGTGTAGCACAATGATAGTATTCCACTCTTGGAGGAACAATTAAGATTGACAGATTAACAATTCAGTACTGGGAAAGATGCAGTCGTACGGCCTACATCATCCTCTCTCTCTAATGGCCTTGCACAATGTTATAGATGGCCTAGTCTGGAGATCAAATGGCCTGCACTTTCCTCAAAAGGCTAGCACTAGCCCAAACAGCTTGGTACTTGTCCAAACACCTTCAATTCTGACAACCTAGCACATGCAATCGGACGGCCTGGTAACTGCCTAGATGCCCTTGTATGAACAAAAATGGCAAACAAAATACAAGATAACAAGGTTTGATTCTATATCTACTACAACAATCAATCAATAGAAACACATGTAGATATCACACAAGGAACAATGGATAAATGATCAGCAAGTATGAACAAGATATTGCAATAATGATGAGCCTGTAAAGTCAACAACATACGACAGCTCATTGCATATACAATACATGCTCCTATGTAGCATATCTCCAACGTACTCCACAATATCTACCTCTAGCATATATAATGGAATGTCTATGTATGCATGTGTGTGTACCCACCCAAATGAATAATAGGGGTCTAGTTAAACTAAGGGAAAGGTAGTTATTGACAACTACCAACACTAACACCTCACCTCTACCTTATTACATTTGTCTTGCATTTCATTTTATTTCCCTCTTAACTACAAGACAAACTAGATGACAACTACCCTTGCATGACTTTATTTGCACATGACTATTACTTGACTCATTATTACATTTTTCCATGCAAGTATTACAACGTTACAATTTTATTCAAATTACAAAACTTTATTATATGTGTACTTGACTTCCACGCATATTTTTTTCGTGACCATTTTATTTCCTATGTTGAGGTGGCACATTTGAACTAGCACCTACATCTGCCCTCCCCTCTAGATTGGTCGATGTCCTCGTTGACGATTGTTGCTACTCCTAGGGACTCTATTGAGGTTGAGGCGATGGAACAGGTACTCATCCAAGCTCCTAGATCTATAGCTTCAAAGCTTCATTCTCTTTCTTGAGCCTCTTGGCATTGGCTTGGTAATGAACCCACTAGAAGCCATAATGATGCAATTTTAGCCAACCTATCCCTCAAGTCATCTGCTCATCTCGTTCCACAATCAATTGATCCTTATGAGCAAGCTCCTTCATCTTTCCTTCTAGAGTTTGCTCCCTTTCTACACGTTCATACTTCAACTACCCTATCGATTAATCCTGATTGCTTCATAGCTTCTATCTCTTTCCTCAACTCAACTAGTGATGCTTCGGCATCCTGTTGCATTTGCCGAAGTTGACCTTCCACCATCTGTACTTGGTTAGTCAGATCTTCCTCCTTCAGCTTCAAGCTACAAACCATTTGTTGAAACTTCTCTAATCCTGCTACTAACCACTGAATTAGATATGCCAAGCATTTATCCTAGCATACAATTTTACTAATTCAGGTGCCAACTTCACATACTTGACACCTAGAAGTTCAAGATAGGGTGTCATATTCCCTTTGTCAACGTACACTTGTGATGAATATCAATAGAGTACTTGAGTTCTTTCTAGCATATTTATAGTTTCTAACATCAAATTGACACTGCTATTGCCAACTCCTAGCTCCCATGGCTACATCTGATAATTTTTTGCAAACTTCTTCATACACTCATCATCACGAGCCCAATGCACTAGTTTGCTCAACTCACTTTCCATTCTTAGCTGCCATAGTTACTAGTCCCAAACACATCCAACTCTGAACTCACTTCGGACTTTGTCAAACAATTCGCTTACCTTCTCAAAGAATGTGTCAACATGTTTATTGATTTTTTCTTCAAGAACTGGTGGTCTCCTCAATTTTGGCACTTCTATGACAAAATCCTCACTTGTTTCCTGCACTACCATTTCCATATTTGTGTAGTGATCTCCTTCACATCTTCCCCACCATGACCTATCAGGTTGATCCTTTGTTTGGTTAACGTTCCCTCTTGAACTTTCTCTCCTTTTGCATCAATAGTCTTCTCAATTGTTTCCACCGTTTCCTTACCATTCTTAAGTTCTTCCAGTGGTTGACTACTTTGGCCTTCTTGCCATAGTTTATGCTTTGATACAAGTTGTTTCCCTTTCTCCCAAATCTCTTCCAACACTGTTGAATTTCATGTAGTAGTCTGCATTGTTGTAGATGTAAACTCCATCGATGGTCCCTCATCCAGCAAAGGTGATCCACATCTATCCATAACATCTGTATATTGTTTGAGCAGTGTTTTGTTCTAAATTTCTGGTGTATTAACATTGTCCACCTGCATCAGAACATCACCAGTAAAGTCTCCTCCTAGTTCTCCATCCAAAGGTGGTGATGCTTCCACCCCATCGATTGCAATCTGAACTTCCTCATCTACATCTACAATCACAATTGTCTCTTGCACAGACTGTTGCATAGCTTTACTGTCAAACTGTTGCATTGTCTTCTCTACACACCAAACATTTTGTGCAAAAGGTTCATTCAACTTTAGCTATTGTCTACTCGTGGTAGCCTTACTTGAAGCCACTCTGATACCCTAAATAAAACATACAGTGCCTCCTCACACATCCTGGCTTCCTAGTTGTGTTGGAGCTTCTCTTTGCACAACCTGCTAGAACATTCCACACTCTTGACTTTGTTGACCCACCACCACTTTTTGCTCACTACCATCATCTATATTCTCAAATTGTCATTGATGCTATTGTTATCAAGGTTCTTGCTATTGCTACAATTGCGTTCCCATCTGCTGCCACTATTGCTTCAACTATCTCTCCTTCTTCTTCTTTCTAACTCCTTGGTATTTGGCACTTGCTCCTTAGCTCCAAATTCCTCAATTCCTTCAGCTACTACATCCATCTCGGTTGCTAATGCTTCTTGTGCCTTCCCCTTCTTTGATGCACTCTTCGTCTTCTTCCCTTGAGTATTGGCTTTCATCAATGGGGCCACATGTACTCATTTGAAAATTGTAGCCCTGTGCTTCGAAATATTATGAGGATTCAACCTTGGAAACTAAATTTTCTCTTGTGAAACTGCATCCTACATCAAGGCAATGGCATGCAAAGCCATTGAAAAATTCTTAGTGTACCACATAAGAAAATTATGAATGCGGTCTGACAAAAAACTAGTCCAATCATATTGCTCTTTGGCCATGATTCCTTCCATGTAGGGTATGAGCCAAGTATGCATCTCTGAGGCTCTTTGCTTGTCGGATAGTCTAGACATGATCACGTTCATTGTCCACCGCAACTTATCACGCTTCAAATGCTACATTTTCAATCCGTAGCTACCATGCTTTGTTAGCTTAGCCACTTCCTGGGGATTGAGATTGGTAAACTTATCAACAAAACTTTGTAACTGGTAGGGCTCCACTCCCTCCTTCACCAGTCTCATGGAATTCAACAATCCAACAATTCTCTGAAAATTGTTAGGGGAAAATAATACTCGCACCTCCTTGTCACCAATCATCACTCTACGTCGATTCTGGTTAGCATCATGTTTGCAACAATTCTAACAGGTACGGTTTGAAGAAATCTTTGTCAAAGCCATGAACGTGCAAAATAAACAACACTCTTGCATTTTGAAATGTGGTTTTCAACAGGTGATCCATTGGATGCTCCAACCACCAAGTTCTACAAAACTCTCCTACTAATGTTGTCCAGGTCATCTCTTCCAAAGGGATATGCATACTCTCATTCCCCTTATTTTTCATCTTGGGTGAAGTTGTTGGTTCCTTGCCATGTTCGTGGCATTCATCAAGGGTGCCAGTCTATGATCTCAATTCGACTCCATCCCGTGTTGTCAAATTATCCCTCGTTCTACATCCATACCACGTTCTCTCTCTCACAAGCATTTACTCTACTAGGGCTCTCATGAAGCCAAATCCAACACTTCCTTATGGGTGCGAGGTCTGGCCTACAACACTACTTCAAGTGGAAACCTCTTCTGCAGTTCCACCTATACGATCCGTTTTGAAATTCATGGCCTTCTCTGCATCCCTTCTGTAGTCAATCTTCTTGGCTTCAAATTTCACCAACTTCCAACAACAACTACCTCCAACTGATGCATGCAACTGTCTTCCTAATGATGTCTTCTTTCCGCAACTTCGGCTGGCACGTGACTTTCCTATGTTTCTAGTGCCTCCACTCGATCCTTGTTGTACAGCCTTGACTATTCGTCCACTACAACTATTAACAGAATACTTCCAGAGGGTACGGTCTTGGATGGCCTCCGACCAAACGGCCCCGTCTCGAATGGCCCTACTACAAACAATCTAGTCTTAGATGGCTCTGTCCTTGATGGCTTGCTTCTGGATGGCCTCCTCTGTGCATTTCTCCTATGCTTGTACGGAAACACCTGCAAGTCCCCAGACGGTTCATTTGCCTGTTTTCAGCTCCTAGTTTTCTTCTTCAACGACGATCTGTACAATTTGTATGGTTTGTTGAAAATTTCTTCACATCAACTAGCCCCTTCTTCTTTTGCTCAGCCTAGCTGCAATTTCTTCTTTCGTTCTAATTTTTGGCAACCGTTGCCACAACCCTTGTTCTTGCAAAAGAAAAATATTTTCTACTAGCACTAGGGAGGGATTTTCAACAGAAACCCTCTCCACCACTTTTGTCTGGCTAATTCGCACTTCTTCTGTATGGCAACTTTCTTCTGCAATGCAAATTTCTTCCTCAAGGCAATCTCCTCGCACACTCCCACTTAGGTCCACCACTTCTTCTATGCAATGTCTACTACCGGAGTATCGTCCATACAGTCTACAAATTCTTCCTCTTGCAATGGTGGGTTTGAATTCCTTGCAATTTCTCTCCGGTGTTGGGCATTAGAATGATTCATGGTCATCTCCCAACGCCTATTTATAATATGGACGTAGTAGGGGTACAATTGTACTTCATGTAGCAACTACCACTTCGCAACCTTTGACTGCCTTAACTAAACATTGTGCTCTCTTTGTTTTATCTTTGCCACCATGTGCATGTTTATTTTTAACTTTAATCTTATCTCCTTGCCCATGTATCTTTTGCACTTTTCCTATTGAATGGTCAAGAATGACTTTTCTTTTTCCTGTGCATATAGCCTAGGTGTCAAGACGACTCATCTGACAAACTGGTCGATGACTCTAAATGTCCCTCTCAATGCCTACTATCCTATATGGCCTTGATTCGAACAACATTGTCTGACCATCTGCCGTCGTGATTTCACACTCTATTTCATACGGCCTGATTGACCTAGCTACTCACTTCCTCTTCCAAACTGCCTTCTCCATTGCCAGCTTCTTCACAATGGTCTTTCAAGCTCAAGATCCATTCCTTCATTCTAATGTCAGTTGGCCTTCCCATAGCTCTTCCTTTATGAGGCCCGATGTTGGTTTCTTCCATTTCATCTTTGTTGGTCGGCCTTGGTACTGTTGTCGCTCAAACCTGTTCTCAAGACGATCTAGTTGCATTTGTTACCACATTCCTTCCTCTTGGACGGCCTTCAGCAATTCCCGATGGCTTAGCCCTCAGTTCAAACAGTCCGAGGGTCGTCCATGGTCTCCTCCTATCTCCCAAATGACCAAGGGATGGTTCAAACGGCCCACCTTGATGGCTATACGGCCTTGGGGCAGCCTTAAGGGAAAAACTTCCCCTCAAACGGCCAAGAAAGAAGCCAAATGGCCTCCCCCCTTGGCACGACAATTCTAAACAACTTTGGGAACTTGACAGCCCTCCTAGACTGCCTGAATTGCTGAATTCGTAAGCTCGCCTTGGGTCGTCTAGTAGTCTTTGCAGACTACTTTGAGTTCCCAAGGAACCGTTAAAGTTTTGTGGATCCTGATTTCTCCAACTCATCTGCCTACCTACCTTGAAGGCATTTTGCATTTGAGTTGCTTGTTCTTGTCCATCCCCATTGCCTCTAGGTCGGTTATCTCAATCTCTTCATAGTGTTCTTCTTGCTATATTTTCAAGTTCTAAGCCTAAACTATCACTACTCCAATGCTCTTCATTACTGCTTGAACTTGTTAAGGATAATTTACTTAACTCTTGCCTCGACTTTCCAACTGCTCCCCTACTTGGCAATGGTACTTCATGTATGTCTCTCCATTCTTATTCACTTGCAATAGGTCTTTTTGCGGAATTGGTAGTCTGCTTCCAGCAACTCAACTTTCTTAGCACAGCCATTAGAAACTCCCAACACTTGCTTGTTTGTTGCGCACCTCCAACAGTCTCCTCCAAACTTGTTCCATTCCCAAAAAACCTTCTCCCACCCATTGCTTGAATATGCCACATCCTTAACAATTCTTGTAAGTCTCCTTAAATCCGCAATTTAGTTATACAGTTGCTCACTCCACTCATGCAATTGTTGTGTTTCTTTCATTCGCTGTTGAGCATGACCAATGGCAGCAAACAAACTCATTCCCTCATATTCACTCTCCTCACTCTGCGGTTGCTATTTTGGGGAATATCCTTGCCTGATATATATCGCCACCATCTGTTGTATGTTTTTCGCTTTGACCTCGATCGTCCTCCTTCCATATTTGGAACCCTAACATACACTCAAATCCATCTATGTTTCGTAGATTGAGGCTACAATTCCTCCTATTCGATCACGGGTTGCATATTCTCCTTGCTCATTTGTGTTCTCCCCTTCGTATAGTCAAGCTAGCTGCTCTACAAGTTCATTATCTAAGAAAATGCTTTCTATTGCACCATCTTATTCCCTAGTACGACTCGACTCCCCAACTTCTTGAATCGAAATTCCTTTAAAAGGTTGCGAAGACCAACTTGGTGTTATCGTTAGCCTTCCCGTACTTATTCATTCTCTAGTTAGTTCAAAATTCACCATACTGACTTGTGCTTGCATTTTATATGACTTCAACTTTGAACCATTAACTATCTCGAATCATAATGTCCTGTCCAATTTTTTCAATATTATTGTGCAATTACTCATCACTTTTTCCGCTTGGAAGGGTCCAAGCCATAAGGTCTTCAACTTGCTAAGCCTGATTTCTTTCTTGCCATTATATTGCAGGACTAAGTCACCCGACTTCAAATCCATCTTCCACAGGTGCTTGTCATGCCACTACTTTCTACGACACTAGGCAAACCTCCATGGCCCATCGAGCCATCACTCTCCTCTTGTCCAAGCTGATGAGCGTCGTTACCTTCTCTTCTAGGCTCTCTTAGTCACCTAGACGGTTCTATACTGCCACTCTCATAGTTGGTACCAAAAACTCCATCGACACAACTGCCTCCTGACTATACATCAACTGGAATGGAGTGTGATTCGTCATTGGCTTAAATGTAGTCCTATACACCCAAAAGACTATTTGCAATCTTTCCTCCCAATCAACATCTTCAATCCTAGGTCTTATTCATTATTGAAACTAAGACCATTTTCGTTGCTTTCGCTAGCCCATTCGATATGGCGTAATACGGACTTGATAGTGAATGTAAGATCTTAAATTTTATGGTTAGCTTCTAAATAATCTCATTGAAAAAGTGTCCTCCACGATCACTTATCAACTGAAAAGGTATGTTGAATCTTGTAATCACCTACTCGTGCATGAAAAGCACAGTACTCTTCATGGAATTGTCAGGCAACACCCATGCCTCGACCCACTTTGTCAAGTATTCAAATGCTACAACAATGTATCTACATCTTCTTTTGTTGATCTTCAATGGTCCAACAAAATTGAGACCCCATCTCTCAAACAACTCTTGCGGTTGTGACGAATGCAATGGCATGAAGTTCCTTCGCAGCGGCTTCCAAGCTCTCTGGCAAATATGGCATGTGGTCACAAACTCCTTTGCATCACGATAGAGGTTGGGCCACCATAGCCCTGCCAGAAGCACCTTCCTTGCAATAAAATCTGGTCCCATATGTCCTCCTACCAACCCCTTGTGAGCTTCCCTCAACACTGCGTTCACTTCCTCATCCATTGCACACCTCCCCAACTCACCATCACGTCCAATTTTGTACCACAATCTAGCTATCAATTAGGATGGTGTTGATTTCACAATAGGCTTCTTTTTTGTTGTTAACTCCTTCAGCAACTCTCTCATCAACAAGTATTCTCCCACATAGTTGTACCATGACGATAGTGCAGTGATTGAAAACAAGTGAGCATCTAAAAACTCATCCGACACTCCTTTCGCAAGTTCTCCCAAGAGTATTAATGACAAGCAATCCGCTATCACGTACTTCCTCCCTAGTCTGACTACCACTCGAAACATGAATTCCTACAACATGACGAGCCACCTACTAACTCATCCGTCAATAGTCGACATGTTGATCCAATACAACAATGCTTGGTGGTCCACATAGAAAGTAAAACGATTGGCGAGCAAGTAATGCTGAACTTTTGTACCGCATACACCAATCCCAAATCTTCCTACTCCATTGTGCTGTAATTTTATCAACAAGTAAGAACAACCAACTTGAAAAATATATGGACTGATCCAACCCATATTGCCCCTCCTAGGCCAACCCACATCCCTCCTAGGCCAACACAAATCCAAATCACCGTTCAGAAAGGCACTTTTGACATCCATTTGATGTAGCTTCCAACCAAACTATGTTGCCATGGCACTGAGAACACAGATGGTAGTCATCTTTGTTGTTGGTACAAAAGTTTCTTCATAGTCTATTCCTTCCTTTTGTGCATAGCCCTTTGCAATGAGTCATACCTTATATTTGTCGAGTGATCCATCTGCCTTGTACTTGGTTTTGAAGACCCACTTGCAGCCTATGGGCTTCTTTCCTTTAGGGAGATCAACAAGCTCCCATGTTTTATTTTCATCAGTCCTATTCAGCCTCCATTGATGCCTTCCACTTGGGCAAGCGAAGAGCATCCTTCACTGCTACCGGTTCTTAATTCTCCATCACTGAAGACATCAAGCACAAATTTACTTCTTGATAAGCCATACTACGGGTTCGAAGGCGAATGGAAGTGAGACTAGGAGGTGCATCAAGCCTGCCTCTGATGGTACTTTGGACCCATTTTGGAGTCTTGTTGTTGTGCAGGATCAATTGCTTTAGGTTCATCATCAACAGTTGGAATGTCTTCTTGGACTTCCTCATTCTTGGACTTCCTCGTTAAGCTCTATGCTTACAACAGGAGATGTAGCATCTCGAGGGACAGCAGTGTCTGACTTGGGCTCAACTACTTCATCAAATACTACATGTCGACTTATATGCAATTCTTGGTTTTCGGGTCCATCAACCGATACCCTTTGGATTCATCATCATACCTCAAAAAAATGCATTGCAGGGATTGCACATCTAGCTTGGTTCTCTTTTTCTTTGGCATATGCATGTATGCCTTGCTCCCGATACCCTTTGGATTCATCATCATACCTCGAAAAAATGCATCCTGCACATCTAGCTTGGTTCTCTTTTTCTTTGGCATATGCATGTATGCCTTGCTCCCGATACCCTTTGGATTCATCATCATACCTCGAAAAAATGCATTGCAGGGATTGCACATCTAGCTTGGTTCTTGTTGTCACATTTTGCACGGGGTGCAATGTCTTCAATTTTTGTAACAGTGCTGCTCTTCCATTTCCCTCTTCCTCTCTTTCCCCTTTCTCTTCTCTCCTTTTCTCTCTCTCCCCTACATTCTCATTCTTCCCCCTTTCTTTTGAGCCCCTCAGTCAGATCTCAAAATGACAGCAGTTGCCCTGAAAAAATGGCTAAGTACCAGGGCGCAATCCAACTTCGCAGCGAAGTCGGACTGCGCCCTCCAATTGGAGCGCAGCAGGAATGCAAACTGCGCAGTGTGACAGGACCAGCCAGAATTTCTAAGTGTTCAGGGCGAAGTCCGACTTCGCAGCGAAGTCGGACTGCGCCCTGCTTTCTGGGCGAAGTTGGTAGCAGGCTGGCAGGAAATATGACTAAGTGTTGGGGCGAAGTCGGACAGCTCCCCCTTTCCAGGGCGAAGTCCGTACGGCGGCAGGAAGCAGCTTCCACCTGTGCGCAACCCAACTTCGCAGCGAAGTCGGAGTGCGCCCTTTGACAGGTGCACAGTAGGGAAACAAACTTGAAATTTGACTAAGGCATCTCCAACTGCGCTGTTTTCTGCCTGCGCAATCCGACAACGCTCGGGTTCTGGGCGAAGTTGGATAAACTGCCTTTCAAGGCAGACACGTGTCAAGCAGTATCATCCGACAAGTGTCCAACTCCGGGATCCGAGCCAAAACATGCCGAACTCAAGGACAAGCATGGGACGCACTACTTAAGCCAGCTGCCGCCTTTAAGGCTGATTAGAGGTTCTACCTGCTCCAGCTACCCGCATTCCTGCCGATGAGAAATTCTACCTAACGCGCTGCCACAAATCTGTACAGCCTTCAGGGAGACCATGCTGCAGGTACAGTCCTGCCCGACAAAGGTCAGCATCAGCAACTCCATAGCTGCTTTTTGTCAGCCAATGTTTGACTGGGACTTTGTGCCCATTAATGTAATCGGGGGGTTCTCATGCTATAAATAGCCACCACATTGTCATTGTAAAGGGGTGGAAGGGGAATGTCTGTTAGGGAACCATTGTAGTTGTGCTTCTGCTTATCAATATAAAGTAAATGCCTGGCTCTGTTCTACTCATTCTTTATGCTGCCTCTCTTTTGTCGTGTTTCTTGTGTCATGGCTTGTTGATTCGTTTCAGCATTTGGTGGCCAAGTATTCTTAGACTTAATTAATTAGAGGATACATAGAATACTTTTGGTAGCAGTTCCTTCAGTTTGTGTGTTCTGTTTAGTTGTACGTAGTGGTGATTGATGCATTGCCGTGCTGTTAGTTCTCCTTGTTGGGAGAATGTTTGCTAGGGGACCATTGTAGCTGTAAAACAAATTCTCTGCATAACACGCATACTTGGATCTGACATCTCTCGGTTACTTTTTATATTTATGTTGCTATACGTAGTGGTGATTGATGCATTGCCGTGCTGTTAGTTCTCCTTGTTGGGAGAATGTTTGCTAGGGGACCATTGTAGCTGTGCGTACAAGTCTTTATATAAAAGGTATACTTAGGTTTTGCAGTTCCTGGTTGTGCTTTGTATTTATGATGCAATAAGTAGTGGTGATTGATGTGTTGTCGTACTGTTAGTTCCCCCCACCCAACTCCACTCACATTTGTAAATCCTTTCCACATCTTTATGTCTTTCCTGCACCCTTATCTCAAACCATAAAACCCCACAAGAAGTCGGCCTTCTCCGGAGATTGGCACGGAAGGCATTCCTTCCTTCCAGCCTTTCATGCTGGTGGGCGAATCTGGGCGCATTAACCCAAAATCTTTTCCTCATGGCAGATTCGTAACCAACAGTTTCTCTGGCACGCCCGGTGGGACCAGGGTCCCACATTTGAAGAGAGATTTTCTGATCAGTCTCCACCTGGCGCTGACAGTGGTTTCTGAGCACTTGGTGAGACAAGGAAGTTTCTCACCCCCAACAGAATCGAAGCACCGGTGTTCGCTTCATTGCTGTTCGAAATCTGAGCACCTGGCGACTCTGCACGAACATATCTTCTGAGTCCGAAAGACCGGTCCTAGCACCTTCATGCAAACAAGAAGGTGGCGAGCAAGGGATCCGAGAAACCCGCCTGACTTTTACGAACTAGACATCAACACTCGAGGCGAAGTTGTCAGGCTGGCTGATCCGCAGGCTCGTGTCGACGAAGCTGAGGCCGAAATTCAAGAAGCCGAAGCTGAGGCCGGAGGAGCTGAGTACGAAATAGAAGAGGCCGAGGAAGAAGAGGCATCTGCATCCTCGGAAAGTACCGACACTGAGTATACTACCGACAGAGGAGAAGAAGAAGAAATGGCTGCTCAGCAGCAGAATGATGACGATCTCTTCCCGGCGGTGGACTCTACGGGGCCCTTGGCCCTGATCGGACAGCAAGCTGTGCCTCCTGCTGCTTTGAAGTCCATCCCTACGTACGACGGCTACGACAAGACGGCGTACGAGCACATCCAGGACATCCTTGCCCTGGCCGCATTGCATTCCATTACTGATGAGAGTGTGAAGACCCGTCTGCTGGCCCTTTCCCTAAGGGGAAAGCTTCTCTACTGGTGGAGATCGCTGCCAGAGGGATCTATCACAGGATGGCCCCAGCTTGCCAGAAGACTCGTGAAAGGATGCAACGAGTCTGCTGACCCTACTTCTTTGCTGCATCAGTTCCAAAGCATCCAGAGACATCCTCAAGAGGTGTCTGACTTTAACATCAGGTTTGCGAGATCCTGGAAACGGGTACCTCGCGAACTTCGGCCTTCAGCTGGCATGGCTGCTCACTATTATCTAAGATCCTTCAACTCAGACATATGCCTGCTGCTGAAGATTGCCAGAATAGATGAGTTTCCTGCTCTGTATGAGGCTGCCCAGCAAGCTGAAGCTGATATCATTTCTATCGGCAGACTCCCGTCTAGAGTGCAGGAACCCATTCGTCCTAACTTTCCCAGGTCCTAGTATCCATCAGCTTCTGGTGATGCGCCGTCCACATCAGGACAGCAACCCCAGCAGCAATGGAATCCGGCGCCGGTCGTAACCCCTTACGGCCCGCCATAATTGCATTATCCTCACCCGCCTCCTCCTGCTCCGCATTTTCCAGCACTCCCTGCTCCTCCGCAGTACGCCCCTTATTCCAATCCTCCTCCATTAGCCGCATTGCCTCCACCGGCACAGTTGCCGCCTCCTGACAATAACATTCAGAATACAATTATCCAGGAGGTGCGGGCTTTGGCCTCGGGTTATCATGCCATGTCCAATGACATGACCGCTTTGAAGAAGAAGCAGGCCCAGATGGACCTCGCTCCTAGGAAGCCATATCCGCCCCCGGCGCTGACAAAAGACAGGCCCCCAGAACAACAGTTGCAGAGGCGTCCGCCTCCGAAGAATGCTGCTATCGAAGACAAACCTGGTCCTTCCGACCAAGTTAACTGGTGCACTACGTGCAATGACCCGCATTCGGAGGAAGACTGCACACTGCACCAGCACTACATCCAGACTTTGGCCGGCAGCGCCATAGAAGAAGACAATGAACTCTACATGATCTTGGACGGTGAAGCCAACTTCGCCCTCCCAGAGGAAAATCTAGTGCCGCCCGCCAAGGAAGAAAAGAAAACTGCAGATGCTGTGGAAAAGACTCTGAAGGTGTATGCCAGAAGAGAAAAACCGCAGCCCGAAGGTCTGCCACCGTACAAGTGGTTGTGGCCCTACACAGCCCAGGAGAAGGCATCCAAAGACAAAGCTCTAGCCAAGCCTCCTCCGATAAAGGCTGCCCCTGTTCCAGCCAAGCCTCCTATAGCAAAACCTCCAGTTCCGGCTAAAGCTCCCGTACCTCGGCCTCCAGCTGAAACCAAAGAACAAGCACAGGAGAAGCTGAAGTACCCGTCTCTGACCAAGAGACAGAGAGTTGAGGCCACCCAGCAGTACCGGACGAAGTATGAGCCGGCAAAAGAAGCAGAAGGAGCTAGCACCTCGGGCTACAACATAGTAGACGAGTTGAAAAGAACACCCGCTAGAATCAGCATGTACGATGCTCTTCTGCTCCCGAGCCGGGTGGATCTCGCTGCAAGAATCCCCGAAAAACATGAAGAGCGGCAAGCGGACACGACCTGCTGTCCTGGTTCAGCCTCTGACAGTCTCAGCCACCGGGAAGAACAGACCACCTCCCTTCTATCTGTCTTTGCGGATGCAGGGGCACATAGTTCACAACTGCATGGTGGACTCTGGCGCTTCGACAACTGTTATGCCGAAAGTTGTCTGTTACGAGATCGGGATGGAATACACAAGGAGCAGCCAAGGCGTGCTGCAATTAGACGGCACCCCTGACAAGACAATTGGTGTCATAAAGGACATCCCGATTCGGCTGCATAAAGCTCTCGACATAGTTGTCATCCAAGAGGTCGTAATTGTTGACCTGGCTCCCTACTTCGGCATGTGTCTCTCCCGGGAGTTCACCGCAAAGTTGGGCGGGTACCTGTCTCTAGACTACTCACACATGGAAGTGCCTTTCAAAGACAGAAGGGTAAGAATCTTTAACGAGAAGCCTTCCACCTTCCTAGTAGAGAAGATACCCGGAGAAGAGTTGGACTGCATGGTCCAGCTGTCTGAAGAAGAACTGGTGACAGTGGAGCTGACGGAGCAAGCCCTCGAAGTGCTACAGCTTGAAGATGAGTTCTCTTTGCGGGATTTCAATGCCGTAATTGAGACAGAGCAGGGCTGTTACACCATTGTACAGCCCGAGAGGCTTGACAAGTCAGCTACAAAAGAAATGGGACCTGCACCTGAGAAGCTATGGAAGCTTTTCTTTGATGGCGCGCGATGCAAAAATGGCGCCGGTGCAGGGGTACTTTTGGTTTCTCCGACTAGGATCCAGAAGGACTATACCTACAGGTTGGCCTGGAGCTGCACTAATAACTCGGCGGAGTACGAAGCCCTGTGCTTGGGTTTGCGAAAGGCGGAGAGGCTGGGGATTAAACACCTGTAGATCTTTGGAGATTCAGAGCTGGTGTGTCACCAGGTTACGAACAAGTGCGCCTCCAAACAGCACTATCTCAAGGCGTACCGCAACCGGGTGTGGGACCTGATGGAGTCGTTCGACTCGTTGAATGTCAAGGCAATATCACGTGAAAAGAACAAACACGCTGACATTCTGGCGTCTGTTGGAGCCAGGTACGTTCCGGCTGACGACGTTGCCCAGAAACCGAAGCCGGTTCGTACTATTTACAGGCCTTCTGTGCCTGATAAGGACACCCACTGGCAGGTATTCAGTTGTGACGAGGAAATCGTCACATTTTTGGTTAACGAAGTTGGTTCAATCGAAGGTAGAGACCCTGATGACGAGCAATATGAGGGGTTGATACAGTTAAAAAATAATCATGTCCCAAAAGGACTGATTACATTAGAAAGTCTATTTGATCAGAATGACAGAGCTATATCTCATAGGATCAAAGTAGACCCGAAGCAATATGCCGATCTGGAACTTGAACCTGGTAAAACTATCAAGGTCGGGACAGACTGCACGTCGGAGGAACTTGAGCAGATCAGATCACTGTGCCGAGAGTTCCCCGACATCGTGGCCTGGTGCTACGAGGATTTGAAGGGGTATGACAGAGACGTAATCCAGCATACCATTGAGCTAGAGGATGACGCCAAGCCGTTCCGACAGACGCAGAGGGCCGTAAATCCGAAAATTGAGGCCATGATGAAAGCCGAGCTCTTGAAGATGCTGGAGGCCAAAATCATCTACCCCATCAAACATTCATCCTGGGTCGCGAATTTGGTGCCTGTGAGGAAAAAGAATGGCAACATTCGTCTCTGTGTTGACTTCAGAAACCTGAATCAGGCTTCCCTCAAGGACCAAAATGTTGGAGGCCAAAATCATGTTGGAGGCCAAAATCATGTTGGAGGCCAAAATCATCTACCCCATCAAACATTCATCCTGGGTCGCGAATTTGGTGCCTGTGAGGAAAAAGAATGGCGACATTCGTCTCTGTGTTGACTTCAGAAACTTGAATCAGGCTTCCCTCAAGGACCACTATCCGCTTCCCCAAATTGACCAGATTCTACATATCGTTGCTGGAGCCCAGAGATTCTCACTCTTAGATGGATTTTCCGGCTACAACCAGATTTGGGTCAGGGATGAGGACCAGCATAAGACGGCGTTCACCACCAAATGGGGAACGTTCGCCAATCAGCGCATGCCTTTCGGCTTCTCCAATGCTGGTGCCACATTCCAAAGGGCCATGGACCTGGCCTTCCGAGAGCTGCTCAATAAGATCATTGTCATCTACCTTGATGACATGACTGTTTTCTCTCACCAAAGAGGGGATCATGTTTCCCACCTGCGGCAAATATTTGAGAGGTGTCGAGAATTTGGCATTTCTATAAACTCGAAGAAGTCTGTCTTCGCGGTAAAAGAAGGTAGGCTGTTGGGACATGTCATCTCCAAGAAAGGCCTCGCCATTGACCCTGACAGAGCAGAAGCCCTCACGCGCTTGCCAGCCCCAATCGATAAAAAAGGGCTGCAGTCCTTCTTCGGTCAGATTAACTTCGTGCGGAAGTTCATCCCGGACTTCGCACAAGTGATCAAGCCTATGGCCGAATTGCTGAAAAAAGATACAATTTATGAATGGACTGATGAGAGAGAGCAAGCCTTCGAGGAAATCAAGGCTCGAATCGCGCAAGCTCCGGTGTTGATAAACCCGGACTACTCCAAGGACTTCATCCTTTATGCGGTGGGAGAACCGGAAAGTTACGCCGCAGTCCTGACTCAAAAGGGAGACGATGGCGAGGAGCGCCCCATAGCGTTCTTGAGCCAAGTGATTCAGCCGCATGAGGAAAAGTACAACTTTATAGAGCGACAGGTTCACGCTGTCATGAAATCCCTCCGAAAGTTCAGGCATTTTGTCTCCCAGAGCAAAACGACTGTCTTTGTGATTCACCCGGACTTTCGAAGCTTCATCATACAAGGAGAGCCGGGTCACAAGAGAACAGGATGTATTGCAAAAATCCAAGAGTTAGACATCGAAGTGCGGCCTACCAAGCTTATCAGAGGCTGAGCCTTGTGTCAGGAGCTGGCCCGAAGCGCTGTAGCCGGCATCTCAGCCTGTAAGTGGGAGGACACAGCGACAAGCATCTACCTAGCCAACTCCTTATCAGAGGAGAGTGATTGGACAGATGAACTGGTGAGATATTTCTGCACCGAAAGATGTCCCGATCACCTGAACGCCTCACAACGAAGAAGATTTCGGCTGGGTGCACTCAAGTACACTCTTCGCCCCAAGGGGCTTTACTTCAAAAATATTGACGGCATCCTGTTGCGGTGCGTCATGAAATCTGACCAGCCCAGGGTCCTCGGAGATTTTCATTCCGGGATGCCTGGAGGTCATCATTCTACAAGGCCTACGGCCTTAAAAATAATTAGAGCCGGGTATTATTGGCCCACTCTATTTACAGACGCTTATGCGGTCTGTTCTAAGTGTGATCAATGCCAGAGGTTTGCTGGGCGAAACGGAAAAGCACCCCTGCCCCTTCAACCGATTCAGGCCGAGGCTCCGTTCAAGCAATGGTGTCTAGACTTCATTGGGGTGATTTCGCCTAGTTCCTCTGCCGGACACAAGTTTATTCTTACAGCCACCGATTACTTCACACGGTGGGCAGAGGCGATCCCAACCAAAAACGCAGACCAAGAAACGGTCATCAAGTTCCTTGAGAGCCTGATTACCCGCTTCGGGGTTCCAGAGTCAATTGTGACGGACAATGGTCCGGGGTTCGCAGGCGCTATACTCACGGAGTACACTGGCAAACTGGGCATTTATCACAAAATGTCTTCTAATTACTACCCGCAGGGGAATGGCCTTGCCGAGTCTACCAACAAGAACCTCCTGAAGATCATCAGAAGGACCATTGAAAGGAACAAGCGGACTTGGCATTTACTCCTGAACCGGGCGCTATGAGCGGACAGAGTTTCATTCAAGAAATCCATCAAGACGTCCCCTTATGCGCTCGTCTACGGTAAAGAGGCTGTCATGCCAGCTCACATTGAAATCCCTGCCCTATGGATGTTGAACGAAGACAGGAGCAGTGGAGACCCGGTGGATGACAGATTGTGCCAACTTCTGTAGTTGGAAGAAGACAGAGAAAAAGCATACCAGGCCTTCACCCAGCATATTGCAGCCACTCAAGGCTGGTTTGCAAAAGGCACCACTGCCCGAGTTTTTAAAATCGGGGACCTGGTGCTGAAGTGGGACTCCTATAAGGCGAAGCCGGGCAACCACGGGAAGTTTGATGCCCTCTGGGAGGGCCCTTATCAGATTGCCCGGGTGAACCAGTTCAATGCTTACATACTTCGGGATATGGAGGGTCAGCTCCTACCTATCCCCGTTAACGGGTTCCACTTAAAAATCTACCGCTGCTGAAGGTGCCCAAGGGACCCTTCTTTGTAGAAATTTCCCTTATGCATTTTTATTTTCAGCATGTACAGTTTTCCAGCTTTTAGTTTTCCATTTGTTTGAGCCAAAACGGGACAAAGGGAGAAAGCACAGACTTCGCAGCGAAGTCTGTTGTCGCCCCTCAGAAGGGGCGAAGTCCGTAAAGGGAGCTACTTGAAGAAAGCGGGGAAAATGGCTAAGTGGCGGTGCGTTGCCCGACTTCGCAGCGAAGTCGGGCTGCGCACCGGCCAAAGAGCGCAACTCAAAAAGAAATCTGCTGCAAAGGAGTATGTTCGGACTGCGCTCAAATTTGAGCGAAGTCCGACTTCACGCGCGAAGTCCGTTCACACTCCGCTCTCGCGCGAAGTTCGAACTGCGCTAAGCTTGCGCGCGAAGTGCGAACTTCGCGCAAAGCACGAACTTCGCCCGAACTTCGGGCGAAGTCCGAACACACTCCATCGAAAGGCGACAAATGTTCAAGGCATCAACCAAAGGTTGCAAAGGTTAAACTGCGCCCGATCCTCGGCGCAGTTAGAAAAGAAAGCAAGTCCTAATGCAAGTGGCAGTTCGGACTGCGCCCAATTTTGCGGCGAAGTCCGATTGCGCCTTGCCTTCTGGGCCAGCTCGGACGGCTTAAAAAATAATAAATAAAATATTCCAAAGTTCCAAGCCTGGGCCCAAGGCGCATTGTGACAGTTAAAGGTGGGTTTCCGCACTCAAGGGGTTTTTTCTTGAGCAGTGTGCCCAGATTGTGGCCGTGACGTCAGCCATGGCGCAGCATCCAAAGTTAAATTTAATGATTGCGCAATCTTCAAGGAAAGTGCAATCAAAGAAGCATGGCGCGGCAACCCGGGTGCGTTTTTCAAAACATTCTCCTGTGCAACCACCAAAAATCATAACGCCTTCACTTGCCAGCCGACGTACCCCCTCCTGCGCACCATTAATGATGCTGTCATTGTCTAGAAAAGGGGGTCTGATGCATCCAAACATGCCAAATCGTGCAGATTATTCCTGTCACTGCGAATTTTCCTGCAGACATCCAGAGATCGTAATTATTGCTGCTTCAATAGGATGGACAAAGGAAAGTTGCCAATGCAAGCTCAAACTAGCGAAGGGCACGAAAGTGGATATTTCCCGCAAACGGGTGTTTTCAAGAGTGAGACACCGCAGGAGCGAAAGTCAAAGTCCCGGGCAAAGAAAGTACAGCGTGGGCAAGCCCCACCACCACCGGTTAATTACCTATCTGGGTACAAGGACAGCTCGTTTTCTATGAGCCTGACTAAACTGCGGACAAATGTGGAAAGTTGGGCTGACAAGGTTTCCCCCTCTCACCATTTCGGGGCGGCATACAGATCGAACCTTTTCCGGTTCTTGTGCCCTCCTGTCCATCAATGCCCGGAGCTGGTCGACGTCATTGTCAGACATTACAGACCAGCTACAGGGCAAATTTGCAGATCCAACGGTAAACCCTTGTTCGCACTCCGCAGAGAGACGGTCCAGCCGGCTTTCGCCCCGGGGTTGCAGTATGATTCCAGCGCGATTGTTAAAAGGATAAATCTTGCCGAGCAAGCAGGGCGCTTTACGCACACAAAAAATATGAGGGATTTCCTCAACTCAGAGCTGAACGCCCCGCTCACAGCTGGACAGTGGCCAACCGGCCCCGTACCCCTAGAAAGGTTTCAGAACAAATACCTATACACCATCCTGGCGTGGGTCCTCGGCCGCGACTCTGACGAGCTGGTACAGCCGTACCAGCTAGCGCTGGCAGAATGTCTCCTATGCGGAGAATCCTATGAACCAGCAGCGCAGAGAAGTGGGAAGCGCCCAATCTTCTTCGACTGGGCGGACTGGCTTGCATACGCTATTCACTCCAGCCTGGTGAGGCTCCAGAAAAAGCAGTCAACTGAATTTCGGTTCAGTTCCTTCTTGGCGTGGCTTTGTTTGTATCACTTGCACTCCCGGATGCCTATCCCGAACCTGAAGAAGGAAGATGAGAAGGGAGAGCCACAGCCCGTCTATCTGTGGACGGATGACCTATACCGAAAAGGGTCTTACTACAAGTTCAACTTCAACTTTCTGGGCCTGGTCATGTCAGTCTTCAACGATGGTGAGATCCCTCGCCCCCCGCAAGAAATGACAAACCACTTGCTGAACCACAAACTCGAGGACGTTTTTAGACTGACGCAGGGGATTGTGGTCAGAATCTACGGATTCAAGGGCAAACCTCATCTGCTGCCCTACTGGTGCACGGATCATCAGTTTGGGATGGAGGTTGCGCGGCAGATGGATTACATAGAAGAAGAGTTCGGCCAGGGAAAGAAAAGGGGCCATATCTTTCCATATCCTCTTTCCTGGGCGAACGTTGAAGTATCGGAGATAGGACAGCATGTCTATCTCGAGCAGGAGCTCTACAACATTGGTCTGATTCTGCTGCCGCAGCGCTGGAAATACGACCCATACGGGATAAGGGGAAATTTTACACATATCTGCCCCCGGGCGGATATAATCGAAGACAGATGCGATCTAGTCCATGTTGACCTCGACTGGGAGATCGATTTGATGGAAGCATGGCCTCCGTGGCAGGAATTTTACTGCGAGGAGGTAGCATACGACCCCGAGCGAAACCCGGACCACAAGTTCTCTTCTCCAGGTTTCAAAAAATTCATCTCCAAGATAGCAGGCCTGAACTGGCCAAGAGAAAAAATTGTTGAATGCTGGAAGATGAGGTGCCGCACGCAGCACGATAAATCCATCAGGAGAAATCTGGCCGTTGATGATGACTTTTCAACTCTATATGACCAGCACATTGAAAGCTGGCGGCCTTTCGCATTTCGAGATTACGTTCCCCGAGGTCCCTTTGAGGGTTATAAAGGGGGGTCCTCCTCCCAACAGTTGTACACTTTTACAACTGCCAGTGCGGGCCCAGCAAATATCCAAATGGACCCAATGCAGCCTGTTGATTCCAAAGTGGTGCCTGAAAAAGAGCAGAAACCAGTCAAGTCAACGCCCGAGGTGACCCTTCAGGCACAAAAGGCGCCAACACCACCAGCGACCGGACCGCTCGCGGCAGACCTTCTGCAAGTCAAACCCCAGTACAAGTTTACCGTGGGAACATTAGCGCCCGCTACACCTACTTCCTCTCCTCCCGATCCGGCCATTGTTCCAGAAGAGAAGAAGAGGAAGAGGATTGATAGAATCAGGCGACCTAGCCTGATGGTGCAGCAATCAGTCGCAGAGCCGCAGCCGCATCCAGCCGCTCCAGAGGTTGTTTCTCTGGATGATCCTGAGCCAGCCGCTGGAACCAGAACCGCAGACATTCATCCAGCATCGGCTCAGGCGGAGCCCGCAGGTACGTCCGCTGCCCCTCTCCCTCAGATCCCATTTGCCCCTACTCCGACTCCATCTCCCGCTCAATCCGAGCAAGTTGTGGCCGTGTCTTCCTCTCCATCTCCACAGCCTTCTAGCGGCCATCATTCTTTCAACCAGTTTGCTCAAGACCCCAACGAATCTCTATCCCTGAGTCAAACCCCAAACCCTTCACCTGTGGTTAGTGCTGAGGCCGCGCGTTCACCGTTGCATCCACCGCCTCAGCCGCTTGAAACCCTACTAGCATCAACCGCTCCGTTCTCCGCTCCCCGGTCGCCCTCAAAAGCGGCCGTTCCTTCCAAAGTCTTCCCGGTTGTTCCTACCTCCCTGTTCGCAGGAGAAATGTCACAGCAAAACCCTAGGCTAGGGGAACCGGACTTCATGGACGACCTCCAAAACACGGACGATTTCAGACTTCGCAGCGAAGTCGGACTGTGCCCCCTTTCCAGGGCGAAGTCCGTACGACGGCAGGAAGCAGCTTCCACCTGTGCGCAACCCGACTTCTCAGCGAAGTCGGAGTGCGCCCTTTGACGAGGCGGTAGGGAAACAAACTTGAAATTTGACTAAGGCATCTCCAAGCTACGCTGTTTCTGCTGCGCAATCCGACGAGCGCTCGGGTTACGGCGAGGTTGGATAAACTGCCTTTCAAGGCAGACACGTGTCAAGCAGTATCATCCGACAAGTGTCCAACTCCGGGATCCGAGCCAAAACGTGCCGAACTCAAGGACAAGCATGGGACGCACTACTTAAGCCAGCTGCCGCCTTTAAGGCTGATTAGAGGTTCTACCTGCTCCAGCTACCCGCATTCCTGCCGATGAGAAATTCTACCTAACGCGCTGCCACAAATCTGTACAGCCTTCAGGGAGACCATGCTGCGGGTACAGTCCTGCCAAACAAAGGTCAGCATCAGCAACTCCATAGCTGCTTTTTGTCAGCCAATGTTTGACTGGGACTTTGTGCCCATTAATGTAATCGGGGGGGTTCTCATGCTATAAATAGCCACCACATTGTCATTGTAAAGGGGTGGAAGGGGAATGTCTGTTAGGGAACCATTGTAGCTGTGCTTCTGCTTATCAATATAAAGTATATGCCTGGCTCTGTTCTACTCATTCTTGATGCTGCCTCTCTTTTGTCGCGTTTCTTGTGTCATGGCTTGTTGATTCGTTTCAGCATTTGGTGGCCAAGTATTCTTAGACTTAATTAATTAGAGGATACATAGAATACTTTTGGTAGCAGTTCCTTCAATTTGTGTGTTCTGTTTAGTTGTTGTACGTAGTGGTGATTGATGCATTGTCGTGTTGTTAGTTCTCCTTGTTGGGAGAATGTTTGCTAGGGGACCATTGTAGCTGTGCGTACAAATTCTCTGCATAACACGCATACTTGGATCTGACATCTCTCGATTACTTTTTATATTTATGTTGTTGTACGTAGTGGTGATTGATGCATTGCCGTGTTGTTAGTTCTCCTTGTTGGGAGAATGTTTGCTAGGGGACCATTGTAGCTGTGCATACAGGTCTTTATATAAAAGGTATACTTAGGTTTTGCAGTTCCTGGTTGTGCTTTGTATTTATGATGCAGTAAGTAGTGGTGATTGATGTGTTGCCGTACTGTTAGTTCCCCCCACCCAACTCCACTCACATTTGTAAATCCTTTTCGCATCTTTATCTCTTTCCTGCACCCTTATCTCAAACCATAAAACCCCACAGGAAGTCGGCCTTCTCCGGAGATTGGCACGGAAGGCATTCCTTCCTTCCGGCCTTTCATGCTGGTGGGCGAATCTGGGGGTGGGAGCAAGTACAGCCAGCCAAGTGCATTAACCCAAAATCCTTTCCTCATGGCAGATTCGTAACCAACAGTTCTCTTTTTCTTTGGCATATGCATGTATGCCTTTCTCCCGAAGACTCTAAGATGTTTTGACCATGTGGAGAAAGACCACTCAAAGGAATCAAAGAGTATGTGGTTCATAGATGGACTTCTCCCTATGTATCAAAGGAAGATGAAGACATTTCCTCCAAGATCATACCAAGAGGCTTTGGATTATGCCTTGACTTGGGAAAGTGATGCAAAAACCTCACCAATGAATAAGACTCGAACGACTAGAGAATACAGTCATATGGCGGCAGAGATGTCTGAGAAGGAGACGTTTGAGGTGCAGTCATCTGAGAAGGAGACGTCTGAGGTGCAATCGTTTGAGAAGGAGACGTCTAAGGTGCAGTTGTTTGAGAAGGAGACGTCTGAGGTGCAGCCGTTTGAGGAGACGTCTGAGGTGCAGCCGTTTGAGGAGACGTCTGAGGTGCAGCCGTCTGAGAAGGAGACGTCTGAGGTGTAGTCGTCTGAGCAAGAGCCGTTTGATGTGCAGTCGTCTGAGTAGGAGTCGTTTGAGATGCCGACGTCTAAGCAGAAACCGTCAGAAAAAGAGTCGTCCAGAGGCTACGCGTCTAAAACCTACCCATCTGGAAAGCACCCGTCTGGCACTTACACGTCTAAAGGAGTTCGACGTTTGACAAATTACCCATCTGAGGAAGTCTACTCGTCCAGATGTCTAGCCGTCTGTCCTAGAAGTCTAACCGTACATATGTCTAGCCGTCAGACCCAGACGTCTGGCCATCTGTCTGAGAAAGGTGGGGGGACCACTATTGGTGTCCTTTCTAAACGATGAGGTTTAGAAAGGTGAACCCCAGAAATACGGGATGTTGGACACTCGTGTCCACTTGGGTGTCATCTACAACGACAAGAACTCAAAAAGTGGTTATGCCTTTTGATATTGTATATATTGGGACATCTTGCGAATGAAAACAAACAAATATGTCTCTCTCAGGTTGGTTTAATTGGGTTGTTACATCGTGCAACGCCATATTCTTCCTTTGTGGATGATAATGCTACTACATGTTTCTTGCCATGTCATTCAAACATTGGTTTTTTGTCACCCAGTCATCCAACATAATATGAGTTTGTCTATCCTTGTAAGAAGAACCAATCATTCTTCTTATACTCCAGGCCATATTCTATTATACCACGGACATAATGTAATACCCTCTTTGTTGCTTTCCAATGACTTTCCTTAGGATCCTACATAAATCTTGAAATATATCCTATAGTAAAACTAATGCCAGGCCTGGTGTTAGTCAGGTAAATTAAACTCCCAATCAGCTGGCGATAGAGAGTGCCAAACACCTAAGGAGACTTGTCATATCGAGACAATTGCAATCCTAGCTCCATTGGTGTTGCCTTCTGCTTACAGACTATCATCAGATATCTTTCCAATAGGGTCTTGGCATATTTGGTCTATGTGATCACAATGTGATTTTTCCTTTGCCAAACTTCCAAGCCAAGATAATAGTGTAGAAGTCCCAAATCTATCATATCAAAAAAAAATTTCAAGTCATTCTTAACGGCATCTATGAATTCATCTAAACTGCCTGTAATGATCAGATCATCAACATACAACACAAGTATCACTATCCTAGATCCAACTTTCTTGAAATAGAGATTTGTGTCTAAGGGACTTCTTTTGAAACCGTGTTGCAATAGGTGCTCGTCCATTTTGATGTACCAGACTCTAGGAGCCTGCTTCAACCCATACAAAGACTTGGTAAGTCTGCATACTTTCTATTCTTGCCCTTTGACAACAAAGCCTTTGGGTTGAGTCATATACACCTCTTCTTGAAGATCACCGTTCAAGAAGGCACTTTTGACATCCATTTGATGTAGCTTCCAACCAAACTATGTTGCCATGGCACTGAGAACACAGATGGTAGTCATCTTTGTTGTTGGTACAAAAGTTTCTTCATAGTCTATTCCTTCCTTTTGTGCATAGCCCTTTGCAATGAGTCATACCTTATATTTGTCGAGTGATCCATCTGCCTTGTAGTTGGTTTTGAAGACCCACTTGCAGCCTTTGGGCCTCTTTCCTTTAGGGAGATCAACAAGCTCCCATGTTTTATTTTCATCAGAGTCCTATTCAGCCTCCATTGATGCCTTCCACTTGGGCAAGCTAAGAGCATCCTTCACTGCTACCGGTTCTTACTCCATCATTGAAGACATCAAGCACAAATTTACTTCTTGATAAGCCATACTACGAGTTCGAAGGCGAGTGGAAGTGAGATTAGGAGGTGCATCAAGCTTGGCATCTCTGATGGTACTTTGGACCCATTTTGGAGTCTTTCGTTGTTGTGCAGGAGCAATTGCTTCAAGTTCATCATCAACAGTTGGAATGTCTTCTTGGACTTCCTCATTCTTGGACTTCCTCGTTAAGCTCTATGCTTACAACAGGAGATGTAGCATCTCGAGGGGCAGCAGTTTCTGACTTGGGCTCAACTACTTCATCAAATACTACATGTCAACTTATATGCAATTCTTGGTTTTCGGGTCCATCAACCGATACCCTTTGGATTCATCATCATACCTCAAAAAATGCATTGCAGGGATTGCACATCTAGCTTGGTTCTCTTTTTCTTTGGCATATGCATGTATGCCTTGCTCCCGAACACTTTAAGATGTTTTATGGAAGGCTTCCACCCAAACCAGGCTTCTTCTTGTGCAACTCCTTGTAATGCCTTTGTAGGCGCTCTATTCAGAAGATACACTGCAGTGGTGACAGCTTCAGCTCAATACTGTTGCTCTAGATTGGCTCTTGTGAGCATGCAACGAACCATTTCCATGATGGAACGGTTTCTTCTCTCAGCAACCCCATTTTTTCGTAGAGTATAAGTTGTAGTGAGTTGTCACTTTATTCCATTCTATGCAAGAAACCTTGTGAATTCCTTGGATGTATATTCCCTCCCCCCCCAATTTAAGAGAAGGAAATAGAATGCCTAGTTCCTTTTTCACACGCTGCTTGAAACGATGAAAGTGTTGGAACGCATCAAACATTGGTTGGAAGGACACCCATATCTTTATGGAGTAGTTATCAACAAACAACTGGAAATATCTTTTTCCACCAAAACTAGCTTTCATAGGTCCGCACAAATCAGTGTGTATCACATCCAATGGAGTGTCAGCTCAACTCAAATGGTACTCGATGTTGTTTCCCTACTAAACAACCCGAGCAAACTAACAATGTGGGTGAAAAGTTGGGTAGACCAATCACCATTTGATTTACTCAGTTGAAGTAGTCGGAACTAAGATGCCCATATCTCCTATGCCAGAGGTAGGTTGCATCCGTCGTGGCTATTGACAATGCTACATTTGGAGCAGATTGGACATCTATGGCAAAAACGCCACTTTTGTAGGAACCGATGGCAATATTTTCATTACTTTTCGTGATAAAACACCTCTTGTGGCCATTCTCAACTCTAAAATCAACCTCCATGTTGTGATCCAGTAGTTGGGGCACAAAGAACAAGTTGTTCGCCAGGCTGGCTATATAGAGTACCTATTTGATAGTGCATTTTCCATCTAGAATATGAACTAAAACATCGCCTACTCCTTTTACCTTGTACGTTTGATTATCGACAATGGTCACCGATTTCCCTTCTTTTGCTTCCAAGGTTTCAAATCATTCTTTGCCCCCTGTCATGTGCTTACAAGCACCAAAATCAATGAACCAAACATCATCCTTGGGTTTGGTTGCATCTTTTGTCATGAGCCCCTTGTATGCTTATTCAGAATCTGAATCTGACTCTTTGATGGCAACATGCCGTTTTTGCAACTTTGGTTTGGGACATGGTCTATATTGCTTCTTTTTTGCTGAGGTTTGTGGATTTTATCACCCTATGTGGCTGAATTGTACCAACAATGTTTGGTATCATGTCCTCTTTCACAGATATGGCAATACCTCTTTTGCTTCTGAGGTTGCTTCTATGATGATGAGGATGAGGAGGAAGGACCTTTCTGCGAAGAACCCTTTGGTGTTTTTTGTTTCCCAGATTTCTGACTAATGAGTGCACTATTTGACAATTGGTCCCTCAATTTGTTGATTGCTTCTTCTTGTTGCAACAAATTGACCAACTCTTTGAAGGAAACCGCCCTATTGGAGACTTGTAAGGAGGTGATAAGCACTCGAGACGAATCTGGTAAAGCTCAAAGTATAATTGGAACTAAGAGCTTGTTGTCCACTTGTTCACCCATAGCATTCAATTTGACCTTCAATTCTACGACTCTGCAAAGAAATGCCTCTATACTCTCTCCATCTCCCACTCTCAATGTGTGGAGTTGTGATTGAAGGTTAAGAATGGTGGACTGATTCTTCCCTTCATAGATGGTAGTAAGAGTGTCCCATGCTTGCTTGGAGGTCTTGGCTTCACAAATGTGTGGCTGGATGACATTAGCTATAGCAACGGTGATGAGCATCAGTGCTCTTTTATTTCCATCATCATATTCCTCTCCTTCATCCACGTTTAGAGGTCACATATTTTAGCCTATCACAATATCCCATAGCTTTTCCACTACAAGATAGTCCACATCTTTGCCTTCCATGGTCCGAAGTTGAGACCTTTCAGGAGTTGAAAACCTATGAGAAACACTTTAGGAGTGTACATAATGAGGGTTCTTTATCTCTCCAAAATTGTTCCCCTTTCAATATACCGCCAGTCCAATATATCGTACCTTTCAATATACCCGCCATTCCAATATACGCTACATGGAAGAAGCTAGTCCTCTCAATATATGTGATCGTACATGAAAGAGCGCAGTAAGTAGTACCTAGGCAGTACGAAAAGGGATTCATATGTCCTTGACACTTGCTTAATAAGGCCTCCTAGGAGAGTCAATTTTAGGGTTTATGTCAAGCAACAAGGGCGAATAGGGTGAATTACGGAGTGAAAATAATTTGGGTCTCCTCATTTATCCCCGATGATTAATAGGGATAGACCCTAAACATCATTGTTGCAACTATTTTAGGCGCTAAGCGCAATAACGAGTATCGACAACATTACCTGTAAACGACCGCTAGAGGCACTATAGATACCAAACACTACTTCAAACCTTAAGGTTTGAGAAAAGGATGATTGTTGTAAATTCCTTTTTTTATCCAATGCAATAAAGCATGAATGTGCAAAATACGAAATGCAAATGCTTGGAAAAAAATAAGGTGTTGGACTCCGCCAAAAATGCACCCTTTTACAATCACAACGCTTGAGAAATTTGGAAAACAGAATTTGAAAGTTTGCAAAATGATCAAATCACCCTCATCAATGCAAAAGAAGGCAAAAAATCCACTTTGAAACCTTTATACCTCCTACGTCCTTTTTTAGAAAGTATTAAAGTGAATGTCGTATTTTTTTTATGTTTTCTATGTGAGAAAAATGCTCTTTTACAAAAAAAAATGCGATTAAAAATTTAAAAAAAAAAGCAATTTTCACTCACCCTTTTTTTTTAAATCTCACCCCCCACTTTTTTTTTTTAGATTTAAACAATTTTTTTTTTCAAATATGATGTTTTTTCTTTTAAAATGTGCCCTTTTGTTAAAAAGAACATGCACTTTTCAAAAAAAATTCCGACCTTGTTAAAAAAATATAGCGCACAATGATTTAAAAATTTTAAAAAGAAAAATTCAGGCAGGTAGGGGATTTGAACCTCGGTCTTTCGCCTGCATTTGACCTTTATCTCCAGCGCGCTAGCCGGCTGGGCGGACCTGCTTGTAAAGTATGGAAAACGCCATGAGCTCCTTGAACGCTTCTCAACACCCTACACGTGTTGAGGGATTAAAAAAAAAATGCTTGCTTTTTTTTTTATATTTTGGCGTGGTAAGATTTGAACCTAGATCTTCATGGCTCCAAAGCGCCTTATCTCCACATGCTAGCTGGCTGGGTGGACCAACTCATCAGGTCTAAAGAGGCATTTGTAGATTTTAAACAGTTATCCTCTACTCCTCTTCAACGGCTCAACTCGCGGGGGTTTCGTTTATCTGTCGTCAGGATGTGGTGTAACAAGCCACGTGGGGGGACCACCATACAATGGTCACCCTCGTGCCTGTCTTAACACGTGCGCGCCAATTGTTGGGCGCTTTGAGGCGGTTGGTGGCCTCTATTGCCCAGTTGATTGGGCTTAGTCTTGCTGCTCTTGCGCCACGTGGTGGATGCTCTTTGGTGGAACCGTTCCTCTGGGCGGTTGCGGGGCCAGTGACAGTCGCCTGCGACCACCATACAGTGGTCACCCTCGTGCCCGTCTTAACACGTGCGCGCCAGTGGCCTCTATTGCCCAGTTGATTGGGCTTAGTCTTGATGCTCTTGCGCCACGTGGTGGAAGCTCTGTGGTGGAACCGTTCCTCTGGGCGGTTGCGGGGCCCAGTGACAGTCGCCTGCGAGTTGATCGGCGGGTTGACCATCAAATCCAAAAAAAAAAAGCCACGTGGGGGCAAGGATTTGCAGTTGACTAGCTGCACAAGTGGTCGTTTTTGTCTTTGAGCGTGCCGCAGTTGACCACGTCATTTGCGAAGGAGTGCGTCCACAATAAAGCCCGATTTGTTGCTTGCAACCAAACTACCTTACTACAACGCCATGTAGAGGGGTTTCGGGCAGCTAGTTTCTTTTATTTTTTTATTTTTTTTGTTATGCCTTTCGCATTCTTTCTGTTGTCCGATGTTACCAAAACCCTCCTACGTTTCGACCAGCAGAAGCACTTCTAATGCAACACATACCTCACAGTGACGGAATGGAACTAGGCACTTTTGATTGTGGCCGACGGCAATGCGGACAAGGTTTCTATTGCGCTCAACCCTCTATTTAGGGGACTTTGGGGTGAGTTAGACAAGGGTGAGTACCAAAGGCCCTCGATAAGGGAAACTTGATCTTATCTATGTAGGTCTGAATCCTATTGTTAAAGCCATAAATTATAGTCTCAAAAATGTATTTGAGCACCTGATTCACCTACGTAGCAGCACTGCTCGTTTGACTTTCCTTCGACCAAGTTAGGACAGGATCTCACGTCATAGATCTCCACAAACCCTACGACTTCAGATTATTTCAAACAGTTTTTGACATCGATCCGATCAACCTTACTATCGCTTGAGATCCAAAAACGTCAGTGCCCCCAATCTGCTCGGTCGACCAAAACCTCGTCAATCTCCTAGCCTTCCCTTCAAGAGCGGCAAGGTTGTTTTTTCTCTTTTTTACCAATCTACAAAGACAACACGTCAACTTGTTATCTTGGAACCAAGTCACAAATACCTGCCTCTGCCTTTCTGTATCCACAACGGCCAAGAGTGATCTCCTTGTCAAAAACCTGCATGAGTCAATGGAAGGGCTTGTCGTTGGATAGCAACAATTGTCCCTCCTATCAAACCTCATGATCTCTCCCAATGGTAGCTTGAGCCAAGGATTTTGTTCTGATAAACCAGATCAACTTAATGCCATAGGTTTAGAGTATATTCAGATGACTAGAGCTCTAATACTAATGATGGTAAAGCAAATCAATTTCATTGATGGGCATTGAAGCCTATTTATTACATGCCTTAGGGTTACAAACTAGAAGATTGATACTCCCGAGGAGATCATTACATGAAAGAAATATTAGAATAATACCCCATCTAAAAATGCATGACCTAATAATAAAATAATGTAATATATCTTATCCTAACATCTTTGATTTGGACATGTGCTTCCTGCCATCTATCCTTCTCTTTAGCAGGATTTGGGCACTGCTCTGCCTTCTTTCCTTGAGCCCGAGTTACTACTAGCACGTGTTTCTCCTTCTGTTGTTGGTCTTGTGGAGACTCCTCAATGCCAATAAAATTGACATTCTGTGAGTTACTTGAACTCGCTTTCTTGGGCAATTTACCTCTCTATGATTGCCCGGTCCACACCATTTGCACATCATTGCAGTATTATTTCCATTGGCCCCTCCCATCGTGGCATTCTTACAACTGTGTGTAGGTGTTAATAAAGGACACAGTTTGAGGGAGATGAAAAATTTCTTTGATATGGTCTAATTGACCTAATAGCAAACATAATGTTCTGATATTTTGATGGAAATGGCCCCAAATAGAAGCCAGAAATAGCTTATTTAACATTTAAAAGGAAAAAAAAGGGTTCTTCATACAAATCACGTAACTAAGCTTGGAAGTAGTGACATCCATGGGCTCCAACTGAAATCTGAAAAAAGCATCCTTGGAAGTGTGCAGAACACCTCCTGTGTTGGGACACTCTTCTAAAGTACACCATCACTGTGCTCAAAGCCACTAATTTCAAATAGGTAAAGCTATCAAAGATGATGAAAAGGAAAATCAAATCTAGAACAGTCAATCAAATGGATACATTTCTATGATTTAAAATTTTAAAACCAATTCTCCAAGAACTAACACTCAATATGAAATTTAACTCACTCTTCTTCAGTTGAGAAATCATCCACAAAGTAAGCATTATGAACCTGAACAACAAAAGAATACAACCTATAATGGTATCACCTAGGGAAGAGAAAAATGGTCGTAGCATATCCAACACAATCAGTTAGACCTTAGAATGGGTTTAAATACTGAAAAGTATATACATTAACTGTGAAATCATGAGATTAAAAGGTACAAGCTCAACCAGTTAAATTTCTCAACTTTCAATCAGGGTTCGAATATTGCTAAGCGATACATGTATAACTGTCAAGTCGTCGTAATACCATTATGTGGTCACGATGTAATATGGGTGGGGCTCATTTCAATCTCATACAACCAATTTAAAAATAAAAATTTAAAACAAAAAAAAAAAAGTTGATCTCTTCATAGAAAACCAAGATTGGTTGAAAATAATGCCTGAGCAGATTTTCTTTTATTGAAAAAACACCACATACAATATATTTAAAAGACCAAGGGCAGGCAAGAAATTCAGCAAGTTATTACAATGACTGGTAAACAAACATAAAAAATATAATATGTACAATCAATCTATAAGAGGACTTGCATTTGGTTTTGATCATAAGTTAAAAAAATGGCTACATCCATACATGGAGGCAGGGTACGGTTGATGTAAATTTTCAATTGTTTTATGAATTCACTTCAAAAATCAACATGATCAATATAAAATTGAACTGCCAAACATTCAATTATAAATGAAAATGAGGTTATTCCTCTTAATTGTACCCTGATTTGTTATAATGTTCCATGCAAATCCATGCTGTCTATAACTTTTTTACTTTGATTTCCTATGTATGTATAAATCTTCTGTCTTGTTTTGCATGTTCTTCAACACTTTTCTTTGTTTGAGTGAGTGAAAAACAGCACCAATGAGAACGTCTCACTTAGTCATGAGAGATGGGTGTGGGGGTGTGTGTTCTGTTTTGTTTTATTCTGGTATTTTGTAGCAACAGACATCCAGAAAATGGGAGGCATCAGGTGGCATTTCCTTCCTATTAAAGGTGGCTCCTCCATGATTCATTGTCTCAAACATGCATTACCATATCTGATGCATATATTCTACATTAGCGTCTGTCTCTTGGTTTCAGAGATTACAACAGATCCACTTTCTAAATAGAGTTTGATAAAGAAGATGCACAACATGATTAAATAATGTTTACATTATTTGATAGAGTAATTCCCAACTAAATTTAAAATGCAATCATGTTCATATTACCTGGTAATGGATCCCTTATAATTCCTACTGTGATCAATGCTGCTCTTGCCTTACTGTGAAATTCATTAATTTTATCTGGCTCTTCAGCTGTACAATTTGGAGGTAAAACAGGTAGATCACTCTGCAAATCAAAAATTAAAAAACTGATTCTCGTCATATCTTCAGATCAATTTAAAAACTCAAACGAATAAAGATACTACCAAGCTATTTTACCTGTTCCATAATAGCCTTATACATCATACTGAGAGCCTTCTTTCCGTAGGGACTATCATAATTATATGCACTCAAAGATGGCCCTGCCCTACACAAAACAAGTCATACATGTCACACTCAAATTATTATAGTCTTTGGCTCATTATGGCATAACATGCTCTTGTGACAAAAACATCAACTTAAGAATGGTTGCTCCAGTGGAAATTGGATAACAGACTTGCAAACAAAAAGGTTAAATAAATTCTCATTCAAATTCACTATATCCATCTTACGTGTATTTAGTCTATAAGATGTACAATTACAAGAACAAGTTCAAAATATATCATATCTTACAACATACCTGCGATCACCTTGTGTCAATGCCCCAAGAGTTTCCAACCTCTTAGCAACAATGGAAGCAAATCGACGCTCTCCACCCAAGTTCGTGAAAAGTAATCTGTAAATTTTATGTGAAAGTTAAATTTCAAGGAGAACAACATTAAAATTTAAAACACCATGCAACTTATTTATAAATAAAAATTAGTGACAGCTACTATGGGAGCACAGATGACCCTTCCAACATGATATTTAGTTCTCTTCCACCTGTGGGGCGCATAACTGATGAGCTTTGATCCTGAGAAATCTTTGTGGTAGGTGGTCGTCACCTACCACTAGCCCACTGTCTCGTGAACTAAACATACCATGTAACTACATCAAATCTATAGCATGTAGGTTTTATCTTGAACCCCTTCCCTAAGTTTCATATCACCATCAAATCATATCAAGCAAGATCTTATAAATGGGTGTATGTCAAGAAAACCACAATAGCAATTCTCTTGATGAGAAAAAATAGTACAATCATTAAAGTTAAGCACCATAATCGAAGTTATGATGGCAGTTACAGATTTGGAAGTCAGTCCCTGTATACTTGAGTTACCACCTTATATTGACATGACAATTGAATGTGTTGATAAGCACCAATTCAACTAATTGCCATAATAAATACTGAAAAGTAAAATTGACATAGGACTTGAAAGAGTAAATTTACATCAAGCATAAAACACCTCAATTTATTTGAAGCAAGCAATGGTCACTTTGAGCATGAACTCTTGACAGATAATTAATTCAAAAGTACTAAAATATGTAGACAAAACATAGGTTAACAAGAAAGGAAAAAATGTGGGCAAAAAAATTCCCTATAGTTCAAATTTGTTTTTGCAAAAAGGAATAACTAAAATATAAACAAGTGTAGAACTAAAAATTAACATGTTGGCAAAGGTATTTAACCAATGGATTTAACCATGGAAAACAGTTTCTTAATTTGCCCTTGTCTATGCAGATAATCTATTTGTGCTTTGTTTCTCAGGGAACTCACAGTTGTTGTGCCTTTCCCCAAGATGAATCTGTAAAAACATCACTACAGTGATTGTCTTTCCCTAGGATAAAGGCAAGAAAATGACAACATAGTAGGCATTAATTTTCTATAGTATAGAGAACAGGTATAGGCAGATAATGTGTAGGTAGTTACATGTTTATACTGAATAGGTATAGATACACAAATGCATAATAATATTCAATATACATGTTTAGATAAGAAGGTAGAACAAAGATTGACGGATGACAATAGGTAGGAAAAAGCAATATGAAAAAAATACCAAGAAATACATCTCTATAAAATGACTATTCATAACTAATCGAGCCTACAATAGGACTTTTAGTGTTCAAAATCCATTGTCTGATGGACAATATATTTTAATAGACATTAGCAATAGCAAGGCAGTGAGCCAGCATCTCTCCGACCAAGATTTATTTTTCCAATCATTGAATGATTTCATAATTAAATACTCCAGTTTTGCTGACTTGAAGTCCATGTACATTATATACAATCATGATGAAAATCCTTAGATCCTTGCCATCAAAGTTAAATACCTTCACGGTAATGTGTATGTCGATAAGAGTCAACATTAGATTATCTTCAATCCCAACGTTTGAAATTTTTCAAGCCACTCAATATTATCAAATTTGGTCACATTTTGCAAAATATTAGTGTTCTTATTTTAAACATATGTCTCCAATTTGGGAATGTGTTGACGCCCTTAAACATTATGTTCAATTTTTAACACATAAGCAGGAAGCTTTTCGGGAATGTGATTTATTCATTTTGCTTCTGGTCAAGACAATTTTCAGTCAGGAGGCCATTTCCAACCAGTGCTTGCCAATATTCATTTCACCCACCCAGCTTGCACCCTACATTTAACTCTCTCTATATCTAAAATTCCTTTTATATGTATGTTTATGGAAAACTGTTGTTAATGGTTGTTGTTGTTGTTTACACTTTCCAATACCTTCAATTTGGGAGTACAATGCTGTGCTACATTTGGCATCATTGCTACAATGAGTCTAGATCAGAGACTACAGTGACACTCAAGAGAACCAGAAGGTGAATGACAAATAATTCAGTGCATGGGCATAGTGGACAAGAACATGGGCAGACAAGAGAGGAATCAACCTGCAGATCTTAGAGACTTCAACAACGGATGATGAGTGAACCAACTTGCGAAGGAGCAGGCTGTAACGAAGAGGTGTGCGAGGACCTGTGCAACAAACAACAAAAGAGCCAACATGACAATCTTCACAACAATAGTCGACATGTTGACCAACAAGAACCATGCAATAGCCAACGCAACAAAGAACAACCGATTGAATATGGAGAACATGGAGAAGTGACGTAACCTGAAGTACATGTAGAAGAAGTATAGTCACGGATACAGAACACACGCAAGTATTTGCCCACGAAGAAGACGTAAGAGCATGCACACATGAAGGAGATGCAAAAACATTTGTGCACGAAGAAGACGTTCAAGCATGTGCACACAAACAAGACGTGCAAGCATTTACACACGAAGACATGAACATTTGTGCACGAAGAAGATGTAAAAGCATTTGTGCACCAAGAAACATACAAGCATTAGCGCATGAAGAACACACAAGCATTTGGGCACAAAGGAGGCATGCAAGTGTTCGCGCACAAAGAAAACAAAATGGAGGCCGACAATGATGTCTCCTAAAGTAGTGAGGCACGCAAACATGGAGAATGACAAGCAGGGTCGCGCACAAGTATACAAGTTCAAGCAAGTGATGACCCCAACAATGACACAACCGCAAGGGAGATTTCCAAAAGTGCGAAGGACAAGAGTCAAGCACAGCAGCAACAACAAGGGAGTATGTCCAGGAGACTTTAATCGACAATTGTAAATATGCAAAGGTTGCATAGTTGTAGCATAGTTGAATAAGGCAAATAATTGTTTGAACAAATTAGACAGCACCTATCAGAACCAGGTTCATCAAGTAGAGAGAAATCTGACAAACAGCTACAACAAGGAATACCACATTCAATTCAAGGACAGGTTTCAAAACAGCCAATGATGGTGGTTGTCGTAGGCAAATAGAAGTGCCCAACGTTTCCAGGAGACAAGAAGGAAGATCCCAAAAGATACATTGGTACATGCTTAACCATATGGAAGTCCAATGGAGATTGGGACAAGGATTCATGGTTGCGTTTATTTCTAGCCACGTTGTGTGGAATCACAATGGATGGGCAGCTCAAACACAAACAGCCATTCGCAACATGGGAGCATTTGAACATGGAGTTTGAAAGAGTTCAAGCTACTTCAAGACGATACGGAGATCAGTGGTGAGATACATGCAACAAAGCATAAGAAAGATGAAAATATCAAGTCGTACACCCATTACCTAAAGGAGCTTATCAACAACAGAAAAAAGAACCCAACAGATGGACTTTACAGACATTGGTTCATGGATGGACTCCTCCCTCGATACAAGAAAAGGATGATTGTTGTCGTTGACATTGTATCAGGAGGCGTTCGATAGAAGCCCTCAACCTTACATTGGCAAGACGAAGTGCAAGTCAAAAAAGAGATGATAGTGGCTCAAACAGTGAGGAGGACTTGAATGCAACCATTCAAGCCTTGTGGAAGGATTTGGAGTGCATGATCAGCAATGTGAAAGTTGAGAGAAAAATTAAAGAAAAGTACATATGGTGTTCAAATGTAAGATGGTTGGTCACATAAACACCAATTGTCCAACGAAAACATACTATAACATTTGTGAAGTAAATAGGCATTTGATGGTAGATTGTTCCTCTAACCTGAAAAGCACACAGTATCAAAGCTTGACTATACAAAAGCAACAAGTCGACCAAAAACCAGCACCTCAAAGAGTGGAAAGGATGCAACTAGAGGTGGATACTGGAACTATTGCTAAGAGAGCAAACCTCAAACACAAAATTAGCCTGATAATAGATTTGGAGGCAGAAGCAAATTATAGTAGGACTCCAATAGAAAGACCAAATTAACAATGTAGGAAGTGTCAAGAGTGAGGACACTTTGCACAAAATTGTATAAATGCACCAGTCGTAATGGAGGTAATTGGACAATGATGTGCCAATGGTGCAGACCTAGCAACCACAACCAAGTGAATTGTCGGTAGACAGTGAGTAGCAGCAACTCGCATATTGTCAACATGATTGGCATTGAAGCAACAACATTTTTGGAAAAGCATGTACTCATTATTATGCACACACAAGCAAAGAAGGCTAAGTGCCCAGACCTTGTCAGGGAGAAGTGGTAGGAGGTTCGTGCACAAGTTGAAAAAGAAATTGCAAGAATGCAATGATAAATAACAGGAGTCCATCTTCTCTGATCTGTCCGACTACAATTATATTTTGACTCTCAGTAATCTGTTTTATCTGGGTTTCTGTTTGTGCCAACTGAGAAGTGTAATTTTCTCTCATTCCTGAAATAAAATTAAGATTTTTTTCTCGTAAAAAAATAAATAAAAGGAGTCCATCACAATGGAGGAAGAAAATTCATCAACAAAATACTTGGCATTGCAAGTGCTGGACTCAAGCATATCTGTCAAGATTTCTAACTTCCTTCGCATAGTACTAGAGCTTCATGCGACGGCCAAAGAGTTGGTGTGCACAACAAGAAAAAAAAATGAGCAATTCGAAGCCACAATGAAACAAGCACCAAAGGATCAGTATATAGACCCGACAATCCTGATGATTGATGTCGAGAAGAGGCCTGCACTGATCCACATTGAGCTACTTGGGCATACAAGTAATCATGGATGGGGACTCCAGTGTAAATGTTTTGCCTAAATGAACATGGAAACAATCGTGTGCACCATTTTTATGGTCACATAATTTCCGACCATAAGCAGCAAATCAATACAAGAATAAATAAAAGGAGTCTTAACCACCCAAAAAGTGAAGATTGTAGAGCAAACATTTCTTCTGGATTTTGTGATCACAATGCAAAAACCAGCATATGGTGCATTGTTGGGATGTGATTGGTTGCACACGGTAAAGGTTGATCACAACTAGGAGAAGGACCGTTTCACATTCAAGAAAGGCCAGCACAAATATGTCATCGATTTAAAAAACCATTTCATCAGTGAAGAGTTGGCATCTTCAAACAAGTCTGGAGAATCTTCATCCAACGAAGAAAGGATGAGTGGAGTGGACATAGAACGAAGGGGTGTTGTAATTGGAGGAGTGCGTGGAGGATGAGGGGTTCTCGAACAATGACCTACCCCCTTGGTAGATGGAAGACTATGAGGTCTTCCAACCCACATGTTTTTGTCTTATGATGGAAGAAGTGTAGGATGAAAAACCATTTAGAAGAAATTATAGCATACCTTAATTACCCAAGAGAAAGTGAAGTGTGTGCAAAGTCATTAGCTAGGGCAAGTCGAAATGAGTTGTCGCATGTTTGCACAATTTAGTGTGTTGACATTGCAGGCCCAAGGGTTTTGGGGCAATTACTATCGATTGGGTTCAGGGAAGGCATAGACCATTGCCGAAGGGAAGATTTCAGCACTTGAGAATAGTAACCAAGAGTTGAGTGGGCAAGTTCATCATCATGGTGTTCAGTGGGCATGATATACGAACTACGTCAACAAGTTGAAACAAGAAAGTGATGCAGTGAAAGAGCAACTTCGACAGATGAGTGTGGAACCTATACAAGTTCCCACATCTCCTCCTTTTCAATGGCCTTCTATGATATATCAACCCACGCCCTAGAGTAGCCACACACAATAATCGACAAGAACATCGACAGGTTTAAAGGGAAGGGTAGATGTTGGTGGTGGTTCTAACTTCTAACTTGGCACCGCCACAAGCACCACCTCGAGCACAATTAAATGCATATGAGTGATGAGTATGCACGTATTTAGATTGTTTATAGTTTCATTGTATGTGTTTGTAAACAATCATATTACATTAGTTGTACACTATATTTAGTGTTACGTATGCAAAGTGTTTGGTGTTATGTGTGCATAAAACGATTGTTATATACAGGGTAGTTGTTAGCAAACAGGCACAACGACATTTGTGTAATTATGCAACTACCTCCCCACCTAGTTTTTTTATTTATACACCTCTACATTCATTGGAAAGAGATATCAGATATAGTTGAGTATCTTGCAAAATTATTCAACAAGGTTGTTTGTTGTGGGTTTCCTACCTCCCTCCTATTCACACCATATTATCCACCCCGTCCACAAATTTGGGGACTATTGAGATCCAAATAACTAGAGGCTATCATGATTGGGCACACATTCGCTATGGTTTATGCAACAGTTTTGAATATAAAAACTCTCAAAAACGTTGGATCAGGGCATGCTTAAAGCAAGAGGGAATAATAGTTTTAGAAGTGATCATCAGACTATTGATCATGTTTTCACTCTTAGGGCTATTATTGAAGAGGCTCATCAACGGTCTTCTACAGCATTATGTTGATTTTTGGACTTTAGAAAAGCCTTTGACACCGTTCCCAAGCATCTTTTATTTTAGAGCCTAAATGGCATTGGCATCTCACAACTCTTTATCACTGTCATCAAGCTATATGAGGTACTTTTTGGTCGTTTTCAAATTGCATTTGGTTTCTCAAAGGATATCCAAAGCACCACTGGCATGAAACAAGGTTATCCACTTTCTCCTTCACTCTTTGAAATCTACATTGACAAACTTGAAGAACTTTATTCGTCAAAACACACATGTTGACAGCAGTTACCTTCTCCATCATGTCTTGATGGCTATATTGTTTTTGCAAATACGTCTAACTTCTACTCATAAGGGCCTGCAAAGACAATCGGATGCTCTTGCCCGCTTCTATGACTCAAAAACAACTCAAAATCAATCTTAGAAAGACTAAATTGATGAGCCTCAACACATCAAAGAGCACCCTACATTAGTTTTAGTTCTATAAGGGCGATTCCATTGAGATCACCATTGCTTACACCTACTTGGGGGTTCAATTTATAGTTCATTTCTATGATCTTCAGCCAGCTTAATAGTCATGGCTTGAAAGGGATATGCATCTCTCTCAATCTTGGAACATCAAAGTTTCCAACAGCATTTCAAGTCATACCTACAAAGATGCACCTCTTTGATAGCATCATCAAAACCCCATAGTCCTTTATGGATCTGAGATTTGGGATCCACGTCGAATTGGGCTCACATTGAGAGGGTCCAAAGTTCAAACTATTTTTCTTCAGCAGTTTATCTAATGTTAAAGAATAGTTCTTCAATGGATTGCTCAAGCTAAGTTTTGCATTCATCCTCTTCACCTCAAAAGCATTTTCAAAATTATTTTTCAGCTTCATCGTCTTAGATCCAAGGGTGATTGCACCCCAAGTTGAGAGAGATACCCATATTTGACGCTTTGCTCTTCACAATGGATTACTTCTAGAAGCACTTTTGGTCGTCACTGTGGATGGGACTTAGAAGTTATCTCTTCTTTAGTTTGTTGGCATCTCCATAGATCGATTACCTCCATTCAAATATTGTTTAAACTTTAAACGCTCCTCCCTTTCTTCTTCCTGACAAGAGGGTAACTAATCAGGCAATCAAAGATGACGTTTATCAATAAGATATTCAAATCATTTGGGTTACTCCATCTCAGCCTCCTAGTCCTAAGTTGGCCTCCTACACTGAACATTTCATGAGGATTTAGAATGACATTATTACTTGCCTTGACTGTGTCAAACGACATTGGACAAACAACCTTAGGATTCCTCTTAGTCAGAGAGAGAGAAGGTATTAAAGTGGAATGAAATTCTATCATGGAAATATGCCACTAGAAACAATAGCTTGTATAAGAAGAGCATCACAATGAAACAGTTAGAAAGCAAGAGGGCCACTACCCCACACACACTTGTCACAACTCAATGTTAATAGCAGTGACAAGTCCCACATAAGAGGGACTAAGGGCTTGAACCTAAAGCCTACTACCCCAATGGTTCAAAGTGTGCACACATCAGTTGCGAGTGGAGACAGACCACCATATTCCTCAAGAGGATACGATATCTCAGTTTTGCTCTATTCGGGAGGTGGATACTAGAGAACATTTTATCTTCATGTGCCCTATTTATTATGAGATTTGAGGGAGGTACTTTTGCTTATATAGAGACTTTGCAGGATTGCTTGACACTTCTTCACCTATCTTGACCAAAGATGCTTGGCTCTAAAGCGTAGGGAAGTATGACTCTTTGATGTCAATCATCACAAGGGAGATCGACTACTAATTGACTAATTGCCTTATTCTTTCACTCTATCTATGCAGTCGAAAGTAATAAATGTTCATTTGAAGCAATAGCTCTCTAGGATATTAATAACATTTCTATGTGCCCCTGTTTGCATACAAGAATTGTTACTAGGGCTTCAGTTCTTTCTTCTTCTTGCATGTGACAAGACAAGACTACACTTCTCCACCATCGGGTTTTGGCCACCCCTCATGTACCGAGGAGTTGTAGACAAATGCAACTTACTCGTTTTGTATCCTCTTCTATTGGTTCCACAAACATGAATGCTAGAAGAGTCTTGAGGGGTCGAACTCCATGTTCTCCATGAATTATCCAACCAGGCCCTCTTAGTCCTGGCCATTCTCCTGGGAGCATCATTAGGTCCTGTGTTGGCCCTTTTCAAATAATTGATGACAACGATGATTGTGCTTATACTTTACATTCTACTTTGGATTAGTATTGGTACTTGAATCAACTGGAGCTCCTCTCTATCTTTGTTTCACCTTCACTTTTGGCTCTCTCCTCATCATTACTTTTAGCATGTTAGTGTTTATCCATTTTGGGTAAACCTCAAGGCTGTAATTGTATGCCACATAGTTAGTTCTATTTCAATGTAATTTACACTAGATTCTTTACTCTAGTTTAGCTTATTTTCATAGTACTTTTTGGTTACTACAGTGCATTGTAACAGCTCTTTTCAATGAGTCCCATTGGCCTACTTTGGCCATCTGTGGACATTAATAGTCTAATTGGCCTACTTTGGCCATTTGTGGACATTAATAGAATTATCTCATCTAATAACTAGGTTCTATTTTCAACTACCATAATATATTTTTTAATCTGAAATGTTATTTTATTAAATTATGGGGCATATGTAGTTTCGTTTTCTTTATAATAACCCATTTGTGTTGATCATTAGTAAAAGTGACTAGTAAAGATTTATGATAGTTCTTTTTCTAATTATATCTACACAGTTTTAATTTTTGTAATACCTTGTTATATATTTTCTTGAATTTTGTATATGGTTTTCTAAATGATTGCTATTTCTTTTTAATTAAGTCCTATGTGCACAGCCTATGCATAGGATGTGGATTTTACTCAAAGTACATAGTATGGGCACATAATTATTCTCAAGACACATAAATATGGGCACAGCCTATGCATAGGACGTGGATTTTACTAAAAGTCCATAGTATGTGGCCTTCCAAGGCTACACAGCCCAAAACAGACTATCCAAATAAAGTAATTGATGGATATCCAAATGCTATTTGGAATAATTCTGCTTCTCTCATAGCCTATTTAAGTTTGCAGAGTCAAAGGGAAATTTAAGGTAAGTCCTCTCTATTGTTTTCCTATAATTATAATAGCAGAGGTGTTAAAGGACTCAAATAATCTAATATATAATCTACATGCAATTGAATTCTGTAGTCATCTGTGTTAATTAGGTGGATTCAAGCATAAATTGACTTGCATTTCATAGAATCATCATTATTGTTTATCATTAGACTGCTTTTATTTCTCTATATCGTATAGCCTACAAGGGAAAGATGATGGTGCCAGACTTCCGTTATTTTGCATATAGTTTTAATCATCACCCCCTATGGCTAACTGTAGTTCTTTCATACATCTCAAATGAAAGCACAATTAACCTATTTGCAAATTTTTGGAAGATCCTGATTTGGCTGCAACCAGTCCTTCAGTCATGTCCAGATATCCAACCTGATAAGATTGACTATTTGCACCACTGGATCAATTATAACAAACTTTAACCATTGCAGTGAATATTTACTAATCTCTGCCCATATCTTGTCCAGCTTCCACCATCAAATCGATAACAAGTTGGCAACTTTGTGATCATTCAGTGTCCCCAAAACTCCTTTTTAATAGAAGCACAAAATTTAACAATGACTAAACTAACAAAAAATGAAAAAGCAACAAAATACCACCTATACTCTGGTGCACAGGCTTGGTTAGATCGATGTGTTCTACCAAGTTGTTGAATTGCACGATCAGCACTCCATGGCAGTTCAAATGTCATGTGCACTCTCCGTTTCTGGCATTGCCATGAAATTAAACAATGATTTAGTTTTTCAACACCTAAGGAATTTCTGACTCAAATGTAAATATCCCAAGTATTAGTGATAATTTTTCTATAAACATATTATACCAAAGCTTGTTAGAATGTCAAAGACCAAATACCTGATTTTTCGCTCGCCTGTCTGCTTGCAAAGATACTCCTGCAGATCCTGCTTCAGAAATCACTGCAACGAGCTTTGTCCCATCCATGAAATGCTGTTTCTCACTCATATTTACCATTTCCATGCTAACATCTTTTCTGAAAAGATTAACATGTAAATAGCACTTTATTCCAAATCACTATTATGATTTAATAAGAGAGAAAGATATTCTACAGATCAAGCTTACGTGTTCCGTGAGTGATAACCAATTTTTCCATTAGGGCCACGGACCATACTTCCCCGCCTGCCAGTCATTTCTGCAACAGAATCACGGCCTCCAAGCTGCAAATATAACAATCTAAGTGTTCATAAAGATTTCAACACTTCAAAATATGATCATCCCATCCACAACCTAGAAGTTGACTTCATTATTAATTTGTGATCAACAGTCTTCTGTACCTAGAGTGATCTTGCCACAATGTCAAAGCAGTGAATACATCATTAATTGAGTGATTAATCGCTCACTCTGCCCCTGATCAGAACTTCAAATTTTTCTACATTATTGCTATTTCCCTCTCCCTTGTGGTTTCAATCATTACATTAAAGGACGAGAAAAGAGAAATAATATATGATGATCAATATGAGCAGAATACACTCCACGATACATCTAACGGATTCTAATAAGTATCACACATCAATATATTATTAGTCTGTTAATGTTACAAGGATCAACGCAAACAGATAAGATTCCCATGGGCCTTTTACAAATTATAATAAACTATATATGCAGTCCCTTGGCAGTAAGTAAATATTACACATATTCCAACATCTCCTTTAAATTGAACTGGCATATCTCATTTTAAAGCCAAAAAGCAAAAACAGTCCAAGTTGGAACATATACTGTATAGTTGGTTTAATTCACTGTCTCAACTTATAAAATGTTGTAAATCCTTTAGTAGTTTGCAGCAATTCTAACATCCCAAAAAGAGTTCAAATTCTGTATACAACGAGATAACAAGTAGAACCCATGGTCACCTGGCAATGTGTAGAGGTACAGGAGACAAGGATGGGAAAGCAAATGTCAATTTTTAGAAAATAGGTACGCAGGCACTTGGAGAGACCAAAATTAATACATAAAAAAAAATATAATATATAAATTTTTTAAACTAAAATATAGCAAAACACAAGCAATAAATAAAATTTGCACTGATCAAGATACAAAGTGCATATCCAATGGCATTAGCTCAACCAGTTATACTCCTCAATTTTCAAGCAAGAGACCCAGATTTGAATCTTGCCAAGCAATACATTCATAATCGCCAGACTGTTGCAATACCATTATGCGGCCACGATGTAATACGCATGGGGCCCATTTCAATCCCATATAACTGATTAACAAAGAAAAAAAGAATACAAAAAATTATAGTAGCCTACATCAGTAAAAATTATACTTGTAATTTAAAGTCATCATAACAGGTTATTATCATAAACCCTCCTAGCGACAACTTAATAAGTAACAAAGAAATCCTCAAGTAGCTGTTAAGGTATAATGTTTCTTTCAGAAGTTTAGGGCCCCTCAGAGAGTCATTAAAAAGGCCTTGATGAGCACCTATGTCCTTTTATGGGCCATTACTTACTGTCGACACTGCTATTTATGGCCTCTCAAAGAGTTGTTTAATGTTGCTGTCATTCAGCACTAACCATAAAAACCCTCACAGTTTTCTTCAAAGGAGAGATAGGAAAGAAAATATCATATGCCAAATGAGATTGATTTTCTATAGCTTAATTGGAAAGCATGATCTATCAGGTTGGCACTTTTTTGAATGGACAAGGTACAATTGTTGAAAAGGAGATGAGTGAGAGACATCTTAAAGTCTCCACGGGCATCTCCATGTATCAGAAGAAGTCAAAGACAAGTACTGGTATCTGAGACGAGTATCGGTACTAGAGACGAGTACCAGGTAGGGATACGAGTCTCCAAGTGACTATGGTAAAAACTCTATCAACTTTTAGTTTCATAACTTAGAGAACAAAATAAGGAATATCAAAGTAAAGATCCATGAAACGTCCAAAAACTGACTTTATAAGCACCCATTCCATAACTACTAGTTGTGGTACTCTAGTTTTAGTCCATAGCATACTATTGCCAGAATCTCTTAAATTTGTAGGGATAACAGTATTTTACCTGGTTTATGATGTCATCTAATGGATTTATAGGAAGTTCTAGCTTACGAATAGCTTCCAAAATTTGATCTTTTCTCTCTTTTGCAGTTTCATACCTGCAGCATTAGCATTATTGTTCTCTTATTCTCTCCATAAAATGTAAACACAAGTCCTTGCAAATTAGAGAATTGTTAAAAAAATTCAAACCTTTTCCACAATCCTGCATTGTACTCTTTAGTCTCCTCTGTGTATTTCTTGCACACAGGACATAACCAATTTCCTTCTGGTAATTCTATTTCTGGAGGACTTAGGCAAGCTGGGTGCACTAAATTGCCACAAGAGGAGCAACAAAGCATCTTCTTTGCAGTCTGTTTCTTAAATGCAAACACACAAAACCATTAAATACAATTACAAATGGATCTGCTAGAATTTTATGTACATATTAAAACAAGACGAGCAGGAAATATATTTGTGATTTAGCGCACATCTTCACCATTGCAGATATAACAGAACTGGTATTCCTCATCAGAATCTTCAGATGCAGATTCAGACTCCGCTGCAAAAGAACAAGCAAAAATTATGAAGTGTACTCCATAAATAATCAAAGATAAAATTGAAAATAAAATTTATCAAAATTAAGAGCAGGAGAAAAAGAAAAAAAATGCCACCCATAATATAACGCAGTCCAATTTGCACTGTATGAAAAATACTAAATCAAAAAATTCACAAACTAACAACCCACAAAACCTGTATGTAAATGAAACCACAATTACAAACTTATTATATGATAATAGAACACAAACATATTTCAACCAAAAGAGAGATTAACATAAAAACGTCACGCTGTAAACTACCAAAAATTTACTTTTTCTGCTAACCAAAATGGTAAGATAAACATGAGATTGCAGGTGAAGAACAGATGATGATATTTTTGTCCATGCACTTTGACTGGTCAAAGGTTATTTGGACTGATATCAATTATCAATGATCTCTGCAATGAGTCACCATAGTGGTATGTCTTTAGGTTTTCATCCAAGAGACCCAAGTTCAAACCTCGGTACAAGGGAACTAGAACCCTTTCAAAACCCATGATTTACCCTAAAATTTAAGTCCCGGGAGGGATACCATAGTGATATGACTTTGGGTTTTCATCCAGGAGACCCAAGTTCAAACCCCGGTACAAGGGGACCGGGGCTCCTTTCAAAAACCCATGCTTCACCCTAAAATTTTAAAATCAAAGGGCATTAGCTCAACCAGTTAAATTCCTCAACATTCAAGGAGGAGACCCGGGTTCGAATCTTGCCAAGCGTTACATGGATAATACCTAAGCTTTGTTGCAATACCACTACATGGTGATCTAAGCTTTGTTGCAATACCACTACATGGTGATGATGTAATACGGGTGGGGCCCGTTTCAACCCCATATAACCAATTTAAAAAAAAAAATGATCTCTGCAATGTATAAATGTTTAGGGCATAGCAAGAGATTGGAGTAAAAACATGGAACACGCTCTTATTGGCAGCCAGGGGAATGCCAGGCCTGTCATGTTTGTACTTCCAGTATCAAAAATGCTATGATTGTTATTTTCATAAATTTCTCTTTTGCATCTAATGGAATAAGTCTGTGTGCAAATAGTGTGTTTCACATTATGACTTGTTCTTCCAACATTCTCCACCAACATTGTGAAGAAACAAATTTAGAGAACGAAGACAAGTCGATCACTTTGTGATTGTCCATCACCAGAAATGAAATGACATAAAATGAAAATATGTTATATTGATATCAACAAATGACCATATGAGGTTAATGGAACTTGGAAGTACAACATGCACAACAATGTGTACAGGGGTTAAAGCCCTAGAAGCAATGATGCAACTAACCACTAAAACTAGATATAGAACAAAAATGAGAAGAGATAAACCAAAAAGGGTCAAACACTGCTACATCAGCTTCCACAGGGAACTACATTTGTATAAGACGCAAATGGGCTGAATTTCTGTTCTTCAAATTTTAAGAACGTCTAACCTATAGATAAAAGAGAACCATAACCTTGTTTTCTTACAGCCTGTATGTTTATCCTTTTGTATTGAATACTGAACACAGCAAGTTGGCAAAAAAAGGTCCTATCTTACATGATGCATGATAGTATTTTGGTATAACATAGACAGAGCTGAAAGGCAAATATGACTCAATGATGCAAAATCAAAAGAAAAGGCTGATCGAAATCTGAAAAAGTATGGCAATTCATCATTCAGACTGCAAAAATAAGAGTAATGTGACAAGAAGAGAAATGCAGGATGAAAAAGATGTTGCCTATCAGGCTCTTCAAGCAGAAGTGACCCTTTCTGGTCAGCAAGCCGTTACCAGCAGTGTTACGAGATTCAGCAAATTTTATCAAAATGTCCGGATTTTGATGATTTTTTCCCTTCCATGAACAAATTCAGCAAACAATAATTAATTGGAAAATAAAATTTTACAAAAAAATGTTAGCCTAAAATTTATCCCATTTGTGTGCAATTCCTTCCTGCACCTACTTAACTCCCTTATACATCTGGGAAATTTAAAGGGTAAAACAAAACAACCAAGGAAAAGTTTAAAAGAGTCTCAAGAGGGCAAAATGATCATAGGGCAACTAATTCATCATTTGCAAGTTATCTCATACTTGTATGAAGTGTGAATTTCTTTGCACATGTTTATATTTATTTTAGATTTTTATTTTATTTAACTGGTAATGTGGGATTGGAATGGTCCTCACCCATACTACATCATGACCATGTAAGCTCATGCCATTTGATATTTTAGACATTTAAATTAAGAAAGATATTTATTTCTAATTTTTTCAACTTAGAGACTAGGGGACCATTCAGATCCGAATAACTACAGAACTATCATTAGGCACACATTTGCTAAGCTTTATGCAACAATTTTGAATATGAAACTCTCAAAATTGTTGGATCAAGGCAAGCTTAGAGCGAGACGGCAGGCTGGTTTTAGAAGGGATCATCAAAATATTGATCATGTTTCCACTCTCAGAGCTATTATTGACGAGGCTCACCAACAGTCGTCTAAAGTGTTCTGTTGTTTTATGGACTTAAGAAAGGCCTTTGACACCGTTCCCACGAATCTTTTATTTCAAAGACTATATGACATCGGCATTTCAAAGCTCTTTATGACTACTATCAAGAGACTATATGAGGTAGTTGTTGGTCATTTTCAAACAACTTTTGGTTTCTCAGAGGATGTCCAAAGCACCATTGGCATCAAACAAGGCTGTCCTCTTTCTCCTTCATTCTTTGGGATCTACATTGATGAGCTTGAAGAATTTACTCGTCAATACACACATGTTGAAGATGATCATATTCTACATCACATCTTGATAGCTATATTGCTTTTTGCAGATGATGTTTTACTTCTTGCTCATACTCCTAAGGGCGTACAAAGACAGTTGGATGCATCTGCTTGCTTTTGTGACTTAAAACAGTTGGCAGTCAATCTTAGCAAGACTAAGGTGATGATCTTCAACGAGTACCCTATCTAACTTCCAATTCTTCTATAAGGGCGAGCCCATTGAGATCACCACTACTTACACCTACTTGGGGGTTTAGTTTACAAGTCCTTCCCTTAATCTTTGGCCAGCTTCACAATCACGTCTTTGCAAGGGATACACATCTCTCTCAGTCTTGAAACACCAATACTTCCAACAACACTTTCAAGACATACCTACAATGATGCACCTCGTTAACTGCATCATCAAACCCACAGTCCTTTATGGATCTAAGATTTGGGGTGCAATTCTAGGGTGTGTTGATTGGGATCGCATTGAGAGGGTCCAAACTATTTTACTTCAACGATTTATCCGATGTAAAGGAACAATTCACCAATGTATTGTTCAGGCTGAGTTTGGCATTCATCCTCTTCATGTTGAGGGTATCTTCAAAATTAATTTTCAGCTTCATTGCCTCAGATCAATGGGTGATTGCACCTCAAGCCGAGAGAGATTTTTGACAATTTGCTCCTTAAAATACATTACCTATGGGGGCTTTTTTTGTCCTCATCCCGGATGGTACTCTGAAGATATTCCTCTTCTTAAGTTAGTTGGCATCTCCATAGATCAATTACCTCCTTTCAAATACTCCTTAAATGCTCCTCCTCGCCTTCTTCCTAATAAGAGGGTAATTAATCAAGCGGTCAGATGATGTTTATAGACAATATATCAAATCACTCCATCTCACCTCTAAATCCTAAGTTGGTCTTCTATAGTAGGCATTTCATGAGGATTAGGAATGACATTACACTCGTCCTAATTATGTCGAGTCGCATTGGACACATAACCATAGGATTCCTCTTGGTCAACTCAGAGTATGCTCACATCAATTGCATGTGGAGATAGGCCACCAAATTCATCGAGAGGATAGCTATGTCGTCTTTGCTCTATTCGGGAGGTGGAGACTGAAGAACAATTCATCTTTAGGTATCATGTTTATTATGAGATTCGAGGGAGATAGACTCAATTCGATCGCTTGCCACTTTTTTAGCTATCTTGACCAAAGATGCTTGGCACTTTACCTCAAGGAAGCTGACTCTTCGACATCGGTTATTATAGGGGAGATAGACTAGTACTCAACTAATTAGCTCATTCTTTCACCCTATCTCTGCAGCTGAGAGTAATAACCGCTCATTAGAAGCTATGAGTCTATGACTATCCAAAATATAAATAACAGATTTGTAAACCCTTGTCTACATACAAGAGTGGCTACTAGGGCTTCAGTTCTTTATTCTTGCTTGCAATAGGATAAGAGTACAGTTCTTCGACGTCGAGTTTCGACCACCCCTCATATAAAGAGTTGTCAACAGGCATAGCTTACTAGTTTTTTGTCCTCTTCTATTGGTTCCACAACCATGGATGCTAGAAAAGTCTTGAGGGATCAACTCCATGTCCTCCCAAGATTATCCAACGAAGCCCTCTTACTCCTGGCCATTCTCTTGGGAGCATATTTAGATCTTGTATTGGCCCTTTTGGGATGGTGACGACAATGACTATGCTTCTACTCTACATCCCCTTATAGATTAATGTTGGAGCTTGGATCCGTTGGAGCTCCTTTCTATCTCTGGTGTACCTCAACTTTAAGATCTCTCTTAATCATTTCTTTTAGCATGTTAAGGTTTATCCACTTTAAAGTCTTTTACACTAGATTCTTTACTCTAGTTTAGCTCATTTTTGTAGTACTTTGTGGTTACTACAATGCATTGTAATTTGTAACAGCTCTTTTCAATGAGTCCCATTGGCCTATTTCGGCCATCTATGGACATTAATAGAATTATCTTATCTTATCTAGCTGACTTTTTCGAAGCTGACTTTTTCAATGCTGCTTTTTCCCCATTTATATCCTTGTTGAACTCGATTCTGAACCCGAACCTGGTAACTTGGGTTAACAGTATTCACCCTTCATCTCCTCCATCGGCTCCCATATTTTCTATGTTCGGACCTCTTTGATAGGAAGGAATGGATCCAATGGGATCTCATTTCAGGAACATGAAGCAACTTCTGGAGAAAAGACTAATCATCCCTTTCATTTCAAACTCTCCTGAAGCTTTATGCACAATACATGAAACTTTCACCAATGAAAAAAGAAAGCTAAAGTGGTGTTGCCAGAAGGAGTGAATACTTATTGCAGCAGCCTGTTGTACAATCAAATTTATTGAGCAGAATAGATGATAATGAGGCAAATGATAATTTTAATGCCTGACATTGCAGAAATCTTATTCAATCCATAGATGTATGTGACTGTGTGAGTTAGGATCTGAAATATTCTGCCCAAACAGGGGAGAAACTGGGTTTGAACCCACAGAAATATAACCAGCTACTAATGCTTAATAAAACCAAAAGTGTCTGATGCTGTCCTTAAAGTGGATAAGTTGGAAACAGAGGCAAGCACCTTTCCCATTTATTGACAACTTTGGAAAATTAGACATGGAAGTGAGCATTGTGCAAAGAAAAAGTGAGTTGCTTGCCAAGGACAAAGAGATAGCTGAATCAAATGAGACTCTTATCTGTTTGTCTAATATTAATGCTAAATGGAAGGAGTCCTATGAGACTATGGAGCAGAAGCACGATACCACACTTCAAATTAACATTAAAGAATATTAAATACGAAATAACCAAGCAACAGAGTCAGAAATGCTACTAGAACAGCAGCTATCTTCTTTTATTTCAGCTGGTTACTACACACAGTATACCAGCAGGACTAACAAGTTTTACCACCAAACAAAATACTAGGAGGTTACATTAGCAGCAACAGCAGTTAACCCAATCCAAGATTCAACAGGTCAGCAACCTCCATTGCTTCCAACTGAGCATCAGTATTTTGGAAAGGATATGAGCAGAGAAGCTCCACCTTAATGACTGTCTGCACACCATATTAAGGGAGAAGATAGAACTCCGGCAACATATTAGAAAAAGTAACACATTGAGGGTTAAGCAGGAAATTAGACCCGAAGTCGTGAAGACATCAAGGATGAGACTGCATGCAAATTTGAAATGACACTTTCTCATATAATTACTATGTTCGTGCTTTGATTAGTTAAGCGACAGTTCAAGGGTCGCTAACTTTCTGCAATGTATAATGTATGTAGGAAGAATGCATAAGACAGAATTGTATAAAACATGAAAAACATCTTCCCTGGCAGCCTCTGTTTGGTCACTGCCAGGACTGTCATTTCTGTACTCTTAGTATCAATAATCAAAAGACCATTGGCTTACTTTCAGACTCTGTATCACTTTCGTCGTCATTTGCAGACTTGTTACATCTTGCAACCTTCCTCATTCTCCCTTTAAAATAGACACCAGAAGGTGATGAATATCGCTTTCTGCTATATTCGCTAGTCCCTTCCTCATCTGCAGACAAGAGCAATTATCAGACTGGCATTATACTAAAAATACAGCTTACCCAGATACACCAGGGATTGACATAATTATTGTCAAAAGCAGCAAACATCATGTATCTTAGAATGGAAAGAACATGAAAACTGACAATAGAAGTTCATTTAATAATCAATCAATGACACTGAAAATGTCATCCAAATGACCATGCATTTGATAACCTTGCATGTGACTTGGCTGTCGAGGAAGAGGGTAGTTGTCTTCAACTAACTTTATCAGCAATTCCCGAGGTCCCGAAACAAAGTCATCAAGTTCAGTTCCCTGAACAGAATGTTAAGTTAATCAAAATGAATATTTACATTCTCAGGTAATTCTATAAGACATTGCTTGACAAAAATAGCTGAAGGACAGCTTGACAGAAAGCAACAAACCATTCTCACCTAGAGAAGAAGAAAATAAGATATTAAAACTGAACTATAATAAATATCAAATATGATATACAGCTAGATCTCGGAATTCAACATACATATTTTGTTACAGCCTCCTCAGTTCTAGCTTCTCCAGTACTCTGTAGGCCGATAACAACACATTTGCCATCCAATAATGCTTGCTTTGCTAGTCTGACAACAGCAGGTACTTTTGCAGACATACACATATGCCGAAAGAATCGCTAGAGTATTAAATTAAACAATATTAGTTAATCACCTATCTGGAGCCATGCACTATTCTCAACCTGTTCAACAAATACAACCAACTAGACAATACACAAATATTCAGTACCTGATGACTTGCCCAGTACAGCCTCCACAATTGACTTAAATTAGGCCTTGGATTATGCCTGTCTTCAGATAAGCTGGCTAATGCTGTCATTAACTCTAGGCGTAACTCTATCCAAAATTGAGTTGCCATTGTATACATTTCCTGCAATTTCCAGACTTTTAGTTCATAGGGATTCCATCCAAAAGCTAATTCACAGAGATAAAACTCTGGCAAAAATGTTTCCTAATTGTGAAAACTTTTAATGATCAAGTCCCTAGGAGCACATAAGTACTAACTGAAAGAACTTAGAATGAATGTTGAAAAGATCTACAAGAAACATGGAAGAAATGAAATGAAATAATGATGAAAATGATATAAGAATGTTGCGTGCAACCTCCATAGAGTTATAAGAAATGTCAACTGACAGATACCTTACTGTGATTGCACAATATTATTGTTGGTAACAGAACTTTAACATATGAAGCTTGGACATTGTATTTTTCTAATCAGATTTCTAGAATGCATATTGAATGATTAATTCTATAAACAAATAAACAAGCAGGAAATTTTAAATTTCAACCAAAGAAGAAGAGAGAAGAAAATGAAATCAAATTCACGACCCAAGTTCTACATGCCTTGTTGAGACCAAATGATGTCTACTAGTACAAACTAAATCCCGAAAGAGAATTGAATTCAGGGCCACCAAAAATTAAAATGAACAAAAAAAAAAAAAAAGGCTCTGTAGTAGAAAACTTTCTCCACAAAGGTCTAGATAATAGAGATAAATGTAGAAATTTGTTGACGGATTTAAGTGAACTTTTGAAAGGAAAAACTATGCAAAGCATCGAAATTAAATGTGGGGCACTAATAAACCAATTATGTCCTTCCCTCTTCTACCAGTAGCAAGGCGTACTAAATTTCCATCAGACAATGTAGTTACTTCCCTGGATGGTGTTAGGTGTATGAGACAGACCAATCGCTCAGCATCACTCATGCCTACAACCTAAAGGGCCAGACAAGCATGCATATCCAGATTTTTTCCACCATTTGTAAGATCATCAGCCTTGGACATAAGGATGGTATTTTGGAGACACCCTCTCAGGATCAAACATGACCCTCCTAGCCTGGACCCTCATATGGGTAGGGCAAAACCTTCTGCTGGTATGCAACTGATACTGAGTCAGTATCCTAAACTTCTAACACTGTGGCAACACAACCAGGGCAGTGGTCCCTTCCTTCGACTGAACCAAATAAGGTTGAAGGGAATCAGCCCTGATGTATGGGTTGGGGTGATTCCCCCTTTGCTAGAGCATGACAGAGGCTGCCATGTAGCTTTTTCACCGGGTTCCGATCCCTGGAAACCAACCCTGGAGCAATACAGGTTGGAGGTTGGTATGCCCATAGCCTTTTATATGAACGCAAAATCAATGCCGATTTTTTGTCCATACGACTCCTTTTTTGCTGAATCTCATTGCCGGTTTCAGGAATAACCTAGACCACTCCCCTTATCATAAGAATTTGCATTGGCTCATTCATTGTATTTACAGACCATAGTTGAGAAAATCTGCAAAAAATCTGCAGAATCCCGATTTTTTGCCGATTTTTTAAAATGCTGATGCAATCGGCAAACTCTTGGCGATGCAAAGATTTTTTGAAGATTTTTTGCCAATTTTTTGAAAAAATCAGCATTGCTGATTTTTTGCCGGTTTTTTCAAAAAATCTGCAATTTTTTTCCTCTTCTTTTTAGGCTGCAGCCAATTTAGGTTTTTTTTATGCAAGACCATTTTTCAGCTGTTAATGTTTGAACTTGAAGTTTAAACCCTAAACCCGGAACCCTCTTTTTAATTAAATATTGCTGCCTGATAACTATGTATGTAAGCCCATTTTTCAGCTGTTAATGTTTGAAACTTTGAACTTTGAAGTTTAAACCCAAAACCCTAGGGCGGTTTTGGGTTTAGGGTTTTGTTTTTCTTTTCCTCCTCTTTTCAAGTAAATATTGTTGCCTAGTAACTATGTATGCAAGCCCATTTTTTAGCTGTTAATGTTTGACTTTGAAAATTTGAACTTGACATTTAAACCCTAAACCCTAATCTAGGCCCTAGGATTTTGGGTTTAGGGTTTTTTTCCTCTTTTAAGTTAATATTGCTGCTTGATAACTATGTATGCAAGCCCATTTTTCAGCTGCCAATGTTTCAATTTTAAACCCTAAACCCTAGCCTATTGGTTTATGTTTTAGGTTTTTTTTACTTTTTTTCAAATGATTGTAACTTTGTTGTTACTTGTTTCCATGTGCAGGCATATAAAAAATGAAAACTTTTTTTCCTTGTTGTTACTTGTAACTTTGTACCTTTTCATATTTTAAGCAATACAAGATGTGTTTTGTCACTTTCATGTGTACTTAAAGCTTGAGCCTTGTATGATGTCTTGACATGAATTATTGCTTTATTGCAATATTTGATTTGCATAATGTTAATTCATTGTAATATGCATGAAAAAAAACTTTTTTCAATGAAAATTTTCATTTTCTTCATTTTTTTTTTTTTGCCAATTCTTTCCCCGATTTTTTACCGATTCCCAATTTTTGCCAATTTTTAAAAATGTTGATTCTTTGCCGATTCCTATTTTCTCAACTATGTTATAGACAATACTTCACATATCAACATGGATTAGCAGTCTCTAACAGCATTATTCCCTGTTCTCAACAATGGATCTCTTATGGTTAATTTAGCTTCAAAAGCATCATACTTGTATTATATCTGCACCAGAATTATGATGTAACTGTATCACATGATACAATATGTTACATGCTGCAGTGCTATGATCCACTAACTCTAAGTTGATTAGAGTAGTTTTGTATCTGGAGCACATGATGCCATATGTCACAACCAGCAGTGGTATGATCCACTCAACCACTCCAGGTGAGACTCAGTAATTTTGTATTTTAGTTTAGAGTACCCTCTTTGGCTCATTCTATGTTTCCATGCTCTTGTAGCTAACTGTACTTTCAGTTAAGTTGACTTATTTTAGTCACTTGACAACACTAATATAGTTTATTTATTTCCTTCATTCTTAGGACAAAAATCAACCCATCAATTGCCTAAAAGTCCATTACTAGAAATGACTATATTATGTATAGCATGAGCCCTGCCAGGTTACCATTTAAGCCATAAATACCTAGGGGTTATACTGACTTATATAGCAAACTAACCCACATCATGTCACAAAGAAAGATCTGTAATTAATGTTTCAGTTAACATAATGAAATCAAGTCAGTTGTGATTTACCATCATGGGAGGGTCCAAAGGTATTTCCACAACATCAAACTCTGCCCCTTTGAAGCTTAGTGTACGACAAACATACATTCCCCTGCAGGAGTAGAGACATGTTACTTTAGATCAAAAGAAAATGCAGAGATCAAATTGTATAATAAATAGAAAAATGTTGCATACCTCGCTTTCATATCCATTGCCACGAGCTCGAGGGCTCCAACTCCTCTTTTCTCAAGTGCCCCTGCATAACCAATTCACATGACAAAAAAATCAAATCAAAGGTCACTTGTTTCGGTCCCCTACCTAGTATGCATGTATCTTTACATAAATATTTATAAAAGACAGCTAAAGAATTCTAATGCATTAACCATGGACCATGGTTATCTTGGTTCTACCATAATTTCCTAGCTCTCTGTCCTTTTGAGGAAAGCTTGCTTTCCACAACCCTTCAACAGCAGGCACAAAGCAATGTTGATATGACAAGACCTTACAATTGTACAATCTATTAATATTTTCAATAATGGTTCATTAACCTGACATGTACTCTTGAGCCTCTCAGCCCCAAACATAGCTTCTGTGGTAGTACGTTCTCCAATTTCCACACCCCTTCAACAACAGGCAGAAAGCAATGTTGATATCACAAGACCTTACAATCTAGTAATCAATTAATATTTTCAATAATGGTCCATTGACCTGAAATGTCCTCTTGAACCTTTCAGCCCGAAGCTTAGCTTTTAAGGTAGTACTTTCTCCAAATTTGTAGAGGCCTTGTTACCTCCATGGATTATCCAATGTAAACCTACATGCACTGCAATAGATTTACTGCAGGCAAGATGACAACATCATGACACCAACTTCTTATTGTACTCAACAATCATCTCCCTCAAAGAGATATGATCAAAGGACTTTGCACCCTTCAACAAATCAAAACTGGCAAGAACTTCATGTTTGGATGCTTAATCTATTTTCAGATCAGAGAAAGGAATTAATTATTACTTATTCAAAAACTTTTAAAAAACGTGTACACTTTCTTGCAATACCCCAACACGACATGCCTAGTTCTTTTCCCTCAGAAAGTAAAGGTTTTCAAATTTTCATTCATCATATTCTGCAAAAGTTTTTTAATTATCCTAGACATCATAAAAAATTTCACGACCGTTATGATCAGGCACATACATTGCCAAATTATATGCAACAACACTTCAAATGAAACTCTTAACAGCTTAAGAGTGGTAGCCGCAGAGCTAAAGACAAGATGGTTTTGTTGAGGTTTTCACATTAAAGAGCATATTTTTACACTCTGTCCCATCATTGATAAGGGGCAAGTTAACGTTTGTATCTTGTCCTACGTTGTTCTATTGATTTAGAAAGACTTTTGATATTGTGTCTTGCCATTTGCTATTTCAGAGATTATGGCACATAGACACCCTCATGTCCTCATCACAGCTATCGTCACACTTTATGAGCCAACAGTTAGCCAATTACAGGCTGCTCGTGGGTTTTCAGATGAGGTCAGAAGTATTATTGATGTTAACAGGAGATGTCCTCTTTCATATAATCTCTTTGTCATATATATTGATGAGCTTGAGGACTTTGTGGTGGAGACTGATACGCCATATTTTGATTATAATATTACTCTTTGTTAATGATGTGGTTCTTCTTGCTCACTTGGCTAAGAATTCATAAACATGGTTGGATGCACTTGCTCTGTTTTATGACTTTCTGCAGCTTAAGGTCATTTTTAGAAGGACTAAGGTTATGGTCCTTCATACATCTAAAATATTCTCGAAGGATTTGTTGAGATCACAGCATTTTACGCTTATTTGGGGTTATATTTCACAGACCCATCCTAAACCTAAACCTCATAGTGGGGAGTGTGCAGCATGCTCATCAAAAATTAAATGTGGATCACTGGGGGTCTCTCTACTCAAACTTAAACCTCATAGTGGGGAGTGGAGCATGCTCGTAAAAAGTTAAATGTGGATCATTAGGGGTCTCTCTACTCAAATTTAAACCTCATAGTGGGGAGTGGAGCATGCTCGTCAAAAACTTAAAGTATCATTAATACATGGAGAAGGGTCTTGCCCTTAAGAAGCAAAAGATTTCCTCGAGGGATATCTGGTCCTAGGTCAATAATACAATGTTGTTGATAATCACTCCCTACATCACTCACCTCGATGTCCTCCTCTTGAGAGTCCACATAGAGTGTTTTGATTTTTCCTTATCCACAAAATAGTTCTTCACCTTTCTACATGATTCCACCTACAAAACCTAGATGTCTTCCACCATCACCGTTTCCTTGAGCTCGTTGTGGGGTTATGTCTACAACTCCGTCCTAGTAGAAAATTGTAGGTCTTACTCTCTTAAGAAATGTTAAGCACCCCATTTTATAATACATGTATTTTAAACCCAGCCTGCATCGAGTATCAAGAATATGGCAAGCAAAATCATCAAAGAACTCTTGATGTCATGTTGCAAGAACACATGCATCCTCTCTGAAAAGTAGTACACCTAATCCTATTGTACTCCATCGAGGATCCCATGCATACATGGTCCTAATCAACATGGCACAACTAAGGCCCTCACTTCTCCCAAAAATATGGATATGACCAAGCTCAACACACTTGCATTCATCGTTTTGTAGCAGTTGTAACTTGAGCTTTCGATTACCATCAACTCTCGAATTCCTCGCATTGGCTTCAAACATGGTGCGGACATCATAATAGTACACCAAGTATTATTGATAATTGGCATCAAATTAAATACAAAGTAATAACCTCCTAACTCCAATCCTACTCTAACAGGTCTATATAGTATAGTATTGTAACTTGTAACATACCAAGCTGTTGGTTACGAATCTGCCACTAGGAAAGGATTTTAGTCTTTTGCGCCCTAGATTCGCCCAGCAGATTGAAAGGCCGGAAGGAAGGAATGCCTTCCGTGCCAATCTCCGGAGAAGGCCGGCTTCCTATACTAATCTAATTTGGGTTTTCAGATAAGAGTGCTGGAAAGAGATAAAAATGCTGAAAGAAATGAAATATCATGTGTTTCAGGTGGGGCAGAACAAGCAGCACAGTCACTAACCTATCACTAAACCAACAGCAATCAAAACAATGAATGTAACAGAAACCGATATTGCAATTCTATCCTATGTATCCTTCATTCGGTATTCCAGGTCTACTTAATTGCCAATGCTGAAATCCAGAGTTCAAAATGACAGCAATCAGAAAAATAAATGACACGATGCAGAAATACCTACAGAAGGCAGCATAAAAGAAAGATACAGATAACGGAGCCAAGTATTCTTTGATTCAAAAGCAAATGCTTAGTTACAGCAGCTTCTTAGCAATATGTTCCCCCCCTATTACAATGAATTGCATTGCTATTTATAGCAGAAATTTTCCTCCAAATTACATTCTGGGCACAGATACCTGAACCTGTCAACAGCAGCAAAAAGCGGCCTGATTTGATTCTTGTCGGCCGTAGCTGTACCTGCAACATGGTTTTCCTGGATTCCGCACTACTTCTGACAGATTTGGTGGTTGAAAAGGGGAATATTAGTTATTGTGGTAGGTGCAGTACAATTTGTCCTTCAATGTTCACCTACCCTGTCCTTGAAGTACATTTTCATCTTCCGTGACACGTGCCCAAATCCCGGAACTTGATCTGTTCTTAGCTGGGGAGGCACTATCTACTTAACAGTCCTAAAAACTGGGGGAAACTCAGCTTTAACTTGCTGAAAATGGGCCCCTGCTGCTGAGCGCTCGAAAATTGAGCGGCCTTGAGAAAACCTGATGAGCGACGGCGATCGCGGGCTGGACCTGTGCTGCAAATCGCTGAAAATCTGCAGCGCTGGTGAGAAATATGGACGGCGACGGCGATCGCTAGCACGGGGGACACTTAGTAATTTTTTGCTTTGCTCCTCTTCTGCTCGTCGCTGAAAATTTCAGCGAAGCTGGTCGTCACCGGGCGACGACAGCGATCGCGAGTGGGGTTGATCCCGTCGTCGCGCGCAAATGCTGCGCGGCGGACTCTTTTCTTAACAATGAGGGCAATCGCCGTCGGCTGCATACTTAGTTTTCTGCTTTAAAGCTCTTGGTCGCCAAAGAAAGGGGCGGCGACGAGCGTCGCTGCCAAGCGACAGCGATCCCGGGCGCCAGCCCTTAGTCAATTTTTCTTGCCCTTTCTTGCCATGCTCTGTGTCGCTGAAAATCTGAGCAGCGACGGGCATCGAGGGCGCGCGACAGCGATCGCGGGCAGCCTCATACTGCTCATCCAAACTTTGATCTCAACAATGGAAAGTTTGGACGAATTGATCTACTCATGCTGCTCATAGTCACTAAAACGGCCAGCACTGCCAGGAATCGCTCGTAAGCGACGGCGATCGCGGGCGTGGGCGAACACTTAGGGATTTTTTTACATTTTTCTTTCAAGTTTTACAATTAAATTGAAAAATGATCTGCCAACTGCAAACCGAACAAACTGGAACTGAAGCAAGGAAACTGAAAACAGCAATAAGGAAGGAGGGAGGCAACAACCTGCTAGAAAATTTCAAAATTCTTTTACCCCTTGCAAAATGTGGCAACAACAACCAAAAAGCTCAAAAAGTTCATTGTGTCGAAGGATGGCATATGTAAGCTATAGTGAAAAGCCTCCCTATTCAATATCTGCTTCAACCCATGATCTTTCTCTTACATTTCCCATCATTATGACATTTTTCTTCCAATATCATGTAGTACATCACTTCCTTGGGTTTTACTTTGCCTTTCACACTAGCACTCTATTTTGCTTTTCCTTTACTCTTCCATGTTGAGGACAAACTTCCTCTAGCATTTCCCTTGTCTATAGTTGGTTGCATCTATTCACTCTATACATGTTGCTTGAGTATCTTGTGGACACTATATCTCTATCACTATCTCATTGTTGTTTCTTCTAGATGGGATAAATCAAGATCTACCTTAGTCTACTCAATCATTGACTCCTCTGTCAACTAGTTAGCCCTGTTGATAGACACATCCCATGCCAATGGCCACAATGCCCAATCTACTTCCTCGTTTAATTTTCTTGTGTTGTCGATGTCACCACTTGCAATGGATTCCAAATCTTTGGGGAAGCTTCCACTCCCCCACTTCACATATTATGATTCTCCAAACGGAGTTGTTTGTGAACTTATTAAACACATTAGACAATCCATCCAAACTTTCCATGTTGAGATCAATGAAATTGACCTATGCCGTTATTTTCCTATGCTACTAATAAAGCAATCCTTCGCCATTTAACACATTAGGGCGACATAATGACAAACACTTTGTGTGCACACATTTGCACATGTACATTCCTATGATCATTCATTCATTTATTATGCAGACATGACAATTTGTTTGCCTACATATATCCCCTCCTCTAGACTTGTCAACATCCTCGACGACACATGAGCTAAACAATGGAGATAGAAGAACTGAACATTGTATTGGCATATTTGTCATGCTCCTTCCACTTTCTCCTGTTCCAAATATCTTTTGCAATTGGATTTACTACAAATTGCTGCCAACAAAACATTATTCTTCGATTGCTCGTTCCTCTTCCTACAATTGGATGCATCACCAACATGATGGGCAGCACCCATCGTCGCCTTTATTGAGGGTCAAGACAATAAGAGCCCCCTTGCAGGGTCGAGGGGTAGCACCCCTTGCAGGGTCAAGGGGCTTTTGCTCGACCCTCTCCAACAGCTTCTCCTCAACTCCAAATGACCTCTCCCTAGCTCTAGACAACCTCTTCTTAACCTTACACGACCTAAACTTGGCCTCTAACACACATCCCTTAGCCTCGAACAGCCTTGCCTTGGCTTCTAACAAACATCCCTTGGCCTCAAATGGCCTCCATCTTAGTCTCTAATAGACATCCCTTGGCCTCAGACAACCCTATCTTTGTCTCTAATAGACATCCCTTGGCCTCAGACAACCCTATCTTTGTCTCTGACGGACATCCCTTTGCCTCAAACAGCCCTATCTTGGCCTCTAAGGGCACACCTCCTAAGCCAAATGGTCCAACTCCTAGGCCAAACGACCTACCTATTGGCCTTGACAACCCACGGCACCAGACAACCCTGGAGGCTATATGGTCATCCCAAATAGCCGAGTCAAGGCCTATACAAACTCCCTTCCTCGAGCTTGACAGCCCAAGTCCAGATGGCTAAACAACCCTAGCAGACAGTCAAACATCAAACGACCTCCCACTTTATCATCTACATCATTCATTTCTTCATCTACATCACTCACTTTGTCATCTTCAACAACAACTTGCGTAACCTTCTCTTCCTATGCAGCTTCAACTATCTGCTCAATCTTTGCCTCTGTGATTATAATCAAGTTCACCTCCTCAATCGCAATCAAGTTTATCAAGTTCACCTCCTTTGCTTCCCAACTAGGGTTGTGACTCTTCTCTGGTTGTTCGAACCCTCTATACATCACTGGTTTGTCTCCTCTTGTAGAACTTTGAGTTTCACGTGTGAAATGCCCCCACAAGCGGCATCATCAACATTGCAAAATGGGTTTGCCCTTAGTACCATACTCAATTCGGCATCTTCTAGTTCTCTGGCGGTTGTCACAAACCGCATCACCATCCACCTTGGTACAATCTCCCTTTGTGTTGCACATACCTATAGTGATGATTTCATGTCTTTACATGCGTTCTTCGCGTCACACTCATCTTTGGAGTCATCACTCTTCTCTTCAGAGTCACTTCCTTCATTGATTTTTCAACCCCAACACTTGGACAACGATCTACTCTCATTCGCAAACATTTCCTCCAAACTACTCTTGTTTTTAGAAATATCATTTTTTCTACAAGAATCACTCTCTTCATCAGAGTTGTTACCATCAGATTTGCTTCCATCTTCCAGGTTGCTCTAATCCTCATTAACCTAACCCCAACATTTTGATGGCGTCTTTGTGTTGCTTTCCAAGTTCAAGGCCCACTGAAAGGCATCTTGGTACAAAGTCAAAGGAACAACCCTAATCTCTACAAACCCCCTCTTCTTCAATGAATCTTCCTCTAAATTGGTAAACAATCCATTCAACCTTTGATTATAGGACCGAATAGACTCTTTCTCACCCTGTTCCATTCTATAAATTTCAGCAATGACCTCATCGTCATTGTGGAACAACCGAAATTCCTTCACAAATGCTTCGTGCAACTCTTCCCAAGTCCGGTACTTGCCCTCTAGCAATCCCATGTACCAATCTATTGCAATTCCACGAAATGTCACAGGGAATAACCTTCTCCAATCTGTGTCATTCTTCTGCCCATTTGCTTTCCACATCATGAGGCATATTTTCCAATGCTTGACTAGGTCCTCTGTTTCACCACCATGAAACATAGGACACGTACACAAGACAGGTTGATTCGACATTGGCAATGGTTGGTCGTGCGTCTCACCCTCTTCATATGCATCATCAGACGCACCTCACCACAACTGCTCTTGTGTTGGACTCCCATCCCGCTCACCATCAAGCACACAACATATAGTTGCTCTAGTGACGGACTCTAGTCTCGCACACTGTCGGCCACACTATCTTTCATTTGCTCCAATGTTGGACTCCTGTCTGCTCACCATCAGACACACCAACTTGTGATTGTTCTGGTGACAAACATTTGTCATGCATTCTTTTTGTCACACTTCCTGCAACTACTCCTAGCCTTTTTTGCCAAACCAAGTTTTCTCCATCAAACTTGTCAACTTCGTCACGTCCAACTTCATTTGGTGTGAACTTGTCTATTTCCACATGTCTCTGCTTGCACGAACTCATTTGTCTCTGCACGCATCTTCATCACCTTTGCATTTGTTACCCCGCACTTGTCTATCTTTGTCAACGCACACTTCTATGTCAACATGCACATCTTCACTTGTGCAAACTTCTTCATTGACATGCACATCTACACTTGTGCATAACTTTTCGTCAACGCACACACCTTCATCAATGTGCACTTCCATGTCGACGCTTACATATTCACATGCACAAAATTCTTTGTTGGCATGGATGTCTACTTCATGCTCGAACACTTGTACGTTGCCAAATTTGCCATCACGTAATTTGTTACCATGCATTACTTTGTCCTCACGGATTTCTCTGTCATCACATATGTCTTCATCGCCACGTATTTCTCCACCGTCACGAATTTTGAAATCACAAATTTCTCAATCATCACGTATTTCTTCATCTTTATGGAATTTTGTGTCGTTGCATATTTCTCCATCATCACGTTTTTCTCCATCGTCGTCATAAATTTCTCCATTGCCATGTATTTCTCCACCATCACGGATTTATTTGTCATCATCACATATTACTCCATTGCCATGGATTTCTTCACCATCATGGATTTCTTCGTCGTTATCACATATTTCGCCAGCATCACAAATTTCTTTGTCATCACATATTTCGCGCATGAACCCTTGCATGTCTCCTTCATGTGTGTCCGCTTGCATGTCTAGTTGCACATCCACTTGCAAGTTTGCTTCATGCATCGGCCCTTCATCAACATCAACAAACAAGTTTGTGTCTTCTTCTATTGCAACCTCCAATCTTCCCTCCTCCCAAGGGAAACTATGTCGTTTGTCGACTACATTGTAATCATCCCATTGTTGTCATTGCATACCTTCCCGAGTGATTTGCTCATCACAACTCCATGTCACCAAACTCAACCCAACTTTGAATAGGCAACGACACCAAAATGTAGAAATGGAATACAACACATTGCAATACAATTCCACTACCACTTAGATAAACAAAATATACAATAGGAATAACTTACAAATACAAACGGATACACTGTGCAAATAGCATGTATCCTTCTCAACAACCATCTGCAATACATCATATTCCAACGAACAATCTACCAACAACACAATTCAAACAACAACAACATGCATATATAACTCTCACATCTCTCACATAGATGCATACTTGTAGACATAAGGGGTTCAACAGTCGGTTGGCAACTACCCACCTACCTCTCAACCACACATTTACATAACACTTAAAAAATACCCCATTACTTTACATTATTACAACAATTTGCCACATATACATTTGTACAAACACTTTGTTCGTGTGCATTATTACAAACACTTGTCACTAAAAAGTTAACACAATATAGTAATCCTTCGCCATTTAACAAAATATAGAAATCCTTTGCCATTTAACACAATATGGCGACATAATGACAAAACCTTTTTGGGCACACCTTTGCACATATACATTCCTACACTCCTTCAATATGCAAACATGTCTATTCATTTGCCCACATCACTTGCAACGAATTCCGAATCTTCGAGGCACCTTACACTCCCCCACTTCATATATTATGATTTCTAAATGGAGTCATTTGTGAACTGACAAAATACATTAGGCAATCCATCCAAGCTTTCCATGTTGAGGTCAATGAAATTGACCTATGCCTTTATCTTGTATGGCTTCATTTTGGATTCACTCACCAAGTCAACAGACATCAACCCGTTTAATTGCTGCAAACAGACAAACCAATTCCCAAATACCTCATCAATCTAGAAATGTTCCAGTTGTATGTCCACTAGTATACCAACTTGTATGTCCCGCTTTCCATTAAATCTCAAACTAAGTTCCCCATTTCTAAAGGACATTGGCCTCAGGTGCTTCTTCTGCCAATGCTTTCACCCTATGAACTAAAACAATGCATGGCCAATCGTTGACTTGCACACAGTCCTATACTCCCACAAAATTGCTTGCAACTTCCCCTCCCAATCAGCACCTTCAACTTTATAGGATATAAGAATTACTACGAAAAGCCCTTTATTCATTGCCCCTACCTGTTCATTTGCTTGAGGTAGCATAGATTAGACAACGTATGGCACATCCAAAAGTCTGATGTTAGTCTTTGTATCAACTCATTGACAAAGTGTTGCCTACAATCACCCATGATCTACAACGAGATCCTAAACCATTTGATGATTTGTTCATAAATAAACTTGGTTGCATTTCTCACTAAGTTGTTTGGCAGTGCTCTCACCTTGAACCACCCTATCACATACTTTATGGCAATAGCTATGTAAGTGTTGCTCCATCGTCAACTAGGCTTTACGAATTTGACAAATCACGAACTCCATTGCTTAAACAATTCTTACAAATGAGATGGATGCAAAAACATAAGGACTCGTTCTAGCGACTTCCCCATCCTCTAATATGTGCTACAAGATGTAAAAATTCCCTCTCTTCTCGAAATAGAGTCAGCCATCAAAGTTTAGAAAGCAACACCTTCCTCGTCACCGCATGTCCCATGTGCCTACCTATTGTTCCTTCATGCACTTCACCTCACTACACACTTTCTTCAATGTGACACATCTATGTAGTATCATGTAAGGTTCCCTCTTGTACATCAATCCCTCAATTCAATGGAAGGATCCTGATTTTATTACAATCCTTCTTTGCTAAGCTACCAACAACTCTCTTGGTAAACCTCCCTCTGATAGTTTGAGCTTCTAGAAACTTGTCCAAAACCCCATTGTCTATAGGTCCTCCCAAGCGAATTCAAGATAGTTGATCAGCTATAACATGCTTCTTTTCACATCACACCACTATGCAAAACACAAATTCCTGCAACATGATAAGTTACCTGGTAACTTTACTTGTGAATACTCGACCTATTTATTAAGTACAGAAAAGCCTAATGAACGACATAAAAGTGAATGAGTTTATGAACAGATAATGGTGAAAATTTTGCACCGCATATAACAATAAACATAATGAGAAATGGATTCTTAATTATGACTAGATTCAAGCTCCTAAAATCTACAAAAACTCTAATGTTCTTCTTCAAGATGATTACAATTGGTGACATTCAATCATGCATGGTCACTTTGAAAATGATGTCAGCATCTAGCATCTTTTCTATCTTTGCATTGACTAATGCCTTATATTTTGTATTCATGTGGTATGATCTCCATCATACAAGCTATGCTCATGAAGCCAAGAGAATCTAATGGATGCATAACTCAAGTGGAATCCCCTTAAGGTCCTTATAAGACCATTCAAAGACTTCTTTGTATTGAATGAAGATTTTGAATGTTGCCACCTTCAAAACCAAATCCCTGTCATCACCACAACTAACTAGCTTCTCCTCATCAATCTCACTGAACTTGACTTGCACCATCCTTGGTCCCTCATACCAAATGATGTCGAGTTTCTCGATTACCTAGCATGTATCCAACAAGTGCACTAGTCTCTCATCAATCTACGCATTGCCTATGTTGTATTCATGTTAAGACCCCATTCTAATATAATTGTCTAGTCATGTGGTAATTCAGGCGCTTAAGTTTACGGGCCCATATGATATAACCATTATGTATTATAAAAATAAGTTATTCAAAGATGTAACGGTTATTATTTAGGAGTTACTAGCTCAGGCCCCCACTTGCACATGGATGGAAACACTTCAACGCTACGGTTAGGGTAGCAAAAGCCTTTAAAAGAACTGTTGGTCACGAATCCGCCATGAGGAAAGGATTTGTCGTTATTGCGCCCTGGACCCGCAAACCAACATTGAAAGGCCGGAAGGAAGGAATGCCTTCCGGGCCAATCTCCGGAGAAGGCCGGCTCCTTGTGGGGGTTAGTAAGATAAGATGAGAGTGCAGGAAAGAGATAAAAATGCGGAAAAAATTTACAAATGAGATTGGAGTTGGGTGGGGGGAACTAACAGTACAGCAACACATCAATCACCGCTACTTACTGCATCATAAATACAAAGCATAACCACAAACTGCAAAACCTAAGTATGCTCTCTGTATAAAGCAATGGACGCACAGGTACAATGATCCCCTAGCAAACATTCTCCCTACAAGGAGAACTAACAGCACGGCAATGCATCAATCACCACTACGTACGGTAACATAAACAGAAAGCAACCAAGAGATGTCAGATCCAAGTATGTGTGTTGTGCAGAGAATTTGTACGCACAGCTACAATGATCCCCTAGCAAACATTCTCCTTCCACCACCTTACAATGAAAACGTGGTGGGTATTTATAGCTCAAAGTTCCCCCTGTTACATTAATGGGCACAAAGTCCCAGTCAAACATTAGCTGACAAACACAGCCGCGGAACTGCTGGTGCTGACTTCTGTCGGGCTGGACTGTACTCTCGGCATGGTCTCCTTGAAGGTTGAACAGCCATGTGGCGGCGTGTTGGGTAGAACTTTATATTGACGAGGAATGCGGGTAGGCGAGGTAGGTGGAAACTCACATCGGCTTTAAATGAGGCAGGTGGCATAAGTAGTGCGGCCCATGCTTGTCCTTTTGCTCGGCACGTCTTGGCTCAGATCCCAAAGTTGGACACTTGTCGGATGATGCTGCTTGACACGTGTCTGCCTTGAAAGGCAGTTTATCCAACTTCGCCCGGGGTCAGAGCGCCATCGGGTTGCGCAGGCAGAAAACAGCGCAGTTGGGAAGGTCTTCATGCCTTGGTCAAATTCTGAGTTTGTTTCCCTACTGCGCACCTGTCAAGGGCGCACTCCGACTTCGCTGCGAAGTCGGGTTGCGCACAGGTGAAAGCTGATTTCTGCCGCCGTACGGACTTCTCCCCAAAACTGGGCGAAGTCGGACTTCTCGCAAAGTCGGACTTCTCGCGAAAACTGGGCGAAGTCGAACTTCTCACGAAGTCGGACTTCTCCCCAAAACTGGGCGAAGTCGGACTTCTCGCGAAGTCGGACTTCTCACCAAAACTGGGTTTCCTGGTTCAGCTTCCCGAGGCCATAACTTTTGATCCGCTGACCCGATCGCCTATTATGATATATCGTCGAAAAGCTGGCGAGAAGATCTGCAATGATAAAATATTCAGAGCTCATTTTGTCCATTTTATCACCCCCGTTTATGGCCCGCGAAAACCCGAACACCTCAGCATGCTCTTTGCCGCTTGAAAGCTCCATACTTAGGCCAAAATTTATCAAAAGATTTAATGTGGCAAAATTGCCAACATTCCTGGCGGCTCGCGGGGCATTGAGCTCGCCTCGATGTGAGGACCCAGGCCTTTATCCATTGGGCAACGAAGTCACCCTCGCTGTACTCTTGATACTCACTGCCAGCAGCAACCTCTTTCTGAAACCCTTGGCACCCACGGCGCTCTGCTTCTGTCGGAAAACTTAAAAAGAAAACACTGCACAGACTGAATTAAGGAAACAACTAAAACTTTGAATACTAGCCGGATTATTTATACAAAATTTTGTGGCATTATTGGCATGCCGCCAACACAAATCTAACTTTGGTTGCCTATCCGGTGAACCTGCAGTGTCCGGACCAGATCTGATTGTACTTCAGATGATCTTTGAAGTCCGGCTGGCCTCCCAAAGTTTGTCAGGTCGCGAACGTGGTGCAACATGGCAGATTGTCATTCATGCCGTGCCAGTACAATTGATGAATGATGTGGCAAGGAGATTTTTCGGACGGGAGCCCTCTTCGGGTATCGGTTGCTGTGATGGTTGGAGCCAATACCACCACGGTGGAGACTGTAGGTGAACATTCATTTCTCCGCTTGTGAGGTCAAGGCTGCTCACCAAACCTTGATTCCTCCGAGGTGTCTTCTCTTAGCTTAAAAAAAGGGCTCCCGCGATCAAGAAATCTGGATCTTCAGCTCAGTCAGAGTCGCCAGGTGATTTTGCCAAATGAAGGCAAGCCAAAGATTCACCAACTCGGGCTTCCTTAAAATATGGAGACTGATCGTCTCACCTCACGGATTGGTTTATGCGAGCTTGGTAATCAGCCAACCTGACGCGCTCGCCTGGAGCGTTGGTATTAATTTCGTAAAGTCAGGCTGGTTTCCCGGGTTCCTCGCTTGCACGAACGCGTCAGGACCGGTCTTTCGGACTCAGAGAATATGAACGTGCAGAGTCGCCAAGTGCTCTAATTTTAAACAGCAATGAAGAGAGCACCAGTGCTTCGATTCTGTTTGGGGGTGAGAAACTTCCTTGGCCCACCGAGTGCTCAGAAACTGTTGCGCCAGGTGGGGACTGATCAGAAAATCTCTCTTCAAACGTGGGACCTTGGTCCCACCGGGCGTGCCAAAAACTGTTGGTCACGAATCCGCCATGAGGAAAGGATTTGTCGTTATTGCGCCCTGGACCCGCAAACCAACATTGAAAGGCCGGAAGGAAGGAATGCCTTCCGGGCCAATCTCCGGAGAAGGCCGGCTCCTTGTGGGGGTTAGTAAGATAAGATGAGAGTGCAGGAAAGAGATAAAAATGCGGAAAGAATTTACAAATGAGATTGGAGTTGGGTGGGGGGAACTAACAGTACAGCAACACATCAATCACCGCTACTTACTGCATCATAAATACAAAGCATAACCAGAAACTGCAAAACCTAAGTATGCTCTCTGTATAAAGCAGTGTACGCACAGCTACAATGATCCCCTAGCAAACATTCTCCCTACAAGGAGAACTAACAGCATGACAATGCATCAATCACCACTACGGACAGTAACATAAAAAGAAAGCAACCAAGAGATGTCAGATCCAAGTATGTGTGTTGTGCAGAGAATTTGTACGCACAGCTACAATGATCCCCTAGCAAACATTCTCCTTCCACCACCTTACAATGAAAACGTGGTGGGTATTTATAGCCCAAAGTTCCCCCTGTTACATTAATGGGCACAAAGTCCCAGTCAAACATTAGCTGACAAAAGCAGCCGCGGAACTGCTGGTGCTGACTTTTGTCGGGCTGGACTGTACTCTTGGCATGGTCTCCCTGAAGGTTGAACAGCCACGTGGCAACGCATTGGGTAGAACTTTATATTGACAGGAATGCGGGTAGCTGAGATAGGTGGAAACTCACATCAGCATTAAATGAGGCAGCTGGCATAAGTAGTGTGGCCATGCTTGTCCTTTTGCTCGGCACGTCTTGGCTCGGATCCCAAAGTTGGACACTTGTCGGATGATGTTGCTTGACACGTGTCTGCCTTGAAAGGCAGTTTATCCAACTTCGCCCGGGGTCAGAGCGCCATCGGGTTGCGCGAGCAGAAACAGTCGTGATTGGGAAGGTCTTCATGCCTTGGTCAAATTCCGAGTTTGTTTCCCTCCTGCGCTTTGTCAAAGGGCGCACTCCGACTTCGCTGCGAAGTCGGGTTGCGCACAGGTGAAAGCTGATTTCTGCCGCCGTACGGACTTCTCCCCAAAACTGGGCGAAGTCGGACTTCTCGAAACTGGGCGAAGTCGGACTTCTCGCGAAGTCGGACTTCTCCCCAAAACTGGGCGAAGTCGGACTTCTCGCGAAGTCGGACTTCTCTGGGCGAAGTCGGACTTCTCCCCAAAACTGGGCGAAGTCGGACTTCTCACCAAAACTGGGTTTCCTGGTTCAGCTTCCCGGGGCCATAACTTTTGATCCTCTGACTCGATCGCCTATTATGATATATCATCGGAAAGCTGGCGAGAAGATCTGCAATGATAAAATATCCAGAGCTCATTTTGTCCATTTTATCGCCCTTGTTTATGGCCCGCGAAAACCCGAACACCTCAGCATGCTCTTTGCCGCTTGAAAGCTCCATACTTAGGCCAAAATTTATCAAAAGATTTAATGTGGCAAAATTGCCAACAAGAACTAAGGGGGCAAGAGAAGAGGCATCTCATATTTTGTTGTATCGCACCTTTGCTTCTAAGGAGGTTGCCACCTAAAAGAGGCTTGCGATCTGTAATGTGCTATTGTTTTCTGCAATATAATCTGCTACATTTCTCTTTCGTATTGCAATATTGTTAATTTCAAGCTTACTTTTTGTTATTATTGCAATATCGTGTAGATGTGCTTTTATTTTACTCCAAGGTTCCTAACAAGTGGTATCAGAGTGTGCCACCTAACATCCAACCCTACAAATACCCATATGCACAAAAATCATAAATTGAGAAATTGGTCCAAGATTTATTAAAAAAAAAGGGTATTTTGACCTAGTATCAGTCCTTATCCTTCATTGATACTATTGGTCAGGAAACAAAATGGGTCGTAGCAGCTATGTGTAGATTTTCATGAACTCAATGAACTCGCCATTGAGGATAAATTTCCTATTCCTGTGATTGATGAGTTACATTGCATCAAATTTTTTTTCGAGTTGGATCTCCGCTCTAGATACCATCAAATAAGGATCAAGGACAAAGACATTCCAAAAACAGCATTCAAGATTCATGAGGGTCATAAATTTTTGGTCATGCCTTTTGGTCCAACTAATGCACCTTCAACCTTCTAGAGCCTCATCAAAAATGTCTTCCGCCCATTCCTTTGTAAGTTCATTTTGGTCTTCTTCAATGGCATTCTCATCTACAGTTGCACTTGAGCAAAGCACCTCCAACATCTAGAACAGACTTTGCAACTATTACAGGACCATCATTTATTTGGCAAACGATCCAAATACTCCTTTGGAATGCAGGAGGTCAAATACTTGCGGCAAATTGTTTCGCAAGAGGGAGTTAAGGTTAACCTGAAGAAAATTGAAAGCATACAAAATTGGCCCAAGCCACAAACTCTCAAGGCGCTTCAAGGATTTTTGAGTCTCACTGGATACTACTAATAATTTGACCAAGAATATGGAAAAATAGGGGCCCCACTAACTACCATGTTAAAGAACTCATTTATGTGGACAGCTCCAGCAAAAAAAGCTTTTGTAGTTCTCAAGGAAGCCATGATTTCAACCTTAGTGTTAGCCACTCCTGATTCTTCCAAACCATTTATAATTGAAAGTGATGCTTCGGGCCTGGCATTGACGCAGATTAATGCAAGAAGGGCAACCCCTAACTTCTCTAGTAAGGCATTGTCGGGAAAAAATTGGGGAAGTCTACTTATGAAAAAGAAATGATGGTCATCCTCCATGATGTCAATCATTGGCGACCTTATCTCATTGGGAGGCATTTCTCTATTAAAACGGATCATCAAAGTTTGAAATATTTTTTGGAACAGAGGGTATCTACTCTAGCATAGCAAAAATGGGTTTCAAGATATTATTTACAAGAAAGTGAAAGAGAACATTGCGGCAGATGCCCTCCCATGTCAGTTTGAGGATCAGAACAAACTGTATGCCATCTCTTCCCCACTTCCACAATGGGTCTCGCAATTTCAAGAAGAAGTAACCAAGGACCCGTCCTTACAAAATTTGAGGGAGCAGCTCCAAAGGGACCCCAATTCACACACCGGTTATTCATGGGATGGACAGATGTTAAGACACCAAGCTCATATTGTGGTTCCTAAAAATTTGTCGATCGATGAGGACATCATGAAGGAGATGCATGTTTCGCCCACAGCAGGCCATTTGGGCTTTTTGAAGACATAAGCGAGCTAAACGGTCATTCTATTGGGAAGGAATTAAAAAAGACATCCAAACTTTTATGGCAAAGTGTGATATCTGCCAACGGATGAAAGAAGAAACAAGTCGTACTCCAAGCACTATACAACCTTTACCAATCCTAGAAAATGTATGGATTGATATTTCCATGGATTTTATTGAAGGACTTCCTAAATCTAGGGGAAAAACACGCATTCTTGTGGTTGTGGACCGTCTCTTGAAGTATGCTCATTTTTGTTCCCTCACCCATCCTTACCATGCCTGCACCATTAGCCAAATGTTCATGAACTCCATTTTTTAACTCCATGCTATGCCAAAATCCATTGTGTATGACCGCGACCCCACTTTCACCAGTTGTTTTTGGCCAGAACTGTTTAAACTGTAGGGATCGCAACTGAGAATGAGCTCAGCCTACCATCTGCAGACTAAAGGGCAAACCAAAATTGTCAATAAATGCTTGGAAATCTACCTTCGTTGTTTTACTTCCAATTACCCAACACAATGGGCTAAGTGGCTTCCATTGCCTAAATGGTGGTACAATACTTCATTCCACAGCCTCCAGAATGACTCCTTTTAAGGCAGTTTATGGGTACCCATCTCCGTCACCCTCTTAATATGTTCTAGGAAATTCCAAAGTCTAGTCGGTAGATGCAACACTTCAAGAACATAACTCTTACAGTAGTTGAAGGAGAATTTGGTTATGGCTCAAAACCAGTTGCGACAGCAGACTAATCAACACCGTTTAAAGCATAGCTTTAATATAGGTGTAATGGTCTTCCATCGACTCTAGCAATACAAGCAACTTTGTGCTCATCAAAAGCTTGCAACAAGGTTTTATGGACCCTTCCAGGTATTGCAGCGGATTGGACAAGTGTCCTATAAGCTTGAAGCAAGAAGATGCCACATAGGAGTCTCCTCAGTAGCTTCAATAATTTCCTCATCTCCATCTTTGAGGACAAAACTTTTTTGAAGGGATGGGCATGTTAAGACCCCATTCTAATATTATTAATAATTTTCTAGTCATGTGGTACTTCGGGTGCCTAGGCTTACGGGCCCATATGATGTAACAGTTATGTATTATAAAAATACATTATTTAAAGATGTAACAATTATTATTTAGGAGTTACTAGCTCGAGCATCCACTTGCACGTGGACGGAAACCCTTGAGCGTTACGATTAGGGTAGCCAAAGTCTTTAAAAGAACCAAGGGGGCAATAGAAGAGACATCTCATATTTTGTTGTATCGAAGCTCTACTTCTAAGGAGGTTGCCCCCTCGAAGAGGCTTGCGATTTTGTAATGTGTTCTTGTTTTCTACAATATAATTTGCTACATTTCTATTTCGTATTGCAATATTGTTAATTTCAAGCTTATTTTCTATTATTATTGCAATATAATGTGGATGTGCTTTTATTTTACTATAAGGTTCCTAACAATTTGTCAAAGTTTTTGGGATACGTCATTCTTGTCTCTTCTACTATTGTGCATGCATCACCACATAGAGTTGTTGTCGATATAGCAACACCTGACTTGCCAACCTCAAAGGTGTCAAGAACAATCACTTTGCCCCTCACATCCATGCTTTTATTTGCTTCAATGTCTAGAAACAAGCATCCTATTTGAAAGGCTTCGTACTCCTTCATCTGCCAATGGAGACCACTGTCAACGTGCCCTTCATCCTCCATAACACTCCTCGAGTTCAACAACACCATCATCATTCAATTCCATGTCGGTTTGTAATCACGTTTTGTCATTGAATGTAGAAAGGTCCAACTCATTTGAGGATGCAATATCCTCACTCACAAATTGGTTTCTCAAGTTCATACATTTGTCGTACCCTTTCTTAAATATCAAATGATTGATCGTTCCCCCAATTATGACCAACATTTGCCATTTGTAGTCATCCATGCCCCAAAAAAATATCAAGGGCTACATTTTGCAAGGTTATTGCTATAAAGTCTAAGGACAAAAATGTGTTCAAAAATAGTGACCCTCTATCTTGTCAACATGACTTATCTTTACGCCATGATCAAAAAGCTAGTGCCCCTAGCTCTCACCAAGTCTTCTTTGGGAGCATGCTTACGCTCAAATTCCCATCCACTATGACATGTGTCAACATGTGGCCCAATATATCAATGTGTAATAATGTTGGCCACTTCTAGACATCAATGCTTGATACAACCAAAATGATGAATTGGTCTTCTCTACAATCTTCCCCTTTGGCAGTAATATCATGTGGTTCTTCTCGTCACATCATGCCCCTGCACCATCTCCCCAAGGGTGGCATGTAGGTGGGAAATCGCCCTCAACAAGGTTGCTACATTCAAGGCACACTCAACTACAAGAGTTGAATCGCTACACTATGTGGCGTCAATGGTTCGTTTTAGGTGGGTACGTTGTCAATTTTTCTTGGTCTTTTGTCATCTCTTCTCCAGCATTCATATGGGCCTCCAACCATTCCTTTCTCACAAAAATGAGATCAGGTATAGGTAAAGGTGAAGTAGTTTTAATATCCACGACACCACAGGTCGCATGGGATGATCCTCATGGTCGATGTTGTCGATCCAATATATGGTTATCCATCCTTCCTTCAATTATAGAATTATAGTGTACCACCCTACCCCCCGTACAATTCGAACCTTCGTTGTCATCTTTCTTCGCTGTGTAACTGCTAGAACATGCTTCGTCCCCAAGTTTAGTTCCTGAATGTCAATCAAAATAAAATTTTGGTTTCCATTCTTCTTAGGACAACTTGCTTCTGCATGCTTGCTAGGTTCATACAATTGACACATTATTGGCATGTATGGGTTTGCAACATTTGTACAACCACAAGCAAAATGCCTCCATTGACATTTGTGATAATGAACAATTAGCCTCCAAACAGTGTCATTTATGTGATTGGTCTAGTTTGTGTTCTTCTCACCACCCTCATTCCCATTTTTCTTCCCTTGATGGTCATTTCAGTAATCGCCACTCATGGTGCCACCTTTGGAGGTGAGGAGTTCTTGTTGGACGCCTCCTATAGTGCTAATGCCTAGTGTTTCTTGTTTTTCACATTAAGTGGGCACAAAGTGAGAGTATATAAGAGAAAAGAGAATTTCCTTTCCTTGCCCTTCTTGTTCTTTGTTGTTACCTAGGACTTTGCTTTTAGTTTTTAGAATTATATTTTTAGCTTGGAGCTAAACACCTACAAAGCCCTTGTTGTGTTCATAGCACAAGCATAGGCTAAACACACCCCCTTTCAACCTAATATTTTAGCCCCATCCTTAGCCTCATCCCTCTTTGAGATAGTGATACACATAACCAGCATCTGGCTTCCCCACATCCACCCTCATGCAGGATCACTACAATTAGTTGATCAATAATATTTATAATATTAATATCAAATGGCATGGGATCAAATGGTTAAAGCATGGATTTGTTTTGTGGATATATATTGTTTAAACCTTTCCTAGTAATTTATTACTCCATGTCATACCTTGAATTTTGTGTCGAATAATCTTATGTTGCCTAAGACGGTCATCACATTATTCATGTCTTTAAAGGGTTGCTTTCCAATTATCAAATTCTAAGCATAATTAAAACATGAATTATAATATACTTCCCACAGTTACTACACTAAAAAATTAATTTAATTTAAGCACATTCCATAGATTATCACTCATTCCTAGAAAAATTCATATCTATGGATCATCACTCATTATGAAATTTTTACAATTATGGTATGTCATATGTTCACATCCTTGGTGCCATTTCCACTATATTCTTATAGTAAAATTTGTTATGTTTCTAATAAACAGAATAATTGTAGAATGCTAAGCATTCCTTTTGATGGTTTCAATATTTTTAAATTTTGATATATAGGTTAGCTTCTCTACATTTTTTTAAGCACATATTAGAAGTATTCTAAGTATGAAATTTAATACATGCTTGTTTATATCTATCATATGCTTTGCCAAGCATTCTTTATGCTTCAAAGCTTTATAGAATGTGGAGTTAAATTATTTTTCCAATATTGTTTATGCAATTAATAGTTTATTATAAAAATAGGGGAGTCATCTATGAGAAAATGGTAAATACCACGAGGAAATATAGGGGGGCATATTTTATATACAATTCTTACATTGATAAATTGAGACAAATAGAGTTGGTGGTGTAGAAGGTGGTGCTCACAATATGAGGAGGAGATGATTATTATTAAAAATAGGGGATAATACTTAGAACCGTGTAAAATCATGTATTTTTTATTAAGTTTTAAGTGGCAAACCACATTTAATGATAATATTTATAATTTTATGCATGACTCAGTGAGTGATTTGATCAATTTTCAGCTATTTGTTATCTATTGATTGTTATTCATTATGATTTTGCTATGATTATAATAGTTTTCTTTTTTTCTTTTTTTGGTATTTTGTTGAGCATATCATGCACCTCATAGATGATACAGTAGACACATTTTGGATAGTTGGCATTGATGTGCCCTTTGGACCAAGACTCAATGCACCATATGTCTTCCTTGTCCTTCTTGTTATCTTAAATTTCTGTAATCATCTGCAACATTTTTTTTAGTGCTTCAATTGATGCTCCTCCCTCATCATTATAGAACTCACTCCTTGGTCGACTCTAAGTTCCACTACGCATGTTGTTAGTATTGCTTTCTAAAATTACTACTCTTCAATACTTCTTAGTAGGACATTTAGGACCACCTTCATCTTCTACCCAAACCTCGAAAGAAGTGCTTCCATGAACCACCATCTCTTCAATCCATATACTGGATTTTGCTTGGCATCTCCTTTAGACAACAGTTATAGAACTTTACGTAACCTGTGTCATGTTGTGGAGATCTAAGACAATTTCGTTGTTGTCACACAAGAGATGAAACTCTTTTTGAAAAGTTTCCTTCATATTCCAAGTGATGTTCAATGTCTACAATGCAGATACCACTCAATAGCCATGCCTTTGAGAGTCACAAGAAACTTCTACATCCACTCTACCTCATCATTTTGACCATTTGCTTGCTAAATAGTCATGTTCATCCTATTGTGAGGGGCAAGGTCTTCATCTCCATTCCCAATGCTTTTGGTTGCCTCCAGTGATATCCATTGTCCGTTGTAATGTGTTTGTTCTAACCTGGTGTACATGGTCAACTCTAGGTTACCAGTGTTGGCACATTGTTCTCCGATTGCCCCTGACATGTTATATTCATTGTTGCTAACGAATCCCCTTCATCAACTGTTGACTTAAACTCAGCAATAAGATGTCTCCCAATGTCTACGCTTAAACCACATGACCTTCATTGTTAGCCGCAATAGACTATCACGATTCCACCCACCTATAGAAGCACTCCTCCATGTTAGCTCCTATGTTAAACCCTCCCCACTTGCACCTCCAGATGCACTCCCCATGCCTATGTCAAAATCTCCCCACACTGCCTAACTACCCATCTACCACATACATCCAAAACATTGAAGTACCCCTAAAACATCACATGCCCGTTATTATATCACACCATGGTTACCAAGTTTGCTTCACTTGGTAGGTTCAAAAGGTTTGGTTTCTTAAGGAGGTGCGGTGAGGTTCGGAAAAATACTAAAAGTTAATATATTAATTTTATATACAAAATATAGAAATATATAAATAAATTAAAGTTATCAATTTCACTTAAGTTTATTTTTTATTAAATCAAACTGCATTTAAATTAAATTTATACTTGAACTTTAAGTTAGTAATTACTAATTTAAAAATAATTTAAATTTATACCTGAACTTTAAGTTAGTAATTACTAATTTAAAATAGATTATACCTATTAATGTTCATTATCTTCACTTCACTTAGATTTATATTTAAATTTATATTAATTAAATTAAATTCATATTTATGTTACTTAAGTTATATAATCAAGCACAATGTCTACTCCAAAAGTAAAACTAAAGTTATAAGCTAATTATAAGATATTAAAAAATAATACAAGTTAAACTATGGGTAACCAAAGATCATAATTTAAAATTAATTTATTTATAGTGACCACAAAGTCTATTTTATAGAGGATTGGGATACAGAAACCTAAGTCCATTTGCATTCGAGCGTTATTTAGAAGAGGGGAAAATTTCTGCGTCACAGTAGGAGGAGGATCTGCTGGTTCATTTCATCAGAGTTTCCAAGTATCCCTCCATTCTCGGTATTGCACACAGGACTACCATCCTTTTGGCTGTATTTCACCTCAATTTGCTCATTGTTGTATTTCCAGGGAAGAGGAATTAAGAAAATAAATAAATAAAGACGCCAACAACTAGCAACAATGCAGCTTTTGTGCAAGGCACCTGTGGTATGCAAGTTGAAATATTGGACAATTTTGCAATAATGCTCTCCATTGTTTCTTCTTCCATTGCCATCTTCATCGCTGCCGATTTCTTCTCTTTATTTTTGTTGTGTTACAAGTTGAAATTTGGTCTGAACCAAACCAGTTCAAAGCACCAAAAATATTTGAGTTTGATGGTTCAGTCAAACCTGGTAACCATACATCACACGTAATACGACAACATAACATACTACACTACAAGCTTATGTGGGACTCCTCACCCCTATTAACATCGAGTCACGGCATGTGTGTGGGGGGTAGTTGGCCCTCTTGCTTTCTAACCGGTTCATGTGATGCTGTTCCCATACAAGCTGTTTATTTCCAGTGGCATATTCCTATGTTGGAATTTTGTTCCACTTTAATACCTCTTCTACTACTATATACAATGACACTTGTCTGACTTGAATCATAAAACATATGATGCATACAATGAATGAAATCACCCATGCAGCTCATGACTCATTCATGATGACAAGGAAGTCAAAGCGCCTCCCATTATGGATATAAACCCAAAGACAACAATGGCAGTACTTTCAAATTCGGTGCTCCAGTTCTTCTATAAACAACTATAACCCAACAAAAGCTACTACTATCACTGTCTTGAGCAGGTCTTCAACTTCCAGTTGGATTTCTGGTTCTTCTCAGAAAATTAATACTATAAATACATAATAAGAGGAACTATACTGATTATATATAAACAATGCCAAAAACTATTAACCATATATACTAGATACAGTATTAATTTTAAGGAGGCTAACTCTGATCTAAACATTTTGGGATTTGCTTTAGATATTTTGTCATTGGATTGTATCCATAATTGCATAACTTAATCAAATGGTATGAGCTCAGACTGTTAAATACCTTTCAAGGAGACCTAGCTTCAAATCTTGCCAGATAATACATGCATAATTGCCAACATGTTGTAATACCAATATATGGTCACAGTGTAAGACAGGTGGGGCCCAATTCAATTCCATATAACCAATTAAAATAATAATAATTTCATAACTTAATTTTTTGGTCTTTTATGTTTTCTTTTCTTTTCTTTCCTTTTCTAAATTTGCTTTAAGGTCATCCCAGGTCAATCATGGGGCTGCCCTAACGACCCCATACCCATCTCAGGATATTGGAAACAACCAAGCATTACCAAGACATCGTGGGGATATTTTGGCATCTCCACGGCATCCCAAGGAGGCCTGGGTGTCCCAGAGACACTGTCCCAGGACGGCTCCATTTCAGGGATGTCACTGAGAGGCCCTGGGATGATTGGTTGACAGCCGCCTTCAAGTCCCCAAAATTGGGGGTGTTTCGGTGACAAATGCGGGAGATGGCAAAAAGAGGGCCCCAGAGAGGGAGGACACGTCCCCATATGGAAGATTGGTTATCATCTTCATGTTACCCTTTATTCATGTATATCATCCTTTGTTCCTACATGTCACTACAAAGGATGATATACATGAATAAAGGGTAACCATTTCTCAAGGGATTTTTGTTGACCTTTCTTCAAGATTACAAGAATCATTGTGCCACTACAGAAGCTCAAATGTCCAGAAAGTGAAACATGCTGAAAGCAAAACATAAATGAGTTGGCAATAAAATCTTGATATGTTTTAGTTGGGTAGTTATTTATATGGCCTCGTGATGACGCGTGTGTCTCAACATTTTAGGAATTAGCGGTCTTTGTATATTTCAGCACTTTTGTTCTTTCATGTTGAGGTATTGTTTCTCTCATTCCCAAATTAATGGGGTTTCACGTGAGCAGTCGTAGCTTTTTCTCAAATCACACTGTAGAAGCATTTAGTTTTTCAAGGTTACAATCATGGCAGATTTTGTGTGGGCAAAAAGTACATTCAAAAATCAAAATATCTAACTCAAGAGAGAAACTTGAAAGAATTATCATGCTGTAAATATAATTAAAAATATACAAACCTAAAAAGGACTGAAATTGAGGAAAACATGTTCCTGACCCCCAAAGTCCAAGCCGCACCATGTACCCCATATTACGGGGTTCAGATGCTCCTGTAGCTGAACAATAAGCCACCCGAGCTTCTTGCAAAAGTACCTATGATAATAATTTGTATACAAGAAAACATTAAATAACATACAATAAACTAAGATAAGTATATGCATATGCATAATTCAAAAATGCTTCAGAAAAACAAAAAGCTCCTTGCGATTCATTCTTGCAAATATGGGTATGAAGGCATAGTGCAAGGAAACTGACCAGATTACAGTACCTGAATTTCAAGAACAGCCTCACCAGTCCGAGTAGCTTGACCTCCTGTTTCAGGAACCAAATTCTTGGCCTTGTGACACTGCACATAAAAGATACTACAAGATGTAAGTGTTTGAAAGTATAAAGCCATCTTATATACTGTCTTTACCAATCCCATTGACAAGCAGCTCCTTTGCAAAAAAAGACGGTCCAATGAAGGTAGATATATTCAAACCACATAAATTCTCCACAAGAATTAGCATTAACAGTTACTGAAGAATATCTTTTGGAGAGAGAATATGACCTCGTCAAACACCAGAAGTCCATCATATTCCGGCCCACACCATTGCACCAACTGCTGCAACCGAGAACGTCCTTTCTCTGATGATGCTATAAGGCTACTATATGTTGAAAATATAACTCCTTCCTTTATGCCCACAGCCTTTGAGTCAAGTTTAGAATATGGCAATTTATTCAAAGCATGCACTGTATACAAAATATAACCAAGTCAAATATTCTTCAAATAGGTAGTAAGGCAATGAAACAGATTAAGAATTTAAAAATAGCAAAATAAACAAAAATAGAGATAAGAGAAAATTCGATGCATTATTTTTTATCCAGACTTAGAGAATCCCTACAAAACTACCCTTGTCTTCATATTGATCAGGAGAGGGAAAGAGATACCTGCCAATTTTACCCAAGACAAATTGGAAGCCTCCTACTATCTACAAATTAAGATAGGGTAAAAAGGGATGGGGATGACATATTGCACTCGTTAAGGAGGAGAATTACACATCCATAACAAACCCACAGAATTCAAAAAACCTAGGATTGTAATGAAGGTTGTTTCACCCTAAGCATATTTGTTCTTATAACATTTCATTGTGCATTTACACCAACTTAGGGAAACAATATTAAAGTCTACATATAACATGTTAATTTCAGGGTTCAAGATCTGATCCATGCATTGATATTGATTGATTTTAATTCCAACAGCTCTCCATTCGCATACACTAATTACATGCTTAATACAATACATTACAAACTTTGTATTATCAATGCTTACGTCATCACCCTTGACGTAATTACATTACAAAATTGTATTTCATTCACATTTACATTTCATATGCATTTGTGCACATTTGCACTTATATGACAATTTAAACTACTTTATTTGAGGCTGATCAGAACTAACTCCTACATCTGTCCTCCCCTTTAATTTGGTCGACATCCTTGTTGACGTCTACCTCTACTCTTGGGGACTCAGGTTCTACTGGGATTGAGGTGTAGAAGCAAATACACCTCCAAGCTCTAGGATTTGCAATTTCAAGGCTTCGGTCTCTCCTTTCAACCGTTTGGCATAGGCCTAGTAGCGAGCCCACTGCAGGCTGTAATGATTTGACCTTTGCTCGACTTCTTCCAATCTATCCTTCAATTCGGCCTCTCTTTTTGCAACTTCAGCCTCGACTTCCTTCCTAACTGCTTTTGCTTCCTTTCTTGCTGCAATTGCTAACTGCTCATCCCTCTCTGCTATCAATTGATCCTAGTGAGTGACTTCATGATTATTTGCTTCCAACAGTTGCTCCCTCATTGTGCATTCTGACTTCAATTTTCCAATCAACTAGTCCTATTCCTCCCGTGCCTTCTTCTTTTCCTCAACCTCCTTTCTCAATATTGCTAATTCTGCTTTGGCATCTTCCTGCACCTCCCGAAGACATGCCTCCAATGTCTACAATTGGTTACCCCGTTCTTCCTCTAGCTTCAGCTAGAAACCATTTGCTAAAACGTTTCCAACCCAGTAGATAACCATTTGATCAAGTATACCATGAAATTCATTCTGGCATACAATTTTACCAACTCAAGTGCAAGTTTGACATACTTGACACCTGATTCCTCCTCAGGGTGGGCTACCAAACTTCCTTCATCCACATAAACTCGTGCTAAATGCCAATAGAGTGCCTAAGTCCCTTCTGACAGGTTCTTCACTCCCAACATTGTTTTCAAACTACCAATTTCCAATTCCCATGGCTGTGTTTGATGAATTTCAGCAAAATTCTTCATCCGCTTCTCATCTCAAGGCCAATGCACCAACTTGCCTAGTTCATTTTCCATCTTTAGCTACCATAGCCACCAATCTCCCATACACCCAACTTGAAACTCAGTATGCACTCTCTCTAATGCTCCAATCAACTTGTCAAAAAAGGTGTCAACCTACTCATTGATGCTCTGCCCCAAAAAACGCTCTCCTCAAGTTTGGCACTTCCAAAATGAAATACTCACTTGTTTCTCTAGCTAGTTTTGTTTCAGTGTCATGCCCGATGGTGGTTTCCTCCGTATCCTCCCCATCGTGACTTGTTAGGTTGATTGATCGTTTGGCCGCCTTACCCTCCTGTATCATCTTACTTGCATCAATAGTTCTTACATTTGTCACCATGTCCTGTCTTCCTTCTAGTTCATTTTCCGACGATTGGCTTCTCTCACCTTTTTACCAGAAGCTAAACTCTCACATGTTTTATTTTCCCCTATCCCTCTTTTCTTCTAACACAATTGAGCTTGGTGTCGTCTCTTGTGTTGCAAATGTGATTTCAATACGTGCATCTTCATCCAATGGAGATGATCCACATGGATCCACCTACTGCACAAACTACATTGGCATATTATCGAAGTTGTCGAGTGAGTTAACATTCTCTATGCACACACCACTATCAAAATCTCCTACCACCTGTGGTGATGCTTGCGCTGCATCCACATCTACAACTATCGATACTTGTGCCTGCTGCCGTGCAGTCCTCTCCTTCGATTGTTACACTCTCCTCTTCTCTTCCTATACCGCCTGCACAACAAACTCTCTTGGCTATCTGCAACCCTTTTTTATGTCATTCTCCTAGTACCTAAACCATTACCTGCAGTGCCTCCTTGCACAGTCTGACTCCCTGGCTGTGCAAGAACTTCCTCTCGCACTACCTCCTGTGGTATTCCATGCGTCTTGCTGTATCCTCCCACCATCTGCTGTGCACTGCCACCTTCTCCTATTGTGGCCTGTTGTGGGGATTCTCCTCTTTGTGACTCCTGTTGACGTCGTGGGTGGGCTCCCGTTTGTTTTTCTCTCCTCACCAGCTCCTCGGTCTGTGGCTACTCTTCAACTTCCTTTGAATCTTCACTTCCCTTGTCTCCCAAGACTTCTTGTACTTTCCTCTTCCTCAGGATGTCCTTCTTCACCGGAGTGCTCGCCTTTGTCAATGGCACACATGAACCCATCTAAATATGCTCGACACATGCTCCAGAATCACCCAAGGGGAATTTAGACTTGGAAACTGCAGCTTCTCCCGAGTCACCGCAATTATCATCAATACTATGGCATGGAAAGCCACCAAAAAAATTTTGGTATGTCGCATCAAAAAATTCTTGATGCGGTTCAAAAGATATGATGCCTAGTCATACGCTACTCCTATCATGATTCTCTCCATATATGGTATGAGCCACATGGGCACCTTCGAGGCTTGTTCTCCAAAGAGTTTGGACATGATTACGTTCACGGTGCATTGCAGCTCCCCTGAGTTCAACTGTTGCATTTTCAATTTGCGATTCCTGTGCTTCAACAATTTTGCCGCCTCTTTAGGATTGATATTGATAACCTTGTCTATCAAATTCTTCCACCAATGCAGGTCAAGTACCTCCTTCCTCACTGGTATGTCAAAATTCAGCAATCCAAAAGTCCTCCAAAAATTGCTAGGGGAAAGCACTACAAACACTTCCCTATTACCAATCATGACTCGACTCAAATGATGCTCTAAATCGTACATTTGCAGCATCTGTAGCAAATACGGCTTGAAAAACTCCTCAAATTTGAGAATATGCACAATACGGTGCACACCTGAGGTTTTGAATGCAATATTCTACGAGTGCTCTAGCGGATTGCTCTGCCACCAGTTCCTATAGAATTCTCCAACTGGTTGCTGCCATGACATTTCTTGCAAGGGTATTTGCATTCTTTTTCTTCCCATGCCTTTCTCACTCTCCTGAGGCGAAGCCCCCATTTCTCTCTCTTCTGGAGTGTTGGTTCTCAAACTGAATTTTGGCTCTCCACCATGTTGCCTACTCCTGTCCCACTCAGTCGTCCAGTCTGTGTTCCCTATCTTGCACACGTTTTGCAAGGCCTCTTTTGGGGCCAACTTCGATGTCATCCCCTCACGAGCGAGGTTCTAACGGCAACTGAAATATACCAACTAAAATTTGTAGAAAGTAACAACGAAACTGAAACTGAAATTTTTCTGCTTTTTTTTTAAACCCTAACTTCAAAACCCTAGTTACAGAAAACTGAAATAAACACAGCAAAATGGCAGTAAAGTAATTCTGATTTTATTGCCAAACCTCAACAACAAACAACCCAGAATGAATACAAACAAGTGCACCTGATTCCAGCTGATTACAATTCAGAAAATGGCCCAAAGGGCTATTTACTTGGCTGCAAAAAGGGCCAAATGACAAGATCTCCACACAGAAAATTTCCAGAATTTATTTCAAACCCTCAAGGGCTGGATCTAGCTCCCAAGAGCCCAATTACACCTCCAATTCACAGAAAATGCCTTCCCTAGGCTGGGCGATCCACCTAGAGGGAATAAAACCCTCAAAAATAGCAAAACAAACTCCCTCAAACTGGACGTCCCACTTGGAGAGACTTCTCCACCTTCAGCACAACAAAAATTCCACTTCTATGGCCTTCTAATACCTGATTTCTCCTTTTATACGAATTTCACACAATTTGCAGCACAAGTACAAACCCTAGATGGATTTGTCAACAAGCAAGGTATTCAAGCTAGCTGGCCTAGCTCCTCCAATGGCAGATCCACCAGAAACCCTAATCTCCAAGAGATATATCCAACAATCTCAAAGAGCCAAAGAATATTGCCTCAGCAACGATTCTCCCAAGTCCAAATCAATTTCCAAATCAACCCCCCGACAAATGAAACCCTTATCCTCCTTTTATAAACAAACCATAAGGGAAGAATAGATCTTAACCCTTAGATTTGAGATAATCCAACGGCTGGGATATAATCTTGCATTGAGGTCACTTAAACATATTACAAATTCGTCACTCCACATAAAGGCATAAATTAATACCTTTTTCTAACCCAAAACTCACTCCAAACACTTAAATAACTTTCCTAACCCATATACTAACATTTGAACTTGCCAAAACACATTTATTAACCCTTATAACCCTCATTTTAACCCCAAAATATGACAAAATACCCTCAATGACGACCCAACACACTCAAAACACAAAAAAACCATATTTACAATGCAAAAATTATTTTGGGACATTACAAGTCCGCCCCTCCTGAATTGCTTGTCCTCAAGCAATTCATCAAAGCTGGATGCTTGAGAATTTCAGGACCTTCCCAAGTAGCATCATCTTCAGGCAAGTCTTTCCATTTAATCAGATATTCGTTAAGGATTTTGTTCCTTAACTTCTTCTCTCTCATCCCAAGTATATGTTCAGGAATCAGCTCCAATTTCCCTTCTTCATCAAGAGGTGGCAAAATCTGAGATGGCACAACATGCTGTCCCAAAGCCTTCTTCAAACATGATACATGGAATACATTGTGTATTCTGCTGTTAGGAGGTAGTTCCAGCTTATATGCTACTTCTCCAACTCTCCTAGTTACCTTGTATGGTCCATAAAAACGTGGCCGCAATTTTTCTGCACCACTTTTCTTCATTGTAGACTGTTTATAGGGCTGTAAACGCAAGTAAACCATGTCCCCCACTTCAAAACTGCGTTCAGTCCTGTTCTGATCAGCATACTTTTTCTGCTGATTTTGAGCCTGCTGCAGATTTTCTTTCAGAATTTTTAGAATATCTTGATGCTGCTGAATAAAATCTGAAGCTGTAGGTACCTTGCTGTCTTCCAAAAGCAAATCAGAAAATTTTGGAGGCTCATACCCATATAGTGCCATAAATGGAGACATTTTGATGGACATATGGTATGAAGTGTTGTAGCAGTACTCACCAATGCTCGACCACTTAATCCAAGCCTGCTGCTGTCCAGAAACATAGTTTCGCAAGTAGCCTTCAATCCACTTGTTTACAATTTCAGTTTGACCATCAGTTTGGGGATGGTAACTAGTGCTTGGGGTAAGTTCTGTTCCACACAATTTGAACAATTCCTGCCAAAATAAGCTCATAAACTTGCTGTCCCTGTCATGTACAATGGTTTTTGGCAAACCATGAAGTCTGAAAATTCCCTTGAAAAATAAATCAGCAAGTTGCACTGCTGTAATTGTTACTGTTACAGCAAAGAAATGGGCATATTTAGTCAATCTGTCTACTACAACAAAGATAGAGTCTTTACCTTGAACTTTTGGCAATCCAGTGATGAAGTCCATGGAAATGCCTTCCCATTTCTGATTTGGAATAGGCAAAGGCTGTAACAAACCAGCAGGATGGGTATTTTCATGCTTGTTTTGTTGACATGTAGTACATTCCCTAACATGCCTCAAAACATCATCCTTCAAGCCCTTCCAAGAAAATCTCTCCTTTACTAACCTGTAGGACTTATAGAAACCAGGATGACCTGCCAAAGGTGCATCATGCAATGCTGCTAACAATTTTTCTTTCACCTTGGAATTCTGCACAAGAAAAATTCTGTTTTTGTACAAAATCAGCCCATCTCTGATTTTGTATCTTTCATCTACAATCTGCCCATCCAACAACTCTGAAGCAAAACTGTCTTTTGCATATTCTGCCATGATTTGTACCTTCCAATCTGCATTTACAGCAGTTACAGCATGAAAAGAAGGGTTTCTAGAAAGTGCATCCGCTGCTGTATTTGCCTTACCCTTCACAAACTGAATTTCAAAATCATATGATTGCAATTTAGTGACCCATTTTTGCTGCCTGTCACTTAATTCACGCTGTCCCAGAAAGTGTCTAAGACTGTTATGATCAGTCTTAACTATAAATCTGCTGCAAACAAGGTACTGTCTAAACTTAGACAATGCATGCATGACTGCAAGCATTTCCTGCTCATAGATAGAAAATAATTTTTCAGCAGGACTAAGTTTTCTGCTTTCAAATGCAATTGGTCTACCTTTCTGCACTAAAACAACACCAATCCCAAACCCAGATGCATCACACTCAACCACAAATGGCTGAGAGAAATCAGGAATTGCCAAAATTGGGCAAGTCATCATGACTGATTTCAAATTCTGAAATGCTTCATTGGCTGTCTCATCCCACTTAAATGCTCCTTTCTTGGTCAAATCTGTTAAAGGGGCTGTTAGCTTGGAGAACCCTTTAATAAACCTCCTGTAATAGCTGCATAGGCCCAAAAATCCCCTTAATTCAGTCAAAGTAGAGGGTGTAGGCCAATTTTTAATGGCAGAAATTTTCTGCTCATCAACCTGTACTCCTTTTGCACTAATAACATGACCAAGATACAAAATTTCAGAAAGTCCAAACTCACACTTGGACATTTTTGCAAAAAGCTTCTGCTGTTCCAAAATCAGCAAGACTGCATCTAAATGCTGCAAATGTAACTCCCAAGTACTGTTGTAGACCAGTATGTCATCAAAGAAAACAAGCACAAATTTTCTAAGATGCTCTCTAAAAACATGGTTCATGGCTGATTGGAATGTAGCAGGTGCATTAGTTAGGCCAAAAGGCATAACTAAGAACTCAAAGTGTCCAAAATGGCATCTAAAAGCTGTTTTATGCACATCCTCATCTCTAACCTTGATTTGATGATAACCTGATCTCAAATCAATCTTGGAAAAGTAAACAACTCCATGCAATTCATCAATTAGCTCATCTACTCTAGGAATTGGGTATCTATTTTTGATTGTCTTCTTGTTTAGAACCCTATAGTCCACACACATCCTCAAAGTTCCATCCTTTTTCTTAACTAACACAACAGAAGAGGCAAAAGGGCTAGAACTAGGTCTAATATGGCCCAACACCAGCAATTCCTTGATGGTTTTCTCTATTTCATCTTTAAAAGCCTTGGGATGCCTATAGGGAGTAATCATCACAGGTTTAGTACCAAGTTCCAATTCTATGATGTGCTCAAAACCCCTATCAGGTGGTAATCCCTTAGGCAAATCACCAAACACAACACCATGTTTATCTAATACAGCTTGTATTTGAGGATGAAACTTCACACTAGCTTGTGTAGATGGATTTGGCATACCTTTTAGCATGAAGAGAGTGGCTCCCCATTCAATATCCCTTTTTCTAAGGATCTTTTCCATTCTGTTAGATGAAACTTGTTGTGGGTAAAAGTCTTTCATCCCCCTCAAGGTCACAATTTGGCCATCCTTCTTAAATTTCAGCACCAAAGTTTTGTAGTTGATGTAGCATCCTCCCAAAGAATGCCACCATTGCACTCCCAAAACAGCGTGGGGATTGCCTCCCATAGGAAAAACATAAAAGTCCTCAACTATTTTATGTTTTCCAAACTTAATCTCAACTTGCCTACACACCTGATTACAAGTAGTAATGCGCCCACTTGCTTCTTTTACACCAAAACCAGCAAAACTCTCAACTGTTAAATTCTTTTCAGTCACAAAAGATGCATCAATGAAGTTGTGAGAAGCTCCTCCATCAATCAACACAACTACATCACTATCACCAATTTTTCCAGCCACTTTAAGAGTAGTGAATTTTGTCTCACCAAAAATAGTAGCCAAAACAACTTCATCTTCATCCACCGCTTGAGTTGGAGGCTCACCCATTTCCATCTCGGCATATTCAGCATCTTCAAATTCATTTTCAGATTGCTCACCATCATCTTTTCTTCCTATTTCATCATCATTAGGCACATAAAATTCTACAAGATAATTCTGCCCCTTACCTTGACATTGATGGCCAGGTCCCCATGGTTTATGGCATGAAAAACATAAACCCTTGCGCTGTAACTCCTTTCTTGCTGCTTCATCAAGCCTAGGCCTTTGCTGATTTTGATTTTTAGGTGGCTGATATGACCTATTCTGCTGTTGGTTTGACCTATTCCAAGGCTGTCCACCTTGTTGGAATGGTCTAGAAGTCCCAAATTTGGACTGCTGTCCAAATTTATTCGGCTGTTCAAATTTAGTAGGCTGCCCCCACTTGGATCTGCTGCTCCCTCGTGATGATTCCAAGTCCATAGCCCTACTAACAGCTTCATCTAGGGTTTGGGGCTTAAATGCTTTCACCCAACCCCTAATAGGATCCAATAATCCCTTCACAAAGAAGTGGATTATTCTATCTTCAGGTACATCAGGAACCATAACTGAAATTTTCTGAAATTCTTCCACATAACTTGCCACATTTGTTCTTTGTCTAATGGAGGTCAACTCATCAAAATAATCATTTTCATCAAGCCTTTCAAATCTGTCCAAAAGTCTATTAGTGAAAACTTCAAAAGAGTCAATTTTTCCATGATCCCTAGTGACCAATCCATGATGCCACCAATCATGGGCAACACCATCAAAATGTAATGCAGCAAACTGTATAGCATCCCTCTCAACCATAGGTCTGAGGGCAAGATAAGATTGAACCTTTTGCAACCAACCCCTAGCAGTCATTCTTTCACTACCATCAAAAAGAGGGAGTTCAACCTTACCAATTTTGTGATCCAAATCATTCTTCTTTCCACCGTAAAACCTGCCTTTTGGTTCCTTTCCTTTGTACCTCATGAAACCCTCAAAACCCACTGTTTCCTGAAAATCTTCCGGCATAGTACGAAATTCAGTCCACAATGCGTGCATCTCATTTGCCTCCATTTCTGCCACAACCTCAACTTCTTGGGGCTGAACGAACATGGGAGTAGAAGGCTGCCAAATCCTTGTACTGCGGGGTCTAGTAATGTTGCGAGGGTTTCCTCCCTGAATGGAAGATTCCCCTTGATTCGCACCACTAGTTCCAGCATTATTGGGTTGCCCCTGATTTGCTGGTATTTTGGCTTGCCCTAGCTGCGCAATAACTTGAGTAATGATGCCCGACATGCTAGATTGTAGTCCAGCCACAACGCTGGTCTTTATCATTCTAGCCATCCGTTCCTCCATTTCATCAGCTTCTTTTTCTGCAACAGATTTCTCAGGTCTTCTCCCCTCAGATCCGGATCCCGTCATATTTTCTTCTTCTAATCTACTCTGACTCCTGGTTTGCACCACCATCAACTACACAGGCTGGCAGGAAACCTGCTCTGATACCACTGAAATATACCAACTAAAATTTGTAGAAAGTAACAACAAAACTGAAACTGAAATTTTTCTGCTTTTTTTTAAAACCCTAACTTCAAAACCCTAGTTACAGAAAACTGAAATAAACACAGCAAAATGGCAGTAAAGTAATTCTGATTTTATTGCCAAACCTCAACAACAAACAACCCAAAATGAATACAAACAAGTGCACCTGATTCCAGCTGATTACAATTCAGAAAATGGCCCAAAGGGCTATTTACTTGGCTGCAGAAAGGGCCAAATGACAAGATCTCCACACAGAAAATTTCCAAAATTTATTTCAAACCCTCAAGGGCTGGATCTAGCTCCCAAGAGCCCAATTACACCTCCAATTCACAGAAAATGCCTTCCCTAGGCTGGGCGATCCACCTAGAGGGAATAAAACCCTCAAAAATAGCAAAACAAACTCCCTCAAACTGGACGTCCCACTTGGAGAGACTTCTCCACCTTCAACACAACAAAAATTCCACTTCTATGGCCTTCTAATACCTGATTTCTCCTTTTATACGAATTTCACACAATTTGCAGCACAAGTACAAACCCTAGATGGATTTGTCAACAAGCAAGGTATTCAAGCTAGCTGGCCTAGCTCCTCCAATGGCAGATCCACCAGAAACCCTAATCTCCAAGAGATATATCCAGCAATCTCAAAGAGCCAAAGAATATTGCCTCAGCAACGATTCTCCCAAGTCCAAATCAATTTCCAAATCAACCCCCGACAAATGAAACCCTTATCCTCCTTTTATAAACAAACCATAAGGGAAGAATAGATCTTAACCCTTAGATTTGAGATAATCCAACGGCTGGGATATAATCTTGCATTGAGGTCACTTAAACATATTACAAATTCGTCACTCCACATAAAGGCATAAATTAATACCTTTTTCTAACCCAAAACTCACTCCAAACACTTAAATAACTTTCCTAACCCATATACTAACATTTGAACTTGCCAAAACACATTTATTAACCCTTATAACCCTCATTTTAACCCCAAAATATGACAAAATACCCTCAATGACGACCCAACACACTCAAAACACAAAAAAACCATATTTACAATGCAAAAATTATTTTGGGACATTACAGCAACATTGCCTTAGGTGGATCCCTCCTCTGTTGCTACTATTCCACCTGCTAAATCCTCTCCACAATCCTCTGTCGTTTATTCATCCCATTTACTTCCAGCAACTCCAACTACAACTTCTACTCCTTGGGCTTGTACGGTGTTGTCGTACACGTCCTCAACTTGTACAACAGCACAACTCTGCTTGTACGGCCCTGCCATACACTTGATTTGTACAGCAGCATAGTTCTTGTTGTACATCATTGTCGTTAGGCCTGGATTTGTATGGAACCGGCTGCTATTATTTAGCTTGTACGGCATTGTCGTATAAACACCTTGCTTGTATGGTAGTGATTTCGTTTTGCCTTGTACAGCAGCCTCCCTTTGCCCTTCTATGTGCGACATCTACATCACTCTCTCCTATGACCTCAGCACTGTCTTTACAACACTTTTTGCAACTTGCGATCCCTCTTTCTGCGACCTGCAATCCCTCGTGCACGCATCTGCATCTTCAAATCTTCCTTTGGGCAGTCGTCCGTACGGCCTATACGGTCCGTACACTTGCAATTTTCAGTTGTCTGCAATCACTCAGCTTCATCTACAACGTCATCCTCTGATGTCTTCTTCTCTTGGCACCGCAGCTGCTTCTTCCTCAGGGCACATATGTTCATTTCTTGGTCGTTGGTCGACAACATCGTACACACTAGCTCTCTTCCTCTCCTTCAAGCAATGAGCAATGGAATGTTCAAAGCCTCCCCATAGCATCTATTTATAAGGTTGGTGGAGTGGGGAGGACAGCTAGCATTCCTTTGGTAACTGCCACTTCACCACCTTCGCATGTACGTTGCGCTTTTTTTTTTAAACATACATCTAAGATATCTACGCCACATCATCCATATGGCAACGTAGACGTCCCATTGTATCATTTGTCCCGCCGACGACTCTTCCTTCTTGTTTTCCTCTTGATAGCATTTATCTTGTGTCCAACTAGTTGTACGACAACTAATCGTATGCGTCTCATTTATACTATAACTTGGACTTGTACAATAGGTATCACTGTACGGCAGTTTGTCATCTACCCCTCATTTGTATGACACTCTACCCTGCCTCTTCTTCTGTCTTCCTGCCATGTTCGTCATTCATTCTACCTTGTTTGGTTTGAGTGACTTGATTACGCACCACTTCTCCTCCTTGATCATCTTCGTCGACGCCTTCTTCTCCGCGACAATCTCCCGATGTCAAATGCATCTCTTTCTCTACTCACTCTTCCTGATCGGCCTTCTGTGACTTGAGACAGTCAACTCCTCACTTCAAACTGTCCAAGGTTCGTCCCAGGTCTTCTTTTATTTTGATGTTTCCTACGTCATATTTCTTTTGGGCGACAACCAAGAGGTAGTTTTGACGGGCCAACCTGATGGTTGTGCGGTTTCAAAGTTGATGGCAAATATCTAGTCCTCCTTGTCCACCTTGCTTCCTCGGAGGTAGTTCGTTGCCTTTCATTCGTATTATCTACAACTTTGCAGTGCTCTCAATGTCTCTCTCTTTACTCTTTTTCTGAGTTCTCGACTTGAGTTGTCACTGCTCAAATCTTCTAAATTATTGGAACTCGTCAAAGACAAACTACTGCAGTTTTTTCTCCAGTTCCTAACTTCTCCTTCTGTTGATGAAGGTATTTCAAAGATGTCCCACCATAGGGCTTCATTTCCTACAAGTCTTCTCTCCCTTCTTCTCACCTGAGTGTCATCCTGCAACCTTTCAATTTCTTGTGCATATTGTTCCCTTAACTCTTCATTTCTTCTTTGCAATTGCTTATATTGCTCCTTGTTTCTCCACGCATTCTTTGTTGTGCAAGTCCAATTCTTGCCAGCAAACTCATTCCTTCATACTCACTTCCATCACTCCGAGGTTCATGGTCTGGTGGCTCTTCTTGTCCATCTTCCATTGCCACCATTTTGTGTGCTTCTCCTTCTAGTGATCTCAGCCTAGCTTCTTTTATATCAAGGAATCTCACATGTACCCGTAGTCTTCTTCGTTTTGTAGGGAGGGGTTCCAATTCCTCCTGTTCAATTACGGGTTGTTCACCATTTCCATTTCCAAACAGCCAAACTAACTCTGAGTCACTGTCTTCTTTGGCACCATCTTCTTCCTTGGTCCGACTCGACTCTCCTTCTTCATGGACCAATATACCTTCAAAAGGTTTTGAAGGCTGATTTGGTGTTGCAGTCAGCCTTCCTATACTTTCCTCCTCTTCTATTGGTTCAAGATTAACCATATTTACTTGAGCTTTTACTTTATATGGCTTTAATCTTGAGCCATTAACTATCTTGGGACACAATGTCTCATCCAGTTTTTGCAATTTCGTTGCACCATTTTCCATCATCTCTACAACCTAGAAGGGTCCAAGCCACAAGGTCTTCAACTTTCCTGGCTTGATCTCTCGCTTGCCATTGAATTTCAATACCAAGTCACTTGGCTTCAACTTCATCTTCCTCAGGTGCTTGTCATGCCAAAACTTCCTCCGACATTGGGCAATCTCTGTTGCCCACTGAGCCATCACCCTCTTTTCATCCAATCTCACCAGTGTCGCTAGCCTCTCCTCTAGGCTCTCCTGGTCACCCAAACGGTTCTGCACCGCCACTCTCAGACTTGGTACCAAGAACTCCATCGGCACAACAGCCTCTTGCCCGTACATCAACTGGAATGGTGTATGGTTTGTCGTTGGCTTAAATGTCGTTCTATACGCCCACAAAACTACTGGCAATCTCTCCTCCCAGTCAGCACCTTCAATACCACATGTCTTGTACATTATAGAAACCAAGACCTTATTTGTCGCCTCTGCTTGCCCATTTGCCCTAGGGTAATACGGACTTGACAATGAATGCAAGATCTTGAATTCAATGGTAAGCTTCTGTATTATCTCATTGACAAAGTGCCCTCCACGATCACTTGTCAACTGCAAAGGTATGCCGAATCTTGTGATCACTTGCTCATACAAGAAACGCGTTGTACTCCTTGCAGAATTGTCGGGCAATGCCCTTGCCTCGACCCACTTCATCAAATACTCAGTCGCCACCACGATGTATCTACATCTCCTCTTGCTGGTCTTCAATGGTCCAACAAAATCAAGACCCCATCTCTCAAACAACTCTTGCGGTTGTGATGGGTGTAATGGCATGAAGTCCTTCCTCAGCGGCCTCCCAACTCTCTGGCACGTATCGCATGCCATCACGAACTCCTTCGCATCGCGATAGAGGGTGGGCCACCATAGCCCTACCAAAAGCACTTTCCTCGTCGTCGCATCTGGCCCCATATGCCCTCCTGCCAGTCCCTCGTGAGCTTCCTTCAACGTTGAGTTCACTTCCTCGTCCATTACACATCTTCTCAATACTCCATCTAGTCGAATTTTGTACAACAAACCAACTATCAACTGAAATGGTGTTGATTTGATGATGATTCTCTTCCTCTCTGTTGTCATCTCCCTTGGTAGCTCTCCCTGTCGACAAGTATTCTCCAATGTACTTGTACCACGATGGTAGCACAGTGATTGCAAACAAATGAGCATCCGGAAATTCATCCAACACTCCTTCTGCAAGTTCTCCCAAGCGAATCCTTGACAATTGATCCGCTATGACGTGTTTCTTCCCTGGTCTCACCACCACCTGAAACACGAACTCTTGTAATGTGACAAGCCACCTACTAACTCGTCCATGAATAGTCGGTTTGTTGATCAAATACAGCAATGCTTGATGATCTACATAGAAGGCAAAAGGGTTGGCAAGCAGGTAATGTCTGAATTTTTGGACTGCATATACCATCCCTAGAGCCTCTCGCTCCATTGTGTTGTAATTTTTCTCCGCTCTTGACAACAACCGACTAGAAAAATAAATGGGCTGATCTAGCCCAAACTGCCCCTCCTGGGCCAATCCGCATCCAATTGCAAAATTGGATGCATCCACATGGACATGAAATTCTTTATCCCAATCTGGAAACACCAAAATGGGCGCGCAAACCAGCTTCGCCTTCAACTCCTCAAAGGCCTTTTGATGCTCCTCCGTCCATCTAAAAGGAACATTCTTGCACGTCAATACATCCAATGGGTGGGACACTTGTGCAAAATTCTTGATGAACCTCCTATAATACCCGACATGTCCTAGAAAGGACTTCAACGAACTGATGTCGTATGGCTCTTCCATGCTCATCACGACTCTAATCTTGTTAGGATCCATCTTCAACCCCTCTTTGCACACCACGTGCCCCAACAACTTCCCGTATGGAACCAACAATTTGCACTTCTTTGGATTTAAGGACAACCGAGCATTCATGCACAACCTCATACATTCCTCCAGTGCTTTCAAATGCTCGTCCTTTCTCCCATACAAAGACCAATCATCCAAGAAGACTTTGAACTTTCTTGTGGACATTTGTTCAAAAATATACAAGATGATTCTTTGAAATGTGGCCGGGGCATTGCATAAACCGAATGGCATTCAATTATATGCATAGATGTCATTCTCTACTACAAATGTAGTCTTCAACTTGTCCTCCTCGGCTATACTGATTTGATTATAGCCAGAAAATCCATCCAAAAATGAATAGATTTCATGTCCAGCTACCTCCTCCAGAATTGAATCAGTGAAGGGTATGGGAAAGGGATCCTTTATGGTCACTGCATTTAGACTTCTAAAGTCTACACATATGCGGATCTGATTACCTTCCTTCTTCAAGGTGATCACAATTGGTGACACCCACTCGCTCACCGTAACCTTGAAGATAATTCCTACGTCCAACATTTTTTGTATCTCCGCATTGACCAAGGCCGCATACTTTGGATTCATCTTGTATGGCCTTCTCCTCACTGGTTGTGCACCGTATCAACTGAATCCGATGCATGCATAATTTTGGTGGAATCCCTTTCAAATCTTTATATGTCCATGCGAAGACATCCTTGTATTGCATGAAAATCTTGAAAGTTGCCGCTTTCAACACTGGGTCCCAATCTTCCCCGCAATGGATTATTTTCTCTTCATCCCCTTCGCCAAGGTTAACCTGTACCATCCTTGGTCCTTCATATTGTATGGTATTAGGTTCTCTTATTGCTTTAGCCACATCAATCGGGTGTGCTGGCTTTTCATCAATCACAGCATCACCGATAGTATATTCTGCAAAAAATTTCAGAAATGTCCACTTTTCTTTTTCCTCCTTTGGTGCAGATTTGACATTCTTGCTACACTCACCAACCTCATACACTTTTTCTTCGTTCATCATGGTCCTCTTCTTCTGCCTGGATGCACAAGCAGTTTGGCAAGAAGACTTCATAGTCCTAGAGTGCTCTTCATCCTCTGTGCACTCCTCCAGTTCCAACACGCCTTCTTCATTCGGCTCTCGTCCGTTATCCTCCTTTGATGATGAACTCTTTGATTCATCGGATGTCGGAGATCCTCGCTAATGGATTGATTCTTCAAATTTATCATATATTTATGCTGGCCCTTCTTGAATGTCAAGCGATCCTTCTCCCAATTGTGGTTGACCTTTGCCATGCGCAACCATCCTCGTCCCAACAGCACATCATATGCAGGCTTCTGCATGGCGATAACCACAAAATCCATGATGAATTCTTGGTCAGCTATCTTCACCTTCTAGGCAGTCAAGACTCCTTTCATCTCGATGTCGTATTGATCTGCATTGTATAATCTGAAATTTGGAGACCATAAAAATGGTGCCCCAAGTTCTCTCCATGTCTTCTCGGGTAACACATTCACGCTTGATCCTCCATCGACTATTACTTGCATCAACTTGTGGTTTAGCAACTCAATATGGATCAATGCTGGCTTCTTCCCAACATCAATCATCAACACTGTCGGATCAATGAACTGATCCCTTCTTATTTTGGTTGCCTCTTGTTGGCATCGCGGCTCCACCACTCTTCTTGTCTATGTCAGTTCTCCTACCATTGCATAAAGCTCTAGTATTGCGCAAAGTAAGCTGGATACCTTCACCTCCACACTTGTATTCAACACTTGCGTCGCCAGTTGTTGTGTTGATGTCTCCACTTCTTCACTTACAATCGGCTTCTTCAGTTTCTTCTCTTGGAGGAGTCTCTCTTGATTGGTCCTTTACATTTCTTCTTCTACTTGGTCATGTGCTTCCTGCCATCTCTCCTTCTCTATGGCAAGATCCGGATATTGCTCAACTTTCCTTGCTTGAGCCCACGTTACAACTAGCACATGCTTCTCCTTGTTTTGTTGGTCCCTTGGAGGCTCTTCGATGTCAATAAAATTGACATTCTGCGAGTTACTCGAACTCGCCTTCTTTGGGCAATTAGCCTCCCTGTGATTGCCTGGTCCACACCATCTACACATCAACCCATTGTTGTTTCGGCATTTCTGCCAACTAGCGCATTCTGGCAATTTCTTGCAAAGTGCCCCCACTCTTGGCATCTTCGACATTGAATAATGGGTCTCCCATCCGAATCATATTGAAGTCGACCTTGCCCACCTTGTGGTCGATTTCCTTGCTACGATTGTCGTCCTCCTTGGCGATTGTTCTTATAACCACCACTTGTTGCTCCTTGCCCACTTTTGGAAGTGTTGGGTTTCTCTTCCTTCTCTTTTTGCACCATTAAAGTTTGATGTCCTTCTGCCTTGCACTCACAACACCAAATGTCTTTCTTCTCCTTCTTCCTATCTCCCTTCACATCGTTGATCATCCTTTCTAGCTCTTTCCTCATGGCCTATATGGCAATGTTCAAGTCGTCCCAGTCAGTGTGTGAATCGTCATCTCTGTAGTGACTTGTCTGTTTCATTTCTCCATCCAAGTTGAGAGCTCTATCAAAGACTTTCTGATACGTAGTAATTGGTACTACCTTCATCTTTTTCTTGTATCTAGGCAACAATCCATCTAGGAGCCATTGCTTTTAAAAACCATCTATTGGTTTTACCTCCATCCTGTCGATTAGCTCTTTAAGTCGTCTATTGTATAACTTGACATCTTCATCTTTCTTTTGCTTCACAGAATTAATTTCTCCGATGATATCTGTATCATCCTAGAGTAATCTTAATTCCTTTTTCAATTCAGCCTTTAGGTGCTCCCACATCATGAAGGATTGAGCTCTCTTCAAATTCCAATCCATTGCAATCCCTTACAATCTAGCCAGAAACCGTCTAAGCCACGATCCTTCATCATTAACTCCATTTGCCCGCCATGTTGTTCCACGCGTACCAATATGACATTTTGGGTCCTCTTTTCCATTCCCCAAAAATTGCGAACATTTCTACTTGCCCGTTGTTGCAACTACGTTTGCCATTGGTGGTTGATCTTCTTCACTTGACGACTCTTCTCCCAAAAACAATAGGCGATCACTCCCTAGTGCACCTGCACTTCGCAACCTCCTTCGCAAATATACGAGCGTTGGCTCTGGTCTCTGCACCCTCACATTCTCTTGTGGTTGCACTTGTGCTTGACTCATGTCCTCTACACCTATTGGCAATCTCCCTCGCACTTGTGTTGGCATTACCAATTGTTCCACCTCATCTCCTTGTGCACTCTCTACATTGGCGCCTACTCCACCACTTGAGCACATTTTCTTTGGTCTGATCTTTGTTTGCTTGATGCACATCAACTTGCACCTCCTTTGTTGTTAAAAAAATCAACCACCTTTCACTTTCTTCACTAGAACTATCCTTTGCTTGGAGATTCCACAGGCGTTCCACCTCCGATTGTTCAAGTTCTGTCAATCTTGATTGCAATGCTCCAACTTTTGAATCTTCGTCTTGCGCAATACTTCTATGTTGTTGAGCAATCCTCCGACTCCTCCTTACGGGTTGTCTCTCGATTGTTCCATGTCCACACCTCCTACGTCCTAACGGTAATTTATCTGTCACTCACCTCTCCAAAACTCACACGGTGCTAGTTCGAACTTAAAATGACAATGGCACCGAATGTAGCACAATGGTGAGTACTCCAACGTTTTGGAGGAACAATTTAATATGAAAGATTTCAAAAGTCAACCAAAACTGCAATCATCGTTAACTCTCATTTGTACGGCAACTGTGACACTCCATTTGTATGCCAAGTGACTTGTACAGCAAGCACTTGAACGGTAGTCACTTGTACGGCAACGACTCTACTTGTATAGCAACCTTCGTCGGAACTTCTTGTACAACACTTCTAGAGTGCAACTCCTGGCTTCAACCTGCACACACAACTTCACAAGAACAACCTACAGATCTATCTTGCTACAGCAATAGCATCATACACCAATATACATAGTCACACAGATGAAGGATGAATGGTTATTGCATTGACTTTTGCTTGTACGACACTTACAATTACACGATGATGCTCTTAGATGATATCTCCCATGGATCAGGTACCCGCACAAATGAATGGGGGACCCTATTTATCCTTGAGGACTGGAAATTAGCGACTACTGCCGCCAAGGACACCTCATCTAACTGCCCTCCATTCACATACACTAATTGCATACTTAAAACTATCCGTTGCAAACTTTCTTATCAATGATTACGTCATCAGTCTTGACGTAATTAAATACCAAAAATGCATTTCATGTACATTTGTGCACATTTGCACTTATTTTACTATTTACACTACTTTGTTTGAGGTTGATTAGAACTAGCTCCTACAAGGACTAGGGGTTGGTCCAGACGGCCCACCTTGGTTGTTGTATGACATAGAGGGTCTAGGAAAAAATATTCCCCTCAAATGGTTGGGAAAGAGGCTAGACGACCTCCCCCTTGGCCTAGTTGATCCAAACGAATTGGGGGTTCCCGATGACCTTCCCAGACTGCCTAAATTGCCTAAGTCATAACCACACCTTGGGTCATCTAGTAGTCTTTGCAAGCTCCTTCAACTTCCCAAGGAACCATTCAAGTTTGGTGGATCCTGATTTCTCTAATTCATCCACCTTCCTTCCTCCAATGCATTTCAGCTCTGAGTTGCTTGCTACTATTCATTGCCTCTAGGTTGATCATCTTGGTATCATCATGGTGTGATCCTTCTTGCTCAATTCCCAAGTTCCAAGCCTAAACTATCACTGCGTTCTTGAACTTGTCAGGAATACGCTACTTGACTCTTGCCTCAAGTTCTCAACTTCTCCTCCCATTCTTGGCAATGGTACTTCATGTACATCCCTCCTTACTTCTTCACTTCCAAGAGATCTTCTTGCAGGGTTAGTAGTCTATCTCTTGAAACTCAGCTTTCTCTGCACAGCCATTAGCAAGTCCCAACATTCGTTTGCTATGCACTTCCAGAGTTTCTTCCAGACTTGTTGACGGCTAACTTCTCGCTCTTCCACGTCCATGTCTCCCACGTCCTCACGGTAAGTTATCTATCATCCACCTCTCCAAGCTTCACACGATGGTGGTATTCCACCCTTGGAGGAACAATTTAGATGGACAAATTAACTATCTAGCGATGCAATTGTACGACATGCAATTGTACGACAGCCTTGTTCACTACTCTTGACGGCCTAGTTCGAGAATCAGACGGTGTGAACTCTTCCAAACAGCTAGCACTAGCCACACGGCTTGCCTTCAATCTAGACTACCTGGCAATTGCACTGTACGGCTTGGCAACTATGTTGGATGGCCTGGTAACTGCCAAACAGCCCTATACGACATAACTTGGAAAAGAATACAAATGACAAGATTGAATCTAATCTACTGCAGCAATCAATCAATAGCAATACATGCAGATCACACAATAGCAATAGCAAATGATGAACAAGTATGAATAGATATTGCATTAATGATAGCCTGTTACAGCATTCTCTTACATACACAGTATCTGATCCTGTGCAAAATACCTCCAATGCACTCTACACTATCTCTCCTGGCATACACAATGCAACTACAATGGACTCTCTCCAGCATATACAATGTCTCCCATGTGTGTGTACCTTCTCAATGACTGGTGTCTTATTTAAACTATGGGGATGGTAGTTACAAACAACTACCACCCCCGACACCTCACCTCCTAACTACAAGACAAACTGGGTGTTAACTACCTTTGCATGACTATGTTTGCACATATCTCCAACTTGAGTCATTATTACATGTATTATTACAACATACATATTTTATTCAAAATTACAAAACTTAACATATGCGTACTTGACATCCATGCATATTTTATTTCTAACTTGTTTATTTCCTTTATTAGGGTGGCATATCAGAACTAGCTCCTATAGCCTCTTCGTATTCCCCCTCTTTTTCTTGCGGCCTTGCCCCTCTTAAGGCCCTACCTCTGTAGTGGTGATTGCTACAAGGGAAAGTGGAATAGCGATGGGCATGGCCGCTGCAAACAAAGGTGAGTACTTTCCCGGGGCGAGGGAATGACGAGAACTTAGGAAGGATTGTTTGTCTTTACTGTAAAACTTGGCATAGTGCTTCACCTTGGACGAGTAAACTTCGATAGACGTCTAGGACAGTAGACGTCTGAGACAAACAGATAGACATCTAAACATATAGACATCTAAACAGTAGACGTCTACTGTCTAGGTCAAACAAGGTAGACGTCTAGGCAGTAGACGTCTAGAACAAACAGGTTAGACGTCTGGACAGTAGACGTCTAGAACGAACAAGTTAGACGTCTGGACAGTAGACGTCTAGAACGAACAGGTTAGACGTCTGGACAGTAGACGTCTAGAACGAACAGGTTAGACGTCTGGACAGTAGACGTCTAGAACGAACAGGTTAGACGTCTGGACAGTAGACGTCTAGAACGAACAGGTTAGACGTCTGGACAGTAGACGTCTAGAACGAACAGGTTAAACGTCTGGACAGTAGACGTCTAGAACGAACAGGTTAAACGTCTGGACAGTAGACGTCTAGAACGAACAGGTTAGATGTCTGGACAGCAGACGTCTAAGGCAACCGAGTAGATGTCTAGCCAATAGACGTCTAAGGAAAGCAAGGCAGGCGGGTAGACGTCTCAATGGGTCTAGACGGATAGGCCTAGACATCTAGAAGATAGGTTTAGACGAACGGCCTAGACGTTTGTAGTTTGTGCGTTCATTTTCCAGCCTACGACTTCTCCTGCTCGTTGTTTCCTGCAAGTGCACAAACACAACACACCACAACACAACTTGGCAATGCTCTATCTCGTACCAAGCATTGATCAATACCTCCAACACAATGAGATGCTCACGAAGTATTCAAGCATGACACATGCATTCCAAAACAACAATTGTTGCACAACATATCTGCATTTATGGACAAGTATGGATATCTTACAAAATGAAATGGGGGGGTATTTATAGGCAAGTCCAGGTGGTTACTGCAACCAACCTGACTCAACCGTCCCAACTGCCCTATTGTTAATGCTTAACAATTCAGTTTCAGGCGTAACAACCTGTCTTAGATGTCTAACACAGCCAGTCTAGACGTCTAACTAATCCTAGACGTCTGTAACTAATCCAGACGTCTAACTAATCAGGACGTCTAAGCAAATGACGGCTGCGTTTGTCCTTTTGTGCAGTTAACTAATCAGTCCGTATTCATTAGATCGGCTGATTTTACATTGCAAAACATTACATTAAATGACTCAAACATTATCAAAATTGTTGTACATAATCAAAATTGCAGTTCTTCATTGGACATTCTTGTCAGACAGGCCAGTATATTATTTCTTTGTCGAAATGCTACAGCCACAAATATAGAAGGTGGTGATGCTACCTAAGCCTTGGGTAGCCAAGGGTGGGCGGCGGTGAATGAGGTATCCATGATGAAGAATGGCAGAAGGTGAAAATGGGGAAAAAATGAGGAAATTTGGTCTTTTGGAGTTCAGAGCGATTCACTCGCAATTAAGAGCAGTTCACTTACTGAAGTTGATTGGTTGTTGTTTGGTCAAGGGAGCAATTCGCTCAAAGATTTAAGTGATTCACTTGGAAAAGGCGACGATTCACCCAATTTAAAGAGGGAGCGATTTGCTCGAGGGGTTAAGCGGGGAACGATTCTCGCTCGAGGGGTCAAGCAATTCACTAGCTAAGTCAAGCGGTTCACTCGGTTTCTATGACATGGGCAAATATTTGTTTTCTGGTTTCTTCTCAAGCGATTCACTCGGAATCCAACGGGGAGCCCCTATGAAGCTGCGACCTGCTCAATCTTTGGCGGCGATTTGCCTTAAGGCATGTAGTTTGCTCTCAAGTGCAGTTCACTCAATTTGGGTGTGGTTTTTTCTGCAAAAAGTGTGTGCAAATAAGGGCCTTGCCCACAGTATTTATAGACCCTGAGCAAAGCGCATCCTACCCACACCTTGGCATGGGTTGCCCAGGCCTTGCCTTGCAATCGACATTGGCCAACGCTTAGGCAAGCATATTGCTTGCTTTGGGAAGCGAATCACTTTTCTTTTCTTTTTTTCTTTTTTGACAAGGTCTTGGTAGACCCAATGCATTTTTCAAGGGGAAGGGAGAAATTTTGCCAAAGAATCGAGAAATTTCGGAAGAAAGCGAAAACAGGAAGATAGGAATAGAAGGGGAAATATTTACCAAATTAATAGCCGGTACTATATACATACATGTTCTTTTCGTCAAGATCATTAGTTACAGTAGACGGAGGTGCTACCCATTCATGAAGATAGACAACATTACTCCTTCCATGGAGGCCAATTTATAGGGGTTTGTGCCTACAATCTTAGTGATCTAGTAAGGCCCGCTCCATAAAGAATCAAACTTCTAATGGGCGCCTGGTTTTGCACGATCCTTGTCCCATTTGTGCACAAGGTCTCCTTCCTTATACTTTACCTCTATTGCCTCCCTATCGAACCATTTCTTTACGGCCTTTTGTCACCGAGTAATATTCCTAAAAGCCTTTTCTCTCTCCTCCAGCTAGCTACGCATGTAATCTAGCTTGCATGGGCTCGATGTCGGTGTCTTCCAACTCGATTTGTTGTGACATTTGGAGGGAAGGGAGCTCAAGGTCAATTGGCAACACTGCTTCCTTTTCGTATACCAACTTTTAGGGGGGTGACCTTGTGGATGCTTTTGGTGCCACCCTATTTGCCCATAATACTTTAAAGCTTTCTATACCAATCCCTCTAATACTCAGAAATGGTCCTCTTCAAGATCTTAGTGATATTCTTGTTAGTTGACTCAGCCAACACATTACCCTAAGAATAGTAATTGGACGATGTCTTGAGTAGAAATCCATTCTCAAGAGTGAACATCACTTTGGCTCCCTCGAAATAGGTGGCATTATTTATGACGATGGTGGTAGGGGTTCCGAACCAAGTGATGATATCTTCAAGCAGTTGTAAAACTATCTCTTGATTGGCTGCTTTAGTTGGGACTGCTTCGACCCACTTGGTGAAGTAGTCTGTGGCAATGAGGATCCACTCATGTCTAGCACTCAACAACGGGTTGATTTTGCCTATGAAATCAAGGTCCTATTGTTATATTTAACAACATTGGGTTCTCTATTTCCTTCCTTGGAACATGCAACAAGATTTGCAATCCTTGACCCATTGATAGCAATCGGTGAACAAGGTGGGCCAATGGTAGGCAACCCTTAAACTCTTGTCGGTTGTCATAGGTGCAAAGAAGTGCCCCCCTTCGTCATGATCCTGCTTGAATAGAATTCCTTGTCTATCTTCTTCTATGTAGCGGAGTAGAATGCCATCATAGCCTTTTCTAAACAAGATGTCTAACCATTAATAGTGCAGAGCCTTTTGTCTGAATCTGGCCCTTTCCTTGGCGAATAACCCTCCAAGGACTTGCCCTGAAGCCATGTACCTCCACGGACTTATTCTGTAGCCACGTACATGTGCACATATTGCTCATCCACCCAATGCCCCAATCATCATTTGTTTCATCACCTAAAGCAACCTATTGTTCAAATATTGTTCATGCCAATCTCTCACATACGGCCCTACCCCTAATCAGCTTATTAGGCTTCATTTCAATGTCGAATTCGTGTATCTTATTAATCCATCCAACCCTCTCCTCTCCCTACTCATCATGTAATACAACGGACCAAACATCAAGGTGCACTTTGAAGATAGTAGTCTCACTTTACATAATCTTCTTTAGGGCTTTAATGATGACGAACACTTGTTTTTCAATTAGAGTATACCTTTCTTCATAGTTGTGAAGGGCTTAACTCATGAAACATATGAGGTGTTCTTCATCTTGGTCAGTTTTTTTAGTTAGGACAAGTGCAATACATCCTGAATTCCCTGCAAAAATCAGGGTTGATTAGGACAGGGGCCTTGATGATGGCATCTTTTACCTCTTGGAAGGCTTTCTTCCCCTCTTTGGTCCAATCTAAGGAGGCATTTTTCTTAAGCATTGAACGAAATTGGTAATGAATTTGGCTACAAATTGGATCTACCCTAGGAATGACCTAATCCCCTTGACTGATGTGGGCAATGGTAGGTCTTGAATGGCTTTGATTCAATCAAGATCTATGGTTAGACCTCCTTTTGATACTACATGACCTAGCAATTTATCCTTTTGGACCATGAAGATAGACTTCTTAGGGTTTAGAGAAATACCAAACTCCCTACACCTCTAGAAGACTAACTCTAGATGTTCAATATGTTTGTTTTTGCTTTTGGAAAAGACTGTCAAATCATCAAGGTATATAAGGATGAATTCCCCCACAAACCCTAAAGAAGCTATGTCCATAGCTCTCTGGAAAATTTGCTCCGGCGTTTGATAGACCGAAAGGCATTCACTAATACGCATAGGTCCCCCACTTGGTGGTGAAGGTCGTCTTATGTTGGTCTTCATCCTTGACCCAAATCTAATTATACCCAAAGAAACCATCTAGAAGTGACAACATTTGTGAGCCTGCCACCTTTTGCAATATTTGATCAATAGAAGGGTATTAATCCTTCAATGATTCCCTGTTCAGGCTCCTAAAATCGATACATAGCCTAATATCTCCATTTTCCTTGTGCATTAGGACCAAATTAGCGACCCATGTAGAATGCATGACAGGGAATATAATTTGAGCCTGTAGGAGTTTGAGCAACTCTTTCTTCATTATTGCTTCTATCTTAGAGTTGACAAGTCTTTGCTTTTGTCAGAAGGGTTTAGCATTAGCCTCCAACTCGATGGTGTGCTCTATAACATTTCATTCATGTATTGCACTTGTCCTAACTAAAAAAACTGACCAAGATGAAGAACATCCTGAATTCCTCGTACTTACCATAGATTTTTTTTAAAAAGAGACTGTTCTTCTTGAGTACAATCCTTTTCGAGCAACAAACTCTTCCCTTTAGCTACCTCAACTGGGTGATATGTGGAAGATTCCAACTTAAGGCTGCTTTTTCTTGAGCTATAATCTGGGTTAAACAAACTTTCCAGCATGATCACGCCCTCAGGCAACTCATTTGACTTTAGTTGTCTGACCCCATCCTTGATATCATCCCCATATTCATTCTACTCTTCAGCATATTGGGCCTCTCTAATCAGGAATTCTATATATGTTAGTCGTTATTGAAGACCTACCAATGGTAGCAATTATCTGAAACTATTGGCCTGAAGCCAACCTCTAGCCCCTTTGGTTTATCCCACGTCATTTGTAGGATCGAAGCATGCCACCATTCCTGCCAACTCATCTACTTTTGCATTCAGCTCTCTAGGCATTGGTTTGATTTTGTAGGAGTCAAAGCTTTTGAGTAGATACCAAACTCGATGTTTGTAGGATTTTAGATGTTTATTCTTGAAGGCGCACTCACAATTGACCTAATTCAAAATTAATTCGAAGTTGCAATATATTCTCAGATCTTTGGTTCCCATTTTCTCTGCCTTTCTTAAGCCGATGCAGAGTGCTTCATATCGGCCACATTATTCGTGCAATTGAATAGCAGTTTGCAAGCATAATGGACTTGTGCCCCTTGGGGGTCGACAAACTGTACCTCAACGCTTGCCCCATTCCTAGTTTTGGCACCATCGAAGTACATTTTCCTTCACCCCATGGCTTGTCAAGGCAGGGATCTTGGAGTGAGTTTCCATTAATAGGTAGTTTCCCAACTCGGTTTCTTTGTATTTTGCTTCAAGATCTCCATCATCTTGTAGCACATTGATTATCATTTCTACCTTTGGGTCTTAATCATCTTCCTGATATCCATCATAATCAATGCATTATGAGAGTTCATTCCCATTGACTATCTCATCATCCTCTAGTTTGTGTAAGAGGTAATTACAAGGTGGTTCATTCTAGATCCTTATGACTTTTTTTTCCTTGGGCACATCCCAAAGTTTGAGGGTAGATCTACAACTACCACCTCTTAGACTATGACAAAATCTAGGTATCGAGCTATGGTCATGACTAGATCTTTCAAAACACCGACTACATTGACTCTTGTCCCATCCATCTTTCAAGCCGTCTTAATGTAAGGCCCATCTCTTCACAAACAGCCTTGGGCATGACTGTGACCGTTGCTCATTAATGTACTATACAACTAAGAAAGTATTTTTGATTTTGTGTGTTATGCAGAATGGATACAGCTTCAAATTCTTTGGTTTTGGGGCATTCTGCACATCAGAAGCGCTAACTTGGAAATTTGATGGTTGTTCTACGTTCAAATTCTATTGTTCGACTATGAGTTAAAGCTGACTCTGACTGCTTATCCTTGGCATAGCCCTACTCTTGTTCTTTCAAAGCTTCTCGAAGTAGGTCTCAGCCCAAGCAAGGCTCAAGCTTCTAGCATGCTGACTTTAGCCGGTGTCTTCTTCATCTCTTCTACCATATTGAATTTGGCAAAAGGGGACTCCCTTTTTGTGGCAAAACTTAGGGGTTGCCGAGGAATCGCTTGATGTCCTTCACACATGAGAGGGGTATTTCAACCTTTTTTCGACCTCTCTTTGCAACAAATCTCTTCCTTTGTCACCTCCCCTTTCAGTCGGTTTCCTAATTGTTTCTTTGCCTCCATTGAATATTGTCAATTCCTTCCTTGTATCAACCTTCTGGCTTTCGCCATTAGGTGTTTCCTAGACCTCCTTTTGAGGAAATTTTGTAGCCCCCCTTGTCTGCTTTCTTTCTCCTTTTGCTTCTTTTGTTATCCTACAATGGGTCTTTGTCTTTTACGTGCAAAGAGGGTCTTCCCCTTCTAAGGACCATCATCCCCTTTTCAATGTTGGCCTACTTATCAACTGATTATTCTACAGCTATTTTCCTCTTCCCCCTAGTTTCTACCCCTTGTCGGTTGGCAAATATGGCGTCATCTTTGAGAGCTTACTCTTCATTTGTCTCGATGGTGCTGAAATTCGCCAGTATTGCATTGTTGGGGTTAGGCAGGGTAGGTATTGGTTGTGTAGCCTAAGGTTGTTGATACATAGCAATATTTGCTATGGTAGCAACTTGACCAATGGCGATAGCTTGCTGAACTTGGCATTGTTGAGTGTATTGTACAATCTGGGAATGCTTTATGGCACTCATGCATTCGGCAGGATCACGCCTATCATTACAAGGGAGGCACCATGTTGGTTCAGCTTTTGTAATGTCATTAACCATGTGATTGTGAACCTGGTCTACCCCTTGGTTAGTACCTTGTCAAGGCACGTGATCTTCTGCCAAACATGGGGTCTTTTGAGGCTGCCAATTTTGTGGTTGCTGCCATTGTGGTTTTGCAAACTTGTTCTAATTCATCAAGGTCTTGATTACCTCTAGCATTTCATTCATTGCAAAGTTGTTGCCAAGCTCATTACTCGGAATAGATGGAGTGGGGAAGGCTAGAAGCGGTGGCTAAAAAGCTATTGTGGATGATGCATTATGGCTTGGATGAATAATGATGTATGGTGACTGAGAAGGATGGATGAAGGTGCTCAGTTGGGTATTTGGGAAAGGAGAAAAATTGGGCATTGTGTTTGGCACTAGTGAATATTGGGAAATTTGGGCTACATAGGCCATTAGTGAGGCAAGGGTTGGGGATTTGGGATAGGAGAAAAATTGGGCATTGCCTTTGGCACTGGTGTATTTTGGGAACTTTGGGCTATGTAGGCCATTGGTGGGGCAAGGGGTATTTTTCCTACATTGATGATAACATCTTCACCTCTAATTGCTTCTTCAAATGTTGGAGCTAGTGTTAAATGGTTAGCATTGCAAACCATCAGTGTTAAATCAGATTACAAACCCTTCATAAGGAACGGCATTGCTTGTTCTTCGTTTGGCCTATTTGCGGAATTATATTTAAGGTTCTCAAAAATATAGTATTGAAATCATGGATATTTTCTTGAGGAGCTCTTTGCATCGTATTTAATTGAAACAAAATTGAATACCCATTTCTCATACTACCAAACCTACGCATGAAAGATTCAACTATCAGTGCCCAACTAGTTACTTAATTATTTGGCAATCCCCTATACCATAAATGCACCCTTATCACGAAGAGAGTATATCAATAAACATATTTTATGTCCTCTTGAATGTGGTCGATTGACTTGAGCATCAACAGCTCGTTGAGGTGATCCAATGTTGTCTTGTTCCTATTCCCAACAAAGGTAGGTAAAGCCTTCATAGCAACAAAGGGAATAGGAGAGTAGATCAATAGCTTCAAGGGGCCTTGATAGGTCCAATCAAGAAGTTGATTCTGAGGCCTAGCAGGTGTACCTGGATTATTTTGATGAGGAGAGAGTTAACCATATTGTTGATGAGGAGGGTACATTGCATAGCTGGAAGGCGGGTATGGGTGGTAGGGAGGGTATAGGTGTGGAAGGGAATGTGGTGGATACTGAGGTGGTGGATTTTGATAAGCCAATTGTTGGTTGGGGGGTGGTTGAATGTTTTGTTGTGGAGGGGTATTGTTCAATCTTAGTTGCAAGATTTGTTGGTTCTGAGGAGGCAGACCTTGCACATTTTGTTGCGCTTGGCTGGTTGGAGACAATGTTAATTCCTAGGTGCTTCCCTGAGACACCTGCAACCCCATTTGTCCAGACGTCGCTTGCGTATTCCAAGCAAGGTTCAAGTTCAAACCTAATGATCCTATAGGCATTAAAGACTGAAGTGGAGGAATGCTAGAAGTGTTAGATAGACTAGATCTAGGAGGGCTCTATGCTAGAGGAGTATTTGAAGCTGTAGGCTAATTGTTAAGTTGATGCATAAAGAGTGAGTTATTTGTTAAGTTGTTTACACCATAGTTTTAAAACTCGCTGAGAAATCGCGAGTTCTCGCGAAACTCGTGAGAATTTACAACTGACAAAAGTTTTGTATTTTATTAGCGTTAGGAGCCCGATTTATCGCCAATCTCTCAATCGCGGGCATAAATTTCAGTGAATTTATCACAGATTGAAACTGCGGACATTTTGGCTATGGGATCTAGATATGTTAATGCAATAAAAGCAGTTGATCCAAGCCTAGTCTATGACCTACACCTCAGGATTATACTCTTTATCTTTGCGGCCTCAACTACACACCAACGCAGATTGGAAAGATTGTAAACAGAACTGGTACTTGTCTTCCACCTACGGATGAGGGAAGAATCCCAGGAAACCTCAATTATCCTTTGATTCTTCTTCTTTCCACCGTTCTTAGATAGCTAAGCTTTAAGGATTTCTATTTTAAATGGAACTGTATATCTGCGCTACATAGCAATCATGTATCATTTTTTCAAGCCAAGGAAATTATGTACGGGAATTAAAGATAGCTCTGACAATTGACAATAATTATTATTGATTATGGCAAAGATATCCTTACTATGGTTTATTTCGATTTGAAACTTCAAATTGCACTATAGAACTCTTTTCTTTCTATTACTTTATTTAATTTTATTTTTTTTAAAGTTTGTGTAGAACTTAATAAAAATTAAACCTGAAAAGTTTGTACATATTTTATAAAATTTATATTTAAATAATTTAAGTTACTACACTCTAGCGTAAAAGTCTAGTTAATAGATAAGGAGCTTATAGAGTATAAGTGATGGAGGAGGAGTAGCGGGTTCATCCAAATTGTATTAATGCTTCAAACCATTACCACGAGTGTGTCTAATATTGTTTCTCGAAAATTGCCAAAGCTAAAGAACATTAGGAGAAAGGAGACACACGAGGAGCAGGGCCAAGAGGAGCAAGAACGGCGATAGGCGAGGGTTCAATTGCTGCATAATCCCCTAAGGATGCGGATAGGAGAGATTCTAACCCTTTGGATCCAAGAGCAGTAGATCCGAATTCGGCAACAATAGAAAGGTCAAAGGGAGGCGCTTCTTGGGCGCAAGTTTTGAAGAGAGGTCAAAATTCGCAAGAAGAGAGATTTGTTTTGTCTCTAGATAGGGATGAAAAGGGTTTTACTCTTAAGGTTCCAAAAATTTTGGCTAACAAAGTGATTTAGAAAGGAAAAAATTCTTTGGTCGGGAAATTTTTGGGCAATAGACCGGATTTAGATACAATAAGGAAGTGGGTTTGGGATAAATGGAAACTTCTAGGGCAGGAAGCAATGGTGGCTTTGCCTAATAATTTTTTGTTGTTTAACTTTGCAAATCCAAAGGATATGACAAATATTTTGTTGAGAGGCCCATGGTTTTTTTGGGAGGAGAGGGTTATTTTTACAAAAATGGAACCAGGGCTTTAATCCTTAATCCAACCACAACCACTTCAATCGATGCCCTTATGGGTGAGTCTACCAAGGCTTCCAATGGAATTTTGGGATGACAATATTATTCTCGGGATGGCTAAAGCGATTGGAAAAATAATTTCTTTTGATTCAACTACTAAATTCCGGACTAGAATGATAGTAGCCTGTTTTTGTGTACTGGCGGATCTGGCTGAACCACTGCCTAAATCTATTAGGCTAGTTTCAGATTACAGGGAATGGAAATGAGAGATTCGGTATGAAACTCCCATTCCCTTGTGTAACCTTTGCAAAACAATAGGGCATATTTGGAAAACATGCCCAGAAAATCCTAAGGAGAAAGTTACGAATAATAGAACTGGACAACCTTTAAGGATTTGGAGGAACAAGGAAACTAAGCAAGGAGAAGTTCTAGGGTAGAAATAAATTGATGAAAGTAGTAAGGGTCCATCTTCAAATAACTTTGAGGTTCTTGCTACCCTTGATGGGGATGGCATTGTTAGAGGGGAAGAGTTTGTTCCAAAAACTCAACCTGGAGGTATTAATGAACCGATGACCGAGGATTTGATTGAAAAGGAAAAGAATTCTTCTTTGCATGTAGAAGAGAATATTGAGAAAGAGCCACACTCTCCAGCACGGTTGAGGGAAAAGAACATAGAAACAAGGATTTCGGGAGAAATCACTCCTCAACAGAATGTGACATTGATTGGCTATAGAAAAAATAAAAATAAAAATATTATCGTTATTCAAAATGGGTCGGAGGATGAAGAAGATGGAGGAGAATGGACTTCTACTAGTGATTTGGAGTTGGAAAAGGAGGAAAAGGTTATCCAGAATTTTTTTGCTGGAAGTAGAAGGAAATATAAAAAGGTTGATTTGGGAATTTCAATTTCTAGAGAACGGCCCAATCTCCGAGGATTGAGAACGAAAGTCGATGCCAAGGATGTAGCTGATGGGAAGCAAAGAATTTTTTCTTTGGGAAGAGGAAAACTACCTCAACTTGATACAAAATGACTTTTCTATTTTCGAATATTTGGGAAGGTGAAGAACTCAATTTGGAAAACAGCTCATGTGGAAATGGTTCCTATTGATGGTGTGTCTGGGGGTATATGGACTTTATGTGAAGAATTCAATTTGTTCACATGATCTGCAAACTAAATTTAATAATTTCCTGCAAGATATAGTTGCATTCTGTTGTCAGGAGGCTAAGGAAATGGAAAAACTTGATAACTAGATGGTGCAAACTCCCGAATATAGTACTTGTTTACTAAAATTTCAGATGGCAGATGTAGAAAAAGCAGTAGGGTGGGTTACTGTTACTGTTTTGGTCATTGCACTTTTGGTCAAAAAAGGTTGTATTTTTTAGAAAATGCAGAATTTGATTTGTAAGAAGATAAGCTGTTTTTTGTGCCTGGATTGATTCATTTGTTATTCTTGGATTTACAGGAGTTGTAAAAGGGAAGGGCCCATTTCATAACCCTATTATTTACCAATAGCAAAGAAAAAGTTGATTTTAGGTTGTAAACTAAAGATTAGATTGAGACACAATTAACAAAGATGGAAGTGGCGTTATGTATTTTCAGTAATTTGTATGATTTTGTGCATATATTGACAAAAAAAAAATTATGAAATATTCATTAAAATGAAATTTTAGAAAATATTTGTCAAAATTTTGCTGTCAAAATTGAGATGTTTTTGAGCCTGAGAAATGTACACATCTTTCTATTGATAGTTTTAAGTAACTACACATTAAAATAATTGCATTTTATTGAAGGTTGTGAATTGAAATTCACTGAAATTTATGCTATGTGGATTTATCCTTGATTGAAACTGCTTTACATTTTGAAATGTTGCATTTTTATGTTGTATTTGGGCTGATTTGCTGATTCATAAACTGTAATTGTACTCTTTGTAATGAATATCTAATATAAAATCAACTTTTTGGCTCTCCAATTGTTGCTTAAAATGTTTTTTTTCTATTTATTGAAAATTTCCTTTAGTTTTTCTTTTGCCAAGTTTTCCTGAGTAGCTGATAAAATCTTCAAAATTAGGCTGTCGAGTTTATCACTAGTTGCAAGTTTTAAAACTGTAGTTTACAGTTACACCAACCAGTACCTGGTATAAAGGATTGGTGAGGGTTACTGTAAGAGCCTGATTAGCCCAAGTAGGGTTTACTAAGGCAATCGAATAGCCTATTTGTGGTGACATGAAGCCTTGGCTAAGTTGGTCAGCCATAGGCTCTTCCCTTTTGACGAGATACAAATCAATATAGAGACCTCTTCAAACTCATCCTCTTGATTCACCCACATAGCAGTTTGTTCTTCTCTTTCCTTTCGTGTTCTTTCGATGGTATGTAACTATGTCACCGATTGATGCTCTTTTCCTGCTTTCTAAGCTTTAGATCGCATATTCATATACTTGTACCTGCACGAACAAAATTACGAGGTTAAAATCTAAGAAATTCAAAAAATTGCCTATTTGAGCGATAAGCAATTTGCTCGCAATTTCAAGCGATTTGTTTACAGAATGCAGTTTTTCAGTAAATTGTCAATTCAAGTGACTTGCTCGTAATTTAGCACAATTCACTAGCAATTTCAGGTGATCTGCTTGCTTTGTGTAGCTTTTTAGCAAACTCAAAAACTGAGCAATTTGCTTGGAAAATCAAACGGTTCCCTTGCTTATCCGAGCAATTCACTCGTTTGTTTGAACTTAGAAATTTTTTGCAAAAGGAAAAAATTGCCCGAACAAGTCGCTTGGAGTGATTCGCTTGTTAGATCTATCTTGGTCAGATTCGCTTGTTAGATCTAACATGGTCGGATTTCACCCTCTCCTGGAGCAAATCACTTCCTTTATCAAGCAATTCGCTTGTTGTTTCAGACTTAAGCAAAACAGACTCAGAATCTGCCTTAAGTGCTTCCGCCCATGGCAAGATGCACATAGAGGTCAGATTCGAGTTTGTTTTGCGTTACTTGGATGTTGTCAAAGTTGTCTTTGCAAAAATTTTGTTTTTCTAAAGTTCGAGTTTGAAACGTCATTCGCAAAGTATCTGCAATATTTCAAACACAAAAAATCAAAAAATTAGGTGAAATTTCAATCAAAACTGGATCGGAACCGAAAAATTCGGGCAAATCGCTCTTAGTTCAATGTGTGAAAATGTAGGTTAGATCGAGCGAATCACTCTTCTAGCAACTTCCAAACTTGCTTGCAAATCAAGCAAATCACTTGCTTTCATAGACAAACAGCTTGCAAAATCAAACAGTAAAAGAAATCAATTTTAAGCCAATCGCTTCGTCTGTGACGAATGCGTTTTTGTGCACAAAAATCAAGAAAAATGCATAAAAATGGTGTTGGTTCCACTGGGCGTGCCAGAAACAATGATCTGGGGAATTGTCCTAATTTTTAACCCCCAAATCCGAGTTTCAACAAGGTTGAACGGGTTTGCCAAAGGCTTCCCCCGAGCTTTGGATAGGGGTTAGCTCCCTACTGTCCTCATAGTTCTCTAATCTAAACTAACTAAATTGCATGAAATTAAATGCATGGAAAAGAAATGCGTGAAAGTAAAGTGCGGAATTTAAAATGTGTAACGTATGAAAAGTAAATTCATGAGGCTTAGAGTGAGAGAAATGAAAGCAAATAAGGTTGTTACACCAAAAAAAGGATAGCATGCAATCAATCAACACATGAGAACTCGAATAACATCAATGTCCACCTATTCATTTGATTATGAAATTGATAAGCGAATGACAAGATGAGCTAGAAGGGCAATACCCAACTGTTGCACGCTTAGCAAACCAGGAGGGCAATGCCACTGATAGGATGCATAAGGACTTGCCAATTTCTTACAACCTCATGAGTACAAAGCACAATGTGGATTTCACAGAGTGTAGCTCTAAATTCTCATGGCGAAAAGATGAATACAATGAGACCCGTAGGCCCGCCCTTATTTATAGCAAAAGTTTACCCCTGAGTTACCTGGTGTGAACAACAATTACTCCTAGTGCAAGTAAAGAATTGGGGGCAATATGAGTAAAATGTTGCACCTCCAAATATTACATGCCTCTAATTATGCCTCTAGCAAGCTTAGAAGGCTCCAAAAATGTTTAGTGCACCACAAAATGCCAAAAATGTTGCTTTCCAAAAGATTTTCCTTGAAATTTGCACTGATTTTCACTTTTGTGCCCTATTCAAGCGATTCGCTTGGTTTAGTTGAGCAACATTAGCAAGTAAACTACACACCTTTGTTGAGCAAATCGCTCCTTTGATCCAATTGGCTGGTTTTGCAAGCAAATCGGTACTTC